>OZ012547.1:32863270-35263270 GCA_963935595.1 Schoenobius gigantellus
GGATCCTTTCTTGTTTCTGAACGAATTAAATTAATGTCTATAGGATAATTATTTTCAACAAAATTAACATAATCTGCTTCCAATTTGTAATTAGTATTTTTTGAATTTTGTAAAGGTAGTCTTGACATACAGTCAGCTTTAACATTATCAACTCCTTTGATATGTTTAAAGGTATAATCAAAACCTGATAAAAATAATGACCATCGTTGCAGTCTCCCTGCAGCCATCTGAGGTAGACTTTTGTTTTCTCCAAATAATGCTTGTAATGGCTTATGATCCGATACCAATATAAACTTTGTGCCGACTAAATATTGGTAAAATTTTTGAACTGCCCAATAGATAGCTAACGCTTCCTTGTGAATAGTTGAATAGCCTTGTTCGGCTTTTGTATACACTCTAGAAATGAAACTTATAGGTCTCTCAGATCCATCTTCTAAAATATGACTGAGAACTGCACCTATGCCAGATTGAGATGCATCACAAGCTAATTTTATAGGTAATTTCCTATTAAAATGTATTAAAATATTATCGGAAATAATTTCTTTCTTTATAGTCTCAAAAGCATTTTGACATTTTTTTGTCCAATGAAATTTAATATTTTTTTGTAATAATTCATATAATGGCTTTAATTTTATTGAAAAATTGCAAATGAACTTACTATAGTAATTAGCCATACCTATCCAAGATCTAACCTCCCCCACATTTTTGGGTGCAGGTGCATCCCTAACAGCTGCTACTTTTGTCATATCCTTAGACAATCCGTCTTTTGAAATAATATGACCTAAATAATTTATTTTATCTTGGAAAAATTTACATTTATTTTTATTCAGTCTAATTCCTGCTTCTTTAAATCTTTTTAAAACTTCCTCCAAGTTTTTTAAATGGTCCAAATCACATAATCCAGTCACTAAAACATCATCGACAAAGTTGACTACACCTTTTGCTCCTAGTAAAATCTTTTCTAATTTAGCTTGGAATATTGAACTAGCGGGCTTAGTACCGTAAGGAAGTCTTTTTGGTTTATAAATACCTGTCGGTGTGCTCCATGCTAAAAGTTCACTAGTCTCCTCGTCTAAAATTAGGTGGTTAAAAGCATTTTTTAAATCTAATTTAGTAAATTTAATTCCTCCTTGCAGAGCAGAAAAAATATCTTCGATACGAGGCAACGGATGGTTTACATCTTTTAAAAATTTATTAACAGTAACTTTATAATTTGCACACAATCGTATGGAGTTATCCTCTTTTAAGACTGGTACTAAAGGTGTACCCCATTTGGAATTTTCAGTTTTTACAATAACACCTTGTTGCTGTAACTTTTGCAATTCCAACTCTACATGATTTTTGAAAGCATGTGGAACTGGTCTTGGCTTAATAAAAATTGGAGTGACTTTATCATTATTTAATTCTAATTTTATGGTTTCATGCTTTATGACTCCTAACTCATCCTTAAAAATTTTATCATATTTAATTAACAACACTTCCAAATTACATGAATTTTGCACAGAATTTACAGGAAAATAGTTCGCAATATTAATATCAAATTTACTTATTAAGTCTCTGCCAAATAAACATCTACAGCCATTTTTAACAACTAATAAATCAATATTTTTGCTCTTCTTGTTATAGTCTAATAAAGCTGATATCTGACCAATTGGTTGAACCACTGAACCATCATATGTTTTTAACTTAATATTACAATAATTTAATGGAATATGTGAAAAATGAGCTTTATATAAAGTTTCTGGCATACAAGATACTGCTGCCCCTGTGTCCAACTCCATGTTTAATGGTTTACCATTTAAATTGCATTTTAAAATAAATGGAGAAATAAAATTTAAATGTTTGTCAAAATCAATTGTAAAAATATCACTAGACTTAACACTTTCACTATAATCTTCATTAAGATTATTCGTTTGAGCTTTGCTCCTGCAAACCTCTGCAATATGTCCAATTTTCTTACACTTTTTGCATTGATATTTTTTAAACTTGCACTTAGAGAATGAGTGGTTTGACTTACCACAATGAATGCACTTCAATACGGCTGTGTCACTAGACTTGGGAAATGATTTATTTTCAGTAGCTTTCTTAAAATTTTTTGATTGAATTACTCTAACTTTGTTGACACCCATCTCTGATAAAATAGTTTCTTTGTTGAGAGCAATTTCCAGTAAATTTGCAATATCTTTGGTAACCTCCTCCTCGCATAATCTCTCCTGAATTGGCCCAGCTTTCATTCCTGTAACGAACTTATCTCGTATTCTTTCCTGCAAGGTGGCTTCATAACCACAATCTGATGCCGCTTCACGAACACGTGCATGCCAACTAGAAATCGATTCACCATCATTCTGGCCAAGACGATCAAAAACTATTCTTTTTCTATATTTGGATATTCGTTTTTCATACCTCAACTTCAGCAAATTTTGCAATTCAGCAATAGATTTGTCCTTGGGCAAAAGTGGAAAAGTCATATTTTTCAGGACTTTGTAAACTTCCTCACTAATTGAAACAAGTAAGGTTGAAACCTTTTTTTCCTCTGCAACATCGTACGCATTAAAATATTGTTCTAGTCTTTCGATAAAACAACTCACATCTCCGACGCCACCACAGACTTATTAGAGATATGGACGCCACAAAATGGTTGCAAAGTAGCCGGATTCATTGAGATCCTCGTCGCCATTTGTAGTATATCGGTGTTGCTATCAATCATAATCATAAATACATAACATTATCTCCCCCCTATAAGTTGAGTTTCTCAGGTGGTTTTCTAATTCTCCCTGAGCGTCTTAAAATAATACTATTATCATCATTAGAACTAAGTGAACAATTTTTTTCAACATTACATGGTGATTCAAAATTCCACCTTTGATCACTGTGAATCCCTAATGGTACCCAAAAATGGCAGAACATTTCGTTTACCAACTTCTCAGCAACTTTGACAGCTTCTTGGTTGAATAGTAAAATTTGCAGGCCATTTGGTGATTATACCACGACGTTGCATCCTCGAGATTTATATATTAACCAGGTAGTCCACTTTCCAATGTACCGGGCACCAAGCACAATTTTAGAGCGAAGACATAAAAATAAAAAGATAGGTAGGTAGTTTTAGTATTATTCACCCGCTTGCGCGATGTTACGTCGTTTGACTCATTCGCTTTCTTTGTGCGGGCATCACAGCATCGGAATATTAAAGATCAAAGTTTTATTATTTTATAACTTTATTTTTAGTGTGTTGTGTAGTTGTTATAGATATCAATATGTGTAAATGAAAACGCAAGTATTCTAAGCAATATATTAAGGAAAAGATTCGTAAACTAGAGAAACGTTTGCGTCACCGCCGCCGCCGCTGCGAGCATTTTGATGGTGCTGGAAGTACCTATGTAAGTTTAAATTATAAGTGTTTATTGTTTATTATATTGTACTATTTTTTCGACACGTTCTCATCTTTACATTTCGTTCGTTTAAAGCAAAACTTTATTTCGTGTTTGTTCGAATCAGTAGATTATATTTAGCTCACTAATTAATTTCATTTTGAAATTTATTTAGCAACAAAAAGAGCCTTGCTATTTGCGCATTGCCTAACGTTACTGTTTAATTAGAAAATATTCTGTATACAGTGTTAAATAAAATGGTATCCGCAGATATACCAGCGTCAAAGCACTCTGTGCCTCTGCATGCGGGGCCTATTTGGCCTAAAATCTATCTGAATATATATTTATATTTTTTTGTTACATTGTGTGTTGTATTTTTTGTACCAAATAAACGTCTATTCAAGCAATAATTCATAATTACTAAAGAACCGTGACTCGGCACTTTGAAACACGCCTTGTACACGTGTTTAAGTGTTATTATTTCTTTATATTTATAGAACAGTGTGCCTTGGAACTATGATGCGATTATAGTCACGCACAGTACTACGATGCGATTGTAGTCATGTTTTTTGGTCAGATTTATTGGTACCGTGACGCGATCACGGTCTCGATCACAACACTTCGTGTCATGATGCGATAATGACCTAGCTTATTTTTTCAACAGAATGTTATTATTTCTTTATATTTTATAGAACTGTGTGCCTTGGAACTATGATGCGATTATAGACACACACAGTACTACAATGCGATTGTAGTCATGGTTTTTGGTCATACTTATTTATTAGTACCGTGACGCGATTACGGTCTCGATCACAGCACTTCCTGTCATGATGCGATCATGACCTAGCTTATTTTTTGAAAGAATGTTATTATTTCTTTATATTTTATAGAACAGTGTGCCTTGGTACTATGACGAGATTATAGTCACGCACAGTACTACGACGCGATTGTAGTCATGTTTTTTGGTCATATTTATTAGTACCGTGACGCGATTACGGTCTCGACCACAGCACTTCCTGTCATGGTGTGAGCATGACCTAGGTTATTTATTCAACGGAATGTTATTATTTCTTTATTTTTTAATAGAACAGTGTGCCTTTGTACTATGATGCGATCATAGTCGCGCACAGTACTACCACAATATAGAGAATGGTACTACGATGCGATTGTAGTCATGTTTTTTGGTCATACATATTAGTACACAGGCTGAGGATAGCCTCGCTGAATATGACTAATGTTACTCGCCGACAAACTACTTCGTAGTTTTGTGTTTATGTTTATAATAGTACATTTTGTTAAATAAAATAAAATAAAAATCCATGGAGAGGATGAATTGGCTTCAGTGTGTTATCATACATCCCATATGTTCAGTCAGTGGTTCATGTGACTGAAACTTGTAATGAGTGACAACCTAGTAATGTACAGGTGATGATATTAGAAGCATCAGCAAAGTATCCCATACCACCCACTAGCTCTCAGGTACGTGTAAATGATGTTAACCCTCCAGCAACCAATTTATTTGAGAATATTTTAGAGGTCTTAGGGACCTCAAAAGGGAAACACGAGCTTTTCGGAACAAAAATCCAGGATGAAATCTCTGAACGTTGGGGTCATATATTGTGCGGAGGCTTAAATAAGGATTAAAAGAAAGAGTTAGAGGGCAACATCTTCATACCTGAAAACTTTCAATTAGTTAAAACACCCAAATCGAATCCTGAAATCACTGCTGTGTTACTCAAAGAAATCAGCTTATATTGAACCTTCATTATAAAAACACGTTTAATCGAAGGAAATTAATAATGTATTCATTAGATAAGTTTAAAAAGATATTGCACGTGTACGAAGTGATTCATTTCTCTTTGGCGGGAATCTCACTAATAAAATTAAAGCATCGAAGTTGGCAGAAATATCGACTCCAAATCAAGAAAGTTCCAGCGGCGAGTACTTCTTCTTCTAATAGGCCTTCAGTCAGCCAGCAGGAAAACTGCAAAGCTCCACCGCGTCAAATGCCACGCACGCAGAGACGTGGTTAGGCGTGGAGTCACTCGTACCATTAGTCTACGAGGAAAGCACCTGTAGTAGATCGATATCAGACAACGAAGTCTCGACCAAAGGCGCCGATCAAAACATAATAAAAAAAAAATATTATTATTTTGGTACTTAAATGAAAATATTTTATTCACACCTGAAAAAAGAATTCAATCGATCCAGTTCTCTTATGAGTTATAACGGGTAAAACGGATTACAAATTTCTTTTTAAGAAACCGAATCTCAAAGATGTTTACCTATAAGTTCACGTTTTTCACAGTCAAATATTGTAACATTACGTTATGAAATTAAGAAGTTATACTAAATGAGAGCAGTAAGATGATGCAATGATGAATTAGATCAATTTATATATAAACTAACTAACATAATATTTCCCACCTGTAATGCTCTTTTCTTGCTAATTGTCAAAGTTTGGGAAAAGAAAACAAATTTAATCCTTGACTTATTGAAATAATAAGCTTTATATGTTTACATACAGTTTCCTTATGCATAAGCATAAGAGAACAATACAATCATAAGCCAGCCATCATAATAATAGCCAGATACAATCATATCCTTAGAGTTGTAAGTTAAATTAAAGAGAATCAGGTATCTATATTATAATAGATACAGAAATCTATACAATCAAAGGGCGGAATGGTTCGGGATTTTTTATCAATCTCGGTATCAAACTAATGTATCTAAAAATTGGGTACAAATCTGGGTAATGGAAAACACCAAATGAAAATGTTTTGTTTCTTTTTTTAAGATTGGCCTTCCCCGTAACGGTGGTTAGTGGATCGTACTTTAAGTTCTTGCGATCACGGGTCAATGATACTGTACTCCAATTCCTTAGATTTTATATGTTTTAGATATGTAATTCCACAGAATGACGACACGTTTAGCGCAGAGGTCGCGGGTTCGATTCCCGTACGGGACAAATGTTTTGTATGGCCTACAGAAATTTGTTCCGGTCTGGGCGTATGTGCATGTGATATTCTATGTTTGTAACTGCACCCACGACACAGGACAAAATCCTAGTGTGGGGCGACGTTTTTTTAAAAAAAAAAAAAAAAAAAAAAAAATAAAGAATTCTTCCTTGTTATACTAGTTGTTTCTTAGTTCCTCCACTGAAAAACCGGACAGCCAACCGGACTGCCCTGGAGATTCATAGTACAGTGTTGGGTTAAATATATGTAACATGTCTATGATCATATGGCCCGGGGCTCTCGCACTGGGTTTTACAAACATATTTTTTAATAAATTGTTATATTTTGTTGTTTGTTGGATTATAAAGATAGCATATGGAGGAGAGAGCACCTATTTTGTGTGCAACTGCTACCATTAATTCAAAGAGGATAGCCTTTGTGAGTTGAATTTGAATAGAAACCAATCTGAAACTTTCTGTGGTGAAAATCTAGAATATTTATAGCATGAAATCTGTAAATATTGTTCATTGGTCCACCAAGATGCCGCTTACTATCAGGTTTTTTTATAAAATAGGGGATGTAAAAGACGGATTTTGGGAATATAATGTGTTTGAAAAAAAAAAAAAAATCCTACTTACCAAAAAACTTAATAAAATCTGTTCTAAATCAAAAAGAAAATTCAAGTAATTAAGATATACCTAAGGTACCTTGGTAATTAGCGTAAGTACTTAAATTATTATAACAAATTGATGAATCATTCGGAGAATCCTTATTATTTATAGCTAAATATGTATTGCGTGTCCTGAGCCTTGATCTCGAGCTGGAAACGGAACCTCGAAGGTCGCGTGCACTTGATATGTTCCAACGAAACTATTTCGTAATTTTTCTTGAATAAAATGAAAAGCAGGAGAAATGATATACTTCGATTATAACTAGGGATTGATTTTTCTAAGGTCAAGGTATTGGTAAAGGAATCACACCCATAATACCCCAACCAGTTACACCACCTATGAAACTCTTGTTATGAACTATCAATTTAGATGTCTATTTTTTAGCCACTATGCATTAATCGTCGAAACATTATCTTAGATTTAAATTTGAGCAAATAACTTAAGAATTTCAATGTCTTCCCTTTGCACTTGCTTCAGCTTCATACATTTTCACTAAGCTTTTGAAACCCATATTATCTTATCTTAGAAGTCTAGTTTACTATTATAAATTATTTAGGTGATTTTCTGTGCTTTGGAAATTCTTATCAAGATTCTATCAAGTGTCTATCATGCGTAATAAAACTCTTATTCACTGATTTAGATTTTGTTATAAATTATAAAAAAAAGTCAACATATACCGAATTAACGACAAACTTTCTTTTTTCTCTCTCTTCTAATCAAAAATTTCTCAAAATACTCTCTAAACATCCTACCTGGTTAATATATAAATCTCGAGGATGCAACGTCGTGGTATAATTAATGGTTAAACAAACTTACCTTTGTGATGTTTGACCATAATTATACGAGACGTTGCATCCGAAGAGATTTATACTCCCTCCCTACCCATTATTTGCTGTGTTGCAAATAAATACCCAATGTTTTTGAGAAATTTTGCTCTAAAGGAATGAGTCAAACGACGTAACATCGCGCAAGCGGGTGAATAATACTAAAACTACCTACCTATCTTTTTATTTTTATGTCTTCGCTCTAAAATTGTGCTTGGTGCCCGGTACATTGGAAAGTGGTTAATATATAAATCTCTTCGGATGCAACGTCTCGTATAATTATGGTCAAACATCACAAAGGTAAGTTTGTTTAACCATTAATTATACATTCGTTGCTTCGTCCTTTGAGATTAGGTAATAATTGTAGTAACATGTATCATGTCACCTTTCATCCACTAAGTTAAAAGAAGGTATTCACACTTTTTTTTTATGGTGGTACACAAACCTTCCTAGAGACACCAACCATATAGTCGCTCATTCGCGTTTTAGTGCTTCGCCGATCACCACGTATCCTACTTAATTTCTTAGAAAACGTTACTATGCCGAAACGAAGCCATAAAGAGGAAGATAGTGATTACTTACGCAAGAAAATAAGAAAGATAGAAATGATGTTAAAAAAGCGCGAAAAGCGTACGCGCAATCGAATAATTTCAAACAATAGTAGCTCGTCGTGCCCAGCCTCACCGGCGGTGGCACTTCTGACGCTATCAGGAAACGAAGGTACGCAGTTGTTAAATAATATTATACTTATTTATTAAAAGTGGTTAACATTTGTATCACTTAATGTGATGTAATGTGTTCCTATATTTATATGGGATTATTTCATAACGAAAGACCACCACTGGTTTTTAATATCGTGTAGTGTACATCTATACGGGGATGTTACCGGCACAAAATATTATACCTAATAATATTAAAGTACCTGCCTGTTATCTATAACAGATAATCTTTAGTGATGTGTATATCTATATGGGATATTACCTATCGTCACAAATAATTACCACTGGTATCTTGTATGTAGTGTACATCTATGCGGGATGCTACCGTCACAATATTTTTTATGTACTGTGTACATTTTATATGTTATGTTACCTTCATGACTAATAAAGTATGTGCACATTTTAATGGAATGTTGCTTTTTAAAGTTTCATACGGCACTAAAGGGTTTATTCTCACAAACATTGGTCGTTGATATACAACCGCATTTAAAAAATTAAGCAGCTGTTATGGATATCTGACAGAGGTGTATTCTTCTGTGTCATATGTATTTTTGGTGACACAGTTACCTGTATGCGACACAAACGTATTGCAGGTGAAGGTGAAGTGCAATCAGAGGTCGACATAGTCTCGATTGTAGAAGAGATCAATTCAGATCCATCCACTTCTATGGCTGCAACTGCAACAACAGCTTTACAGCCTTTAGATTCTACCGAACTACCTGCACATGTGAGCAGTGAACCAGTGCGTGTTGAATTGGATGAAGAGATTTTAAGTCTTTTGGGTGAAACACCCTCCAAAAATATATATATATATATATATATATATATATTCTTTTATATATATATATATATACCAGTGAGTCTAAAAACTGTTAATCGAGGCCAGCCGTTTAATGTGCGATGCACAACATACCGAGTCAAAAAACAAGACGCTTTTTTACTTGCTCAGCAGTAAAAAATGACATAAAGGAGCAACTGTACAATGCTGAAATTGACAGTTTTCTATTTGGGGGAAAATTAGCCGACACTCTCAAAGCCGCAAAGGCGATATCGAAGTCTGGTGCTGAGATAAAGACTACTTCATCAATCAAGAAAACGCTTGCGGCGAGAAAACCAAAGCAACCTTTAAATCGTCCTTTAAAGCAGAAGCCCCCGTTTCCGAGGTCCAGGCAGATGGGAGCACCGCGGAGGACGGAGCTGACCCCGCCGCATGCACCGCGCCCGCCGCGACAACAGCAGCTGCCGCGACCGCCGCCGCGCTCGCAGCAGCACCTAGGCCCACGTCGCTAGATTCGGTATGTACAGCAGGTCGTTTAAATAATTTTTACGATAATTGGCAACTCTTAACTGATGACCCGGTTATATTATGATGGATAAGATCCCTTTTTCCAGACCTATTCATAAATTATGGAAACCTAAACTGCCGACCTTGTCAGCTTCTGAATCTTTACAATATAGAGTGGCCATTACTGAATTGATTGATTCAGGAGCTATTTTACCTTGTCAACCAAGTGAAATAAACAGTTCTTGTCCAGCTGTTTTATTATTAAACAACCAATATGTAAAAACAGATTTTTTTAAAACTAAGAACCTATAAATAAATTCATAACAACACAGCATTTTAAAATTGAAGATTACAGAACTACAATGAAATTAGTTTCAAAAAACAGTTTCATGGCCACCATAGATTTAAAAGATGCCTATTTTTTAACTCCAATCCACCCAGCTCATAAAAAATATTTTGGGTTTATATCTGAAGATAAACAATACGAATTTAACGTTCTTCCCTTTGGCCTTAACACCGCACCATTTGTATTAACAAAGTTTCTTAAGACGGTGATGTACTTACTTCGATCCTTAGGCCATATAATTATATGTGTACCATTTTCTTAGACTATATTTGTGTCATTGCTAGGGATTACCAAAAAATGTCTAGCAAATATTGCTGAAACTAAAAATATTTTAGAGTCCTTTGGATTTATTATCAACATTGAACGACACGGTTAGCGCAGAGGTCGAGTGATCGCCTACTGCGCAACGGGTCGCGGGTTCGATTCCCGTACGGGACAAATATTTTGTATGGCCTACAGAAACTTGTTCCGGACTGGGCGTATGTGCATGTGATATTCTATGTTTGTAACTGCACCCACGACACAGGAGAAAATGCTAGTGTGAGGCGACGTTTAAAAAAAAAAGCTGTATGATTCCTAACACTAGTTGTAGTCGAAAAAATTTCATATATGTTTATAGTACATAGGATAAAAGAAATATTATTAAAAAGGAATTGCTTTATTTTCAACATAAGACAAATTGTAAAATTCGACGTTTCGCTCGACTGCTGGGACTCCTCACCTCATCCTGCCCAGCAGTACAGTATGGTTGGTTGTATACCAAACAAATGGAGAGATGCAAATACCTTGCTTTATGCAATAATAATAGCTACAACAATTGCAAACAGATATTTCCTGGTGGAAAATTCCATTGATAAAACATTTAATCCTATTAGACAAGACTATTACAATATCGAATTTTTTTCGGATGCGAGCAAAAAAGGGCGTGTAGCATGCGGTGAGGAGACCGCTAGTGGACAATGGAGTATAGAGAAATCATCCAAACACATAAATTATTTAGAACTTTTGGCCGCTTGTCTAGGCTTTCAAATATTCGCAAAAGGAGAAATTGTCTAATATTATTGCGCATTGACAACACAACTGCTATTTCGTATATCAACATGGGTGGAGTTCGATTTCCACACCTTACTGATATAACCAGGAAACTGTGGCAGTGGTGCGAACCTAGAGGTACATTTGTGTTTGCTTGTTTAACATAAGCTCTAAAGATAATATAATTAAATAGCAGATGCGGAGCCAAGAAAATCTCACCCTGATACTGAATGGGAGCTAAAAAATCATGCATTTAATCGAATTCTAAAGGCGTTTTGCAAGGCTGACATTGATCTTTTTGCCTCTAGAGTCAATAAAAATGCAACTTGTATGTTTCTTGGAATAAATAAGGATCCAGATTACCGTGTTCAGGGGCTATGGCGGTAAACGCTTTTACCTTGAATTGGAAACATCTTTCATTTTATGCATTTCCGCCTTTTGCTGTAATACTAAAAGTTTTGCGAAAAATAATAACCGATCAAGCTGAGGGAATAGTATCGTTATTCCCTTCTGGCCTACACAACCCTGGTTTCCTTTATTCCAAGAGCTTCTTTGTTCAAAGACTGTACAATTACAGCCCTTCAGATAACGTTTTGTTGTCTGTTTCTAACAGCCTGCCCAAGCTCACATTGATAGCAGGGAAGTTATCCGAAAGGCACTTCTGAAGAGGAGCGTACCACCGTCATCCTTAGACATCATGATGGCTTCCCTGTCAAAAAATTCAATCAAAGAATATTATTCGCAATACATCGCTGGGTAAATTTTTGTACAAAAAAAAAATGTTGACGTGTATGAAGCATACACTTTCTCCGCAGGTTATTTATTTTCTTACACAAATATTTTATTCGGGTTTACAATATGGATGATTAAAGTAATAGTCATCGCTCTGCTCTATCTTTGATTTTGGGATCGAGAGTAATGTCGAATGACCGCATTACAAGACTGTTTAAGGGTTTTTTCAGACTTCGTCCTCCAGCCCCTAAATATGATACATTACCTGGAATCCTTCTCTAGTTTTAGATTACCTGTAAAAAGGTTATCTAAACACCACGTTGAGTTTAGAGCAATTGTCAAAGAAGATTGCAACACTTCTTGTACTCGTAACAGCACACAGAGTACAGACGATTACAAAAATAAAATTAGATAACATAATTATTAGAGATCAAGTAATTATTATAAAAATTAAAGATTTGATTAAAACATCACGTCCAGGATCAAATCAACCAAATTTGTGTAGGTATTCCATTTTACAAAGACCGCCCACAGATTTATTTAATCTTTATTGCACTTAAAAACAGTACAAAGGGCGGACTTAATGCAACAAGGCATTCTCTAAGTCAACCGAGCGGAAAGTAAAAAAAGAAAAAAAGATATTTTGATAAGTTTCAAAAAACCTCATAAGGTAGTATCTACCAATATAATCAGCAAGTGGATTAAGGACACCTTATTAACTAGCGGAGTTGATATTTCAATATTTTCTGCCCACTCCGTCAGACATGCAGCTATACCTCAACGGCGCATAGGCAGGTGTCAGTATTGACACAATACGCAGAACTGCAGGGGGGAGTGGCAGCCAATATGTTTGCTAATTATTACTATAGAAATATTCAACCAGATGAATCAAATAGTTTTGCATTGTCTATCCTTAATAGCTAACATTATGCCAATAAATAATTGATATTATTTGTTGTTGCCTTGATTCCTTTATAGATTTGATTTTTTTGGTTACAGAATGAATATCATAATAATTATATTTTAATTATTATTTGGTTTTAATATTTCACTTGCTTTCAAAATCTACAATTATTACCTAATCTCAAAGGACGAAGCAACGAATGTATAATTAGTGATTAAACGAACTTACCTTAAGTGAAGTTCTATCATAATTATACGAGTTGCTTCGTCCGAAGAGATTAGGTCCCTCCCTCCCAATATCCTCCCTTTAAAGTGAAATATATAGGTTTTGCGGGACTTTCAACTAAATGAGCGACTATATGGTTGGTGTCTCTAGGAAGGTTTGTGTACCACCATAAAAAAAAATTAAAAAGTGTGAATACCTTCTTTTAACTTAGTGGATGAAAGGCGACATGATACGTGTTACTACAATTATTACCTAATCTCTTCGGACGAAGCAACTCGTATAATTATGATAGAACTTCACTTAAGGTAAGTTCGTTTAATCACTAATAAAGTCCATGACACTGAGGTAATACAGTTTCTCAACATCCCATACAATCATTTCCCATGGCACTCCCACATTGTACAATTTTAGTGATCCTCTAGTTCGAAATTTGTGATAAAACTCAGTCACACATGTTCCTTGACGAGCATCAAGAAAATTTTATCACGTCAGTCACACTAAATACGCGCCATCTTGCTACTCTTTAAGACATAGAGATTATGTCACTGAAATTGTGAGATAATGCGTGACTCGAGTCCAGTCTTGGCAGCCCGTGCTACGCCTGCTGGAGTCATACATACACAATTCTCAGGGGCATGGGCGCCGCCAGGATTATTTTCAGGGAGGTGGTGCATCTGCAATTCACAAATTATTAAAAAATATAAAATTACTAGCTTTCCGCTCGCGGCTTCACCCGCGTTATTATTGTTTTCCCGTGGGAATTTTATATTCTCCCGTAGGAAAAATACTTTTGTAGCCTATTATATAGCTCGTATAATAAATTTCATTGAAATTGGAGCAAAATTCGAATATTTCCCATAAAAACTCAACCCCTATTTTGCACCCTAAGGGACTGAATTCCAATAAACCATGAAACACATGTTTAATGAAATGTTTTTAAGAGCATGAATCTCAAGTTTTATCAAAATCGTTGCTAATTTAAAGATTTTTCCATACAAACTGGCAACCCCTATTTCATCCCTTCAGCCCCCGTAGCACGTCCACCAAAACACGATATGATAAAGCGACATATCGCGGTGAACTGTCAAAATACGACGAAACCCTATTGTATTTTGACAGTTCACCGCGATAAACCGCTTTATCATATCGGGTTTTGGTGGACGTGCTAGGGGGGCAGGGTTTAAATTTTTTTAAATCCATTAGTGTGCGTCCGCATTTAGACCAAATTTCACGTTTCTATACTATGAGCGGATACGGCTGTGCGCGCGTCTATAGATACATGTATAATAAGTGAATAAATGCAATATCAAAAAGTAACTTCATACACTAATATTTTGTCATATAAAATTAACTTTTTTGATTTCTCATGTAAATGATATAGCCTATGTCACTATTTCGATAGCAATAGTGACATAGGCTAGACCGTGGGGTCTTCACGAATCAAACACACGTTCTTTGCTGAAATCCGTCAAGCAAGCCTTTTAGCCTTTAGGGCTGTAGCGCGTGCTATCGAAATATCTTACATACCAACATACACTGGAAAAACATTACCCTCCCGTTAGTGTAGTCGGGTAAAACATAAGTTTTAACTTTTTTCCTGACAGGTAGGTGCAAGTGCACCCCCTTGCACCCGACGCCCATGCAGGGGTCAAAGTGCTGGGCCCTGTAAGGGCGTTCATAAGATATGAACAGACAAGGGGCTTTAACATTATCGTCTGTCTACTGCCCCAGTAAATACAAAATCAGTGTATCTATATTCTTAGAATATTACAAGTAAATAAACTTTCACCTGTCCTCGCGTCTGATTGAGCTAAAATTTTCTGCAACGCATCTGTATATCGCTTGACAATGCAATATTATGATGACATGGAGCTGATCTAAACATTGATCCCATATACTTAAGCATTATGAAAAACATATTATTATATTCAAAGAGTTTATGTAGATTAAGATTGGACAGAAAAGTAGAATTTCCAATTGAGCGACGAGTTAAGGAGATCTATTGTCTCCAAAAAAAGTAGAATTTCCAATTGAGCGACGAGTTAAGTTAAGGAGATCTATTGGCCCCAAAACTTTTTATAGCTATTGATGTGTTCCGAAATATTGACTGGAACAAAAGAGGAATCTGGATGATGACATAGGCTGTGTTTGCTAATACAGCTCCAAATAATGATTCAGACCCTAAGTAATGAAACCAATAAATTAGGCCTGCATGTGAACTCCTCAAAAACAAAGGTAATGACAAATAGCTACCAAAAGTCTATACATATTGATGGAAACAACTTAGCCCTGGAATATGTTAATGAATACATATTACATGGGAAGCTAGTTTCTTTTGAGCCAGATAATAATGAAACAGAACTAGAACAAACAGTCAACAACTCATATATTTAAAGGAGATTATGATATTAAAATAAAAAGAACAGTGATGGATACATGCATATTACCTTGCCTTACCTATTCATGCCAGACAAATATTTACTAATAAAATAAAAAACAATACTTTCTACACAACACGCTATGGAGAGGTGTGCATTACCGCAGCAAAATGTTGTGCTTTAGAGAAGTGAGAGTATATCAAATAATTAGTTCATCATGAGGAGAAATTAGTTCATGAATAGCAAAATTTGTTCGCATTGTAGTTTTAAAGTTATTCGAGAAAAACAGATTTTGCTGGAGTAATGTTCGAAACGTTACCCTGGCAAAATCTTTTTTTATAAAATCGTTTCCATCCAGAACCAAATACATGAATAGATAGCTTTTGTTGCGTATTAAATGTTTGTGAATAGCAAAATTTGTGCATGTTGTATTTCTTAAGTTATTTAAGATTTTGCTGCGGTAACGTTTTAGGATATCCCAGATCTCGAAATCGGTTGAACATAGAAGTTTGAAAAAAATACCAATAATAGACCTTAATTTGTTCAAATTTGTTCAAGCATTAGTTTTTGATTTGCTTGATGAATACCAATGTAATTAAATGTTTTCAAAAATAAAAAAAAACGAATTTCTCAGTAAACCAGTACACTTACAATAAAATAAAAGGCTGTAACATGTACCCTTGGTACACCTTTATAACGACAGTAAACTTAGATTATGTAACTTTACGCAATATGAACATATAGAGAATTTTAAAAAGGTTTTTTTAAGTCATCGAATACGCAGCTTCCATTAAACAAGGAAACATGGCATACTATGAACAAATTAACATGTTCCATCAATAAACAATCCTGTTAATTCCAGCTTTGAATTACGGCTATTATGAAAGTTATATCAAAAATAAGATATATCAGTAATTTGTCAATAAGCCGACCGAATTATAAAGGTTACGTAAAAGCGACCGCACCATACATACGGGTATACTTCGCAAATTAGCAGCGTAGTATGTGACGTAGTGTACAGTCGGGTAGAATAGTAATTCGGACAACCGATTTTTAAATATTTCTACCAGTTTTCTTTTTTGTAAATTGCAATCATGATAATCAACAGTATTATTATACAATTTAATGACTTAAGTATACAGTGTGGAAACTTTCAGCGGGGCAGTAAGGAGAAGTACCTTATCCGTTGCAGCTACACGAAAATGGTTTTAGGAGACTATCTATAATTTTTTATGGAATTTTGATCCCCATTCACAGATTTTCAAAAAAATGTACAGTTAGCAAGAAAATAGCAATTTTACATAAAAACATTTTTTGATGCCAATCGATCCTGTTTCTAATACTGATCAAAAACTTCTATGGGATCAACCATCGTTGGAGTACTCAAAAAGTCACAAATTGCAAAAAACTTTTCCCGTACATTTTGTATGAAAATTTTACGCAAAAGTTTTTTTTGTGACTTTGTTTTGTGATCTTTTTGTTGACTGAATAAAAGATAAGTTTAAAAACAATTCAAATTTCGAACTCGTTATTATTAAATAAAAAACAATCTTGACAATTTGGTGATCAATGGATAGGAACACATGGTCCTATTTCTTGGCAAGCGCGTAGTCCAGATCGAACGCCTCTAGATTTATTTTTGTGGGGCTACCTGAAAACTGCGAGGTTTACAAAAAGCAATACGATAGTGTTCCAGAACTTTCCCAAAATTTTCATGTAAATCATAGACATGATGATGATACTATGATATACATGAAAATATTGGGTTAAATGACATTACGTGTAAACACATTTTTAATAATTATGTTTAGATAACGCATTAAATTATTTATTGGTTATTATGAAACACCGTGTATAGTTTGTTTCTCAGATCGCACAAACATGGCTCTGTATGAAGAATATTTTCATTGTCTTATTGTTCCCGGGAGTATTACGCGGCTCAACAGATGAATGTCACTCTACCAATCCGATGATTTTATATTCACGTATAATGTGCATGTGTGCCTTATAAAAATTATCTGTGATTTTTAATAAGTAAAAAATATCATTTGTATAAGACTGATTTTTAAATAAAAAAATGTCGTTCACGTTTCATTATTTTATTATACCCTTTTTTCGCAACTGTACTAACGAAACATCAATATTATACCGTTCATTTAAAATGGTTAGCCTTATGTATGATGCGGTCGCTTTTACGCAACCTTTATAATTCGGTCGGCTTATTGACAAATTACTGATATATCTTATTTTTGATATAACTTTCATAATAGCCGTAATTCAAAGCTGGAATTAACAGGATTGTTTATTGATGGAACATTTTAATTTGTTCATAGTATGCCATGTTTCCTTGTTTAATGGAAGCTGCGTATTCGATGACTTAAAAAAACCTTTTCAAAATTCTCTATATGTTCATATTGCGTAAAGTTACATAATCTAAGTTTACTGTCGTTATAAAGGTGTACCAAGGGTACATGTTACAGCCTTTTATTTTATTGTAAGTGTACTGGTTTACTGAGAAATTCATTTTTTCTGATTTTTGAAAACATTTAATTACATTGGTATTCATCAAGCAAATCAAAAACTAATGCTTGAACAAATTTGAACAAATTAAGGTCTATTATTGGTATTTTTTTCAAACCGATTTTGAGATCTGGGATATCCTAAAACGTTACCGCAGCAAAATCTTAAATAACTTAAGAAATACAACATGCACAAATTTTGCTATTCACAAACATTTAATACGCAACAAAAGCTATCTATTCATGTATTTGGTTCTGGATGGAAACGATTTTATAAAAAAAGATTTTGCCAGGGTAACGTTTCGAACATTACTCCAGCAAAATCTGTTTTTCTCGAATAACTTTAAAACTACAATGCGAACAAATTTTGCTATTCATGAACTAATTTCTCCTCATGATGAACTAATTATTTGATATACTCTCACTTCTCTAAAGCACAACATTTTGCTGCGGTAATGCACACTATGGAGAGAAGCATTCTAAGATTGCGGAAAATACAAAAAGAATAAAAATATAAGATACAAAACGAAAATAACAGCCGCTCTCCACCACACCCTAAAATTGAAATGGCAATGGGCAGGACATATATCCAGATACAAGGACAAATGGTGGACATTACAAACAACAAAGTGAAAAGGCTCTCTAGGGAAAAGAACAGGCAGGCCCAAAAAGCGATGGGTAGATGATTTGGCGGCAGTGGCTGGCACTAGCTGGATGCAAATAGCCAGAAATAGGAAGAAATGGAAGCAGATGGAGGAGGCTTATACCTATACCCAATTGGGGTCTAAGTAACTTACAATGACAAGAACCTTAATCTAATGTATTTTTATTTTGTGGTGCAGATCTAATGCTGGAGCTGTAAGGTGGAAGCTGGAAGTACTATAAGTTCTTTTATAATAATTTATCTTGTTTTAATATTGTGCATCATTAATGAGTTGCGTTGACGATTTGGTATGTTTGTAGTGACTTTTATCCATCTAGCATCTCTTGACACAACCTTTGTATTAAGCTGCAAGATCACATAGGCATAAGGCGCATTTCGCTGGGCTGTTCTGTTTCTATCCTTCTTTAAGTCAGAAGTTTTCTGGCCATCTTCACACTTAACACACCTGTAGGCCCGAAAACAATTGTTTTTGGTATGGCCATACTGTTGATATTGGACAATAATATTCCATTTCTGGGGTTCTATGGATACCTCATGAGGGAAAATGAATTCTATGATTTTTTTAAAATTTTTGGTTGTTTACGCTAGGCTTCACATTGACAAAGAAAGTTGAAGTTGGCTTTTTATCTCGATGAAATTGAGCTTTGATTATTTCTCCACACACTTTGTATCTAATTGTACCAATTTGCTCAATAATAGCACTTTGAGGGGTAGTATGGTGACTAGGGTGTACAGTTCTTGACAACAATTTGATTATATTTTGCATTTTTGCTAGCAAACATGTGACGAATTAATTCATATAGGATTCAAAAGACCTCAGAAGGGTCATTTAAAATAACAGCAACATTTAAAATAACATCTATTTCTAAATAAATAACAGTTTAAAAATCACATAATAGCACAAAATCTATTGTCAGTTTCAATGTCTTTTCCTTCCTGCATTTCTTTGGCTTTCAATGCTAAGTATGTATTTTCATCCCTCTTGATCATCCATTCAGGAAGAGGTTTTGCCCAGTCTGGTGGTGGTGACTCTCGTTTTTTCCATGTATCATTTCTGTAGTGAGCCCTTAGCCTTTCCATTCTTCTGGATTTTTCACTATGAATAACAGCTTCCTAAAATAACATTTTTCAAATTTTATTCACATGGCCAGTAAATCAAATTGATTTTAGTGATTTTACTTTAAACTTACTTTGTAAGGAAGACTTTTATACATACACTAGTTTATTTAAACCAGCTAGACCCAACGGAGATTTACTAGATCAGCTCATGACGCCATCTTGTCAATATTTTTTATGTTCTATTAGTTGCATAAATTAAGCAATATTTTAATAACAATACAATATAAACTGTTTCTACATCTAAAAGTAACATCTCACCTGATAAAAATAGCTCATCCCCTAAAATCCCCAACATAAGGGGAAATTGCCATTTATCCATAAATCAATAAAAATATTAATAACAATCATAAGAATTATGGTGACAGACTCAGGTAATAAAGTAAAAGTGAGCCAGGTGGGTTTTGAATCATTGCAAACACCCTTACCGAGCAATCCTAATATTATATAAACTTCAAACTTCCTTCAAAAACTAATATAAATGTTATAATTATGATCTTACAGCTGCCTTAATATCTTTGTCGTCTTCCCATTTACAGCAGTTGTTATAATCTTTCTTCCACTGGTTGCAGTCTAAGGTTTTTCCATAAATGAAATACTGGTGAAATCTCCCTTTAAAGCTAGTGCATTCCTCGTACTCATCTTTATAAATATCACATTGTCGAATCTAAATTGAATAAAACATGCGTTTAAAATTAAAATGTCACATTATTCAATTGATTTAAAATCAAAGGTGTTAATATAAATAATACACCAACCAGCCACTTATCTATTAAATTCTCTTGGTTAGGTTCTTTTTCAGGATCGGGCGAAAAATGGCTGGCTTCACTGTGTTCCATTCGGGAGTCAATTAATTTTTTGGAAACTCATTTATTTTAACTCGTAAAGACAATTATTATAATCAATACAAAATAAACTGATGTGGAAGAATAAAATTTGTAAACATATTAGTTCCTCATCTGTGAATAAAATTATAACCTCTTAAATATTTTTTTTTTGTATCTTTGTCTCACTGAGACAGGCAAAGGCATAGCTATACAGCCATCGTCACAATAGGGAATATGCATGATGTTTTTTTATTTCATAAACTAATCAATAACATCTTTATAACATAGAAAAAAATATAAATACGCTTGAAAATAGTCAAGTTATTGTTCAAAGTGAAATTTAAAACATCGAATTTTGAGCCGTTCAAACGCCACCATTTTGCGCGCGATTTGATGACGTCATTGGTTTTAGTTGTCATTGGTCTCGTGTTTGTTTACTATAGCGTTAGCGCGCCCACATACTTATTTCGTGACTTAATTTCAGTTAATTGTTATACAAATCATGGAAGAAGTTAAAAAACCTTTTTACAAGTATTGTATGGTACCGCAGTGCAAAAACAATATTAATAATACACCCCATAATAGTTATTTTCACTACAAATAACGGCGAACTTACGTTTCGCCGTAATAAAAAATAGTTTACGACCTGGGACACGATTCTCATGCATTCGAAAAAAGTTCACATTCGTAAAAATGTTCGAAATTCGAATTTTTTTCGAAGGAACCACAGTTTGTGTATTCTCGGAATTTCACAATCGAAATAATTCGAACGAACATCACTCGAACGCATCGAGTGGTATGGACCAGTCGAAGTTGAGGTTCGTATACGAATTTAGCTGTCAAAAGTGTTTCAAAATTATAAAAATACAAGGAGTTTGTGATATTTCTGTATAAACGTGCTCAAACCGCGAAGCTGGCTCAAACTGTGTTTTCTCTCTGTGTTTTGTCTCATTAAAATGAATGAGGAAGAGTTTTTGGTCAACTTCTTCCCCAATTTGGTGGAAGAATTAGAGGCAGCAAGCGCCGAACCACATACACATAACATCGAGGATAACTTTAAAAAATTTACCTTGCGCCACTCCTCCCAAGTTTTTTTAGCCTCTGTGATGGAGTTTATATCTTCACTGATGTTTATCCACCGCCTTTTAGCTTCATTCTTAGTGAATGATTCGGGACTAAGTTGGACAATCAGGTTTGCCACATTTCAGCTGTGGATCGGCTTCTACTAAATGTACTAGACGAAGCCTTTGCTCCGCACTAGCAAATTTTTTGGATATATTATTTTGCTCCATAACAAATTATTATATAAATAAAATAATTAAAATAAGAATTTGTCTCAATTCAATATTTATCTTTGACAAAATTTGTTGTAATTAATGACATTTAACGTCAGAACTTATGAATGTGCTGTCTGGAGCGTTCCGTTTCAATCGATATAAGTATTTTACGAAATATTAAAAATTGAACTTTTATATTTTGTAATATAAGTATTATTTTTAGAAAATATGATCACATTTAAAAATATATTTTGTGTTAAAATAGATTTAGTAATATTTTTTTACCAAAAATAACTATTTTAAGATGTAAATTATAGTGGTTGCCATAGCGTTTTTAAAAACGCCTCATGAACGTCGTACGAAACATTAAATTGTCAATGCTATTTCCGACTTCCTAGTTCGATTGGTAATATTGTTCTATGGGTACCCCCATACGCACACCAGAATACGGTTCATACGAATCATTCGAACTTTTCAGTAGAATCGAAAAATTCGCATATGAATTTACCATGCGGAAAAGTTCTATTACATGAGAATCGGGTCCCTGTTCTCAGACCTACTGAATACACACAAAACATTTCATAAAGATCGGTCAAGCCGTTTCGGAGGAGTTCGGTAACAAACACTGTGACACGAGAATTTTATATATTAGAAGATAGATTAAACTTTTAAGCAGTGCTCGAATTGAACATTTTTACGAGACGGAACGCTAGGCTCTCCAAAAAAAAATTTCGCGCTTCATGCTGTCTGCTCTGTGTTATAAACTTATTTAAGTAAAAATATGTAAAATTCAGATGAGTTTTTATTTTAACTACTTACAAACTACAGTAAAGATAACTTAGGTAATCATAACATTTTTTACAGTATTCCATATTTTGTGTCGTTTTTTGTTACTCCGCATAAAATATGAAAATACCTCGTGAATATTCGTGAACGAACTCGCAAACTCGCAAAGCGATATCAATTCAATATATTATGAAGTGCGGCAGAGAACGAACATGCATGATTGTTACACGAATTGTCAGTCATAAGGCGCGTTCGGATAGCATCGAAATGGCAAAAATAACTGTTAAAAATGTCAAAATTGACACAAGGAGCGTTCGGTTCGTAGACGGAGAATTTCTCCGTCTACGGTTCGGTTAGAAGAAATGTGAACAAAAGTTGCATTTTTATCTGTTTATGTCAACCGTTCGGATAGCTGAAAAAATGTCAAAAATGGCATTGTGAACCGCCAATTTCGCCCCAGCTCTCGAAGAGGGTCAAAAGTGGAAGTTTTTGACATTTAAGATTTTTGACGTTTACTAAACGTAAAATTTTTGACACGATTGAATAAGTTTTAACGAAATAAATTTTATTTTCATTATTTATGGAAATTAATGATCGTTAATCATGAAGCGAGCTTATTACATCATAATACATCCAGAATCTGGAAACTGAAAATAAATTTAGGTTATAATAGCTTATGACTTTGACATATTGATAATGTAGCGTTCGGTTAGGGTGTGGAGCAAAAATGGCAAAAAATTCATAACCTTCTAACCGAACGCTTTACATCAACGCCAATTTTGATAATGCTAAAAACTAGACATGGGCTGGATTAGCTAATTTCCGTACCTAATCCACCTGTTCCTAATATTTTCAAATACCTAATCCAAATACCTGTTCCTAATATTTATTCAGTTCCACCAAAAATATTCGGAATAGGGAATGTATTAGTTTAGTACTCGTAATAGGTCCTAATATTTATTAGGTACCGGCATAAATATTTGGAATAGGGAATGTATTAGTATCGTAATAGGTCTTAATATTTATTCAGTATTGGCATAAATATTCGGATTAGGGAATGTATTGGAATAGTAATAGGTCCTAATATTTAATTTCATTCTTGATTCAAGTTTAATATTTTTACCGTTTTTTTTGTGAGTATATTACGTGATTACTCCGCCCATTGTGGACCGATTTTCAAAATTCTTTTTGTGTTCGATAGAGTATAGTCCTGGGGTAGTTACATTGTCACCAAAGTCAGGATCTGATGATGGGATCCCAGGAAAATAGAGGGAAACCCTTAAATTTCATAGGTACGTCCAACGTGTTTCATGTTTTTTTCGAAGCTATTCAGGTATTTTATTTATTTATTTATTGCTTACATGTACGTGTAAAGATGTAAGTTACATTAAACAGTATCAGTACATGCACCCAGCAAGGGCACTGCAACATTATTAGCAGATCGCGAACGGAGTTACAAATTATAATTATTACTTTGCCATTAATTGTATCAACTCTTATTTGTTATTTATTATATTATTATTAATTACTGTTTTTACAACTAAATTAAATTAAATTAAAATTGGTCAATCATTCTAACATATCATGCAACATTCAAAAGTGAAATATAAATAAAACAACGCAATTATCAATCCATTAATACAAATAAGTAATAAAAAAAAATAACGCAATTATAAATCCATTACTACAAATTACTAGTCAATTACAATAAGGTATGTCAATATTTAATTATATGATTAATTTAATTAGATTTAAATACTTTAATCTTTGTCAATTGTTTGCGGTCATATTATCAGGCGTATTAATTGTCACTTTGTGGTAATTATGTCATTTGGTCATATTTATTTACACTTTTTGTCACTTAAGTACTCCTTAACCGTGTAATAGCATTTTAGAACTAGGTGCTGTTTTAGTTTACTACAAAAAGTTGTATAATTATTCTCATTTCTTATTGCTTGTGGTAACATGTTATAAATACGAACGATTCTATAGAATGGGCTTTGTTTGAAAATTTGGAGCTTTGGGGTGGTGCTTAATTTTAGCAAGGTTTTACGTCTGGGATTACTGTCAAATGTAAAGAGATCGGGATGCTTCCTCACGAATTTACCCACTTCCATGATGTATATGCAGGCTAGGGATAGTATTTTTTGTTTAATGAAGTGAGGTTTACAGCTCTTACGTTTACTTATATTAACAAGAATACGAATACATTTTTTTTGCATGACAAACAGTTGGTGAGCATCAGTACTCTCGCCCCATAACAATATACCGTACCGTAGTCTTGAGTGCGCATATGCGTAGTAGGCGGACTTTGCAGCCTCTAAATGTGTGTTGGCTTTTAAAATTGCGAGAGCATATAAGAAACTCGAGAGGCTCGTTGTCAACTTTTCAATGTGACATTTCCACGACAGATGAGTATCCATAGTCATCCCTAACAAAGTAAAGTTGTTCACTTCCTCTATGTCTATATTACTTGTTAAGGTAGACAACTGTAAAGGCTTCTTTTGGTACGGCCTGAATTGGATAGCTTTAGTTTTACAACTATTTATTTGGAGGTTTTGCTTTGCGAGCCATGTTTTAATATGTTGAAAAGTTTGTACTATTTGTAAGTTGTCGACTGCATTATTGGGGCACTTAAAGAGTAAAGAAATGTCATCCGCAAACATTACACACGGAAAGCTAGTCAATGTAGGCAAATTGTTGATGTATATGATGAATAGAATGCATCCCAATACGCTACCTTGAGGTATGGACCAATTTATAGTCTTGCACAAAGAATGAATTTGTTCTATGGTACTAGTCTCGTTGTTTTGGTATGTTATCTGGACATATTGTTGCCTGTCCTTTAGATAGGACTGAAGCCATTTATGAGGTTTTCCTCTGACACCTATGTCATGTAATTTCGATAAGAGGATGTCGTGCGATACCCTATCGTACGCCTTCGTCATATCCAACAAGATTCCCACGGCATACTGTTTATCGTTAATGTAGTTATAGACCTCCTGAATGTAAGTTATGACAGCAAGATCAGTCGAGCGTTTTTTTCTAAAACCAAATTGATATTTACTTAAGAGGTTAAATTTATCTAAAAAGTTATACAGACGATTTGTCATAGCCTTTTCGAACACTTTCGAAATGGCGGGTAAGATAGCTATAGGTCTATAACTTCCGGGATTCTGTTCACTACTCCCTTTTTTCAAAATTGGTTTTACTACAGCCTTTTTTAGTCTGTCGGGGAAGCATTCTTCATTTAAGGATTGATTAATTAACATGGTCAATGGGGCAGTCAATTCGTTTATGCATAATTTAATTAGTGCGTTGGGTATGCCGTCTTCACCGCAGCTGAATTTGTTAGGTAGTTTTTTAATGATCGCGTACACTTCACGTTCACTTACATTTGCAAGGTACATTGAACGCAGCGATGTAGTGTTCGCGTGCATCTGCCTCGTGCTACTGTGGCCGTCTGCGTCTGCGCTTACGCAGGTAGCGGCCGTCACTACTGGCGGCGTAGGCTTACCGATTAACGCAAAGTGCTCGTTAAACATGTTAGCTACAGACTCGGGTGATTCTACTAATGTGTTGTCATCGGCTTTTAATTTGAAGTTTTTAAATATTTTTCTTTTAGATTTCTTTGTTTGGTTGATTATATTCCACATGCTTTTAGTCTTATTTTTTGCATTGGTTATTGTCCTAATATAATAATTTCTTTTCGATTGTTTGACACATGTTTTAAGAATTTTTTCGTACGCTTTATAATGTTTTCTCAGTATGTCATTGTTGCTTTGATTAACTAATATTTTTAATAATCTTTTATGACGGCACGATTTTTTTAATCCGACTGTAAACCATTTATTTTTTTTTTGTTCTAGTTTAATCCGTTTAGTTGGTATATTCTGATTTATAATTTTTGTCAAGAAGCTTTCAAAATTGTTATAATTTTCGTTTATGTTTTTATTTTGCGAAATCAAGTTATTCCAGTTTATATCTAAAAGAGCTTTCTTTACCAACATCATATTTTTGTGTGTAAATACCTATTTGTTTATTGAAAAATTTTGCTCCTTGTTTCCCAATTTCTATGTCAGGTATAAGTCTATATAGTAGCCCTTTATGGTCAGATATTCCGTAGTCCGTCACGTTAGTTACATATGTCATTTTATTATTTGTAAATATTAAATCGATACACGATGATGAATTATTAATTTCCCTTGTAGGTTCGTCAATTATTTGTTTTAGGTTTAGTTCTAGCATGCTATTACACAGTGTCCGGTAGTTTGTGGAGTTACTAAGCATATCAATATTATATTTGCGTCTGGTAGTCATGAAATGAGCTGATGATGGAAGGATCCTTGACTTTTAGGAGTCAGAGGTTAGTTTTTTAAATACAATAGGCACGTTTTGATGATAAATGGCATTCTTTCAAGTTACTTCGGTGAGCTGGTATTAAATTTCTAAAAAACATAAAAAAAATTTTGTTACAAAAAAAATAAAACCGACTTCAAAAAGATTTCAATTTGGCAGCGACTTTGAAGTCGAATTTTATTTTTTTTTGTATTTTGTAAAAAGATTTTATGATTTTGTTAAACTGAACAAGAGATTCGCTGTATTTTCTAAGCAAAAAATAGTTATGGTATTTTATCCTAGATGACGTTTGAAACTTAATAATTAGACGTAAAGTGTAGTTTTGTTTACAGGACATATAGTTTGACAGATTGATACTTCACGATTAACAAACATGGTATACGAATACCTAATCCTAGGTGGCATGGATTAGGTACGTACTGGTAACGAAAAATACCTAATCCACGTACCTAATCACATATTTATGCCTCAAGTCTACTAAAAACGCCACCACAGGCTACCCGTCCCGAACACGCCTATAGTCGGCGCGAGGCACTGACGTGCCAGGAGCGCGCGCTTTTTAAAAGTTGGTGCGCACGCTTTTTAAAAGTATTACGATCAATTTCACGAACCGGAACGCTATTCCGCCGTATTACACGAGACGGAACGGTAACTTCATAAATTTTCACGAACCGGAACTGCGTTCCGGCGCGTTCCTGCTCAATTCGAGCACTGCTTTTAAGCAAATAACAACAATCAATAATCACGCAGAGAAAATTTTAGAAAAATGGCGCCAAATTTGTCGTCGTACGTACACAGCAGTGACAAAGCAAATGCGTGCTATGCTTTGCTTGTCGTGCTTTTAAAAGCAAGGTCCGGCCGTGCTTTTTATTATGCTTTGCTTTTAGGCGTGCTTTTAAAATACAAAATCTGGTAGACCAGTCAGATTATTTAGCGCAATCTTAACTTAGCATGCTAGAAAAAAGCAGGAAAAAAGCAAAATGTGTGTCATTCTAGACATTTGACATTTGGTAAAGAAAAAGCACTAGTACGTAATGGTGGTCATCCCGGACGCTAAACAGCCCTGCAATATACTACTTTTTGAGCAACTGTATTAAAGTGTCTTCGTATTCCTTAAAATAATATTAACACATATCTCCACATACACACATACACGCGCACACATACACACACACACATACATACACACACACACATACACGCACGCACACACATACACGCACACACACACACTCACACACATATAGCCACGCACCCAAACACGTATACACACACTTTCACTGACCATCCTGTTTTACTTTTTTGTTTTATTTAATGTATTGTATGATATGGAAGAGCGGGGTCTTCTAGCACAAGTATGCAATACTTAAAAGAAGGCTCCAACCATTATGTTTAAGAAAGATGTGAGTTTTTAAAGAAATAAAACTATTATTATTATACATTTATTCAAAAAAGCATCTTAAATTTAAGTTTTTTACAATATATAGATATAAAAACACAAATATTATAAAAAACTTAAATCTAGGGTTCCACTGGCAGCGGAGCATGGCCCAAGCTACCGGTGGTTAGGGCTACAGGGAGAGGAATCTCCGAACGATACGTGCCGTGTCAAGAATCACCGCCTTCTGTATCTGGCCCTTGATCCACCCGTCAAGCGAGAGCCCCTTAAGATGTCGGTCGAGACTCTTCGCTATTAAACCGTTCGCAGAAACTACTATCGGAACAATGATCGTCGAGTCAACATCCCACATGGCGGTTACCTCGTGAGCCAAGTCAAGGTACTTGCTGACTTTGTCCTTCTCAGCTTTCACGAGATTCTCATCATGAGGGATAGTGATATCGACGAGCATTGCTCGGCGTTGGGACCGGTCGACCACCACGATATCAGGCTTATTGCAAGCAATATTCCTGTCCGTGATGATAGAGCGATCCCAATAGAGCAACGCACGACCATTTTCAAGAACCGGCACTGGTGCGTACTTATAGTACGGCGTCTCAGTCTCGACAAGGCCGTATCGAATGGCAAGTTGCTGATGGATGATCCTGGCCACTAGGTTGTGTCTGTGCAAATACTCGCCGTTAGCAAGATGAGAACAACCAGAGATAATATGCCTGAGTGACTCTCCGGGACGGCGGCATGCCCGACAGATGTCGACGGTACCGTCCTTCAGGATGTATTTTCTATAGTTGTTCGTCATCATTACTTCGTCTGCAATTGCACAGGCAAAACCCTCGGTTTCCCCGAAAAGGTCACCGAAGCGCAGCCAGTTTACCGAGGCGGTTAGGTCTACATCAGGCCCAGTCAAGGCCCGATAAAACCTCCCGTGTAGCTCCTTGCCCCTCCATACTTCCTTGCGGTCTTCGACGGTGAGCACCGATGGTTTGCGCCAGTTCTCGATTGCCATGGAGAGAGGGGTAAGTCCTTTGTCAACTGCCACAACATCACGATGCATCCCACATTCGTTGTTAAGGAAGTAATTCCTGAGGCTGCACACTTCACGGTTGTGGAGGTTCTTGGCATTTAGAAAGCCACGACCACCCCATTTCCGTGGAATGTACAGTCTCATAACAGACGAGCGCGGGTGGAGCATGCGATGTGTTGTGAGTAGTTGGCGGACTCTCCTGTCCAGAGCGTCCAGCTCAGTCTGAGTCCATCTCAGTATGCCAAAGGAGTATATCAATAGAGGCATCACCCAACCGTTGAAGGCACGCACCTTATTGCCGCCAGACAAGAGACTGTTAAGTACCTTTGTTAGGCGACAAAAGAAGCGTGCCTTCACCGATTTCTTGACGTCCTCCGCCGATATCCCTAAGGACTGTGACATACCAAGATATTTGTATGAGTCGGCATCGGAAAGAGATCTGAGTGTCATTGTATCGGAAAGTTGTACATTCGGTGATTTTACAACTTTCCCCCGCTGCACATGCAAGACCGCACACTTATCTACACCGAACTCCATTCTGATAGCGTTGCTGAAAATCTGTGTGATTTTCAGCAACTCCATCAGATCTCGTTGTTTCGGTGCAAATAACTTGAGATCATCCATGTACAGCAGATGACTAATGACTTCACCCTGTCTCCGGAGCCGACAGCCTAGACTTGAGTCCTTCAACAAAGTGCTGAGAGGGTTCAATGCTAGGCAAAACCACAAGGGACTCAAACTGTCACCCTGAAAAATACCTCTCTCTATTTTAATCAAGTTTTGCGGATCAAGGGAACCGTCACCGCCGCATGGTTGACGAAGAGCTGTGGTCCACTGCCGCATACAGTTACTTAAAAAGGATTTCAGAGTTGTATTTATTTTATACAGCTCTAAAATCCTCTCCAGCCACGAGTGCGGCACCGAATCATAGGCCTTCTTGTAGTCAATCCATGCAGCAGAAAGGGATCCCCTGCTCCGTCGAACTTGTTGGCTAATGGTCATGTCTATGAGGAGGAGCTCCTTCGTACCACGGGACCCAGCCTTACATCCATTCTGAGTAGAGGCCAAAATATTATTTGACACAATGTGTGTGTTAATTTTTGTGGTCAGAATGGACGTAAGGAGCTTGTAGATGGTGGGTAAGCATGTGATAGGTCTATAATTCTTTGGATCCGTGGTACTTCCGGTCTTGTGGAGCAAGAAGGTGGTACCGGTAGTCATAAAAGTGGGAATGGAACCGTGCTCTAGGGCTTCTTGAAACTGTGTAGCCAAACGGGGATGCGAACTACGAAACCACTTTATCCAGAAGTTGTGCAATCCGTCAGGCCCTGGGCATTTCCAGTTCTGGGCCGAACGGATGGCACAACTAACGTCTACGGGGTCTATGGTAATAGGCCCCATTGGCTCAATAGATTCACATTCCCGTTCGATTACACGCATCCAATCACCCTCTACATGATCGACGGGCAGCGACCAGATGTCACGCCAGAAACTGACCATGGCATTGGCATCAGGCAGCCGCCCGTCGACCACACGATGGTCGGTTCCCTCCCACTTTCGATATACCTTCTTCTGATCACTTTGGAAGAGGCGATTCTGAAAGTATCTATCCACACGTACTCTGTAGCGACGAATACGGTGAGCCCACGCATAGACTTTCTGCTTCAGATAGTCTATGCGTTCCGTGACATTCGCCATGTAATCTTTAGGCCGGATTCCGGTTTCGGCATAGGCCTGTGTCACAAAACGCATAACTCGGGGTCGGGTGTTACCCCGACTGAAGCAGATAAGCTTGCCAATGAGAACCCTGAATGAGTTGATACGCTTTTCTATTCTCACTTGCCATGCTGGTACCGCAGGCCGCGGTGCTCGATCAGCTTCCGGGAACCTTACTCGGGCAACACGGCATGCGGCAAGGGCACCGCAGTACAGAATAGAATGCGTATCAACCAAATCTTCGCTAGTCTGTAGGTACGGAGCTAGCAAAGCATTTAGTGTTCCCAACAGCGCTAGATTACGTCTATGTGTCGGCAAACGTGGTATTCGCGGCCTAGAGTTTGGTGCGAATCGATATTCACGAATCACGTCCTCCAAAGCGGCCTCCAGTTGCTCTTTTACTTGAGTACTTACATTCATGCCAGCGCTATCCCCTTCATCAGCTTCGGGGTCAACCTGCGTCGCTATTGTCGCCTCCGAGTACAGCATTGTATCTGCACTCGAAGCAACGGGCGTGGCAGACGGGCCTTGGGCCGAGGAGGGGACGGCGGTAGCAGGAAGCGTCTCTAAGTGAAGCCGATCAAGTGTAGATTGATCCAGCAGCTTACACCGATGGATCGCCCGCACTTGATCCGATAGTCGTTGGGCGGACACGGCGACGGACGGCTCAAGGACCTGAAACAGAGACAGCATTCTGTCACGATACGCAGTCAGACAGGTTCCTCCCTCTGTAGCCCCGTAATAGGCGCGCATGCAGTTCTCGTTCATTGTTGTAGTCCATCGCATGCGTCGCACTACACCACCGGTAGCGGGGGCCTGTTGTGAGGCAGATTGCCTCATAGGTCCTAAGCGTGCCGGCAGTGGGGGGCGTCCTCGTCGCGCAGGTGGTCGTGGCGGCGGCGTCCTAGGCCCACTCGCGTCGCTCGACGAGCTGTTTGCTTCGGAACCTGCTTCCAGCAACACGCTCGGAGCTGACGGAGGGACTGATGCAGATGGTGTTCGTGCGCTTCGTTCCGCTCTTGCCGTCCTCGTTCTTGTGATCATTATTACACTTCTTTGCCATTTCCTTTTTCATCCAAAATTGTGTTATTCAAATTTCTGTTGTACGTTTTGACACCAGGTGTCAAATCAAAATTTTCCATGTTGACTTAATATTTCTAATTAGGGCAGGTCATAATTTGGTTTTTCTTGAAAATGACGATGTGATTATTGCTGAAATTTTGAGTGTCACATATAGTGTGGTATGCTAAATATAACTATGAAAATATAAAATACTATTTCACAAGAAACGGAGTGACGTGTGTTCGTGACAGCGGTTTTTTTTTTTTTTTTATTATTATTATTATTATTATTCCACGCGATGCGAAATTACGAAAAAAATGGTGTAAAATGATGAGAAGGGAAAATGTATCTCCATTATCGGTTGTATTTTATCTTAGATCATTTAACCTATGGATGCAGTACGCAACAAATCGCAGTGTAAAGGACATGTCCTTTTTTGGGCCACATATTTTAAACACCACAACTTATTTTTTTTGTATAGAGTTCTTAAAATCTTACACTTTTAAGAAAAAATTAGACCGTTTTAGCCCTGCAAATCAGAGAAAAAATTAATTGTTTTCAAAACTAACGTTACGTGAAATGGAACAGAATTTGTCAAATAGTGTGTAAAGGAACAACAAAAAAAAGCTATGGTAGTTTTCCAATTACCGCACTAGAGCGCATTATGCGGCATAATGCTTAACGTTGAATGTTCCAACTACAGCAACACTTCGCACAATCGAGCACTCTCAAAAGCAATGTTTTCGTGTGATGCGTGCAATCGATACCAACTCAGTGACAGAAAATTAACAAGTGTTTTTTCTTTAAGTTGGCATTGATCGAAATGTTTTATTTATCTAAAATAAAAATAAATATTCAGATGAAGCTACATCTATTGAGTTTATACAATTTTTGAGATATCCCAATCCCATTCTAGTTGATATACGGTTCCATGTATCGTTTATCTTTTCTTTATTTTTATCCGACTTCAAAAAAATAATTTTACAAAAAATAAAAACCGACTTCAAAAACACTGAAAAGTTAAAAATAATATAAGAATAGGTATCTACAGACAACATCACACTTCTATACAAGGTTATTTTTTAATTACCAAAAAAATTTTGTGTGCTTGCTCAGACAAGCAAACGGAACAACTTTCACTATGGGATCAACTTTGAAATCGCAATAAAAAAATCAGCTGTTCCATACATCTAGGTTCAGTGAATTTTAAGTATTATTTAAACATTTATGAATAAAAATCTATGTTCTGGACTTAAATATACCATTTAACATAAAAATTACCTTGCTGCTTTCAGTCCTTTGATCACTGCGCTCGTTAAATCGAGATTTGATGCAAAATATGCTGACATAATAAATACTCTATCTATTTTCGGTAGATTATCCGATTGTGCTTTGACAAAACCAGTTTCTGTCATCGTCCTAGATTGATTACAAATATTTATACACAAGTAATCACACAGAAATACAGTTTTAAACAATTTTTCTCACAAACACTAATACTACATGAATATCGACGCCGATAAATCCATTGAGGCATTGACGTGAATGACCACTGACGTCACATTCCGTTTCGACCAATGGTGGCGCGTTTTGTAAGTTTGAATTTCTCTCCCATAATTTTCACTTTTTATATAATATTTTTTGGGTTTATATAACAAAAAATAAACTAAACTAAACTAAATAAAAAAATACCTTTTAACTATAACGTAAAAGACAATAAAGAATCTAGAAAAAAATATTTGATACAAATTTAAATTTTATGCATATTCCCTATTAAGGATATCCTGTTTTTTTTTTGCTGCCTCATCGGTGATGTACAAAATAATCTGAAAAGCAATAAAATAACATTAGCGGTGTTTTTGGACATCAAAGGTGCGTTTGACAACATTAATCACGATTATTTAATAGAATGTTTACATTCACTAGGTATTCCTGGTCCTGTATTACAATGGATATATAACTTTTTGCATGGCCGCACATTATTACTTAAAGTTAAAAATAATTTATATGGTCCTAAAATTACTTTTAAGGGCCCACCATCCGCGCGAGCCCGAGCTAGTTTAGGTAAATTGCTCTAGTCTCTGTTTGTGTGCGTCGCTCACGCACACAAGCGCACTCGGTCGCGCAATCGGTACGGCCGCCTAGCAAAATATCGTAGATGTTAAGGGCCCACCATCCGCGCGAGCCCGAGCTAGTTTAGGTAAATTTCTCTAGTCTCTGTTTGTGTGCGTCGCTCACGCACGCAAGCGCACTCGGTCGCGCAATCGGTACGGCCGCCTAGCAAAATATCGTAGATGTTAATTTTGAATTTAATAGGTGTTTATTATTTACTGTGTTATACTATAGTAAATACAGGGATGTGTTTGATCAACTTTTATTTTTACAAGCTTTTATTTTTAGCTTGCACTGTATGTATGTATGTAGATTTGACCACTTCTCGGTTTTCGAATTGGCTGAAATTTTGCACATAATAATATGTATATCGTGACAATGCAATGTTATGATAACATGGAGCTGATCTGATGAAGAAACTGGACGGTGGCCATAGGAACTCCGTAATAAAAAGACGCAACCCCATCGAGTTTGGGCTCGTTTGATTCATATTGACGAGTACTTTGGTCCTATTTGTTAACCAGGGTCTGATGCTGGAGCTGGGAGGTGGCTATAGGACCTCCGCAATAAAACGACATAACCCTATCGAGTTTGGGCTCCTTTGATTCGTAATGACGAGTACTTTGGTCCTATATGGTAACCAGGGTCTGATGCTGGAGCTGGAAGGTGGTCATAGGACCTCCGCAATAAAACGACATAACCCTATCGAGTTTGGGCTCGTTTGATTCGTAATGACGAGGACTTTGGTTCTATATGGTAACCAGGGTCTGATGCTGGAGCTGGAAGGTGGCCATAGGACCTTCGCAATAAAACGACATAACCCTATCGAGTTTGGACTCGTTTGATTCGTAATGACGACGACTTTGGTTCTATATGGTAACCAGGGTCTGATGCTGGAGCTGGAAGGTGGCCATAGGAACTCCTCAATAAAACGACACAACCCCATTGAGTTTGTGCTCATTTGATTCGTATTGACGAGTACTTTAGTCCTATATGGTAACCAGGGTCTGATGCTGGAGCTGGAATGTGGCCATAAGACCTCCGCAATAAAACGACATAACCCTATCGAGTTTGGGCTCGTTTGATTCGTTATGACGAGTACTTTGGTCCTATATGGTAATCAGGGTCTGATGCTGGAGCTGGAAGGTGGCCATAGGAACTCCTCAATAAAACGACACAACCCCATTGAGTTTGTGCTCATTTGATTCGTATTGACGAGTACTTTAGTCCTATATGGTAACCAGGGTCTGATGCTGGAGCTGGAATGTGGCCATAGGACTTCCGCAATAAAACGACATAATCCTATCGAGTTTGGGCTCGTTTGATTCGTAATAACGAGTACTTTGGTCCTATATGGTAACCAGGGTCTGATGCTGGAGCTGGAAGGTGGCCATAGGAACTCCGCAATAAAACGACACAACCCCATTGAGTTTGTGCTCATTTGATTCGTATTGACGAGTACTTTGGTCCTATATGGTAACCAGGGTCTGATGCTGGAGCTGGAATGTGGCCATAGGACCTCCGCAATAAAAGGACGTAACCCTATCGAGTTTGGGCTCGTTTGATTCGTAATGACGAGTACTTTGGTCCTATATGGTAACCAGGGTCTGATGCTGGAGCTGGAAGGTGGCCATAGGACCTCCGCAATAAAACGACATAACCCTATCGAGTTTGGGCTCGTTTGATTCGTAATGACGAGGACTTTGGTCCTATATGGTAACCAGGGTCTGATGCTGGAGCTGGAAGGTGGCCATAGGAACTCCGCAATAAAACGACACAACCCCATCGAGTTTGGGCTCGTTTGATTCGTATTGACGAGTACTTTGATCTTATATGGTAACCAGGGTGTGATGCTGGAACTGGAAGGTGGCCATGGGAACTCTGCAATAAAACGACACAAGCCCATCGAGTTTTGGGCTCGTTTGTTTCGTAATGACGAGTACTTTGGTCGAGTTTCGTAATGGCGGCCATGCGATTACAAAATGATAAAATATAAAATAATAGTAAAAAGATTTTAAAAAAAAGTCGCCCCACACTAGGATTTTATTTTAAAGCCCTAATAAGACGAAAATAAATTTTAATTTATTACATGATACATCTAATATATAAAATTCTCGTGTCACAGTGTTTGTTACAGAACTCCTCCGAAACGGCTTGACCGATCTTTATGAAATGTTTTGTGTATATTCAGTAGGTCTAAGAATAGGTCGTAGGCTATTTTTTATTACGACGAAACGTTAGTTCGCCGTTATTATGGCGAAACGTAGTTCGCCGGCACAGCTGGTTTTTAATAAAATATAAAAGCTTGTCGCAAGATTTACCCATTTTATAAAAAACAAATATTTTTTTCTTAGAATTACCAATATTTATTTATTTAAGGCTTACCAAGTAAATACATACGGGCAAGGTACTTAAACAGTTTTTTTTATGGAGGGCCTGGCAAATGACCTCCTCCCGCCTGATGTTAAGCGGTGAAAGAGGCCCAAATGAGTTGACAGATAGAGGTGGGAGGACATCCACTATCCAACCTGCCCGCCCCTTGCCGGCCTAAAATATGTTTTTCACACCTCTTTTGAAGGAACCCATGTTGTAGGATGGAGGAAACACGTGCGCAGGTAGAGAATTCCAAGTGTGGGATGACCGACAGAAGACTTACCGGAGGGAGACTCTGTACCAAGGTCGTGTGCTTGGGTACCTCCGTCTTACCTATTTCTGCCGCAAAGCAGCAGTGCTTGCATTGCTGTGTTCCGGTTTGAAGGGTAAGATATGGCACTGAAATTACTGGGTACCGTGACTTTACATCTTAAGTCACAAGTTGGCAACGTACACTGTGGCCCTTGTGGGGGTTGCAGTTTTACTGCGAATGTCACACGAGACACATGTATTATAGGTGACTGTTACCACTTACCATCAGGTGGGCAGTTTGCTTTTTTGCCAACTTAGTAGCAATAAAAAAAAGAAGAAGGAATCTTGGAATTTCTTGGTACGGTGTGGAAAGGAGGATACAGTGTAAGGATGACTCCGTAGACCCTTACGCGTGTTTCTGTGAAGGAATGGAGAGGGAGGGATAAGGTTAAAGAGCTCCTCAGAGCATTCCCCATGGAACATTTGGTAAAAGGCGCTAAGAGAGGCGATGTCACGTCGAAGTTGTAGAGGCTTGAGGGTGTTAGTTGCCTCTACATCGCCAATTATTCGAATAGCGCGACGCTGCAATCTGTCCAGAGCATCGAGGAGGTACTGAGCGGAGCCGGAGTGCGACCAATATTCCACGCAAGACCTAACCTGAGTTTTATACAACAGGCATAGTTGGTCCGACGCAAAATACCTACGCACCTTGTTCAGGACACCGAGTTTCCGTGAGGCAGCAGTTATAACGGATTCGAGTTTTTCAAAAAAGGGATCATATATGCATTTAAATTTCAGGACTGCACAGCATTGTCATGTGTGTATGACAATGCTGTACAAAACGTTATTTATTACAAAAAAAAATATAATAATCAAATTGTTTTATTGTTTATCCTAATTCTCGCACAAGCTTTTATATTTTTATAAGAAAATGTATCTTGTAATAAATTAAAGTTTATTTTCCTCTTTTAAGGCATTATAATATAAGCTTGTTTTTAAAAAAACTTTTTTAAACTAACTACTCAAATAATACGAAATATTTTAATGACTACCGAGTTCTTTATTGTTAGTTGTATCTACAAATTATTTTATATAATATACATATAATAATTTAGTAATAAACAAATATGAAATGAATATTTTCTTGTGCTCAACGCACTTTTTAGTGCATTGAAGCCATTCGCTAGATTGTAATAAAAAATAAATTAAAGTTTATTTTCTTTTTTTAGGACATTAAAATAAAAGCTTGTTTTTAAAAATCTTTTGTGATAGCGGCCATCTTGTTTTAGTTTTTTTCATGGTGTACCGAACTTTCATTTGATACCCCATATACAGACCCATATTGTGGGGATTGTACATAAAAGCGTCGGTGGCGCTGTGAAGCGTCGGTGGCGCTGTGGTCTCGGCACTTGCCTTCCAATCGGGAGGTCGGGGTTCGAGACCCGCCATGTACCAATGTGTTTTTCGTTTCGAATTTCATATGTACATTTGTCTGATGCTCCTACGGTGAAGGAAAACATCGTGAGGCAACCTGCATACATCTGCGAAGAGATTCAATGGTGTATGTGAAGTCGACCAATCCGCACTGGGCCAGCGTGGTTGACTAAGGCCTAATCACCCTAACATAGGGTAGGCTCGAGCCCCTCGGTGGGGACGTATATGAGCTGTGATGATGATGATGATGTACATAAAAATAATCTGTCAATTTGTGACGGCGGCCATCTTGTATTAGATTGTCTTTCAGAATATACTATATTCTACAATTCATTCTACAATTCAAGCTCTTTCATTTGACACCTAAATTGGGGAAGGTCGCACAAAAGAAATTGATGGGGTTGCGTATGGATATTATCTAGGCTAGGCTCAAAGTACTCATCAAGAAAAATCATATAGGACCGAAGTACTCGTCAATACGAATCAAACAAGACTCGATGGGGTTGTGTCGTTTTATTGCGGAGTTCCTATGGCCAGCTTCCAGTTATAGTATCAGACCCTGGTTACCACATAGGACCAAAGTACTCGTCGATACGAATCAAACAAGCCCAAACTCGATGGGATTGTGTCGTTTTATTGCGGAGTTCCTATGGCCACCTTCCAGTTCCAGCATCAGACCCTGGTTACCATATAGGACCAAAGTGCTCGTCAATACAATTCAAACGAGCCCAAACTCGATGGGGTTGCGTTGTTTGATTGCGGAGTTCCTATGGCCACCTTCCAGTTCCAGGATAAGACCCTGGTTACCATATAGGACCAAAGTGCTCGTCAATACAATTCAAACGAGCCCAAACTCGATGGGGTTGCGTTGTTTGATTGCGGAGTTCCTATGGCCACCTTCCAGTTCCAGGATCAGACCCTGGTTACCATATAGGACCAAAGCGCTCGTCAATACAATTGAAACGAGCCCAAACTTAATGGGGTTGCGTTGTTTGATTGCGGAGTTCCTTTGGCTACCTTCCAGCTCCAGCATCAGACCCTGGTTACCACATAGGACCAAAGTACTCGTCAATACGAATCAAACAAGCCCAAACTCGATGGGATTGTGTTGTTTTATTGCGGAGTTCCTTTGGCTATATTCCAGCTCCAGCATCAGACCTTGGTTACCATGTAGGACCAAAGTACTCGTCAATACGAATCAAACGAGCCCAAACTCGATGGGGTTGCGTTGTTTGATTGCGGAGTTCCTATGGCCACCTTCCAGTTCCAGGATCAGACCCTGGTTACCATATAGGACCAAAATGCTCGTCAATACAATTGAAACGAGCCCAAACTCAATGGGGTTGCGTTGTTTGATTGCGGAGTTCCTTTGGCTACCTTCCAGCTCCAGCATCAGACCCTGGTTACCACATAGGACCAAAGTACTTGTCAATACGAATCAAACGAGCCCAAACTTGATGGGGTTGTGTCGTTTTATTGCGGAGTTCCTATGGCCACCTTCCAGTTCCAGCATCAGACCCTGGTTACCATATAGGACCAAAGTACTCGTCAATACGAATCAAACGAGCCCAAACTCGATGGGAATGAATTGTTTGATTGCGGAGTTCCTATGGCCACCTTCCAGTTCTAGCATCAGACCCTGTTTACCATATAGGATCAAAGTATTCGTCAATACGAATCAAACAAGCCCAAACTCGATGGGGTTGCGTTGTTTGATTGCGGAGTTCCTATGGCCACCTTCCAGATCCAGCATCAGACCCTGGTTACCATATAGGATCAAAGTACTCGTCAATACGAATCAAACGAGCCTAAACTCGATGGGGTTGCATTGTTTGATTGCGGAGTTCCTATGGCAACCTTCCAGATTCAGCATCAGACCCTGGTTACCATATAGGATCAAAGTTCTCGTCAATACGAATCAAACGAGCTCAAACTCGATGGGGCTATGTCGTTTTATTGCGGAGTTCCTATGGCCACCTTTCAGCTCCAACATCAGATCAGCTCCATGTCGTCATCATAATATATTTATACATATGCATGCAAAATTTCAGCTTAATCGGAAACCGGGAAGTGAGTCAAATTTAACTCGCAAGATTAGACCCGAACATGCAAAAGTTAAATAAAAGCTTGTAAAAAGGTTGAAGGTTTTTCGTACGGCAGCCACAAATAATAAAATTGTTAGTTATCAACTTCTCCGATTACTCCGTAGGACTTCGCGTCGTATACATACACAAATAATTACGTAACCGGGAGCTAGCTCAAAGCGACGTGCTCTCACTTCGAGTCTTGATTGCACACTGAATTTCGACGCACCCGAGCCAAGTATTTGTAAAGGTGCGTCCCCACTACGAGCCGCGCGGCCGCGGGAGCCGCGAGGCTCGGCCTCACCAGCTTTTTGTGTATATTTGTAACGCATTCTCACTATAGAGCTGCGCGGCCCAGTGTGGCCAGATTTTGAAGAATTATTTCCATTTTAGTAGAAATGTAGTTTTATTTCAGTTAGGTTGTTGTGCTAGAAATGTTTTGAAATTCTACTATTCATAAATAAAGCGGTAACTACTGCATCTGTTTTGTGTAAAAAACGAAACTAACAGATAATATTAGAAAATTCCCAAACCCACTTTGTGAAAATTATCTGTTGTTTTGTGGAAAGTTTTTCTATACAGAACAAGAGACACGGCTAAATATACAGTGCGAAAAATTGTTTAATGAATGTAGTTTTTCAATTTTTGTTTCCATTAAATTTTTTTATTTAAAAATATTTCTTTATTTTTTTTAATTTATCATTCATCGTCATCTGGTAGACGATTGTTTGAGTAATAAAATACGTGTTCATTGTGAAGAATAGGAATGATTTTATTTACAAATTGGAGCTATAATATCATGTTTTAATAGAATGGCTGCCGTAGGTGTCTGTCATGTGATTTTCTGTCGTTGTCAATGTCTAAAATTTTGCAGGGGGGAGGTGAAAAAGATGTGCAGAAAGAGGAGGACTACCCCCCGATACCCCTTTCCCCTCTCGGCGATGCATAGTTTTTGTAATATAAATTTTTTGAATTCATATATCCATACATTCATACCTAACCACAAAATGTATGGACTAGTAAAATGTTAGTAAAACTGTACATTGTAGTTTTTTCTTTATTGCAATGCAACTAAGTTGGCAAACAAGCAAACTATCCACCTGATGGTAAGTCTTACATCTTTTAATAAAAGCGTAAAGCAACATTTCCTTCAGCTCTGACACCCCCTTCCATACACACCCCCTGTTTATTAATTTTCTTTAATTTGTTTCTATTTTATTTTGTTTAAAATATTTGTATTTTATTAATGATTTTTTTTCTTTTATTAACCACCAACCTAGTATGGATATCATATATAAAGGCTGCCTGGCAGAAATCTGATAAGCCCGCCTTTTGTTATTTTTGTATTTATTGTCCAATTATTTGTTATTTGTTCTATCGCGAGGAGATGACAGTAGTCGTATAATAGTGGCGGTAGCAATAATGTTCACATTTATTTGTAACTAGCTGTGCCCGCGACTTCGTCCGCACGGAATAGTAACTTTTGTTGAAGTTAATAAAAAAGGAGCCTATGTTATACCTAATATAATTAGCTATCTATTAGTGAAAGTCCCGTCCAAATTGGTCCAGCCGTTCCGGAGATTAGCGGGAACAAACAGACAGACAGATAAACAGACAAACATTTTTAAAATGGTGTTTGTTATTGGTACCCGATATACATTCATACCCATTTAGTAAAAACTTGTTATTTTGATATTACAAACAGACACTTCAATTTTATTTATTTGTTTAGATGTATAGATAATAATGAATCATAACATAAATTTTATACAAGTTTATTTTTTAGTTATGACAAAAATTTAGTGTGCTTGTTCAAACAAGCAAACTGAACAACTTTCACTATGGGACCAACTTCGAAATCGCAAAAAAAATCAGCTGTATTGTTGTAGGAAGGTCATAGTACATTTCAAAGATTGACTGGAGATCGCTGCCTGCAGTAATTTTTGACGGCGTCTACATACCTTACAGCGAGAATGTAAAGAATCTGGGCGTGATTATTGATAGAACGTTGTCATGGCTCACGTCAACCAAATCAGCTGTAAGATATTTGCAGCAGTGGGATCTATGCGTAGATTACCTTACGTAACTTCTTACCTATCGCCACTAAGGTTGCTGTTGCTCAATCACTTCTTTTCCCTATCCTTGACTATGCAAATTGCTGTTATTGTGACCTCAACGAAGTGCTTGTTGATAAGCTTGAGCGTCTCCAAAATTTGTATATAAGATTCGTATTTGGGTTGCGGAAATATGATCATAATATGTCAAAATTTAGATCTGAACTAAACTAGCTAAAAATACGTCAACGCCGTGATGCGGATATCTTATCTCTCCTTTACAATATATTGTTTAATCCTGAAACTCCTCTGTATATCTTAAAGATCAGTTTAAATTTCTTCATTCTTACAATGTGAACACTCGATCTATCATACAAACTCGTGAAATTAAAACGATAGCGAGTCACTCGCTATCGCCATCGTTAATCGCGCTATGAGTTAAGCGGTAGGACAATAGGCTTAGACCAGAGGCCCTAGACAAATACCACACGCTAACTTTTCCGCAGTCGTTCTGCAGAAAAAATGTATGGAAATGACATTAGCTTCCGACAACCTCACGCTATTTTTTCCGCAGCTAATGTAATCTCCATACACTTTTTCTGAACAACGACTGCGGAAAAGTGAACGTGTGGCATTAGTCTGGGGGGCCGAGGTTTTGTAACAAGATCGCTTAAAGGCTAGCGCACACTGTGACGTGGCGCAACGGGTCATCACACAGTGTGTGACGTCGTCGTCACACAACGTCACAGTGTGAACCTTGAGTTTAAATCAAATCAATTTTATTTGTGATACACGGGTATTAAAAAGTTTTACAGTTTACAAATATAAATTAAAATTAATTAAAATCCAATGAATTGCAATATAATTAATAAAAGAGTGTGTAATTAAAAATAAATAAATTCAATTTTGTTGTTCGTAGTCAAAACTGGATATAAAGAATAAATAAAAATCCAATATATTACGATGTCATTAATTACAAATATAAATTAATTATTTATTTACTTCTTTATGTTATTATTTATTTACTTCACAAAATATATTTTTATGATTTAGTTATTGTTCTGAGAGAAGTTGGCATATTTTTGGCATTAACGTGAATCGCGTTTGGCAGATTTTAAACAAGTGTCGGGAAGGTTTGCCGTTTTTGAGATGGTCACACTGGCCGGCCGCGCGGCTGTGCCGGGCCGCGCCACTTGGGCCTCGCTTTACGTTCACACTCACGAGGCTCAGCCTCGCGGCTAGGCCTCGTAAGCCGCGCGGCCCTAGTGGGGACGCACCTTAAGAAAATCGATAAATGTATGTAAAAAATTTCATATAAAAATCAATATACGATAATTAAAAAAAATACCACGGTGTCTCCTCCATTCATTTTTATTCTATCCTTAGTACATGTCATGAAAATAATACCAAGTTCTATAAATTATTCTTTTTATGCAGATGATCTTGTTTTATATCTGGCCTGTGAAGATGTTTCACAAGGAGAGCTAACAATGAATAACTGTCTGCTTACTTTGGGTAACTATTTCAAAAATCGTCTGGGGCTCGAAATAAATGTCGGGAAAAGTTCAGTGAAGGCATTTGCTCACTATGACTCTTTAGTAACTCCTCGCATATTATATAATAATAATATTATTCTCTTCAAATCGTCTAATATGTATTTAGGTGTTATGCTTGACTGTAATCTATCCTGGGACTCACATGTCGCATACATTTGTAAAAAAGCAGAGCTTCGACTTAATATCTTAAGATCCTTAGTTGGCGTGAATTGGGGTGCTGATCCTAAAATTCTCAAAAATGTGTACGTTTCTTTGATTCGCAGCCAGCTTGACTATGGATGTGTATTTTACTCGCACGCTTCTAGTTACTTGCTTCGTAAACTCGACATATTACAAAATAAAGCACTACGGATTATTACAGGCGCTATGATGTCTTCACCAATCAATTCTTTGGAAGTGGAAGCCGGGATTCCTCCGTTACTTATTAGGAGAAGTTTTAGAAAATTATTATATTCCCGATTTTAATGGCATCCCTCTGATTCTGACTCCTAATATTAATGCATCTATTGCTTACTTAAATTTTCAATTTCAAGACATCGTGCACTGGGTAAGTTTAATTCCATGTTTCTCATACAATATAGATTCCATGCTTTGCGACGTTCCAGTAACTATAACGCGCTTTGTATCAAAATTTGAGTTTTATGAGTACTTGGAAGAGAAATGCAATTTCATCAAAATTTATACTGATGGTTCTAAAACCAAACATCGCACCAGCTTTGCTTTTTATGATGCTTGTAAAAAATTTGGTAAAGTTTTTGCATGTGATACTCATTTTTCTATTTTTTCTGCAGAACTGTTAGGTATGATTTATGCTGTTAAATATATTTTAGACAACTATGTTGGATTACAATACCATAATTTTATAGTATTATGTGACTCTATGTCTGCACTTCAAGCCTTGCAGCAAAAGTGTATTAATAGTAACCATAATTATTTGCTATACGAATTGAGGCAACTTATATCTAATTTAAATGTAAATAATATGTGCATCGAATTCTGCTGGGTGCCTGGACATTCGGGCATTTTCGGTAATGCGATCGGCTTCAAATATTACTACTATCGATGAATACAAAGTTCCACAAAGCGATTTAATAACATGTCTGAAAAGTGATATGATTAATCGTTGGTCAACAATATTAAATGAAAGTCGTGAAGTTAAAGGAAAATGGCATGCCGAAATTGTCCCAATGCCAAGTACCAAGGCATGGTTCGATGTATCCTCTTATTTAGGTAGAAATTGGACTCAATTCTGTGCGCCCACCGTCTAAATAACCTAAAACTAAAATTTCTAAATTTAAACTTAATTTAAATGGCCGCTTAAGCAAGTGCTATTCTACGGTGACAGGCTAACTAAATTTAGGCAGAGCTTAAGCGTAATTTTAAAATGTCTAAGATTAGTTTTAATTGAGTTTGTGTTGCTATCGTAAACATATTAAAAGTAAATAAATTAATGGATGGATCTTGTTGTTAAAGAAACTAAAACGGGTTTATGGTTTATAACAGTTAATACATAATTTAATGTACATTTTTATCTTATTTTTAACAATATTTGTAACTACTAAAAAATATTTTTATTTTTCTTTTTATTTAAGGCGAAAACAATCATTTTGGGCAAAATTAAAATTTCTACCTCATTTGTAATTTGAATTTGTATTTTTCATGAAGAAAATGGCGAATTTTAGCAAGGTTCTAATTTTAATCGGGATGATTTTAGTCGCCGCTAAAAATAGTCCGTTTAGGATGTTTACGCGTAAAAATGTCACATCTGGAATAGCGTTTGGACTTTGGACGGCTAAATCTAAGTTGAATTGACCGTCTAAAATTAGAAACGTCAGATTCAAATTAGCAATGTCAGTTGAATTTGACAGTTACCGTAGAATAGGATTATAGTCACTGGAACGCTCGCCACGCGAAGCGTGGTGGGTTTCAAAAGCAAAAAGTAGTATATCTCAAATATCAAAGGTTGACCATTGCGGAATGACTCAACCCGGCGCGTACGGAGTGTTCAAAAAATTGCGGAGAGTGACATATACTGTCTACAAGAGAACAAAAAATACGTATGGAAAGGTAATTTAATATAGAAGGAACTTATAACAGTTAATTAGATAAGGATTAATAATTAAATGAATGAAGCGCGAAAATGTTCGGAAGGTCGCGGAAGACCCGATTTTTTAAAAAAAATTTTTGCACAAAAACTATTTTATAAAACTTTAAATAACCATATATATTATTATAGCCCTATTCTTGAAGATTATTTTGATATATAATAGTTTTGGGTAATATTTTTAATGAAAAAAGAAAAAAATAATAAAATCGATTAATTACGTATTATTGTGTCTAAAATTAAATAAAAAATACGTATGGAAAGCTAATTTAATAAGGAATGAACTTATAATAGTTAATTAGATAAGGATTCATAATTGAATGAATAATGACGAGAATAGTAACTAAAGTGCTTAAAATTTCAAAAATACTCACTTTTTGAAAAAAACGTTTAGTGTGGCAATATAACACTATAAACTATCATAAACCATACATAATAATGTAGCCCAATTCTTCTAGTTTATTTTGATATAGAACACTCTACGAAAATACTAATACAGACTAAGTAAGTACGCAATAAATCTCATCGGTCATGGAGTAAGAAACGTATGGATACGGCCAAGTAAGTTAAACCGCAGACTATGCCAAATTTATTTCAATCTAAGACTAAAAAAAAATTGGACATGACCTGTCAACTTATGAAAGAGACTATTGACAAAGGAATAAAGCCATAGAGAAAATATTTTATTTTTCGCGATTTTTTTATCACACCGCGCGGTTTTACGCAAAGTGAACTGGGTACCATAGTACCCAGGTCGATCGAGAAGATCGAGATTTTGGGGACTATAGTCCCCACGGACGTTCCAGTGGATAGTTTAACGGCACCTAAATAAAATTAGGCAATTTAGCGGCCACTTCAGAATTGAGTCCATTATATTACTAGCTTTTGTAGATTAAGACTAGGTCATTGTAAATTTCCATCACATCTTTTTCGTCTTAGATTAAGTAATGACTCCAAATGTAAATACTGTTATCTTGAAGATTGTGATCTTCAACATCTTTTCTTTAATTGTACATATTTTAACTTACAACGTCTCTTTTTTATTTCTTCCTGTATAGATATACTAAAATCAAATGATATGCCTCAAAATTTGCAAATGTTATTAAAAAATATTAAATTGTATGATGCAATATATAAATATTATACTGATTGCTTTGATCCATTATAATAAGTTTGTATTGAGTATATTATAATAGTTAAATATTCTACTTCTATATTTTAAAATATTTTCTTAAAAATTGTTTCTTGTTTCTAATATTTGTGTTTCGTGAATGTTTTATCTAAGTAACTAATTTGAATAGTGTTTCTTATTTTTTTATATAATTGTATGGGTTTTTTGTTTTGTAAGATTGTTATCTGTTAGAATATTCTTGTTTAAGCTAATGGCCATGTTGCCAATGCTTTAATAAAAAAAAAAGCAGCCAAAAAAAATCCATGTGAATGCTGTGAAAACAAATATTTAATCCAATGCAAATTGCAATTAAATTCCAGCAGCGTGTAACTACCGCATTATCAATAGGTCGTTTCACGTAAAGACGTAAAGTGAACTTTGCACCAGTGTTATCAGACAAACAGGTGATAACTATTCTGACTTAACGTGAGCATGTTCTAATAATTGTTTTAATTACCTATTTCTCCACTTGTTACTGTGATGTCGCTCAACAAATTAATCGGTGGTGATTGTGGTGGAAACAATTCCCTCGTTCAATTATCTAATATCATAGGGCGTGATGTATCTATTTCAAATCCTGCTTCACAAGCAGATATGTTTGTGCACGAATTTGTGGCCCAAAATTCTGAACTGCCTCAAACTTTTAACATGAATGCTCTTCTGAACACAGTGCCAAATGTGCCAAAAAAAGTTGAGCAGAATATAAGTAAACACAATCAAGTACAGAATTTCATACCTCATTCCAGTGGTTCTTGGAGGCCTGGGCCAAGTGAGTCCTATTTGCCACCAGCAATGATGCGATCTGTTCCTATGCTTCATAGTTCATTGCATTCTCAACATATGTCAAGCGTTCCAATAGAATACATAGATGAAAGTGAATTAGAAAATATAAATGTCAAAGCAAAAGCTCAAGAGTATGTAAATACTGCTAAAGAAGATAATGAACAAGCATACAATGAATTCATGGCTTTTATGAAAAACCTAAGTGCAGGAGAAATTAATTTTACCCATTCTACTGATGACCAGAGACAAACAAAGGACAATATATTAGATGAAATGTCTGAAAAATTTAAAGATGAGTGGGAAAAATTAAGTAATGTTACAGATTATTGGTCGTCTGAAGAAGCAAATGGTATATCTAAGGAATATAACTTTACAGAAGGTAACATTATGCTCGAAAATAAAAACGCTCTAGAAATTGGTAAAGAAAAGTTGAAAATGGGAGATATACCAGGTGCTGTATTATGTTTTGAAGCTGCAGTACAGCAAATGCCTGAATCAGCTGAAGCTTGGTTTCTTTTAGGCACTACGCAGTCAGAAAATGAACAAGATCCTTTGGCTATAACAGCCTTAAAAAAGTCCTTAGAAATAGATCCTAGGCAGCTAGAAGCATATTTGACGTTAGCTGCTTCATATACAAATGAAAATATGCCAAAGTATGCTTATACATCTTTATTAGATTGGATGAAGGCTAGCCCAAAATATGCAGACACATTTCCTCAAGATTTAGATAACAAAAGTGTTGAACTCAAAGAATTAGAGAGTCAAGTCAAGACACTCTTTCTCAAAGCGGCACAGATGCATCCTACAGATATTGATCCTGATATTCAAAACGCATTAGGAGTTGTTTTTAATATAAGTCAAGAATATGACAAAGCTGTAGATTGTTTTAAAACTGCCTTAACTGTTGCTGCTGATGACCCTCGGTTGTGGAATAGGCTTGGTGCTACATTAGCTAACAATGACAGATCAGAGGAAGCTGTTGATGCATATCACCATGCATTAGATTTAGAACCTGGATTCATTCGAGCGCGTTATAATGTGGGCATAACATGTATGAATTTAGGTGCTCACAAAGAAGCTGCAGAACATTTTTTGGTTGCATTAAACCAACAACATAAATCTAAACACTTACATGGCGATTCTTCATCTATAGATAACAGCTCTTCTACCATTTGGACTACTTTGAGGATGGTTTGTTCTTTCATGGGCGAGCATGATGTGGCAAAACTAGTAGATGAAAGAAATTTGGACAAATTAAATAATTTTTTTCAAATGCAATAACATTCACAGCAACACCATTACATGGATATGAAGGTGGTGCAAAGCATTTGTCATCATCTATGTGGCTTGAGTGGTCTCACAGACTGAATTGATTTTTTTACATTTAAAACTTGTCTTACTAAGTACTGTAAAACATACCTGCCTGCATCAAATTTAAGTCTTGTGCCATTACTGTAAAAATGTATATTTGACTAATACGTAAATCAGCTTTTTGTCAATATTTTTCTGTGATTACCTGTATAGCAGTGGCAAAAGGTCCATATGGCGCTTAACACATTGCCGCCGCATCCCGCTGCGATGTACGGAGGGACGAAAACTGCATGCGGCTGCGGTGGCACGGAACCGTGCCATCGTACGGTTTGCTCCGTATCACCGTCCGGAGCTGCGGTGCACGACGCCCCGCATCACCGCATTATCTATGTCGAGATCTATTACGCGTATGCACGTCCTTTCTAGCAAAAATCCGTACGATACTGCGGGCACAGTGTGGAATACCCCGCAGACCGCACCGCATCACCGTCCGGGAGTGCGGTGCCGTCGCGCGCGCCGCACAACCACACAGGCGGTGTGAGTGTGTTATACCCTGCGATTTTTGTATACAAATTAAGATTCTTCAGTCAAAATTAAAAACCGCAGCACCGCACACCGGTGCGGTGTCCGGTGCAATGTGTTATGCGCCTAAGCTATCACGGACCAGCCTATGTTGTCTATCTCTTTCTGACTCATACATAATTTTGAATGTTTCTATCTCTTTGTCTTCGGAAGTCATCGTCGCATCGGTGGCGGTGCCTGTGGTCAGGATTATGAAATTTATTAATTAATTTAGTATGTCCGGCGTCCGCCATTTTACGAGTTTGTTGTGATATGACCGGTAGAAATTTGAAATCTCACTAATCAATAGTGAGATTTCAAATTTGTACCGGTATTTATTTGATTTTGCGATGTGATCTTACATATTTGTTTGTTGCGGTAAGATTTATTTGCTGTTTGACTGACTACTTGCTTAGTTCTTCGTTTCCCAAACAGTTACGAAAATAAAAAGCATGTTATCAAATTGGCCGTGCTGTTCCAAATATGACAATTGATTGTAAAAGGTGAGATGGATTTTTTAAACATTTTTATTCATCTTTACACTATAAAAAAATATACGTAGATGACAGGCAGTTGCAAACTGAATAAAATATTTTGTTTTCCATGATTTATTTATTTACTTATTCTTAATGTAGGTACAGAAGAAGTACAAAGGCGGACTTAATGCCTTCATGATAATTGTTTTCTGATTCAAACACAGTGAAGAGACCCTGTTTAATCATATTGTCAGTGTTTTTGTATGATGAAAGTGGGCCTTTTCATCTGAAGAACGCATGACGCTAGCATCACGCGGTGCAGTTAGCCAATGAGTACTTTTTTGTTACGGCTTACCTTCGCCTAATCTCGTGTGGCTGACCCCAGCCGGGCCACAAAAAAAAAGTGTGAAAAATAGATTGTTTGAGTAGGTCGCTATAATGTCTAGAGTTTGTCAGAGTTTGTCGGCAAGTTTCAGAGTTTGTCGCCTGCGCGTTTCAGAGATCTGTGTGGCCCGGCTGGGGTAACGTATCCCCAGCCGGGCCACACAGATCTCGAAAACGAAGCGACCTAGTGAAAATCTGTTTGCTGATATAGATAGGCGGCAGTTTGTCGAAGTTTGTCGGACAAGTTTGAGTTTTCATCGGGCTCGCGTTTAACGGGGCTGTGTGGCCCGGCTGGGGAAACGTTACCCCAGCTGGGCCACACAGATCTCCATAACCAAACCACATAGCGAAAATCTGTTTGCTGATATAGATAGGCGGCAGTTTGTCAAGAGTTTGTCGGACAAATTTCAGAGTTTGTCGATCCACCATTTCAGAGCTCACCTGCAGCACGGGGACCCATCACGAACAAAAGTAAAATAATTCGATAAAATCATCAATAGATACTTTAATCGATTTTTGTAATGACTTTTTAGTGAATTTAGTTAAAGTCAACAAGGAGATTCAGAAAACTATTAATTATATTTAAAAAAATCACTTAGCTCGTGGGAAGTATCAAAATACGTTTAAGTCATGCTAGAACGGTGTAACATTTCTTTTTACAAATTTATAGCACTCCTAGCGACAAATTGTCTGAACTTCAATGTATCTCTCAAAAGCATAGCTCAAAGTAGCACGCAATGTCTGCTTTAACTATTTGATTACATACTGCTCACTCATAGATGGCACTACTTATGTATGCTTGTTCTTATGGTCATAGATTGAGTTGAATTATTTTATTTTATTATATTACCTACAAGGTGTTTGGTATGTAGGTATTTTGACATAATCATAATAGTAATGGCGTCATTGAAAATTCGAAATTGCAAAATTAATTTTATAATTCCCATACATTTGAAAGTGTAATGTCGAATTATGGTCGAATTACACAAAAACATGACATCTTAAATTTCACCACTTCCAATAGGTCAGCGGCCCAATTCAGCTAATAAACTACAGCCGAATCGAAACTGAACCGTTGCGGTCGACCAATCGGAGCGCTTATATTGCCTTTCAACTGCTCGATGACGTGATAATATGGCGTTCTGATTGGTCGATAGCAACGGTTCAGTTTCGATTCGGCTGTAGCTTATTAGCTGAATTGGACCTCAGGATTGGTCTACTCGTTAGATCTTCGTTTTTAAATCTGTGTGGCAGTGGTTCGATCCTGTCCTGATGTAGTTATTTTTTAAAAAAATTGCTTGTTTTATTATTTTGTTTTTCTTTATTGCTTTTTGTTTATTAAGTATATCAATGCCTTTTATTTATATCTCAATTTGTTTTTTATTTATAATTTTCTTTTAAGAACAAAAAGATTTAGGTTAGGATTAGAAACGCGATTTTAATAAGTAAGAACTTACCATATTAAATATTTTTTCGGAAATTTTCAGTTAAATGCCTACGAACCGAAAAAAAAGTTTCACTTGCATGTTGGTTTCATAAAACCACAGTGATTTTTTCACTGACCTAACTATTTTGTATGGGGGCTTTCAAAACTAATTTTACAAATCTGAATTTTTAATAACATCATAAGTATTATTCAACTATGTTAGGTACATACATAGTCATAGATAATATAGGTAAGTAATACGTAAAATACAGTCAGCAACACGTCAAGCTTTACATTTGCATTACGAAAGCCGCCGCTATTACGAGCGACATAAGGGCAGTCTTAAGGTCAACATTTAAAGCCCAGCGTGAGTATTAATGAAAGAAAAAAGAAAGAAAGAATGAAAATGGTTTATTCAATGGCACTAACACAGAGTAACAAATAAAAAAAGGGAAAACACTAATAGATGTGCCACGGAAAGGGTATCTACTCAGCATAATGCCGAGGCGTCGCAGACTCCCCGGCGCTGGTCTTCCGTAGACACCCTGAAGACGCTCTAAGAGGCACCACTATGGCACACACACACTAAGCTATAAACAACAACAAAAATCTTAATATCTACGTAATACACTCAACATGGAATAATAGAAATATACAAATCAATACATATAGGTACATAAAGCTCCACGTATATACATTGTATCAACAGCATGACGTGTCATAAATTGTGACAGGTTACATAACATAGTAGTCCAGTCAACGAGGACATTCGTTGTATGGAGACATCCGACAAATTCTTCCGTCTATGAAATTTGGCATGTGGTGATGATACCTAATACAGATGACAGATATACAATAATCCAACAAAATTTATAATGGGAAGTTAGGTATTTTTACCTAAACATGAAAAACGCTTATAGCTCTCTGTGGATATTTCCTCAGTTTGAAATTAATCTTGTATACGTACGTATGTACTAGTTAGAACAAGTATGTAAAGTAATCCAACATTTTTTCGTTTTGGGTGATGCACTAAATTGAACTTTTAACATTTTGCGCAATAACTTCTATTGGAAAATTGCTCTGCTAATTTTTATTTTTTAATATGGTCTTATTTCCCTAAATAAATAGGTTTGTCAAGTAATCCAATAAATTTTCCTTTTTAAACATATTTTTTTGATTTTTGCTTAATAACGTGATGTGAAAAATTACTCCGTCCATTTTTATAACTTTATACGTTATATGATTTAATACTAAAACAGAATTATCAATAATCCAACAAATTTTCGAACGTTCATATATTTTTTATGATGTATGCCGATTTATATTTGTGCGAACCTTATGCATCACGCAATTTGTGCGTAGGTAGTTGATCTTCACGTGACCGCTCGGAGCTACTTTTACCTATTTAGTAATCTGTGCTTTTACTTCGTTTTGCACCACATTATAGGAACTAATAATAATACCTACAAAACTAACTCTAATACGAGTAAAGAAACATTGTAAAAACAAAATTTTATTTTAATGCTCTTATAAGGGGAAATTAAACTTTAAATTAAATTAAGCCCATCAATTTGTTACATGCCGCAATTTTTCCAAGAGTTCCGTACCTCGAAAGAAAAAAACGGAACCCATATAGGATCACTTTGTTGTCCGTTTTTCACTTCTTCTCGGTCCTTTTTCTCGGGAACGCGTAAAGATATCAAACAGAAATTTATACAAAACATTCGGGTCTACGGTCTCTTTCAGATGTGAAAAATCATAATTGTCAAGGAGGTCAAAAGATATGACCATTTATGTTGCATATTTTCGCAAATTTTGCGATTTTTTACGGGAATCAAAACTATAGGGTACTTCCCATTGACCTAGAATACTGAAATTTTCCAAGAAGCAAGGTCTTATATCACACGTTGAGGAAAAATAAATACTGAAAACCGTAAATATGTACATACTCATAGTTAGGAACGTATATAACTTAGATAAGTTTGTAAGGAACCTTCGCTTCGGTGCACGAGTCCAACCCGCACTTGGCAATTTATTTTATCTATACCACGGTAATATACTATTACCGTGTCTGTACTTTCTAATATTATAAAGCTGATGAAGAGTTTGTTTGTTTGGTTATAGGCGCTAATCTCAGGAACTACTGATTTAAATTGAAAAATTATTTTTGTGTTGTATAGTAGGCTATATAACACACGCTACGACTAATAGATGCTGAGCATCAATAAAAAATTCTGTAGAAACGGGGAAAAATTGTTATTTTCCGACATCCATGTGAACGAAGTCGCGGGCACAGCTATCATAGCATAAAAGCTTGTCGCGAGATTTACCTGTGTAGATAAACAGGGACACAATACCTATTCAACTTGTTCTTGATAAGTATAGGTAATTCTTTAAAAAATGTTTTTATGAAATAGGTAAGTAAATCTGGTCAAATAATAAACTTATTTTTCTCAAACACTACGATATACGACCAAAAATTCCTTGGAATAAATCGAACTTGCAGTACTAGGCTTAGCAGCGGTGGGTGCGAAGTCAGACAACCTCCTCGTGGTGCACCTCGGGCAACCCGCGGGCCAATAGTCTGACAAGTAGCCCCCATGGGGAAGTCTCTCCTTCTTGTTGTAAGAAGGGGATTTGGCTATAGAACGCTGACCCGTTGTGGGTCGTAGTTTGGCTTGAATTAATCCAGCAGTTATTTTGCTGGCTGTAAGGGACCAATTGTTCACTATGGCGCTTCGCGTCTCTTGTTGTTGTTCTGTTAGGAGTGTCCAATCCAGACTTCTTCAAGCTCTGGCTCGTATGCGCGGCAGTGGATTCAGTAGAGTCTGCTGTCGGGCAAACCCATTACCCGCACATAGCCGAGCCGGGGGTCCAGCGCACTGAGCATCGGGCCGTCTGGTCCGTGCCGATGGGATGACTGGCTAGAGGGTCTCCAGTCCCGAACGGCCACCCTAGGGAGCTCACCCTGCAAAGCGCAACATGGATCTTAGTGACGAAAAACAAACACACCAGGGGGTTTCAGTCTCCCCCGTAGGACCGCGCAAAGGGGCTGTGAGCAGCCGGGCGTATTTGGTGCTGTGCTAACCGAGATCCACTTCTTCAGATGCGAATTAAAAATGCGAACCCGTTAAGAGTGGGCCACCGTCGGTATTCGGGCCGGCGGCGGTGGAAAATATAACCGAGGCGAGTGGAAGTATTATTGATGAGGTGGAACTCCGTTATGGGAGCGGAGAGGAAACACCGCGTTTAACGCGATCGTGCAGCAGATCTGCGGCAAGTACAGAATTATATAAGTAATGTAAATAGTAGCGATAATTCTAGCTCTAAGTATAGAAGCAAATCTAGTGCTAAGGATGTAGATAGTAAGTTGACAAAATCGGCGGTTTCGCTAATGTCAACAGAAGGGAAATCATCGTCATTACAGATGTACCCGATAAGGGGGAAAAGAGACGGTTGGACGATTCTGACACGTCTAATGAGTCGGTGCAATCTATGATATCTTGCACTGATGCCATTAGAATGACGACCGGTGATGTCTCTGATGCTGGTGGTGCTGCTTCCGAGCGGTGACGGTAAGTCCGCAAGAAGAAAAAAAGAGATCGAATGGCTCTGCCCAATGATGAGTCAAGTAAACTAGAAGATCACCAGTAGAGCGACCCCTACGGAAGCCGTATTGTTGGTCACTGAGCAGCTGGTGATCCTCTAGGTACCGAAGGAGCTGGCGGTTGATAATTGATTCCATTATCTTTGAAAATAAAGGTAGGAAAGGTAAGAAGTGTCCGCCGGAGATGATATCTGCGTCTCCGTCAAAAAGAGCAAGACCGGCTTTACTGTCTCGAGGTGGTGGTGGACAGCATTGAGTTTGGAATGAAGCCCCCTAATATTACAGAAGTCCACAGTCAGTGTGGCAGGGGGTGCCGTGGGTTTGCTCTTGCCCCAGGTATCTTTGAGCGCGGTTTTGCCCCCCCCCCCCCCCCCAGAATACGAGGGGCGGCCTAGGCGTCCACGCCCAGGTATATTGCGTCCTGGAAGTGGACGTCCATAGAGGGATTCTCTAACGCTAGCGCAGTTGGTACCCTCCTGGGGTAACAATCTATTTAACTGCGCCATCATTGGGGGGGATAGGGGGTTGGGCCTCCGGTACCCTCACTCACACGACGAAACACAACGCAAGCGTTGCTTCACGCCGGTCTTCTGTGAGGCCGTGGTATCACTCCGGTCGAGCCGGCCCATTCGTGCCGAAGCATGGCTCTCCCACGGTAAAAAGAGTCGGAAAGTTTCGATAAGTGGACTAAGGCTCTGGGGCGTAGAGCAAGAACCAATAGAAATCAGGAGCAGGTCCAAGCCCTGGCGGTGAAAGCAGCTACCCTTAAAGAGAAGGGAGCTAAGGCCAAGGCTAAAGCAGCCAAAGCCAACATCAAGAGAGCGATGAAGGCCCCCCGCAATCCTGCGGTGGTACTTACCATCAGGCCTGAAGCTCAGGAGGAATGGCCAGAAGCGTGGGCGTCAATGACCTCCGATTCAGGGGAACTGCCACGGGGGCTCGTCTTATCGAGCTTCCGAAGGAAACCCTCTGAAAAAGCAGTCCTATTGGTAAGCAATTTAAAAGACATCTTCCCTGAAAATGTCAGTGTCGTTAGACCGGTAAAGTGTGCCGATTTGCGTAGTTCCGGCCTGGGCGACTCTGTAACCAAGGAGGATGTGCGCAGCGCGATTTCCGAAAAGGGCGGCTGCTCTACTGGGGCAACAAGGGTGGGTGAAATAAAACAGAAACCTTAGTCGCTCGGTATCGTCTGGGTTAAGTGTCAAATCCTGGAGTCGAGGTCAACGCGCTGTTTTAAATGCCTTGAGCCCGGGCACACCAGAGCAAAATACTCGACGGGGAATGACAGCAGTGATCTTTGCTTCCGTTGTGGGATAGCCGTTCACAAGTCGTCGGGATGCAATGCCACTCCAAACTGTGCGATTTGCACAGATTTCAATAATTGCGACCTTCTTTGAGGTTTGCACAGATTTCAAGAAGGTGGCAAATCACGTAATGGGTGGAAGAAGCTGCAACCCACCCAAACGCAGAGGAAACGCTACGACGCACGCTCCGAAAGAAGCGAACGGCCTATGAAGACCTAATAGTTGATAGGAACTCCAGGAAATATCTTCAAGGGAATCTAAGTTAGTGCGCCGCCGCTCAGAATCTATCCCTGCAGTCGATGGCACAGCGGTCAATCGACGTCGGAATTATCGCGGAACCATACTTGGTTCCGAACGGACAGAACTGGCCTTCCAATTTACAAAGATAGTACTGCTGCGATTGTCGCGTGATCACGGTCTGGCTCGCACTCTCTCCACACCATCGAAAAGGGGCACAGTTTCGTTGTCACGGAGATAGGGGAAATGACTCTAACTGGATTCTATTTCTCTTCAAACCGACCGTTCGTCGAATTTGAGAACTTCATTGACGAGCTGGGAGCTGCAATCCAGCGGAACTCTACGCCCTCAATGATTGTTCTAGGCGATCTTATGCCAATTCGGCGGCTTAGGGATCCCCGGCCACTGATCGGAGGGGTAAGCTGGTGGAGGAATTGGCCATAATATCTGGCCTTTCTTTCCTTAACCGCGGTTCAACAAACACTTGTGTTCGACAGCAGGAGAGTCCATTGTAGACCTCACGTTTGCTACCCCTGCTATCGAATGCAAAGTCACTGATTGGCGGGTCTCCATCCACCATACCGGACTGAGCAAGTCACGAAAGGAATGCTGGCTCCATTTTTCCTTGCTGGGCCATCTCCAGGATGGACAAGGAGCTTACTAATGAGTCAGCTGTGGCACAAGCCTGGTTTGCGAACTCACTATCGTTCGAGGGGGTCGATGTTGAGGCAGACTGGCTGCGCGACGCGCTCACCAAAGTGTGTGATGCATCTATGCCTCGAGTCCAGCATCGTCCTCCAAAAAATCGTCCGTTCTCTACTGGTGGTCCGGAGAACTCTCTGATATAAGAAAGGACTGTGTTAGGGCAAAACGGTTGCACGCCCGCCACAGACGAACATGTGACGAGACGACTGAATCCAATCTGTTAGATTCCTACAAGTCTGCCAAGAGGGCTCTACAGATTGCGATCAAGGAAGCCAAAAATCGAGCATGGCAGGAGTTGTTGGAAGGACTAAACCAAGACGCGTGGGGACGGCCATATCGTATGGTTTAAAACAAGCTTCAGACACTTGCCCCACCATTAACGGAGTCTCTCCAGCCAGACTTCTTAGACAGGGTGATCACTACTCTTTTTCCTCGGAGCTCCTCAGATTTTACACCACCCCGCATGATTCCCGCAAGGGAGGTCTTTCCGTTGCCCTCCATTCCGACCATCACGAATGGGGAGTATGAAGCAGCTTTATTCAGGCTCAAAGCCAAAAAGACCGCACCAGGACCAGAGGGCGTCCCTGGACGGACTCTGGTGGTAGCTTTACCTCCAATAAAGTCTCGGTTTAGGGACCTCATGGATAAATGCCTCACCGAAGGAAGATTTCCAAAAGATTGGCAGACAGGGCGACTCGTTCTTCTTAGAAAAGTAGGCAAGCCAGCTGATTCTCCGTCAAGATATCGGCCCATCGTTCTGCTTAAAAAAAGGTCTAAAATGTTCGAGCGTAGCCTCGCCGTTTGAATAAACCGCTACTTGAGCATTGACGGGCCTGACCTGGCGGAGAACCAGTTTCACGAATAACGCGCTCCGCTAGGTCAAATCCCTTTCCAAAGAGGCTACTTCCGATAGCTGCGTCTTGATAGCAGTTTCTTTAGACATAGCGAATGCTTTTAACACGCTTCCACCTCAGTGCGTCTTAAAGGCACTCAACTACCACGAGGTTCCCCTATACCTGCAGCACGTTATTGCTGATTATTTTAAAGAGCGAATCGTCCTTTACACTGGCAGCAACGGACATGTTGTTCGAAAGTCTATGATGCTCGGTGTTCCATAGGGATCGGTCCATGGCCCTCTTCTGTTGAACATCGGGTATAATTATGTACTAAGAGGGAACTTATCCCGCGGACTGGAGGTAGTGTGTTACGTCGATGATACCCTTGTTCGTGGAAAGAATTACAGACTGGCTTCCCTATTAGCTACAGCTGGCGTGGAACAAGTCGCCTCAAGAATTGAAAGATTGGGGCTTTCGATAAAACGGAGGCCCTAGTCGTCCATAGACCTCCCAAGGGACCCCCACCTATCTTATGTTCAATGGGACACGGGTGGATATTACTCCACACTTGAAGTATCTGGGTTTAGTGCTGGACAGGAGCTGGAACTTTAGAGAACATTTTTCTCGACTGGCTCCAAAATTGGTATCCACAGCCATGGCCCTGGGGAGGTTGTTACCCAACACCAAAGGTCCTAGTGCTGTCTTGTGACGAGAGCTATCCGCGGAGTCCGCCTGCGCCTTGGCATCGATGCCACCATGGGATTTGGAGGCACATGTACTAACGGCGGTATATAATAAAAGAGTCGCCCGACTGAGAGAGAGGTGAAAAGTTGGCGTGAAGAGGCCATGAATTCAGTTCTTAGGTCCCCGTGGTCTTCAAGGCTCGAAAGAGCAGAATACGGTCAGTGGATCAACGCGGTGCTCCATCCTGTCCTCCGTGACTGGGTTACAAGGAGATTCGACACCCTCACCTTCCACCTCATGCAGGTACTGTCGGCGCATGGCTGCTTTGACAGGTACCTTCACAAGGTTGCCAGGAGGGAAGATGACCCACGTTGTCACCATTGCGGTGCGGACGAAGACACCGCGCTACACACTCTTGTGCATTGGTCCTGCATGGACTTCTCAGCGCGGTGATCTTATGTCCTAGTTGTTATTGACCTCTCATTGCCCGCTGTGGTTAGAGCTATGCTCACCGAGCGGGCGGCCTGGGATGCTGTTTCTCACTTTTGTGAAGTGGTCATGGAGACGAAGGAGCGCCACGAGAGAGCTCGTGAGGCGGACCCCCCTCGCCAATGCGAGAAGGTTAGGGTGGCGAAGAAGTGGCTACAACGCCCTGATTCCGCCACCTTAGTGGGGGCGGCGGGCAACGCAGTTGGGCGCCATGTTGCCTGTATTGCACTCGATCCCTGTGACGGTAGGAGCAGCTCTGGGACACAAGCTGCTCTCATGCAGAGAGGATATAGTCTACAGGCCGAGCTGGCTCACGCGAGAGCAGCGGTATGCGTCTGCTCGCAGCCGCTCTGAAATGGCCGGATAGGTGTTCCCGAAGGGTTTAGTGGGTATATGCGGCACTCTACCGTGGAGTCCCACGCACCCTTGCCCCTACCCAAGGGCTTGGAGGTACGTAAAAGCATTTTCCTCGTAAAAAAAAGACCAAGCAGCAGCAGCAATTTTTTATCTAGCGTGCTAGAACGCCCGGCAATATAATTTGAAAATGGAACAATAGTAGATTGTACAACAAGGGCATAAAATGAGGCACTGTACCCCGAGACGATTTTATCCTAATATCCGGATAGTAAGTTGAGGAGTACAATGACTTGTTTATGCCAGTGTTTTACACTCTGCTTTTCACTTCGATTGCAAGAAAATTAAACAATTAAGTACCTACTTCAAAATATATACAAAAAATTTGTAACACAATATTTAAAATTTCTGCCAAGTAATAAAAATATTTCGATGCGTTTTAATAATAAGTGGTTACTATTGTTATCTGGTTTCATAACTTTTGAGGTAGAAAACACAAGACAAATAAATTAAAGGAAATAAATAAATTATCGCAAGTTATTAATATAAATAAATTTTGTGAAGTTTTAGGCTGAGCGTTGTTGGCTGTTGGGCCTAAGAATCTTCGTCTAAAAGAAAATTTTACTTTATGCTCTAGAACATGAAAGCCATTTTATGCAGCCTATAAACGACATAAAGACGAGCTTTGCGAGCACGAAAAGTGAAAATTTATTTAAAGCCTTACATGTTTACTAAAGAGGTAACTTACTTAAGTTTTATATGAATTTCGAACCGGCACGACAAAAAGAATGCTCTGCTAGATAAATTCTTTTGAAAAGTATAAAAAAAAATAGTCTGTATTTGCGCGCGGCTTGACTATTTTTATCGTCTAATGTAATGTCTAATTTATATGTTGTGGCTACAAAGTAAAACCAAATGCTGGTTAGGTAATACATATATCCAATGTTAAAAACATTACTAATTAATTGTCGCCAAGATTTATTGATTATTGTATTAATCTGTGATGCGTGCCTAGGCTAAGCGCGGCCCGCATACTCACTATCACCTAGCAATGCTGCACTTGCGGGTCGCGCCAGTAATAATTGACTATTTAATAGCGAACATGTTTTAAAAAATATATGAACGTTGGAAAATTTGTTGGATTATTGATAATTCTGTTTTAATATTAAATCATATAACCTATAAAATATAATAAAGGTATAAAAATGGACGGAGTAATTTTTCACATCAAGTTATTAAGCAAAAATAAATAAAAAATGTTTAAAAAGGAAAATTTATTGGATTACTTAACAAACCTATTCATTTAGGGAAATAAGACCATATTAAAAAATAAAAATTAGCAGAGCAATTTTCCAATAGAAGTTATTGCGCAAAATGTTAAAAGTTCAATTTAGTGAATCACCCAAACCGAAAAAATGTTGGATTACTTTACATACTTGTTCTAACTAGTACATACGTACGTACACAAAAATAATTTCGAACTGAGGAAATATTCACAGAGAGCTATAAGCGTTTTTCATGTTTAGGTAAAAATACCTAACTTCCCATTATAAATTTTGTTGGATTATTGTACATCTGTCATCTGTATTAGGTATCATCACCACATGCCAAATTTCAGAGGCAGAAGAATTTTTCGGGTTACAAATGCCCCGTTGATTGGACTATAGTGTCAGTAATACAAAAACTTAGAGGTAGTTTACAAACACAGCAATATTTTTTTTTACATACACAATTTCTGTAAGTTTAGTAAATACTTTAATGGACATAACTTTCCTGACTATAAAAAAATAAATAAAATTAATGTAGGTACTACTACTTGAATTATTTTTTAATCTCAATGGTGATTAGGTATATTTTGAATTTTGCCAAATAAAATATTATAGGTACAGTGTTTTATTAGATTTTACCATTTACAAATATTGTGGCAAGCGCGACTTACAATAGACGTCACATAATTTAAATAATAGATTCGAAATTTCATCATCAAATCTAAGTGAACAGATGGCTCAGGCGGAAATACTGCGAAATTATTAAGCTATACCGCTAGAGGTCTTTGGTTCGAACCCGCATTAAGTATCTTTTGTTTCAATGATTTTTTATCACAGAATTAATAACAACATTCTTAAAATGAAACAGAAAATTAGATAACTGGTAAGAAAGAACAAGGAAAAATAAAATTTTGTTTAAAAAATAGTACTAAATTATATAATTTCGATATTTGATAAAACAGTCGAATAAATTAATTTCAGCCGGCTATAAGAATATAAATTTCTCAATTATATTTTATATTATAAAAAAATATAAGTAATTAAGAATTAAATTTCTCAATGATATTTTATATTATAAAATATCACAGAAATTAAATTGCTTAGTTTTTTATAGTATGTATAAATATAAAAATAAACACTTATTTTATATAAAAACAAAAATCATAAACTGAAAAATCTTGTCAAATAAAAATTTTAAATCACATTTTAACAAAATACAATAGGTATTATGTGACTTTGATTTTCTTTAAAAATACTAAATAAATTAAAAAAAATGATGAATAAATCGGTGAAAAAAATCGTCTTGGGCGGGATAAAAAAAGGTCACATATAAAAAATTTGCAAGTTTGCTTTATTCTTAACCAGTTTTTTGAATTTGAAGTTACAGATATACAGCCTTACAAATAAACGTGGCATAAAGTTAAACTCGAGAATAAATTAAGAATAAGCAAAATGTCTACAAATAAACCAAGAATAACTTATACTGAGTATAACATTGACATTTCTATTGATACAAACGTTATTCCGAAGTTATACCAGCCCGCACCCTTGTATAAACCTAGTATAACTCGATTTGTACTTGTTTGCTATGGTCATTTGAGGTTATAATATTTAAATATAGTTAATGAATACACTAAAGTAGTCTTTATTCACTGTTAAAAATTAACAAAGTTCAAATGAGATCAATCATCATCATCGTTTCAGCCAAGAGACGCCCACTGATGGTCATAGCCGTCCCCCAAGGATCTCCACACCGATCGCTCCTGCGCCTCCCGCATCCAGCGGCTTCCCGCGACCTTCATCAGGTCGTCGGTCCACCTTTTGGGGGGCTTACCAACGCGGCGTCTCTTACGGATCTCATCATTACTGATGTGTTCACGTAAAGGAACTCCGAGCATAGCCATCTCCACCCCCCACCCCTCCTCCCCCAAATTAATGAGATCAATACAGTTAAGGATTTCGTCGGAGCTGATAAGAGCTCGGTGGTCGAAGTGGTCAAAGCGTCAATACGGTACGTTGGAGACACGGGTTCGATCCCCGCCCGAGACGAAATTTATTTATTGATTTATTCAGCATTTTTTTTTTTAAATCAAAGTTCTTTATCGAAATTTAACTATATTCAAATAAATATAATTATCTACACGAAAGTATCACCAAATATACTAATATAAAAATGAAACCAATCAACAAAACGGTCGCCCGGTCGAAAAACTGACAGCTTTCACAGATAAGATGTTACTTTTTTGTACATTTCTCTTTGATTGCGCTGTTGCCATATTGTGCATTTTGATAGATCGGAAGAATAGCTATACCGAAGATAAACCTCGTTTATTTGTCAAAAAATATTCTAGCGTTATTCTCGTTTTATACTAAGTATAACTATACCTAGTATAAGGGTGGAATAAATGTGGTATAACTCATTTTTATTTGTAAGACTGATAGTATAAAGTACCCACTACCAAAATGACTTATACCTCCAATGATATCAAATTTATTTTACAATTACATCTTAAATGTCAAACGTATATAAAATGTATGACATAAATCGTATAACCATGGCGGAACAACCCCTTAGGTATAACATTGATTTATACGTAAATTTTTTACCAAATTGTAACACATTTAGCTTTTTGCAGCCGGCCGTAAGCGTTTGATGTTTTACAAGACCTATTTACGCAGTCATGAACTAAACAAAGCATAATAAGCATAGCAGTTCACAAAGTGCCATCTGTTGAGTGCGTGCGAGAACTACTGAGCCCAATGTAGCAAAGGCTCGATGGCCCGAGCTTGCTGGTGCGTCATCTCGCGGTGAAATGGTGAAATAAAATAGTTCGAAGAATAGCCCGATTTAAGTAGGTCCCATTTCGTTGTATGGGATGGGGCATCTGTACTGTAGTATTATATTATCTGTGCCTGCAGCAAACTTGCTGCAACTGAGCTAGCTGGATCTCAAAAATAAAGCGACGTAGAGAAAAACTGTTTGCTGGAATAGTGAAGCGGTAGTTTGTCGGAGTTTGTCGAACAAATTCCACAGTTTGAGACATGCGCATTTCGGAGATATGTGTGGCCCGGCTGGAGAAACGTTACCCCAGCCGGGCCACCTGGATCTCGAGAACGAAACGACCTAGCAAAAATCTGCTTACTGGCAAAGATAGGTGGTAGTTTGTCGATACATTCTTCAAAGATTCAGAGTTTGTCGACGCCTCAATCCAAAGAACGAAAGAATTCTTTATTTGGGTAAATAGTCTAGGAGCCTGGAGTCCCAAATGTGCGAGGTTTCGTTATTTTTTTATGTACTTACTTACAATAAGAAGTTAATGTAAAATAGTTAATTGAAATCAGTGATGAAACAGTAACCGTTAATATTTAAATTTATGTAAATCCTCGATGAGTGATTGATATTTTTTAAATGTATTATTTAAACCACATTTGGCATCTGGTCTCCTTGTCTATCTATCTATGAAGTAATGTACAGTCGCGTACAACTTTCTTTAAAAATCGATTTTAATAAGTGCATGCAAAGTAAGTTTTATGAGGTTTTGTTTGTTAGATGTATATGCTGAAAAAAATAATTTTTATATAAAGCATCCATAAAGTTTATTACGAATTCATTGTTTCATGTTAAAAGTTGTTGTCCTTTCCACCCACTCCGTATATCAACGCAAGTAAACATTAAAATAAAACTAGTAGAAAAAATTGGTTTGTTTTAATAACATAGTACTTTAAATATATGGTGCAACGAAAAAAAATCTGTGTTCCCATAGATTTTACATCTCTTGAGATGGGCTTTTGTGAATAAAAAAAGTGAGATAAATTAATTGAATTGACTTCAATCAAAATATCTGTAGTAAAAGTATACTTAGGAAAATAAAAAACCTCACCATGTTGCGGAAAACAATTTGATTACCTATGGGTAACCATCTTATGGATAGGTAATGGAATTGTTTTTCGCAACATATTAAATTCATTATTATTATTTTTTTTACTTTAATATAATTCTTATTTGAAAGTAGGTTGGATCTATTCCAATCCATTAATAATGATAGTCACACCAACACATCGAAATATTACTATAAAAGTTACTGTATTTCATTCGCGTACTCGTGCAAATACTATACTAATAGTTTTTATTTAATCAAAATCGAGCCAGGCTTTCCACAGCGTTGTAAAGTTTCACCGTGGGGGGCATGAAAGGACAACAACTTTGAACATGAAAGCAATGAATTCGTAATAAACTTTATGGATGTTTTATACAAAAATTATTATTTTCAGCATATACACGGTATTTCATAATAACCAATAAATAATCAATGCGTTATCTAAAACTAATTATTAAATTGTGTTTACCCGTAATGTCATTCACCCCAAAATTTTCATGTAAATCATAGACATGATGATAATACTATGATATATATGAAAATTTTGGGTTGAATGACATTACGTGTAACCACATTTTAATAATTAGTTTTAAATAACGCATTGATTATTTATTGGGTATTATGAAACACCGTGTATAACAAACTAAAACTCATAAAACTTCCTTTTTTAAAGAAAGTTGTACGCGACTGTACATTACTTCATATAGATAGACAAGGAGACCAGATGCCAAATGTTGCTTAAATAATACATTTAAAAAATATCAATCACTCATCGAGGATTTACATAAATTTAAACTTAAGGTTACTGTTTCATCACTGAATTCAATTAACTATTTTACATTAACTTCTTATTGTAAGTAAGTACATAAAACATAAAAAATAACGAAACCTCGCACATTTGGGACTCCAGGCTCCTAGACTATTTACCCAAATAAAGAATTCTTTCGTTCTTTGGATTGAGGCGTTGACAAACTCTGAATCTTTGAAGAATGTATCGACAAACTACCACCTATCTTTGCCAGTAAGCAGATTTTTGCTAGGTCGTTTCGTTTTCGAGATCCAGGTGGCCCGGCTAGGGTAACGTTTCTCCAGCCGGGCCACACATATCTCGGAAATGCGCATGTCTCAAACTAAGGAATTTGTTCGACAAACTACCGCTTCACTATACCAGCAAACAGTTTTTCTCTACGTCGCTTTGTTTTCGAGATCCAGCTAGCTCAGCTGCAGCAACTTTGCTGCAGGTGAGCTCTGAAATGGTGGATCGACAAACTCTGAAACTTGTCCGACAAACTCTGACAAACTGCCGCCTATCTATATCAGCAAACAGATTTTCGCTATGTGGTTTGGTTTTGGAGATCTGTGTGGCCAGGCTGGGGTAACGTTACCCCAGCCGGGCCACACAGCCCCCTTAAACGCGAGCCCGATGAAAACTCAAACTTGTCCGACAAACTTCGACAAACTGCCGCCTATCTATATCAGCAAACAGATTTTCACTAGGTCGCTTCGTTTTCGAGATCTGTGTGGCCCGGCTGGGGTAACGTATCCCCAGCCGGGCCACACAGATCTCTGAAACGCGCAGGCGACAAACTCTGAAACTTGCCGACAAAATCTGACAAACTCTAGACATTATAGCGACCTATTCAAACAATCTATTTTTCACACTTTTTTTTTTGTGGCCCGGCTGAAATTGAAACTATTTTTTCTTTTATTTCTGCAGTAACCTTTTTACAAAATACAGGCACAGGGGCCTTACCGTGATTGCTTATAGCAAGGTTAAAACAATATTGAAACAGAGGCACCGCTCTTGCTGCGTATAGCGCCATCCCACTCTTAGCGCGGTTTTAATATTGTTTTATTTAAGCGATCATGGTTAGGGGGCAGGTTACATAAACAATTTTCATACTTATAATAAACTAGCTTTTGCCCGCGGCTTCGCTCGCGTTAAATTCGTGGTAACACCGAAGATTAAAAAAAAAAAATAAGGCAGGTATTTTTCTTTAGTCAAAACAAAGAGTCTGTGTACCGATTTTTAGCTTCCTACCATGAAAACTGCAAAAAGTCCCATATAAAATTTCACCCTATCTTTTAAGGGGTTGGGGGCAGATTTCCAAAAAAAAAGATGCACGATTTTTTTGTTAGTCACAAATAGTTCGCATATCAATTTTTAGCTTTCTACCTTGAAACCACCCCCCATTTTAGGGAAGTGGGGGGGTTAGAAAGAGACAAAAAGTAGCCTATGTCACTCTCCATTCGTTCAACTATCTCCACTAAAAAAATCACTTCAATCCGTTTTGCCGTGAAAGACGGACAAACAAACACACACACACACTTTCCCATTTATAATATTAGTATGGATGATTCAAGTATCAAAATATAAAAAATATAAATAGATAATTGTATTTTCCTGCAAATTTAAAGAAAACTGAGCTGATTCTACTTACATAACGCTTTTAAATAAATTTAGGAATGTGAATTAGCAGCAAAATACTTGTTTGAATAAATTTACATAAAATAAATATCATATTTTTATATGTAAATAACTGCAATTTTCATGAGTTAATGGACACCCTTGTGGATGTTTGTTGTAAAACCAGCAAGGTTTAATTTTCACTTTGTTTTTGAATCTTTTACTACTGTAATTTGCCTTTATAACTTCTGCTTCTGTTCTCGGATAGCGAAGTTTAACTGTTCCCTTATATATTTCAAATATATGATGATTATTTTTCAGAAGAGTTTGAAGACCACCGCATTCCGCTTTCATAGCTTTTAAATTTTCCTCCGATATCAAAGAAACTAATTCATTAATATGAACTACTTTTCCAGCAGACCAATCACAATTTAAATTACATCCTTCAAGTAAATAAGACGATATACAATCTATTATAGATTGTATAACAGTTTTGCTTATTTGAGTACAATTTCGTACCTTTTCTTTTGCTTGCCGAGGCCTAAAATTTGTTACCCATGATTTTTCCACATTTTGTGCTATTGGACAAGTTTCATTTATTAGATTGTTTATATTATTACACACATATGAGTGCTTTTCCGATAAGTAAGTCTTAGTTTGACCTACTAGGCATATTCTTTTAGTACTAGGGATTTTTAGTCTATCTATTTTCGTTTCAAAACCACAATGTTCACTGACCCTTCTAATATATTCTATGTATTCTATATATTGGCTTTTAGATGAATCTTTTCGTTGATATTTTGTGCCATCAAAGTTATAAGCACAACAAGGCAATAAAAAAAATTTGCATTTATAAGAACTTCTGACTGCCATCACTGGTATCCATGGCGTAAGTTCATCTGAGTGATTTCCGATTAACCAATCAGCTTCAGGAAATAAGTAATTATTCGATGGAATAATTGTTTTTTCCTAAAAATTAAATTGTTATCATTGGTAACTTTTATATAATTCATTAATTAATAAAATAGAAACTAAGTAATAGTTCTTACTTCCAATTTTACATTATTCGAGTATGTATTCCAGATTTTTCTTTTCCGAACATCAATACCAATCCCATCATGTCCTTCCATTGTCAAAATATACACAAGTAACCCATTTCCGCAACCAAGATCAATAAATTTTTTTGGTTGTGGTGGTGTCTGACTATCCTCCCAAAGTAGTAACAGATATGTTGCTATTGCTACATCTTCATAGACATATTTGGATGGGTCCGTACCTTCTGCCCAAGTCTAAAATAAATAGATTTTTATAGTTCTGGTAATGCTCATTTCTAAAGGATAATTCCATCCTTCTGATATGAAAAAGAGCAGTTTTCAGTTTTTTTACAGTTATCCTAATACAAATAAAAACTCAATATTAGACTGAAGGGTCAATACATACTTCAACCATGTGTTTTCCATATTTTAGTTTCAACTCATTGTACTTTATATAATACTTTTCTTTCGGTATTAAGCTCAGGGATTCTTTGCAAGTCTGAATTGACTGGTTGCTCTCATTTCTCCATTTTGAAAATTGGGGTAAAACAGCTTCTTCCAGCCATTTTTGTGGTTTGGAGTTTGTGTCTGGGAACAAATAACATCATATTTTAAAAAGTAAAATAAAACTTACAATATAGTTTACAATGACCATAAATTTATTTAAAAACCCTAAATATTGTCTGTAGCCTCACCTGCAACACTACGTAAAACAATTTCATTATTGATAAGAGCAAAAGAATATGTGAAATTTGGACACAAATTAGAAGCTATTGATTCTGAAGTAACATCATAAAAAGTTGTAATAAAATTAGATTTATCTAAACAAGCAAGTTGATAAGCTTTAACATCCGTGAACTTTTTTGGTGTAAGCTCAATCAAAAAAAGTTCAACAGAACTTTCATATTCATTTGTACCACCAAGTTCCAATAAATCTAGAATAATACTTAAATAATGTTCCAGATCATCTTTTGAATATTTCCTCAAATCTATCATAGGCGCTGTCCAATCGCTTTTCATAGGTTTACAAATACATTTATATATTATTTTACTTCCCCATAATCTTTTATTTATTACATTATACTTTGTAAGTAAAATATTGATGTTTTGCCAAAAGATGTCCGAGGACATGGTCGAAGGAATAGAGATGTAGTTCATGATCAAAGAAAGAATAATGATGACATTGATGACTAAAACGACACCAAAAGCACGAACTATTAAACAATCACAAATTTTTTACGCGCACCCACAAATTATACACGCACGCACGACCACAGAATATAAATAACACAACAGAGGCGCGTTCAGGGCCTTCGCGCGAAGTACAACTTTTCGCTCTAACCCCGTTCAATGCCTTCGAGCGTGACAACCGGGTGAAACAACCGCCCGTTCAAGACCTTTGAGTGTTGGCGCGAGTTACAACCGAACAACCATCGAATTTGATGGTTGTAAAACGCTCTGACGTTTCTTACTGAAATACTCTTACGTGATTGGATGATATTGGCGGCCATATTCTATAATGTCATCTGATAGAAAGAGAGAGAAATAAAAGTTTATGTGAAAGAGGGAGGTAAAAGATTTGGTTGCTGCAATCCGTTCAACGCCTCTCAGAGCTGCGTTCAGAACCTACGCTCGAGTGCACTCCGAGTGCACTCTGACAGCAACCGACCCGTTCAGAGCCTCGGGGTAAAAAACGCTCTGACAGGCGGTTAGTACACTCTGTGCCCGTTCAGAAGTTTCGAGTGATGCAACCAAACAACCAACTTGAGCGTAGGGTGAAAAACACTCTGACAGCTTTTATGTCAAAGTCGATGTCAAAAATACGCTAATTACTTATTATTTTATTAAATAACACTACTTTGAACTCTTTTAAGCCTAATACAAGGGAAATATAAGTAGGTGTATATTGGGCATTCTAAAACAGTTTTCATCAAAACACCGCAAACGAACGCAGTGAGATTTGAGCTACGCTTCGCTGCGCTCTAGCTCCGCAAATCTCACTGCGTTCGTTTACGGTGATTTGATGAAAACAGTTTAAGATTGCCCAATATACATTATATAGGGTTAAATGGAAAAGAAGATTTTTTATTTCATTTCATTTCATAATGTTTCTATTGTATTGTGTTGTTTGACTGTAAACAGTATACTTTTGATTGATTGCGATTTACTAGACACATTTTCAAGGTTTTCTATCTCAGAATATTAAGGCATTCAACTAGGTAGCAGTGCAATAACAACAGAAATTAAACAGGTTGAGGTTTCGTAGCTTTAGGACTCAACTCTCGGATAAGTACCGTTCTACACTCTGCCTGCCATACAGTTTCAAAGCATTCCCACGAAATTCATTTATCAGCAATAAATTTATTGCACATTATTCATATATCCAGTTACGAGTGCTTACTCAAATAATAAGGCTTCTTTCACACGTTAATACTTTTATTTGTTTATTAAATTACTTCAATTAAATATATTCTTTATTATAAAACAAAGTATAAAATTGTTGATTTTTACAAAATATTTAAAAGGGCGGGCTAATCCCTGAAAGATGTGTTCCAGTCATCACACGAATAAAAAATAGTAAATAAATATTTCAATAATTTAAAAAATGAAAATATAAAAAATATTAAGAACATTTTAACTACCTACCTTGGCTGACTAAGGTCTTAACATCCTAATTAAATAGGGTAGTGCGGTGGGAACGTGTATGAGATGCTGCCGATGAATACCACCTATGTATTATTACAATAATTTTCATAAACTTCTATGGTTCTGTCCTCATGTCGTATCAATATCGTTATGCTATAAATACATTCGGTTCGCCTAATAGAACGATATACCTATTGTTTATCTGTTTTAAATAGTAGTATCGAAAAATGAAAATTAGAAATCGCATCCGTTATTATAAAGAAGACTTTTTAATTTGGAGATAATATTCGTTAGTAATTGTAAATATGTATGTACATGTATAATTTAAATAAATATAATAAACCCGAAATGAAAAAAAATTTGGAGCATGCAGCCTTACACGAGATTTCTGCATCAGCAGAATTAAACGGTTACCAACTATTTTGCTGTATATGCACAGTATTGTATTGCAAGTTTGTGGAAATAAACGACAAACAATTAATTTGCTGATTATTTCCGCGTCATATTGCACATTGGTAGAATTATGGGTAAATATCAAATTTTGCTAAATATCATGAAAGTCAGAGGTGCAAAACGTTATTAAGTTTTATATTTCGAGTATGGAACCGACTTTTTGAAAGTAAACTACCAAACTATAATCTTCTCTTAGATGTTGTGATGCTGAATAACGATCTACTACTACCTCGAAAATAAAAATCCAATACACGTAATTGCGTCAGTTCGTCGTTTTGTTTCTTTCTTGCTACGTAAGTACTTTTTTTTTATATAGCTGACGAAGTTCAGCCGATGATCGGACCGTTTTTGGATCATACGCAACTGCGGATCAAAAATTTTGTTGCAGACCTGAGAACTGCTCCACTCACACGTCCCGAGTACCATAGTACCCAGAGCGCTTCGCGTCTCCTTTGCCTAAAACGCGCGGTGTGATAAAAAAATCACGAAAAAAAAAATATTTTCTCTAAATAAAGTGTCAGTTCTTTAGTGTTTGAAAAACGAACACTGACCATGGAAGTGGAAGTGAATGCATTAGGATTCTCGATAACGTATAGACATCATATCCGTGAATGCATATTTGTTTTCTTATAAATATTTTGTGTGGATATGATTTGGACGGAAATTAATAATTTTATGATTATATATATAATATTTTATAATATTACTTACTTATTTAACAATATAAAAATTAATGAGCATTCTTTTTTAGATTAGTCATGTTAAATAAAAATGATTATAAAGATAAGGTATAGGTTGAGAACCTCAGTAAAATTATTACTTGCATTGCACTTTTCTTATATAAAATCCGGAAAAACTGTAGTCACAGTACACTCCAGTGCTATCTCTGACCACTAACAGTGCTTCAGTACCTCCTCATCAAAAAATCTCAAGACCAAGACAGCTGAAAAATGTTCGTAAGTTTTTATACTTTATTGCTATACTTTATATCTATTCTTTAATTGTCTATAAGTGGTTGATCATCTTCATGCTTCAACAAATTGAGCCGTTGGACCAGGCTGTATATGACGTGAACTCTCCAAGTGCTGTCTTCACGAGGGACCATCAAGCCCAGCAGTGGCATGCTGATTGACTGATGATGATGATATTTTTTTTATCTTATGAATTGAAGATGTGAATCTTCAACTCGTTTTCTTGTAACCACTCTTAATACTAATATGACATTTACTATTTTCAGGTCGGATAGCAAGCAAAACAAAAGGTCAGCCAAGAAGAGCTGTGAATCTGACCTTTTCTTTGATACCGACGACGGAGACATCAGGTACTTTTATTGCTATATTTACATATATCTAAATTTCAAGTGTTTAATGTGTACAATAATCGTGTATCCTTTTTCTATCTCCCTAGTCCAAAGAAGAGAAGCAAGGCGATAAAGTGCCTATCGAAGGCGAAGAGTGCAGAAGTGAAGAATACATCGTCGTCCAATACTTCTGAGTGGTTGTTCGACTCAGAGTCGGACAGCGAGGTTTCGCGGCCGCCAAACCTGCCAAACAAGACCACCAGTATCCTGACACGCCGAGTACCTGGTGGTGTAACGCGTCGGACTGCACAGCTCGACGGCGACTTGCTAGTGGAGCTACGCCTCTACAACCAGAAGGAGGTATCTAATCTTAGCGGCCTTGACCGGTGCGAGCGCGCTATCGTTTGGGTACGCTTGCAAGGCGAAGCAGAATCTCCAGAATTTTACGCATTAAAAAAATTTGTAAAATTAGCTAAGGCAAAGTTTACCACAGAGGGGATATTTTATAAAGATAAAGTTAAAAAATAGGTTCTCTTTTGTTTCTCTCTGCGTAAATTATGTTTTAGCTGGTTTACTTATTGTTTATCGTTAGCAAACTCAAAGATTAGGTACTTACATACTTAAGCCTTTATTACTTTAACTTTGAGAATTTGTACTGTCCAAATCATAATGTCGAGGTCTACTTTCTGTTCAGTTTGTGACGTATCCGTAAATAACAAAGTTTTCTCTGCACATTTGAAAAGTATTTTACATAAGAACAACAGTTCGGTCGTTGATAGTGAGGGGGTTGAAAAAGTTCATAGCGCTTTTCGTAATCGTATAGCATCGTACCGTGTTCGATATCAAGATGAGGGTCATGATAGTGCGCGTGTTCGCCTGCCCGCCGAGTTTTTATGGCACTTGCGCTCTCGTGTACGCCTATTGCTCATAGCGAAAATTCAAGCTCACACTAATGTTAAAGCTAATTTTGAACTTTTCTGTGAATTCTTTCTGCTTAGTAAGTATGATTCGATTTCAATAAAGTCATTTGCAACGGAAAACTTCATCTTGCATCAAAACTTCAATTTTGAAGATATGTTTTCAAAAATTATTCACTTAATTTGTAAAAAAATTGAAGAATTTGAAGAAAGAGATAGTGGGTGGGCCTATTTACAAAGCCTATATCTAGAAGTAAATATAAACAAATATAACCCGTTAAGAGGCTCCAGTTTTATAGAATTACCAAAGTCCATAAAATGTAAACGAGCATGTATCAACATTCAAAATTCAGATAATTATTGTTTTTTATGGTGTGTCATGGCAGCACTATTTCCTATAAACAGAAACGCACATCGAACGTCAGCTTACCCACACTTTAAAAATGTACTCAATATCAAAAATATGATTTTTCCAGTTGGGTTTGCGGACATCAAAGTTTTTGAAAAGAATAATCCTCGCATAAGTATTAATATTTACGGCATTCAAAAGAATGGTAACATTGTTGGACCTTTATACAAAAGCGAGATTCGCAAAGATCATCACATTAATATGCTTTTCCTGGAAAACAGAAAACGCACCCATTACTGTCTTATTAAAGATTTATCTAAATTACTTCGTCTTCAATTAACTAAACATCATTATAAAATATATTTATGCGAGGATTGTATGATATTCTTTGATAGTAATGATAAACTGAAAGCTCATGTTTGTGGTGGTGTATCGACAATATTACCCGGTGATGGAACACGAATTCAATTTAATCATTACGAGCGAATGCATGACATGCCCTTCGTCTTATACGCAGATTTTGAATCATTATTAAAACCAACTGAACTCGATTCTGGATCAGGCTGTACAAAGATATTGCAAAAACACGTACCATCAGCATTTGCTTATTACGTTGTGTGTTCTTATGATAAGTCGCGTAATAAATATGTATCTTATCGAGGTCCAGCCTGTGTAGAAAAGTTTTTAGAAAGTCTATTATTGGATATAACCGATATTTATAACGTTTTGCAGTCGCCAGTGGCTATTTGTTTAACAAATGAAGACAAAGCGAACTTTGCTCGGGCTACAAATTGTTTTCTTTGTGATAAAATATTGTTTGACGATAAAGTTAAAGATCATTGCCATCTTACAGGACGGTATCGTGGTGCAGCTCATTCTTATTGCAATATTAGATATTGTTTGCCTAAGTTTGTTCCTATATTTTTTCATAATTTAGCGGGTTATGACAGTCATCTTTTTATACGACAGTTGGGAAAACTATCAGGAAAAATACAAGTAATAGCAAAAAATAAGGAAAACTACATATCTTTTACAAAATTTTTTCAAATTAATGATAAAGATATCATACCTGTTCGATTTGTTGATTCTTTTAAATTTTTAGGCACAAGTCTAGAGAAACTTGTCGCAAACTTAAAAAATGACGACTTTAAACATCTGCGGCGTTATTTTCCTTCTCATGAGCATTTTGCTTTAATAAAACGAAAAGGGGTGTATCCATATGAATACATGACTACTTGGAGTTCATACGAAGAAAAAGTACTTCCGCCTCAGGAGTTCTTTTTCAGCAAATTACGCAATAGTAATATATCTAAAGTAGATTATGATCATGCAAAAAAAGTCTGGCAAACGTTTGAATTATCGAATCTCGGTGAATACACAGACTTGTATCTTAAGTCAGATGTTCTTTTATTAGCTGACGTTTTTGAAAGTTTTCGCCAGACATGTAAGATGAATTATAAATTAGATCCAGCCTTTTATGTTACAGCACCGAGTCTCAGTTTTGATGCCATGCTATTAAAAACAGATGTTAAATTAGAATTAATACACGACCTGGAAATAATAAGAATGATTCAAAAAGGTATTCGCGGTGGAATATGTTTATGTTCGACAAGGTATTCAAAAGCCAATAACAAGTATTTAAAAACTTACGATCCAAGAAAAAGTAATAACTTTCTAATTTATATCGATTGTAATAATCTCTATGGATATGCAATGTGTGCTTATTTGCCTCATTCCAATTTTAAGTTATTGAATGACTTGGAAATCGCTGGAATAGATTTTATAAATGTGCCAACTAACGGAGACACTGGTTATATACTAGAAGTAGATTTAGAATACCCCGAACATTTGCATAATGATCATAACGATTTTCCATTCTGTGCTCAAAAATTTACTCCGCCAGGTTCTAAAACTTCAAAATTGATTCCAAATTTATACGATAAATATTTCTATGTCATACATTTTGCTCATCTGCAAACATGTATAAAACATGGTTTGTTGTTAAAAAAAATACATAGAGTTATTCAATTTAATCAGAGTCCTTATTTAAAGCAGTATATTGACATGAATACTGAATTACGAAAAAAAGCTAAATCTACATTTGAACAAGATTTCTTCAAACTTCTTAACAACAGTATATTTGGCAAGACGTTAGAAGACACAGAAAAGAGGGTTAATGTGAAATTAGTCAATAAGTGGAATGATGATAGTAACAAAACAAAGAAAAGTTTCTGTGCAGAGCAAATGATAGCTCGACCAAATTTTCACAGTGTTACAATTTTCACTGAAAACTTGGTAGCCATTCAAATGAAGCCTGAAACAATCACTTTGGATAAACCTATATACATTGGTTTTTCCGTTTTGGAAATATCTAAGAGTCACATGTTTGATTTTCATTATTCTATTATGAAGCCTTTTTATAAGGAAAAGTTAAAACTTTGTTATACGGATACTGATAGTTTTTTGTATTCAATAGAAAGTAAAGATTTTTATGCTGATTTAAAATCAAATTTTCTTCCCTATTTCGACACTAGTAATTATTCTGTAAATAACGTATACGACATTCCTAGTTGGAACAAAAAGGTGCCAGGTCTCTTTAAAGATGAGCTAGGAGGAAGTTTGATTTCGAAGTTTGTAGGATTAAGGTCCAAATTATACTGTATTAAAACGGCAGAAGATGAATTAAAAAAAGCAAAAGGCATACAGAAGCAAGTATTAAAAGATGTACAATATAAAGATTATTACAAGGTATTAAATGAAAATACATTTTTGAAGAAAAAAAATATCATATTTAAATCTCTTAAGCACGAAATATTTACTCAAGAACAGAACAAAATAGCTTTGTCAGGTAATGACGATAAACGTATCATATTAAAAAACAAAATTTCTACTTTATCATGGGGTCACTGGGATAGTTTAGTTTAATATCATTAGTTTTTCTTTAGAAGCACCGTATTGTATAGTTTATTATTATTTTAATGGTAATCATGAATCAAATTGTAAGTTGAGAAATATGTTACCCCATCATCTATTTATTTATTATATGGCTTAAGTAATGAATAAGTTAATAGAATAAAAACATATATGAAATTGTATAGTATGTACCGACACGGCACTTTATATTGTGAAGTTATTTAATTTTAATATTGTTATCCATCAGTTATTTGTTTAATAGTATTATACATTGTTTTTAATGGTAAATAGGTAAATTAATTACCTAGTTTTAATCAAATACTTAATGTTGTATTGTAACGATGAAAATATATAACGTTATAAACCAGCTACCATGTTTTTTTTATTTCATAATCCATAAAATATAAAACTATTAATAAAATAGCACACGCAATGAACAATTCGAAACTGGTTGGGACATGTTATTGCTGATTTAGGTATTCCAACTTATAGTTCATTAGTAATTTGTCCAATTGCGATTCCGTGCGAATGCTTTGTTGTTATGTCAGCATTATATTTACACTATAAATAGCTATTAAAGTCGAATGTTTTTAAAATTTGTTTCACACATAATTAATCAAGTGACAACTACGGTCACCCAAATACATCATGGTAAGTCGTATAAATTATTTTTCTTCAAACTCTTTTCTTGTGTAGTGGTTAGATCACTAGTTAATGTTTATTTGTATATTTGATTTAGTTGGAAGATAATGTTGTTGTTAAAACCTTATGGTTGTGATGCTGTTATCGTGATTCTCATATTCTATCGGTTCCGTATAAGATAGTCAGCCTCCTTGTGGATCCTAGATATACTCTTCTACCTTCGCCACTATATCAATCATTTCTTCGATGTGAAATTATTTTTGTTGCATAATAAATTAAATTTCAGAATACCCAAGAAATCTCGCAGTCGCTACTCATAAGCAGGGAGGCAACAGAAGATTATCCTCCTTGCTTTGAGCAAAATGCGCAAGACATGTTGGAGGGCTTCTCTGAAGAATTTCCACATTGGAATGCTAAAGATTCACCGCTGCATGCCAAGGTGGTTAAAAGTCTTTTTAATAAAAAGAAGCCCATGAAGAGGAGAAGCAAGTTACTGCAGAATACGAAGGGGAACGAACCTTCTTATTTAATTAAAACAATACCTACTAAAGGGCGGCGATTAATTAAATTAGAAATATTAGATCTGGAATCAACCAGCAATGATCCATTAATAAAAACACAATATGTGGTAACCGAGCATATTGATCCAATAATGGATCAAGCAGAAAATATTATAACTAATATCTCTAAGAAAATATGTGGTTACAGTTATAGTTTTTAAATAACTATTGCTGACCTATAACATTTGTAGATGTATATTAAAATTCTCTAATGTGCTAGATGCGTACCTACTATCTTTAGTTACGTGTACACTCACGGAGATACATTATTTCAACAACATTATTCTTCTGAAAAATTATAGTAATGCTTATAAATTTTACTAACTAAGACTTATGTTATTTTAAATAGTTATGTTAGTTTAAGTCTTGTATTGTTTTCAATAAATATTATTTAAAAATAAAAAGACTTGTATGAAAATATTTGTTTTTATTTTAACACCTCTATAATATAATCAAATATTTTGAAAAACATTCATTCAGAATTACCTCTATAAATAAATCTAAGATAAAATTTATTAGAATTCAAATACATAGTTTAAAATAATGGTAGTAAAATTAAAAATATAGTTTTATTTATTAAAGAACGCAGTGTATTACTTTGTTAAAGTAGGGATGCAAGTAATTAAACAATGTTTATTTTTAAGCATCGATTCCTTACTCATATCATTTTTTATTGCACGATTCGAGAGGGGTGAGAGCTCTTTCTTCTCTCTCCATTCTTCTCGATGCTTTAACATTGTGTGTTCTAGACACGTCCAATAACTTAATATAATGGGTGGTAACAGTATCCAAATTCTTCTACTCCTTGCTATTGTTACCGCCGTCGAATGCTTAGTCTATATGGTGGAGTGAGTGCACTTACAAAAGTAAATATACTGCTAGTTCTCTTATTATTACGAACGCAAAGTGTTATATCCATTTTGTTAAAAGCCACGAATCAAAGCGGACAAGTTGCTATGAAGTTCCTCAAACAAAAGGAAACGTTAAAATTAGATTATAATATCTGTCCTGCATCATTATGTGAAGCAAAGCGACATGGCAACTTATTGCCGAGCACTATACGATGTATTGTTTGTGGACCATCAAATTGCGGCAAGACAAACTTAGTAATAGGTTTGTTATTACATGAGAATGGTGCACGTTTTCGTAACTTATATGTATATTCTAAATCATTATACCAACCAAAATATGTGTTCTTAGAAAAAGTATTAGATTTAGTTGCAGACATATCTTATAGTAAATATAACCATAATAATGATATCATAAGCCCACACGAAGCTTTGCCAAACTCCATTATAATATTCGACGACGTAGCTTGTGAAAACCAAAATAGCATTCGGGATTATTTTGCTATGGGTCGACATAAGAATATTGATTGTTTTTACATTAACCAAACATACAGTAAAGTACCTAAACAACTTATAAGGGACAATTCTAACCTCATTATTTTATTTAAACAAGACGATGTAAATTTAAAACACGTTTACGATGAGCATGTAGGTTCAGATATGTCGTGGTCTCAGTTCCGTGAAATGTGCTCAACTATTTGGAATAAACCATTTAATTATGTTGTGATCAATAAAGACTGCGAAAGAAATAAAGGATGTTATAGGATGGCATTCGATACTTTTGTAGTAGTAGATTAATATACATAAGTTATTGTTTCATCAATACACAATCACTATTACTCTGGATTTTGCATTGAATGGAATCCTTGTCAAAATGGAAAAGCAACTTAAAAAACAAATTGTAAAAGCTGCAGCTGCTGTAAAAAGAAAGGTTGAAATGATAAAGGATATGAAAAATACAAATGATGCCACTCTGGAATCCATATTCAAACCTATAACCGATCCACTGAAACAAATAGCCATTAAGAACAATGAAATTTCTCATGAAGATGAGGATGAGTTTGACCATTATACAATAAAAAAAAATAAACATAATGACAGCGAGGCAACAAATTTTTCTGATGACGATTTTAATGAAGAAGAGGAACAACAGTTCTATAAAAAATTTAATTCCGAAAAAACCCTTGTCGTATCACCTTCTGACAACAATAATATGAGTGATGCTTCCTTTAAGTCCTTTCAATCATCACCAAATGTTTCACTTAATAGTTTATCGTGGTGTGCTTCACCCGACGCAAATATCCCTTTTGGAATAAAAAATGAACGAGGAAAACTTATGCTTGGCCAAACACGTGTTTTCGACGACGGAAAAATTATAAAAATTGGAAATCGAAGTTTAAACAAAACTCTTGGATTAAAAGAATTACTATTTGAAAAGACACCAAATTTGGATGTTATCACAGATGAAGATTTGCAAAATTATAAAGAGCTTCTAATAGAAACGAATGCACATAGGCGTAATTGTGATCCACGCAAGCCAATTAATAGTAACAAAGGGTTTAAGTACATGCATATTATTAAACCACTGTTTAAGTTCTCTAGAAATAAGTATGACAGCACAGAAAGTCTTACGGTAGGAAAAGGAATAAATCTTTTAAAAAGTGTAAAGAAAGATATAGATTACGTTTATTGGGATGATCCAAATGAATTAGTAGATCGATTGAAATTACTGTTTGCATCTCGTGATGCTGGCAATACCGGCTTAGATAATGAAATTATTGCGATTATAGAAGAGCTGTACGAAGCAGGCATCATTAAAAACACCAAATATAAGGAACCTAATTTTAAAAAACTGATCAGTAGTTATACAGCAAACACCGCATAGATACGGAAATGAATGTAGATAAATTTGGTCATCACGTTCATAAACGTTTACGATTAGAGGAATATATTGGAAATCTCAACGATACATTAGTGAAGTCAGAAACAGGTGAATATGATTTAAAATCATCAAGATTAAAAGGGCTTATATCGCCAGGCAATGATGACGAAGCCGCAAATAAAGCTTACGTGGATAAAAAGACACACGAACTAAGAACTAATATTTTAAGTGATGTAAATATTCGTTTAAATGATTTTGAAAGTTCAATACTTAATAAGCTAGCCACCTTGTTTTACACAAGGACAGAAATTGATCGCATGCTTCAAGAGAAACCAGATAATAATGAGCAAACAAGACATAGTGAATGAGCTTCACAAAGCAGCAAGAAGGAATTTTTCCCGGCGATGTACGATCATAAAAGGAATAGATGATTTATGGCAAGCCGACCTCATAGATTTGCAAAAATATTCACAGTTTAATAAAGGGTATAAATATATTCTTATCGTAATTGACACTTTATCAAAATATGTATGGATCAGATCTTTAAAATCAAAAGCGAAAACTTATGTTACAGATGCAATGCAAAGTATTTTAACTACATCATTACGAAAACCTAAAAATTTACAAACTGATTTAGGCACAGAATTCTACAATGATAATTTTAAACAATTAATGAAAAAGTATAATATTAATCATTATTCAACATATTCTATTAAAAAAGCATCTATAGTAGAAAGAGTTATAAGAACAATTAAATCTCACCTTTACAAACTATTTAGTTTGAACGGAAATTACCAATGGTATAAAAATATTTTAAAGGACGTTGTAGAACACTACAATAACACTTTGCATAGAATAACAAAATTTAAGCCTGTGGAAGTTAACAAAGTAAATGAGCTTATAGTCAAAGGTTATATTATGAATTCTCAAAAGAATAAAACAAGTCGAGGATATACATTTCGTGTTGGTGACTATGTTCGCATAAGTAGATATAAAGCAGATTTTTACAAAGGCTATACGCCAAACTGGTCCACCGAAATATTTCGTATAGTAAAAGTTAATCACACTAACCCAACAACTTATCAAATAGAGGACAGACGCAATCAAAGAATCCTCGGCTCATTTTATGCATACGAGTTACAAAAAACTAAGTTTCCAGACCTATACCTCATTGAAAAGGTTATAAAAAGAAAAGGAAACAAATTGTTTGTAAAATGGTTAGGATTAAGTAATAGCGAAAATAGTTGGGTTGATAAGAATAAATTGGTTTTATGATATAAAATAGCTCAAGATATCTTTATTGATTCACTTTTTGTTTATCAATGAAGAAAGGAAGTGGTATCATAAACAGCTTAATAAATAAGATTCCGTTTGAGTTACATTTACCGGGCTACCAATATTGCGGCCCCGGCACAAAGCTTCAGAAACGATTACTTAAGGGTCAGCGAGGAATTAATAAATTGGATAACGCTTGTATGCACCACGATATTGCTTACATAAACAACGACGCTAACGTAAGGCACAAAGCTGATCTAGATCTATTAAATATGGCTCAAAGAAGATTGAAATCAAAAGACGCTGGAAAGAAAGAAAAAATTGCTTCATGGATAGTAAAAAATGCTATGAAGGCCAAATTAAGAGCTGGTGCAGGTGCTCGGTCGTTTATGACAGCTGTGAAAAAACTCAAATCTAAATTAAAAAAAATAAAATCTAAAGACACAAATTCTACTATTAAATATGCGGTCGCCGCTGCAAAAAAACTCTTTAGAAATAAAAATAAAATGAGTTTACCTCGTTGTATTCCTATTCCAAAATGTGGAGGACTGTTACCGTTAATTCCTATTTTCGCGGGATTATCAGCTTTAGGTTCACTGGCTGGTGGAGCAGCTGGCATAGCAAAAGCGGTTAATGATTCAAAAGCAGCTCAAAAAGCTCTTCAAGAATCGGAACGACATAATAAGATGATGGAGGCGGTTGCTCTCGGAAAAGGATTATATATTAGACCTTATAAAAAGGGTGCAGGTCTATATTTGAAACCCTCAAAAAACTAATAAAGCGGCTACCTAGGCGGGCATTAACTAATTGGGATATATTAGAACATGCTAGTGATATTCCATTTTTTCGTGGTGTTTTCATGAGGGATACGTTGCCCTCAAAACCTAGGAAGATAGAATGCGGTATTATAAATTTAGATACTTCAAATAACATTGGAACACATTGGGTAGCCTACGTGAAAGAAAATAAGTATGCTGAATATTTTGATAGTTTTGGTAATCTGAAACCTCCGTTAGAACTACTTGATTACTTAAGAAATGTTTCTTTAAATTATAACTATGAGCAATATCAAACATTTGACTCTGTTAATTGCGGCCACCTTTGTATAAAATTTTTAAAGGAGTATTGGAAAACACATTTATATAAAGCTTGAAATAAAATTCTTTATCAGTAGTAAAATGTCTTTCACTGTGTCTATAACTGGAAAAGGATCCTCTCTGATAACAAACTACTCACCTACTTTGGAATTAAGTGGATACTATGAGTGTGGATTGTTGTATTTTTCAACATTTAATTCTATACCCAACATAGATAAAAGAAATAATAAATTCTACTATGACGATAACGAAGTAATCGAAATACCTGAAGGAGCTTATGAACTTCAAGATATCTGTGATTATTTAAAGACATACATTAGAAATGCAATGTTAAAATTAACTTGTAATAATAATACTTTAAAAACTACAATTTTTTGTACTAAAGATGTTCATTTCAACAAAAGTGACTCACTTGGAAGGATTTTAGGTTTTGGTGGAGAAACAATAAAGGCATTAAAAAGGACCGAATCTCTGTATCCTGTCAGTATATTGCCAACAACCATTGTGCGCATCGAATGCGACGTAGTTAGTGGGTCATTCGTGAACGGATCTGCAAGTCATATTATTCACGAGTTTGTTCCTAACGTACCACCTGGTTATCGGATCATTGAAGTGCCGAAAAATCTAATATATTTTCCTGTAAATAAAAGTTCTATAAGTGCAATAACTATACAATTATTAGACGCCGAGAATAAACAAATCAATTTACGAGACGAAGAAGTACAACTGTATCTACATTTTCGTAAAAATGATAAATTTCAATAAAAATCATGACACAGCTTGCATTCAAGTTAGTACTAGAAGATCACCTCATAAAAGCACACCGCTTCACATAAAAAAGAAGCTCACCAAAAACAATAAGGAATTTTTGAAGTTGATTGGCTTGTTAAAATGAATATTTTAAATATATCTCAATCAACATCATACGACAATAGTATTGAAAGTTTCGAATATCATTCTTATAAACCGTACGTAACAAGTTTCAACAAGAATGATGAAATAAGAATACCTATTAATCAACAAGATCTATGTCTGTTACCCTCACTCAGCACTTTGTATATTGAGGGTAAAGCCAATGTTTATAATAGTTCGACTAAAGAAAAAATATCAAATGTGTATTTTATCAACAATCCAATACTATATTTATTTCAAGATATTCGATATGAGTTAAACGGAATAGAAATAGACAAAATAAAAAATGCTGGCATAACTACAACAATAAAATCGTACCTCTCGTTAAATGATAATGAATCTAAATGCTCACGTGTATGGGGATGGTCAACTTCTGGTACAAACAATCTTAACGGAGGAATTTTTTCGGCTTCTGTGCCGTTGAAGAAAATTTTAGGTTTTGCAGAAGATTATGAAAAAGTTATAATTAACTCCAAACATGAATTGGTGCTATTAAGAAGCAATACGAATCTCAATGCTTTGAAATTAAATGTCGGAGAGGTGGTCGAAGATATAACTATTAGCAAAGTTGTTTGGCGAGTTCCGCACGTTAAAGTATCAGATCGTGAAAGAATCAATTTGTTGAAACATCTAGAAAAGGACAGGCCTATTACACTAGCATTTCGAAATTGGGATTTGTATGAATATCCATTATTACCGAAGACACGTAAACACACTTGGTCTATCAAAACTTCGTCACAGATAGAGAAACCAAGATTCGTTATTATAGCCTTGCAAACCAATCGCAAACACAATGCGGAAATGTCAATGGCAGAGTTCGATCACTGCAATGTACGAGATGTAAAAGTATATTTAAATTCATCGTATTACCCTTATGAAGGATTGAATGTCAGTTTCTCAGAGGATAAATTTAATTTATTATACGAACAATATGCAAGATTCCAACAGTCTTATCATGGACGGCGACCAGAGCCGTTGATGAGCTTGAAGGAATTCAGAGACGTTGCCCCATTATTTGTTATTGATTGTTCTCACCAACAAGAAATGATAAAGGGATCAATCGATGTCAGAGTGGAGATTGAAACAGACCAAGAAATCCCGGATCAGACAGCAGCATATTGCTTGATTTTAAATGACTGCATTTTTGAGTACAAACCTCTGAGCAATATTGTGAAGAAAATATCTTAACTAAATAAAGTGCAATCAAAAGGTATTTGAAAGAACAATCTTCAACTTTATGTTAAACAGTGGAATACAACGAAACAATGAGTGCTGATAAGAGTTCGATACTTTTTGTTGATGTTCAAGGATTCAAAGACTGCAAAAATAATTTTATTATTAAGGAATTTGCGTTAGCCACAAAAGAGTTTACGCAAGTCTTTTTAATAAAACCTCCATATTCGTATCTAAAATTATCTGCCGAAGAAAAAAGAGCAGTCAATTGGATTGAACGCAACAGAGGAATATACTGGAGTCAAGGCAATATAGATTTCAGAGAATTTAAGAGATTAATTATTCCAATTTTAAAGGACCAAACCATAATAATGAAAGGTGTTGAAAAGCAAAAATGGATTAAAGATTTGTGTTCTGACTGCTTTTTGATAAATGTTGAAGGCAAAGGTTGTCCTAATTTTGCAACATTGCGCAATAGTTATGCTAAAGGTGGAGCTAACTTCAATTGTATAACTCATAAAAAAGAGTGCGCTCTAAGGAATGTTTTATTCATAAAAAAGTGGTACTTAAGCACATGTAATTTATGACTTCAGTAAATTGTACTTGAATGAAAATTTGTATTTAAAGTATTGTTCTAGTTTAGCTATGATGATATTTGTTACTTGCTTTATAATAAAAAAAAAATTTTTTCACAAAAATTTCTGCGTTTTATTAATGAAAACAAATATGGTGATTCAATATACTCGCATAACTCTTTATTTATCAAAAATTACAATTTAATGGTATGAATAATTTAACCCTGTATAATGTATATTGGGTAATCTCAAACTGTTTTCATCAAATCACCGCAAACGAACGCAGTGAGATTTGCGGAGCGTAGCGGAGCTAGAGCGCAGCGAAGCGTAGCTCAAATCTCACTCCGTTCGTTTGCGGTGTTTTGATGAAAACTGTTTTAGAATGCCCAATATACACCTACTAATATAGAGATTTTTATGTGTTGTAATTATTTTTAAGCAGAAATATGGATATTGACCGTTAATTTCATAGTAAGGATTAGTATATTTTGCCCTTTGCTTGATCTTGATCGGCAAGCTACAAACTAAAAAAAAAGATAGCAACCGAGCCGTTCTGAACCTCGGAGCGAGTGTGAAAAACACTCTCGGTTGCATTACTCTGACCCTCGGAACGCAACTCTGAGCGAGTTAAAAAACAACCGGACAACTACACCCAGAGGCTCTGAACGCGCCTCAGTTTAAACAAGGGTTAAATCTCGTTAAATAATATTTTGGCATAAAAAATATTTTTAAGCGATGGAGAACTTCGTTCGTACATAATCTGACTTGTATCGACGGCTTTTCGTTAGAAAATTTAATTAGATTAAGAATTTCTTTCTTTTCTTAGGAGCCAATAAACGAAATATATTTAATTTTTGTTGAAGTGAAGGATATTGTGTCACGTAAAATTAATATTTTGATAGTTAATATTAAACAGAATCTATAAAGAGTTCCCAAATCAGGATCCGCGTGAGTTTTTGCCTTAAACATGCTTCTGGTAAATAACTATGACTAAGTTATTAACCGCCTTATTGTATTATCAAGTAAATGCTTTTTATTGCAACCAACGAAAGGTACTTTTATACTATTTTAACCATTAAAAACCTTAATCTGCGCTTTCTTTTGTAATAGACCTCTTAAAAAAGGTAAGCTCATACATACGTAGTATCTCTATATACCTAGTTTGTGGCTCATACCATTTATGCTGTGTGATAAGTATGAGTAAACTTATAGTAAGTATATTAAAATATGCTATTATATAATACATTAGCAATGTATCTATAACCACTGATAATATTGGTGTACCTTTTCCATAAATAAAATCAAGTCAAGTCAAAGTCTCTTCAATATAGTAGTTGTGAATGAATGTAATTTACAAAGACTTTCCAGCGTTTTTTTAGTCGGGGTCTATTTCTTCATACTTCTTATTTTACAAGTAAAGTGGGTATAAATGAAATATAGATTTATTTTAAACGGTTTCTATTTTTTTACATAAAGGATAAAATAAGAAATCAAAATCATAAGAACAAATTTTGGTACAACTAGCTGTTGGTATCTTGAGTTTTGCGTGCGCCATAAATACCTATTTGAAATTCACGGTCCTCTGTATATATTTACTTTGTGTACGTAATAAAGAGGACAGGCTGTCTACATTGGGCGGAAACAGGCTTACTCGTACATAGACGCGCGCATACAGCGATCTCGGTGCAGTTAGGAATGAATGAAGGATTCAAGCCCGTTTGTGATAGCGCGCGATTCACATATCGATACATAACGCTCTGTCTCACGCTGCCAAGCTATTCGAGTCATTGCTGCTGAAGAAGATCCACCTCGCGGCCGTAATGAAGCTGAATAACCACACCGTCGGGGTTTTGTCGCCTCCCGGTCTCCTCTACAAGTTGGCCGTCACCAGCATGTCGCCCGCTCATATGAGACTGCTGACGCTATTTCGGAGCTTCGTTCTCTTGGTCAAGGAGGCCACCTTCCAGCCACGCCCCATACTCGCAGGTATAACCTAGGACAACTGCCTGTCGCCGTGCCTCTACGCATCCTACATCGAAGACATCTTCACCCTCCAAGACCAGCTCCAGGAGGGGCAGCAGGACTTATTGTTAGCCCTGCCCGCTGACGAAAGCGCCTTCTTCGCTTCGTCGCGGATGGTGAGCCTCGCAATCAGTCCAAGATGGCCCGTGACATCCAGGTTCTGTTACTGACATCCTGGCTGCCACTGCGTATGAAACTGCCATGTTCGTTTATGAACGGTGAACCCGCTAGGACAACGTTTAATACACGGTGAGTAAGCCTCGGGTTTTACGACAACCTAAGCACTACTTCGAAGCATAGATCAAAGTACTCGTCGATATCAACAACTAAGGTCGGCCTTCTGCATCTACTTGTGGTTGTCGTGGATCGATTTGCCCCTCTATTGTGTATATGCAGTTGATGGATTGATTCGTCGTTTATACATCCATTTTACATCCAAAGCTGCTGCTCATATAATCAATGTCGCCAAAATACGTAGAATAATATACCTACCTACCACAGAACACATAAGTTAGAAACGCCTTGTTGTTAAACCTTTAAGTACAACTACCAATGTAGTTATTTGGTGTTATTATTATTAAATTTTTTTCAAAAAGTATCTTAAATTTGAGTTTTTACAAATCTCGCGACAAGCTTTTATGTCATATAAATTGTGTCAAATGTGAAATAACGTTGTAAGTAAAAGTTTTAGTGTAAAAGTTTATTTTTTCTTTTTAGCGCATTTAAATAAATGCTTGTTTTTAATGCTTTTTTTACATTTAATTTTTGTGGATCATCATGTGGATTATATGTTTTTTTAAATACATAGTTAACTCTCCACAGACTCGTGGTCCGTGCCTTTTTCATTTTTTTAGGTTTCTTTTTGATCCATTCTATACAGGATGTCCCAAAAAATAGTGTCAAGCGAAAGTCCAGAGTTAGAGCACCTCTTGGAGTACCCGAATCATCCCCATGTATGTTCCGCGATTATTCGTAGTTTTAGAGTAATAATTTTTTTTCTGACTTTTTGAAAATTTCGATCTAAAGAAATTAAAAATTTTTAATAAAAAAAAGTTGAACATATTTTAATGTTTTTCTTTATGCCACTGAATTATCTTTAGTGCTTCTTTTATGTATAAAATAATCAGCTTCGTAACTTTAGTGGAAATTTAGAAAACAGTAGTGTAAAGTCAAAATTTGAATGTTAGTGAATAATTACTTAAAAATTCATCTTTAAATTAAAAATCTAAACAGGCGAATTCATGGTTTCTAAGTATGTGTAAAAATTTCTCTAGGCTTTCTGCTTTCATAATAATTAAAAAAAAAGTACTTAATAGGGCTACTTTGGCTTAAATCGGCCATCAAAGACAGCAAGGTGAAAATTTCATAAAACTCGACTTCTGAATATTTTTTTTTTAAATTCCAATTATTTATTAATAAACCAAAAATGATTGTAGAAAAGCTAAAAATTTATTATTTGAAGGTCAAAAATAACTGTTCCTGCTGCCATCTTTAATAACCTTTGAAGGTTTATTATAACTTAATAAATGAAACAAAACATTATTTTCAAAGTATTTATTATTCGATCGCTTAAAGAAAGTTTTCAAAATGACGACCTTCGTGCTCAATACATATTCTACATCGTCTAAAAAAGTTTTCTTTTAAATTTATAAATGCAATTCTGTTGTTTTTTATTGTTTCTTCCGCTTGTCTTAATTTTGTTCTTAACACTGTGACGTTTGTAATGTCCTTGGCGTATACTAATTCCTTGTAGTATCCCCAGACGAAAAAATCTATGGGGTTCAAGACGGGGGACCGTGGTGGCCACGCAATGGGCCCTCCACGACCGATCCATCTGCCTGGAAATGTTTCAGACAAATGTTGTCTAACATTTCTAGCGAAATGGCATGGAGTGCCGTCGTTTTGAAAAATCATATTTCTCCGCGTTAATAGGTCTACATCTTCTAATAAGACGCCGAGATCACGTCGTAGAAATTGCAAGTAGGCCTCGCTGTTCAGTCGGTCCGGTAGTTCGAACGGACCAATCAGCTGTCCGTTTAGGATGCCTGCCCACAAATTGATACTAAATTGTTCTTGGAAATTAGATTCCCTTGTGAGGTGTGGATTTTCAATACTCCACGAATGGTAGTTATGCGCATTAAACACCCCACATCGCTTAAAATGTGATTCATCAGTCCATAGAATATTTTTAAAGAAATTTTCGTTTTCAGCTTGTCTCCGTAACATTTCCTGACAAAATGCCACCCTTCTCGGGTAGTCTGCGGGCTTGAGCTGCTGAACTTTCTGGATGTGATATGGGTGAAAACGCTCTTGATGAAGTAATTATATGTGCTTGTGATTTCGGAATTCCGATTCGACGTTCTATTGTTCTTACACTAACTGATGGGTCTCTCACTACTTCTTCGACCACTGATTGGACAGTATCTGGGTCACTCATTTCAGATGGGCGCCCCGATCTTCTACCTGGTAGGCGTCCTTCCATGTAAGAGTTATGTACTCTTAAAATCATGCGATGATCAGGCCAAGTTTCAGGCTGAGGTCCACCTCCATTTTGTACTTGCTGCCGGAACAACCTGGCTGCTTCAGAAGCATTTCCTCTTGCATATCCATAAAAGTAATGCATAAGAGCATATTCTTGCGATGAAAAAGACATCACAAAATGAAGAGCTTGAAAAGTCCGTTAAGAATGCCAAATTTGTCAAAATCCCGTATTCACACAAAACCAAATCGTAATCGCACTCAAGGTCCGTAAAGAAAGCAAAGTTCGTCAAATAATCACAAATGAGCGTATCGTACGTAAGGCGCAAACAAAAGCAGGCAAACGACTGGCGCCAGAACACAATAGGCGCTCGGACTACACCCCCCGCCTCATCCCCTTGTCACAAAGAATAGCATTCCTCAGTTACAGTTATCCATTTCGCCAATGAGAGTGAGAGAGATAGCAATAATGCGGTCTCTTTCATATCCTCTCACTCGGGCAATTTTTTAGCAGGTAAGTACTGCGTTACATCCAACACTACAACCGATATGATCCGCGAGAAAAATATTTAAATATGGGTTTCATATAGTTAATTTTTGCTAAATTGTAATTAATCTGAACCTTAGAAATTATAAAAAGACCAGATATTTTTTTTTCATCTGATAGGAATTTGGTAAATTTTATGAAATTTTCACCTCGCTGTCTTTGATGGCCGATTTAAGCCAAAGTAGCCCTATTAAGTACTTCTTTTTTTAAATGATTATGAAAGCAGAGAGTCTAGAGAAGTTTTTACATATACTTAGAAACCATGAATTCGCCTGTTTAGATTTTTAATTTAAAGATGAATTTTTAAGTAATTATTCACTAACATTTAAATTTTGACTTTACACTACTGTTTTCTAAATTTCCACTAAAGTTACGAAGCTGATTATTTTAGACATAAAAGAAGCACTAAAGATGATTCAGTGGCAAAAAGAAAAACATTAAAATATGTTCTACTTTTTTTATTTAAAATTTTTAAGTTCTTTGGATCAAAATTTTCAAAAAGTCAGAAAAAAAATTATTACTCGAAAACTACGAATAATCGCGGAACATACATGGGGGTGATTCGGGTACTCCAAGAGATGCTCTAACTCTGGACTTACGCTTGATACTATTTTTTGGGACATCCTGTATAATATTAAATTATATTAAGACTTACGACTACTCTTATTTTAATGTGAGTTGCGCAACGCAATCAAATTAGCTTAGTTTAAAATTTTATATATACACATACACACACATCATGGATATATAAAGACATTTTTTTTTATATCTGTATCATCGCAATATTCTTATTGTACGAGTGCTCTTAAGTAACCTATGCTAACATTTCCCTATTTATGCCTATGTATTCACTTCGGGTTCCAGGGTTGATGTTTGTTATTACACCAAGGTCGCTGTGCTTGATAGGGCTCATCATTTTTTCATTATATTCTACCACCTCTTCATCTGTTGCTGTACTGGGATGGGCAATGAGACGTCTAATTGCGTCGTCCTCCTTCAGCTCCCGGTAGAATTAGGTGCAGGATACTGTGTGTCTCGTTATGGCAACCACCACGTGAGGAACACTATCATGGACAGGGTTCTTCCTTTCTGCTCCTCTGAGCACAGCCACGTGATCGTATGTTAGTCCTTGTGCTTCATGGATCGTCAGCAATCTGGATTGAGCTCCGGTACCAAACCCATCCCTCCCATACGCTTCTTTCTCGTCTTGAGTAAAGGTAAGGAAGAGAGTATTTTGGTCGCCCCTTCGTAGTACCGCTTCAGATGCCATTTTGCATGTCATGGACCTTAGCACTTGCCGTGATGTGTAAATGCCCTCGTAGATGTTTTGGAGGGCGTACACTACATCCAGCGGACTTCGGTGTGTGCAGAGAAGCTTTTCTGTTATCGACGTAATGGCGGCAGGGCTTCCATAACACATCTCGAACAAGTTATCTCTGTCTATGAAGGGGATCTGATTCGTGTCAGTCATCAGTACCAATTCTCTTGCTCCGGTCAGCCTTGCTGCCATGACAATAGCTCCAAAATGAACTAGTAGAGCTTCATCCACCAAAAGGCGCTTTGATGTTCCCACCCCATTGATGAGGACCGAGGCAATGGTTCTTACTTTCCCCCTCACGACCACCCCAAATCGAGTCGTCACTTTGTCCGACAGTTCTTTTGCCTTCTCGAGTGTGCTAGTGATTATCATGTCTTCCTTCATTTGGAAGTTGTTAAGTAGCCACGTAGTCTTCCCGCACCCCGGCACACCGTCCACCCATCTGATCGCCAGTTTACCCCATGGTTCGGAGACCCAAGTTCCGCTCATGGCTTCTGCCATTTCTAGAATTCGGTCCTCCAACATAAAACGGGTGCACCTGGCAATTACCACTATTGGGTCCTCAATTGGTGTGCAGAATGTGAGGACTCCCTCAGTCGCTACATGATCCACCAGCACCATGCCCGCCGTGGCACTGTACGCCGCCATTTGCCTTTTATCTATAGGGTGAGTTCCCGCCACCACAGTTCCGGTGTCGTTGTTATAGACCACAGCCCTCGCCCCTCCCAGGAGCTCCCGCAGTAACATGCGGGCGTTTATCTGAAATGCTTCCAGTATCTTGCTACAGGTGGTGTGTTTTACCTGCAGCGTCGCCCGCAGTGTCTCCACGTACTCCAGATAGGCGTTAACTAGGTCGTCTCCGTCCCGATCAGTTATTATTCTGGTTGGCGGTCTCACCCTTCCCATGTCTGCAAGTGTGGTTTTTGTTGAGGAAATCGTTTTACGTTTGGGGTCCACGTTCGTTAGTGTCTCGCCACCCGTCCTCCTAGGATGAGCTTGGCCCAGGGCAATACATATTCCCCTGACGAGGTCGTCTGTCGGGGATTGTCTTTGTGATTGGAGGCATCTTCTTTCGTTTGCTTCTTGCACCGCCTCCTCATGTTGCCTTTCTGCCCCAGCTGAGCCACTTTCCGTCAGTTCATCGCGTGGAGTCTGCTCATGTTCTTTAAGTAGAAAGTCGAAGTTTTGGCCTCTACCCTCGTATACGATTATTTTGTGTTTTCGGGAGGCCTCTAATAAGGGAGTGTAATCAGATACATTCCCTTTCTCGAAATCCGCCTTCATGACATCCACGCTGATGACTCTCGGGTCTCCAACCAGGTTTAACAGTAGTTCCCCCGCCCTGGTGAAAGATGACTTATCAATGTCCCAGTCCAGGAGTAGGATCGACTTGTTCCTGGAACGCACGATCCGGCATTTCTGCCCTGCAAGCATCACCTCGGGCATTGCGTCAAACACCTTCCTTTTGATGGTCGTCCTGGTAGTGCTTCCTTTTAGCAGGACTGCTAAGCCTGGTGATATCGCAACGTGCTTCCTTGTTCTGGACATACAGAAACTAATGCCAATCCTTTCTCCTGCACTGTCCATGAACAACGCTACACCCCTTGTGAGTAGACCTACTGCTCCTTTTTCTCCGCCGCTCAACCACTGCTCTTGCGTAATATTTGGGGCAACGTAAGTTTCCTGCATTCGTGGCGCCATATTAACCGAATCTCCATCACCTCCCTGCGCTGGTGGAGTACAGTTTTCATTTCGTTGTGTCGCCACATCGGCTACTGCTTCTATAAACTGCACCACAAATGGTTTTGCCGTTTTATCCATCAGTAGCTCATGGATGTTATCTTTACTTATTACTATCTTACCTAGTCTATGTTCTAAATCATGGCGGGCACTAGCGAATCTGGGGCAGTCCAGGATCACGTGCCATACCGATTCAATCTCCCCACGGTCACATTCACAGTATGGATTGTCCTTTAGTTTGAATCGGTACAGATATTCTGCGAACCCCCCGTGTCCCGTGAAGACTTGTACCAGACGAGATGATGGCTTTGCCTTTCTAACCCAGCTGTATGCTTTTGCCTGATCTGGAAAAAAACATTTTGTCACTTTGTGGATTATATGTTACACATATAAATTATTTCCGGACGTTTACATTTACAAGTTGTATATGTATATTGTATACCTTTTTAGGCTTTTCTGTGTTCTGTGATAGTTAAGATCTAGTTTAGTACATACGTAGACACATGACAACCCACTAGATTTTACAAGTTGCTTATCATCCCTCTTCTCTTTGTCACGGAACATCACTTTTTACAAAGTTTCTCTGGCTTTTTCACGGACGTATTGCTATATTAAGGTACTATGCAATATTAAGACATAGTTGATTGTCATAATAACAAACATCAATTGGATGCCAAATAAGTTAAAAACAACAATTACCAAGCGTAGGCACGGGCGCACAGTATCGCGACAACGGCCCGCTGGCGGTCATGGGGTTTATGACGTCACGCTCTCTTGCCGCGACTTTTAACCGAGTGGCGCATTCATTTAATCGCTACTCACTCATTTTGCGGGCTACTAACAATTTAATTATAGTGATCTGTCATTAATAGATTTAATCCTAGATTGAAACGAATCAATAAAGAATTTTTTTTTTTTGGTCGTATAAAAAAACTAATTATACCAATGTTGAGGATTTTTTACGGACTATAATTCTACATTCAAAACTAAAAACCGCGTTGATCCTCATTAACCAATTTTTTGGAGCTCTTAGTGCGACACGAAAACGACACCAAATGGCAACGGCTGCGCGTCAACTAGTTTTATATAACGTGTATGGTCATAAGGTTAGCGTAAATGAGGTCCCGTAATGGTATGGGTTTTCATAATACAACATACATAGTAACATTCCATATTGTATTACAATAAATCATCATCACAGCCCATATACGTCCCCACCGAGGGGCTCGAGCCTACCCTATATTAGGGTGATTAGGCCTTAGTCAACCACGCTGGCCCAGTGCGGATTGGTCGACTTCACATACATCATTGAATTTCTTCGCAGATGTATGCAGGTTGCCTCACGATGTTTTCCTTCACCGTAGGAGCGTCAGACAAATGTACATATGAAATTCGAAACGAAAAACACATTGGTACATGGCGGGTTTCGAACCCCGACTCCCCGATTGGAAGGTAAGTGCCGAGTCCACTGCGCCACCGACGCTACAAACAATATTACAATAAATATCTTTTTAAATCACCAAAATCGATCCATCCGATGTAAAGTTATAAACCAATTTGCATCAACTGATTTTATTAAATCCACCGCTGCCTACGGCCAGGCTGTGACGTCAGCCGACACTATACCGCCGCGCCGCCGCCGCGTGCCGCACTATGGGATGAAAGCGTGAGTTGCGTTTCAAAAATTTGCAACTTTTTCTACTACACCTACGGATGCAAAATTTCGCATACAGGATCTCCAATATATAAGCTATGAAATGATACTAGAATCTTTATATATTTAATTTATTATTACACATAAAAACATACAAAATAAAAAATCGCTACTTTTCCATACAAAATTACTTTTTCTGTTTCATTGTTTGCTTATTACAAGAATATGAAGGTGATTATAAAGGAAATAAACGAAATAAAAAGGAAAGGAAGTAAACCCAAATATGCACTTCTTCGTAGTTTTAGGGGCGTAAACTTGGAGACATTGCGGAGGGATGCAGGGTGTATTGATTGGAGTTTTGTTTATACCAGCGATGACATTGATTTGAAGGTGGCTAACTTCAACTCTAAAGTTCTGGAGTTGTTTGACCGTCATGCTCCCCTTAAGCGTGTGAAGGTTAAGCATAATCCGGCACCTTGGCTTACTGCCGATATTAAAAATGTTATGGCTGTTAGAGATAGGGCTAAAAGGAGATTCAAGCGCTGTTCTTCTGATACAAATCTGAATAGATATAAGCAGTTACGCAATCGCTGTAGTCGTCTGTGTAGGGATGCTAAAAGACGTCACTTTCATGAATCCTTAACAAACAAAAACCCAGCCGACGTATGGAAATTTTTAAGGTCTGTAGGAATCGGAAAATCTACCACAGCAATTTCTAAAGACGTAAATCTGAACGACCTTAACAAGTATTTTTCTTCTCCCCCTGTTACCATTGACCCGAGAATTAAAAACTGTACACTGACCAATCTATCACATCAGCGTTTACCAGACAGTAACTTAACTTTCATCCTTTTGCCCGTTACTGAGAATGATGTATCAAAATCCATTACTTCAATAACATCTTCAGCGGTTGGCAGTGATAACGTGTGCTCAAGAATGATAAACCTTATAATCCTGCATGTCCTCCCAGTACTCACTCACATTATTAATTTTTCATTATCTTCCTGTAAATTCCCCACTGCGTGGAAAATTGCACGTATAATCCCACTTCCTAAAATCTCTAAGCCTACTTTACCCACACATTACCGTCCCATTTCTATCCTTCCCTTTTTGTCCAAAGTTCTTGAGCACATTGTTCATAAGCAATTTTCGTCCTTTTTGTACTCTAATAATCTTATCAGCTCCTTTCAGTCCGGTTTCAGGCCAGGGCATAGCACTGTCACTGCGCTTGTAAATGTTACTGATGATATACGCAGGGCTATGGATAACAAGCTTCTTACTGTCCTTGTCTTGCTTGATTTTAGCAGCGCTTTTAATTCAGTGGACTTTGATATTCTTCTAGCTATTCTCAAATCTTTAAATGTTTCTCTCCCTTCTATTAATTGGTTTACTTCTTATCTTCGAGGCCGCTCACAGTGTGTTCGCCTTGAAGAGTCCGACTCTGACTGGTGCGAGCTTGCTGCGGGCGTGCCTCAGGGTGGCGTCCTGTCTCCGTTGCTCTTCTCGGTATTTATTAATACAGTTACTCCTATTATTTCCGCCCATTTCCATCTCTATGCAGACGATTTGCAGTTATACAGACATTTTACGGCGGCAGATGCAAATGCTGCAATTGATGCTATCAATGAGGATCTAACTCGTATTAATGAGTGGGCTACACAATTTGGCTTGCTCATTAATCCTAATAAATCACAAGCCTTGCTAGTCGGAAGTCGCCCTATACTTAACTCGCTGGACTTTGCCTTACTTCACTCAATTTCTCTCAACGGTGCACTTATTCCCTTCGTTGACACTGCCAAAAACTTAGGTGTAATACTCAATTCTAATCTGACCTGGCTCCCACATGTCAATGAGGTGAGTAAGAAGGTACACTTTAATTTTCATTCTCTGAAGTGTCTCCAAGGTTTTCTTCGTTTACACACGAAAATTTCTTTAGCCCAATCCCTTATTCAGTCTATTTTTGACTACGCTGATGCCTGTTTCCTTGATGCCACTGAGGAAGTTTTGAACAAACTGGAACGCATGCAGAACACCTGTATAAGGTTCATATTTAACCTAAGGAAATACGATCATGTTTCTGAGTACCAGAAAAAACTGAATTGGCTTCCTATCAGACTCCGTCGAAATGCTCGTATTCTTAGTCTCCTACACAATATTCTTCACAATCCGTCCTATCCTGTTTATCTACGCGAACGATTCTCCTCTGCACGTCCTCCTAATGCTGATTGTCGATCCCATATTCGCTCCCTGCTTTCTTTCCCGTCCCATAATAGCGGCTTTTTCTCCCACTCCTTCACTGTGCATGCAGTTAGACTGTGGAATTCCCTACCAGCCAACATTCGCGACTGTCAAACTTTACAGCTATTTAAGAAACGAGTAAAAGCTTATTATCTTTTAACAATGTAGTTTATTCGTTTTTTTTTATATCCGTATTTTTTAGTATATTGTATTTAATTTAATTAATTAAAGTAGGTCTTTTATTATTAATATTATTTTTACCTTTGTTTGTGTTTACACACACAACTACCATATTAAATATTTTTTTTATTAGTAACGGGGCTGCTGGAAGACATTTCGCTAAGAAATAAGCAGTGCCTTTGTACAGTGTTTCCATGTGTATATGTTTTTTATGCTGTTTTTTGTGTGTACATAAATTGTAAAACAAAATAAATAAATAAATAAATAATGATATAATATTGTTATTATATCACTATTATATTATATCACTAAATGACGTGATAGTTGACTAAAATACACTATAAGGGCATGTACCTACAAGAATCTTTTATTCAGGTCTGTTTATTCAGGAGACATGTTTCCCTCAAAATGTATAAAGTTAAATATAATATTAACTTAAAGTTTATCGTTGTTTGTATTCACTTTGCCCCGATGAACCAACACATCCCCATTTGCTAAACCTGAGACGTATTTGAGAAGGTCTGTAAACACCTTTTATCATCAAAACACGGCCAATAGTATGATCCAGCAAATCTTGTAGCTTTACTTTAGCACTTGTGTATGTTACTTCAATACTCGAAGCAGGCAAATAGTACGTTTTTTTTTTGCGTCAGATACTCGATATGTTATAATAATGACGGAAACATGACTGAGTTCTTTTCTATAAATTTTAAATGTTAAAAATGTGTACTAGCTTTTGACAGATCCAAATCCCCGTAGAGGGCCAAAGCTTCATCTGCAGAGAAACTTTTCATATTGATGGTTGCATGAAATATTTTTTCTTCGTCACCTTTTTCTCGTTTGTATTAGAGCTTCGCATTATGGCAGCAATCGAAGCTTTTTCCGACCCGCCTTCGTCTCTCAATTCTTGCACATATGCGTTATTCGAACCTAATGCACCGTTCAGCCATGTTGAATTTTTAGTTACAAAACGTTCGGCTTGTTTTGTTAACGCGATCTTGAAATTTCGACAACAGTTGTTCAAACTCAAACTCAAACTCAAAAATCTTTATTCAATATAGACCTTTACAGGCACTTATTGACGTCAAAATAAAAACATAAAAATCTTCAACCAAGAATCTAATTAACTAAATTATTTAATCCTTGTATGTACACACACCCCAATCATTATTAAGATGTGTGCAAATAAAAGTAAAATTAAAAAAAAAAAAAAATTGACTCTACACCTGTTCGGAAATTGGGAGAGCCTTCTCAAGAAGAACAGGCAAGAAACTCGGAAGGTCTTGTATTTTTTTTTTGTCTCCTCTTTTAAAATGCCAACATTACAATATTATATTTCACATACATTTTTTTAAATAATATAGAAATGCCTGTCGGTGTGAGTGGAACAGTTACTCGAATGAAATTTATCCCACTATCACAAAGTGTTAACACCCTTTAAACGTCAATTATCACATTTTTTGTCAATCCCAAGCAGTTTTATCTGTCATATAATCAGACACTTTATAATATGCTTTTTTCATAAGTGCGCCCTTGATAGCGACTTTAAATTTATTCAAGTTAAGTGCTTTAATATTATTTGGGATTTTATTGTAGAAACGTACACAAAAGCCTTTGAAAGAATTATTAATTTTTTTAAGCCTAGTATTTGGTAACGCTAACATATTCTTTTGCCTAGTATTTACTGAATGAATATCACTGTTTTTACAAAACGAATGTATATTTTTATGAACATATACTATATTCTCGTAAATATATTGCGACGCGACGGTCATAATACCAATTTCTTTAAATTTTTCTCTCAAAGAGTCTCTTATTTTAAGGTTATAAATAGCACGAATAGCCCTTTTTTGCAGCACAAAAACAGTCTGAATGTCGGCAGCATTTCCCCACAGCAAAATGCCATACGACATCACACTATGAAAATAGGCAAAGTATACAAGTCTTGCTGTATCAACATCAGTCAGCTGACGTATTTTCCATACAGCGTAGGCTGCAGAACTAAGTCTCTTCGACAATTTATCAATATGTGGGCCCCACTGAAGCTTTGAATCTAAAGTAATACCAAGAAATACTACGGTATCCACAAGGTCCACATTTTTATGCTTTATGTTAACAGTGGTGTGAACCTCTTTAACATTGGGTAAAACAAATTTTATACATTTAGTTTTCCCTTCATTGAGGCACAAGTTATTCGCATTAAACCAGTAAACTATTCTTGAGATAGAACTATTTACATCGTCATAAATTTGCAATCGTCTTTTAATTTTAAACATAAGTGAAGTATCATCTGCAAATAATACAATCTCATGCCTGTCTTGTACAAAAGCAGGCAAGTCATTTATATATATTAAAAATAGAAAAGGACCAAGAATTGAACCCTGCGGAACTCCCATTTTAACCGAGGCGCCCTGGGACCTCTCCCCGTTGACGTCTACTTTCTGAATCCTCTCAGTCAAATAGGAGATGAGTAAATCCAGAACAGTGTCGCGAAATCCATAGTAGTGTAATTTCCTGATCAGGGTGTCATGATGAACGCAATCAAACGCCTTGGACAAGTCACAAAAAACGCCCAGCGCATCATGTGAGTCCTCCCAGGCCTCATATATATTTTGTATTAACTCAACACCAGCATCAGTTGTTGAGCGACCCTTTCTAAAACCAAATTGTTTACAGTGTAGAAGATTATTTCTGTTAAAAAAGCTTTGCATTTGTTCCAACATTATTTTTTCAAAGATTTTGCTAAAAGTAGGTAGCACAGAGATAGGTCTAAAATTATTGGGGTCTGATGTGCTACCAGATTTATGTAATGGAATAATTTTACTCAGTTTCATTAGATCAGGAAACACACCACAGTCAATGCAATCATTAAAAATACTAGCAAGTATTGGAGCTATTGTTTCTATTACAGATTGGGAAACATCTACAGAGTTGCCCCACAGATCCACGGTTTTCTTTTTATTCAGCGTTTTAAATGACTTTATTAAATCATTTGCACAAATATGGGCAAATTTAAATTTATCATCACAAGTTTTAACATAATCTTTTAGAATAGATTCGGCTACAGTGGGGGAGGAATCCAAAGATTTTGTGATTGAAACTGGAATGTCAGTAAAGAATTTTTCAAATTCTGTAGCTACCTCAATATCTACTGTAACTTTCTTATTTTCAATATTTAAACAAAAATTGTTGTTATTAGTTTTTACTCTTCCGGTTTCATTATTAATAATGTTCCATGTCGTTTTAATTTTGTCACTACTATTTTTTATTTTAGAGCTTAAATAATTGGACTTTGCAAATTTACAAACTTTTTTAAATACTTTGGAATAAGTTTTTACATACAATTTAAATTGATCACTAGTATTTAATGAACGCTCATTGTAAAGTTCATAAAGTTTTATTCTGCTTTTGTGAATACCTGGTGTGGCCCATTCACTAAAAGCTAATCTACCATTGACTGAGATGGTTTTTGGAACAAAGATATTTTTAAATTCACAACAAAATGTGTTAAAAAAGGTTTCATACAATTTATTTGGGTCTTCGTCATAATCAATATACTTTAAATTAATACCAAGATTATTATTGAAACGCTCCAAGCGGCCAGCAGTCTTTGGTACAACAGTGATATTGTGATGTTTTTGTTTCCTTTACTTACATAATAGATTATTTTGCCTGGAAGATATTGCTTATTAGCAATAGCTTTCCGCTCATAGCTTCGCCCGCGTTATTTTTGTTTTCCCGTGGAAATTTTATATTTTCCCCTAGGAATATTACCCTATGCCCTTCCCCTGGTCTCGAACTATCCCTATACCAACTTACATCACAATCGGTTCAGTACTTTCGAAGCCTATTCAATACAAACAAACAAACAATCAAATCTTTCCACTTTATAATATTACTAGCTTTCCGCTCGCGACTTCGTCCGCGTTATTTTTGTTTTCCCGTGGAAATTTCATATTTTCCCGTAGGAAAATTAACCTATGTCCTTCCCTTGGTTTCGAACTATTCCTATACCAACTTTCATGCAAATCGGTTCAGTAGTTTCGAAGCCTATTTAATACAAACAAACAAACAATTAAATCTTTCCTCTTTATAATATTAGTATATTAGTATTAGTATAGATAAGGCCGCCTGTGCTGAACATCTGTGTTGTTTTTGAAAAATTTCTGTTTCTATATCTTTGTATGCTTTGTGTGCAATAAATCATTTATTATTCTTTTAAGTAAGGTTGAATGTTTTCTTGTTTAGTGCTACAATCAATGAAAAAAAAACTTTGTGGCAGGCAGGGAGACTTGTATCCTACTATTCTGGCTTTAACAGTGCACAATGTGGCCAGTTCTCTTTACTTGCACCTAACCTACGGCTTCATCTCCATAAGCTGCACGCCCAGATTGAAGAATGGAAACATTCTTTGTGACGGTAACATTCATAGATAGGTTTACATACATACATATATGCATAAAATCACGCTTATAATCCCAAAAGGGGTCTAGCAGAGCTGTAGGTAACACTCTGTTAAAACTAGGTTTTACACTTAAAGCCACATCTGGCAGTATGGGCCATACAGTACTCCAGCCTGTCGCCTACACAAAACGGGCACCAGAGCCAAGTGTTATCAATTTTTCAGTAAACAAATCAACTAAAACCAACGACCAGGGCTCTAATTCCGCTAATCTTAACGTCGTTGTCGCGTCGTGATAGCGTTTCAATAACACTGCTTTTGTCGCTTTTATGCGCATTTTCTGCTACAATTTCTTGATAAGTCAATAGTTACAAATGTTTTAGTTAGTATTCGATTAACCAACAATAACTGTCTCAAAAAGCGATGCTATTGAAGCGTTACTGACACGCCACAAATGCTTTAACGCTAGCAGAATAAGGCCCCAGGACATATGTTACACTCAAAATCATCTCAGCAGCCCAGGGGGGCCTATCCTATCCTACGGATAGGATAGGTTTAGGTATCAGGAATAATAAAAAATGTGTGTTTTAAAAGAGAAAATCAAAAGGGAGCGCACGCTCATAGTGTAAATAAAGAATATATTCCGCGCTACGCTGCACCCTCATTGTGTTTCGATCATAACATCACCACCATACTATGAAATCCAGACCGCCCAAAACTGTCACGTTGCGATCCTGAAGACAGCCGTGTTCATTCGTTCGTACATTTTACGAAATAGACCTACCTACTCATTTTGTGCTCAGAATACCAACCTATACCTACCTACATCAAAAAATATCTATTTTAATGTTTTAAACATAGATAAGAACCAAAGAAATACTCAAAGGTAAATACTAGTTTATAACATAGTGACATAACTTTAGAGGTCAATAACCTACATATTATTATTCTAATTTTAAAATATGTAGCTTTATTCACTTACCTTTGAAGTTTCCAACCACAGATTTCGGCACTGGTGTACTTTAAATGGGTAAGTAATCAGATAACCAGATTCCATAAAAATGTCAAAAATAGGAAGTTTATCCGATTGACCTTACACAAAACCGATTTCTAGTTTATTACTCATTGTTCAAACTGTACTGAACCTCTTGAATACTACTACTACTATTACATAAAAAAAAACAATATAGGTATGTAATACGATTTCGCATGAAACGCTGCGCGCGGCTACTAGTCGAAAACTCGGGAGTGATAGCACGGATGCGGAGTCTGCCTAGAACGTGTCGTGTGACGTCTCACGCCTGCCAGGCGGCCGCTTGATGGAGCGATCTGTTTTTTCGTTATAATTTCGTAAATTTTCATCGTAGAAAAAAGATTTGGTACCATTTATATTGTTTTTTAATTGTCTACAAAGCTACATTTATAGTTAAAATCGTTACGGAACCTCATTGGCAGAGGGGTTCGCCCAGCCTTGCCGTCTCCCGTATGAATCCTCTAAGACTGTGAGATACGTAGTATCTTGTAGTCTGTGACTGGGCTACGTTCCAAACATGGAATTATTACTCAAACAGGAATGAGCTCTTGCTTGAAAAAGTGTGCCGAGCGAGAGATAAATAACTGTACCGTTTGTCTCTTTCGTAAGTTTGTGACCACAAATTCTATAAAATAGGGATTTTTTCTTAAAAACAATAACATTCAACCTGAAAGATGCTTTTGAAAATCATAATATGCTTAATAATCACGATTGATAAGGAAGAGATAGCTTTTAGCGACAAGGTCTCCCTTTGTACAATTAGTGTTAAGTGTATTATTTATACGTTGACTTTAAGCTGGTTGGTGTTGTACAACAAAGAAATATTATATTCTATTCTATAATTTTAAAATGGGTTGCGCAAAAGAATTTTATATCTGCTTTTCAATACAAGATATGTTTTATTAATATAATAATTATTTTAAAATAATGAATGTCAATGATTGTCTTTCAATAGATGGGTCTTTCCAATCGGTATATTATGTTGAGCCCACCACCACATAACAGATAATCAAATATGTCAACTTGTCAAAAATGAGTCAACACTGTGATATTTAAATACATACCTAGTAAAAGAATGAGTAATCAAGAAGAAAACAATTAAAAACACATCAGTGTGAGTCGAACTGTTTTAACAATATTTAAAACTTTTGTGGTTTCGCCAATATCTTGAACAGAATGTTAATGCCAATTCTTTTTTCTAATAACTTAACATCGCATCGTGTAAGCTAAACAATATATAACTAATTGTGGTCACCCTACTACAATGACAACGAAAATTACTGACATTGACAAAAAATCGTTGTTGCAATATAGCATTTTTTGAATACTACCACTAAAATATTTCCTGGACGTGAAATCATAGTGTTATAATTATTAATAGTAGGCCAACATGGTAATTTAATTTATTTTATGTTATAATTATTACAAAAAAAAAACAATTTAGGTATTTTGGGCGTTAAAAGTAATTAAAATAAATAATAATACAAAATCTTCATCTAACAATAGTTGTTTCATAACTACTAAATTATAAAATATACATTGACAAAGAATCGTTGTTGCAATATAACATTTTTTGAATACTACCACTAGAATATTTCCTGGACGTAAAATCATAGTGTTATAATTATTAATAGTAGGCTAATATGATAATTTAATTTATTTTGTTATAATTATTCCAAAAAAAAAACAATTTAGGTATTTTGGGCGTTAAAAGTAATTAAAATAAATAATAATACAAAATCTTCATCTAACAATAGTTGTTTCATAACTACTAAATTTTTTTTTTTTTATTTATTTAATATTATTAACACTAACGACATTTACATTACAATAAGAAAAACGATGATACCCGCAATAGTGTATAACACTGTATCGCGTGCATCAACGCCCTCCTCCGAAACAGTAGCAATCAAGAAAATTTTAAATAATTACAATAATACTTAAATAACAAAAGCAAAAAGTGATTAGACTATCAGAATATATGAATATGTAGGTATGTGTGTGTGTGTTTGTGTGTGTGTGTGTGTGTGTGTGTGTGTATGCGTGAGTGTGTGTGTGTGTGCGTGGGTGTGTGAGTATGCGTTTATGATATAATTTTGAGCAGGTCTTCAGTCTCATCATATGACAGTGATAGCAGCCATTGGATACATTTTGTTTTGCATTTAAATGAAGAGAGTGGATAAATATGTAACTGTTTGTTAATTTTATTATATAGTTTTGGGCTCAAATAGCAATAATGTCGAGCTGCCAGAGCCGTACGGTGACGTTCAGTGAAACAAACTATATCGGATCGACGTTTCGAGTATACAGTTTGAGGGTCAAAATCAATTTCACTGTGTTTCTTTAATACTGTATAAAGAATAAAAAGTTGTCTAACTGTAAGGACCCGGCAAAGAGAGTATAAGTCAGAAGTCCGGAAGCGAATAGGTTTCTTCGAAAGTACTTTAAGAGTTGCTCTCTGAGCTCTTTCCAAGCGCAACATATGAGTCTTTGCTGATCCTCCCCAAGATGTAATGCAGTACGATAGCACTGATTGGGCGAGAGCAAAATAAATGGTTTTTAAATATTTGAAGTCAACAACCGATCGGAGACTCTTAAAGGTATAAATTAATTTACGCACTCTCGACACTGTGTATTCGATGTGTTGCTTCCAATTCATAGCGCTATCAATCATGACTCCCAGATATTTAGAAGATGAGACAACTTTCAATGATGTACAGTTACAGGGTACCGAACCATTCACATAAGGACAAACATGAGCTCGAACGGAGAACGATGGAGGATTTTGTGAGGCTGCTGTGGGAGCGAAACCTATAACTATGGTCTTAGATAAATTGAGAGTGAGAAGATTTGCACTAAGCCAGCTCATAATAGATCGCAGGGCATTTTCGACCATGAACAAGAAGTGCTGTGTCGTCAGCATAGGTAATAATTTTGGTGTTGGGAAGTGACATGTTGCAGAGTTCATTTATGTATATTAAGAATAAAGTGGGGCCAAGAACGCTTCCCTGCGGGACGCCAAAGCTAAGTGATTCCTCCTCACTCTCAAATTTATCTATAACAACAATTTGCGAACGATTTGTGAGGTAACTGTTAAATAAATCAAGGGCGATGCCTCTTACGCCAATAGAGTGAAGTTTTGATATAAGAATGGGGATAGAAACAGTGTCAAATGCCTTTGACAGATCAAGGAACACTCCTGCGGATTTGAGTCGTTTGTCAAAGTTTTTAATAATGTGATCGGATAGTTCCAAGACCGCGTCTTCCGCAGATTTAGATTTTCGAAAACCATATTGATTTGCAGACAGTATATTCTTAGCATTTATGAAGTTTAATAATTTTACATTTAAAATTTTTTCAAAGATTTTGGACAAAACTGTTAAGATTGAAATGGGCCTGTAATTAGTGACACTATCTTTATCACCACTCTTGAAAATAGGATGTACAATAGCCCTTTTAAAGGCACGCGGAAAAATCCCATGAGAAAGTGAAAGGTTGAAAATATGAACTAAAATAGGAATAAGGATATGTTTAGCAGCTTTGATAAGGGTAGTAGAAATACCGTCCCATCCAAGCGCACATTTATCCTTTAAACCCAAAATTACGTTTTCTACCTCTGCGTCATCGACATCAAGTAGCACCATCGAGGTCACGGGGACATCATGAAGTGAGGAAACAGAAGAATGGTTAGAAAGTTCATAAGCCGAAGTGTTTGAGTTGAATTTAGAAGCTAGAGTAATTCCAATACTAGCGAAGAACGAATTCACGGTATTAACTGACATGCTGGGGTCATCACATAATTTTAACAAAGCATTGGCAGTATTTTGCTTTTTATCGATATTAGCGATGCGATTTATAAGTTTCCAGGCTGCTTTTGGACTCTTTCTAATCTTAAGAAACTCACTCTGTTCGTATTCGCGCTTGACTTTTTTAAGAAGACTATTGCAAAAATTTCGATAGCGGAAATATGAAATCTTATTTATAATATTCTCAGGGTCTCTTCGATATTTTTTGTACAATTTGTCCCGATTACGAACACACCTAAGAAGACCAGAAGTCATCCAGGGTTTTAATATACGTTTTCTGCTGGGTACGCTAATAGTTTGAGTATGCTTATTAACAGCAGACGATACAATGTGAATTAAGTTGTCGCAAGCTGTATCGGGGTCGTTACACTTTAGGACGGTAGAAAAGTTGGATTTAGACAATTCGTCCACTATATCAGGAACATTAGAACGTCGATAGGTGTAGCAAAGTTTAGACCTAGTCATGTGTGTACTACAACTAAGTATAATAGGAGCATGATCAGTAATAAAACTATCTAAAACAAGTGTTTTGCAATTAAAAGGAGATCGGGCTATGACATGATCGAGACAATTTGTTTCTCTAGTGGGAAAAAGATGAGCTGGAAGTAAAGCATGTTGTGCAAGCAAGTTCAAATAATCATCAGCTGAGGCATTACGATTTGATGGGGCTATATTAATATTTAGGTCACCAATAAGAAACAAGGACTTAAAGGACCGTAGTGAGTGTAGAATTGTATTAAGGCTGTCAAGAAAACGATCTAAATTTGAGTATGATGGAGAACGATATATGGCAACAACAGATATTTTATTTGAAAAATTTAAGACTAAGCAATTCCCGTCGCTTAAATCAAGATTAAGAATAGTACATTCTATGCCATATTTGACAAAGACCACAACACCGTCATTTTGATTCATATAGTTAGATTTAAAAGAGTCATAACCAGGGATAAAGCAAGCCAGCAACTTTGCTTAACCAACATTCAGTAAGGATAAAAACGTCAAATTGAGAGTCAAGTCTATGTATTAAGGTTAGCAAATTATCAAAGTTGCAGTTAATGCTTCTGATGTTGACATGGAAAATATTAAATGCCTCACTTTTATATAAGTGTGCAGCAACATCTTCTGGAGAACATAATACAGCCTCAGAGACAGATAGTTGATCTAAGTTATTATTTATGTTGATTATATCATCCTTTACTGATTAGTATCAGAACAATGGAAGTATTAGCTTGTACAATAGCACCTATAAAAAGACTATAGAGACCCGATAATTTTAGAACTAATGATATTATTTGTTGTACATAATATAAGTGTGAGATTAAATAATGATATGAATATGATTGTGAGCATAAGTGTGAATTTTCGTGTAAGTGTGAGTGTGTGTGTATTTGTGTAAGTATGAACACTGTGTATACATTGTAGACAAGATAACAATCAAAGGCAGTTAATCTAACAATAAAACTTATCATAAACAAAACATGAAACAAATTATGACCAAGCAATAATATGAAAAATAGTCATTTCGTGCCTAATGCATTAGTGAGGTCAGCTTCTTTAGTAATACGAATTAAGGTTCCATTTTCTTTTTTACGCAGGAAGATTCTTCCATGAGCAACCCAACAGAACTTGTAGTCATTAACCTTCGCAAAATCTCTGGCCAAAAAGTGCAATCTTTTCATTTTAGAAGTAAGGTTTTCTGATATATAGATAGGTTTCGGCGGGCCACTAAGCTTCAAATGTTCTGTTGTAAGTCTAGAAGAACCCTTGTTAAAATTGCGGAACATTTTGATAATTTTCTCTTTAAGTAATGTTGAACTTAGGTCCACTAAAACCGTCCTGCTTTCCGGATCCTTGGAACGTAACCGAAAGACGTCCTTAATCTCAGAAACCTGTATTGGCACCTTTAGGATACTGGCAACGTTTATAACACTATCCGCAAGAGACGTTTTCGTCTCCGAAGTGGACACGGGAAGATTTCTTATTTCTAAGCAGGTAGATCTAGCACCACGCTCTAAATTCTCTAATCTCTCCTCCAGAAGTCTAATGTACTGGCCGTCAGATTCGCGTGCAGTCTCCAATACTGCAATTTTCTCCCGTAAGGAATCCAAAGAACTTGCCATAAAATCCATAGAGGCCTTCATATCATCGACGACGGTATGTAACTTTTCAGTACTTTTGTTCAAATCTTCCTTCAAGTCAGCAAACATTTGTCTTATTTCCGTCATGAAAGTATGTAAATTTTCTTCTTTATCCGAAGAACGCTTACGTTTGCGTACAACATTTAGGCTAGGCTCAGACGAAGAATGATGCAGTTTAGAGGACGGTACTTCCAATTCCGCAGCCTTTGTGAGCGCAGGAGCGATGTTATGCAAAGTCGTACTTGATGAGGATGCCTGCGAGGAGGGTACGCCAACAGTGAGCGCGGGCGAAACGGGCGGCGTGCGCTTGAGAGGCATTTTAGCGGTTCAAAGTACTAGGCGATAAGCAATGCGAAATTATAAAATATACATTGACAAAGAATCGTTGTTGCAATATAACATTTTTTGAATACTACCACTAGAATATTTCCTGGACGTAAAATCATAGTGTTATAATTATTAATAGTAGGCTAATATGATAATTTAATTTATTTTATGTTATAATTATTCCAAAAAAAAACAATTTACGTATTTTGGGCGTTAAAAGTAATTAAAATAAACAATAATAAAAATCTTCATCTACCAATAGTTGTTTCATAACTACTAAATTATAAAATATACAACAGTAGCAACACTGTGGGAAAGGGATAAAAGGTACAGTTATTGCTATCAATCTCGGCACACCTTTGCATTTTCAGGCGTTTAGTCTTTCAATAGATGGGTCTTCCAATCAGTATATTATGTTGAACCCACCGCCACTTAACAGATAATCAAATATGTCAACTTGTCAAAAATGAGTCAACACTAAAATCTCTCTGTGATATTTAAATACATACCTAGTAAAAGAATGAGTAATATTTTAAGAAGAAAAGAATTAAAAACATCAGTGTGAGTCGAATTGTTTCAACAATATTTAAAACTTTTGTAGTTTCGCCAATATCTTGAACATAATGTTAATGCCAATTCTTTTTTCTAATAATTTTACATCGCATCGTGTAAGCTAAACAATAAATAACTAATATAAATTACTTTTATTGAAAAATGTTAAAAATTGCGATAATATTTATTACCATGTGGTCACCCTACTACAATGACAACGAAAATTACTGACATTGATAAAGAATCGTTGTTGCAATATAACATTTTTTGAATACTACCACTAGAATATTTCCTACGTAAAATCATAGTGTTACAATTATTAATAGTAGGCTAATATGATAATTTAATTTATTTTATGTTATAATTATTCCAAAAAAAAACAATTTAGATATTTTGGGCGTTAAAAGTAATTAAAATAATAATAAAAATCTTCATCTACCAATAGTTGTTTCATAACTACTAAATTATAAAATATACAACAGTAGCAACACAGTGGGAAAGGGATAAAAGGTACAGTTATTGCTCAGTTATTGCTACCTCTCTCGGCACACTTTTGCACATTTTGAAGAGCTCATTCCTGTTTGAGTAATAATTCCATGGTTCCAAAACATCACCCGGAGTGAGTAGGTGGTGGAGGGAGAGTGGCCGGTTAGGGTGGTCGGAGTGTTGGTTGTTTTAGAATGGCAAGTGTTGTCTGCTTTGTTTACATAACCAAATATCCACTCGAACGTTCGCCACGCGAAGCGTGGTGGGTTTCAAAAGCAAAAAGTAGTATATCTCAAATATCAAAGGTGCCGCCATTGCGGAATGACTCACCCCGGCGCGTACGGCGTGTTCAAAAAATTGCGGAGAGTGACATATACTGTCTACAAGAGAACAAAAAATACGTATGGAAAGGTAATTTAATATAGAAGGAAGTTATAACAGTTAATTAGATAAGGATTAATAATTAAATGAATGAAGCGCGAAAATTTTCGCAAGGTCGCGGAAGACCCGATTTTTAAAAAAAAAAAATTTCACAAAAACTATTTTATAAAACTTTAAACAACCATATATATTATTATAGCCCTATTCTTGAAGATTATTTTGATATATAATAGTTTTGGGTAATATTTTTAATGAAACAAGAAAAAAATAATAAAATCGAATAATTACGTAATTATATACGCGAGATGCGCACGCGCGACCTCAAAATTAAAAAAAATGCAAAAAATAAATTATTGTGTCTAAAATTAAATAAAAAATACGTATGGAAAGCTAATTTAATAAGGAATGAACTTATAATAGTTAATTAGATAAGGATTCATAATTGAATATATAATGACGAGAATAGTAACTAAAGTGCTTAAAATTTCAAAAATACTCACTTTTTGAAAAAAACGTTTAGTGTGGCAATATAACACTATAAACTATCATAAACCATACATAATAATGTAGCCCAATTCTTCTAGTTTATTTTGATATAGAACACTCTACGAAAATACTAATACAGACTAAGTAAGTACGCAATAAATCTCATCGGTCATGGAGTAAGAAACGTATGGATACGGCCAAGTAAGTTAAACCGCAGACTATGCCAAATTTATTTCAATCTAAGACTAAAAAAAAATTGGACATGACCTGTCAACTTATGAAAGAGACTATTGGCAAAGGAATAAAGCCATAGAGAGAATATTTTATTTTTCGCGATATTTTTATCACACCGCGCGGTTTTACGCAAAGGGAACTGGGTACCATAGTACCCAGGTCGATCGAGAAGCTTACGATTTTTGGGGACTATAGTCCCCAGGACGTTCCAGTGGCTAAACAAAAAAAAGAAAATATATAATTCATCGGCGCGTCCGTTCGCTTTAATGCATCGATTACATTCCTCTGTTTCATCTACGAAAATGCTAAAACCAACAGAATATGAATTCTGTTAAATCGCGGCCTAACCTAGCTTCAGCGGAAATGAAGGCCAATTTTACAATCGTGTCACTTACGATACCTATAGTCTTTGGAATTTAATATTAACTTATTGTCGACGTTACGAAGCGCATCCTCGCTCTCCGAGATGCACATTGTGTGTGAATATGAAATCTTTGTAATCACAATCACACACAACTTTAAAATCCACACAATTTCCCGCCAAATCCAATCGAGTGAAATTACACCTTGCTACATTATGCGGGTGAGATTCTACTCGATCGAGTGCACTCCGTAGCGTTTTAGGACACGCCACTCCAACACTCTCCAGTGCACCCGAAATGTTTTAGGACATACTTCGGGTGACCGAGTGCACAGAATGATGTTTTGGAACGTAGCCCTGTGAGTAGTGTAATCTCGAAACGGAACGGGGGGGGTTATTGTCTGAAAAAATCTATCGCGATCGCTTACGATTTGACAGTCGCAGTCCATCCATTACTCCTCTATAAAAGGAAGTCGGCACAGAGTCTTATGTTCACGGCGCAATGGCTGTCAAATTATAAGCGATCGTTTTAAATTTTATATTGATAACTTCTTGTCAATGTCATAAAAAGACATTTGTTATTGTTGCATTTTTACGCGTAAAATACAACAAGTGTTCAATTTTCACTATTCCGTCACTTTAAGCCTTGCTGGCTTTGTCCTTTGGATATTATTAGAATTTTTATGTAGCTAATGTTCATAGGTAATGTCATACACTGAGCTTGAACATGGTTATCAAGGTCTGCGACAAGCTAATCGTCATCCACAATTTTATGTTGGGGACGATGGAAACTTGGTCCCTATAAGGTCGCCGGTAAGCGTAAATTCTTAGAAAAATCATAAGAGAATTTCAGTATGAAACTGATTTTCAATGACGGAATTAGAATAGCTCACAAAGCTGAAGGCAGTAGTCCTAATACTAAATCAATATTAGCAGAATTGTTGTCACAACATTACCACACATTGCCATGACCAAAGACGAAGATGATCAATATTGACTCCTTATCTTCTTGTATAACAGACACTGAATTCGTTGCAAACTTGAACACATTAAGTTTTCCCTATTTTGCAACGGACTTAAAATCTGTTTTAATGTGTAGGGGCATTTGATTTGCGTAATATATGTCCACCACTGACAATGACAATTGAGGTAATGCCTAGTTTAATCTTGTCATATCATATCACAGCTATCAAGTTTTGTTGATAGCCAATTACCAACAAGGCAATTCTTTATCATGATAACAACTTAGTGTCTATGTAAGATGGAGTGGCAGTGGTTAAAAGACTGGTGGCGTCTTAAAAGATGGAGGAGCAAAAAGAAAAAAGAGCAAAATGATGAGGATTTTTGTTATTGTGATGACTGTTTGCCAGATGTAAGCAGTTAGTGTGATTTCTTGGTTGCTTAATTAAATTAAAGGAGTTGTCACAAGAGCACAACTTAATCAGATAAGATATGTTGCTTGTGTGAAATTTGACATTTTTAATGCTTTTTTTATGAATTTATGAGGACATGTTGAAATGTATGCCTCCATGGCTATAACTTTACTAGACTAGTAATTGATTAGCAATTGCTAGATTTAGAATTGAGTGTCAAATAATAGTATAAACTTTCTTCTACACAGTGATATATTTACTTTTCCTCATAATAACACCAATGTGCTTTGAGATTTTTAAGCCAGTCACTGCAAAGTCGAAGACTTTCCTCAGTATCATTTCTTACTTCTATTACTATATCTGCATCCAAAAATAAATTTTTGTTCTTGAGATGCTCCTTAAGTTGCAAAAAGAGCAAAATGCAGAAATGCCCTATAATTGAACTGTAAGATGGATGAGGTAAAGTGGCATTTAACCCAAATTCTCCACTTTTTCAGTGAAACATGAAAAATTAATTGCTAGTTATTTATTACATTATGGCTTCTATTATTAAGTTTATTGAGTGTTGGAGGCCTGGAGTTCTAAAATACAGACGAGAATACTGCCAAGTTTAGACTCCAGTCTCCAACAGACAGTATATGATGCAACTGTACTAAATAGTTTTTATTTTAGAATGTTTTTAAGTTTATGGAGAGAAAATAAAATTTTTATTAATTATTAGTAGTTTTTTTAGAGGCTGTAATAATTTTTGTGCAAAGTTATTAGTATTTTGGGGAACCCCCCCCCCCCGCCTTTATAGGTATATGCCTATGTAGTTGCTGTCAATAATTAATATGTGAAAAAGTGAATGTGAAGTGAATATGTGTTGACGTAGAAGAGAGTTTATGCTATTATTTCACATTTATTAGTAGACTACATATTATTAAATAAGTTATACCCAAGGAGACATTACATCAGGAGTGCTCAAACTGTTGATTGCAAGTGCTCTTTGAGTCAATTTCCAGAAAAAATGTTGATATACCTAGATTTATACATCCTGCGGATTTGTTATACACGGTGTTTCATAATAACCAATAAATTAATAATCAATGTGTTATCTAAAACTAATTATTAAAATGTATTTACACGTAATGTCATTCTACCTAAAATTTTCATGACATATCATAGTATCATCATCATGTCTATAATTTACATGAAAATTTTGGGTTGAATGACATTACGTATAAACACATTTTAATAATTAGTTTTAGATAATGCATTGATTATTTATTGGTTATTATGAAACACCGTGTATAAACGGTTATTTTACGGTTATTTGAAGCGTCCCTGAAATTTTCCAGGGTGATAAAAAAATAACCGTGTATAAACTTGGGGCGATCTACACCTACCATAATTTATGTCATTCCCACTAATTCTATGTGAATTCATGGCCACAAAATTCTGCCATGGCCCTATATACTTATACTTAATCCATTTGATTTTCCATTTGATCATATGTTATGAAATTATTTCAATAATTCTACTAATTAAATGGTACAGATTAAGCAAAAAATCTGTTTCTATCAGTTTAAAATAAATAACGACTATGATTATTTAAACACATTCAGTGTAATGATCATTTCATTTTCACAATCGAAAAAAAGAGAGAAACAGTCATATTTGCCCGATAGAGAATATGTTTCTGAACAATAGGTTATTGGCTCTCAGGTTAAAACTTGCACCTGATATTGCGAAATTCACTTGACAGATTGATTTGGAAGGGTTGGGTGAATCATTTGCCTACCCTTGGTTTTACTCCGGTTAGTTTCCCTGTGTGTGGTGAAAAACGCATGTTTCTGAACGCTTCCTAGAGGTGTATAATGATATCATAGAGTTTATTATTTGTTTTGCTTATTTGTGTATTTTTTAATTCTTAATGTGACTTAATTTTTACTTCTGGTTTGTTTGATAAGGAACTATCAGTCTTGTGTATTGTGACTAAGTCATAAAATACAAAGATATTTACAGTTTTTGTTAAGGGCAATGCACCTAAGAGCAATCAATATAGATTCCTCTGGGTTCAGACAAATTATCATAGATACTTCTGAGTTGGGCTCTTCTTGCTAATAATAATAATAATGCTTTATTACTCATCAAAAAAGGGTACAATGTAAATATCACTAGCTATTCTTACATCTAGAGTCTATAATACCTTAATGTGAGAGTACAACACTAAGTAATTTCATGTTGGCTTGTGGCATTACATGCAAGGATAGGATGTCAGGAAGAGATTTTAGTCTTTTTTAATAGTTACTTTATGTTTTACATTAAATATGTCAGTTAAGCAGGAGGAAACTTATTATAATTATACACTTCTATGAAATTTTTCTGAAATGTAACCCCACTTGCAATATTTTTTAAATAATTTTTTTCTTGTAATGATTAGGTCTTTAATAACTTAATAAATATGTTTCTTTTCATTAGGGTGAATTAGATCTGTGTGATACTCTGGATTATGATGGTGGGGGCAAGAAAGTTGTGGTTGGAGTTTGTGCGATGGCCAAGAAATCTCAGTCGAAGCCGATGAAAGAGATCCTCACTCGCCTTGATGAATTTGAGTATATTAAGATGAAAGTCTTTGCAGAGGAAGATATCCTTAAGGTTCTCCATAACTTAATCAAATCAAATTTTTAAATATGTATTGTAAAATTTTACAATATTCTAGCAATATTATTTGAATACTAAATGTAGATATTCTTGATTTTATACATATTTTGTTTACTGTAATAATTTTAGAAGATTTTGTGTTTATGGCATCTTTAGATAAAGATAGAAATAAGATTTGGTTTGTATATGTTAGGCTCTATATAGACAGAGTGCACATCAATAGTTCTCCAATTGCAAAATTCTGCAATTTTTCAGATGCAGATTAAATGCAACTGGCATGACCGCAATGAAACTGTACTCTAACTACACACCAACTGCAATTACAGGGCAGTTGATATGCAATCCCTCTGTATAGAGCCCTAGAACACTGTCCTATATAAAAGCACTTAGTATATGTCTATGACATTGCGTACACATTATGGCATCAATTGTATGGCTTCTGTTGTTAATACTTGCATTGTCTATACATTGTGAACAGTTTCAGATTGCAAGTTGATTCTGCAGTTGGTTTTTTCCAGAAGTTTATGATACTAGTGTAGTTTGGTGGACATAGTTTTAGCAGTCAGCTTAAATTGTGTAACCTCAATTTATAAATGTTATTTCCAGAAACCTGTCGAAGAATGGCCAAAATGCGATTGTTTAATATCATTCCATTCAAAAGGATTTCCATTGGATAAGGCAATTCAATATGAAAAGCTAAGAAAGCCATATATCATTAATAATCTCCATATGCAGTATGATATCCAGGTTTGTATATATTTAGACAATGTAAAACATAAATTATTATGTAAGTTTAATTTTCAATTATATATGTGAATTTCAGGACCGTAGGAAAGTTTATGCTATTTTAGAGGGTGAGGGCATTGAAATTCCTAGGTATGCTGTGCTAGATAGAGATTCTTCCGACCCTAAGCGTAAGCACTTTTTTACTATACAAATATTGTATGATATATTATTTAATTAAAAATTAAATTTTTGCATTTCTAAATAATAGATCACGAGCTGGTGGAGTCCGAAGACCATGTAGAAGTGAATGGCGTTGTGTTTAATAAGCCATTTGTAGAAAAACCAGTTTCAGCTGAGGACCACAATATCTACATTTACTACCCCACCTCTGCAGGTGGTGGGAGTCAACGTCTTTTTAGAAAGGTTAAACATTAATTACGAAGCTCTATAGATTGTTTGAAATTCAATATTGAACTGTTTAGTATAAAGTCTGGGAGTAAGTGGGTACATTTTTGTGATATTGGCTTTTTTTTGCAGATAGGTAGCCGCAGTAGTATTTATTCACCAGAGTCGCGAGTGCGAAAGACTGGATCGTTTATATACGAAGATTTTATGCCCACTGATGGTATAAGCAATAAGTATTTCTGTAGTACATATTTCTCATTAAAATTCATCATAACCTGGAAATTAGTTATTTCGTAATATTAGTTATTAGGAGGAGAAATTAAAACATAACAATAATACTGTTTTAGGAACCGATGTCAAAGTTTACACAGTGGGACCTGATTATGCTCATGCAGAGGCACGCAAGAGCCCAGCACTAGATGGAAAAGTTGAACGTGATTCGGAAGGCAAAGAGATTAGATATCCCGTAATATTGTCAAATCAGGAAAAATTGATATCAAGAAAAGTTTGCTTGGCATTTAAGCAAACCGTTTGTGGATTTGATTTATTAAGGTAGGTAGTGTCAAAAATAGTTAATTTGAAAATCAATTGTTTAATAATGCTTAGCAATGTTTTGAGCACTGTGAGAATAGATTCCGTAGGCCAATTATGGATCTTTCATCGTATGACATGGTATAAATTTTGAAAACGAAAAAAATTTTTTTTAGGGTATCTCCCATACATGTAAAGTGGGAGTAATTTTTTTTTCTCGACTAACCTATCGCGTGGGGTATTGCTAGATAGGTCTTTAAAAAATAATATAAGGTTCAGAACACCATTTTTCGATTTAGGGATCGGTTTCTGAAATATTTGGTTTTAAAGTGCACATTTTTGTTAGAGGTAAGTTTCTCCCCCCCTCTATCTGCTAAACGGTTATATATGGACACGTGAAAAAAATTACAACAGTAGTATATATAACGAAGCTTAAAGGAAAACTAACACAGTTGAGTACTAAGTACAAACTAAAAAGTTATAGACGACAAACTTATAAAATGTACTCGGAAAGTAAAATTTTATTGAAAACTAGCTGTGCCAGCGAACTACGTTTCGCCGTATATTTTTTACCCGTTTTTGCAACATTTTTCATTGATGCTCAGCTCCTATTAGTCGTAGCGTGATGTTATATAGCCTAAAGCCTTCCTCGATAAATGGACTATCCAACACAAAAAGAATTTTTCAATTTGAATCAGTAGTTCCTGAGATTAGCGCGTTCAAGCAAACAAACAAACAAACAAACAAACTCTTCAGCTTTATAATATTAGTATAGATTAGTTAGTACTGTAGCAACAGACACTCAATACTGTAAGTTGATGGTCTGAATGTGCTGACAGAGATGGCGCCACTGTATACAATTGTATTGGTGCGTATGCTATGTGACCACAGAGATGGCGCTGTTGTAAATTATAACGCGATTACGTTGTGTTAATCAGATGCTCGAAGGCCATTGTTCCTGTTTGAATATTCTTCGTTGGAGCTTATCCTGTGCTGACGGCTTCCCGGCTTACTTAATAAACTACCTGCGATAGATATCTGGCTGATGCGAATGGTTCCCGGTCCATCAGCAACGGAACCCTACACTGCGCGTGGCCCAACACGCACTTGGCCGGTTTTTTAAATTAAAATTACCCCGAATTTGACGCGAGTGAAGCCGCGGGCAAGAGCGAAGTCTATACTAATATATATTATAGAGAGGAAAAATTGTTTGTTTGTATTGAATAGACTTCGAAACTACTGAACCGATTTTGATGAAAGTTGGTATAGGGATAGTTCGAGACCAGGGGAAGGACAGGATAATTTTCCTACGAAAAGAAAATCCCACGGGAAAACATAAATAACGCGGGCGAAGCTGCGAGCGGAAAGCTAGTGGTAGAGAAAGCTATCATGTTTTCTTCATCTGCATTCTGAATTATCAGTATGACTGGATGAACCTTATTTTTGACTCAAGTATGATTTGGGATGATACCGGTTCAAATTTTAATCTCAGAAATTGAAAGTGACGTATTTCTCTTCCTTATTTTTAAAATAACTTAATTTTTGTATTAAAATTGACTAAAAAATCTGAATTGAGAATTCTAAAATTCTACATACCTAATACTATTCAAAATTACAGAGCCAACGGCAAGTCATTTGTGTGTGACGTTAATGGATTTTCGTTCGTGAAGAATTCTAACAAATACTACGATGACTGCGCCAAGATACTCGGGAACATGATCCTACGGGAGCTCGCGCCTACTCTACACATCCCCTGGTCGGTGCCATTTCAGCTGGACGACCCGCCCATAGGTTTGTGCAATTGTTGACATTTATTATAAGTTGATTTAAAAGCGGCAAGAACCTTCTTTATCTCCTAGGTACCCCTTTTTACACAAACCAAGGTACTATTGAGAGGAAACACCAAGGTCGAGAGAATTCAAAAATAGGTATTTGTAAAATGTATTGCTGTCGCGCTGTGTGTCCGAAGTCCGAACAACTGAACTGAGCGTGATATAGGGACAACTGCAGCTGGGACCGAAAATACCTATGGAAAGTACACAAAATATACGTTTAGTCCCCTGTTTTTGACCACGAAAAATTGACCGATTTAATTACTTTTTGCGTTAAAAATTAAAGCAAGGCTTTTTCTGTGTTCCTATGTTTTGCTTATTTCATATAATCTTTTTCAATTTGTTTGCTGGACGTTTGAATACATCAGAAAATTAGGTCGATTTTTTAGGTTTTCGAAGGTTTAAAATCTCTTTTAATAATTAACTTAATAAAAAAAGGAAAACATAGGAACATGCTTATAGTGAACATTGATTTTATTAGAAAAAATAGAGCAACTAGTGCTATTATCCAGGAAGGAAACAGGGGACTAGGTTTGTATGGAAAAACGGTTTATACGATTTCCTCTTAATAAAAAAAGCTACGGTATGTGGCATATGACCACATACGATGTAATCGATATAAATAGGGATTCATCAACAACATTCCTGTACTTGTATTTTCACCAAAATCTACAATAAACGTCTACTTATAATAATGATTTGTATTGTTATAGAGGCTTACCTATAAGTCCTTTCTAACATCTATAAGCTCTTTATTGTTGCAAAATCGATAGTCACATTACAGTCTTAGTAGAAATATTCTTTATACATATAAAGTATTTGCAGAGTTATTGTTATTGCAGTGCCCACAACATTTGGTAAGATGATGGAGTTACGATGTGTTGTGGCGGTTATTCGTCACGGGGACAGGACACCTAAACAGAAAATGAAGGTGGAAGTACGACATCCAAGGTATATTACTTGAATTCAACCATAATTTTAATAAGATCCTTGCCATTCGTCTAACTAAAGCCACGGTAATAGTATATACAACAATACAGTATGTCGACTCGGTCCCCTCTTTGAAATTTTATACCTACGGCCGCTCGGCATCGCTTCGAGCGTGGCTCGCGATAGGGCTGCTCGCTTACCGACCGTGCGCTCCGATTGACTCGAGCGTATGCCCTGCGGCGAACTGCATTCATGCGTGTCTGTCCTTGTGACTATGCGATCCGAGTGCGATCCCAGTAGGGTTACTCTTGAACCGAATCCGATCGATCGGCATTGAGATTGTGATTTTTCGTACGCTTATTTTTGCGCCTTGGCTCCAAATTGACCCCGTATTGTGCGGATTATAGGTGAACCAAACTCAGTATTATTTAATTTTCTCAAAATAAGACTCCAATTTGGCGCTAGTGTTGTTACTCAAGCGTATGAAAAATTACAATCCCAATGACCATCCATCGGAAATGGTTCGAGAGTAACCCTACTGATCGAGGCGCGTAGGCATAGCGCGTGTTTCGACCGTTTCTATGGAGTCGGTCTACTGTATAGTCTGTATTTTTTTTATGGGATAGGGGGCAAACGAGCAAACGTATCACCTGATGGTAAGTGATTACCGTCGCCCATGGACACCCGCAACCCCAGAGGAGTTACAAGTGCGTTGCCGGCCTTTAAGGTAGGAATACGCTCTTTTCTTGAATGTTTGAAGGTCGTATCGGTCCGGAAATACCGAAGGCGACAATTCATTCCAAAGTTTGACTGTACGAGGCAGGAAACTGCGAGAAAAACGCACAGTTGTGGACTGCCAACCATCTAAGTGATGGGCATGAATTTTTTGTCACGTGGAACGATGGCGGAAAGAGGCGGCAGGTATGAGACCGAACGATTCCTCGGAGCATTCCCCGTAATATATGCGATAGAAGATACATAGTGAGGCGACATCTCTACGCAGCGCCAAGGTATCAAGCCGATTAGAAATTTCCTGGCAGTCGACGATTCGAGTCGCTCTCCGCTGAATGCGGTCCAGTGGGAGAAGCTGGTATTGGGGTGCCCCTGCCAAAAGATGAGAACAGTATTCCATATGAGGCCGAACCTGCGCCTTGTAAAGCTGTAGGCGGTGCGCTGGACTGAAATACCTTCTCGATCTATTGAGCACACCAAGCTTCTTAGAGGCCAATTTAGCCTTACCCTCCAAGTGGCCACGGATAACTGGACTTCGCTCGATATGTCGACACCAAGGATCTCAATATTGGCTGTGGCAGATAGGGGAATGCTCTGAAAGCGAGGAGATACGACAAATGGCATTTTCTTGGCGGTGAACGCGCAAACCTGTGTCTTTGTAGGTTTAAAACGGACTAAAAAATATACTATTACCGTGCTAAAGCAGTGGGTTAACAATAATACTCTTTATTACGCAAAACAGTAGAAACAATAAAGAAAACAGAAGTGAGTAAAGGTGGACTTACCTCTAAGAGAGATTTCTTCCAGCCAACCTGTGAATGCGTCAAAGATGATTATTGTGGGAAACACTAAAGCGCTCCTTCCTTGTTGTAGGTAAACTTTATAACCAATTTTCCACTTGAACAGCACCATGTTTTCGCGTTAACATGTAATGTTAATAATGTTTTGCATTGGGAGATTGACACTTAACCGCGCTTTTCTCACAGAGGAAACTTTCCGTATAAATCATCATCATCATCACAGCCCATACACGTCCCCACCGAGGGGCTCGAGCCTACCCTATATTAGGGTGATTAGGCCTTAGTCAACCACGCTGGCCCAGTGCGGATTGGTCGACTTCACATACATCATTGAATTTCTTCGCAGATGTATGCAGGTTGCCTCACGATGTTTTCCTTCACCGTAGGAGCGTCAGACAAATGTACATATGAAATTCAGACGAAAAACACATTGGTACATGGCGGGTCTCGAACCCCGACCCCCCGATTGGAAGGCAAGTGCCGAGTCCACTGCGCCACCGACGCAGTCCACAGCGCCACCGACATAACCAAAATAAAACACACTTTGAATTATTACTTCATTTAATTTGTATAAATACTGATCTTTTATTAATGTAACGCATGACCTTAACACGCGTTGACCTGGGGGGCTACCGCCTAACTCATAGCGATCACTCGCTATCGCTTTCGTGACATTAAAACTTTGTTCTAATGTCATTATAACGATTGCGAGTGCTCGCTTTGAGTTAGGTGGTACGGCCGCTGGATGACCTTAACATTAAAAACTAATGAAACGCGATGACTCGTAAAATTGTTGAAAGGCTGCAGATGTATGCTTAAGTGGAACTCCTCTATTTTAGGCTACTTTTCATATAATATAATAAATGGTGTCAGGCGTTATTTTTCGGGAGTCAATTACTAATTGTTAAGGAGTAGGTATATAGCAAAACTTCCGACAAAAAATGTCGGTAGTTCGTACTAACTAAGCAGGCCAATGGTGCACCGCCCGCCCTCCCTCAATCGCATGCGACAAAGGAATATCACTCATTAGTACCACACCAACATGCAAATACTTAGATTCGACACGCTTCGCCACTCCACGTGGCATCCTCAGGATGTTGTCGCCTTCGCTGCGCTCCGACGCTTTTGCTTTGCTATATACCTACTCGTACCTACCTACATTTTGCTATATACCTATTCCTTATCAATCACTGTTTCATAATCATATTTGTGCTTGTCCCCAAAATGAAGAAAAAAAGACAGGTTATTAAACAAGCAACAGGGACCAAGGACAACAATGGCGCCTAATAGCAAAAATTCAGTTGTTGTTCTTTCCTCACAGACTTGTTTTGACTGACGATTTTGATAACGTATTGATAGGTTCTTCGAGATATTTGAGAAGTATGAGGGCTACAAGCGAGGATATGTTAAGCTAAAAAAACCGAAGCAGTTGCAAGAGCTCCTGGACATTGCGCGCGCTCTGCTCGCCGACATACACACACGCCACGCGGATCCTGAAATTGAGGAGAAACAGGGCAAGCTCGAGCAGCTCAAAAGCGTGCTTGAAATGTAAGTTCGTTAAATTTTACTATATATATCATCATCATCATAACAGCTCATTACCTTTTACCTCCCCACCGAGGGGCTCGAGCCTACCCTATGTTAGGGTGATTAGGCCTTAGTCAACCACGCTGGCCCAGTGCGGATTGGTCGACTTCACATAGGTACACCTTTGAATTTCTTCGCAGATGGTTGCACGTTGCCTCACGATGTTTTTCTTCACCGTAGGAGCGTCACACAAATGTACATATGAAATTCGAAACGAAAAACACATTGGTATATGGCGGTCTCGAACCCCGGACCTCCGGATTGGAAGGCAAGTGCCGAGTCCACAGCGCCACCGACGCAGTCCACAGCGCCACCGACATAACCAAAATAAAACACACTTTGAATTATTACTTCATTTAATTTGAATGATCAAAAATATTCAATTCACTGAACCTAGATGTATGGAATAGCTGATTTTTTTTTTGCGATTTCAAAGTTGGTCCCATAGTGAAAGTTGTTCAGTTTGCTTGTCTAAACAAGCATACAAAATTTTTTCAGTAACTAAAAAACCTTGTATAATAGCGCAACACCTCCGACACCCTAACTTATTTTTATTACAAAAGAACATTGATTTACTACCAAACGTAGATAACGCATGAACATTCGAAAAGTGGGCCGGTGAAGAACTGCCCAATCGGGCCTCGTGCAGTTCTTTTCCATGCGTTGGATTAGCAATTTTGAGCATTATGTTTGAGAGTATAAAGATATTTTCTTGTAGCAATTACTAAAACGTTAAATTTAATGTGGCTAGGTATGAAATGATGTAACTGCACACGGTTGTACTTCAAATAGTTGCCGTAATAATAATGAATAAGGTTGAATTCGATAAATACGGGTACTTTCTTTATGGTAATTTTAATTCGGGTGTGCATATTCAACTACCTATTTAACAGCGTACAAATGTATAGTCGATTAGGTGACAGATTTCAAGCGCGTTTTTGTATGAAGTTATCTATCTACGTTTGGTAGTAAATCAATGCAAAAGAATTATATCGATTCGAATTCTCGATTCTGTCTAAATAAACTGTTTTCAGGTTTTGCGTAATTTCATAAACACCTTGTATCGAAAGTTGTCGTTGCGATGTTTTAGAACAATAAAAAGGTAGATGTCCATGTCGCCAGGTACGGGCACTTCTCCGGCATCAACCGCAAGGTGCAGATGAAGTACCAGCCGCGGGGCAAGCCGCGTGGCTCCAGCTCAGACGACGGTAACGCGCCGCCGCCCCACGGTCCGCCTATCTTCATACCCCACCTCACCATCTTTATCTTTATATTTATCTTTACATAGTCCCTGCGTTCCAGATAGGCACTGCTACTTTCTGAGGCTAACATCTGATGTTAGCCTCGTTTTGCGTTTCTTATAAGAAATGTTGACATTTTTAGCCGCGCTAATTGTTACAAATGAAACGGAAGGTAATGATTTTTTTTGCTGAGTTTTGACACCTCACCTACTTAGTCCAGCCACTTATAATTTCTAATAATATAAATCAGAATTGGCTAATACTATAAATATCTTGCAATAATTCTTTTAAATCCGCTAAAAATCCTTTTTGATTCGTGAGAAAAAGATTCCAAATGTCAAATTTGAAAGAAAGCTATCAAAAAGTGGTATCAGAGGACCCATCTATTAGCATGGGTATTTAAAAAATGCTTAAATGAAACGCATGACAACCAGCAAGAAAAACTAGCTACACCGCTAATGAAACGCAGAGATGCTAAACATGTTGATATTTATGGCTTAAAAATGCTTATCTGGAACGCGTCCAGTATAAAACAGAGTCGCTCCCGCTGTCTGTGCGCTTAGATCTGTTAAATTACTCAACGGGTTTTAATGCAGTTTTCAGCAATAGATAAGGTGATTCAAGAGGTAATGGTTTATATGTATAACTAGCGATCCACCCCGGCTTCGCACGGGTAATACATAGTTTAATATAAATAAATCACGCTCGCTAGTTAATTATTGAACACCGGCTGCGTATGTGCACGCGTATGAATCCCTAACCGGTTTACTTTTACAGCGGCCAATTGACAACATTACATTCTATAACAAGTATATTCAAGTATCTAGGCGTACACAATTTCGTTATCTTTTTGCGTAATCCGATAGAACGGTTAACCAACACGGATGGAGCGAGATCATGTACTCACTGTTTGACGTGCTTTCCGAAGTACGGGCCATGATTGAGATCACTATTAGGAGCGGATTCTATTCATTTAGTTGAAATATTAAATATGTGAATGTTTTTTTGTTTCTTAAATTACACAAAATGCCAAAGAGACATGTTATTGACTAAATGTTTTTAATGCCCGTAAATGATTACGCGTGTGTGCTCGTCTAAGACGCATCCGTGCACGTCTACGCGTATGCATATCCATCCGGTGTTCCGACTCTTCAAATGACTTGGACCCGTTATAATAAGTGTTCTCAATAAAGCAAAAGGCTTTAAAAATGTTAATGAAAATTTTTTTGCATCAGTTCCCAAAATAACGCGTGTTGTTATCATCATAATCACTTTTTGTAATTGCTGTAGAAAAAAGTAGAATTTTTAGTTTTGAACCTTTAGTAAAACCTTATTTTGTGTTATCATTACATCTTTATGTAGCTAACATTAACAAAATAACTTTATTTGTTTTATCGAATTGTAGCAATACGTGTTAATTACACCAAAGATGATATAATCGTCTATGATTACACGTATTGCTTAAATAAATTGTAAAGAAACAGCCTATACAACAAAAAATGAAAAATGTGTTAGTTATTGAAAATTTCATGTCATCCCTTATTTGTAAAACAGCTTTTTGAATATGGATGGAAAAGTATGACATCACTATCTACGTTGGATCTCTCTAAATAGCACCTTAATGATTCAATATGTATTAGAATATTATAGTTTCGATAATTTGCAATTTGAAGACACACTTTTAAGAGACTATAAACTTATGATTTAATTTCAGATTGTCCCAAATTTTCCAAACGATCTAAATTCAATTATCAATTTTTAATCTGTATCTGTATTTAAATATGTTTCATAGGTCCAACTTACCTGTGAAATATATTGAAATGTAGGTATTGTGCTTGGAATTTTTTGCGACTATGGCGAACAATGTGTTGAATGATGGCCATAAGTTGGTTCTATTAATATAAATTACAGGAGTGGTATGCAACAGACTCACTCATGATTGAAATCTATAAACAGCCTCTTGATAAAATTCACGTAACAACAATGTTATCAAGCTATACAGTTTAAATAATTATTGTGTTTAATATGAAAATAAAGGTAGACGATAAATTGCCTATAGTAAATCGTAAGCTGAATTGTGACCGGACTTTATTTCATTAGAATGTGTTTTTATTTACAGTAGATTGCGCCGGCGAGCCGTCTCTGGTGTTGATACTGAAGTGGGGCGGTGAACTAACGCCCGCCGGCCGGATACAGGCCGAGGAGCTAGGTCGCATGTTTAGGTGCATGTACCCCGGTGGACAAGGGCGGCATATACCAGGTAGGTACCACTCCAAAGCTCCAAATTTTCAAATAAAGTCCATTCTATAGAATCGTTCGTATTTATAACATGTTACCAACAAACAAATTGTTTGTAGTAAACTAAAACAGCACCTAGTTCTTAAGTGACAAAAACTGTATATAAATATGACCAAATGACATACTGACATGACAATTACCACAAAGTGACAATTATACACCTGATAATACGACCACAAACAATAATTGACCAAGATTAAATGACTTAAATTAAATTAATCATATAATTAAATATTGACTATATAATAATTATTATAATTTGTAACTCCGTTCGCGATCTGCTATTTATGTTGCAGTGCCCTTGCTGGGTGCATGTACTGATACTGTTTAATGTAACTCACATCATTACACGTACCTACATGTAAGCAATAAATAAATAAGTACTCCCATACAAATTAGTGTACATACGGTCCGACACGAAAAAGTTATGGAGGATGCCACAAACATTTAATTAAGCAACACAGTGTCCTTTATTAATTTAATTTATACTTAATTTATTTATTTTATCACCACAAACAACCTTGTTGTAGTTATTAATATTTAGAATAACTTAACAATAAAAAAAGCATGGATTCGACAAATAATTCCAGAGAACCACAGAATAAATAATTAATAAGCGAGAAAGCGTGAATTTATTTATGTTGTTCAAAAATGGAGAGCTCCATGTTTTTATTATGCTACATCTTAGGCCTCGTATCGATCGAGTCTAGTCGATTTTCAAACAAAAAAACTAATATAATGTCCACCACTACTAAACATTTCGTCTGATTTGAAGTATTTCTTTGTGTTTATTTCAGGTTCAACTAGGCTAAATAAAACACTAGTTTACAAAGAGCTACACTGACTTGCAATTAAGAATTAACTTAAATTCGCGGAAAAAGTGAAAGTTGAGCATTTTTTCTTTACTGTCTCATGTGCTCTGGTCGTCACCCCTAATGCAATAAAAATCATAGAATTAGCTTTTAGGCCAATTTCCTCAGTTCCGGATACAATTTCAGATAATCTTACAGATAAAAGTGACATAATGATTTGTTGATAATATTGTTAAGGCTAGCTTTATACCTCAAATATCTCTACGAAAAACATGCAAAAGCTAATGTCATAGCTTATCCGACAGATATTTCATAAAAAGCTATCAGGGGCTTTAGCGGTCCTCTACAGCTGGGGGGTGGGGTACGCGTAACTTTGCCCAAGTAAAGTGTTACGCGTTCGAAGGTGAAGGCGGGACTCAGGGGTTGGGGCTCTTGCGGCTTCACTCGACGTTCCGGCACGACCTCAAGATTTACGCGTCCGACGAGGGCCGCGTGCAGATGACGGCCGCGGCCTTCGCCAAGGGGCTGCTGGCCCTCGAGGGGGAGCTGACGCCCATCCTTGTTCAGATGGTCAAGTCCGCCAACACCAACGGCTTACTGGACAACGACTGCGACTCCTCCAAGGTGCAGAACATGTACGTATCAGAAAAATGCGCCAAACTTCCTTCTGCTGATCTGCAATTGGGATGATGACTGAATTCTAATATTCACGTCTCGTCATTAAATATTAAGAGGATTGTGAAGTAATCGTGCGCGGCGCGAGTAGGTATTTTCTAAAATGCTATCTGTTTCACACCGCTCCGCCTCCGGTCTGGCGTTTACGCCACAAATACAACATGCGCAAATTTTCACGCACACTACGACACAGCAGCGCGCCACTCGGCTACGATACTCGGCGGCTGCGGCCGGCGCGAGAGCTCGAGATTATTATTCTATCGTTCGTAATGTTTTGCGTTGCTTATATTTCTGACTCCCTTTCCGCTCGCAACTTCGCCATCGTTACTTTCGTTTTTCGTGTGGGAATTTTATGATTTCACATAGGAAAAATAATTTTATAGCCTATATTACTCAGTGATAATATAGCATTCTATTAGCCAAAGAATTTTTAAAATCAGTCTGGTAGTTTTTGAGTTTATTCATTACAAACAAAAATACAAACGGACTTAATCTTCTTTCTTAATAATATTTTAGTAGATAAGTTTCGGAATACAGAAATTATTTACATTTCGTAAATTATTTCTGTATTGAAATTTATTGTGAGGGCACTTACCTGGTATCCCTATACCTTAGAGGATTGAGGGTGAGGACTATTTGTTATGAAAGTATGTATCCTACATTTACCTGTCTAAGGAAAATGCCATTTTTTAAGATGAGTGTTATACTGAATTAAAATGATTTGCATTTGAGATGTGAATCTTTTCAGAAAAAAAAACAACATATAAGTAAAAATAATTTTATACATACAAACTAAATAGGAACAGGGATACAAAAATAAAAAGTAATAATAAATAATAATAATATTTTTTTAGGGCTGGGCAGCTTTTGCAAAACTTGGCTTTGCTTTTAATATGAGTAGGTATTAGCATAAAACCATTGACATACGTCAATGCATAAAACAGAAAGCGCGGGTCTTCAACCAGTGTGTCCTACCAGTGCTTACCTATGGAGCTGAGACATGAGTAACAACTAAGGCCATCGTCCACAAACTAGAGGTGGCACAAAGAGCAATGGTAAGAAAATTGGTAGGAGTAACACTCCGGGACAGGAAAACGAATAGTTGGTTCCGAAAACGGAGTCAGGTCTCGGACATTACACACCGCGTAGCAAAGCTCAAGTGGCAATGGGCTGGACATAATAGCCAAAAAGCCGAACTCGTGGTGCAGAACTGTCTTATAGTGGAGGCCATGGAATCGTAAAAGACCCAACGGGAGACAACAGATGCGGTAGAAGGACGACATCGTCAAGATGGTGGGCACGAACTGGATTAGAGTAGCCCAAAATAGAACGGAATGGAGAAAGTTGAAGGAGGCCTATACCGTCATGGTAGAAGAAAAGGCTTAGATGATGACAAATATTTTTTAATAATTATATGATTATTTTTGTTGGTGTTCACCTCAATTTCTTTAATAATAAGCCAAACGTAACATCATCTGCAACTAGCTCCATCTCCATCCATCTTTGAATTAGTCAGCAGCAAAACAGAAGCTACGTTTGGTTTATTATTAAAGCAATTAAGGTGAACCAACAAAAATATTCATATAATTATTTAAAAAATATTATTCATCATCTAAGCCTTTTCTTCTACCATGGCGGTATAGGCCGCCTTAAGGAAAAGGTGGCTAGATGACATTAAAAAAGTAGACTGAACTGACATATCCACAATTAAAAAACGCAGCATAGGATCTTACACGTCAGCGTAAGTGCAAGGGCGTTTTATTGAGTAAATAACTTTTTTCAGAAACATTGTACAAAGTTATTAACCAAAGAATTTGTAGTCAATCAGTCGATGAAAAGTCTATGCTGTCAGAAATACAGCAATAATACTGTATGAAAGTACCCCATGTGTGGGGTAGATTCGTACGAATTTCAATTGAGAGTTAAGTCATAATTATGTAACAAATATAAAATACCTCTCATTTTTATACACTAATCTCGGCTACCTAGTTATACTAATAGTTTTAGAATTTAAATTTTTACCACCTCCGTGGTCTAGTGGTTGAGGCCACCGGGTATTGATCGGGAGGTCCGTGGTACGATTTCCCACAGGGACAGAAGCATTTCTGCTCGGGATGGTTGGTGGTAGGGCTTCTCAGCCCAGCTGGCTAGCTACCACCGTCTTACCTACCTCTACCTTGCTGTGTTTCGATATAAGGCCAAGAGCTTCCCTGTCGTATGAAAAAAATACCTATTAGTAGGATTATATGTAATCAGCTGCTTTAAATTATATTGCTAAAATGAAAAAAAAACGTCAAAACCGTACGAAGGGTGCTTTCTCCACATATATGCCTACCCTGCCTACCCTACATATATTATTTACTTTGTCGTTTGTATTTTTTATACATTCGTAGATTTCATAACGCGAGTACAAATAAAATAATATTGAAAATAACGCTACTTGCATATAGTTTGTTACACGTTTTTTAGCAGCTCCAACTTGGTTATACAAAAAATAGTTTGTGAGCAACTTAGAATACGATAACGACCATACAATGCATAACAAATACCTATCACAAGAAACAAAAAACGATTTTCTTTTGAGTTTGTAGTTGTTTGTTATATCTATTATAACAAACAACTACATACTTACAATTTATTTTCTTATTTTGATTATGGAAATTTACAGTTAATTAACAGGCTACAGGCTGCTTACCCTTAAATAAGGTTTGTATTGAAATAACACCCTTAAAATAAAACACTAAAATCAATAAACGTATTCGAAAAGACATTTACTTTTTCATGTAGAAGGTATTTGTGTAGATTAATAGTTCTGACTTGATTAATACCTTTCAGTATTAATCGATATATCGATATTACTTTCTCCTCCCTAGGCAAAAATAACTACGATAACATTATGTCACATCACTACATTATGCCCCATTATACCCCTGCCCCCGACCCGTATCGTGCGATAGAGAGAGTTGCAAGAACTGGTCGAAATTGCCTACAATTCCTATTTGAAATATTGTTTCGGGCGATAACTGTTTTACCCCCCTAAACCTTTACGAAATTATACACTTTTGGTCTCATTCGATTCAGTATACCTTAAACTATGTTTGTACGTTTTGCTTTTTTTGTAATTCAGTAAAATTTAGTCAAAAAAAGATAAAAATTCTCGAGGTAGTTTTTAAGTCTAAAATATAGATATTTAGATGCTAATAATTTATATTCAGAGCAATATTTATTCAAAATCAAAACGTACAAACCTAGATCTTCATTATATCTACAACATTTCCAAAAATTATGAAAATTGGACTATGTTTAGTGGGAGAAAAGCGTTATCGCTTTTTGTATGAAAGTTTACAGCTTCACAATCCTCTTAAAATGCCGTAGAAAAAGATGCGATCATGTGAAATTACAATTAAAATCGGCTTAGAAATACATTAGATACAAGCATTTTAAGTTGTTAATATGAAGGTGATTAGACAGAGAGATCCGAAAAAATTTTTCATTCATCTAGCCTATTGTGTAAATTATAATGTTTTATTCTTCTCTACACCAACATTACCTATTTCTGAGACATAAACAATATTGAAGAGACTAGTGTCTGAAGTAAGTGGTTGGCTGCCTGTATCAGTCATTACCAGGCTCCCGAATCATCCGAAAGCCGAATTATACAATACACAGTATACACTGAAAATAATTGATACACTAATAAATATACATTTTATTACACATTGATTTTGATTTTGACAGGGGAAAAGTTGAAGCGTGTGGTGGCTTGAGTGTGTTTGTGAGTACGATGTGTGATTTGTGTGTGTGAGTGTGGTTGTGAGTGTATGTGCATGTGACTTGTTTGTGCGAAAGTAAGGTTCGGTGTGTGTATGTGATATGCAGTTGCTATAGGGTCGTAAGGTCAGTTATTAATGCAAAACTTTACTGGAGGGAGACCCTGTACCAGGGTCGTCTGCTTAGGTACCTCCGTCTTACCTATTTCTGCCGCAAAGCAGCAGTGCTTGCATTGCTGTGTTCCGGTTTGAAGGGTAAGATATGGCAGTGAAATTACTGGGTACTGCGACTTTACATCTGGTGTCACAAGTTGGCAACGTACACTGTGGTTCTTGTGGGGGGTTGCAGTTTTGCTGTGAATCTCACAAGAGCCACATATATTATAGGTGACTGTTACCACTTACCATCAGGTGGGCAGTTTGCTTGTTTGCCAACTTTATGCGATAAAAAAAAAACATTCTCCGTTCGATTATAAACCGAGCTTAGCAAAATAAGTTCCATATTATCACTTACTCGTATCATCAAACAGTCATTGGGAAGGATACCTTAAAAATAAAATGACGATAACTTTTTCGTGATACTCGTACGTTCCTAACTAGTGCGTGACCATAGAGCGAGACGAAACGGCCTCCTTAGACAAAAGCCACACGCAATTTTTTTCCGCAGACATTCCGCAGAAAAAATGTATGGAAATTACATTAACCTGTGACAGCCTCACGCTATTTTTTCCGCAGCTAATGTCATCTTCATACATTTTTTTTTTCAATTTTAATTAAAAAAAATATAAAAAAACATAAGCGTGTGGCTTTTGTCTTAGGGGTCAGGTCATCGTGTAACGCGCCAATATTGTTTGCGAAGGGCAAAGGATCGCTTACACGAAGCGATGCAGGCGGACCGCGACTTCACGCCCGAGGATCTGGCTAGCATCAATCCCTGCCAGTCGTTGAGTATCGCGACCGCCATGCAATGGGTGAAGAACCCCGTCAGATGCTGCACCCACGTCCATGCTCTCATCCAGCGTCTGGTGCGCATCGTTCTCGCCAAGAAGGACGACCCTAAAACCAAAGGTGACGTGACAGACAGCCGTGATAAATTTGGCTTATATCCTTTCTCAGAACAGGCATAAGCTACATAGTGCCTAGAGCTAATTATTTAACGCCGAAAATGTATTTAGTTATGTGACTTATAATGTACAAAGTACCAGAACACCAAAAAATCCATGCTCAATGAGATTACACTCATCCATATCATCCATTTATGACGTATTTCCTCAACCAATATTTGTACATCTCGAAGTCTTATCAGCTGTTGCAAAATACATATGTAATCAGCAAATGGAATTCAGGGCAGTAGAATTAAGATTGTGTAAATAAATTTATGAATTTGTAATCTCCGCTTGAGATTAATCTTTGATTTGGTGCACAGATTGGCTCTACCAGGTGTTATTTAATTTGAAGTACTTATATATCTTTAAGTTAGATATATCTATATAGTATAAAAAGTTAAATAAAGGTGAATTAGCTCTTGTCATTTTAAAATTTGTATGTGACTACATCTTGGCAAAAACTAGTTTCACAACTAGATAGTGTATTAATTAGACTGTCGGTACTTACAACTCAACCGAGCTAAGTTTGTACCTCGCGTCGATTACGTCACACTGACGCTTAGGTACGGTCTGCAAAAAAGGATTCGCTAGATGACTTTAAAAAGGAAACAAAATGTTTGTTAGATTTCGTCTCTCAGACTAAAGACTCGACTCCGACCGACTACAGCACAAAAAACAATACGACCCTCACAGACCATAAAGGCGCGTTCCACTTAAGCACAGATTGTGGTTTATTTAATATATTTATTAGTTTTTTTTTCTCATCAATATTATACATAATTACTGTATTCGTCCGTATTATTTTTATTTTTAGTGTCTATTTATTATGTTTATATTGCAGTGGCGTCCATCATTTTTTCATTAGGGGCCTGTCAGAATAACAGCGCTTCTGGTTCATTCTGACCATCTATGAATGACCCAGAAGTATATGCTGAGGCAAGGCCCTTTAAACACACATTAAAATAAATCTATTTATTTTGGTAAAAAAAAAAATAATCGCGATCGTGGGAAGGTAAGCGGGGAAGCGGGCGGGCGCCGCATTCCAGCGAGGTGAAAACTTAGCTTGGTTGAGTTGTAATTTTCCAAATGCTATTTTGAAATTACTTAACTTTTTGAGATTTCGTGTTTCTTATGCGAAACTGTACTAGTGGCGCCCTCATGTTGTCCAAACACTTTTTTGCCAAGCTGTACTTTCTCAATTTTTTCAATCAGCGTGCATTTAAACAATATATGTATATAAAATCAGACGCGATTCTGTACCACGGCGAGACTTGGGAGCTGATGGGCCGCCGCTGGGGCAAACTCGAGAAAGACTTCTGCACCAAGAACAAAAATTTCGACATATCCAAGATCCCTGACATCTATGATTGCATCAAGTACGACATACAACACAACCAGCACACGCTGCAGTTCGACCAGGCCGAGGAACTGTATATGTACGCTAAGCATTTAGCTGACATTGTCATACCACAAGTGAGTTTGAGATAGACTCCGCTTATAGATATTGTTCATAAAAATATATTTTCAAATAATAAGATGATTGTTATTTTTTACATACGACAAGGAAGCTTTGACCTTCATCTCACCTGATGGTAAGGTGGACAAGGTCAAAGGTGGAAGCGAGCTTCACCTGGAGTTCTCAACAACTGAGGAACTGGCTTTCATACCTCTTATTGTCGGAACACAACAATGCTATTAAAACATTGTTATTATGGCGACAAACTTAGATGGAAGCTAGCCAGGCGGGCTCAAAAGACCTACTACCAACCATACTTAACAGAAAAAATTCTGCCCCTATGAGAAATCGAACCCCGGACCTCTCGATCAATTGCCGGTGGTCTCAACCACTAGACCACGGAGGTGGTTACTTTTTTATTTTCTACATCATGTTACTGTCTCCTTACAGAATTCCATGCAACCATAGCAAATACATTAGTATTAAATATGTTGTATATTTAATACTAATGTATACACTTAGGACAACTATCTATTGAATTACTAATCCAACAATTAATGTTTGCTCAGGAATACGGTTCTACCATGCAAGAGAAGCTCACCATTGGCCAGGGTATCTGCACGCCACTGCTCAAGAAGATTCGTGCGGACTTGCAAAGGAACATTGAAGAATCTGGCGAAGAGACAGTTAACAGATTGAATCCTAGGTAAATTACATGCCTCCATAATCCGTAACCAGGCAAGCAATCCTCAAATTTACTCGACCATCATAAACACTCTTGCATCTTAAACAAAAAACCTCTTAAATATGTCATCATCATCACCACAGCTCATATACGTCCCCACCGAGGGGCTCGAGCCTACCCTATGTTAGGGTGATTAGGCCTTAGTCAACCACGCTGGCCCAGTGCGGATTGGTCGACTTCACATACACCATTGAATTTCTTCGCAGATGTATGCAGGTTTCCTCACGATGTTTTCCTTCACCGTAGGAGCGTCAGACAAATGTACATATGAAATGTCGGGCCCTACATAAAAAAAATGGCTACACCTCTGTGAGGTATACTTTGTATGCAGATACAGTCACGGCGTGTCAAGTCCCGGGCGCCACGTCCGCACACGACTGTACTTCACCAGCGAGAGCCACGTGCATTCTCTGCTCACTGTGCTCAGGTTCGGCGGTTTGCTTGATGTAAGTGGCTCTTTAGTGTTTAAATTATTTAAGTTTAGGTGCTGAATTTGTACGTACGCTTACAGAACTCAGTAGAAAATTATGTACATCTGAGTTTTGAAAGAAAATCGGGTTTTCATTGACGATTCCAAATAATTTCCAAATAATAATTTACAGAGTTGTTTAAACCCCCATGTTTGAATTTTATCGTGACACCTGGATTTATAAAGGATGGTTATTGCCTAAATTTGACACGTCATGTGACAGAAAAAAACAGTTGACACAAAATAATTTTCGCAGCTTCTTATAAATATCGGAGTTTCAGTACTTCCTGCGACAGAGACAACGCTCTACAAAGCCGAGACTAATCGATTATCTCTTTCCCAAGTACAAAATATATGGCACTTAATTTAACAAGACTCGTACGACTAAAACGAGATAGCACGAAGAACTTTGAGATTTCCATGTGATTTGCTGTCTCCCATATACGTAATCTATACCATTCAGAAGTATACGACATATATGCGTATACGCGTACGCATCTAGCGTGTCCCGAATATCTGCTCAGATGCAGTATGTCTGTTGCTTTTTAAAAATAATTTTTAATTCTGTTAAATTAAATTAAAAAAATATTAGGTTTTTTTATGTAATATTTTACTACTTACAGGCACTAATAAAAAAAAATAATGATTGACTGTAGGCTGTGAATATTGTTACACACCTTTCTTCATCATGTGGAAATAGATCGTAACTCAAATCTATATTTACGAGTATTGTGGAAAAAGAGATGAAATTTGAACCAGCGCAAATACTGTTCCGTGTTCAACAAATACTTCAATAAATTATTACAAAGATTTTTTTTTAGTAGCGGTCAATTTAATACTTTCACTCACCCCTAACACACTGCACAATAGCCACGTCTAGATGGTTTCTTTGATCCTCTGCAATACTCCTTATTCTGTGGCAGTATCGTATTTATTATTTAGCACGGGTGTTTTTTTTCAATAAAGACAATTGGCAGAACAGATTTTTTTTGGATAGATAAAGAACATTTCTAAAAAAATCTAGGATAGGGCTAAAAGTGTAGGACGCCCTGAAACAAGGTGCAGCGACGACTTGACTGGCCTCGTATACCTGAAAGCACATGAATGCGAAAACCTAATCCAAACTGAGTGGTGAGTCTTGGGTATCCCTATGTCTAGCTGTGGAATGCTGCAGCCCCTGTAGCATGACCATCAAAACACGATACGATAATGCGGGTTATCACAGTAAACTGTCATAATACGATAAAAATGTATTGTTTTCTGACAGTTCACCGCGACGCACTGCTTTATCATATCGCGTTTTGGTGTTCATGCTAGGGGGGCTGGCTGATAGTGGTATTGTTTGTTTGCCGGTAGGTGCTGAAGGACGAGCAGTGGCGTCGAGCTATGGAGTACGTGTCGATGGTCTCCGAGCTGAACTACATGTCGCAGATAGTGGTGATGCTATACGAAGATCCAACCAAAGACCCATGTTCTGAGGAAAGGTGAGAGAGAGAGAGAGAGAGATTAGTTGAAAGTGGGACGAACTATTCGGCCTGTGTAATATTCGCTTTAGTTTCTTTTGTGTATAATGCGGCTATTTTGGTGTATAACATTTTAAACTTTCGCGTTGCATTATTGACTTAGTTAATTATGTAGGGTCTAAACGCGCACAATATTAGCATAGTAACTCTTGAAATACTATGTACCTTTACTCGACGTTTCGGTCGCCTTGTTGCGGCCGTGGTCACGAGCGAACTGGTGCCCCGTGCCGTCGCCTGTCAGAAGAGCCGGTGTGATTCTCTTCTACCCTCGCACTTTGATTGTCATTCTCAGTCCTACCGTCGTCGCTTCGACACACAACACTGACACAATCGAGCTTATTTCTAGACGTATGAAATCGCGGTTTGCATTTGGCTATCACAGGATTCCATGATGGTGACAATTTAAAGCCACCCTCCCGGTTGAAATTTTTATACTTCTTAATTTCAACCGCTTCACGAACAATTCTTTTATTGTAATGTCGATCTGTGGAGAGGACTTTGGGATCATGTAGCTCCATCCAATGATTGACCCCCGAGTCTATAAGATGCTCTGCTACCGCTGATTTCTGATGTAAGAACTACCGCAACTGCAGTCGATTTTGTATACGCCCGATGTTTGAAAAGGTATTCGATCTTTAGGAGAGCGCAACTGGTTAGCTACTTTACATAACGGAGTATATACAGTCTTTATGGAGTATTTACTTAGTACTGATCCAATTTTGTCCGTTATGCCCTTTACATAAGGCAGAAATGCCGTTCGCCGACTCACATCAGATCGCATCTCCTTCTTCTGCTGTTTCCTCCCATAACGCTTCTTTACACTGTATCCATTATTTTTAAGTCTGCCTACAAGCTATGTGACCCTGAACATCTCAAGTCCGAACTCGCCTATGTTCAGGAGGTACTTAAAAATAATGGATACAGTGTAAAGAAGCGTTATGGCTAGTCTTACCCTTCAAACTGGCTTAACACAACGTGTTGGTAGAAATATGTAAGATTCTAAGATTGAGCTACCCCCGCAGATGGCTTTAGTATAGTACTGAGTCTCCCTCTGGTAATACTATGGTATCCCTACTGGCTGGGATAAGTGGAAACTGTCGAGTCAAGCTAGTCATTGTTAGAAGTATTCACAAAATGTGAATGTACGTTATGCTATGCAGGTTCCACGTGGAGTTACACTTCAGTCCCGGCGTCAATTGCTGCGTCCAAAAGAACTTGCCCCCGGGGCCTGGCTTCCGCCCGCACAGCCGCAACCACTCCACCGCCAATAACTCCGTACGTAATGATTATTATATTAAGGCGCTTCTTTTCCGTTTTCGAATAATTTCGATTAACTACTGTACCGCCACAAATATTAAACATTCAGTTCTAAAATTCACATATTATATTGTTGAACATTTTATCTAAACATACTTAAAGACAGAAACACGATTAATAATATTTTATTCGATAGAAAAAAATCAAAATATCACACTGTTCAATAAAACAGATGTGAATCAGAAAATACAATAATACATGTCATAAAAGTTTTACGAATAGACGTGCATTTATTGTCCAGAAAATTGCAAAAATACATTTTATTTTATTTTGCAATTTTATTTTATTTACCTCAGTTTTCCAAAAATCTTGCCCACGTTATTCGAACGTCGTGTCATATAACTTATGTACTGTATTTCTAAGATACTTTTCGTCTATAATTAAATTTTTTTCTTGCTCAATGTCGCAAAAAAATAATAGCATGCCACTAAAGCTGAATGTCGCCGAGTAACTAAACGCTGTATACAAACCGCCGACATACCGTCAACATGCGCGGGCGCATGTTGCAGATGTGATACTTTGACATAGGCCACCGTATAAGCATACGTAAGGCATAAGCTAACGTAAGATAATCAATAGTATTGTTGGCACTCCGCCAATGATTGGCACTTTGCTAATTAATTCTCAAAATTATGAAAGTTTTTTTCATTCTTAATATTGCAATGTTCATTTTTGTATATTGATGTCTACTTCAGTACAGTACTATTTGTCTTCAAAGAATGCATATAGGAAATATATTCATTTAAAACGCTAAAAAGGTAAGTGGGTATAAATGTTCATCGCAGTACGGACGGACTCTAGCAGTATTAGCTTGATAAGCTAAAGATTAACGGTATTATTCATAATCGTACTATAAAACATCGATTCGATCGCGCTCGAGCTATTACGCTCTTATATTATGTTTTATTTTTGTCATTTTTCATATGAATTGCAGAAACAAAACACTTTATAAACCCGTTTTAACTTCTATTATGAATAAGACCCTAAGCTAATATGTTAGTGATTGTTTGAGTGGAAATTCATTTAATACTGAGATGACTCCTCACAAAGACGAGTGAATGAGATTTCCTTCGCGTGCAAGGAGGACAGAGAGAAAATAGTATTATAAGTTACTTCAATAAAAAATTAACATAATGCAAATGTATTTATTAAGTAATATTATAATATACAACTATGTACTTTTTTCTATACAAAATAATGAACTCAATTCAGTGCATTTTTTTGGTTAAGTTGCTTTTATCGAATCATCAACTTTAAAGAAGGTCTTTGAAATTTATATGTATGTATATGCTCTATATTTTGCTGAATATGCATTCGCAGAGCTCATCAGACGAAGTGAAGTGTATAGAGGAAGAAAGTGAAGACGATCAGATGGCTAGTCAGGAAACTTTACTACCTGTAAGTGGCAGAAATGAGGCACGTTATATTTGATTACCTTTTCATAGTGAATTATTAATATAAATGTACTTCTTTTTACATTGATTTATTATGTGATTTATTTAGTTTCGACTCGAATCTTTCAGGACAACACCGATGAAATGGATAGCACATTCTCGTCTAGAAGAAATTCCAAGTCAAAAGTTAAACCATCAGATCCTATACCTATTTGGTAAGCATAATATAATTTTCCATAATGACTTTAGTTTGTATATTTTTAATTTATCTCTGTCCATAGTATGACTCAAGCATCTGTTTATAGTGTAGTACTCATTATTTTTGGGTTTTCAATCTTAAAATGAGACTGTCGACATTAAACTCAAAATATATCTCATTCTAATATATTTTTTGCAATCCCAAAGTTGTGACGTTTGCCTCTATTATAGTATTAACAGAGTGGTTTTAACATCTATATTTCAAAGAAGGAATCCTTAACAAGGTTAGTCACTAATTGAAATGGTCTACAATGCTTATAAATATTCATATTTAGTAACAGAAGTCAAAGAATTTTTAAAATGTCATTCAGTTACAAAAGAAACACCACTTGTTTAAATATCGGATTATTAGCTCTTTTTAATGATGTGTATTATTTATAAAGAAGGGTATATAGTTCTTATGTGGTTACGAACGCCAGCAGTGTCCACTATACTGTGAGCGGACACGAGGCGTCTACTTTGGCGGCGAGGCTCACCGCGGAACTGCGCGCGCGCAGCCACACCGATGGCGAACAGGTGACGTAACCTTTACTCTATCACACATTCATTGTACAGTCAGCAACATTGTATTACGAAAGCCGCCGCTATTACGAGCGATATAAGGGCGGTCTCAAGGTAAATATGTAAAGCCTAGCGCGTTGCTGTGTGTACAAGCAAACAAAAGCTTTCTTTATTACAAACATTTATTTATTTGCTCTTTATCGTACATAATTAAAAGAGATGTACAAACCGCGCATTTAACGCCCGAGGCACTCTCTAACCGTCCAATATAATATTCCCGTCCCAGTATAATGTGGTAAAAATGTTGATGGTGTATAAGTTAAAGAAAAAAAAGAAATAAAAATTGTTTCATGCAAGGAACCAATTAAACGTATAAATAAGCATGTAGCAGGAGAAGGATTTATACTATTGAACCCAACTTCGTTATTCATACTAGCAGCTGTTTATTAATAAAGAAACGGAAAGTATAATAATTCACGGTAACAATAAATAAAATCAATATAATGAAAAATCGAATAAATAAACCAATCAAAACAGCAATTTATGAGAGATCCGCTCACTTCGAACTCCGAATGAACAATGCTGCAATCGGCTTTTTATTGTCCGGTCGGAGCTCGGAGTAGGGGTAATCCCGCAACACTGTAGCATGGCGTGGTGTTTCCGTTGGTAAAGCATCGTCGATATCCGTTATTTGCTTGCGCCGTAAAACACGTGCAACGCGGGGTGATGTATCGGTCGGTAAATCAGCGCCGATAAGCATACATAAATAGATAACAGAATATTTATAATGATAATACGTGTTAATGATGAAACTGCGCAAAACTATGAAAAAATACATTAACACAAATAAGATTTTTAAAAATTATATCTAGTCGTGTAGTCTGACAGTAGTTTAGCGCGAAATCTGAGAGTAAAACATACAAATGTTCGTCAGTGCGAAGAGAAAGAGCCAAAGGAAGCGTTCGAGCCGCCGCCGCGCGCGCGTAGTTACGACCAGAGCAAGCAGACCGGCGACAGCGGTAAGTATGGGCGCTCGCAGCGTCGCTTCGCCGGTTGCACTAACCAACTCAGAGCCAGGGGCGGATCCATAATGTCATTTGGGGGGGGCATTGGAGATAAAATTTCTACTCGGATCTAGTGTTAAAATCACAAGTTCGGCGGGGGGGGGGGGGGGGAGGAGGCATTCTGAAGGTTTCTACTCAGAGCTAGGGTTGAGATTACAAAGTAAACAAAAAAATAAAGAGTTTATTTCCTTGAATTTATAATAAAATAACCGCACCTTGTGCCGCTAAAAGTTGTTGATTCGGAATTATGGCATTCCTGGCCATTAGGGGGGGGGGGGGGGGGGCTAATTTGTGGCCAATGGATCCGCCAATGCTTTGAGCCCGCCTGCTGTTGCTCCAGTAACGACGTAACCGAGCCCTTGTACGCTGACCCTTTGCTATGCATTGCATTATGAGTCGAAGCTCGAATGACAGCTAGAACCGTATTTACAAAAATTGTAGATTCGATCTGAGATTGTTATTATATTTATACATTGCTACCTGGAATCGATGTTAAAATCGCAATCGGGATGCAGAGACAAATGTTATCCAAAGATAAACATAAAATCCTGTCTCTTTGATTTTGTTTTAAGTAGTTTGTGATATTTGGTATTTATTATGGTTTCTAATACTGGTTCGCTCGTGTAAAATTGAATCCTGATTGCAATGCAGCTCTAACTATACCTTAATGGCATGACAGCAAACTATGATTTCAAAGTCGTTTATTTTTTGTTTTGATGCTGTCGTTTTAACAGTGATCGATAATTTTATTAATGTAATCAATTTCTACATATTTTATAATCAGAGAGTTGTATTTTTTTTATTTATATATTAAAATTGAATTTATATTAATCATAGGACCAATGAACCAAACAATTGAGTTATTTTGGTACATGAGTTTGCCAACAGTAGTCTACCATCTTAGATATCATGTGATATCTGTAATTACATACCCTTTACTTATGCTGCATCTCATTTTAAAAATCCACGCATGATGAGAGATCGCAATCATTGCAGTAAATAGGATAAGTGATGTAGCGTTCTTGATATGTTTAATAAGCTTAATAGATTTCATAACAGAGTTCAAAAGACGACATCTATTTTAAACGCTGAATAGTTGAGCAATTAACAGTAGTGTTATGCGTTTCCATATTACTTTTATGAGTTTAGAAGTCTTTGTTGCGGTCTTAGTAGATGCCAATATTTTTTGTTCGCAAAATAAGTTTGGAATAAAAAACACAAACCCAATCAAATAAACGAAATAGTGTCAATATTAATAGAAATATAAAAAAAAAAATAAAACCACGGAACAGCTTCTCACCTATCCTGTTTCCTGAAATAGTGTAGTTAGGATCATGGCCCTTGGTAATTGGCATAGTTAGACCAGTCAACCTTAACATAGACTGATACAGAATTTTTTGCTCAGGTTTCTGAATACATTGTAGATTTTTAAAAAACGAGGCGTAAAAAATAATGATAGTAAAATTAAAAGTCTTATTGTATATTCAGTATAATGATAATGTGATAACCGTTACTCCCGGGACAAGGAGGGGATGAGGCGGCGCCCTCTGGCGGCTGCCCGCGCTACAGGGGCCTGCAGCCCGCGGACTTAGAAGGTCAGTCGACCGAACTGGGGGTATGCTTTGGACACTTATTGCCTATCACATTTAAGCCTTACTTACTCCTCATAACGTTGTAAGAGGTCATAGCTTTTTACCACCTCAACGTAAATCCACAATTAGGCCGAATATGGAGGCGAGAGTCACTCGAACCCCTTCTCAAAAATATCGGCTAACCATGTTATAACGGTTGCAACCTTGGGTAGTACATGCCATTATCTGTCTGTATTTTATACAATTATATGCGTCACAATGGATAGCATCATAGTTTGCCATTTTTATGATTGTATACCTTTATTTAACTTATTTACTACTAAACTTTACTTAGTTTCTAATATTATACTCATATACATATATACAGATTGTATCCTCTTCTTCCTTGAGCTAAACTTTCTTAGAAGACGAGGAGAAATTAAGTTGGCGATTGTAATATTCATGAACAGCTGCTGATGATAACCAAGTTGTACAGAGCACAATATTAAATGTCATGAAAGTGCTGAAACAGATTTAGATACAATAAATACTTTAGGCTTTAAATTGATTTGCCGTAAGAGTTCATAGTATGGGGGCAGGTCGGAATTTGTTGTCATTTTGGTGATGGGTGATGTCCGGGCTTGGTCAGTCTCAAAATACATCAGTACTCTTATCAGTTTATAAAACGATTATCAGCATTTTAACGTAATAGTTCTCGAAACAGTGTAGTGTATGCCATCATTTAACCTTCTTAACTACTTTCGATCGAAAAATTTACGTAAAGATAATACACTTCTTTTTTGGAATGCTTTAAATAGATATCCATAATAGATTTAATAACGTACAGTTCAACTGTAATTAGATTATAGTTCCTTTATATTAATAAGGAATTACTTTTTATTGGTTAGCTACTATTAGAAAACTTAAAGGCATGTTCAGAGCCTGTGTACTGAAATTTTAGTTATCAGCAAGTTTTGTAGCTACTAATTAACATAACCTGCCAACGCTAGGTCATTAGAGATCATACCATCATTGACATTCAACATAATCTCGCCTTTTTTGATCAACTGTTTTGTTATATTTTTGATCTGTGCTGTGTTTGTGTATTTTTTACTTGTGTTGATTTGGAGTTTGTAGAGGTGTGTTGCGGCGGCGTGTGACGTGTCGGTGAGCTCATTCTGGCCGGCGATTTTGTGTGTGTTTGCGTTGCATTCTGGCACCTCACTATCGTGTGTCCAAGTTTGACTATTGTTTGGAAAGTGCATGCTGTTCTTAACACTGATACTAACGTTCTAGTGTTATATATAAAATACATAAACAAGAGAGCAACTGCATTTAGCGAACGTAAACTGTTGGGTGTCATAATAGTCCCTCGACCACAAGTACGTGGACGGAGGAGTAATGTGACTATGCGGATGTTTCCGTTCGAACCCGCCGAACAGTCGTCGAACTGCGGCACACGGGGGCACGGGCACATTATGTCGTCTTCGTCTGTAATCTGTTACTTTGAGTTCTGTCACTATTACAACGAGCACGTCTAGCGCACAGTTTACGAATACTTTTAAATTTATTTATTTAAGTAAAGTGTATTTACCTACTTACATTATTTATTTATACCGATCACTTTAATGTTTACTGTTTCTCCTCCCATCATCATCATCCCTCTGTCTTCTAACCGTCATTCGCTCGCCTCACGTAATCTCGCTCGTGTCACGCACACGCACACACACACTCACGTTCGCACGCACGTTGGCTAACTCACGAACGGGCGCGAAGGCCCGCGCTCGCCGTCCCCCCCTCCGCCACCGGCGACGCCCTCCGGCCCGCTAACCCCCCTCATTAACGTGGAGGGCGTCGAGTCCGCGACTAACGAGCTGCCGCTGTCGGCGTTCACGTTCGGGCGGCGCTGCGGGCAGGGAGGGGGCGGGGAAGGGGGGGGAGGCTGTAGCTCGGTGCGCGTGGCAGGGCGCCGCCAGCGGCACAGCATCGCCGGCCAGATGAGCTACCTGAAGATGCTGGGGCTGGCGAGGGGCAAGCTGTCGGGCGCCGCGGGCCTGTTCTCCACCGCCGTCATCTCCGGCTCCAGCTCGGCGCCCAACCTGCGCGTCATGATCCCCACCGCCGCGTCCAACAATAGTGAGTATATCCGCTCTAGAAATGGCCAGTCTCGGCTGCGAGGATTGAATCCGCCCCCTTAAATCGATATCGAATTTCCTTATCGACTCCTTTATCCTTTCGGTCGTTCACGTTAGGCCGTAATATCGCTGATCGATCGAACATGTCGCGACTTGTTGCACCGCATGACACGGACACTATACCGAATAGGCTAGATGAATGAAAAAAAAATTATTGGTTTAATAGAAGCTCATTCATATAATAAACAGAAAGAAATATCGGTTTTCGAATAACTATAAAAATAACCAAGATATAAAATATTATAGATTTTTCTCCATCTCTTTTTAGCAAAACGGCAATTTACATGGAGTTTATATGTCCGTATTCAACGATGACGTCACGGTTGATGTCAGATCTCTCTGTCTAATCGCTTCCAAATTAACAGCTTAAAATGCTAGTATCTAATGCATTTCAAAGACGATTTTAAATCTAATTTCACATGATTGCATCTTTTTCTACGGTATTTCAATATTTAATGAAGAGATGTGAAAATTTGAATTCAGTCATCATCCCAATTCGACCCGATCAACATCGAAGTTACCGCGCGGAGTCGATAAGGTTTTGAAGGATTCGGTAAGGAATTCGGCACCATTTGCGAAATAGAATCATTTGAATCTTCGACTCCGGATTTACCCATCCCAGATTCCGCTCGCGTCATCGCGCCACGCTCTCTCGTCCCACGGGACGGACGGGAAAGCGCGCGCTCTACTCATATTTAAAAGTACTTGGAAGTACCCTCACTTGAATTTTACTCTTACAATGTAGGTACACTTTTCGAATTCTGTTACACTAATGTACTGTAGTTTACTTAACCAAATATTGAATGGTACAATTTCGATACGCGAACGAACATGCTACAAAAATCATTCAGATTTCACAGCTTACAGTACAATACATTACAACTTAACTATATACTGAAGCCACTGACGTATAGAATTACTACTGGAGAGGCTATTCCATAGCGAGAGCTAATTTTATTGTGCCGATTTGAAGCGCCGCTCATGACAAACGAGTACCCTGAGAAATAAACCTTAGGTGTATTTATGCCAATTTGTGTTACTTACTTACATTGACAGATGCCAGTCCACTAGTAAAAAATTATACGCCAGTGATTGAGTTATCGAAAAATTGTATAAAGGGAAAATAAAAATATATACCGACTATGTTACGACGGTAATATATACGAAAATATTACCGTCGTTTTCATTACAAGTCACTGCAACTTTACTATTACAGGAGCGCGTTTAGAGCCTCTTGAGTGTAGTTGTCCGGTTGTTTTTAACTCGCTCAGAGGCGTTGAACGCATTGCAGCAACCAAATCTTTTATCTCCCTCTTTCACATGAATTTTAATTTCTTTCTCTTTCTATCAGATGACATTTTATATTATGGCCCCCAATATCATCCAATCAACTAAGAGTATTTAAGTAATAAACGTCAGAGCGTTTTACAACCATCAAATTCGACGGTTGTAACTCGCTCTGACACTCTAAGGTCTTGAACGGGCCGGTTGTTTCACCCGCGCGAGACGCTCGAAGGCATTGAATGGGGTTAGAGCGAAAAGTTGTACTTCGCGCGAAGGCTCTGAACGTGCTCCTGTTCCCACGTTCGAAGAAGCCCATTTTGACAGCTGTCATCCTCATCATTTATCCGTCAGATAATCTATGACTGCTGTCAAGACAGGTTTCTTCGAACTCCCCACGTTCGAAGAAACCTGTTTTGGCAGCGAATTAAATAGTTATAATTAAATGTGTGAGTTATTTTTTTAATTAATATTTAAATCATTCTACTATAGTGTTCTGAAGCGTCCCTTAAATTTTCCGGGGTGATAAAAAGTAACTGTATAGCTGTTCTTTTTATCAGCTTTGCCGAATTGTTACTTTGGCTAGATTTACATATGAGTCAACTTGTGGACTAACGGCCGGTTTCAATATTCTATCTATCTGTGGATTTGGTCACTAACGATAGACATTTGACATTATCATACAGAATACGTTAAAATTCTATCTCCAGTAAACAATAGGCTGAAGGTGGTTAATATAGCGCATAGCGCCATATTAGTGCGCGCTATCTTTTTATAGCACACATTTATGTTAATATAGGTATGTAATGTAGGTAACAGCTATAAGGCTATGAGTGAACATCGCTCGATCCAACCATACTGCTAGCAATGTTTTTCAATCTGGATGGCCGGCATAAAAAAGGCCAAGTACTACACTACAATAAAAACATAATTTCAGTGAAAAAAAAACGGCTTTATACTTTTTGTCTGTCTATGATGGCCTAAGGACCCCCCTTAGCTTATCATAGACATAATTTTTCAACATGTAAGTAAAGGTGTCGCATATTGAAAAACAACATGTAAAGGGTCGCATATTAAAAAAGATTGAAAAACACTGTGCTAGCAGGTAACGAAACGAACAAAAGGGCTAGCACGAACATTTGCATCAAAGTATTCGTATCGTCATCGTGAAATATTTGTATTGGAATTGTACAGCGCCCCTAGAGGGCGTATTTGGAACTAAATTTCTCATACAAATAGTTCACGATGACGTCATTGACGATACGGATACTTTGACGCAAATGTTCGTGCTAGCCCTACAGATTATACTTGTGCAGAGTATATCACTGAGAAGAGAAGTGAGATATATATCTTTTGGAGCTGCTGATATATATCACTCTTTTATATCACTAGCTAGATGCTAGAGAAACTAGATCAGTAACTTACGTGTTTATTTATTTTGTCAATGAGATAATAATGAATGTGTGCTCCGTGTCTATCAAGTATCAAATCTATCAATGTTTTATTAAGTTATTTATTATTTGGAGTTTAGCATTCATAAAGAGATTTATAATTAATTTGTATTCATATGTACTTATAATTTTCTTATTATTGTTTTGAATATGAATAAATCAGTTACCTGATTTCCCTTGATTTCCCTTTATACTTGACAGACTTAGGACTGTCAACCTAGTTACATAATATAGGTATTTATATAATGAAGCAGTAGGTACTGTTAAAAGCTATAAGTCATTTGTAAGCTAGGATGGCGGTTATTTACAGTTTGCTATCCCTCTTTGACTTGCCGAGTGAAAGAGAAGAGTTACCGAACCGAGTTACTGATTCAATACAATTTCAATTCAATGCTCTCAGACATCTCAGGCGAGTGAAAGATTTACTGAGATAAAGATATATTTTAAACTGAAGTGATATACTAATACAATCACTCCTTGGGTCCGATATATATCTTTTGCATCAATGACTCCTGAGTTACACAACTCTACTACAGATGGCATAGCACAGCGTAGTGAGTGGTGGGCAGCGCAGCGGTTCATATTGGCAGTAACTGCGTGAGCGCTACAGCTGCTAAACGCTTTACATGTTGCTACGTTTGCTCCTGCCGTTAACTACATTATAGCGCGCTATCGTTATATTATTGTCCAACGAGTTACATGTAATGTAGCGTACACGAAATGCAGCGGCCGGTCGTTACACGTTTCCTGACAGATTGCTCTATAACATAGCGTGCTAGAAATCTATAGCTTATAGTATATAGCGCGCTGTTACTTTAAAGCCGTGACAGCACAGCGTAGTGGGCGCGCAGCGCAATGGCTCTCGCTGGCAGTAACCGCGTGAGCGCCGTAGCCGCTAGACGCTTGACATGTTGTCATGTTTGCTCCTGACGTACGCTACATTATCGCGCGCCATCGTTATATTATTGTCCAACGACTTACTATGTAGTGTGCTACGCGATGTAGCGGCCAGTCGCCACACGTTTCCTAAAGGACCCTGTAAACGATCAAAGAACATCGGCCAAAACCCCATAGTAGCTGGACCTGATATTAAATAACTATGGGCATCATTACTTTTGTATTCATTATAGACCTAACATTATTTGAATTAGTCCCATAGCTCAATAATTCATTAAAAACTTCAGTAATGGGAGATATTCTCTTTTTCCTTATTTAGATTGACTGTGTCTATTCGGACCCGATAGAAGTCGATTGCTATTTGGACCCAGAGCATGAAATATGCGGTTTCATTAAAGTTTCTGTGTGTGGTCATAATTTCTACCTTACCTAACCGACAGTTTGCAATTTATCCTAAAGTTATTTTTCGATTACGATTCTATCGGGTCTGAATAGTAATTAACTTCTATAATCTAAGGATAGGGAATTAGGGACCCGCAGCCGTACCGCCTAACTGAAAGCGAGCACTCGCTATCGTTATCATGACATTAGAACAATAGTTTTAATGTCACAGATGACATTAGAACTATTGTTCTAATGTCACGTAAGCGATAGCGAGTCATCGCTATGAGTTAGGCGGTAGCCCCCCCCGGCGTCTGAATAGCCACTCCGTTTTAGGTTAGGAGTAGGAGCAATATATATATTTTTTAATCCTTGAGTAAACTTAGAACTATGTTAAGTTGAAAAAATTAGAAACGTTACGTGGACATATAATATTTAATAGGATTTCATTAATATACGAGTATGTAACAATAAGGATGTTTAGAAATAAAACACTTTGATTCTCTAAAGATTTATTCAATGTAGTCTCTTATATTTATAACAACACTGTCTAAAAATCCTGCTGGTACCGCTATTGTATTATCTTGGTGCCTGGCCCGCCCAAGGTATCATATACCACAGTCATAGTCATAACACGGGCACAGCATACAATTGTTTTCCACTCTACCAAACAATAGTACAACAATATTCTGTGATAGCTTCCCGTCCAGGCACAATATTTTCTATCAATTTATAAGATGGTCGTAAGAAGCAGGTGATATCAGAGTCTGTGAAACAAAATAGGGGTCAAAAAACACAGCACAAAGGAGAATCAAAAATCGCACAATACCTACTAACGCAAAGATTGACTGTAAGTAAAGTGTAAAATCAATGAAAGACATCTGTCATTCGATTTCGACAGTAACGATCCTTTACACGCAAATCACCAAAAAAGAACCAATACTTTGAATTATGCATCGTTTGCCTAGTATTATTCGTTTCAGCAAGTTACAATACTATTCTCAAAATATAAGCACTTTTTTAATGTTGTTAAGTGTTTTTTTTTTAATTTCTTTTTTTCAATTAAGCGCGATAATTATAAAGTTTATACGAGAATGTGAAACGGAACTTGACGTCATTTTCAAGATCTATCGTCTATGGTGAAAACCGTTCAAAAACTATATTACGATTTCATATGCGAGAAAATTGATTTTACGAATTCATTATTTTCTCTGAAACTCGAAGTTCTTGAGGTTTAATACTTACATTTTGAAAATTAACTCATAAAAGCATATCTTTTAACATACATTTGATTTATGCCCATAGTCAGGTCCGATTTGACCATTGTTCTTTGATTGTCAAATTTACGTGTTTGACAAACTTGTTTGTTCGTGTAGAGCTGTGTTTGATGCGTTTGACAAACGAACTACGTGTTTGATTTTTTGAAAAGAATCTGGATTGACGTGTTTGATGAAAACGTGAAGTTTGTCAAGCAAGTTTGACTAACATGTTCGACCGTTTACAGGGCTCTCAACATAAAGCGCGCTATAATATAGCGTATTTGGTAGCGTGCTATAAATCTAGGGCTTATAGCACGCTGTTACCTTACAGCTTGCAGTCTCGAACAGCTCCACAATAGATAGGACATGCACAGATAGATAGGATATATGTGACCGATCGTAACCCGACGCGGTGCCCGTAGCGGCGCTGGAGGGCTTCGGCGGCGTGCCGGCGATACGGCCGCTGGAGACGCTGCACAACGCGCTGTCGCTGCGGCAGCTGGACGCGTTCCTGGAGCGCGTGACCGCCGCGCCCGTGCTGCTGGGCACGCCGCCCCACCACAACAAGCAGCCGTCGCCCACTAACAGCAGTCAGTAATAATAATAAATACGCACAATAGGCTAGATGACTAAATAGTAGATTATTTCACCGAGCACAAAGTAATTTATTATGGCCCTCGTGCCTGTTAGAGCCAAATAAATTACTTAAGGCGAGGTGCATAATCTGCTTTTCTTTCAACTATTACATATAGGAATAGTAGATAAAAAAAAACTCACGTCAAAAAATTTAAATAGAAGTTTAAGATTTTACGTATTGTACTTACTCGTGATTTTAAGGGTAAAAGGTTTTCTATAACACTGTCGGCTTCATTTAAAATGTTTTCCGGAGTTAATGAGTCGCTAGATGATTCCATTTTAATTCTTAATACGAAGCACTCAAAATAAGACAGTATCACACTTTAACGATTTCAAAAATATTGTCACGCAAAATTATTAAAGTTCCCACTAATTTACATTTTTAAATCAGAGTTGGCAGCAACCATTTTTTAAATTTGGAACAAGTAGGATAGAAACGAATAATACGTATATAAACTAAGAAAGTATCGATATCCGCTGGCTGAATAGATAACTATTCCATTGAGATTGGTAACTTCTTTGTGCGATAAAAAAAAAACAAAACTGTGCAATAATGAAATTTCATACATTTTTATTGCTCTAGAGCACTAAAGACTCGCTTTGTGCTCAGTTTTCAGTGTGATTATGATGAAATTAAAGCATAGTTGAAAGAAAAAAAAATTTTTGCTTTAATAGAAGCTCATTCATATAATAAACAGAAAGAGAAAATCGGTTTTCGAATAACTATAAAAACAACCGAGATATGAGGTATTAAAGATTTTTCTCCACCTCTTTCTAGCAAAACGGCAATTTACAAGGAGTTTATATGGCCGTACTCAACAATGACGTCACGGTCGATGTCGGATCTCTCTGTCTAATCGCCTTCAAATTAACAACTTAAAATCCTTGTATCTAATGTATTTCTAAGCCGATTTTAATTCTAATTTCACAGGACTGCATCTTTTTCCACGGTATTTTAATATTTAATGACGAGACGTAAAAATTTGAATTCAGTCATCATCCCAATTTGCAAATTTGCGGACTATATCGGAAAATTTAACCAAATATGCTGATTTAGGCGATGAAATAACTCGTATGTGGCAAATGAAGAAAGTAAGTGTAGTGCCAATTGTTATTTCTACCACAGATGTTGTACCACATCAAATTTTTCAAGCATTGAACACCCTAAATTACCAGATTAAATTTACCAGATTCAACATTTGCGCAACTTCAGAAGGCTTGTATCTTAAATACTTGTCGGATAGTTAGAAAATTTATGCAACAATAAAAAAAAATAAAAGAAAAACCAAATGATACTGACTTGACATAGTCCGTCAATATCATAATCCGACGTAAAGTCGAGAAAAGAAAAGAGAAAACGTAATAATAATAATAATAAAATGTTAATTATACCATTAAACAATGTGTTACTTTAATACAGTCTGCCAAACTGCACAGCAGTTTGTTGTATCACGACCGCGTAGTGCTGCCCAAAATAGGTTTCGGTCTTGCGTGACTTTTGCTGCAAGACCGAATCCTAGACCCACGCTAAGACTGACCCGTGCAATATTGGAGCGAGACTCTTGCTCAAACCTTGCGTGCCTTTGGTCTTGATCCGTGGTCCGGTTTGAAGGGTAAGATATGGCAGTGAAATTACTGGGTACCGTGACTTTACTTACGTCTTTTGTCACAAGTTGGCAACGTACTCTGTGGCTCTTGTGGGGGTTGCAGTTTTGCTGCGAATCTGGCCGGAGCCACATGTATTATAGGTAACTGTTATAGGTGCCGGCAAACATCTTGAACATTTTCACTGATAAAATACTGTTGCAGTATTTAGTACACAGGCTTTTACTGCGCATGTATTTTTTATCTGTGAAAATGTTCAAGATGTTTGCCGGCACCTGTACCATTTACCATCAGGTGGGCAGTTTGCTTGTTTGCCAACTTAGTTGCAATAGAAAAAAACAAACATGTGACTAATGGACTGTTTAGATTTTCATATCCTGTCATCGCTTTTACGTAATAAATCCGGCTGGTGGTAGGGCTTCTGAGCCCGCCAGGCTATATAAGCTGCCACCATCTTAGGGGACGTTTAAGTATAACTCAACACAGATTTTTTAACCCTCCCTCTACGCCGTAACATTTTACCCCCCTCCTCCCTATACGTTTCGTAACACATCCAAGTGACTATTTTTACCTAAAAGTCAATTATGTTACGAAAAGTGTTGCCAACTAGAGGAAGAAAAAAATCTGACGTACAACCTGGGACATTTCGATTCGTAATTTTGTAATTTAAATAAAAAAGCAACGTAACGTAACGCGTAGTTAGAACCCCCCTCCCGCCCCTGTAACGCATCGTAACGTTTTACAAGACCTTCCCTCAATGGCTTTACGTAGAACTTGAACGTCCCCTTTAAGTTTGTCGCCATAATAACAATGTTGATAGCATTGTTGTGTTCAGACAATTATAGATAAGATAGCCAGTACCTCAGTTATTGAGGAGTCCAGGTGAAGCTCGCGTCCACCTTCAGCCTTATCGTCACTTACCATCAGCAGGCGTAGCACGGACTGCCAAGAAAGTAATAAGACTCAGTGACTCGTATCCCAAGGAGGAGCGTCAAGAAATATTTATCACGTCAGTAACACTAAGGCTGCGTTCCGAAAATCAATAAGTCACTATTAGCGCGCTAATGTTAGCTGGCATGAAGAGCCACATGACGTTGTCGTTAACGTCATATAGAACTTACGGCGCTAATGCTCTGGAGTGAATTCACTTTATGCGAACTGTCAGTCCGTTTGATAATTGTGTTTCCGGTTCAAAATGAATGTACCTGTTCTTCCGGACCGAAATCGTAAGCATGTTGATAGCTTACGATTTCGGTCATTTTTAATTTGGACCAGGCGATTATAATCGTTAGCACTGTAAGCGCTTGTTATCGGACCGCAGCCTAAATACGCGCCGCCGTGCTGCTCTTTAAGACATAAAGATTATGATGTCACTGAAATTGTGAGATAATGCGTGACTCAAGTCCCGTCTTGGCAGCCCGTGCTACGCCTGCTGGTGCGATGAAGGCCAAGAGTATCTAAGTCGTATGTAAAAAAAACAGGCGTAGGCTGGAGCGGTCCCTCGTCGCTGATGTCGTCGTCGGGGGAGTTGCAGAGCGCGCTGTCTTCGGCCGGCCCGTCCTCACCCAACTCTGCATACGCTTCCGACATCAACAAAAACCCGGACAGGTACGGTGACATTGTACACTAAAAATAAATTTATTCATCCCGCTTGCACGCACTCCATCTAGCACTCTCACAATGTACAGTCAAGGGTATTGATGTGTGCGCAATAATCTGTATATAAATGGCAGCATTCTCCTTTGTGATAAACGTGAATAACAGCAACATTGCGTTTGTTTGTCGATGTGTTTTTAAGTAACACCGTATTAAGTAAAATACTACTTGAACTAAGATTCCTCGTATATATTTTCTTCTCTATGTATTTACTTGATTGGGAGAGAACATTTTACACATTAAGCTCACTTTTGCTTTACAAAAAAGAGATAGAAAAATAATACGGTTTCCTGCTACATTAAATTGGTCCTTCGTGCCGGATATACATTACATAAAACGTAGTTTGTAATATCACTACTAGGTGTCAATGAGACATAAGGTTACAAATGCGATCAATAGCAGTTGTGTACGATCGCATACCAAGTTGTATACGTTTTAATGCCCTTGACTGTATAATTATTATTAATAACGCGGTCGGAACATTATAAAAACGGTTAAGGCTAAAATGTATGTAGAAATTAATATTTATCTTGACTTCGAACGTTTTTAAAAGGCAACTTTCTATTACTTGAACAAATAAAGCAAACATTGCTAACTAAAATAGCATTTTCTACGAATCGAGTTTAGATATTACTACCTACTTTCTAGTATATTCCTATCTCATCTTCATCCGTTACTAAACTTATAAGAAAGCAAAAAATACGTGTACGTGTAGGTATTATTATTTTATTTATTATATATTTCTTTATACACCGTCATCGTCCCTATTCGATTTAAACTAATTTAATAAAAAAAGGTTAAGTAATAATGTGAGAAAAGTAGTAGGACCACGAGTAACGACCTTAATATATTAATTCAAATCAGGATCTGTGTAAACGATTGTTTGGTCGACCATTCTGTTTCCTAAAATAACATTACTTCTAAACTTTTCTGCATTTTGCTGTTTGCTATGTCATTCAGTCGTAACATTTCTTTCACGCAAGTATTGGTGCACATTGTACAGTAGAGTACACACAATGACAGATAAACGTGTACACATTTTTTTTGTCTCAAAAGTTTTAGAAGAGCGTTTGTTTGTTTGAGAAGTGTTTTCTAATTGTGTACATGTTCATCTCAGTCGATGATATCGAATTAATAGATTGATATCGATTCGATGTCAATCTACTAATTCTCAATAACATATCAGTAGAATTGATAGAAATACATTAAAATGTGTGTATAATATAATTATTGTTGTGTAATTCTAAAACATACTTTTTATTCCAAAAATTGACCTTACATGCTCAAGTTAATGTGATTAACTCTATCCTATTGATAGATTTAAGTCAATATGCTGTTTTGTTTATAACCACAAAGTACGGGTCCTTTTAGCTTTTGACAAATACACAATGCTAATATTATGTGAATAAAATAGATGTTTGTATATTGTTCATGAAGACATAATATAATTATTGCTTAACTAATATTTAACAATCATCCTATTACCTAATGCATGTACTTTTCAGCAAAAAATGGTTATTATAGGTGAATGAAGATTTTGCATCGTTTTCACTTCATGGATAAATTAATTGGTTTCATTTTTAAATAAACAACTGAAGTCGGACAATATTTAAATTGAATATATTATGTACAGGGGACATTCATGGGTTGCTTGAAATAGGGTTGTCTTTTTTCAAATGTAAACTTTTTAATAATACTCTTTATCTCCGAAATAGACAATTTTAATTCCCGACTACAGTGTCGATTTATTGGTTCTTATTTAAAGCTAGACAGCTCAATCGCTTTACACACTTGGCACGCACACTTTTGCTATTTAAAATCACACACTCGCAAACAAAACTAGACAAAAAAAAACAGGTAGTGCTGCACTTGTGTGGACTTGGCAAAACTAGCGAACAGCAAGCAGCCGTGTAGCTATAACGTTCGTTGCGACAACGGAGAGCGGGCGCCCCCTATATCTGGGCGCGGTAAACTGAGTCGTTGTGGATTCCAGTAGCAATTGGAGTAAAAATGTGTCGAGCAAACTCCCCCAGTGGGACGGCGAGGCGTCGACACTGTGCGCGTACGACGCGAGCCTGCACCCGTTCGTGACGCACTTCGCCGCACCAGGTATATACATAGTACATACATACACAATACAATTTTGCCGATACAACTGTGCAATGTTTTGTGGTCGTGTCTGTTTGATTTGGGATATAATTAACGTGCTGTCTAGTGTAATTTGTGGTTTTTTTTTTATATTGTACTAAGTAGTTGGGACATTTAATTTAATTACATATAGTTGTATGTTTTAAGATCTAACCACAGTTTAGTTAAGGTACTTTATACTACACCTGATCGGAAGAGCAGTCATTATTCCCTCAAAAATGATAGAGAAAGTTTGTCTTTTCTACGACCAAAAACAGCGGGAGGGAAAGTTATAAAAATCCAATTCTAACGTGTTTTAGCGGGAGGAAAAGTTGTACGAAAATTCCATTTCTAACCTGTGGCCGTACCGCCTCATTCATAGCGATCACTCTCGCTATCGCTTTCGTGACATTAGAACAATAGTTTTAATGTCACAAGTGACATTTGAGCTTTTGTTCTAATGTCACGAAAGCGATAGCGAGTGATCGCTATGAGTTAGGCGGTAACCCCCCTGTTTGAGCAGTCGGGGGCGGGGTACGCACCTGCGCGCTGCGAGGTGGCTGTACGATCTGTTTGTTATCTTAAAAAAAAGAAAAGAAGCGTGAATTGTTAATCAATTCTGTGAATTATTTATTTATCGTAATTTTTTGTTACGATGTGAGTTTATTGCCTAATAAAAGTTAAAATGTCGAATTCTAGTACTGAAATTAATATTGAGATGACACCCTTTAGAAATGTAATATTTTCATATTAATTCCGTAAACAATTTCAATCAAACAAGTTTTTAAATGTTCCTCACAGGTGTAGTATAAAGCACTATGTAGCACTCGGGAGACACTCTTGGGAGTCACTTTTTTCCCGCGTTGAACAATCTACTATTGATGCACTATCGATGATTATAGAGAGGATCGTTAGTTCAGTTGCACTTATATAATAATAATAAATACTTATATAATTGATTTAATAAAGATAAGAAACTTAAGAGGAAACACCAAGGTCGAGAGAATTCATAAATAGGTATTTGTAAAATGCATTGCTGTCGCACTGTGTATCCAAACAACTAAACTAAGCGCGATAGGGACAACTGCAGCTGGGACCGAAAATACCTATGAAAAGTAAACAAAATATACGTTTCGTAGTCCCCTGTTTTCTTCACGAGAAAATTGACCGATTTAATAACTTTTTGCGTTAAACATTAAAGCAAGGGTTTTTCTGTTTCAATGTTTTGCTTATTTCATATAATCTTGTTCAATTTGTTTGCTGGACGTTTGAATACAGCAGAAAATTAGGTCGATTTCATTTTATTTATCGGGTTTTTGAAGGCTTAAAATCACTTGTAATTATTAACTTAATAAAAAAATGAAAACATAGGAACATGCTTATAGCGGCCATTGATTTTATTGAAAAAAAATAAAGCAACTAGAGTGATTATCCGGGAAGGAAACAGAGGACTACCTACGTTTGTGTGGAAAAACGGCCTGTACGATTTCCTCCTAATTAGTGAATCAAATATGGTAAGAATGTTATCACAAGTATTTTAATGCGTAAATAAAGTAGACACGGATACACATGCATGTAAAATATATGCATACATTATTATGATATATACCAACTATTTGTATGAGGATTTCAAAATTAATTCTACAATTTTGAATGTTTAATGACGCCATAACTTTTATGTATCGAATCTGAACATGCTCCTAAAAGGGTTCACAGGGTTTTTGTTACACACTTGTATACATATTATTCACGACAAATATAATTGTATGCTTTCATTGATAATAGTTTCATACTGTATATAACATACCCACATAAAGTCTTGCATGGAAAATACATATTGCATGATCATTGATACACTATAAAGGAACTAGATACACAATTTCGCAGAAGCGGCGACCAAAAGTTGTCGGGGACTTAATCTATATACGCATATTTAGCAATAAGTATCTATATATTGATAAGCTAAACATGCTCAAGCTCATACAATTTTGGACGGTGAAATTTTACAATAAAGGTGAAATTCAATTAACAGAGTAGGTCATCGAACACAAGTTATGTTAATCGCGTTCACTCTTACCGAGAGAAAGAGATAGGTGCGTTGAAATTTTCCGACCAAACGCCTTGATAACATTGATATTAAAGAACTTAAATTATCCCTTTAAACACACGAATATCCATAAAAAAACACAAATGCTAAAGGAGTACTTACGTGAAATATAATGTTCCATTATTTTAAGTGCATTTCTTGAAGCATTTCTGCAGTTTTTCGAACACTTCGCGCGCATTGTGACATGTTGTTGTCATGTGTGAAAACCTTAGAATAATAACGCATAGAAGGATAATCCGGTAAAGAGCGCGATGATTAAAGTGAAGCAAAAATGACGACGATGTGTGCAGTCGCTTACGCGCGAAACACGCACACTACGATAAAAACAGTATGGAGCTGCCGGCGAGCCATTTATGGCTCACATTTAGTTGCATCAAATCGTGCGCGTCGGTTGGGTTTCTATGCTATTCTAAGGTGAAAACTTTGCTCACGAGTCGCGCTGAGCAGAGTTTTGACTCGGACATTTTTACACGAGATTGTGTATCGAGTTCTTTTATTATAGCACATCAATGTGCATGATCAATAAAAGTATGTACATGTCATGTCAGACAGGTATCAAGGTATCAAAAATACAATATCAAATCCATTATCAATTAAGTGCATTGCTCATTCGTATATGTTATATGTTATTTATTTATTTGTAATTATATCAAATTATGGCCTGTTTTCATATACAAGATTAATTCAGTCATAAAGCTTTTTCGTATTATGTCGTCCATTAAAAATAAATAGACATGTATTTTTTGTTTTGCAAAAGCATGGTATTAGGTACCGTGACAAAAGTATTCAAATGCTTGACTTGAAATTTTAATAGTCACAATAGGTATCGTTGTTTGTTACCCCCTTTGCGCCTGCATCGTGCGTCTTCACTTCTAACATTTTTTACTGGATAAAATATGAAATATAAAGAAATATTACCGAATTTTTTATTTAGTGAAATTATTTTATGAACGAATTTGTTGCATGGAGAAAAAAATGCGTAATATCTCCAAAATAAAACAATAATTTAAAAATTTATAAATTTTGGTACCAATAGATAAAACCATTCGATCTGATACTTCGTTCGACCAGATAGTCTATATCTAAATAAGTAAATAAAAAATAAAGTTTACACTGCTACTGCGTGCAATGTTTTACTGTGCTGACGTTGGATAAAATTTCTAAACTTATTACTGCTGTCAGCCTAAAACTCTGTTTTATATACCTGCAATAAAAATAAATAAATAATCGAGCTCCATATAATATCATCGCAGTTTTTTATAATATTTCGTGATGGGCAGATTCAACTATTAGTGGCGAGCTCACCCCGGTGTCGATGGCGTCCGAGCTGGAGTTCAACAGCAACGAGGCCACGGCCGGCTCCATGACCGACCAGGACTTGCTGGTGAGACTAATAATTTTTTTCTCGGCTAGTTTGTTTCTGTCTGAGAAGTTTGCTCGGTCACAGAGTATCAAAAAGCGCGTTCCAGATAAACACGTATTTGCAAAATTTCTAGCGTCAACGCGTATCATTAGATTTTGGTGTAAATTTTCGTGTGTTCCATTTAAACATTATTGCCACGAAAAGTTAGCATCGTATTCACTTTTGACAGCTTTTAAATTCGATATTTGAAACCTTTTTTCATGTATCGAAAAGGTTTTCTGCGGATTTAAAAATGAATTGAAAGAAATTTATTTAAAAATGAATTGAAAGAAATTTATATAGTTTTAATCGATTTTGATGTGTACTATTTTGTAATTTTGAGTTAATTATGTACAGCACGAAAATGAATTGAAAGAAATTTATATAGTTTTAATCGTAGCTGTCAAACATTGTCACGCGCACATCTAATGTCAATTATTTTACGACGAAGCTACGAAAAAAGTGTGTTTTGCTTTGTGAAAGTAAATTCAAAGTGAAGCTCAAGTTACCTGTGATTAGTGAGAGTGTTATTTCAAGAAAACTCGAAAGATCTAGTGCAAAATTCTCTGAAAACAACACCTAAACTACAGTCATTCTTCGAAATACCCTCATAAACTTTAATTTTTTTCCCACAATCTGACAAGTTCTACTTTGACAACTAAATCAAGTGTTGCCCGTTATAAATTAATACCAACAATTTAAATAAGCTACCTACTAAATTGGTAGCAGTTATTTCTTACTCTGGTACCCCCACTCATAGCTTGTGAGATGGAGTTTTGGGAAGCTCCAATTAATACCACTCTATTCGACCTTTACTATTAGTCATGTCAAACAGTGAATGCGACTTATCATGTAAGTACATTGGGGTCTTTGTAGGGATTGATTTGCAAAAGAGATGGAAAAAAAACCAGAGTCGACGAAAAGTGTGCCAATAGATCACCAATCTTTAATGTTTGACGTTACCAATAGGGCAACCCCGAAATCTGTATTGTATAAGAGCTATGAGCCAACAAAAATATCAAAAAAAACGGGAAATTTTATTATTTAAACACGATGTTGTTATAAAACAAAGTAAACAGTATCAAAAGCTTATCAACTACCATAGATACTAGTAACTAAAAATAATATTTTTAGTATTTGTTGCATTGATTTACTACCAAACGTAGATAGAGCACTTCATACAAAAACGCGTTTGAAATCTGTCACCTAATCGACTATACATTTGTACGCTGTTAAATAGGTAGTTGAATATGCACACCCGAATTAAAATTACCATAAAGGGAGTATTGTATTTATCGAATTCAACCTTATTCTTTATTATTACGGCAACTATTTGAAGTACAACCGTGTGCAGTTACATCATTTCATACCTAGCCACATTAAACTTGACGTTTTAGTAACTGCTACAAGAAAATATCAACTTTATAATCTCAAACATAATGCTCAAAATTGCTTATCGCGTTGTCGCTCCAACGCATGGAAAAGAACTGCATGAGGCCCGATTGGGCAGTTCTTCACCGGCCCACTTTTCGAACGTTCATGCGTTATCTACGTTTGGTAGTAAATCAATGGTTTGTTGTAATAATATTCCTCCGTCCTCCGTCGATCTTTCGTTTGCGCGAGCGGCTTGGGTAGGTAACCGTCATTGCCGAGCGCAGTCCTTCGTTTGTTTTCGTTGAGATCTGTGCGTTTTGTTTTACTCCGTGGATTTTACACCAACAATACTACAATTTATCAATAACACATGTTACAAGTCACAACAACGAATATAACTACATATTAAGCCATAATATAACGAAGTCTCCGATTTTTTACTTATTTTTGTTGACCCATAACTCTAATAGTACACCAATTTCGGGGTGGCCCTTTGGGTAACGATAAAAATGTATTGGTTAGTCTATTGACATACATTTTATTCGTGTCTATTCTGGGTTTTTGGTTCATATATTTTTAGTCATCTTCTTTACAGGAACAACATATAGGTGACTACTATAGGTGACTGTAGCTAATTTTATCATCAGGTGAACAGCCTGCTTGTATCCAACACGGCTATTTTTTATTTGAACAAGTGGGCCCGGCAGGCGTTGTCCTGCCCGATAACAGCACCACCTATTGGGTCCAATTGTACGTATAAACCTTTCCTGGACCTATTCAAATACACTGGAGCCATTGAAGAGTTTTTGCGAGACTAACACACAGCGTTTCATTTTTATATACCACCCACCACCTTGCACTTTTGGATTATATCGTCCATAACTTTAAAAAAATGTTTGGTGGACCAAAAAGTTTTATGCAATTTTGTAGCTGGCATATTCATAATCAGCACATTAGATTGAACATGAATATGTCAGCCACAAAATTGTACAAAAACTTTAAGGTTGTCCAAATATTTTTTACAAGTTATAGACGGTATAATCCAAAAGTGCAAGGTGGCTCGATTAAGGTGTCCGGGAGAGTATAAAGAGAAGAATATTTTCTACATGATCGATACTTGTGCAAAAAGGTCTATGTTTTTGACATAATATTGCTTAAACTTTATAAAATGTGTACCTAATTACGACAATTACAGAGTGCAGAAGGTGAAGAGGACGAAGAAACGTTGTCTGCGGATCCCTGTGAGGGTCCTCTGCGGCTCATCAAGAACGACCTCAGTCCCCAGTGCCTCGAGAATCCCGCGGAGTCCTGCGCGCCCTCAACCAGCGCCGCTGTTCCAGACTTCTACGGCCTAAACATCCAGCAGACCAAAGAGGACCTGTACAAAGACATACCCTCCAGCAGCAAGAACTACAACATGGACAGCGACGCAAACAACAAGTGCGATATGAAGGACGTGAGAGATTTGTACAGTGTAGATATATCAAATTTACGTAGCGCAGAACCTTCTAGAAGTGTGAAAGAGGAGCCATTGAACAACAGCAGGAGGTACAGCGACTGCAGCGCGCAGAAAAACAGTGTCAATGTCGCGACTGTCGGCGGTAGTCGCTTCACGACTACGATAGTTGACGAAGATTCGCTGACCCCAGTCTCGACGACGGCGAACAATAATTCGCCCGAATCAAACGTTGACCCGGCCGGACCAATGGTCACCAAAGCGAACAATGTCACTGTTAAACCAGGCTTCTCTATATCCCAAGATGGTTCGAAGTAATTAGATGTGCATTTAGCGGACATTTTGTAATTTTCATTATACGAAGTATATTGTATAATTATACATTTTTATATATAAATTGTAAGATCAAATTTTGTATTGTAAATGTGTAGTTTTTTATACAAATTGTTATGCAAACACTAATTAATGTTTTTTGTTAGTGCTTTAGTAGAGGATTTTTTTTGTAATCATGAACGAGATAAAATCTTAATGGTCACATGGCCCGACGCTACCCTAACAATTGGCCAATAATGTCCTGTTAGTATTTTTGCAATTGGCCTATATTTTACCTACATCATTAGCCCACTAATCGATTCTGATCGTGAGAGCACTGTTTACGAAAAAATAAGTTATTTGTAAAACTAAAAGTCATGTTATAAAATATCATTTACAAACCTAAGCAAAATATTAAAAATAAGAGTATGTTGTCATAGTTCTATATACACGGTTATTTTTTTATCACCCTGGAAAATTTAAGGGACGCTTCATGACATGGTATTAGAATGTTTTATATATGAATAAAAAAAATTACTCGCTTACTTAATTTTATATAAATTTTTTAAAAAATCCAAAAAATGCTGCCTTAGTTGAAAGCAGGATTTTGAGATTTTTTTTATTTTTTTGTAATTTTTTATTATTTTTTTATTTTATTTTTTTTATTTTTTATATAATAATGGATGTGTCCTGAAGCATCCCTGAAATTTTCCAGGGTGATAAAAAAATAACCGTGTATAGAAGGCTGTAACTAGTCCTAAAAAGTTGATTGATACAAGAATTATGAAGCTACATTTTCTCAGCTTTTAAAAAGTACAAGTTAGATAATTATTAATATTAAGTTTTTGTATAAAAAGAATCAACATGAAAGAAGTCATCGTTGTCTCTTCAGTTGGATGCGGTGGTATGTGGCCATGTGGTGACCAAGAAAAAATGTAGAAGCCTTGAGCTATAGATGTTACAATTTTACAGGTGTTATTTTTAGATGAATTTTAATTTTATTACATTTATATCGCATTGTAATATTATAATATGTTTTCAATAATAGCTTTACGTTATTTCTCTGGAGCTTGTATTTATTGGGCATAGCTTTGGATTTTTATACTGTATTCAAAGAAAGACCAGATACATAACTGGAAGGTTCATTACAAGATCCGTGTAAAATCAACAATTAAATCCCAGAATTCACAAAGTCACATCAAAGTCAAATGTAACAAAAACAAAATAATCTACTTTAATTAAATATGACTAGATAAAAAAGGGCGCAAGAAACTTCTTCAAAAGTATGGATATTTACAATAAATTATGTTGCTAGAAAGTGATAAAAAGGAAAAAGTGATATACCTGTTTAGTTTTTAACTCCCAGCATTGACATCATTCAAATAATCATTGACTTTGAACTAACCTTTTCTCATAAGTTTTCACATTCCCTTTAGATCAAAAAACGGTTTTTTTCCGTTTTTTGACGCAAAAATAAATTCGTGGGGCGCGTGAAATTTCTTCCAACAACCAACCGCTCATATCATTAGAAATGCTATTTACGACTTTATTTACTCTGATTACACTACGGCCCGTTATGATTTTGCGTCTGATAAACACAATGGACCTTCCAGTTATGTAATATACAAATTCTTTTTTTTTTGGACATTTAACCACATGGCATTGTCAGTCCCGTTGTATCTTAACTCACTACAATCTCACCCAAATAAACAGAAATACAAATTCTTTTGCTGAATTTTAAATTTTAAGAGGTGTTCAAGGTGTCCAGCCACAAGTTGTGTTAAGTACTTAGATTTTTTAATAATAAAAAGCTGACGTGATGCGGGCAAGTTTTTTTGCAATATATACCTTTGCACATCTTGAACAAGTTGTCCTCGGAATTTGGCGAAAAAGGGATTTCGGCGAAGCAGGGCGCATCGCAAACATGCTAAAGTTCGCATGCATCACTTTCTACGTAATTTATCTATCTTGAAATTAACAGAAATCTCATACATTCTGACATTCCCATTTAACCCCCATTAGAGATGACTTTTCAAATAAGAATGACACAGTTTGAAGCATATACTGAAATCCCGCTTTTTTGCCATCCCTCGCTGTTACTCCATGGGCGGGGCTCGTTTTGCAGCAAGTTATTATAATTATGAAAACATTTCTTTTAAAAATGAATAGGTAAATCATCTTCTATCGTGTATAAGACTGCAAGTTAATCCTGTGTGCAATATTGAATCTTTCGCCAATTTAATATACATATTAAGTATCGCGAAAGACGTAAATACTTTTTAACCGACTTCAAAAAAGGAGGAGGTTATCAATTCGGTTGTATTTTTTTTTATGTTTGTTACCTCATAACTCCGTCATTTTAAACCGATTTCCAAAATTCTTTTTGTATTTGATAGAGTATACTGCAAGGGTGGTCCCATGGTCACCAAAGTCGGGATCGGATGATGGGATCCCATAGAAAATCGAGGAAAACACAAATTTAATTAAATTAGGGTTTCTTTCACTAAAAAGTTAAAAATAATTTTTTTTTTTTAAAAATAGAACCGACTTCAAAAACACTGAAAACTTAAAATTAATCTTCTTCTATATTGAAGTCGGTGACAAATTTTAACACTTTCTAGGAGATCATCGTTTGGCGCCGACTTCAATATAGAAGAAGGTTATTTTTAAGTTTTCAGTGTTTTTGAAGTCGGTTCTATTTTTTGTAAAAAAAAATTGTGATTATCGCATCCTCGCGGTAAAATGTTTTGTACAGCTACATAGAACTTTAAAGCGATTCCCGTTCCCGAGATTTATTACTCACCCCCGATTTAATCGTCGCTTATCGTTTTATTTTTTAGATGGTAATGATTTTATTGTGATTTAAAAATACATATTACAGTAATGGTATCTCTTCTAATTTCAAATTATTAGACTTGTATCTATTCTTTTATATTTATTATATCTTGATGTAAAGCATTATATACTGCTTACTAGTTTTCAAAACGCATCCAATTGGTACATACATGTCTTTTAAACTGCCTCTGAGCATTAAATAAAGCATTTGAAAGCCCTATTTATTGTTTCATTTTATATGATTTTTTTATAATTATCACTGGGTTACTATAACCTGGACACAAAATTATCGCATACTCTTTAAATTTCCTATAACTTCGGAATGAACACAATTTGGTTAGTTTACCTTAATTAACATTCAATGACTATTATCTATCGGCGCATTACTTATTCGCAGCCGCCGATCTCCATTACGAAGAAACATATTTATGGTAGGTAGCATAGGCACGCACGGTAGCATAGGTAGCATACACGCAACGACACGAGCCACGTCGATCAGTTTGATGCGCTTGCGTATCTCCGTATTCTGGATTCGTTTCCGCAGAGAAACACCAAGCATGGCTCGCTCCATTTTCCTTTGTGCTACCTGTATAGCGTGTATATGTTGTCCAGTCCACTCCAGGACCCAGCTCCATACACGAGCACCAGTAGGACGCATTGCTCAAAAAACTCGGCGCTTAAGAGATACAGGCATCTTACTCCAGAAAATGTGAGACATTTTGCTAAAAGCGCCCCAGCCTAGATTTATTCGGCGTTCTATTTCTTGTGTTTGCCCATTTTTTTCAAGAGTAAGTAGCTGCCCCAGATATATGTAGTGGTCAACCTGCTAAACCACGTTTCCCGCAATCATTGTGGGGCCTAGGTAAAACCATAGACGAAGAATAATATAGACTGCCAATGTCATACAACTATAAGAAAGGTCCTATTCCCGCCTTATATCTAGATGGCGCTGACCTATAAGGTTGCTAACTTTAATTTTGTTGATAATTTATACTGAATCATGCCTGAAACTTAATAAAAAGTTGTTTCAATAATAGTAAATTATAAATAATTCTACAATATTCCGCCAGAACAATTTTAATCTTTATCGAAAAATTTAATCCTATTACACGGTTTCTACGGTTTCGCGCTAGATGGCGCTATACAATTAAGCACGGTGCGGTCAGTGCGGTGCTTAGATTGTTATAATACTTTTTTACTAGATGGCGCTTAATTTAATGGATAATGTTACATTCAATAATTTTTTTTTTTAATTCTTACTGTGTATATTATAGGAATTGTAAATGATATCTTATGTACACAAATATTAAAATTAGTAACAAAAAGTGTATTTTAAGCTGTAAAAAAATAAAAAATACACGCGGAGAAATTAACTTCGTTAGACCCGATGCTCTCCGATACATTTTAATTCTATCTTGATTCTATGCACGGTAGGTACCTAAACTTTTAGGTGCTGAGTTGCAACTTGCAAGGCTTCCAGTCTTTTTTTGGAATGCGTTCGGATTTATGTGCCAATCGGTTATTTTTAGAAGCGACCTACTTTTATTATTTTTGTCTAAATGATAAGTTGATGATATCTTTAAAAGACTTCATTTTTGTTGTTAATGATATTATGAGTTAAAACATTATTTCTTATAGTTTTTATTTAATGACGCACATCAAAAATTGAAACAATTTTGCGTTCTTCACAATAGAAAAATATTTTACAAAAAATAAAAACCGACTTCAAAAACACTGAAAAGTCTACCAATAGGTACAGACAACATCACACTTCTATATTGAAGTCGGTATCAAACGATGATCCAGAAAGTCTTAACATTTGTCACCGACTTCAATATAGAAATGTGATGTTGTCTGTAACTATTCTTATATTATTTTAAACTTTTCAGTGTTTGTGAAGTCGGTTTTTATTTTTTGTAAAATATTTTTTATTTTTAACTTTTTAGTGAATGAAATCTTTTTAGTGAAAAGAACCCTAAAATAATATAAAGGAAATTTGGGTTTTCCCTCGATTTTCATGAGATCCCATCATCAGATCCTGACTTTAGTGATCTTGGGGCCACCCCAGGAGTATACCTACTCTATCGAATACAAAAGGAATTTTGAAAATCGGTCAAAACACGTTGGACACACCTAAAACTTTAAGGGTTTCCCTCGATCTTTATGGAATTCAATCATCAGATCCTAACCATTTGGGACCACCCTTGGAGTATCCTCTATCGAATACAAAAAGAATCATCAAGATCGGTTCATAAACGACGAAGTTATCCTCGAACAAACATAAATAAAGCATATATACGGTCGAATTGAGAAACCTGCTCCTTTTTAGGGTTCCGTAGTAAACAAAGAACCCTTATAGTTTCGCCATGTCTGTCTGTCTGTCCATCTGCGGTTTTACTCAGAGACTATTAGTACTAGAAAGCTGTAATTTTGTATGGGTATGTATATTATTCATGCCAAAAAAGTGGTAGAAAAAAACGTTGAATAAAAAATTTTTTTAGGGTAGCTCTCATACAAGTAAAGTGGAAGTAAATTTTTTTTTCGACTAACCCATCCTGTGGGGTATTGTTGAATAGGTCTTTAAAAAAAAATTTAGGTTCAGAACACCATTATTCGATTTAGGGATCCGTTTCTGAAATATTTGGTTTTAAAGTGCACATTTTTGTTAGAGATAAGTGTCCCCCCCCTCTAACTGCTAAACGGTTAGGTATACGGTTGTTTTTTTATCACCTTGGAAAACTTTAGGGACGCTTCAGGACACATCCATTATGATATAAAAAATTCTAAATAATATAACAAAAATATAAAAAAATCTCTAAAAATGCTGCTCGTAACTAGTGCAGCATTTTTTGGATTTTTTAGAAAATTAATCTAAAATTAAGTATGGGAGTTATTTTTTTATTCATAGGTACTTATTTAAATCATTCTAGTACCATGTCGTGAAGCGTCCCTTAAATTTTCCAGGGTAATAAAAAAATACCCGTGAAAAAATTACAACAGTAGTATATATATAACGAAGTTTAAAGGAAAACTATCAGATTTGAGTACTAAGTACAAACCAAGAAGTTATAGACGACCAACTTATAAAATGTACTCGGAAACCAGGTGAAGTTAAGTAAATATAAAATCATTGCAGCTTTAATCATAATAATAATGCCTAATTTAATAGCAACGTGTTGTGAGGTGTGATGTGAGTGTGACCTCAAAGTTGGCATTTGCAACTACGGAACGGAAGCCTACACTGCGCGTGGCCCTACACGCACTTAGCCGGTTTTTTTAGAAGTCGGTTAAAAAAAGGTTTATTTTTTGCCACTCGACGACACAGTTAGCGCAGAGGTCGAATGATCGCCTACTGCTCAACGGGTCGCGGGTTCGATTCCCGCACGGGACAGATATTTTGTATGGCCTACAGAAATTTGTGCCGGCCTGGGCGTGTGCAGTGCATGTGACACCCTAATGTATTTTAATGTTTTTGGGACACCCTAATGTATTTTATGTTTGTAACTGCACCGACGTTTTTAAAAAAAAGAAAGAAGAAAGACTCCTAAATATTTTAGTAGCACAAAAATAAAGAAAAGAGTTTTTTGTGTTTTGCAACGCGAACTTGCTTTATTTTACAACTGCACAAAGCTTTACTTACAATTTGCAAACTTTAACTTCTACATAAAAACGAAATGCTAGCCACTAATCACAGAACAATCATCTGTCAATACCAGCAAGGATATACCAGGTAAAATTTAACGCTTTCTGGGGTCCACGAGAAATTCACTCCTGTCAGGCGAAAATTACTCCACTTTGGTTCTCGAACGCTATCAAATTACTTGTTCTCCAACGCACCTTAGAATGAGAGTCAGAGAGAATGTCTGACAGAAAGTGTCAAAAATGTAGATAGCGCCATCTATCGTGCTCTTGTATAACTATATAAATCTATGTAATCACTGCTGTGCATCCTAGGAGCGTGTGTGCTTTGTTGCTTTTAAAAATATCGACAAATTTTAGATTTAATACAGCTCGCTCCATCTATTGCTCGTGGTTATAACTAATTTTAGAAATGTTAGACATTGGTGTCAATTCTGTTGGCATTCATTGGAATAGACTAAATTAAATTTAGTTTTAGTGCTGTCAAATCGTGTTTTTTGTTCGAAAAAACTGAAATCACAATTTGACAGCACTAAAACTAAATTTAGTTTAGTTTAATCGAATTAGTGCCAACAGAATTGCCACAATTGACAATCCTTTCTTTATATCATCCTTGGTAAAACGGACGACTCGTACGTTTAGAAGAATGAATCCGCCGCGGGCCTGCTCGAGGTGGATCGCTTGCATGCGCGCGGCAGCTGCGTTCGGCTAAATTATTATCTAAAAATTGGCTCGCGCGGTAAATAAACGTCTACCTCGGTCGAATATTGGCTCGCGCGGCTACCGCGCGTAGTTTATACGCACCTTAACGATACCACTTTTATCAAAATTGTGTTCATACATTTGAAGGAAATTGCATTTGAACTCAAGGGTTAAGGGTGGATCGGTTGATTTGTTTGCCAAAATTATTTTATAATGTGCAAACCTGGACAAAAATAATTCGATAGTTAAAATTAAGAATCATTCTACCAAAATCATGAAGTAAACATATTCCTCATTTGACAATCACTGGGAAATTTGGAGGCCAAATAGTGTAAAATCCTAATTTTTCGCCGACTTTCCAGGTAGCCCCTCGATTTCACTGACTTTCCCTGACTGCTTTGAGCTTACCTGACTTTTCCCTGACTTTCCAGAATGTGGACACCCTGGCAAGTCTCAAACTATGAATCTTGTTCGACAAACTCCGACAAATCACCGCTTCACTATTCCAGCAAACAATTTTTCTCTACGTCGGTTTGTTTTCGAGATCCAGCTACCTCAGTTGCAGCAACTTTGCTGCAGGTGAGCTCTGAAATGGTGGAACGACAAACTCTGAAACTTGTCCGACAGACTTCGACAAACTGCCGCCTATCTATATCAGCAAACAGATTTTCACTAGGTTGTTTCGTTGTCGAGATCTGTGTGGCCCGGCTGGGGCAACGTTACCCCAGCCGGGAAACAGCCACATATCTCTGAAACGCGCAAGCGACAAACTCTGACAGACTCTAGTTTATTTGTTTTGATAAGTTAATAATTTTGCTCCCATTGAATGTGACTTAATTTCTTATTTGTTGTTTTTTGTTATTACTTATATGATTACGGGTCGATTTCGGTGCTAACTTATATTTTATTACAGAAATTTAGATGTAAGGGAGGCAAAATATCTACGTTTAAAAATGTCAAAACGTAAGGAAACATTTCGAAAAGTGCACAAAGTGCCGGTGATAAAGTGGCGAATTGTAAATAAGTAGTTGGCTGGGGGCCGGACACCCCCCCATTGAAAATCAACATACACTAGATAGAATGAACTTTTTCTTCCAAGTACCAGTATACACTTTCTTTTATTTCATTTGAAAAAACATCGCCCCACAGGATTTTCTCCTGTGTCGTGGGTGCAGTTACAAACATAGAATATCACATGCACATACGCCCAGACTGGAACAAATTTCTGTAGGCCATACAAAATTCGTCCCGTAAGGGAATCGAACCCGCAACCCGTTGCGCAGTAGGTGATCACTCAACCTCTGCGCTAACCGTGTCGTAACTAGGCAGATTAAAGTTTTAATCGCCTATGTGGCTATCACATCCATATAATCAGCGTGAATAAATCAACTTGTGAAAAATATTCAGATATTGTATTTGAATAACAATATTACCTGATATTTTCAACCATTAAAATTATCTGATATTTTTATTCAACTATTAACTTTAAACTTATAATTTTTTTAACCATCAACGCCACCTCTAGCATTTGTTATTATAATATGAAATTATATATGTGTTCCTTTATTAATGAAAAGGCGAAACTTTTCCAGTGGTTTGTTTTTTTAATAATGAGAACAGTTAATTCAATATCTTTTATTAATGTTTGGCAAACAGCACAATGAAGTACACCTTGATAATCGTATCAGCAATAATCTACAATCATCATCACAGCGGACAGATAATCCTATTTAAGGCAGGCAGGCTTTAGAGATAGGCTAAAAATTCTTCCCATATTCAACATGATTACCGAATATTCATATTCAACTGAATATTCTGTTAGTTTGCTGCATAATTACCACATATTTAATTATTATTTAGGCTTACATATGATAAAAGGCCTATATTCTGAGATCCATTCATAGAGGTAATCAGAGAGAGGTAGAAATTAAAACGATAGCGAGTCATTCGCTATCGCCATCGTTAATCTCTATGAGTTAGGTGGTAGGGCCGCTGTTTATTACACAAAAAAGAACCATATAATTCAGCTGAATATTCAGTTCGGTACATTTTGGATCGAATATCTAATATAGATTATATGTAGCACAGATTATTAAGTACTAAGAGATAATCCAACCTAATACAGAGTCGAAGCAAAATGTAACAACATGCAAATAAATATGTGCACTGGTGTAACTTTGTTATAATTGAGAAAAACCTGAAGTGACCTTTAAGTACTTATACACACTCCCAAAAAATACTTTTTGTGTGAAAATACATGTCAACTTAAGATTATGTGCTCAGTGTACATCAAATAAAAATTTGGTGTACATATTTTTAATTTACTCAAAATTTTTAACATATTTTAAAGCTCTTAGGTATAATTACATAAACTAAGCTTAAATAATATCTTATTGACCAGAAATCTTGTATCACAATAAAAATAGAGTATGATAAAATACTGACTTATATGAAGTTATAAATAGTGCAATTAGTAAATAAATCGTGTTTAATAAGTATAAGGTATTATGTACTCCTATTTAGAATAAGATAACATTGTATACATTAAGGAAGAGCCTGTCTCTCATACCACAGGGAAACCTTTATGAGAGCAGAACTGTAATGTATATTTGTCATTTAATAATAATAAAAAAAAAATATATATCTACTCTGATTTAGCCATTTTTGGAGCAAACTTGAAGAGAAATTGTATAGTCTTAAATGTTCCTCGATGTTGGATGCCAGGCCAGAGCAGCATTACAACAGACAGAATATAAAGTAGGAAAGTGTTATTAATAGAGGAAGCCACCCACGCCAAAGTACAAAAGATACATACTGAGACAATGTAGTACTGAAAAAAAAATTAATGTGAAATTTTATATCAAATATTTATTAATATTTGTATCATCAGTATTAATCGAAATGCTGTTTTCACTCACCATGAATGGGCTGGTGTCTCGTAGGGTATAAAATGATTTTATTGTGTGTAGAAAACTATTGTACTCAATGACTATGCTCCTGCATATGTCTTCAAACATTTTTTCCTTTTGCCCAGTCCATGAATTTGGGCCATAAAGAGAGTTACATATGAAAGGTACAATGAAATCTATAAAATTGAAAACCATGCCCACTATTGCAAATGTTGCAATTGAATTGAGATCAAGCAACCATATTATAAGGTAAAGGAATGATAAACATCCAATAATAGCACAAGGATGCCATTGTTGCTCCCATAAAATTACAGACTTTAATGGCAACAATGCCATACGCCAGCCTTCAAGAAGTCTTTTTAACTTTTTTATTTGCTGTTCCTGAAAGCATTTTTAGTCATTGTGATAATGGGTTAAAAACTTATTACATTGCAAATTAAAGCCACAAATCTATTTAATACAATTGAAAAAGAGGAAACTGTTTTACCACCTGTTAAAATCAAGTATTATTTGTCTAAGAATGAAAGGTTAAATTACGGAAAAATTAATGAATGATAAATTGAAGAATTCACGTAAGTACCTGATCATTCACAATGTTAATCATTTTAGGTAGGTTTAAGCAATAACTTTACAATAATATGTAATTTTAGTGCCTCAACAGTAGCACAACCTTAGAACACTGAACACTAATGCTAACTACTAAAGGTGGGCGTTTAAATGAAAAGCACTTTAAAATGTTTGCTTTTGAACAAAAGTACAAAAACAGACTTTCTTTAACCAAAACATTTTTCTTGTTTTATAATTTGTGTTCAGAGTTGCGTTCCGAGGGTCAGAGTAATGCAACCGAGAGTGTTTTTCACACTCGCTCCGAGGTTCAGAACGGGTCGGTTGCAATCTTTTTTTTTAGTTTGTATCTTGCTGATCAAGATCAAACAGAGGGCAAAATATTACTAATCCTTAATATGAAATTAACAGTCAATATCCATTTTTCTGCTTAAAAATAATTACAACACATAGAAATCACTATATTTCCCAGTGTTGCCAGATTTTTTCCACCTTCCCCCCCAAATACATTTAAAAAACCCCTAGTTTCTCCAGTTTGGTTGATAAAAAACCTCTGACTATTTTGGCCATGTCATATACATAAGCTTTCTAATATTGACAATAAAAAACTTAGAAGTTTTCTTCAAATTACCTATTTTAATTTATTTCACATACATAGCCGTGTGTCTGTCGATTCGGATTTATCGTTATAAATGTCTGTGTGAGGCTGTGGAAAACAGTCTTTTAGCCGGAATTATGATAAACAAGACAGTTCAATGGTAACATAATGTGTTGCCAGCTAATACTCGTAAGTTTTAGTGTCCCATTCATTCTATTTGGTGAATAAATTGTCGGTCTTGTCTGATATAAAAAGGAATTTGCCATTTGGTTAGAATAGTAGAAAACCTTCAGAAAATCCCCTAGATAAATTTCGTGATATCAAAACCTCCAAAAAACCTCAGACCTGCAAAAACCCCTAGGATTTAGGGAAATCCTCTGAATTTGGCAACACTGATATTTCCCTTGTATTAGGCTTTAAAGAGTTCAAAGTAGTGTTATTTAATAAAATAATAAATAATTAGCATATTTTTGACATCGACTTTGACATAAAATCTGTCAGAGTGTTTTTCACCCTACGCTCGAGTCGGTTGTTTGGTTGCATCACTCGAAGCTTCTGAACGGGCACAGAGTTGCGTTCCGAGGGTCAGAGTAATGCAACCGAGAGTGTTTTTCACACTCGCTCCGAGGTTCAGAACGGGTCGGTTGCTATCTTTTTTTTTAGTTTGTATCTTGCCGATCAAGATCAAGCAAAGGGCAAAATATTACTAATCCTTACTATGAAATTAACAGTAAATATCCATTTTTCTGCTTAAAAATAATTACAACACATAGAAATCACTATACAGTGTGTAAAAAAAACCCTGTCAGATCTGACAGGGGCGTATAGGTATCTAATTAAAATCACCAAAATAAATATCCAATTTTCTTAATTCAAGAAAATAACTTTGCTATCGATTTTTTAAGTTTGCATTTTTGTCACCTATTGAATACTATTTACCCATAAAATGGAGAGAAATTTTTCAATGCATTACACAGTGGTAAGCAAGCGGCTCTTTTTATGCACGGTAGTGATGTGAAAAAGTTGTTGTTGAACTGTATCGTAAAGGGTCATAAGCCGTTAAATCGATTATGGAACGAATCACATGTAATTAAATCAATATTCTAAGTTTATTAAAATCGTATAAGATATTAAAGATATTAAAAATAATTTATTTCGAGAAATTTTCAGACCACTTTAGTAGTATGTTGGAACGAAGAAATAAAAATGAAGTGTCATTTAACTCAGTATCACGATGCGGTCGCAGACTGATGTTATTTGACAATATTTTACTCGTAAAAAATTAGACGAAAATTCTGTAAGCATAGTGTAAATTTCGCTGTAAAAAATGTAGATATGTTGAACGATGCACGATGGCGAGAGGTTTTTCGATTGTATGAACTCGATGATTCTCCAATGTTTTGATTTAAACTATTTCATTCGTGAGTTCTTGCCTGACTCACCTCGTGAGTCTCGTGACTACCAGTCCAATCATTCATTAAGAACAATCAAAATAATCAATGTCGCGATGGGACCAAAATGAAGTAAACAATCCTAATTATGTCCAGTTATCTCGCTTGATACATTAAAATGAGAATGCAATGAAAAAAAATCGGTAAATCTTCAGTCAACGTTTACATCCTTGTACACAACTGGCAATGCAATTGGTAATGTACAAAGAACAAAAGTTTCTTAGTACACTACCAGGTTTTGTACGAAGAAAATTTTTTCTTTGTACATCGCTGGTAATGTAACTCGGTTATGTACGAGTAACAAGGGTTATTTTCTTGGTAATTTAGTCATAACAATAATCATCACATAATAGGAGTGATAAAAATAATAACCCGGTTTTTTGCTAGCACTGGTATTGGCAATCACCTCTCACGCCGACTCGAAACATTCGAAAAACATCTTGATTATTTTATGAAAATTCTGAGTCGATGGATTTTATTTTTTGCCGATTATTAAAATATCTCTTAATCGCCCTCGCTAACGTAACTATTGTAGCTGCGTTACTTATTAAATTTGTATAGGAAACGTCCCTAACCTTTCTATCAGATAAGTACCTACTACAGATCACTTTTCTCATACAATTGGAACTCTGCAAAATTTTAACCTACGGGTAAATACTGAATCGCAATCAATGTATGGAAATCATTATTTTGCAAATATCCTGATCCTATGTTGCGATCCCTTAATGTAATACGTAACACAATTAATCTAGATCGATATTACTGATCACAAACACGGATCGCAATCTAGACTAACCCTGGCTGGCTTAGTAGATCCATCCAACCTTTTAATTCGATTTCTATTGCTGTTGAATCAACCTTCAAAAAATCCTACGACGATGAATCGATCTAAAAATAGTTGAATCGTATGACTCTTAATTGAACTTCGATCAAATCGAATCGATTCGGCGCATCACTACGGTTTCTCACTTGTCTTGTAGGCAGCATCGAAATGCCGAAAGCGCAAGCGGCGCGCTTTTGACAATGCTTCACCAAAGAAGCCGCACAATTTAACCCTTGATCACTCGCACGAGGTGGTGAGTTTTCGTTTGTAGACGTTTACGTCTGTGTAGTTATCGTTAAATTATCTTTTTAAACACAATTAGAAAGGTAAAAGAGGCAGTAATCATTGCGACAATATTTTTTACGTAAAGAAAGATGTGTGAAAGTTTGCGTGAGATGCTTACTTAGGCACCTTACGAGTGAAGTTACTTTGCACCTATTGTTACAATAATAATAATATTTTTTAAGAAGTCGTTATTTTTTCCAGTTTTTTAAATTAGTTGTAAATTAAGGAAAACTCAATTTTTCCAACAAACATCTCAAAAGAAACCTCAATAATTCTTAGTTTTTGAAAAAATAAAATGCTAAGTAATACTTCAGAGTATTTTCAAATAGGAAATTAGTTTTTTTTAAGAATCAAAACTAAAAGCAAAAGTCAATAACCTCGTAATGAGTACCTTTTATTAAATTTTTACAACAAGTAGGTATGAACTGTAGGCTTACTCCTGGATCAATTTCAACATTGAGATTGTGATTTTTTTGTACGCTTGAGCTGCCACACTGCCGCCAAAGTCGAGGGTGTATTGCGCAGATTTTGAATGAACCCAATTGAGTGCTATTTAATTTTTTAAAGATACGGATCCAATTTGTTACTGCTAATGTTGCTAAATAAGCGTACGAAAAATCACAATCTCAATGTTGATCGATATGTTGTCATATGATTTTGAATAACTTCTAATCAAACAATTACTTTTGTTTTTAATCATACAAAAGGAGCTTAGTAATTTCTTCAATTATGAATAATTCATAATGCCGCGGGTCCTGTTAGGGTCGTCTGCCACTAGTGTAGAAATTTGTGCGCGGAAACGATGGCATTAAAAAATAAAAACTATTAACAATTTGCTAAAAATGTCCATCCTCAAGTTATACTAAAGAAATATGTACTTTAATAACTCTCGCCGCAACAATATGGTACGAAATCGAATTTGATATCGTAAAACCTCGCGAGAGCTCACAGGGCTAAAAAACCACGCGAGTGATGACGGGTTAAGCGCAGCGCCCCAGGCCCCGCCCCGGCATGTGTTGATCCTATCCGTATTTACCTACGTAGGTCAGTTTCGCGACAACTTTCCCACCGCGTTTACACATTCGCGCGAATCGCGAGGCGAATAGCGAGGCGAATAACGAACTAGCTGTTTACACATGCGTGTTCGTTATTCGCCTCGCTATTCGCCTAGCAATTCGCCTCGAGATTCGCGCGAAATAGCGCGTTTACACATTCGCGCGAATCACGAGGCGAATAACGAACACGCATGTGTAAACAGTAAGTTCGCTATTCGCCTCGCCATTCGCCTCGCGATTCGTGAGTTCGCGTCGGGAGCGGTTTTTTGGACGCGAATCAAAGGGCACGAATGGCGAACACGAACTTACTGTTTACACATTCGCATGCATTTAGTTGACTGCTAGCGCCCGACCCAACCGAACGTGTAGACAAATTAGAGTGGAGTAAAGTGCGAATTTTAGAATTCCTAAAACTTTATTATAGAGAAGAGCTCATTTGGAACCCAAAACATCGCAATCATAATTACACATAAAAAATATTTTACAAAAAATAAAAACCGACTTCAAAAACACTGAAAAGTTAAAAATAATATAAGAAATAGGTACAGACAACATCACACTTCTATATTGAAGTCGGTGCCAAACGATATCTCCTCGAAAGTCTTAAAATTTGTCACCGACTTCAATATAGAAGTGTGATGTTGTCTGTACCTATTCTTATATTATTTTAAACTTTTCAGCGTTTTTGAAGTCGGTTTTTATTTTTTGTAAAATATTTTTTATTTTTATCTTTTTAGTGAATGAAATCTTTTTAGTAAAAACAAAAACCCTAATTTAATGCCAGCTCATCAGTGAGCTGGTATTTCATTAGCGTTTCCATCGATTTTCATGAGATCCCATTATCAGAGAATACAAAAAGAATGTTGAAAATCAGTCCACAATTGGCGGCGTAATCGCATAACATACACACAAAAAAAACATTCGCATCGAATTAAGAACCTCCTCCCTTTTTGAAGTCGGTTAAAAATAAAAACCGACTTCAAAAACACTGAAAAGTTAAAAATAATATAAGAATAGGTACTGACAACATCACACTTCTATTTTGAAGTCGGTGTCAATTTTAAGACTTTATAAGAGATCATCGTTTCGTACCGACTTCAATATCATCATCATCATCATCATCACAGCCCATATACGTCCCCACCGAGGGGCTCGAGCCTACCCTATATTAGGGTGATTAGGCCTTAGTCAACCACGCTGGCCCAGTGCGGATTGGTCGACTTCACATACATCATTGAACTTCTTCGCAGATGTATGCAGGTTGCCTCACGATGTTTTCCTTCACCGTACGAGCGTCAGACAAATGTACATATGAAATTCGAAACGAAAAACACATTGGTACATGGCGGGTCTCGAACCCCGACCCCCCGATTGGAAGGCAAGTGCCGAGTCCACTGCGCCACCGACGCTCTGTCGCGCGCTGTATATGCAAGTAGGTATGTATGTGTATATATAAACACATTCATACACATTACTTACATAACACTTACACACACACACATATACAATATGTATATGTGAGTGTTATGTGCGTGTATGTATGTTTTTTTCTTAATATCATATTATTTGAATATAACAATTATTGTCATTTATTACATTTATTTTCTTATGCCGTCATTTACTTTCTCTCCTTAGCCTAATGGTTGACTGGTAGAGAGCGATGTTTATCGCTAAGTCCGCCATATGTTTGTAACATTAAAGCTTAAATTATTAAAAACTAAAATGTAGCACGCATGCCGCCATTATTTTCACGTCCTCCGTGTTCGTGTGCTAATATCAAAATGAATCACCCGCGAATGTGTGAACAGTAGTTCGCGGTGGCACTCGTAGGTACGAATGTTTCGTCGAATGACGAGGCGAATAGCGAATACGAATGTGTAAACGCCACACGAATGTTTCGTCGAATGTTTCGTCGAATGTTTCGTCGAATATTTCGTCGAATGTTTCGTCGAATGGCGAACACGCATGTGTAAATGCGACATCCGAGAGATCGTTTCGGTATTAATGCGTGTTTGTGTTCCGCGAAATGTCTTACTCCAATCAAGAATACTTTAATATGCTCATGTGTCTGGGTAGGAGTGACCGCAATTACTCTGCAGCTCGTAGAGATTATGAAGTGCGTTTCTCTATTCCGCAAGGTATCCCTGTGCCGTCTGAGCGCGCGTTTCAGCGTTTGCACAACCGCGTATTCACTACGGGTAGCGTTCACGGCCGGGATAATCATCGTGCTAATGCAGGCAGGCCACGAGTTCATAATGTGAATATCGAGGAACAGGTGTTAGAGCTTTTCAGTGAGGATCCTACTCGAAGCACTCGTTCGGTGGCGCGACAAATTGGCTCCAACCACATGCAAGTATGGAAAGTGTTAAAAGAAGATGGCCAGCACCCGTATCATTATCGACGTGTTCAAGCATTACTGCCTGCCGATTATGAACCGAGAGTGGAGTATTGTGCTTGGCTTTTAGGTAAAATAAATGAAGACCCAGATTTTTTAAACAAGATTTTGTTTAGTGACGAGTGCACTTTTCACAGAACCGGCGTGTTTAATAGTCGCAACGAACATGTCTGGTCAACAGAAAATCCTTTTGCCATAAAGCCAAGCCACTACCAACATCGCTGGCGAATAAACGTTTGGGCAGGCATCTTAGGAAACCAAATTATTGGCCCTATCTTTTTAGGTCATACGATGAGCGGGTCCAATTATTTATCGTTTTTAAGAGAAGAGTTAGACGAAGCTTTAGAAGATTTATCGGTGGCTACTCATAGATCAATGTGGTTTCAGCATGACGGTGCGCCGCCTCATTTCTCTCGAGCTGTGCGCGAGTATTTAAACCAGCAGTATGGGGAGCGGTGGATAGGCAGGGGCGGACCTGTCTCGTGGCCTGCACGTTCGCCAGATCTGTACCTCTACCATGAGTTGCCATCGATTGCACACTGTAGTTAACTACAGTCGCTAACGTGTTAACGCAGACGATATCGTTTTCGATAGTGACCGTACCATGAGTTACTTTTGCATTTACCTGACTTCGTAACGTTAACTCGATAGTATAGTAAACGATACAAAGGATACAGACTACTTACAGGTAATTATTTGTTGTCGTCATGTTGGTAATACGCTATAATCCGTCTTTGCAAAAAGGTATCTCAATTCGGTTTCTTACCATATTGTTATGAAAGATTTAATTTAGTCGGCTTATACATCAACTTCAAATTATTTCATAGGTTATATTTTTAATCATTGTTTGATTACATTCACGAAAACTTATTTAGTTTTATGTTAAAGAATAAGTTTTTATTAAATGTAGGCCATGTATTGATTTAATAATGATATAGACAAGCGCTCCATGGTTTCAGTTAATGGCGCAATTCATAGGAATATATAGTAATTATAGTTTAATTGTAAGTATTAACATTGTTGTGGTAAACATTGTAACAATTTTCCATTTAAAATAATCATTTTCTATGCTTCTATGGGTTTGTTTTTTAGTACCCATCTATTTAAAGACGTGGCTACACAAAGAGACCTATTGGATTGATAATTTAAATGTAAATAGTGCAATCCGTTATAATTGAAGAATTTTCCATTATAGCTAAATAATTTAACCAATTAATTTTTTCTTTCAGGCTTTAGATCACCATTATCTCAATTGTTCCCGAGGGTCCACAGGAAAATATGTATAATATTTGTTTAATTCAATAGAGTTGACAAATATGCTGAAAATTGATACCTGCCAAATGTAGTATTACAGGAGATATACAACTGCATAAGTGAGTGGGTGAATGAATAAAACTAAAAATGTTACTCCTTTACAGTATGAGTAATTATGATGAAGCAATTTATATAAAACTTAAAATAAAGCTGATGACTTCTGACGTCGGCCAATATTCATATAAAATACTTTTATTTTACAATATTATGATTATCTATTATGGCTTTATGTGATGTTTAATGATATGTCTGTTGTTGCAGAAGTTTAAGTTCCAAAATTTATCTGGAATTAGAGTCAAATGTCCAACCATAAAAATTACTGCACAAGAAAGAACCGGTACTACTGTTATTTATTATCATTCAATAATTATCATATTTTAGCAAACTTAATAGATGAAGAAATTTGTTTAATCGACACTATTATATTATTAAAATATATTCTATTGGTATTTTACTTATTTTGTATGATTACAAGTCAGTAAAATTATATTGCTGCCAAAATCTTAATGACAGTATGAAAGTATGCAGAGTCACAGCTACAAACTCACTGGATACTTTAGCAAACTGCACATTATTATGAGGTAAAATTAGGCTAAATGATCTAAGGGTAAAATACAGTGGGAAGTTGTCTGAAAAATACATTTTGTTTGTATTATTATTTTATCATAATAACAGCAATGGTAGGGAAGCAATTAAAGAATATTACTATAAATGCATTGTTGACTGAAAAACAGTGAATTATTGTGTTCACATTACGACTCTTACATGGTTTTTGGGTTGGGCAATATATATCACCAACAAACCTGTTTTATACCATCCACCTATTTGACATATGAATCAGAATAAATTCAAATATACAGAAGATTGTTTGTTTTATTTCATATTGTTTATATTCATTGAACAGCGAAGTTATATTTATTAAGCACTTTGATACTGAATCATGCCCATATTCTTTTACGTAAGGTAATAACTTCTTTTACATAAGATGTAAAAGTAAAAATATAGTTTTATAGGAATGTTCATGACTGACCAGTCTCATAAAAAATGGACAATCTCCATTGAAAGATAATGTTTTTGATGCAAATTCTTAATGTTTATGTTAAATAACCAGAGGTACTAGGTCTTCTGTGTTATTGCAAAGCAGCAATGCTTTTCTGTTTTATATTGAAGGATACGAAATTTCAGGGTACTGTAACTACATTCATAAGATAATAACCTACACCTTGTACACTTTGGTCATTAGAAGACTATAGGTGACTATGATCATCTAAGTAGTAGACTATTTGCTTGTTTGCCAACATTCTTGTGTAAAATATGCACAAATACAACAATTCTGTTGTTCTTTATATTAGATTCAGTATGAAATACCTATAGACCTAGAACTTTATTGAAAATTAATATTTTTTGCTTTGTCAAAAGTCAAAACAAGGAAATCCTACTTAGGTAAATAAATTAAAGAGTGGGCTCATGTAATTTATTTATTTTTGGTGTAAAAAATGTGTTAACAACATCTTTTTATTAATCTACCAATAAAAAAAATCATCAACCAATGTTTCCTTTTTAATGCAATCCAAACTATTGTGACACTGTAAAATCCAACTGCAGCTGTGGAAATAAATCAGTCCAAAAAATGAAATGCTAAAACCGAAGGTCTTGGCTGCACCATTCTGTATTATCATCAATGCCACTCAATCAAATCAACCTCCGCTACTCATCCAAAATAAATGTAGCTGTAAAAAATAAAATCTTATAATAATATATGCACCTTTTTAAGTTTTAACTGACTTCAAAAAAGAAGATGTGTTGACTGAATAATTTTAAAAAAATATTATGTTCACTGATTACTCCGCCAATTGTGGACCGATTTTCAAAATTCTTTCTTTTTATCGATAGAGGGATCCTGGGATAATGGAAGGAAATACTTAAATTACAGAGGCACATCCAACATATTTCATTTTTTTCTGATGATATTTAGGTAAGTAGGTACCTATTTGCATCTGATAGTCATCATATCATGTTACTGAGCTGATGATGATGGAAGGTTTCTGGTAGGTGACGAGTTTGGGAATTTTACTAAAAATATTGAAATATTTTTTTTTTCAACAAAAATTAAACAGGCTCCAAAACACCAAAAGTCCTAAATACAAAAATACATACAATAATTATCACATTTTTATATTGAAGTTGGTGCCAAACTTTTCAGGTGATATTGCTTGGCACCGACTTCAATATAAAAATGTGATATTGTATGTATTCTTATATTATTTATGATTTTTTGGTGTTTTTGAAGTCAGTTTTATTCTTTGTAAAAAAATTAGGTATACCTATTACCAATAGCGTTTTATTAGAGAAACAACTCTAAGAAGTTATTTAAAAAAGTTATTAAGGTTTATAATATAGAAAATAAAATGCAATTCTTTACATTTGAGGGTGTAAGAATGTTTTACCTCTACACAGTGACAATGATTTTTAACCACAATTCTTTTTCCATTTGACTGGCTGTTATATCCAGCTAATTCTTTGCTTCTTCATTGGACTTGTTGCACGCAAGTATGGATGTGGCATCAACAGTCCCATTTATGGATAATCTGTAAGAAATGTTTTGTAAATAAAATGTTATAGAATAGGTATTTTAACACTTTGATATAGACTATTTTTAATTTGTTATCAGCTTGTCAAACAATTCCTTAACTTCTAGGGATGCCTTGTAGTTTATTGAATGTGTTATTCTGCCATACATAAGGATGACATTTTGTTTTGTTATTTCCAAAAATCCAAGTTTTGCATTTACCTACTGAAGGGGTCATACGAAGACAATCTGAATTATTACCCATATATTCACTTCAGTTGTCATAAAACAGTATTATACACTTAAGATATGTACCTCTATGATCATAAAGCTATTAAGATCAAAACAAAATTGTAAGTAACTTTTTAAAAATGATAATTTGATTTTGAGGTTACTTACATAAACTCTGTATAGCTTTCAGTTTCAAGTCTATATTTGCTTTTAAACACCAATGCTGAAATGCTTATTTATAATACTATAATTAGCACAAATAGTTGTAATCACTCTTTTGAACTTTTTCTCACGACTGCTCCCGTATTTTAATTGTTTTCGTGTCATTGACGTATATATTATGTATGTGTTATTATTCTTGAACTCAGCCGTGGTTGGCATATTCCATGCAAAAAAAATCACAACTTATTAACTAATTTAACTCAATAATATTATTCCAAACTTGCTTAGATTATCTATCGAATCGAGTCTCACGCTTGAAAATGTAAGTGAGTAACGTAACTACAGAGTTATCGTTTTGTACGTTATCGTCTATCGAGTAGCTGTCAAATCATGAACTCATGGTACCGATTTCCATACAATATGCACAAAATGTTTGTCGATAGCGAGCGCGTTTTCGATAGGTTCGCGACGTATCGTAAACTATTGCACTCATGGTACCGATTTTAGTTCACCGCGTTACCGCTAGGGGCGCTGTACAAAGGTCCATACAAAAATTTACGCAGTCGACCCTTGGGTATATGTGTTCTGTGATATCGACTCCAAACGAATGCAAACTCATGGTAGAGCTACTGACCCCGCTGGATTTTTATTTATGGGGTCACGTAAAACAAATCGTTTTTAAAAACTTATGTGACAGTGAAGACGAAATGCGTGTGCGTATTGCTGCGGCTTTCGATTCGATAAAATCGGACACGAATATGCTACTAAAAGTGCGCGCCAACCTTGTGGAAAGATGTCAACGTTGTATTGAGATTGGTGGTAGACATATGGAGCAACATCTTCGCCACAACAGCCAAATAGGCTTTCTCATAGACTGATGATTCTCATAGACTACTCCTAAAGGCCCATGACACAAAAAAGCTCTTTTAAGAGCTACTAAAATTTCTTTATTTCATTAACGATCAGCTCTTAAGAGCCGGGATCACTTTCATTCATGACCATCATACCTACTTCGCGGGCGGGCGAGCGCGCGCGGGAAGCGCGGCCGGTCACGTTCCGTTCCGCGCCCCGCCCGCGCCTCGCCGCCCGCCCGCGCCTCGCCGCCCGCCCGCGCCTCGCCGCCCGCCCGCGCTTCGCCGCCCCGCCGAATTGCCATGTAAGCTTTTATAATCTAGTTATTTTTTTCACTTTTTTCAACAGGGTAATTTTTTCTTTCAATTAATGCAAATGATTACATAAATAGAACCAAATCTTGATACCTAATACCACCCTAATTGATCGGACAGGGTTTTTTTTACACACTGTATTTCCCTAGTATTAGGCTTAAAAGAGTTCAACGTAGTGTTATTTAATAAAATAATAAATAATTAGCGTATTTTTGACATCGACATTGACATAAAATCTGTCAGAGTGTTTTTTACCCTACGCTCGAGTTGGTTGTTTGGTTGTGAGGTTTGAACGCAGCTCTGAGCTGCGTTCAGAACCTACGCTCGAGTGCACTCCGAGTGCACTCTGACAGCAACCGACCCGTTCAGAGCCTCGGGGTAAAAAACGCTCTGACGGACGGTTAGTACACTCTGTGCCCGTTCAGAAGCTTCGAGTGATGCAACCAAACAACCAACTCGAGCGTAGGGTAAAAAACACTCTGACAGATTTTATGTCAAAGTCGATGTCAAAAATACGCTAATTATTTATTATTTTATTAAATAACACTACTTTGAACTCTTTTAAGTCTAACACAAGGGAAATATAGTAATTTTTATGTGTTGTAATTATTTTTAAGCAGAAAAATGAATATTGACTGTTAATTTCATAGTAAGGATTAGTAATATTTTGCCCTTTGCTTGATCTTGATCGGCAAGATACAAACTAAAAAAAAAGATAGCAACCGACCCGTTCTGAACCTCGGAGCGAGTGTGAAAAACACTCTCGGTTGCATTACTCTGACCCTCGGAACGCAACTCAGAGTGTACTAACCGCCTGTCAGAGCGTTTTTTACCCCGAGGCTCTGAACGGGTCGGTTGCTGTCAGGGTGCACTCGGAGTGCACTCGAGCGTAGGTTCTGAACGCAGCTCAACCATCGAATTATCGTACCAAAACAAAATCACAAATAACAAAATGTCAACTTGACAATGACATGTGACTCGGCCGTAGTCCGAAATGCGCCAACATTACATACCACAAATTATATTACTGTTGTACAGGCGTGCCTGGGCTACGTTCCAAAACATCACCCGAGTGCACTCGGTCACCCGAAGTATGTCCTAAAACATTTCGGGTGCACTCGAGAGTGTTGGAGTGGCGTGTCCTAAAACGCTACGGAGTGCACTCGATCGAGTAGAATCTCACCCGCATAATATAGCAAGGTGTAATTTCACTCGATTGGATTCGGCGGGAAATTGTGTGGATTTTAAAGTTGTGTGTGATTGTGATTACAAAGATTTCATATTCACACACAATTTGTGCATCTCGGAGAGCAAGGATGCGCTTCGTAACGTCGACAATAAGTTAATTTTAAATTCCAAAGACTAAAGGTATGTAAGTGACACGATTGTAAAATTGGCCTTCATTTCCGCTGAAGCTAGGTTAGGCCGCGATTTAACAGAATTCATATTCTGTTGGTTTTAGCATTTTCGTAGATGAAACAGAGGAATGTAATCCATGCATTAAAGCGAACGGACGCGCCGATGAATTATATATTTTCTTATTTTTGTATATTTGGTTATGTAAACAAAGCAGACAACACTCTTGCCGTTCTAAAACAACCAACACTCCGACCACCCTAACCGGCCACTCTCCCCCACAGAACACAGAAAGAGGTTAGAAAGGCAATCGTGCATCGTTTGTACGGGAAGCGCTGTCGCCAGTTTTGCTCCCACATCTTTTTCGAGTTTTTCTTAAACCAATAAACGCGAGCTTGCGCTGCTCGTGCAAGATCAAAGAAAGACAATCAAGAGAACTATGCCTCGGTAATTACCGTGCTGTGGTTGTCCGTAAGTGATTAACCCTTCGTACTCACGGCCACAACTATGTGCATTTGCTCATAGTTGTGGCCATGCAACGGGCGCGCGTGCCCCGCCTACATAGCCCTTCTAACCTCTTTCTGTGTTCTGTGCTCTCCCCCCACCACCTACTCACTCCGGGTGATGTTTTGGAACGTAGCCCTGTACAAACGACGTGGTCAGAATCGAATACGTACGTATGGTGATATTTGCAATGTTGTCTTGGCTCACTATTGGCTTTATCAAAGAAAAATGGTATTGTTTTCTGTACCAAAACCTTAGTAGCAGATCTGTGTGTTTGCTTAGAAGAACAATTATTCCGAGAAATATACAATTTTACCATTTGTGGTGCAAGATATTTTTCTTTGTAAATCAAGTAGTTCAGTGTATTTGTAATTTTAAGACATAAATTATCCAAATATGTTGCCCTTCAATTCATAGATGAGTCATCATTTGTGTCTAAAAACGTGCAGTTAGTATAATTTTTTATCAATAATTTTATATAATCATTCAAAAACCTTATATTTAGATTAGAATTATACTGTACATTAGTGATGTATACTCTAAATTTTCTTAGTTTATACAATGCTATTCCTAACTCAGAAAATAAAAGCAACCACCGCTCAGCTTTTTGAGTACGTTCAAGAGGGGATTGACCGAGCATCGGAGCAGTACCCATCTGCGGAGGTGGTGGTCCTTGGTGACTTTAATGCTCACCATAAAGAGTGGTTGAAGTCCCGGACCACTGACCTCCCGGGTAGGACTGTCTTCAACATGGCTTCGGCCTATGGCCTCTCTCAACTGGTGGTACAGCCCACCCGTATCCCAGATATAGAGAGCTATGAAGCCTCCTTGTTGGATCTACTGCTGACTACGCGACCTAGCGGATACAGGGTTGTGGTCGATGCTCCTCTTGGATCATCGGATCACTGCCTTGTCCGTAGTACTGCCAGTCTTGCGCGACCCCATCGCGTGTCTGCGGCTGGCAATCGTTCAGTTTGGCGGTATGAGTCAGCACACTGGGATGGACTCCGAGAATTCTTCGGATCCTACCCCTGGAAGCAGCTCTGCTTCGCCTCCGAAGATCCCGATACTTGCGCAGATTGCGTCACTGAAACGGTGCTGATGGGAACGGAAGTTTTCATACCCAATGCCAAAATACCTGTTGGCGGTCGCAGTCGTCCCTGGTACAATAATACCTGCAGGAAGACTGCCCACCTCAAGCAATCTGCGTACATCGCCTGGGACAATGCCAGAAAAAGTCGGAATCCTGACGTGACGGAGAAGAAGCGACAGTACAACGCTGCTTCTAGATCCAACAAGAAGGCTATTGCTGAAGCCAAGGCGGAACACGTGGCCAGGGTTGGCGAGCGACTAGGAAGCTATCCCAGTGGGAGTCGTGCTTTTTGGTCGCTGGCCAAAGCTGCGCAACGTAATTTCTGCCAGTCCAGTCTCCCACCACTGCGTGTAGCTAATAGCAGCCTGGCCCACAGTGCAAAAGAGAAGGCCAATCTCTTGGTCCAACTCTTTGCCTCTAACTCGACAATGGACGATGGAGGAGCCACACCACCTAACATCCCTCGGTGTGAAAGCTGACTGCCTGAAATACGCATTACACGACGTGCGGTCAGGCGGGAGCTTAAGCTCCTGAACGTCCATAAGTCGAGTGGGCCGGATGGCATCCCAGCAGTGGTGCTGAAGACCTGAGCTGACCCCCGTACTAACGCGCCTTTACCGCCTTTCCTATCAGAACAGCAGGGTTCCATCTTCGTGGAAGATTGCTCACGTCCACCCAATTCCCAAAAAGGGTGACCGATCCGATCCGTCAAATTACGGGCCAATAGAAATAACGCCCTTGCTCTCCAAGATTATGGAGCAGGTCATCAACTCCCGCCTCCTACGGTACCTGGTAGAGCACCAGCTGATTAGCAACCGACAATACGGCTTCCGTCACGGCCGTTCAGCTGGTGACCTTTTAGTTTACCTGACCCACCGTTGGGCGGAAACTTTGGAGGGCAAAAGTGAGGCTCTCGCCGTGGGACTAGATATTGCTAAGGCGTTTGATAGGGTCTGGCATAGAGCTCTTCTCACGAAGCTACCATCATATGGACACCCCGAGGGACTCTGCAAATGGATAGCCAGCTTCTTGGATGGTAGGAGCATTCGTCGACGGCTGCTGCTCCAAAACCATGCCCATAAACGCTGGCGTTCCACAAGCTTCGGTGCTTTCCCCAACCCTGTTCATTCTGCATATCAATGTCATGTTGTCCATTGAGAACATACATTGCTATGCAGATGATAGTACGGGTGATGTGCGGTATACCGACCACCAGAATGTCCCTCGGATTTCTTTGCAAGAAAGGCGGTCACAACTTGTGTCTGAAGTCGAGGACTCTCTAGGGCGAGTCTTTGAATGGGGTGCAAAGAACTTAGTTAAGTTCAACCCCACGAAGACACAAGTTTACGCATTCACTGCGAAGAAGGACCCATTTATCGTAGTGCCTCAGTTCCAGGGAGTTACTCTTCGAATGTCCAGTGGTATTGGGATCCTCGGTGTGGAAATTTCTGCCAAAGTGCAATTTGGGAGTCCTTTGGAGGACAAAGCCAAATTGGCGAGCAAAAAACTGGGCGACCTGAACAGAGCAGTGCTTCATTCCTCGCCAGCGGCTGATGCTTTATAAAGCACAAATACGGCCGCATATGGAGTACTGCTCGCACCTCTGGGCAGGAGCTCCGAATTATTAACTCGACCCTCTTGACTCCCTGCAAAGGCGTGCATTCCGCATCGTCGGTGATCCCAATATCACGGCCTCAATGGAGACGCTGGAGCAAAGGAGAGACTTTGGTTCTCTTTGCGTGCTCTATCGGCTCTTTAACGGAGAGTGCTCTGAGGAACTGATTGCAATGGTGCCCTCGTCACCTTTTTATCATCGCACCACCCGCCACCGCAATAGAGTTCATCCGTACCACCTGGAACCGATCTCGTCTAGCACAGTTCGGTTTCAGCGTTCATTTCTTCCACGTACGTGCAGACTCTGGAACGAGCTCCCAGCTGCGGTGTTTCCTGAGCGCTACGATATGTCCAACTTCAAACGAGGTTTAAAAAGAGCACTTCTCTTCAGGTAGGCAACAACTGAGCTTTGCCCTTGGCATTGCAGATGTCCATGAGCGGTGGTTACCACTTACCATCAGGAGGGCCACTTGCTCGTCTGCCACCTTTAGCAATAAAAAAAAGTTTCAAGCTCTTTAGACTATTGTATGATATACTTAACAAGTGTATCATACAATAGTCTAGAGCTTAGAGTACCTTATATTTAAAAATGGGCCCGCTGGCTGGACGTTTGTTTAAATGACGAATCTATTCAGAAGTATAGGTTACAGAAAATCTAAATTTTGGATTTGTAAGGTAGGTACAGTCAGCAACACGTCAAGCTTTACATTTGCATTACGAAAGCCGCCGCTATTACAAGCGAGTCGAGCGACATAAGGGCGGTCTCAAGGTCAACATGTAAAGCCTAGCGTGTTGCTGTGTGTAGGGGAACCTGTTGTACCTTGGACAGAGTTGTACCTAGAACAATCATATTTTTTTCAAAAGTCTCACTCGCTACAAAACTATTTCCTATTGTATTTGAATCTTTATTTGTTACCATTAACGTCAAGTTAGTTGTGATTCGCCGGCGCCGTGTGAGCACAGTCAAAAAAGGCAAATTATTGTTTTACACCCAAAAAGTAAATTTTTTAGTCTATACTTCATACCAATTTATTTAAAGTGATGCATGTTTGTGAAAACTCATTTATGCAGAATCTTATATTAGTATATCTAGCTACTAAGCGGCATGATTGTCAGATCCTTACCTCAATCTGAAGTAAGTTTATAAAGCTTCTTAGGTAAAATTGTCGCGATGTTGTACCTTAGCCACCTAACTTGCGATGTACCTCGGTCACAGGCTAAGGTAAGGCTAAGGTATATCATTCTATCGGAAATAGGTTAACAATTGTTTACATACGTTTTTATGAGTATCGTTGTATTGTATTAAAAAAAACATATTACAGTGTTTTCGAAAGAATGCCGAGAAACAAAGAAAAAACACTCGCTCGGCGAAATTTACGCTTCAAGCCGGCTTTTGACTATAGGATGTAATATATATTACATGTTCAGCTATATATTACATCCCGGGTTTGCTGTTCTCACTATCAGATATATTTTTTAGAATAGTTCAGCTTCTATGATCCTTACATCATAACGTCTTTTATTGAAACGGTAGACCTCTCGTTATTAAATGGATAATATGGAAATTGTTTTGCTAGATACTTTCGATAGTTCATCAGACGAAAATGATGCAGTATTCGATTTACATGTCTCATTATTTAGAAAAAATACAATAAACGTCGATTCTGGATATCGAATCTTAATAGACTAAAGGCCTTACTAATAACCATTGTATAAACCTTGTATAGTTAAGTAGTGTTTTGTCTCTTTTGTTCGAATTTGAAATGTCATTCGAGTGAACGTGACAAAACACTGTTTAACTAAATCAGGCGTATACAATGGTTATTAGTAAGGCCTTAAGAAAAGATTATAGTGAATTTCTTATTACGTTTCTCCATGCAGCATCCTTAATTTCATTCATTTTATACTCTTCAAGATTAGTCGTAAACCTAACACTTTCTATAAAATGTTCCATTATAGGGATAAATACGTAAATAGGTAAATACGTGGTAAATACGTAAAGAAAAGATTGCGAACCAAAATACCCAAAAATCATAACACGCGGACAGCTATGTAAGTACATGCGCATGACCGTCACGATTCGAAATGAAGGCGAGGCAGGGGCAGAGGTGCGGTGTGCGGGAACGTGAGGTAAAATATATCGCCTTCAAATATAGCTCGGTCGGGCGAAAAAATATTTACAGTTTGGGGTGTAATATATATTATAGCACAGTGAGAACGGTCTCGTAAAAAAGTATGGCAAGCGATAAAATATTATATCTCAAAATGTAATATATATTACATTATATCCCATAGTCAAAAGCCGGCTTCATGGTGCTTCCGTGCAATTTCGCAATTCCCGCACTGACAGTGGATTTTTTCATCACCTTTTTTCATCATGTGGTGTTAGAAACGCCACATGATGAAAAAAGGCACCTCAGTGCAAGATTTACGTAAAAATCTTGCTTGCAAGTTAATAAAGTTAATGAAGATAAAATGCTAGTGAACTACATTATGGATGCAGAGAATCTTCAATTTTAGCTTCAAGGTTTAACTTTAGAAGACGTCAAAGTACCGGCGTACCAGTTTGCAAAGGTTAATCAAATTAAATACCCTCCTCCACATGATTCGATGCCAAAAATATTATTAATTATCATTGTAAGAAAATAGATGGATGAGGCTTTTTTAAGAAACAATAGTTTTCCTTAAATGTTGTTGTTAATAACTGTAATTATTGTTAATTATGAAAATAGGCACAGTTTTATGAATGAGTTATGTAGTTCATTGTATGATCTTAGCATATATGCACATTGGACAGGTGTTGCTTGCACCATTTTTTCAAAAAAAATCAAAATTCAAAAAACTGGCCTAGGTACAACAGGTTCCCCTACATAATAATAGTTTCTAACTCCTAGCACTATTATTGGGCGATCTGGATCATAAGGGTTCCCTCTAGCTAGTCACTATAAATACGTCATTCAATCAGTAACTGTCGAGGTGCAAAATATATCTTATTTATTTTCTTTAGGTACAAAATAATGTCTCCTTGAAAAGCTATCACCTGTTGATAAATCTCGTTGGGGCCAGCCAGATAGATGCACACAGCCACACAGCACATACAGCCACTACTTTCTACTAATGGTGTTTTCAATACAGAAGTTTCGTGACTTCTTTAAGTAATATAATAACTAATAAAATAATTTAATATTAATATGTTTTGAATAAAGGCTGTAGTTTTTACATACCAATTCGTTTCTATTTCCTCGCAGGTGGTCCGAAAAAGTGGAGTATATTCCTTGGGGATAAACCATTCTAAGTCTTGGGAATAAAGCTTCGCTCGGAAGTTAAGCATAGTCTTCCGTAAACGCACGCGATTCAAGTCTACTCCCGTGACATAAAACACGGCTTTATCTCCTTGGTTAATAATAGACTAATATTGCCTTATAAACCAAAGAGATTTTTTGCTCCCTTCATGTTAAAGAAATAATAACAATAGTAGTAAATTATGGAACATTGTAATAAAAAAATACAAAAATTATAAAATATACAAGAGCTTAAACAATAAAAACAGTCTTACATATTAACAATGAATCAAATCACATTTAATTGATGCGTAAAGTCACGTGCTAATTTGAAATTTTAATTTTTCTCCATACCCATTCTCATTAATATGTTTTTGGAGTTTACAACATCATAAAAGTACTTATGTCATGTCATTTTAATAATCACACAGAGTAGCAAGTTTAAATAGACAGAGTACACCTTTCAATATTTTATTGCACAGATACAATTTTTCGAATGGTTATATTTTCTGGCAGCATCTCTTGTTATTGTGCAATTCGTCGGAAATACCGTTTTCCAGGTGTTTTGGCATTATCGTGAGTGAGGGTCTGTAATTAAAAAGGTACTTATTTATTTAATTTAAGGTGACAAATAGGCATTGATCACATCATGTTTGAGTGTTATCCTTCCTTACTTACTAATATTATAAATGCGAAAGTAACTCTGTCTGTCTGTGTGTTACATTCACGCCTAAACTACTGAACCGATTTAGATGAAATTTGGTATAGACATAGTGTGAGTCCAGGAAAGGACATAGGATAGCTTTTATCTCAAAAATGACCCCTTAAGGGGGAGAAAAGGTGGGTAGAAATTTGTATGGGGAATCAATAACCGCTGAACCGATTTAGACGAAATTTGGTATGGAGTTGTGGGAAAGGATAAAGAAGTTTTTATCCCCGAAATCATTCCTTAAGGGTGTAAAAAGGAGGGGGGGGGGGATTGTAAAGTAAATCAATAAAAAAGGACTTCCACGCTGACGAAGTCACGATAAAAAGTTAGTAGTTTGATAAAGAAAGTATTCAATTGAGGCTGCCGACAACGATTCGTAGTTTAAGTGTTTCACAACTTTTTTCTGTCAGCTAACAGTAGCGAGCGAATATCCCTAGTTTACCAGGTTGATACATAATACACTTACGTGCAATAAAATCGGCCCACCTCATAGGTTTCGATTCGGAAATATCGGTATATATAAAATAAGATTTGATAAACAAAATCTATAAATATAATTTGAAAGTATATTCTATAAGCTTTATTTAACATACACTAAACATAGATAAAAGAAGTGTTGCTGACAATAGAATTATTTCTTCGGAAAACCCTGTTTCTCATTATTACGTTATACGCAATCTCTGTGACTGTGCAGTGTTTTAAATGTTAATTGAATCAACGTTTATTCAAAAATTGATTATTCCTACAGATTTATTGACACTATAAATTGAGCTGATTTTCCAAAAAAAAGCTATTCTTACAAATTTGGTTTTCAGTTTGTAAAATAAATAAACCTAAATCTGTCACAGTAAAAACTGTTGTAATGTAAGCTTAGGTTCTTGTTTAACAAACAGGGTTGAAATATATTATTTATTGATTATAGATTTTCATTTTTCGAGCTCTGAACCAAAGCGTAAAGGTGGGTCGATTTCATTGCACGTAAGTGTATTAATAACAACCTTATTGTCTATCAACCAAGTTATAATAATAATAATAATCATCATTCTTTATTGTCTTTACAATAGGTATACACAGTGTCAGACCAAAATCACAATCAGCCTACCATAGAATGTAGGTAGACCTAAAAACATCGAGTTCAATACAATAGAACTAGAGGCACCCAGAGGTCCAGTTCAACCAACAGGCCACAGCCGAACCGACACCGCAGCGATCGACCATTCGAAGCGTATAGACTGACTTTCAAATGTTCGATGACATGATAATGTAGCGTTCTTATTGGTCGAAGGCAATGATCCTGCCCCGCCCCGGCAGCAGCCCATTAGTAGAATCGGGCCTCAGTAATAATGGCTAGTTTGACTACTATAACGATGGACTTGTTCCTTTCTATTATTTTTTTTTTATATATATTTATTTGGTAAGCTAGATTTTTTGTTACTGTGTACAGATATTAAAAAAAATAATTTTTGGTATCTAAACTAGGCCGAGCCTGTATCTTAGATACCAATCACTCCGTGATTCATAGTTCTATGATGTTTGTACACGTTTATAAAAGATTATTACTACCGTACCAATAGACCAGTATTGTGAGCGACATATCAATATTTTATACATATACAAAGATAGAACTACTATACAATAATTAACTATAAGAACATAAAACATCATTCTTATCATATTGGTCCACACTTTATTACCTTTCATACTCATTTGTTTACTGTAAATATGCTTTCGATACTCTCGTAACATTGTGTTTTTAGCCAACTTGTTAATTTTGATTTACATTCATGTCCGTTTAGGGGAAACAAATTAAGAATTTTATTTATTTTGTTGTATATAAATGGACCCAAAATATAGTGAAATTTACTAGCAAAAAATGTATTTTTGAAAACCGTGGCACATACTTTGTCTTTTCTACGGGGTTGAATTTGATTTTTGTCAAAAGTAAGTTTTCTATGCTGTGCCAGAAATGTTTCCAAGATAAATAGTTGTCTCACTGATAAAACATCACATTGAGCATAAAGTTGAGCTGTGGGATATCTATAGGGCTTAAATGTACGCTGTACCTTTAATAATGCACGCTGGGCTCTTTCAATCTGAATTATGTGTGTCTTTCTGGCACCGCCCCATGCTCTAATACAATAGCTTATTATGGATTGTGCTAATGCATAATAAATTGTTTTTATTAACTTTGTATCCGCAACCTGACGCAAATTTTTAAAAACATAGATAAGTTTGCGGCATCTTTCTGCCACCATTTGAATATGCGGCAACCATGTCAGGGTATGGTCCAAGAGAACACCCAGATACTTTAAAATAATGACTCGCTCAAGACGAACGCATTTGCATATTGACTTTCTTTTTATCGGACTAAGACAAGTATGCGCTAAAATATGGAAGCTATCATCTGCTATACTTGTATTTAGTTTTCGAAGTATTGAGTGTCAGTTTATTCAACTGTAACCATTTCATTACGAGTTGAAGCCCATTCTCAGCTGCAGCTCTAGTTTCATCCCAGTTCTTGCCATGAAATACTAACGCTGTATCATCAGCAAATGTAAAAATTTTACAGTTACTTACTTTAAGATCACATAAGTCATTAATGTATATGAGAAAGAGGCTAGGGCCGAGAACGCTTCCCTGTGGTACTCCGAAAGTTACGTCACAATCTGAGCTTATTTGCTCACCAATTTTTACCCTTTGTATTCTGTGAGAAATATAGTTTTCGAATAAACGAAGTGGGATCCCACGTATACCCATGTTTTCCATCTTTTTCAACAGTAAGTTAGTAGAGACAGTGTCGAACGCTTTTGCTAAATCTAAAAATATACCTAAACATTTGTTCTTCTTATCAAGATTTTGAGAAATGAAATCAGATATCCCAGTTACAGCATCAGTAGTAGACTTTCCGGTTCTAAATCCAAATTGGTTGTTTGAGATAAGGTTATCTTTTTCAAGAAATGATAACAAGCGCTTATTAATAACCTTTTCTGTGACTTTGGAGAAGGATGATAAAACAGATATAGGTCGATAGTTGTTGACACTGTCTCTTGCCCCAGATTTATGGATAGGATGTATTGTTGAAATTTTAAAAATATCCGGGAAGACACCTGTGTTTAAAGACAAATTTATGATATGAGTAAGAGCAGGACTTATGTAGTTTTTGCATATTTTTAAGAATTTATTTGATATACCATCCCACCCAACAGCGCTGTCATTTTTCAGACTCATGATAATAGCTTCCACCTCATCGTTATCCGTATCAAGTATGACAAAAGAGTTACTAGGAGACGTAATACTTCCGAGTATCAGAAATGCTATACTGTTTTTCTCAGCTAGGTATTTTGTCAGCATATGACTTACCTATACTGGCAAAAAAATTATTAACTAAATTAACAGAGCTTTGGGGAGAATTGCCGACTTTTAACAGATCATTAGATATTTTTTTCTGAGATTTAGTGTAAACTATAGATTTAATAATGTCCCAAGTTTTTTTGGGGCCTTTAGAATGTTTTTCAAGTTCAGTTCGTTCGTAATTTCTTTTCAGTCGTTTCAACAAATCATTGCAAAAATTTTTATACCTCTTATAAGTTATGTTTAGACATTGATTATTGGGTTCAGCTTTACACTTGATATACATCCTGTCTCGGTTTCTCATGCAACGGACGAGACCCGGTGTGATCCAAGGTTTTAGACAGCGAGATCTTCTAGGAACCACAGTTTTTAGTGTGTGCCGGGCAAGAAGTTCCTTTAGTATATTAACCAGGTGCTCCGCTGCCCAGTTTGCATCACTCGAGATCATTATGTCATCAAAATTAGTTTCATTTAAATCATTTAGAAGGTTCTGGTAATTAACTTTATTTAAAACAAATTTTCCACTATCGTATAATTTTGGCGTTAAAAGGTCTAAACATGATATAACAGCTGTGTGATCTGTAAGGGGAGCTTTTAAAACAATAGTAGCGGATGGGTTTTTCGTTTTTATCATAGAATGATCAAGACAACTTTCAATTCTAGTGGGGTAACAGTGAGCTATTCGAATACCGTGTGATGCAATCATATTTAGATACTCCTGTGCATTTGAATTTATGTTTGTTTGTTTAATATCAATATTAATATCTCCCATGATTATAATATTTGTATATGACTTGTTAGCTGTTAAAAATTGATCTAAAGAGTCAATAAAAGGTGTAATATTATTAGTGGATGGAGATCTATAAAGTGCTACAATTAAAGTGTTATTATTAAATTTTACTGTCAAACAAGTAGCATCTTTTATGTGAGGTTCATCAACAGTGCACGAGAGATTATTTTTTACATACACTACCAAACCATCATTCTGATTCCGATTGATGACTGTGTAATGAGAATTATAATTGGCAATCGAAGGAATATTTGAATTTATAGAATTCCAAGTTTCGGTAAGTATGTAGACGTCAAAGTCAATATCTATTCGCGAGAGCAAACATTTGAAATTGTTTATATTACGATTTATGCTCCTAATGTTTTGGGTCAGCAATTTAAATGAGAGGTTATTGTGGTTAGATGCTAGAATAGACTTACAAAACTCAGGAACACACTGATACGATCTCCCAACATTTACGTTATCTAGTTCATGTGTAATATTTTCATTTAATATGGGCGAGAATTTTACGTTTAGGTATCGGCGACACTATTACAGACATGATGATCACCAAACAGCAGGTTTCTGGCTTAAAAAAGAACACGTTTAAGTTAATTTTATAACATTCCGGATTAAAAGAGTATAAAAATATTAGAAAAATACAACACAAATATTTCAGACAATAATACGAATCAATGGTTAAATGAGACAAAAAGCTTTCATATAAAGATATTCCCCGTAAGCGTGAGAGGAAACATAAAACTATAAATATAGGTATTAGTTGTTGGTCGGCTAGTCACTCGTTATTCTTAAGGCGCGTTATGTCTGTCTCGCTTTTAATTTCGATGTAAGGCGATTCATCTGTTTTTCTAACATAGACTTTACCATTGCTAGTCCAGCAATACTTGTAATTTGAGGAACGAGATAAATCACGTGCCAAAAACAAAAGCCTGCGTCCTTTGCTTGTGAGGCCTTCAGAGACGTATATTGAGACCGGAGATCCAGTCAGACCAATGTGATTGGAATTCAGCCTGTCGTTCGGATGCTGCTTGTTAAAGTTTTTGGCGGACTTAACTACTTCCTGTTTCTTCGAAATTCGCGTAAAGTCTATAACAACCGTAGATGATCCCTTCTTGTTTCTTACATGAAAAATATCTCGTATATCATTGTGGTGGACGTCGACATTTAGCACTTTACATGTATTATGCACAATGTTGGCAAGATCTGATGCGTTCTCTTTGCTACTTTCACCAGGTACATTTCTAAGCTCGACAGTAGAGGATTTCAATGATCGTTGTACATCTTCTATTTTATTTTCAAGGAACGAAATACGCAGTAGGTTTGTTTGGTGTTCTTTTTGTAATGTTTCAACTTTGTCTGATAGTGTGTCGTATTGTTGTGAGAGAAAATTCAACGACTTTTCTATTTCTTGGTTTGTCTGTTGTATGTTGGTGTTCTGTAGCTTGATTTCAGAAACATCCTTGATTAGCTGATTCAAAATAATATTTTGACTGTTAGACATATCTAGGATCATTGACTTCATTTCGTCCTTAAATTTTTCTAGAAGGTCTTCGCAACAAGATTCACGCGCTCTCTTTGCCCTTTGCGTCACAAAAGGTATTTTCGTGTCACGCTCTACCAGTTTAGAAACGTCAGAATCTGATGCAGTATGTGCCATATCACCTCGTCCTTGTGGGCTTCTTTGTAAACGGCTCATTTTAAACAAAAAAAAAATGTATCAAGTTCAAAGTTTAAGTTGTAAGTAAAAAGCAAAATACCTTCACAGCGTCGTGCTTGCAAATTCCAGCTCAGTAGATGCTTGTAATATTCGTTTTCACAATCCGTTTTATTCGCTGGTTTTGCGCCACTCTTTATCACTGGTAAGTAGTGGCTATGCTCGCTTTTCGTTTAGTTGAGTGTATTACTAAATAGATATTATTTCAAGAGACTTCGTGACAGTGTACACGTCTAATCGCTTTGCGGTTCAGCGGAGAAGTTACAAATAATAAGAAACAGTTCATAACATCGTGGAAGTATAAAATCAACTGGCAATATACACGAAAAATTATAGGTAAGTATATTTAATAACTAATAACCATGCAGGAATACAGCCACTCAACTGAAATACTCCTAAGATATTAAAAAACAAAACCTATCTAACATTTTTATTACAAAAGGAATTGTTGTAACCTTATATTGCTCTATTTTCTGGTACTGGTTGCTGGTACTGCTTGGTTGTTCTGGTACTGGTTGATAATTAGAAACCATTTATAAAAGCATTGAGATGGACGTTCCAATTTTTTTAATTGATCTCTTGAATAAGTAAATGAATGAATTTTTATTTATTTATTAGACTTAAAGAACTGTGAATAATATAAACTGTTCAAATTCAAATAGAAAACATGAAACATAATTATTTTATCGTTTATTGTAAAGAATCCCACGTAGAATAGACCACAAGTATGTTAAAAATTAAAATAATAAATGTATTGCAATAAAATGCAGACTAAATAAGTTACATTCACCCCTAGAGTAACAATGTACTATTAAATGGACTATTCATCAACATCATATAGTCAGAACATTGTTATTAATGCTCTAAAAAAGGGGGTTAACTACTCAATGTCAAAAAGCAAAATATCAACTTGACATTTCAATGAATCAAAATACCTTTGGTATACAACATAAACGGTTCAAAATATCAACAACTCAAATTATCATCGAATCGCATAACAAAAGGCCATTGGCGAATTTAGTTTTCTTTTGAAGTGGGCCTGGCCCTTGATTTTTGTTTAAAGCTACTATTTGGCGTCGATCCTAAAATTTTGAAAGGGTAGCCTAACATCCTTGGGTGGCCACTAGACCATTCTGTGACTTAAGATGTAAAGTCACGGTACCCAGTAATTTCAATGTCATATCTTACCCTTCAAACCGAAACACAGCAATGCAAGCACTGCTGCTTTGCGGCAGAAATACCCTGGTACAGTCTCCCTCCGGTAAACTTACGCCTGAGCTATTAAGGTAGATATTTTTGATAATCCTTTGATAATCCTATACAGGGTGTCCCAGAAGCCGACGTCAAGCCGAAAGCAGGCGGTAGACTCTCATATATGTTATCAGAAAAATAAAAAAAAAATCTAAGTCCCTATTTAAAAAAAAATCTAACATTTTAAAAAATCGATATAATTTACACCCTGTGACTGTTTTTTCACTATTGTTGCTACAAATCTTGACTTTTCTAAACATTTTCTTTTGTTTTGTAATCTATACTAATATTATAAAGCTGAAGAGTTGTTTGTTTGTTTGCTTGAACGCGCTAATCTCAGGAACTACTGATTTAAATTGAAAAATTCTTTTTGTGTTGGATAGTCCATTTATCGAGGAAGGCTTTAGGCTATATAACATCACGCTACGACTAATAGGAGCTGAGCATCAATGGCAAATGTTGCAAAAACGGGTAAAAAATATACGGCAAAACGTAGTTCGCTGGCACAGCTAGTCCTGAATAATGTTTCTGTATACTCTAATCTAAAATTTAAAGCCAGCTGCTCCAAATTAGAAGAATATGCCATTTTTATCTAAATTAAATATTCAAAATAATTTTTTCACATAGCTTTAACAAGCTGTACTGAAAAAAAATGTACTATGCGAGTTTGGCAAGTAACTGCAAAAGTTGGCGCATTCAATAAGGATTCCAAAATGGTATGATACTTGGTAGATAATTTCTACGATTGCAGACAATTTTTTTTTCCAAAAACAGGCAGTTTTGAACAAATTTTTCTTACGTACTTAAAATTTATTCTAATGTACCCATGGTTTGCTTTAAGTCTGTAACTAATATTAGTTAAGCAATTATATTTAATGCAGTTTGAGTGAGACCGGGAGAGTCATTTTACGAAGTGTGAGAGAGACAGATAGTGATGCTAACGTGACAGAGACAGATAGTGACGCCAATTATTCGCTAACGCACAAACAATACACATCAGTACGTTTCGCTCCTTCGCTTACTGCGCATCTTTTTGTATTCGTTCGTGTTGATTTCGTGCTAACCACTTTCTGCTTCGTTTATTGGACTTGATTGCTTGTGATTTGGATTCGGACTGTTTAGTTTCTCTACCGACGACCTTTGCTTTGCTCCGGACTACCTATCGTTGATTGTGTAATTGTGTAGTGCCACCATGTCTGCGTACACGACACAAGAATACGCCAACATGCGTTTAATTTATGGGGAATGTAGATGCAATGCCAACGCTGCAGCTAGACTTTATCGTGAGAGGTACCCAAATGCAGCTCGTTTTCCGGATCATCGAGTCTTTACAAATGTGCACCGATTACTCTTCTCAGAGGGCCGACTGCCGAACCAAGTACATAGTGAAAGAAGATTTTGTCCCCCTTACGAGGACGTTGTACTAGACATTGTCGAAGAAGATCGGAGTATTTCTGTACGTGGAATAGAGAGAAGCACAGGAGTACCCAAAAGTACAGCCCATCGGATTTTGCAAAGAAATCAGCTACACCCGTACCACGTACAGCGAGTACAAACTCTACTACCCCGGGACCATCGACCCCGAGTTGCTTTTTGTCAAACAATGCTACAAAAACGCAGAGAAGATCCGCGATTCTTCGAAAAAAATTTGTGGTCAGATGATTCGACATTTAAAAAAGATGGTTACATGAACCTACACAACTTACACGAGTGGCATATCGAAAATCCTCATTTGATGAGGCAAGATAGATCACAATATCGATTTAAAGTGAATATGTGGACCGGAATATTAAATGGACAAATAATAGGTCCTTTTGAGCTGCCAGACGCCTTGACTGGTGAAGTTTATTTACATTTTTTACAAAATGATTTACCAAATCTACTGGAAGATGTGCCACTTAACATTCTAAGAGATATGTGGTTTCAACAAGAGGTTGCCCAGCTCACTATGCCAGCTCAGTAAGAGAATATCTCGATGAGGAATACCCAGGCAGATGGATAGGACGATCTGGTACTATCTCGTGGCCAGCCCGTTCCCCAGATTTAAATCCATTAGATTTCTTTTACTGGGGAGCGGTGAAAGAAAAAGTTTACGCAAAGCCAATCGAAACTGTGACTGACCTACGGCAAAGAATAATAGAAGCAAATGATTTTGTTAATAATGGAAGATTCGCCCGCTTGATAGCCCGATCTTTTTTAAGAAGATGTCGAGTCTGCATTAAAGCTGAAGGAAGACAGTTTGAACACCTGTTGTAAATCTCGACATTTAAATAAATTATGTTAAACAATTTTTGTGTATTTAATTTATTTCACTATCTGTCTCTCTCACACTTCGTAAAATGACTCTCCAGGTCTCACTCAAACTAGAATGTTAAAGTTACGGCCTTAAAGCAAACCATGAGTACATTAGAATAAATTTTAAGTACGTAAGAAAAATTTGTTCAAAACTGCCTGTTTTTGGAAAAAAAAAATATTGTCTGCAATCGTAGAAATTATCTACCAAGTATCATACCATTTTGGAATCCTTATTGAATGCGCCAACTTTTGCAGTTACTTGCCAAACTCGCATAGTACATTTTTTTTTCAGTACAGCTTGTTAAAGCTTTGCGAAAAATTAATTTTGAATATTTAATTTAGATAAAAATGGCATATTCTTCTAATTTGGAGCAGCTGGCTTTAAATTTTAGATTAGAGTATACAGAAACATTATTCCGGATTACAAAACAAAAGAAAATGTTTAGAAAAGTCAAGAATTGTAGCAACAACAGTGAAAAAACCGTCACAGGCTGTAAATTTTATCCATTTTTTAATGTTAGATTTTTTTTAAATAGGTGACTTAGATTTTTTTTTTTCTGATAACATATATGAGTTAGTCTATCACCTGCTTTCGGCTTGACGCCGGCTTCTGGGATACCCTGTATACTACTGTTGTAATTTTTTTCACGTGTCCATATGTAACCGTTTAGCAGATAGAGGGAGGGGGACACTTACCTCTAACAAAATTGTGCACTTTAAAACCAAATATATCAGAAACGGATCCCTAAATCGAAAAATGGTGTTCTGAACCTTACATTATTTTTTAAAGACCTATTAAACAATACCCCACATGATGGGTTAGTCGAGAAAAAAAATACTCCCACTTTACTGGTATGGGAGCTACCCTAAAAAAATTTTTTTTCAATATATTTTTCTACCCCTTTTTTTGCATGAATAATATACATACCCACAGATAACATAATACTAGTACAGATGCCCAATCCCATAGTACAAATCCGTGCACGCCTAAGGAAACTATCTCGGGTAACTAAAAAGTTATCATAGCTTTCTAGCCAGGCGGCAGCACTGGACACTGCTTTTTTGTTCCTAAACCAAAGAGAGCACATAGCAATGCTTTGGTTCGAAAATCGACGTTTTATTGCGTAGTTGCGTAAGCATGTCAATAGATGGCAGTATTTTTACAAGCAATTAAAAGCAAGGGATTCTGAGAGAAACCGGAAATACTCGGAAACAGCATCTTAACTGTCACAACAACTTACCTACATGATATAATTTTTGTAATTTGTTAGACTTTAGCATTAATTTGCCTTCTTATTTAAATAAATTCAATGCATATTTAAACCGTCGCTAATAAACTCAACGTAGAAAACTATTAGAGAGCTATAAGATTTTAGAATTGAACCCACCACATACCTACTTACCCAATATAAGAAATGTTCTAATGGGCAAGAAGACTTTATATTCTTTGAGAATTTCAATGATTCATGAAGATGTAATTAGTGAATGTACTTAGGTATAGTAAAATAAATAAAACTATTAAAGTCAATTTGTGTACCTACTTTCATTGCATCTTCACCGACCATACAATACAATATTTTAACTTAAGAATTTATCTAAAGAATAATACCTACATAATTTCTTGAATGAATACTTATTTTGTTCAATTAGTTCTACGGTACACCTAATTCGTCAATTTAAATTGACGAATTGCGTAAAATAACGAACTATTGCCCAGTAGGTAATACAATAATTAAAAATTTAGCTAAAGAATTGGGATGATGACTGAATTCTAATTTTTACGACTCGTCATTAAATATTAAAATACCGTGGAAAAAGATGCAGTCCTGTGAAATTAGAATTAAAATCGGCTAAGAAATACATTAGATACAAGCATTTTAAATTGTTAATTTGAAGTCGATTAGACAGAGAGATCCGACATCAACCGTGACGTCATAGTTGAGTACGGCCATATAAACTCCTTGTAAATTGTCGTTTTGATAGAAAGAGATGGAGAAAAATCTTTAATACCTTATATCTTGGTTGTTTTTATAGTTATTCGAAAACCGATTTTTTCTTTCTGTTTATTATATGAATGAGCTTCATTTGAAGCAAAAAAAATTTTTAGTCATCTAGCCTATTGTGAATAATTTTTTTAATGTAGTCTTAATTTTGTTTAATTAGTCGTCATTTTATTCAATTCGTCAATTTGAATTTTTACCCACTATCAATGTTCAGCCAAAATATATCTGTACAGGGGGCTACCGCCTAACTCAAAGCGATCACTCGCTATCGCTTTCGTGACATTAGAACAATAGTTCAAATGTCAAACTATTGTTCTAATGTCACGAAAGCGATAGCGAGTGATCGCTTTGAGTTAGGCGAGACGGCCGCAGGTCGCAATGGCCCACTGGGGGTCGCTCATTCATTGGTCGCCCCTTGCCCCCTTAAAATAACAGATTGATTACTTACCTACTATCAATATTCCAATTATTTCTACAGAATGGAAATTAAAGATTTTTGACAAAGGGAATGTACCCGTTTTTTTTTCACGGGGGGAAATGCGTTTAACCGTACCCGCGCCGTTTTGGCTAGATGGCGAGCGTGTGTGGGGCTCTCCCGGCAGAGTGTCAGGCCTACCCACTAAAACCCCACGGTGTTCTCCCTGAAAGAGAATGTACCCTAAATATTGATTTTCATTTTCAAAAAATAGTAAAGCTGTTTTTAAAGTTTTCGATACTTACATAAACCGCGAATTGATCTCGTTAAATTCTAACATTTAAGTACTATTATACTATTTTTAGAACCAATCGACAGGGATCTTTTCTCATACCTAATTTTGTAGGTATATAAAATTAAATAAAGAAAAGAGTAGACAGTGACTATACCTACCTAACTAAGTACCTAATTGAAATAATAATGATATGATAATATTTTTAAAAAGACATTGCATTTGATAATATTTTTAAAAAGCTTAAAATCATACCTAATATCTAAAAGTTATTATTCTGTAAATGAATACTTGACAACAAAGACATGAATGAATAACATTTATTTCAGAAATTAATCCAATCTTACATAAAATTAATATGATAAAACAATAACAACATTAAAATACTCAATTTAAAATTAAGATTGCCAAATAACTAATAATTGAAATTACAAGTACCTAACAATTATTGAAATTATATTAAAAGTAAAATTTAGAATTGAAGTAACAAGAAATAAATAAAAATTAATTTATTAAATTAAAATATGTATGTATTAAAATAGAATAAGGATTTCAATGCAACTATATATGTTATGTCATTTAACAGTTTTTATTATTGATTAACAACATTTACAAAAAGTTAAATTATGCTAGTTAAGTTATATAAAATATTATGTAGTAACATGTAGGTTCCTGTCCGATGTATAGTCAGTACATTTACTACAGTGTGCTAGGACACACTAGTAAAAGTACTTAGAAATATGAAAGTGTAAAAGATATTTTGCAATACCTTAGCGGTATCTAAGTAATAAGAACCTATTTGTATATTATTATAACACCTTGTAAACACTTAGTACGCAAATAAACATTTGAATTTGAATTTAAATTTGCTTTGGCCCATAACAGGAGAATTTCCACCACAGTCCCCAGGAAGAATCTGACTAAATCGATGTACTTTTTCATTCATATTAACAGGGTAAGATATTTCCTTAGGCCAAATAAAACGCCTTAGGTAGGTACTTTATTTACCAACTTAATAAAAAAAATACTACGGATCAGTAAAGGAATTGAAAACTTAAGCTCAAAATATCATTGTTAGGGTTCCGTACCTCAAAAGGAGAAAACGGAACTTGTGTAGGATTCATTGTTCGTCTGTGTGTCTTTTAAGACCCCTTTTCTCAGGAACGCGTAGAGATAGATATCAAAATGAAATATCATTCTTCAAAACGACATTTTATTTATTTTGTTGTTAGCTTGACGTGTTGTCAGCAACACGTCGTTTTTTTTATAATTTTTTTTTTATAAAAAACGTTTTCCCACACTAGGATTTTCTCCTGTGTCGTGCGTGGGTTGTGCAGTTACAAACATAGAATATTCACATACGCCCAGACCGGAAAAAAATTCTGTAGGCCATACAAAACATTCGTCCCGTACGGGAATCGAACTCGCGACCCGTTGCGCAGCAGGCGATCACTAGATCTCTGCGCTAACCGTGCATCACGAAAGTATTTGATATTACGACCGACATTCAAAAGCCTAATAATCGTCGTGTGTGGATTGTTCGTCGAAGTCCAAATTCAAAATTGCGGCAGTCGTATATTGTGTATAATCGTGGTACCTAATTCGAATTGTCCGTTTTTAAAGCCAGTAGGCCCATTCACTAACTACGGTTGGTAACTATAACTGTCATTTTTGAAAGAAATTTTATATCTATTACTAGTTAAGTGATATTATGTGTTACCCGGCCTCTAAACTACTCGCGAAGTTGAACGAGGTTAAGGCGCATAGTGCTCCCAATGACCTTGCATCGATCGTCCCGCACTGATTACATAGGAGTGAATGAGTGAGAGTGAGGGAAATATTCAAGCAAACCTTTACGCGTAAGATGAATTATTTCAATAAAAAATTAATAAAGGCGAATAAGAAAAATCTAAAAGACCATCCCCTAGAATATTATTCACTTTATTTATTGAAATCGAAAGTATGTGATTTAACCTAATATTTACGGAGCGATTAGGTTTATAGTTTTAAAATCGAGGCATGTTTGGGTCACATTTTAACCAAGTTTTAATTAATTTATCAAAAAATTAAAAAGACCATCCTCTAAAGAATGCGTTGAATAATAACATATCTTTTTTAAAGATTTTTTTATTCAATATTTATGAAGAGAACCGGTTTTTTCTGCAGTGATTTTTTATGATTGACGTTACTATGCGCCTTAAGCGAATACAATAGTGTGGAGAGGCAATTCGTCTTACTTCGTCCAACTTCGACTCGCCTCGGGCGACTTCCATTTGTTGTCGGTTTTTGCGCCCGAGTCAAAGGACTCGAAGTTGCACGAAGTATCTACGCGAAGTTCCTCTACACTACTCGGCTAACTTCAGTTTAAATATTAACTTTTTGGCTTCAATACGTAGTCGTGAGTAGGTACATGCGCGTGCTAGTAATTATTTTTTATTAATATTTTCACACGACACGATTATGAGTGGTACACAGTGGTCGCAGGAGCAAATTTTGTGGTTCCTGGAAGCTGCTACTTGAGCGTTCATGACGTGCGAGTCCTGACGGTATTGCCGCGCGGCGCGAATGAGTTTCTCGCGAAGTTCAACGAGTTGGTAGCGACATACTTCGGACTTCGGTTAACTTTCCCGAGTACTTCGTCGAGGAACTTCGCGAGTAGTCTGGAGGAGGCATTACGGTGGCGTTCATGATGCAGTAATGGATGTTAAGTTTCTTTCAAAAATAGCAGTTCTAGTTAGCAACCGAAGTTAGAGAAAAGGCCTGCAGGTCGTCGATAAAACATCAGAAATTAGCATGCACAAATTCACCTCGAAACTCACAGTCGCAATGTTTTTAAACAATTAGTTCAAAAGATGACAATATAATCAAAACATTTATTTAATATTCGTTCTTACCTAATGTATATTTTTTTCTAAATTATTTAACGACAAACGAATAATTGATAACATTTAGATGTTAGAATATGTACCTAATCTGCGATTTAGACATAAAAATGCCAAACACACTTGGAAAACAACAACAACAACGCAAACACTCAGTTCTTCTAGCTCACTTCTGTCAGTATCTGTACTACTGCCATCTGTAGTCATACTTTTTAATTTCAAAGTTATCGACGTCTGGACGAGATGTTAACAATAGCTCACAATAGATGGCAGTTCAAAACAAAAAAGCACAACAAAGCAGACTCATTTTGCAACTTATCAATTTTACTTAAAAAATTAACAAATCTGTTTTGAAAATAATAATTTCTTTTTAATTAACACATCTAGTGGTTAGTTACAGCTTAATATTAACACAATGCGTAAGAATAAGTTCTTACATTCTAGTATGGTACATGCCGCGACATCTATTGATTTTATTTAGAACTAATTATAATTTGTTCCTATCGGGAGCCCATGACATACCCATACAAAATTACAGCTTTCTAGTACTAATAGTCTCTGAGTGAAACCGCGGACAGACAGACAGACATGGCGAAACTATAAGGGTTCCTTGTTTACTACGGAACCCTAAAAAGGGCCGACCTGAATATATTCCTTAAAACAGAGAAGACATTAAAAAACGGTAACATGCTAATATCCAAACAGCTGCTTGGATGTCGATAGCACACGTCGAATATACACCACAAGACAAGGACTAGACACTGGTCATACGGAAGGAGATAACTGGAAAAAGAAAGATAAGACGACAATGGCAAACAAGTAAGCCTCTCAACTAGCATGTTATAAGAGCCCTAAATAAAGCATAAAAAGAACTAAAACAGATGCTCTAACACCATGAAAATATCACCCTCCAAGTGAAACGGAATACTTTATTTCCACATAAAACGAACGACCACTACCTCTGGAAAATGATGAAGACATTAAAAAGCACTAAACGACATGTGCCGCCACTGTAACAGCCAAATGGCAGTTGGTCAAGAAGACCGAAGGAGAAAGCAGAACTTTTTTCTCAATACTTAAAAGAAGTTATCAAACCAAATGATCTCACAAATTTTTGAGGACGAAATTGAAAATATTCTTAATAGTGACCAGCAGATGTCTGTGCCACTACCACTGTGTACTCCAGCGGAAGTCACCAGGACTATTCAGACCCTCAAAAACAAAAAGGCGCCTAGGTTTAAATTAATAATATATCATCTGAAATCCTTAAACAAGGAAAGGTATTGTCCAATTAACCATACTATTCAATGCAGTGCTGAGACTGCATTATTTTCCACTCATATGAGAAGTCTCAATAAGAAATATGGTTGCCAAACCAAGAAAGCCCAACTGAGGTTATCTCCTATCTATAGACCAACAAGCCTCCTGCGTCTATTAGCAAGTATTTCAAAAGCTGCTGCTGCAATGCCTGCTACCTACATTAGAAGAAAAAGAAACCATTCCTGGGGCCCTACCATGATCGCTTATAGCAAGATTAAAACAATATTGAAACAGAGACACCGCTCGAGCTGCGTATAGCGCCATCTCGCTCTCAGCGCGGTTTTAATATTGTTTTGAGCGGTCATGGTTGGGGGGCTGATCACCAATTCGGTTTTAGAGCACACCACAGAACAATCGAACAAGTACTTTAATGTGGTGGACACAATCCGCCCATCTTATTCAAGGAATATTATTCAGCTGCATTTCTGGATATACAACAGGTTTTTGACCGGGTTTGGCATAAGGCTCTTCTGTGTAAACTAAAATGGTGCTTACCACACACAGCATACATACTTCTTAGGTCTTATCTTCAGAACGGGACATTCCAGGTTCAGTCTGAAGATAGCCTGTTTTCATCCCACTAAATAGAAGCAGGAGTTCCCCAAGTCTCCATTCTGTTCTGGGATCTATTCTTTATACAGTGAATACTGCTGATCTCCTTACTTCCAAAGAGGTGATTACTGCGGTTTATGCTGATGACACGGCAATTTATCGTGCAACAAAAAACAAAGCTGCATCTCTAAAATTCAAGCAACATTTGGAAAACAAAGAGACCTGGCTGAAAAATTGGAGAATCCGCATTAGAGTTGAAAAGTCAGTTCACATCACCTTCTCCCTAAGAAAAGTTACCTATCCACCAGTAAAACTAGACAATAGTGGTAGATATCAAATACTCGGGTCTATGGTCTCAACACGATCAAAAGATATGTCCATCTAAATACTTTTAACAGTATTATGGAATTAAAGGTGAAAAATAAATACATATAACGATAAAGTAAGTATATAATCCATACTGAGTCATCGGACATCATGACATCTCTACAATGTGTCATTAAACAGAATGTCATTGTCAATTTCATTCGCTATCGTAAACAAAAACATCTCATAAAGGTACAAGTACCTATAGATTGATACTTGAGATGATTTTTGTTCGATTTTCTGATAGATTTTAATTCCGCTGCTCACACTTGGACTCTGACGAAATCTTTGTTGTTTAACTTCCAAATAAAAATTGTTACAGCAAATAATGTTAAGATCCGATAGAAGTGTTTTAGTTATATGTCCACCACTGTGTGTATACACATATCATATATTCAAAAATGCTTCAATACTTACAATAACACATTCATCATCAGTAAATAGATAGTGACGTCCACATTTTACATTATTTTCAGGAATCACAGAATTTGTTACCATTTCATTTTCATTGATGATTGTAGTAACACTCTGAAAAACAGATTTATTTTTTATTTTACAACACTACCTATTTGTTTGGATTTTTACTAAGTACTAGTTATGTACTTAACTGATCAAGTGTGTTTTCTGATTCGTTAATCTCAGAAATCTCAGAAAATCTCAGACAATCAGTAAAAGCACAAAAAAATTATAGAAAATGTTACACAATTATCAAATTCAACATCCAAACTTTCACAAAGTCTCTGTTCCACATAATTAATATTAGAAACGAAGTAAGACCTTGATCGATGTATTTGGCATATTTTCAATATATTCCTCTCCAAGCTTAAAGGTCAGCTCCACAGTTCTAATGAGGGAAGAGTTTTTGATTGTCATCTTGTCCCCATCTAGAGTTATTTCCATCAATGGTGATGACATGGACATCATCTTTCTTCCTATGTAAGGCACACCTATATATTAAATTATAAAGATGATTATTATTATTATTTTTTTATTAAATTATAAAGATGATTACTGGCACAATAATAAAAATATTAAGTATACAGGGGCCCAATTCATCTAATAAGCTAATAATACCAAAGAGAGGTAGGGCACAGCGGGATTCATTCCGCTCAAAACTGGAGTAGCCCGACTGGGGAAGTACCTCCGGTCTACAGAAGACCGCAGCTAAATAACATTACTCCTACGTAGTGTTGTGTTCCTGCGGTGAGTAAGGTATCCAGAGCTCCTGAAGATTCGCGGTGTTGATGGCGGGGGACCAGTGTTGCGCACAATACGGTCGTTGATCGGTTGCGGGCGCGGAGTGTGGGTTGGGTGTTGGGAGCGATCAGGGAGACCCGGTGAAACGGCTGACCGCTGGCCGCCCGCAGGTTAGAAGAGTTCCCGAACCCAGGGATTACTGAATCTCCGCCCTGGGAGGCTGAACTGCCAACCTGTGAAAAATCCCTGTGGCTGCAGTCGTGCCGGAGAAGGAGACCGGAGTGGAACCCGGCTGCTGCCGGGGGGGGGGGGGGGAGGGGACCCGGGAGCCCTTCCGTACGCTGCACCAACAAACCGCACTACCCGCGCTGGTCGTCAGCTGATTTAGCATCGCATATTTTTCCCTTTAGCTTTCAGCACAGCGAATTTTCCTAACCTATTTACCTATACCTTAAATAATATGAATAGAAAAAATAAAAGGAAAAGTTTCACAGCGGCATCCCTTTCCACGCAGGTGGACTTCTGCTGCCGCCGCCTATATCACTTAGAAGACCGGGACATATCCATATTATGGGTGCGTGTGGACTGCGGTGGCCACACCCGCGTTTATGCGTGCCTATACAGGTCTCATAGCGGAGAAGCGGATACAGCTCGATTATTCGAGCACCTGAATTTGACGACTGATAAAGTCCTTGAGCAATATCCCTCCGCCGAGTTTGTGATTTTGGGAGACTTTAATGCCCATCACGTAGACTGGCTTAGTTCTCGGTCCACTGACTTCGCGGGGAGGTGTGCTTACGAATTTTCTCTGGCCTATGGTTTCTCTCAACTGGTCAATTCTCCTACAAGAATACCAGACATTGAGGACCATACGAGCTCCTTACTGGACCTTCTGCTGACCACACGTCCGGACGGATATTCTATTTCAGTGGATGCACCTCTCGGTTCTTCCGACCACTGTCTCGTCCGGACTCAAGTTGCTTGCGCGCGGCCTGATCCATCTAGGCCACCCAGTTTGCGCCGCATGTGGCAATACAAGTCAGCAGATTGGGAAGGATTGCGAGAATTTTATGCATCGTACCCGTGGAGGCAGCTTTGCTTCACATCAGATGATCCTGACATCTGCGCAGCCGCAGTCACTCAGACAATCCTGGTGGGTATGGAATGTTTTATTCCTAACTCACTAGTAGCTGCGGGGGCAAAAAAACGACCGTGGTTTAACCGGCCTTGTAAGGAAGCTTTACTTCTTAAGCAAGCCGCATACAAGGCTTGGACCACGGCTCGTAGGACACATGACCCCAATCTAACTGATGTGAAACGCAAGTATAATGCGGCCTCGAGGGCCAGTAAAAAAATTATTGCCAGAGCTAAATTCAATAGGGTAGTTGACTCATATCAAAATTTATTAAAATATTGTTTATTTCTAACAGTATTTGGCATAAGGTTCCACAATATACCGATTTTAATAAATAACAATGAATGATTGCTGTAAAATTTTAATTTGAAAATGCTAGAAATAATCTTTTTTTATCTCACGCCGTAAACGCTTTGATATCCTGTGGTCAGGGCCGTGACGTCAATCATATAGTAAACAAAGAAATGTCAAATTTGATTCAACAACTCGTCGATTTGCACTATTCTTTCCTAAAACTGGCAAAAAATCGTCCAAGTCTCCGTTATTATATTTGTAAATATCGTAAATTATTTGTATTAATAGCAAAATCAACCATTGATGTTGGATTTGTGCGAGCAGATAGTACAAATCTTCCGAAAATAGACAGATTGATGGTCAGGAGATTCTTTGTGTATCGCTCTAAACAATATAAGTACAGTTTCAATACTGTTATAATGAAGAACGGTTACAAGTGTACTTGTCAAGATTGTCACGCGGCAGAAGAGAGTTGCAAACATGCATTTTTGGTGTGGTTGCACCATCACAGTGAGGAGCTATTTTGTACAGCAGTTGAATGCTATTGGATAGAATTTTATCTCTCAAAAGTCAAATAGACACTAAAAATATTTACTTCAAGAGAAATGTTGAAAAGAAAACATCAGGATCATGTGTCAAATACCAGTGTAGTACTGCAAGAATTTGTAAATGAACATAAAAAGAGAAAGATTGGCAGTTGTTCATTTGTCAAGCATGAAGAAAATTACTGGGAGGAAAAATATATATACATTCACAGATTGTGACATATTTCTTAAAAAATATAAGACCTCTTCAATGAAGAAAGAATAAAGTGCATAGAAAACTAAACCACGAATCATCAATACAGAAGTGTTCTTTAGTTCGAGCTTCGTTATAAACAATAACAGCTTCCATGTGCTATAAAGTCAGCCAGTGCATAACACATGATGGTTCTTTTGTTGGGAAGATTTTTGGTGGGAAATCTTGCAGACACCTACGAGTATAATGAAATGTGGATAAAAGTTGAAAGATGAAGATTTGGGTTGAAATTTGCAAAATGTGACCTCATTTCTGATTAATACCCTGTAATAGTCTATTCAACAAACGGTATCCATAAAATTAGATAAATACAAAATTGTCATGCTCTTTTACTGAAGATAATGTTAATTATCAAAGACGGAAAACTGTGAACAGTATGCTTAACTCAAGTATAGATGCAGATGTTTTGTGCTAAAGCAAACAAAACTTATATACTTTTGTGTTGCTAGCAGTATGTAATTTTGAAAACACTCAAAAGGTGACAATATTAACTATAATAGGTATTTGTTCTAACAATCTGTATGTCAAAAAACTTATTGATCAAATAGTGCCATTTTGGAAACTATACTAAATTTTTCCTAAATTATATGAAAGTATTACTTCATAATAAATCACTTTACTATTATTTTGACTTTTATTACCTGCGACCTTAAGGCAATATATACAAATTAATAAATTTGATCTAACTCTATTCAACCTATTTGTACTTTTGGAACATATACTATATTTGAGTAACAATGATAAAAATGAGCAACAAACCTATAAAATATTATAAATCTTTTAAGGTGTAACAGAAAAATGAAACACATGCATTTCAAATTAAAATATTTTGATTCAACTTAAACCTTTACAAGTCATTATTGTCAAATAAACATAGAACATTTTTTTTTGTGAAGAACATAATGACTAATGTAGTACAAAAATTTATTATGTCATCTTTAGATGTTAGTTATGTATAAAGTAAAGAAAAAAAAATTCTTTATATTATTTATTTAATAAGAAGGGTCTTGTAAATTAAGAAGAGCACAGGCTGACAACACAGCAATCACATTTAATATATTTGTATACGGCTTTAAAATGGATAACTTGCATATTCTTGCGTAAGCTGTTCTGAAATTTACCAGCCATGGTGGCCAGCAGGTTTAATCAGTGAAGATATAACATCTTTCAGTTTTACCAAACTGGACCTATTTACTTCTATGGTGCTTTGGTATATGAATACTTGAGTTATTTTGTTGACATAATGTTGTTCTAGTTGACGGGTCACATTTTGATGTTGTGGCTAAGCATGCACTGCTTTGTATTATGTTGCACAACTTTTACTGCCTTATCAATCTCGTTGTCAAGAGGAGAACAGGTTAGTACACAATAGTTCTCATTAAGTAACCACTGAAAGCAACAAATTTTAATTAGGTACTCAGTAAATTAAAGTAAAAGTTGTTTAGATAAATATATTCATTATGAAACTTTGATATTTTTTTGTTTGTATTACATACTTTTTAATTAATATTCAATTACATCATTATTCAATTGGACATAAGTACATATTCTTTTCCTTGAAACATCATCTAGTGTCAGTGTATGACTTAGATTAAATCAAAAAGGCGTAAATGGTCAAGTTTTCTCTCAGTTTTCTGGTCAAGTTAAAATTTGGTTGGTCGGCTGCAGTCAGTTTTCATTCTAACTGAAAGATAAAAATTTAATTAATTTACATACAGATTTGATTTTACATACAACCTAAAAACTTCTATTTTGTTTAAGTTGAAACTGAAGTACCTACACAGATTGAGTTATTCAGTTATAGTACTTACATTAATGTGATTTTCGCAAAAATACATTTGAGTTTCAGTAGATAGTTACAGGATTTCTTTAAGCGAGTGTTAACCAAATATTTCGCATGTCTATATCACTGGGTATGTCTAATCCACAGATTTCCTGGAGTCTTTGAAGAGGTATTTCTATATTACTGTTCTTCCATATACAGTTTTACTATATTTTGTGATATTTAATAGAAAACATTGTTTTTGTGAGGTTATTTCGCCCCCGTGCTTTGTTTACTATAAGACTGACGTCATTGCCACAGATAATGAACAGACTATCATGGCTGACCGTGTTTTCGGTCCAAAATTGAAAATCTTAATTTAAAATAGATTTTTTGCACTTTTTAGCCATCGAAAAAAATAATATTCATGTGATTTGGTCTAATACAACAATTATGAACATTTTAAGCCCTACTTTAAAAAAGGGTCAACTAGCCTATTTCGTCGGCAGAATTGGCGAGCGGCTCGCAAGCTACCCCTCGGGTAGTCGTGCTTTTTGGTCGCTGGCCAAAGCTGCCGAGGGAAACTTTTGTCGGTCGTCCTTACCACCACTCCGAAATGTCAGTAACAACTTGGTCCATAGCGCTAAATAGAAAGCCGATCTCTTGGGTAATCTCTTTGCCTCAAACTCGACTATGAACGGTGACGAAAGCGGCACACCACCTACCATCCCGTGGTGTGGTCACTCCATGCCGGAAGTCAAGTTAACACAAAGTGAAGTTCGGCGGGAGCTGCTTTCTCTCGACGCTCAGAAGTTGAATGGGCCAGACGGCATACCGGCAGTGGTGCTAAAACAGTGTGCTCCTGAGTTGTGTCCTGTGCTAACGCGACTTTTCACACTTTCCTACCGCACAAGGCAAGTTCCGTCTTCGTGGAAGACTGCAAATGTACACCCGGTGCCCAAAAAGGACGACAGATCAGATCCATCGAATTACAGGCCTATTGCTATAACCTCCCTTCTCTCGAAGGTGATGGAGCGTGTGATTAACACAAAACTCCTTAGATACCTAGAAGATCACGATCTGATCAGCGACCGCCAATATGGCTTTCGCCACGGTCGCTCGACTGGTGATCTTTTAGTGTATCTCACACACCGTTGGGCCTCTGCCATTGAGAGTCAAGGTGAGGCCTTGGCAGTCAGCTTGGATATAGCGAAGGCGTTCGATCGGGTCTGGCACCGGGGTCTTCTATCGAAGTTGCCATGTCGGTATTTATTAACTTGATTTCTATCTCCAGACTTAAAAATTGGACTAACTTGTGATCGTTTAAAGGCATCTGGAAAAACACCGGCATTGAGGCACAAATTAAAAATATGGGTAAGAGGGGGACCCAGTAGTTCCACGTTGTCTTTAAGCAACTTGTTGGGAATTGAGTCAGTTAAAGCGATTTAAGCAATTGCGTCTATGTGAAAGTGTGTTTCCGGCTAGTGAAAACAAGCGTTGGCAGTGAAGTATTATGCCGGTACCCAACATGAGAAAAAATACTGACGTGTTGGGTAGGTAGTGCACAAACAAAGCGTGCCGCACGCTGCCAGCTCAGTTGGTCGGGGCAAACTTTGTTTACATTAATCTCTCCTTACCAAAACATAAAGGACGTTTAATATTACAGGTTCAATCAAATCATAAATTTAAGCAGTTATACATTGGGTTCTGTTATATATTAAGGTGTGGTACTTGCTAAACCTTATTGTCAAATAATGTTAGTGAAGTATGTGGGTAGATACATAATTAATAAGGATTCACTACAAAAGACTTGCTCCTTAGCTAAATACATTTTATTACAAAACAACAGTGTTTTATTGGATATAATAGTGGCAACGAGGATGGGATGCACCTGCACTCAAAAATGTGCAAGAACTACAGGCATTTTTAGGTTTGTATAATTTTTATGAAAGGTTCATACCTCATAAAGCAACAATATTAGAACCTTTGCACAGATTACTTGATAAGTCTCAGACATGGCAATGGACTAATGTGGAACAAAGGAGTTTTGATCAAGCAAAGCGCTTGTTGTCCTCTGATTTAACACTTGTTCATTACGATTTAAACAAGCCACTAGTACTCACTTGTGTTCTGAATATGGAGTTGGAGCTGTCCTCTCGCATTTTATGGAAGATGGAACAGAACGCCCAATTGCTATGAACTCTAGAACTCTCCATGTTCATGAGAGGCGGTATTCTCAATTGGATAAGGAGGCCACAGCAATTATATTTGGAGTGGTTAAATTTCATAATTATTTAATGGGGAGATCCTTTAACATTGTAACGGATCACAAGCCTTTGGTTGGTATTTTTGATCCAAAGCGCCGATGCCAACGGTTTTATCACCCCGTTTGACAAGAATTGCATTAATTATCATCACATAGCTATAATATAAATTATAAACCTGTGAAACAAATTGGTCATGCTGATGGATTAAGTTGTTGGCCACAACCAGTTCCAAATATTGCAGAGGAGCAGGTATGTGATGTTTTATTGATGGCAGAGACTCCTGCAGATTTTCCTGTGGATGTTGATGTAGTTGCAAGAGAAACAAGAAAGATCAAACATTATCTCGTGTGTATCATTACTTGTTAAGTGGTTGGCCTGCTAAGATCACCGATAAAGAATTACGCCCATATTTTTTGCAACGAACAGAACTTTCTTTGCATGAAAATTGTATACTGCTTGGTTGTCGAGTTGTAGTACCCCAATCTTTACGTAGGCTTATCTTGAACACTTTACATAAAACACACAGTGGTTTTGTTCAAACCAAAGCACTGGCTAGAAGCTATGTTTGGTGGCCATAGTTAAATGATGATATGGAATCAATGGTACAGGGGTGTAGTAAATGTTTAGAAAATAGACACATGCAGCCAAAATCAAATAGTGTCTGGATTACTCCGACTAAACCATGGTCTCCAATAAATGTTGATTTTGCTGGACCTTTTCAAGGTAAAACGTTTATCCACTACTATCAGTGCATATTCTAGATGGCCTGAAGTTTTTATAGTCAATAACATGACAGCAGGTACAGTCATTCAGCATCAAGAAATCTATTTGCTACCCATGGATTGTGTGAAACTTTAGTCTAAGATAATGGGACACCTTTTGTAGCTAAGGAAACTGAACAGTTTCTAGAAGTAAATCAAATAAATCATGTAAAGACAGCACCATATCATCCTCCTACTAATGGTTTAGCAGAGAGGATGGTCCAGACCGTTAAAGAAAAACTTCACAAAATGCAAAATATTCCTTGGGATAGTTAGTTAGTTTGACTGGGCTTTTTCGCACTTAGCCTCTTGATTGGGCCATTGTGCGTCCTGACCTTGCGTCAGCCTTCATCTTACTCCATCCATCCCAGGTCCTCCCAGAATACTAGCAGCCTCTGTGGGCTACTACATGCTTCCGGCATGGAAGCCGGGGAATGGAGAAGTTTCGCCCATTGATCGGCCACACTTGTGCATTCCATAAGGACATACTGTGGCGTTTCTTATTTTTATAGGTTTAATAGGTTAGATATTTTTTACCTGGAGATACGATATATCGATGCGTATTGTATGGTCGTGTATTGATACAAAATATTGATATATCGCATTGCTACGTATCGATACAGCATAGTATCGATTCATATCACGCATCTTTATTAGGTACTAGTCCAACAGCAATGCAACAAATGCTTCATTCATGAGGTGGTAGCACACATTAACCTTCGGCAGGAGAGGCTTTTCTTGGATACGCGTAAGGATAGGCAGGCGGGGTAACCCATCACCCCACAACTTATTTGTAGAAATATAATATAATGTATACAAAAACAATAATTTATTTTTAACGAGACGAGTTCAAAATAAAAGTATGACCATCAATTTTAATTTGTTTATGCGCATATATCTATATATATTTAAGATTTAATGCAGTTCACACAAATATCTTTCTTGTGATCGGAGCACATAGGCAAATGGCAATTAATACAAAAAAATTAGTTATTATGTGTTTTTTCCTTGGACACATTGAGCACTGTGCTTGTTTTTTAGTTTTAAAGGGGGTACACTTCCAGAAGGTTCCGGGTCCCTGGTTCCTGGTTCAAAAAAAACCCAAAAGGAAAGTGGGGTAATTGGTCACCCAAGCAAGGTCAATATAGCAAAATCCAGGACCGTCCGTAAATCAGTAGTATATGCAACTAATTACATAATCATTATGCTTAGATAAGAGAATACAGAAAAACCCAACTACCCTAAATTAACATTATAAAAAGTTATCGCAACAAGTGGGGTGATGAGTTACCACTTACCCCCCTATCCTTCCAAAGGTTAATAAACCAACTCACTTGTACTTTGTGATTAATTGGCGTAGGTATTATTCCTTTTATTATTAGTTACTCATTATAACTTGATTTGGATATGAACTACTTGAACACTCTTACTACTTTGGTATGCATTACAAATGGTGAGAACCTTTAATTGGCTGTCTGTCTGTTAATTATAATTTATCATCCCTACGTTCCAGATAAGCATTTTTAGCCATAAATATCAACATTTTTAGCATCTCTGTGTTTCATTAGCCGGTGATGCTAGTTTTTCTTGTTGGTTGTCATGTGTTTCATTTAAGCATTTTTAACACGAAATGCTAGCATCAAATACCTATGCTAATAGATGGGTCCTCTGATACCACTTTTTGACAGCATTCAAATTTGACATTTGGAATCTTTTTTTCATGAATCAAAAAGGATTTTCAGAGGATTTAAAAAAATTATTGAAAGATATATGCAGTATTAGCCAATTCGTTAGTTGCAGTATTAATTATAATTTAATTTGGTACTTCTCTATATATTTAAAAAGGGTATTAAGGAATGGAGTGTTTATTTGTGTTAAAAGGAAATTCATGTTTGTAGGACGGGGAATAAATTCAGGGAGCAGGTCATACAATGAGGTTTGGTGTCTAGGGCAGTTAAAGAATATATGATCTACTGTGCCTTCCTCTAAACCACATTCGCATATAGAGTGGTCTCGAATGTGGATTTTAGCCAAAAAGACTGGGGAGCAGACATGTCCGAGACGTAGCCGGATTATAATTAAAAATTTTAAGTGGCTGGACTAAGTATGTGAGGTGTCAAAATTCAGCAAGAAAAATCAGTAGGTACCTTGCGTTTCATTTGTAATAATTAGCGCGGCTAAAAATGTCAACATTTCTTATAAGAAACGCAAAACGAGACTAACATTGTTGGAGTTATATTACACCTACTCAGTAACGTTAGTGATGTCTATGGACATTGTAAAAAGAAAGTAGGTAATTGAGTTATGTCATTGTTGATAGTCGTAAAACGAAATACATATAAATTATTATAATGGAATTGTATTAATCTATTGAATAAATATATTTAACTTACAAGATGAATCGCTCTTATATTTAACAAAGGTTATGGGCATTAATATATAAATATTAAAAGTCGAAGGAAAAAATCTGTAAGTATAAATTTTAATATTTTATGCACGAAGATGCAAGCGAATGTTCAAATATTTCCGCAATTGCGAAATGATAATTTTATAACATGGAAGTATAGGGTAAAAGCATTGCTCGAAGAAAGACAAATATTAGAAATATTAGATAAAAATGAAATTGAAATACAAAATGATGTGACACTTAAAACAAATGACGCCAAAGCGAAATCTATTATTATTCAATGCATTTCCGATAAACATATAAGTATAATACAGAATGCGACTACTTCTAAAATTATGATAGAAAAATTAGAAAACGTATTTCAACGCAAAAGTATAGTTAGCAAATTAACAATTAAAAAGAAATTATTGACACTAAAATTAAATAGCACTGAAAAATTAGAAGATCATTTTCAAAAATTTGATCAAATTATTTCCGAATTAGTTTATTGATAAAAAAATGGATGAAAGTGATAAAATATGCCATTTACTGTTAACACTAAATGAGGATTACGATAATGTTGTTACTGCTATTGAAACTATGAACTCTGACATGACTATTGAATTTATAAAAAGTAGACTATTAGATGAAGAACTAAAACTTAAAGATAAACATAATAATACAATATTTAAAGCATCTACAAGTCAAAACTACAGTCATAATAATTATAGAAGGTCATATGATAATAATCATAGAGGTAGAAGTAATAGAGGTAGAAGAGGTTATAGTAACAGAAGATTTAATAGTGAGGATTATAGAGATAATAAAGGGAAGTCATCATTTATTGCAATGACAGCAAATTCTATTTGCAATGATTCGATGAGTGATCAATATTTTATTCTGGATTCTGGTGCAACGATGCATATGGTTAAACCTGAACTAGAAAAATTTATGCATAATATTAAAACATTACCTCGGCCAATTGTAATAAATATCGCAAATGGTGAGAAATTATATGCTAATAGAAAAGGTACTCTTATTGGGAATTCCAAAGGGAAAATCATAGACTTTGAAGTTATTATTGTAGATAATTTGTGCCACAATTTACTCTCAGTTGATTTAATAACTAAAAATGGTCATATAATTATATTTAAAGAAAACCAAGTAGTAATTAAAGCAAGAAACTTTTATATGACTGGCGATAAGCAACAAAACCTACATATTATAAAATTTGATTGTTTTATGAATGATACTAATGATGCTATGATAACAAATACAAAAGGAGATGATATTTGGCATAGACGACTTGGACATTTGAATAAAATGGGTTTAAAAATATTAAAGTTACCATATTCAAATGATAAATGCGAAAGTTGCATTCAAGGCAAAGCCACAAGAAGACCTTTTATTTCAGTCAAGAAACAAAGTAAGCAAATTGGAGATTTGATACATTCAGATCTTTGTGGACCAATCACTCCAAATGGCATGAATGGAGAAGCATATTTTCAAGTGCTAATAGATGATTATTCCCACTATACAGTTGTAAAATTTTTAAAGCACAAAAAGGAAGCTGAACTTAATATTGTAAATTTCATTAAACATATTAAGACTCAATTTGGACTTAAAACTAAAAATGTAAGATTAGATAATGGTGGAGAATTTACATCAAATCAATTCAAAGGGTTCTGTGATGCGAAAGGTATAAACCTGCAATACACAACTCCGTATACACCACAACAGAATGGAGCATCTGAAAGGATGAACCGAACTCTTTTAGAAAAATCTAGAACAAAATTAGCTGAAACTAATCTTCCAAAAGAACTGTGGGTTGAAGCAGTACAATGTTCTGTTTATGAACTAAATAGATGCCCCACTAAAGTTTTAAATGGAAAAACACCATGTATGATGTGGTATGGAAGCAACAGCATAAAGAAGTTGAGAGTCTTTGGTTCAAGAGCATGGTGTGTGACAATGCCAAAACCAAATAAATTAGAGCCAAGAGCAAAACCATTCATAATGGTAGGCTATTGCGGCTCAGGTTACAAGCTCTGGGATCCAATAAACAATAAAATAATAATTTCTACCGATGTAACATTTGATGAAAATAATTGTAAATATATGAAACAAGATGTAAATAATGACAATGATGATTATAATAAATATGTAATAAATGAAAATGAAATCAATGTTGAAGAAACTACAAATGATTCTACTGATGAACATGAAAGAGTAACAAGGACAGGTCGACAAGTTAAAACACCATCATATTTAAATGATTACGAAGTATATACTGCATATTGCTTACTAGCAAATAGTGATGATAATCCTAAAAGCTTTAAAGAGGCAATCAAAAGTGAAGAATGGAAAAATGCTATTAATAAAGAAATAAAGTCGTTAGAAGAATTAGAAACATGGACTGAAACAAAACTACCTGATGGAAAGAAAGCGATCGACACTAAATGGGTTTTTACGACAAAAGAAAATGGATTGAAAAAAGCTCGTTTAGTTGCTAGAGGATTTCAGGTACAGGAGGAGAATTACTTTCATAATAATTATTCACCTGTGGCTAGAATTAGCACAATTAGATTATTTTTAGCTCAAGCTATACAACAAAATTATAATATACATCAACTAGATATCCCAACGGCATTTTTAAATGGTAAACTGGACACTGAAGTGTATATAACAAAACCACAAGGTGTAGAATTAGAGAAAAATAAAGTATTAAGGCTAAAGAGAAGTCTCTATGGATTGAAAGAGAGTCCAAGATGCTGGAACGAAAGATTTAACGATTACTTATTGCAAATTGGATTGGTCAGATCTAAACATGACTATTGCTTGTACAATGGTGACAGAGTTAATCTTTTAGTATTTGTAGATGATATTTTACTGATGGGAGAAAAAGAATTTGTAAATAATGTAAAAAAGTTGTTGTATGACGAATTCAAAGCTAAAGATTTAGGATTAATTAAGAAGTTTTTGGGCATGGAAGTAAAAATTAAAGAAGGGGAGATAGAAATACACCAAGAAAATCAAATAGAAAAGATATTAAAGAAATTTAAGTGCAATGCTAGAGTGCAATGGAGCAAAAACTCCGATGGAAACAGGGTTACAAATTGAACCTACTGACAAAGTTGTAAATGCACCATATCGAGAATTGATTGGGAACCTTATGTACATTGCAACAGTGAGTAGACCTGACATAAGTTTCGCTGTGTCTTATTTATCACAATTTGTTGAGAAGCCAAGCGAAGAATGCTGGAAACATGCGAAAAGGGTTTTGAGATATTTAAAAGATACGAAGAATATTGGTTTATGTTATAAAAGAAATTTAGAAGGAGATATAAATATAGACATTTATTCAGACGCAGATTGGGCAGGAGATAGAGCTAATCGTAAAAGCGTGAGTGGTTGTATAGTTTTGTACAATAAAAATGTAGTAGCATGGTATTCACGTAAGCAAAATTGTGTAGCACTGTCAACCGCAGAAGCGGAATATATTGCCGCAGCCATGGCAGCTTGTGAAGCAATTAATTTAAAAGGAATAGCATTAGATTTTGGAGAAATTATTAAACCTAAAATATTAATTGATAATAGAGGAGCTATTTGTATATCTCAAAGTAACGAAAATAGTAAAAGAACTAAACATATTGACATACGATATCATTATATTAGAGATTTAATTAAAAATAAAGAAATAAATGTTGAATATGTATCTGGAAACGATAATTTAGCAGACATTCTTACAAAATCTTTATGTAATGAAAAGTTTACGTATTTTAGAAATACAATGATGCATTTAAATATTTAAAAAAATTAATATAAAAAAAAAAATTACCTATTTATGTTACCAAATAATAAAGGAGAAGTGTTGGAGTTGAGTTATTTTTTGTAGCGATTTCTAATGAAACATTTAAGTATTGTTATTAAATTTATTTTGTTGTTACATTAAAAATCGAGGAGGAGTGTTGGAGTTATATTACACCTACTCAGTAACGTTAGTGATGTCTATGGACATTGTAAAAAGAAAGTAGGTAATTGAGTTATGTCATTGTTGATAGTCGTAAAATGAAATACATATAAATTATTATAATGGAATTGTATTAATCTATTGAATAAATATATTTAACTTACAAGATGAATCGCTCTTATATTTAACAAACATCAGATGTTAGCCTCAGAAAGTAGCAGTGCTTTATCTAGAACGCAGGGCATGTGTTACTTGAGCTATTGATTTTCCATAAAATAATAAATAAATATATCACTTACCAACGGCAGTGAAATAATCATCAATATTTTCGTTTTTGTAATGCTGATATTTCCCTGCGATCGATGGCATTATTATAAAGGCTATAACAACCTTTATTGTGTACAAACGCCCACTTAAAAGAAAAGGTACCAAGTTTCTTATTATCTTTTAAAATTGCGTAGAGCCAGATTAATTTAATAATCTGATTAAAAAATCGCTAATGAATGCGATTGTAAGTACAAATCACAAATTATATTACTGTACAAATTATATTACGGTACAAATGTATGTCTGTTTTTTTTTTAATTTTGTTTATCCCATTTGGGAAAGGCAAAGGCGTCAACCATACAGCCTAGTCTGTATGCAATAAACTATTGTTATTCATTCTTCTTTTGAATTCACAAATCGCCAAACGTAGAGGTTACATATTCATAAATTGCTTCAAAGCATTTTTCAATGGAAAGAAGTTTTTGTAAAGAGCGCGGTAGATCTTGCTGGTGTTTCATTATTTTTGAAATTTCTTCTAATAAAATGTTTCTTTGCAGGGCAAAAATTGGACATTCGTAAAAAAGGTGATGCAGAGATTGAGGTAAGGTGGTGTTGCACCAGTTGCACGATGGGGAAGAAGTCATGCCTAGCCGGTACAAATGGTCATTGAATCGACCGTGCCCAATTCGCAAACGGCAAATAATAGTAAAAAATCTTCTGTTTATGTAATTGTGTCTATTGAACCAGGGTTGTTTTATTTTATTATTTATTTCTCGATACCACTTCCCTTTTACGAGCAAAGTACTATTCCAGTGTTCTTCCCATAGCTTCAATATTTCTTTCTTGATTAGAGCTGTACAATCAGTATATGAAATTGATATGTTTTTTATAGGTACGTCTAGAGTGTTCATAGTTTTGGCCAGTTTATCTACTTCCTCGTTTCCATATACACCGATATGAGCTGGAGTCCAAAATAATATAATGTCTATTTGATAATTTATTTTTAAATGATGTATCTGATCTCGGATATTATATATTAAATGATTTGTGACTGATGAAAAGGAAGGATTTCTCAAAGCCATCAACACACTCATGCTGTCAGTAATAATAATCCATTTTTTGTATTGGCTGAACTGTTGAATGTAGTTAAGAGCTACAATTATAGCAGTCGCCTCAGCAGAAAATATGCTGGCATTTTGGCACATTTTAAAACTATGTCCAGTTTTACTACCTGCATCATACATAGCTACTGCAACACTTACATTCGTCTTTGAACCATCTGTATAAATTGATCGATAATCATTATAAGCCTGTAGACTTTCGTAAACATCATATTTATCTTTAAAATCTTTATGTAGGACAATATGAATGTCACAGAATTTACTAGCATATGAGCCACTATAACAATGTAAAGTAGTACTACAAAATATATTACATTGTTCTTTTAAACTTATAAAATGTGAGAAATTCTTTGAAAGAAAAGTGTTAGTGGAACATACATTTAATTTATTTAAAAGATCATTATTCGAACGTGATAAGAGTTTAAAAAGAAATTTAAGTTTTAAAAATTCAAAGCGAATAACCATTGGTGGTAAATGACATTCGACCTGCATAGAATTTATTGGGGAAGTGTTCATAGCACCTAGTATTAATCGTAAGTTCTTATTCTGTATTTTATCAATAATATCTATGTATTTTGGATCGGAAGCGTAACAAAAGAAAGCATACTCAAAATGACTTCTGACCAAAGCTTTATAAAGCATTAACACAATTTTAGGATCAGCACCCCATTTCAATCCAGTAACGGACCTAATTACATTAGTGGCTTTTAAAGCTCTGCTCACCAAGCAATCAACATATAAATCCCACGTAAGATTTTCGTGAAAAATAACACCCAAGAATTTAACTGAGTTATCAATAGGCAAAGTATGATTGCTGTATGTAATATTAATTAGAGGTAGAGAACTGTATTTTGGGCAAAATATTACAACTTTACTTTTTAAAAGGCTAACATTTAAATCAAGTTCTGAGAGGTAATCTGCCAGCTTCACTAGATTATTATTTAATGTTAATTGAATATCTAATACATTAGTACCTTTACAATAAATGACAAGGTCATCAGCAAACTGAAGGTTGTTGACTAAATTATTATTAAGAATGGAATTTAGTTTTCTTATATACAAAATATACAGAATAGGACTCAAGATGCCTCCTTGACATACACCTTTGCTAGAAAATCTAGGGCCTAAAAATTTATTATCTATTTTGACATACACTTTTCTATCCGTGAGAAAAGCATATATCCAATAAGCAATTTTTACAGGTAAGAAAGATAATAGAGATTCAAACAAAATACCATGATTAACGTTATTAAATGCACCTTCTATATCAAAAAACACTGCTATTGTATACTCCATATTCTTTTGAGCTGTAGTGACGTCCAAAAAAAAATGTGCTAAGCTTTCTTGAGCCGAAAGTCCTCGCCTAAACCCAAACTGGTTTAAAGGTAAAATTGAGTTCTTTTCTATGAAGAATTCCAATCTTTGTTTGATTAGCTGTTCAAATAATTTACCAGCACAAGACGTTAAAGCGATAGGACGATAAGAATCGGGATGAGATGCAATTTTTCCAGGTTTTAAAATAGGAACCAAGCAGTCCATTTTCCAATTAGGAGGAATTGTGCAATCTTGCCATAAAATATTATAAATTTGTAAAAGCTTATAAAGATTGTCAGTGTTAAGTAGCTGAAACATCTTGTACGATAAACTATCTAATCCACAAGCAGTGTTTTTTCTAGATTTCAGAGCTGCAGTTAATTCGTCAAAAGAAAATGGATCAGTGAGGAATGACTGATTATCTGGTAAACTATTGTCCTTCACAATTGGCCTGTTATTTTGCACAAAGTCAGGCGTGTATTTACGTAAAAAATCACTGACCCACGAAAAATCACTATTTTGCTTTTTATATGTTTTATGTGTAAGTTTTCTCATGTTACCCCATACTACTGAAACTGGTGTCAATCGATTTAATTTTGTACAGAATTCTATCCAACTACTTAGTCTTTCTCTCTTAATGGTAAGTTTTTTAGCAGCTTGTAATCTTTTGAAATTAATATATTTTTCTTGAGAAGGATTATTCTTAAAATCAAGATAGGCTTGCTTGCTTTCCTGGACAGCTTTAGCGCAATTACTATTCCACCAAGGAACTGTTCGATATTTTGATTTTAAGTTTTGAGTAGCAATGTTACGTGATTCGGACCGAGAGGTACGAGAGGGAATTGACTTTTGTGCAGCTGTCAAAATGATTTGACAAAAAGAGTTGTATGAATCTATTGGATTAATAATAGGGTTACATTGAAAATTATCTAAATCCTTATTAACAATTGAAGAATACAACTTCCAATCAACTAATCTATGATTAATGCGATTGTTAAAATCATTTTCATCCTGAAAATTGTTTTGAGAGTTAAAACATTGTGAACTACTATTGAATGTAATCTTAGTAAATGTTGGCAAATGATAACTGCCCAATGGATCGTCGTGTACTGACCATTCGCAGCGAAGAGCTAATGAAGGAGATACCATAGTCAAGTCCAAACCATTGGGTCTCCAAGAATGAGAACCGACAGTTGTGACCTGACCATCATTCAACAGGACTAAATTGCATTCATCTAAACACTCAAGAATATCCTTACCTCTGGAATCCGATAACGGACATCCCCAAATTGAGTGATGAGCATTGATGTCACCAGCTATAATCGTCGGCCTATGGAGAGAATTCAAGAAATGTTTAAACTTATTTTTAGAGAAACTGGGAATACAATTTGTTGGACAATATATACTGGCTATTGAAATAGTGTTCTGATTTAGTTCTAAATGTATTACAATTGTTTGAAGAGAGTTGTCAAAATAAGATGTTACTTTTTGATATTTTAATGATGTATGGATTAAAATAGCAACACCATTATGCTTGTTGCCACAGTCATTACGTTCAATATGATAACCTTTGATTTTAAACTGCTTCTGAGGCTTTAGCCATGTTTCACATATAATTGCGATATGAATAAAATGGTCATAAAGAAATTTCGTAAAAATAAGTTGATTGCTTAATAAGCTTTGAGCATTCCACTGTACGATATTCAATTGATTGGGGGTGAATTGTGGGGATTTGATTGCTTACCAAAAGTATTTTTTAAGACCTCTAAAACACTTTTAGAATTTATAGAAGTATTTTGAGTATTATGCAAAGAAACACATTTAGTTATGGTTTCAACTAATAATGAGAGACACTTGCTGTCAGTATTGAGCAGTGTAAACAAATCTACATTATTTTTTGTCTTACTTTCTAATTTGGGAAAATTTAAAGGATTTGTAATATCTGCATAAGAAGCAGGCTTATATTTATTTCTATTTTCAATGATTTTCTGTTTTTTAACTGGGCATATTGGAGACACACTAGTATGATTGCCATCACAATGAATGCAAGTAGCTTTTTCGATAGAAACTGTACAAGTCTTATAGTTATGATTTTCTTTACATATACTACATTTTTCAGAATTTTTACAATATTTTGCCAAATGTCCGTATCTCAAACATTTGTAACATTGCTTAACTGGTGGTATATATTGAGACACATCATGTCTCCAACCACCAATATCTATATGATTTGGCAAAATGGAAGTGGCAAATGTCACTATTACTGTAGTTGTAGGTTGTAATATAAAACCCTCAGTCACATTTATTTTTTTCATTATTCTTTTTATTGTTATTATTTTTTTTGTACTTGTTATCATAGTAAATATTCTCTTGTTTGATATAATGGTAGGTACATTTCTTATAACTCCGGACACCTCAGTTGTAGCAGCAGGAATACTGGCTTTGAATTTGTATTCTTTCAAGAAGGTATTATTATTTAAAAAGGCATTCGCCAAGTCTGGTTTTTCAAAATAAATACCTATCTTAAACTTATTGATATTTCTTAAAAATTTGACGCCTTTGTTAAAGCGCTTTAAACAAGTTGACAAAGAAAGAAGATCTCTTGTTCCAATTGGTTTCTGGATGTCTGATGACTCAACAAAAACCACAAATTCAGTGCCGCTAATTTCTTCCGGATATCTGCGTATATAGTCAGTAACATAATAAGGCTTGTACCTATCTGCATTGCTTATTTCTTCATCACTGTCCGAAGAGGACATATCCGTTTCTACCAACCTTACCTCATCTGTCTCCCTATCTGCATCACCAGACTCCGGTTCATCCTCCTTTTTTTTTCTTTTTCTCGAACTCCGCTTCCCCATATCTGCTTATAAAATTATTTAATGCCTATATGTTATATACCTCTTTTGTTTGTGTTTTATTAAGTAACTGACTACAATTAAAAAATTACAAATAAAATATTTTAAAGAGCCCGCCTTTACTATGTGAAGTTCCCGCGCTTTTTTCCATTTTTCTACAAATGTCTGTTTTTTAATCTCGTAGACCAATTTGACATATGCAAACGTCAAACGCAAAAATAATGTTGTCAGCTTATTTTCGTAGTGCTGTCGTGATACCGGTTTTATGAATCGTATTTTTTGTTCGGAAGTTTATTGCTATTCGGACCCAGGGCCCTACCGCCCCTATCTCTAAGTTCTAATATCACCTGCGGCATTAAAACTATTCTTCTAACATCACGATAACGATAGCGGGTATTATAATATCTTTTGTTTACAGTATTTCCAGTAATAATAAGCATAAACAATTGTATTCCATTGTATATTTAGTTTATAAATCAACTACTAGTATGATCTCTCGTCCGCGTCTCGCTCCGCGGTAGAACATGACCAAGATTTATTTTCAAAATTTAATTCAAGCAAAACAACACTAGAAAACTATGACTAACCATACATATTATTATTGTCGTGGCGGTTTATATGTACCGTAATGCATACAATAGGTTACACGACATAAGAACAAAACGGATTAATAACTTTAAGGAGTAACATAGGTTGTTCACGAAGTATCGTCTTATTGAGACTATACGCATTGAGAGCCATACTCGATGGAACGGGTCATACGGCCCGCTTTACTCTCTGCACGGAAGCCGAGAAATTCTCAGTACTAACGACAGGAAACCTAGACACATCTAGGAGGCATTACACCTGTCCCTTCCGTTAGGGGCCGTGAGAGCTGCCTTTCTATAATCAACACAACCACGGGGGCTCACCCCCTCACAGACCTCCAACCTCCCCTATAGTCTGCCCATGCCTCGCAACTTATTTACGGTCTTACTACCGCTTTAACTGCGTCATCACTGACGCTCCTGATCTCTCTCACACAACTAGGCGGTTTCATCGCCTGCACCACCAGATGCCTCACGTGGTCCAACCACGTGCCCTTGACGCAACAGTGCACGCCCCCAGGCTCCCTTGACGCAACTCGTACGCCCCCAGGCTGCCCTTGACGCAACAGTGTACGCCCCCAGGCTACCCTTGACGCATCTCGTACGCCCCCAGGACTCCCTTGACGCAACTCGTACGCCCCCAGGCTGCCCTTGACGCAACAGTGTACGCCCCCAGGCTACCCTTGACGCATCTCGTACGCCCCCAGGACAAGAGATCAGGAGAGGCCCAGCTCTCCGGCCACTGTTGGACACACAGAACATAGAAACCTCTTCCAGTGTTCTGTGGTTGAACATATCAGATGGACCATACTTCATGAACTTGCACAATTCTTAACTAAGCCATCAGGCACTTACCATAATATATCCTTATATTATTTATAACCCCGCCACTTGGCCAGTTCACACTCTCACCTGCTGCACCTTTCTTCGCTCCCAGGTCTCGCCTTTTATCACCCGATCACTATGATGTTCAGAACCGAATTGAACAAGTTACAAGAGAAAAGCCACATGTCTGCCTTATAGGCAAAGCAGAATAACATTCTTAAAATACCGACACAGTACAATACCATTATTACCACTGAGTCGACACAACGCTATTTATACTGACAAAGGAATTGGGAATGCTGCTGGTAGTATCGATAACATTAATAATTCACATAATTAGATTCATAATTTATTTATTACCCAATAACAATATTAGAACCATAATCATTGTATCAATTTACTCACTTCGTTTCTTACCGGAAGTAGTCAGAGTATTCGCGGAACTCCGCGACAATTATAGCCCTATTCTTCAAGATTATTTTGATATACAATAGTTTTAGGAAATATGTTTAATGAAAAAGTAAAAAAATATATAAATTCCTTCAGTGACGTAATTAATTACGCTACCCGGGCACGCGTGCAACCTCAAAATGAAAAACATTGCAATAAATAAGTTATAGTGTCTACAATAAAATAAAAATACGTATGGATAGCTAATTTAATAAGGAAGAAACTTATAATAATTAGATAAGGATTCATAATTAAATGAATAATGGCAATAAATATAACTACTCTGTTCGAAATTTTAAAAATACCCACATTTTGAAAAAAAAAAAATATTTTGGCAATATAACATTATAAAACTTTCAATAACCATACATATTATTATAGCCCCATTCTTCAAGATTATTTAAATATATGTGTAATAGTTACATATCAAAAATACTTTAAGTATATTTGAAGTTTGAAAAGTCTGTTTCTAGCGGATGAGCGCATGGGCTACAGCCCGCGCGCTCAACTGCTCAATGGTCAAAAAAATTTTTACGACTATTTTGCTATGGGACTATACCTATATTTTCTGGTTATTATAAAGCCGACATATTGCAGAATAGAAATAAAAAAAAGTTAAAATTTTTTATGTATTACAAAATTATTACTTATAGACGAGCGAACAAGTTTCTATTATTTCAACGTAAAATGGCCGCTTTGATCACCGATAACAAATAACATAAACATCGGAATGCTTTCAAACAAAGATAAGTTTGTAGTTTGTTTCAATAGCTTCTCGGAAATGTAGCGAGTGGTCGGTTGGGGTGGTCGGAGTGTTGGTTGTTTTTGAACGGAACGGATGTTGTCTGCTATGTTTACATAACCAAATATACAAGAATAAGAAAATATATAATTCATCGGCGCGTCCGTTCGCTATAATGCATGGATTACATTCCTCTGTTTCATCTACGAAAATGCTAAAACCAACAGAATATGAATTCTATCAAATCGCGGCCTAACCTGGCTTCAGCAGAAATGAAGGCCAGTTTTACAATCACGTCACTTGCGATACTTATATAGTCTTTGGCATCTAAAATTAACTTATTGTCGACGTAACGAAACGCATCCTAGCTCTCCGAGATGCACAGATTGTGTGTGAATATTTGTAATCACAATCACAAACAACTTTAAAATCCACACAATTTCCCGCCAAATCCAATCGAGTGAAATTACACCTTGCTTTATTAAGCGGGTGAGATTCTACTAAATCGAGTGCACTCCGTAGCGTTCTCGGACACGCCACTCCAAGGCGCAAGCCAGACAGAGGCGGCGCACAGTGGTCCGGATTTTCAAAAAGGTGGACATAGGATCGAAAATGCTTATTTAACTTAACAAAAAATTGTTTCGTATAGGAAATTTAACGCTGATTAATACTTATTTCTACAACTTTTCAAAAAAAACTGCTCCTTCACGTCAAAAAAAAATATTGAAAATAAAAATGTATGGGAGAAAATCTATTTTATTTTTTTTCTCCGTTCAGTATCAAAGTATAGCAAGCAAACCTTATATTCTGGTAAGTACTTATTGTCCTTAATACGACGACATATATACACCTTTGCCTTCGGGGAATATAAAGCGTGACGTTATGATAAAATAAGCATTTTTGCTTATTTTTGTTTTAAATAATCTTCTGTTGATTATTCTTTCATCTGTTGATATTTCCTATGGATAAATCATGGTTGATATTGGTGGTTATACTACTAGTGTGACTTATCTTGAAAGAAACAATTAGAAATAGATTTAGCCCTGAAAAGGGCTTTTTCTGAAGTCTTGAAAATGACTATTTTAAGTCATCATCATCATCCGAGCGTCTTCTTGTCTTCCAGTCCAGTCCAGTCTAACCGGATACGGCTGAATATCACGACCCTTTGACTATTTTAAGTAGTCCTGAAAAGGACCACAACTTAACTACTACTACTAACAAACTCAATTCTAACAATTACAACATCACTAAATCTGTCACGTTTACATTAATGGATCATGTTCAGACTGCAACTCCTGTAGATCCATATTTTCTGTTTCTTCTGTTACTACCTCAGGCAACAACAAAAGCTCTTTAACATCTGGAAAAAAATCGAATTGCTTTGAGTTGCTGTATTTTGGTCGAATATGGGATAAATATGGGTCTGAACTAATTAAAAAATTATGAAGCAAGTCCTCGTTGGTCTTTATCCTGTTAAATTTTCTTGTGTGAGACTCACGAACTCAATTCTTTATTTCTTGCTTTTCCAGCTTCTTCGGAAAGAATGCCAATTGGTAGGAGGCCAAAGTGATGACAAATGTCTGCACCGTGTATGAGTAGCTTGTGCACACTTGCGGGCATATAAAACCATGGGTATAGATGAACAAAGATCTCAGCTGTTTCTCTGCAATAAGTCCTGAATTTTTCAATATCTATGGCACATCCTGATGAAATCGTTTGAAGAATAACTGCAAAATGCTTCAGCAGGTCTTTGTCAACATTGGTTATTTCGGCAGATTTCTCATAATCTCTAAAAAACCTTCTGGCTGTGTTTCCGTCGTTTGTGGTTCCAAAGCCTTGCTTCACAAAATCCACAAGTATTCCCATTTGCTGTTTGAATTCTTCTTGTGTCAAATGTTTCTCCGCAGCTTTTAGTTGCTTGTTAGCACCTCGTGCAGTCCACATCTCAAAGTCCATGTTGTAAGATATGTGTAGAATACACTCCATACAACGAATCCACATATGAAGAGTAGAAAGTCCATATTTATAAACATCTTCTCGAACAGGTCTTGTAAATACTTCTGACAGCTTGTTCATCTCAGTTGGCTTAGCAAGGCAAATATTGCAGGCAGATGCAGACGAAGTATCCGTTATAATAGTGGCCACTTTTCCGTCGATCATTGTCATATGAAGCTTGTGACTAATCTCTAGCCCTGCCCATTTTGTAGAATCGATGTTTTTTATTTCTTCCTTCAATGCAGCTTCTTCTTGCTTGATGTATTCTGCTGTCTCTTTACAAAACTCGAACTTAATGGGCCTGCAATAATGTGTTGAAGAAGGTGTTGGGTTTTCCCATATGGTGCTATTATTAGAAACTAATTTAAGAGGGACAAGACTTGACATGAAAACCGATGAATCACTGAAGTCTACATCTTCACTCCTTTGCTTGTAGGTACTTTGTGAAGAAGCACCATCAAAACCCCATTTACTAATTAACTTCAATCCTTCAGTTGACGAATCAATCTGGGTACCAGTAATTTGAAGAATCTTCTGGACTGTCAGATCCAATAGGGCTTGAAGCTTCACTCTGGCTCCTCTCTCAGTAATTTCTAAATCATGAGGATAGCATCTGTTTTTAGCTTCAAGGAGTTTGTGATACGATGGTAACACTGGAACTTCACAATCTAACAGCGCTTTCCTTTAACACAAGTATTTCCATTTTGACAGGTTCAATGATGTATAAAGACCAAGAGCATAATCTCCATCAAAAGTTTTTTTCGTATTTTTCTTAAACAATGTGGCTTGAACGATAGCAACACTATCAGGGTTCTTCGTTATATGGTCAATAACACGAGCTAAGTCATTCTTCTTGTCTATCCTAAGTCTTTCGACTAATGCAAAAGTAAGTTCTTCCGGCGAATAGTCCAAAAGAGACTCTGAACGTCTTTTCTTCTGTTTGTTGCTGAGGTCAACAAAAGGCTTCCTAATCTGAACTTCGGTAGATGTGCCCACAGTTGTTGTACTAGATGTCGACGGAATCACAGCTGTTGTAGTATCGATGTCAAATGAAGTATTGTCTGACGATATGTTTTCGATAACTTCATCTTGGGCTTGAAAAATCTCGGATAAATTAACAGTAGTGCAATTTGGCCAAGTAATATTTGATTGTAACCACGCAGCATGTCTATTCATGAAAGTTTTCTGATTTCTAGAAGCACTTGTCCATCTGCGATTGATATTACTGACGTAGTTCTTCAAAAAGGTCTTGATTATTTCTAAATCTTGTGAACATGTTTCAACTGGGATATGTAGAATAATAGCTTCATAGAGTCGTGCCCAATTTTTCATATCTCCTTCAACACGGAGGAACATAAAGATGTCCAAGTTTGTTACAAATGCAGCCATAACGAAACTCACTAAACTTTCACACAGCACGGATAATTAGATATGTTGCTTCCTCAAGGGTTGAGAAACAAGTGCCTTTAATTGTTTCATGCACAGATATTTATAACAAACACACGCGCGCAAGTAGTGACTGACAAAATTAGTACCACATCTTCAACAGCCAATCAGCGTCGTCGATGTCTCTGGTGGTGGGGGTAAATGATTCTTATATCACAGGAGTCGTTTCAGTCAGTTACAAATAGGCAACGAATCAGCACGTGACTGTTGTTGAAGACTTTTATTACTATTTTTTATTAAAATAAAATGAAACAAATGCTGGAATGCGTATGTTTTAATTCTTATATAATTAAGAAATTATATTTTAAATTCAGCATAATTGAAAAACTCGATAATAATTTTAAAAAACCTCAATTGAAATTTTAAACTTTGAATCGTCGTAGGCGTCAAGGCCGCAGGGATACGCACGCAATTTATATGTCGTCGTATTAAGAACAATAGGTACTTACCAGAATATAAGGTTTGCTTGCTATACTTTGATACTGAACGGAGAAAAAAAAAATAGATTTTCTCCCATACATTTTTATTTTCAATATTTTTTTTTTCACGTGAAGGAGCAGTTTTTTTGAAAAGTTGTAGTAATAAGTATTAATCAGCGTTAAATTTCCTATACGAAACAATTTTTTGTTAAGTTAAATATGCATTTTCGATCCTACGTCCACCTTTTTGAAAATCCGGACCACTGTGCGGCGCGGCGCGCATCAGTCGCACCCGGTGGCGCACTCGCAGCGCGCTGCAGGCGCGCCCGTGGGCGCGAACAGCGCTTGTATGCTACGGTGCGCCAGCGAGTGAGTACGTTGGTGCCATTAAAGAGTTTGATTTTGATCGAACAACATGTCTTCCTCTGACGACGAAGACATGTTAGCCCTGGTGCAACTCGCCAATTTGCAAAGGAGAAGAAGAAGGAGAAGAAACTTTCGGTCCCGCGCAAAACTCACTATAGACTGAGGTACGCGGCTGCGCGCCAGCAGTGCGACGGCCGGCGCGCCCGTCGTTGCAACCGCCATCGCCATCTGGAAGCTTGTCGAATGATCTTTCATACTAATTGTATGAAAACGGACGGGCACAAAACAGATAGAAGCGGTGCGCCGATGGCGCGCCACAGGTGCGCCTCGCCCGCGCCTTTTCTATCTGGCCCATGCCCAACACTCCCGAGTACACCCGAAACGTTCTCGGACGGACTTCGGGTGACTAAGTGCACTCGGAGGATGTTTTCGAACACAGCCCAGGAATAGACGAAAAATAGACCGCCAAAGTGGACGCTATTGTCTGTCGCCATTTTTTTTTCATTCGTTGTCTCGAATGCGTTGTGTGCTTGTACTATCTCCTTGTATCTACGTCAGTATTATTAGTTTGTTTTTTTTTTGTTGAGTTTGTTTGTTGAGTTTTTTGTTTGTGTTAAGTTTTGTTTATTTGGTTACGTTTTTGTTTGTTTCTGTTGATAAACCTAAGATGGATGCCAGTGCTCATCCATCTACTTCATCGTCTTCGAAAAGACGGGCGGAAGAATGTTATTCACCGCGAAAAAAACGTAAACCAAGGTCATTTAGCCAAACAGAGAAAGAAATGATAATGAACGTGTACAAATATGTTTATGCCGAAAAAAAACTGAATCTCCAACTGAAACGCCGAATAAAAACGAATGTGTTTTAAAAACAGCTGAAATTTTGGTTATATCCAGGGCATCTATCTACAATGTATTGAAGGAGCACAAAGAAAACCCAAACTTTATATCCCCGAATAAACCTGGGCCGAAATTAAATTTTAAAGATAAATTTGATGATTTTACCTTTTCGGCTATACGTCGAAAAGTTCACCAATTCTTTTATAAAAATGAAGCACCAACATTGGACAAGGTAATATAAATATACGTTAACCAATATTACATTTTGTTTTAGTGTTTAAAATGCGGTGCAATGTTCTCGATCGACTTTAATTTAGAGTATAATTTTCATTGAAGGGTATGATTTAAATAATATAAATTAAATTTTAGGTCCTTCATGCCGGGAATGAAGATCCAGACCTACCAAATATTTCAAGAAGTATCTTACATAAGATATTAAATTATCTGAATTTCAAATATGCAACCAGAAAACGCCGCAGTGCACTCATCGATAGAGAGGACATAGTTTTATGGCGTCATCGATACTTGGAAAAAATGCAGCAGTATCGTAGAGAAGGGCGCTTTATTTATTACCAAGATGAGACCTGGATTAATGAAGGTTGGACTTACTCCTGTTTTTATAGTGATAACATTATTCTTATGTTTATTTCCAAGCCATTTTATGGCGCTATTTTCCCGTTTTCGAGCAATTTCGATTTACCGCCACAAATATAAAACATACGTTCTTAAATTCATATACGATAATTGTTGGACATATTATCTAAACATTCTTAAAGACAGAAACATGATTAATAATGTTTCGCTCGATAGAAAAAAACCCAAAGATAGAAAAATAACATAAAACAGCTGTGAATCAGAAAATACAATAATAAATGACAAAAGTTTTTACCAATAGAGTACATTTTTTTTGTTTAAAAAATTGCAAAAATATATATTTTTTAGTATATACTCAAGTTTTCCAATAATCAATTAAAACGTGTAAAAAGTAACGCTTCCATTCGGTCACAGTACGTAAACGACATTAAAAGCTATGAAATTATCAACTATCTATGAAGTGTTCTTGGCTAAATACTTTTTCTGTTATATGTATATTAACGACCTTCCTTAAATAGTAGGTGACACATGCGTAATGTTTGCAGATGATTTCTCATTATTGTTTTCAGTGGATAATAGCATAGGCATAAACGACAAAGTCAACAAAAACGACAAAATATGTAATTGGATGAACGAGAATAATTTGGAGATAAACTTTTCTAAAACTAAAATCATGCAATTCAGACCTTAACAAAAATCTAAACTGGACATTAACTTTTCATACAATGACATTACATTAGAATGTGTACCATCATTTACATTGCTAGGTATAGTAATTGACTCAAACCTAAATTCGAAATTTCATATACAAAAAATAAAAACAAAACTCTCTCAATTTATTTATGCGTTAAAAGAACTTAAAAAATCCACAAATGTAAATCTTACTATGCCTACGCTCATGCGTGGCTTAACTATGGCGTGATCTTATGGGGAAATCTTATTATTAAAATTTACTCAGCCTGTTTCCTTCCATGTAATTAGACACTTAATATCACGTTTTCAATATTTTCAAAATAATGTAATTTATTTGACATGATCTCAATTTATAATTATTCTTAACTATACCGGGTGTAACTGAACACCCCAATAACATTTAAGGGGCATATAAGTTCGATACTAAATGGACCTTCGGTGCTTGTCTGAGACCTGAAAGCCCAATACTTTCAGAGTTATTTGATTTTAAACTGAAAGCAAAAACTTTCAAGTGACAACCATAGTCAGCTCATAACACAAAAGAAATATAAACACAAAATGACACGTGACAGACGTGAGCCTAGTATTCCTTGTACGCTTACGTAGGGACGTTGGCACTTAATACAATAAAATAATTTATTTAGTTTGTATGACGTGAGCGTAGTATTCCTCGTACGCTTACGTAGGGCTGTCGCAACTTAATAACAAAAATTAATTTAATTAGTTTGTATGGGAAAAAAATAGGTTTGTTAGCCCTAACATTTTTTCTACAGAATCTCTACTTCTGATGGATACATACCCTTAAATGTTATTGGGGTGTTCAGTTACACCCTGTATACAAGAACAAGGAAATCTAGCTAGTAAAATTAAACGTCTGCCCTCCTCTATTCTTATTTATTTGCAACACCTTAACAAGATACAATGTGTATATTCATTTCAAACACTTGTAATGCAATGTCTAAATAAATAAATATTTCCTTGCAATAAAGTAGTTGCCATGCACGAGTAGATATCCTGGGATACCTCGCCTTAATAATGGGCTTAGTTGCAAGACCCTTTGTTATTAGAAATACAAAATGTATATTTATTTCATTTTTTAATATATTTTAGGTCACACTATGAACAAGCACTGGGTAGACACCAATGTGCAATCATCACGTCAGGCTTTCCTGGAAGGCCTAACTACGGGCTTAAAAGGACCTACAGGCAAAGGAAAACGACTTATTGTCTCCCATATAGGAAGCGAAGAGGGGTTGGGCTGCTGATATTCGAAGCAAAAAAAGGAGTCGATGACTACCATAAAGAGATGAATGCAGAACAATACGAAAACTGGTTAAAAATTATTCTTCCAAAGTTAAAAGACAACGCAGTTTTGGTAATAGATAATGCTCCGTACCATACAAGAAAACTAGAATCATTACCTACGTCTCAATGGCGTAAAGGCCAAATTCAAGAGTGGCTGAAATCTAAAAATATTCCATTTGAGGAAAATATGTTAAAGGCTCAATTACTGGAGATTGCCCGAAAAGAAAAAAAGGCATATGAAAGGTATGTCGTTGACGAGATGGCTGCAGAGCGAGGTATCACAATTTTGCGGCTGCCTCCTTACCACTGCGAGCTCAACCCAATCGAATTGGTATGGGCGCAGGTAAAGGGGCACGTCGCTAAAAATAACAAAACATTCAAATTAAATGAAGTACGAAGCCTTTTTGAAGAAGGACTTCGTCATGTGACCCCGCAGCGATGGAGCGACTGTATAGCACACGTTATCAAAGAAGAGAACAAAATGTGCCGATTAGGTAATTTAGCCGATGACATTACCGACAAATTTTTAATAGAAGTTGGTGGTGATTCCGATGAATCAGAGTCATCATCCGACTCCGAAAATGAATAATAATTTAACTATAAATAAAAAGGTGTTTTATTGCTTTTTTTACTTTCTATGGCAACTACCTCATTATTATAATTAAGTTGTTAGCCCTGGTCCCCGAATTTGAAGTCTACTAAGAACTTAAAATAGTTAAATTTCTGTTACATTTTATTGCTTAAAGTAAAAATATTTTATCGCAATATTTTTCAGACACCTAACTGCTTCTCAGAAAGTATAGTACTGACGCAAATTGTTGTTTGCAATATGTTCTCTATTAAATGCAACTTTATATAGTGTAGTTGCCGCTAATTAGTTGACGATGGCAAAGGGTATCTATGCATGTACTCATGATAAAGAACCTTAATGTCGAATTCTTAACAAATGTTATGATTTTCCATAGTAACATTAATTCAATTAATTCTTTTAGACCATTACGATTATTTGTATGGGATTTTTTTTTGAAAATTCGGCACATTTCTCGACAAAAGTTGTTATCGTAAAATAACGACTCCTACAGACAAGAGTAACCGCAAGAAAATCGAAATTTTCCGGTTGGGGTACATCACTATTTAAAAAGAGCCAAAAATTGGCAACCCAGGAACAACTTTTCGCTCTAACCCCGTTCTGGGCGCGTTCAGCGCCTGTGGGTGTAGTTGTCCAGTTGTTTTTTAACTCGCTCAAAGGCTTTGAACGGATTGCAGCAACCAAATCTTTTATCTCCCTCTTTCACATGATTTTTTATTTCTCTCTCTTTCTAGTAGATGACATTATAGAATATGGCCGCCAATATTATCCAATCACGTAAGAGTATTTCAGTCATAAACGTCAGAGCGTTTTACAACCATCAAAATCGATGGTTGTTCGGTTGTAACTCGCGCCGACACTCAAAGGTCTTGAACGGGCCGGTTGTTTCACCCGGTTGTCACGCTCGAAGGCATTGAACGGGGTTAGAGCGAAAAGTTGTACTTCGCGCGAAGGCCCTGAACGCGCCTCACAATGCCTTCGAGCGTGACAACACCGGCCCGTTCAAGACCTTTGAGTGTCGGCGCGAGTTACAACCGAACAACCATCGAATTTGATGGTTGTAAAACGCTCTGACGTTTATGACTGAAATAATCTTACGTGATTGGATGATATTGGTGGCCATATCCTCATTATTCAACCAAATCTTTTATCTCCCTCTTTCACATGATTTTTTATTTCTCTCTCTTTATAGTAGATGACATTATAGAATATGGCCGCCAATATCATCCAATCACGTAAGAGTATTTCAGTCATAAACGTCAGAGCGTTTTACAACCATCAAATTCGATGGTTGTTCGGTTGTAACTCGCGCCGACACTCAAAGGTCTTGAACGGGCCAGTTGTTTCACCCGGTTGTCACGCTCGCAGGCATTGAACGGGGTTAGAGCGAAAAGTTGTACTTCGCGCGAAGGCCCTGAACGCGCCTCAGCGTTTGCACATTCGCGCGAATCGCGAACACAAATTATATTCGAATAACGAGCACAATCTATATAGAGGTACTAGGCGAATAACGAACACAGAACACATATACCCAAGATAACGAACTATTATTCGCCTCGCGATTCGTCTCGCTATTCGCCTCGCGAAATAGCGCGTTTACACATTCGCGCGAATCGCGAGGCGAATAACGAACACGCAAGTGATGGCGGCACCACACTTCGTTATGCGTTATGTGCTATGCGCGTTATTCGGCCGCATATGACGAAGTGTAGAGGGCTTAGATAAAGAATGAATAGATAGGACGTGACCGTATACCCGTAAGGGACAGACATAGATGACGTCATACCTGCCTAAAGTAGATGGGTATACCAGTGTTGCTTTAAGTTTTACCCTACTTTATGTTTATAGTGGCTTTTACCACTATAAACATAAAGTAAGGTTGATTGATCTACGTATTTTTTTTGAGACATTTTAATGAGCGCCCCTCGCTCAATAATATGTCTCAAAAAATAAAAGTGGGAGAAAGTTGCGATTTTTTTTATTGAATTCTTCATTCAACCTTCGCCGCAGTCTAAAGTTATTTGCACTTTTAAATAAAACTACACTTTTCGGATTTACTCGAGTATATTTCGTTTTAAAACATTTTACTATTATTTATTTAAGCTATTATGTAAACATCTTTACAAATATAAGAAAAAATATTAGGAATCATCATCATCATCCACACGCGTCCACTGCTGGACATGGGCCTCTCCAAGTGCTCGCCACTGAGCACGATCCGCGACCACTCGCTTCCAGCTTTTGCTAGCTAGGTACCTTGCGAAGATCGTCGCTCGATTAAAAATACAGCGGGCAATAATCATTGTTTTTTCTTTATCTCTGCAGTTTATTTAAAATCCAATATTTACACATTTACTAAATATTTGTAAAGATTTAGAAAATGTATAATATTAAATTTTAAATAAACATTTTCTAAAATTATATTTCAATAGCACCGTTATTGTCATCGAATAAAGGACTTCGGCTTACAGAGATAAAATTCACTACAATATAGGTAAAAATTCACTTGGGCTGGGTAAGTTCAAGAATTGAACTACTGATACCGCACTCAATATGGTGCTAAAAGCCCAAAGTTGGTAAGCTTGCTCACAATGTGGAAAAAAGATCTGGCAAAGAACGCAAGATGCCGATGTAGATAGCTGGTTATTCTTAGTTGCCCGTGTTGCCACCCCCAATCTCGCCCCCGCTGGCGGCAACTTGGAAATAGCGCAGGACAAGACCAATTTGTAGATCTCTGAGGAAGATTATGTTCTGTCAAGTACCTATATAATTAATTAGAAACACTTGTTCGGTGCATAGTGCTATATCTACATCCTATGTGTTCTTGTTAAATATTCAGACAAAGTAGAGATATGACTTATTTCATTTGGATTAAGCCAGATTACTAGCTATGGCACAAAATTGCTAATAAATCACAAACATTTTCTAGAGGCTGTCTACTCCTCGCCACTCACCAGCTGTTTTTGGGTGTGGTAAACACGTATTAAATTGCTTACGTACAAACTCATATGCCTTTGAACTTAAAAAGTGTAAGCACAGCGCGAATTTCCTTAAAGGTTCAGAATACTTTCTTTTGTCAACTCCTAAAAATCTTTTCAGAAAATCTCTATTGGTTCCTCCTACAGTATCTAAAATGTCCAACTACTAATTTTGCATCATTAACTTACACTTCAAATCACTTTACACATTTTCAAGTGTGACTACTTTTTTTCCCAATCGTCTAAGCGATTGACGCACTGGCCGTAGTTTTTTATTTGATGACCTCGCTGATTGTTTCAAACCCAGCATTTGAAGCCGCATTTTTCTCTTTCGAGGCGTATTCAAATTTGAACCGAAATCCAACACCGATGCGTCCTGAAACAATATGTATACAGGTTAAAAATAAAAGCAGGTTCTAATTTTACAACATTAAAAATATTAATTAATAAATTTTTAAACTGTATCTGTACTAATGGTCAAACTTGTTATATTAATAGAAAATGACCAAAATCAAACCATTAATAATATGTTTGGCCATATCAAAATAGTAGAAAAGGCTTTGGTACCTACCCTACCCATGTTAATCCAAAACTGTAAAATAAAATTCGAAATCCCCCATAAAAATAGTTGGGTTTGTGAAAAATAAATTTAGGTTTTGGCTTGATAGGGTATGTACCTTGTAGATAGAATATGTATAAGTTACTGATCTATAAAAAAGTTTAGGAATAGCACCACTCCTAAGAAAAGTGCCTTTTTTGTTTTTCTGAATCCACTGTTGTTCAAAATGCTTAGAACACATTCGGGTATGCTTGGTTGGCTGCCAATTCAATTGACCAGTAGCTTTAACCCAACTGTTTTCGAGTAGTTATCTCCGAAGGAAATCTGTTAAATACAGACAAACAAGCAAATGGAAAGTCTCACTTCAAAAGAATTAACTTTGTTATCTAAAATGCTCAAAATTTTATACTTAGATGTCAATATTAATGTAACACAGAAACTAATATGTGAGTTCCCTTTCACGTAACAAATTACCTTCGAATCAAGGAAAAATAGTCGTAGCGTAACTGGTATCATTATAACCCGGCAAAATGTTATACGCGTTGGCTGTATACGTGGCCATATTGTATGGCGACATTCCTAGCTTGTTAGGTTAACAGTAACCTTACTACTTAGTTTGAAATTTCATGTTTAATCCCATAATATCATTGAGAACCATAGTAGAATGATAAAATATTGCAATATAACTTGTATTTATAATTTAAAAAATAGTTTTGGAGCTTTTTATTGACACAATTTAGGTCTTACCTGTAAAAGGTTATATTTTCCTGTTTTCTAGCACTATCACTATTACAACCTAAAACGGAGCAGTGCACCATGATTTAAATGTTCAAATAGTTCACAATTACACTAATTAAAGTGTTAAATAATTACACAGTAAGCTATAATTCACACAACAAATTTCTTCCACGTATTTGTTTAGCACCAGACGCTGGTGATAAACAATCCCCACTACCAGTTTCACCTATATACGGTAACAAGGACAAAAAAAAATGATGCCATCTTCTTCTTTCCTTTGGCAATGTGTATAAGTTTATCTTTTTTCCTCATGTTTGACGGCTTTTATAGCCCATCTATTTCATTCTATATCTATGGTAGAGGGCTTATTCGTCTATATTTGCTTTATTCGCAAGAATAACGCATAAGCGCGAATAGCAAATACGCTTATCCGCCCACTTGTCGGTTTTTAGACACACTTCAAAGGACACGAACCAGCCGAATATGTGTGCTGCCTGCCCACACTTCGTTCACTCATTCGCTCAATTCACAGAGTTTGTTTCCTATAACTTGTGATCATCCACCAGCGTTTTCTATGCGGTCTTTTCGCAACTTTGTACTTATACAACAGGTATTGGTAAGATGCATTAAAGTAAAAATAAGCTGCTGCCACAGTTACCACGTCCATTTTGTACGCAAACAACACACATATTTGGCCGTATTTGGCATCTTTGGTTCGCCGGAACGAAGTGTGGATGGCATGTTTGTTATTCGCTCACATAACAAATATTTGGGCACATACAGAGTAGCCGCATTACACATAGCGCGTAATACACATTCGCATGCATTTAGTTGACAGCTAGCGCCCGACCCAACCGAACGTGTAGACAAAATAGAAAACTGAGCAAAAAACTCGATTTTGGCGAAATCCAAAAGAGAAACGCCAACAAGTAAAAAAGAAGAAGAAGAAGACAAAATAGAGTGGAGTGAAGTCTGAATTTTAAAATTCCTAGAACGTTATTATAGAGATGCTCATTGGGAACCCAAAACATCGCAATCATAATTACACAAAATAAAAACTGACTTCAAAAACACTGAAAAGGTAAAAATAATATAAGAATAGGTACTGACAACATCACACTTCTATATTGAAGTCGGTATCAAATTTTAAGACTTTATAAGACATCATCGTTTCGTACCGACTTCAATATTCAAGTTTATTTTTTTATTACCAAAAAAATTTTTGTGCTTGTTCAGACAAGCAAACTGAACAACTTTCACTATGGGACCAACTTTGAAATCGCAAAAAAAAATTAGCTGTTCCATACATTTTTGATTTTACAGCTGATTTTTTTGCGATTTCAAAGTTGGTAATAAAAAAATAACCTTGTATAGAAGTGTGATGTTGTCTGCAGATACCTATTCTTATATTATTTTTAACGTTTCAGTGTTTTTGAAGTCGGTTTTTATTTTTTGTAAAATATATTTTTAGCAGTCGGATAAAAAAAAACAAAGAAAAGATAAACGATGCATGGAACCGTATATCAACTAGAATGGGATTGGGATATCTCAAAAATTGTATAAACTCAATAGATGTAGCCTCATCTGAATATTTTATTTTTACAAGCTTTTATTTAACTTGCAATGTATGTAAGTATGTATGCATGTTCGGGTGGAATCTTGCAACTCAATTTTGAAGCAGATATCTTTAACCGATTGAGCTGTATACACGTTCAGTTTGGATGACAATGCATGGTTGACTGTGTGACGTCATTTTAAATCCAAGATGGCGGCATACCCAAGATGGCGGATCAATTATTTTTAATGCACCCCTACAATATAGGTTATAAAATAAAAGGTCAAATAAAAGGTCTTGCTAAGAATAACTTGACAAATTAAGTGATGTCACTATTAATCCAATATGTCGTACTTCTAAAGCTAAAAATCAATTTTGAAGTAGATATCTTAAACCGATTGAGCTGAAATTCATAGACATTCCGGAAAACGACCTTACAACAATAATGCATTGAATGAGATGAACAGACTGAGAAACGTGTCCAGTGATAACTAAAAAGTAAATAATAAATTAAATGTAAAAAACCTTTTTAAAAACAAGCTTTTATTTAAATGCGCTAAAAAGAATTAATAAACTTTTACACTAAAACTTTTACTTATAACGTTATTTCACATTTGACACAATTTATATGATATAAAAGCTTGTCGCGGTGGCACTCGTATACGAATGTTTCGTCGAATGACGAGGCGAATAGCGAGTACATAGTAATCCATGCCCATGGAATTATTCCTCAAACAGGAATGAGCTCTTGCTTGAAAAAGTGTGCCGAGCGAGAGATAAATAACTGGACCGTTTGTCTCTTTCGTAAGTTTGTGACCACAAATTCCACAAAATAGGGATTTTTTCTTAAAAACAATAACATTCAACCTGAAAGATGCTTTTGAAGAGATCGCTTTTAGCGACAAGGTCGCCCTTTGTACAAGTGTTAAGTGTATTTTTTATACGATGACTTTAAACTGGTTGGTGTTGTACAACAAAGAAATATCATATTTTATTCCATTATTTCAAAATGGGTTGCGCAAAAGAATTTGATATCTGCTTTTCAATACAAGATAGGTTTTATTGACATAATAATTATTTAAAAAATAAGGAATGTCAATGAATGTATTTCAATAGATGGGTCTTTCCAATCGGTATTATTATGTTGAACCCACTGCCACATAACAGATAATCAAATATGACAACTTCTCAAAAATGAGTCAACACTAAAATCTCTCTGTGATATTTAAATACATACCTAGTAAAAGAATGAGTACTATTTTAAGAAGAAAAGAATTAAAAACACATCAGTGTGGGTCGAACTGTTTCAACAATATTTAAAACTTTTGTGGTTTCGCCAATATCTTGAACAGAATGTTAATGCCAATTCCTTTTTTGTAATAACTTAACACCGCATCGTGTAAGCTAAACAATAAATAACTAATATAAATTACTTTTATTAAAAAAAATTAAAAATTGCGATAATATTTAGGTTAGGTACATACCATGTGGTCACCCTACTGCAATGACAAGGAAAATTACTGACATTGACAAAGAATCATTGTTGCAATATAACATTTTTTGAATACTACCACTAGAATATTTCCTGGACGTAAAATCATAGTGTTATAATTATTAATATTAGGCTAACATGGTAATCTAATTTATTTTATGTTATAATTATTACAAAAAAAAACAATTTAGGTATTTTGGGCGTTAAAAGTAATTAAAATAAACAATAATAAAAAATCTTCATCTACCAATAGTTGTTTCAAAATTACTAAATTATAAAATATACAACAGTAGCAACACTGTGGGAAAGGGATAAAAGGTACAGTTATTGCTATCTCTCTCGGCACGGTTTCTCACTTTCAAGTGTTTAGTCTTTATTCGGATATAAATAAAGTCCAAATTTGAACAACAATATTTTGAAGAGCTCATTCCTGTTTGAGTAATAATTCCATCTCCATGGCATCGAGTAATAATTCCATGCCTGTGTACTTAGTCTAATGAGCGCTCCACATTCACGCGAGTTTCTCGGCGAGAGTCTCGGCAAGAATCTACGCGAGAAGTAAGCGAGAACCTCGGCAATGACTTCTTGGGTACACACTTCTCGCGAGATTCTCGCGAGAAGGTACAAGGCAGGGTTGGCACAAAATCAGTGATTAAATCAAAATTCTTTATTTTTGTGAAGAAAAATGTATTTTTGTGAATATCTATTTTCCGAGTAAATCAGATATTTCATATTTCAGTGTCATTATTGTAATTCTTGATTAAAAAAACTAATTTTCCAGGTTTTTGGTCCCTAGTCTGTTACGTAATTTCGAGTGAACAATGCCAAATGTAAAAAAAACTTTCCACTGATGCTGAGGAGGCTATCGCTCCAAATAGTTGCCTCAGAACTGGGTAAATATTAAATTTTTCCTCTTCCTCTTTCGTTTCCGCAAAATAGTTGCTTACTTATTAAAATAAGTAACGATAAAATCGAAAAACCAAAAAAATCATGATAAATTAGGATTTATTCAATAAATCATGATTAATTGGATTTTATAAAAAAATAATGATTTTTTCCAACCCTGGTACAAGGTTCTCAATATAGTTCTCGCGCCTTAGTCTCGCGCCAAAAAACCGACAAAAGTCGGAGAACTATGTGAGAACTACGCGAGAACATGCGAATTGGATCCACATTCACGCTTCTCGTGTTGTTCTCGCGTTCTCGCGAGAATGTGGAGCGCTCGTAAGTGAGTGACGTAGTATCTCTCTCTATGTAGTCTGTGGTGAGTGATGATCGGTGACGGACGGATTATTTATGTTTTTTAACAATTTTCTATTTACTTGTTATTTAGTGATATAGCTGTATAAAACAGTATTAATATTTTTAACAATATCAGAAATATAATATTTAAGAATACCCTACGACAACATTTCGTAAATTTGTGTACATAATAATTGATTTCGCTTGTGATTTTTCGCCTGTTTTTATAATCGATTGTGTTCTTCATTATATAGTTGGGGTAGTTTATTAAACAAAAATGGGCGATACAGAAGACTATTTGACAATGTACAGGGTGTTTTTTGAGAACTTTGCTGCTACTGTCAATCCTGAGGATCAGTTGCCAGTTCATATTGCTGGATATTCTATAACTGAAGAAGAATTACCGGGTGAAGTTCTTTATTGGACCACGCAATATTTGACTGAGAAGTGAGTACCTATCTATGAATTAAATAAACTAAATTGGAATTAAGTTTACTTATTTTTCATGAAAGATAACATGTAGGTAATACACACATTACAAACTAGCCTGTTTACTTAATCTATTAGTACCTGGGTAACAAATTGTGAAAATTTCCACTCAATAGTTCACTTGTACATTGAGCAGGTTGTGGTATTGATTTTAACTTATAATTACCATATTTTATTCTCTGACTTCCGAGTCATCCAATTCTGAGCATAGAAGTTTATGAACACATTAAAATAATAATGTTGTATTATTTTCTCACTATATGATGAATTTAAAAACGTAATAATTTATTAAAGTGGCAAGCTATAATTCTTAAGGCACCTCTTCACAATGGCCCATGATGGGCAAGTATAGACACACATGGTGTAGAGGGCATGACTGTCTATGAGTGCCATCATCGTCGGTAATTGTGAGCAATCAGTAAATTGTTGGTACATCAGAGGAATTATGGCCCATGATCACATATGCGTCCACACAATCACCAATTACTCAGTATGTATTTGTCTCGAGTTCAGTGTAGACTTCTCGGTAAATAAATTATACACTATGGTTTCTTTTTTATGCAATTTTTTTTTTCTTTAAAAAATCGTCATTCCACACTAGAATTTTCTCCTGTGTCAGGGGTGCAGTTACAAACATAAAACATCACATGCACATACACCCAGACCAGAACAAATTTCTGTAGGCCATACAAAATATGTGTCCCGTATGGGAATCGAAACTGCAACTTGTTTGTTTGCGTTTGTTTTGTAAAAATAGTGATATTCATTCAGTTAATACTAGACAAAGGCTCCAAAAAATCAACAATTCTTTTAGAGGCCTGTGTATACGTTTCTACAATAAAATCCCAAGTTGTTTACAAGAACTTGGTATGACAACAAGATGATATGTTTATCAGTTTGTTATATATTTATATATCTATATTTATGTATATTATATATATATATTTGTGTACTTAGTATTTATCTTTATTTAGTATGTTGTTACTTGTTGTGTCAAGTTTTTTTAGTTATTATTTTTTTCCAATTCGTACACCGTCAACAAAAATTTTCTCACATTTTATGGGTTGACTGGTAGAGCATGCCTCAGGCATTAAGTCCGCCCCTGTACACTTTATTTATGCTGTACGAAAGTTTAAATAAATAAATAAATAAACTTAGCTAAAACAAATTTAAAGTTGCTATCAAAGATGTACTTATTAAAAAACATATTATAAAGTGTCTGATTACATGATGGACAAAAAAGCTTGGGTTTGAACTCTCATTTCTAATATTTAACAATGTACTGCGTTTTGTTTCAGTGAGAGCAATTTATAAGCTAAGTTCATGCACTTCTCTCAGAGATAGCTTAAATAATGTGAATTAACACATCTCTTTTTGTAATGGAAGTTGAGCTCAAACTTTCGCTTTGAGGTCAGCTTCCAATTGACGACTCTATAACAAAATTAAAATTGTAAATGGCGATTTAAAAGAGGAGATAAATTTTTGACCTTTCGAGTTTCTTGCCTGTTCTTCTCGAGAAGGCTCTCCCAATTTCCGAACAGGTGTAGATTCAACTTTTTTTTTCATTCCTATTTGTATTTGCAGACATCTTGAGTATATTCAGGATGTATGCATACAAGGTTAATATGATTTGTTTAAATTAGATTGTTTTGCTGTCAATAAGTGCCTGTAAAGGCCTATGTTGAATAAAGATTTTTGAATTTGAATTTGTTCTAAAAAATGTTAACGTTCGCAAGAAGTAGTTATAACTTGTACGCCAAAATCCTAATGGACGTAGCCAATATTGGACGACGGCATAGTTAGCACAGACGATGAGTGATTGCCGCATTGCGCAACAGGTCGCGGGTTCGATTCCCGGACGGGACAAATAGTTTGTATGGCCTACAGAAATTTGTTCCGGTTTGGGCGTATGTCCATGTGATATTCTATGTTTGTAACTGCACCCCCAACACCACGACACAGGAGAAAATCCAAAATCCTAGAACTGGGCGATGACTTTTTTTTAAAATAGCATCATCTCCATAAGATTCTATTCCTGCACTGCAAAGAAAAATAAAGTAATCTATTAAGGAAAGTTGTTGTAGTGTGTGACCATAAAATGGCATCATTTTTCGGCAAGTTTCCCCTATCTGCTTTCACAAAATTACTCTCTATAATTAAGAAAATAGGTCTTTCTAACAAAACAAGGATAGAAACTTCGTTAACAAGTCAAGCAGTGATTGAATCGCAGTGACCATAATCCAACCTCAAAACAAATAATTTTATTTTGGTTTTTTTGTTTAAAATATTCAATATTTTTATATGTTTTAATGTAAATTGCTTTTATAATTCTTTATCTATGCGGATGGCAATAAATAATTGAATATTTTTCATATTGTCAAATAGCCTATTGGAATGTCTAAGACATCCACCATACTCTCCGGACCTTGCTCCAACAGATTACCATTTTTTCGAAATTTGGATAACTTCTTGAAAGGGAAAAAATTCAACTCCTATGGGGCAGTTTTAACCGCCTTCAAAGAATTTATTGATTCCCATCCGAATGGTTTTTTTTACTAAAGGGATCGATGAACTACCTATGAGATGGCAAAAGTGCATAGATAGCAATGGTACATACTTTGATTGAATAAATATATTATATTTAAAAAAAATCAACTAGATGTTCCTCCCATACAAAACGCCAATTTCATATGTAAGGACCTAATATTTAACGAAATGGTATGTAAATTTGAAAAACGGTGTCGGTGATAGTGTAAACACATAATTAAAGAACTTAAATTTATTTTTTCCCGGTCAGTTATCTTGAACGTTAACGTACATACAATATCAAAAACGCCAACGACCTTTTTGCTATTTTTCGCGCATTGGGCCCTTAAAAATTCATTTGTGCCAGTTTGGGGGCCGTTCGAAAACCCGTGAAGTTTTCCCTCGGTAAAAAACAAAAGGATAGATATATTGCGAGAAAGCGAAGTTTAACTGGTTTTCAAACGCTAGCGAGTGATTTTCGCACTTCACGAGTTTTCAAACGGGTTCTGTCAGTTAAAAACGAAACGAAGAGTTCTTGTGTTGTGCAACGCAAACTAGCTTTATTTTACAACTGCACAAAGCTTTACTTAACATTTGTAAACTTTAACTTCAACATAAAAACGAAATCAGTAGCCACAGATCACAGAACATTCATCTGTCAATGTCAGGTAAAATTTAACGCTGATTGGGGGCCGTGAGAACTTCACTCCTGTCAGGCGAAAATTACTCTTCACTAATGCGTTCAGAAATACGAGCGGAGTAATTCGTTGGTTAACCTCGGTTTCACTCGGGTGGTTCTCGAACGCTATCGGGTGAAATTCACTCTACCCCGAGTAAATATTACTCGTTTTTAAATGTACCCTTGGTAGCTTGGATTTGGTACACACGAGTCGTACGTGAGTACGCGTGCCATTCTAAAAGTCAGAACTTCAAAAAAATATAATTAGGCAAAAAAAAGTGACACGGAGAACGCGAACATTGATTGCGAGAGAACAATAGGAAGATAAGAATGTTAATTTTTTGATTTATTATTTTCTTTTCTTTTAATAATAAATATTCCACTAAAAATTAAACTTATAAGTTCGTAACGAAGTACGAGTCTGATTTTTAAAATTATTTCATTTAAGTTTTTATCGTCTGTCCACCTTGTGGGGGCCTACCAACACTGCGTTTCCCGGTCGCGGGAAGCCGCTGGATGCGGGAGGCGCAGGACCGATCGGTATGGAGATCCTTGGGGGAGGCCTATGTCTAACAGTGGGTGTTTCTTGGCTGAAATGATGATGATAAAGTTTTTATAATATTCATTGAGTTTTTGAATTGTCCATGGTTACCCTTTTTCTATTCATAATGTCCCTGTTGATGGTTCAGAACTTATGGCAGCCCTTAGCTACCTTGTTTGCCTACATACCTACTTATACATACTGGCTAGTGTTATGCCTTGTTTACATTCAGCCCATGCCGCTGCTACGTTGCTCCTCGCGCTGTCGGCAATCATTCCTGAAATACTGCCGTGGCAGGATCAAAAGAAGTATGTGTTTACATTCAGCCAATGCCGCTGCTCCTCGCGTTGCCGGCAATATTTCCCCATGCAGGCGCACACTTCAGTTTCCAAAATATCTAAACATTTAATTATGTTTTCATTGCTCCAGTCAAATACCATTTTAGTAGATTCAGTTACTACGATAGTTAAAAGTAAATAAGGTGTCATGCACGTCCGTTCGATTCGATTAAAGAAGTGAGTAACGGAGCTGAATGTCAAACACACGCTGCCGCTCGCGCTGCCCGTCCTTCCTTTCACTACGTTTACATTCAGCCAAAGTGAGCAGGGAAGTAGGCAGGGAAGTGGGCAGGACGAGTGTGTAAACAAGATACTTCTCATGCCACTGCCACTGCTACTCGCGCTGCCCGATGCTCCCTAAAAGAGCGGTTTTATGTGCGGAAGTCAAAGGATCGGCAGCGCGAGCGGCAGTGCGTGTTTACATACTGCTGTCGCTCGCTCAGTTCTCGCCGCACGCCTGGAGAAGAAACACGTGCGTAATTTGTTTTTTCTTAAGATCAACGATTACCCATTTAAGTAATGCCGTCCGACTGGAGCAATGAAAATACTATGAAGTTTTTGGAACTACTTGAAACGGAAAGAGTGATTTGGGATGTAACTGATAACTATTACGGTGAATAGATATCATCCACCACCTTCTACGGCGAATTTTCTTTTTTGCATTTGATAATTTTTTCAACATCGAACATAATTATGTCTCGCAAGAAGACACAGGTCGCTGCAACTATTTCGACGTCTGCCGTAGCCAACACTTGATAGCGAAATGAGTAGTAGGGCAGTATGTAAACACACACTTCCGTCAATCCCGCTGCAGCAGTATTTAGGGAATTATTGCCGGCAGCGCGAGGGGCAGCGGCAGGGGCTGAATGTAAATGTAGCTTTTGACTTCCGCACAAAAACAGCTCATTTGGGGAGCGACGAGCAGCGCGAGGGGCAGCGGAAGCGGCATAAGAAGTATCGTGTTTACATTATCGTCCTGCCCACTTCCTTGCTCACTTCCCTGCCCACTTTGGCTGAATGTAAACGCTGTATAGTATAACTGAGATCATTGAGTCTAAAATGTTGACCTAACATTTTAGACTCAATGATCTCAGTCATACTATTGTGCCCCGCATTATTGTGGTCGCAGACTATTCTTACAGACAAAATACGAGCTCATTTCAAAATAACTGTTCATTATTTTCCAAATCAAGATTAGACGGTCGCTTTTGGCGACTCGAGAACTAGTCGGAGGTCAAGGACTCGTACAGTACAGGTTTAGTTTATCTACCTACTCTTAAATCGTTGCGTATTCTGTCCTACCTATCGAATCCAGATAAATATATCTACTGACTGTCAAATGTAAGAATGTATATTCACAGCACGATATTCATACAAACCTGTATCTTTACAGTCATTAGTAATAAAGTAAATTTACCACTGCAATAATACTTGTCATTGGATAGTACCTACTTATACAATGAACTCTATTCTGGAGTGACCGTTAAATTGCCTAATTTTATTTAGGTGTCGCTAAACCTATTCTGCGGTAACTGTCAAATTCAACTGACATTTCTAATTTGAATCTGGCGTTTCTAATTTAAGAAGGTCAATTCAACTTAGTTTTAGCCGTCCAAACGCTATTATTAGACGTGAGATTTTTAGGCGTAAAATTCCTAAACTGACTTATTTTAGCGGCAACTAAAATCAAATTCCGATTAAAATTAAAACCTTGCTAAAATCTGCCATTTTGGTAATAAAAATACAAATCCAAATAATAAATGAGGTAGAAATTTTAATTTAGCCCAAATTGATTGTTTTCGCCTTAAATGAATAGGAAAATAAAAATAATTTTTTAGTTGTTACAATAATTATATTGTTAAAAATAAGATAAAAATGTACATTAAATGTAATAACCGTTATAAACATAAACCCGTTTTAGTTTCTTTAACAAAAGATCCATCCATTAATTTACTTTTAATATTTTTACGATAGCAACACAAACACAATTTAAACTAATCTTAGACATTTTAGAATTACTCTTAAGCTCTGCATAAATTTAGTTGGCCTGTCACCGTAGAATAGTACTAGTTTAACCGGCCGTTTAAATTTAGAAATTTTAGTTTTAGGTTATTTAGACGGCGCGGCGGGCGCACAGAATTGAGTCCAATATGTTCATTTATCACTCAAGCATCTCAAACTAATTTATATTAGAATCTGTGGTTCGAAATGTCCTTTATCCAATAACCCTGTAACCCGACGCAGATAGTAACATAATATGCCAAATATATTGACCAAATACCTACCTTGTATACCTATGTATACAAGGTAGGTATTTGGTCAATCGGCCCGTTCCAGATAAGCATTTTTAGCCATAAATACCAACATTTTTAGCATCTCTGCGTTTCATTAGCCGGTGATGCTAGTTTTTCTTGCTGGTTGTCATGCGTTTCATTTAAGCATTTTTAACACGAAATGCTAGCATCAAATACCCATGTTAATAGATGGGTCCTCTGATACCACTTTTTGACAGCTTTCAAATTTGACATTTGGAATCTTTTTTTCATGAATCAAAAAGGATTTTCAGCGGATTTAAAAAAATTATTGAAAGATATTTATAGTATTAGCCAATTCTGATTTATATTATAAAAAATTTTAAGTGGCTGGACTAATTAAGTGAGGTGTCTAAATTCAGCACGAAAAATCAGTACCTTGCGTTTCATTTGTAACAATTAGCGCGGCGAAAAATGTCAACATTTCTTAAAAGAAACGCAAAACGAGGCTAACATCAGATGTTAGCCTCAGAAAGTAGCAGTGCTTTATCTGGAACGCAGGGAATCTATAATATATAAAGCTGGATTATATATATATAAACAGGGAAATGTTAGCATAAGTCATTCAAGAATACTAGAATAATAAATAATGTTGCAATGGTAAAGTTGTCCATAGGTTTGAAAAAATTTATGATAATATTAGCTATTAGTCATACGTCTTAATGTAATAATTATAAAATAGATTAAAACGAAAAGATAAAGATGAAAAAGGCACGGACCACGAGTCCGTGGAGAGTTAATTTAGTAATAACTAGCTGTGCCCGCGACTTCGTCCGCGTGGAATAGTAACTTGTTGAAGTTGATAAAAAGTAGCCTATGTTATACCCTAAGCTGTCTATTAGGCGCATAACACATTGCACCGGACACCGCTCCGGAATGCGGTACTGCGGTTTTTAATGTTGACTGAAGAATCTTAATTTGTATACAAAAACCGCAGGGTATAACACACTCACACCGCATGCCCGTGCGGTTGTGCGGCGCGCGCGACGGCACCGCACTCCCGGACGGTGATGCGGTGCGGTCCGAGTGGTATGGTATGCCACACTGTGCCGCAGTATCGTACGGATTTTTGCGTAGAAAGGACGTGCATACGCGTAATAGATCTCGACATAGATAATGCGGTGATGCGGGGCGTCGTGCACCGCAGCTCCGGACGGTGATACGGAGCAAACCGTACAGTGGCACGGTTCCGTGTCGCCGCAGCCGCATGCGGTTTTCGTCCCTCCGTACACCGCAGCGGGATGCGGCGGCAATGTGTTAAGCGCCTTAGTGAAAGTCCCGTCAAAATCGGTCCAGCCGTTCCGGAGATTAGCGGGAACAAACAGACAGACAGACAGACAATTTTTTTTTAAATTGTGTTTTTGTTATTGATACCCGATATACATTCATACCCATTTTGTAAAAACTTGTAATTTTGACATTACAAACAGACCCTTCAATTTTATTTATTGGTATAGATAATAATAAGTCCTTTATCGCATTTTTAAGAAAATTGTGATATTATTGTAACGTTTTGCGATGATGGATTATTGAACACTAATATACATAACATACCTACTATTCAATGATATAATAATATGTTATTGCAGTGGTATGTACATTTATTATTTTATTTTTATTTTTATTTTATTTTATTTGTTAAACAATGTTTCAACAGCTTGATATTCGTACATTAAAACAAAAAAGGACATTGCATAACATAAGCCAATTAAAGAAACACATTATGTTCACAACACATGTACAAAATAGGGTAGGTACTCAATACAATTAAAAAATAAAATAATTGGAGGTATTAAAAATTGCAAAATCAAATTAAATTAAAATAAATTAAATTAAGTAAAATTACATTATATCAAATAGAAATTATATTAAATCGTATTAAATTAAATTAATTCAGGTCAATATAAATTAAATTAAATCAAATGAAATTAAATTAAAAAATAATAATTATATGTTCATATACTCAACATGATTATAAACCTTAAAATTAACATTAAAATTAAAATTAAGTCGCATGATTCGAAAAATGTGTGTACGTTTATGTTAGGGCTTGTGTGTGTCTGCGTGTGTGTGTGTGTGTGTGTGTGAGTGTGTGTGCGAGTGTATATATGGTGTTAGATTTTAGATTTATCTTCCGTAGGAAATCATACACAAATAAGCCTTAAATCAGTTTATTTACTTTATTATTGGTGAATGGTGACTCTGTAAACATGTTTGTATGAAAATCGTGCTATGATATACTTTCTTTTGATGGGCAGTGTATCTCAAATATATTAGTTTTTAAACTGAACGATAATTTATTGAACGTTTTGTTTGACACGCCTGGAAATCCGGCAATCAATAACTCCCTAGGGCAATCACCTTTGGATGCATCCACACAGCTTCTTTGTTTAATGCCCCAACATTGACACAGGTGTTTAATGCTTTCTAAGGCTCCTTGTGGGTTGCTATTAGCTAAACTTTAAAGGTGGCTTGTCTGTTGTTTGTCTGTACGTCTGTCTGTCTAGCTAGCTAGACGTTTTTCTTGAGAACGCGTAGAGATATCAAGCCGAAATTGATATCAAATATTCGGGACTTCAATCTCTTTCCGCTGTGAAAGAATCAAACTTGTAAGTCAATGCGATCAAAATATATTTTATTTGGGTTTAGGGATAACATTTTGCAAATTCAACATTGTAGGAGAACTTAACTTAACTTTAACTTGTCCAGAAGGAACTTAACAGCGTTTACTTTTGGCTTACAAGCTTTAATTAAAATCATATACAGCCAATAACAAAGTTTGTGGAGTTGGCATTTACAGATGACGTATGACCGTTTATATTGCATATTTTGCGATTTCACTAGGGTTCGATTTGCGATTTTTAAGGCTAAATCTGTAAATACGAGTATGTAGTTATAGTCATAGTCATAGTCATATCATTTATTGCCACATGTTGGTATAACTGATGTTACATGAAAGAAATATCCCATAAACATGACCCTGTTAGGGTATCGCAATTCAAACAAAATAATAATCTTTTGTATGTATTAAAGGTATGTTTAAATATGAACTATAAACGTAAAATATTATTTGGTATTTTGAGGTAAAAGCAATAAATAATAATTTTCACTTAATCTAAGTACTTACCTACTTAATAATTTTAAACATCGAAAAATTCCTTTAATGAGTAATAACATTTTTCTATTAAATATTCTTTTAACTTATTAATAAACTCTGTATCTTTTTGCAGTTCTTGGATATCTTTAGGTATTTTATTATATATCTTTACTGACATGTGATAAGTTCCTGAGCTCACCATATGTAGTTTAGCGAAAGGTAGAGCCAGTCTATTTTTATGTCTTAGATTACGTGGTTGATGGTAAAAATCTTTTGCTTGTGCATACATATGCTTGTTTTTCCTGACAAGTTTACATATTTCAAATATATATAATGACGTGAGTGTTAGTATTCTAAGCTTAACAAAATGAGGTCTGCAACTTTCCCTATCATCGATATTTACAAGTATTCTGATACATCGTTTTTGTATAACAAACAATTGCTGTAAATGAGTGCTGTTACCCCAGAGGATGACCCCGTAGTTAAGCCATGCATTAGCGTAAGCATAGTAAGCACTCATAGCAGCATTTAAGTCGGTACATTTTTTTAATTCATACAAAGCGTATGTAAATTTCGAGAGTTATGCGGCAATTTTTTCAATATGTGCTTTCCAATCAACATTTGTATCAACTTCTATTCCTAGCAAAGAGCATGAGGTTTCAAATTCTATTTTATAGTCGTTATATGTAATGTATGTACCTATTGGTTGTTTTTGTCTGGGTTTAAATTGCATCAGTTTTGTTTTCGATATATTAATTTCTAAATTGTGATCTTGTAACCATTCTATAATGTGTTCTAGCGTGCTATGAAACTGTACTTGCAGATCTTGGACACTGACACATGGAAATATAACTGTGATGTCATCAGCATACAGTATACATTGTTTATTAATACATTCTACCACATCATTTATATAAATTAGGAACAGCAGACATCCTAAAATACTCCCCTGAGGTATTGAATGCTCGACATTCTGTTCATAAGATCTAAAAATTTTTATACTATTGGTACTGTTATCGTAATACTCTACTTCCACAAATTGCTGGCGCCTGTTTAAATATGATTGGAACCACAAGTGCGCTCGGCCACGTATTCCTATTTCATATAATTTTTTGAGTAAAATATTATGCAACACTCGATCATATGCTTTACTCATATCTAACATTATTGCTATTGCATATTGATTGGTATTTATTATATTTAATATATCATTCATAAACTTATATACTGCTGTAATTGTTGATTTTTGTTTACGAAAACCATGTTGGCTTTCATTAAATATGTTATATTTTTCACAAAAGGATTTAACACGGGTTGCCATGGCGGTTTCGAATATTTTAGAGAATGTAGATAGAAGGGCTATTGGACGAAAATCTTGAGGCTCTTTTGCGTTCCTTTTTTTAGGTACAGGTTTTATTATTGCTATTTTTAATAAGTCGGGAAAAACTAGTTAGGAATTTATTTACTAAGATAAGTTTTTACGGAACTTTCGCTGTGCGAGTTCAACTCGCACTTGGTCGGTTCGTTCTATCATGAATTCGTTGGTGCTTTCTCAATTTTCGTTACATTTTGACGGATTTTTGAGAATGCCAAAAATTCGTTTCTTTTTCGAAGTATGTAGTTAGGATCCCCCAAGGATCTCCATACCCATTGGTCCTGCGCCTCCCGCATCCAGCAGCTTCCCGCGACCTGCACCCGATCCTCGGTGCACCTTGTGGGGAGTCGACCAACGCTGCGTGTCCCGGTACGCGGCCGCCACTTGAGGACCTTTCCGCCCCAACAGCCGTCAGTCCTACGGGCGATGTGTCCTGCCCACTGCCACTAAAGGTTTGCAATATCGGTTACTCTAGTTCTTCTGCGGGTCTCATCATTTCTGATGTGATCACGTAGAGAAACCCGGAGCATAGCCCTCTCCATTGCCATTTGAGTGTCTTTGAGTCTTCTTATGAGACCTATTGTAAGCGGTTACGTCTCAGTTTCGTACGATATTACTGGCAACACGTACGAATTGAAGACTCGTCTGAGACACTGCGGTAGATGGGCCGAGAATATGCTGCGTAGCTACCGAACGCTGCCCAGCCGAGTTGGATTTGTCGGTTTACCTCTCACTGGAAGTTAGACTTACCAAGCTGAACTATTTGCCCCAGGTAAACATATTCGTCCGGTAGTACACAGGAATTCGACATTATTTAATCTTGTCCATGTTCATTTTAAGACCCACTTGTTGGGAAACACTACAGAAGTCTTCGAGCATTGTGCCTAGATCCTCCACGGTCTCAGCCATAACTACAATATCATCAGCAAAACGAAGATGAGTTATGTACTCGACGATTATATTGATGTCGAGACCTCTACAGTCCAAAAGCTTAAATACATCCTCCAACGCAGCTGTGAACAGTTTCGGCGATATCACGTCGCCCTGTCTCACATCACACTAAAGTCGTACTCGTTTGGAGTTTTGGTCCTGAAGGTGGACTGACATGGTGGCATTTTCCAATTTGGCTCTAGGGTCTGGGGCCTGAATAACAGGTGCCTGTGATGTTGCGTAGAGCTGTCCATAGAAGCGTTCGATCTCGGCCATAAGCTCAGGTGGAGATGTAATGACTCTACCGCCTTCTGTCTTCATCTTCTTCAGCAGACTCTGACCCAGTGACAGAGCTCTTGAGAACACTTTGGAGCCCTTGTTCTGCTCGATGGCCTCTTTAATACGTTCCGTATTAAATTGGCGTATGTCGCGGGTCAGACACTTAGAGATCTGTTTGTTGAGTCGCAGACGAGCATCTTCAGAAGACTGCCTTCTTCAGTAGAATCCATTCCGGGCCTTTCTTTCATCAGCTTAGCTGTCAGCTCCGAGATTTTACTTCTTTGCTTAGTACGGCTGGGTTTGCGAATCTTCGCACCCGCCGAAAGGACAGTTTCCACAAACATGTCATTATAAATGTCCACATCCGTGCAGTCCTCCAGGCAATCGAAGCGATTTTACAGTTCGAGTCGAAAGCGCTCGGGCTTTTGGATCTGGATGACTTCGGGACGGAGCGCAAACTTCATCAGTCGATACCTTTCGGTTTTTATGTTAAGATTCAATGCGACTCTTACTATTCGGTGATCGCTCCCCGTGTTAAACGAATTGATCACTGAGACGTCATATGCGGGTCTTATAATCGACATGTTGAAGTCAATATCGTTTTTTGTCACACCGTCCGGACTTTTCCAGATCTACTTTCGATGCAGCCGTTTTTTGAAGAAAGAGTTCATCATATACAGTCCCTCTCTCTCCATGTAATCGGTAAGCATTTGACCTCGGTAATTCCGGATTCCAGCTCCAAATTGCCACATTTTCAACCCATTATCGCCTCGCTTGCCTAGCTTTGCGTTGAAATCTCCCATGACAATGGTGTAGTGAGTCTTGGAAGCATGTATTGCCCAAAAAATCTCCTTATACACAGCTTCTACTTCCTCGTCGGGGCATAGACCTGTATGGCCTTCAGCGAATACCGTTTGGTGATTCTGAGTGTAAGGTACGCTACCCTATTCGACACACTTCCTATCTGTACCACGTTGTTCATGAGAAACTCGTGGACAATGAACCCAACACCACCTTGGGACGTCTTCACCCTCCCGGAAATAGAGCAGGTTGCCGGATTCAACATCGTGTCCTCACCCACTCTTCGGACTTCGGATAGTCCCACAATACTTCAACAAATCCTGCTCAATTCCTTCTCTAGTTCTAGCAGCTTCTCCTCGGTCCGCAGTGTGCGCGCGTTATACGTTGGCAGGGCCAAGGTCGTTTGACGGGAAGTCTTGGCCGCCTGGGGATTCTTTGCACCCCTGGTTCCAGCGCTGGGTCGACGACTGTCACCGCCGGTACGGCGTCTAAGACCGCCGGGCACTTGGGGCCTTTGGTTTATGTGATTCATTTTTGGTGGTTTTGGGCCCTCTCCCACCATGCTGACCCAGTGCGGGTTGGTGGGGTGCGCCAGGGCCTCGTCTGTTGAGCAGCAGGGTGCAGCGCGTGCAGTTGAGGTTGATTCGGGTACCGTTAGGTGGTATTTTTCGTAAGTTTATTTTCTGGTTTGGCCATTATCGCAGTATTTCGTTTTATGAAATTGAGCTCCTGAAAAAAACAATACCAAAAATTAAGAGCATTGTTATACTTCAAAATATTAGACACAATGACACGGAGCTAATAAAATATATTTATTGATTTTAAAATTGATGTTTTTCATAAATAGGCTATTATGAACTAAAAAGAATAAAAAAAAACGAAAATTACGAACAACGAACTTTTTTGGGCATAGAAAGTATGTTTTGATAATAAGAAAAATATTAAAATAACATTTTACTACTTATCCTATGGTTAAATTATGCAAAACTATAAAAGAATTAGAAAATAATTAAAGTATATACCTTATCAAGATACAAGATAGTCTGTTTTACAGTTTACTGTTTTTAGTCTGCGAATAAAGCCATTGTTTGTTATACACAGAGCACTTCACTAAGTGGGCGTTACCCGTCAATAAAGTACGACATTTTCTGTAGTACAACATTGATATACTACCAAAATCAATGTAGTACAATTATTACGAAAAAAATGCGGCAATTCATCGGCGTGAGCTGTCAAAAATTAAATAAACGAATGGACAGAGTATAGTTGATAATTACATAACTTCTAATGTCGCTTACGCGCGGTGACCGAACTAAAACGATACTTTTTTTTACACGTTTTAATCGATTTTTGGAAAACTGGGATACAAAATAAAAAAAATGTACATATTTTGTACAATTTTCTAGGCAATAAAAATGCATGTCAATTTATAAAAAACTTTGTTATTTATTATTGTGTTTTCTGATTCACAGCTGTTTTAAAATATTTAACCTATAGATTTTTGGATCTTTTCTCTATCGAGTGAAATATTATTACTCATGTTTCTGTTTTTAAGAATGTTTAGGTAAAATGTACAACAATATGAATTGTAGAACTGTATGTTTTATATTTATGGCGGTTCAGTAAATCGTAATTGTTCGAAAACGTTAAAAAGAAGCGCCTTAAATACAAAAGTAGGCAGGGCTGTTCAATGAATTGGGCTTTCCACTTTGCGTGAGGGCAAAAAGGGAGGTATAGACTCAGTGGGTTAACGACTTAGTCCCAGTGGACTAGTCAACAGCGTTGGGGTAAAAAAGTCTTATTATTATGAGTCCAGAATATTGTCAGTGTGTGTGTTTTCGCACTGTTTTCTGACCATTTGAAATAATGAGTCTCCCGCCGTAGACTTGTGAACCATTGGCGTAGCTTCCTTGACTTTCAAAAGAGATTGTAAAATCCAAGTTGAATAAAATATTTTGAATTTTGAATGAGTAATGAAGATTTGAAAAGGCATTTGTGAGGATGACCATTTGAAAATCTAAAGACACTTTTTGTGTAGAGTGAAAAAAAGGTTAATATAGTGTACCTACCATCCACTGTGCGCACGCGTTTACGCAATCCTTTTATGGTTGAAGGGATAAACGTAGTGATATTATTCATCCTTAATTATACTATACACGCTTACAGCACAGGGCTGTCACATTCAAGTTTTAAGGCAGTTAACATTCTGCTATCTATGAGAATTGCTATGCTATAACCTCCTTACTAATAAAAGTTACACTCCCGTTGAAATGGTTTAAAATGACATTTTCTATGGAAATGTCATTTTTAACAAGTTTTCAACGGGAGTGTAACTCTTATTAATTAGTAAGGGGGTAAGTGTTTTAAATGAACCGAACAATATATAATGTATATGAAATCAAAAGAAGTCTTTTATTTCTAATGATCGCATTAGCAGTAGGTGGGAGTTATTTTTAGGAATACATTATCTTCATGTGGTCATCCATAAGTCTTATCCGATGCGTCAGCTTGTTACGTTGTGTGTATGACATGAATAGTACACTGTCCACGCCAACCACAAGCGTCAATACGCTGTGTTGGGTCAGGTGACAAATCTTGATAAGAAAGAACTGTATAAGTAAGCGTGAGATACGACTCTAGCTAAATGCTCTATGCGAAGCCGCAAACCAAGAAAAAAAAACATACTACCTAAACAACATGTTCCTTAGAACGTTTGCATACTATAATTTTAAATGTGCAAGTACTTTGTAGTCGTCGAGTGCCCATGAGCGTCAGTGCTGCTGTGGACTCAGCACTGGCCTTCTAATCGGGTGGTTCGGGGTTATATCCTATCATCTACCAGTCAAGTGTTTTTCGTTTTTCGTAATTATGTACATTTGCCCGAAGCTACTACGGTGAAGGAAAACATCGTGAGGCAACCTGCATACATTTGCGACGAAATTCAAAGGTGTATGTCAAGTCGACCAATCCGCACGCCACTGGGTCAGCGTGGTTGACTAACGCCTAAATAAAGGGTAGACTCAAGCCCGTCGTCGGTGGGAACGTATATGAGTTGTGATGATAAAGCACTTTGAAAAGAATCATTATGAAACCTTTGGTTATTGATTTATCGATGTTTATGTTTAAAGCGAGAATTTATAAAGAAGTTCGAAACTAGGTCTCGTATAAAATAAGGAATTAAGGATATTAAAACCTCTATGAGGACATTGTAGTCTTGAACTTGATCGACAATCATCCGAAATTTTCGATATATTCTGGTTTAAAAATTAAGATGGACAGTGAAATTACTAGGTACGGTGATTAGCTGATAAGACATCTAACGAGAGTATTAACGTAATTCAAATTCTGTCAAGCGATTAGAAATATTTGATATTTCATCGTAAATCGTAATCAATTTAGCACTAAAATTCGTCAGAAAAAGGAATGGGGCGGGAAAAATTATAAATGCGATTTTGTAAATCCAATAAATTTCGATGCGTCACTATTATCACATACCAGCGTTATGTATGTCACGAGTTGGCAGAGAACACCGTGATCTTTGTAGGATGATAGGTTACAGACTTACGTATTTTACAAGAACCATAACTATTTACTTGACCAGCCACTTACCATCAGGTCGGTAGTCTGGTTGTTTGCTAACTTTATTGTAAAGAAAATATGTTGTAAAAACACATTATTCATTAGTCAATAAATCGCTTGCCAATACATGTTTTCGCAATTAGATTTCATTTTAAATCTTTTACGCATTAAGCGTTTGCCAAGTTTTTTATTCCGCGCGTGACGTGCAGGTGCAGCGAGATAGCAGTATGAATGGTCCCGCCCTCATACACGCTATACATAACACGAAATTGGATCGAAATAAAATGAGAACACGAGGAAATAATGGTGGAGCTGATTGATTTGTTAAAAGATCTGTAATATGAACAAAAGTTTGATAGGTGTCAACACAAATATTTTAATTAACATAGTAACAGGCTGTTGTGTTATATTATTACATCTCACATGATAAAGATAGAGAATTAGTTATATGACCTTGGAGCAGGACATAAGCAACTTTTCGACACTAAAATAAAATTTTAGGGTGTGTATTTTTGGAATAGGGAACGAAAGTATAGATAATCTAGTTTACTACGTAAATTTAAAGGTTTTTAAAAGATTCTACATTCTCGCAGATGAAGAATACGAAGTGTTTATATTGTTTAACAGAAAACGCTACAAATTACTTTTTGACTCACTGCCTGGTTCTTTTCACATAGCCTACATGCTGGTGAAACCATCACACTGAGGGTCTCAATGGTTTAATAGAGAGAATTAGTACTTGAAATTTGCCTATAAGGATAGTATAGTACCTATATTAATGATTAAGCCGCTTTTTTGCATATGTGCTTCGGGATACGTTTTATACGCTCGCCTGATCGTTAGTAAAACTAGTATTTGGACGCTCCAATTGGCTTCGTAAATTGTGCTACGGTGTGCTGGCTGCCTTCTTAATGTGACGTAATTGTTGTACCCATACTATGTTTTATGTGGTGGGCGCCTGCATTTGTTGCACCTTGTTTTAATTTTTTTATTTCTAAAAAATCTGCGATCTGTACTGTGGCCGAGGAACCCCTCATATTAAATGTCTCCAACTAGGGCCTCAGCGGCAAAGAAGTCAATTACCTTTTTTGGAGACAGAGTCTTCGCTTCGAGTGGCAAATTGGGACCACCTAGAGCTCGGCTCCTAGTGTGGATAAGAGCATAGCACTCACTGAGCATGTGAATTGGTGTCTCCTCATCCTCACCACAAAATTTTGCATACCACCGTGTGCCCATTGGTCAAGCCCATTCTTTGCAGATGTTTGTTGAGTTTGCAGTGACTAGTTAAGGCTCCAGTGAGTGCCCTTAGTTGACCTCTGCTTAGTTGGAGGTTTAGTATTGCAACTCCAGGTGAGAATCCCTTATATGTATTTTCGAGTGCAGTAATCCTGGGCATTGGCCCACTGGAGCCGGAACTGTGTAAAATAGTTAACTACAGGTTATTTGAACGTTTTTAATAAAAAATATGTCCCGTAAAAATACGTTCAAACTTAGTGATATTTGAAAAAAAAAATAAACGTTTGATTCCTATTTTATCATTGTAGAGTTGAATTTAATAAAACGTTAAAAAAATTACATATTTTAAATTTATCGGATGGCGACTCAGGACAAGAGTACACTGCGCCAAGCCAACCTATTTCTGCCGCCATGCAGCAGTCCTTGCATTTCTGTGTTCCGGTTTGAAAGACAGGCAGTGAAATCACTAGGAGCGTCGGTCGCGCTGTGGACTTGGCACTGGTCTTCTAATCGGGAGGTCCGGGGCTCGATTCCTGATATGCACCAATGTGTTTTTCGAATTACATTTATATACGAGTATATTCGTCCGAAGCTCCTTTGGTTAAAGAAAACATCGTGAGGCACCTGCATACATCTGTGAAGAAATTCAAAGGAGTATTGTATGTGAAGTCGACCAATCCGCTCTCGTGGTTGATTTAGGCCTAAACACCCTTACTCAGGGTAGGCTCGAGCCCTTCGGTAGGTACGTATATAGGTGTTGTTATGATCCCCTCACTGGGTACTGTGACATGACAACTTGAATACAATCATGATAGAGATGTTGATTTGCACAATAGGGGAACTAATCTACACGGATAGTAATGAAGTAATCGTGGGTTGTATTTTCGTAGGAGACCACAGATTTAGAGTAGGCCTAAATCTGTGTAGGAGACGATAACTTAGTATTCCATGGATTCACCGTGGGGGTGCCGGGTCCATCGCGTTGCAGAGAAAAGAGCCAAGAGCAGCGCCTGGGGCTTACGACCCAGGTGCAGGTTTAAGTAGCTACTTTACAATGCATCAACATTCACCTTCACCACTCCGGCTCCTCTCTCTGCCTAACCATATTTGATATGATTCCGAATCCACACGAATCCTAATTAATAAACCAATTCTGAATCCACATGAAGTTCCAGGCAGGAGTTATAAATAAGACGATGACTCCGAATGACCTCGCCCTAACCATTACCAGTTTTCAAGATTATTTTCTAAATTGAAAATTATTTACCATGATAATATGATAACTTGTCCTGCAATTACTTGAAATGTCCAAGTTTGTCAAGTGCCATTTGGCGAATAATATTACATATTTATACATTCTGCCCCTTAACATGATCGCTGAAATGAAAATAGTGTGCGCGAGATGTAGCTTTAACGCTGCAAGAGCGGTGTCTCTGTTGAAATATCGTTTCAAAATTTCTCTAAGCGATCATGGTAAAGCCTATGTTCTTTTAACAAGGTGTTAATGTGCTTGCCATTAACTTAGGGCCCGTTCAGAATCATTTTGTTTTCGCCCTCAGAAAAAAGAATGAAACAGACATATTTAACTGATTTGGAATGAGAATAATGTTTCTGAACGACATCAAGTCAGGGTAAAGTTTATCGGCTCTTCGGCAGGGGTTAAAATTCGCACCTGTCAGTGCGAAATTTCACTTGACAGATTGTTTCTGAACGGGCTGGTTGAATCATTCGGTCACCCTCGATTTCACTCGGGCATGGACTTATTAACTCGGGTTAGTTTCTGAACGGCGAAGGGTAAAAAACTCAGGTAAAAAAACGCACGTTTCTGAACGCTCCCCTAATAATGTGTTTGATTTTGCTGCTTTTTTGCTGTTGATATCAGCCGTCAGTTCACTACTTTTTAGCTTTGGCCATAAACAGAGTGTTTAATGTGTCGTTTGCGCCAATTTTTGCCAAGTCCCTGCGCGTGAACGAAGCAATTAAATTTTATTATATCCCATTCGCAGCATAGCACGTTAAGTATCGCAGTAAAAATGTTTTAAAGATTTAAATATTGACGTTTTTCTCCCACCAGTAAGCTGCGAGCTGTTTTCTAATTAATAAATTTAAAGCTGCTGTTACATTTGGAGATCTCTTGATTTTCAACTCTGGGATCTCGGATTCTTTCTTAAACTATAAAGGATTTGTCATTTTTATTACTGGTCTTTTTTATAGCTTATAGTTACCAAAATCAACTGATGTAGAGGACCTACCGGGTATTAAGTAGCCGTCCTCGTTACCAGTGGGATCACTTGCGCGTTGCATATAAAAAATCTTAGGCCGCTAGTAGGCACCAGTTGTCTCATTATTGAATCATTCATCTGACGTCGAGCTTTTTAGTTTTTTTTTTACGTACAGATAGAGAAGCCTTCAACTCACCAGATGGTAAGCGACGATAAGCCCGAAGCTGGAAGCGAGCTTTACCTTGTCTCCTAAACAACTGAGGTATTGGCTATCTTACCACTAATTGTCGGGACACAATAATGCTATTGACATTGTTATTAATTTAGGTAAGACGGTGGTGGCTAAACAGGCGGGTTCAGAAGCCCAAACCAAGCAGAATTACCTCTGCCTCCAAGGGAAATCGAAACCCGGACTTCCCGATCAAAACCCGGTAGTCTAAACCATTAGACCACGGAGGCGGCTAAAGTAAGAGTTAAAGTAAGAGCTCCATCTGTCTTACTAAATCTAATCAGGACTGATGAACCTGTGAATGAACGGAACCTGTGCAAAATGCATAGGAAGGATTTTAATTAGGTCTGACCCAAGTTCAGACCTGACCTTCATCAGTTCATTCACAGGTTCACCTAATAGGTCAACACTGTTGTACCTTTTGTAGTTCGACTATACATTTTTGGGGTCTGTAGGTTGAGGTCGTGCTCATGTTTATTCTCGTATGAACAGAAATTGAGGCGAGCGCGTAGGTTTGGTGCGACGGCCAATGCGGATGCTGTACTGAGATAGTGTTACTCAGATGTCAACGTACCGACTGCACTTCACAACGCAAACGTTATGTTGCAGAATTATTTGATTGGTTTACCCGCGAGTTTTATTTCCGCAGGTCGAAACAATCTCTGTAGAGGCTTTTAGCAAAATGAAATCGGCACAGGCTGATTTTATTTACATTAGGTGTCACATGGAGTTATTACTACAAAATTAAGTCAGTATAATAGATTTTGGTGACTGTATTTGAATATCGTATAAAGCTCCAAACTTTTGAAAGCCCGCTGCATATGGGGCGTATTTATCCCGTGTACGGAATAGAACACGAAATTAGGAGATAGGTATCGCTTTACAGAAAACTATATGTGCCTGCGAGAACTATGTTTTACTTTTTTAAAGCTCAAAATTATGGCTTCTCAGTTTTTTTTGGATGGGACTTTCTCAAATTCCCGTGTGAATTATGATAAATCCTTGCTTAGTGGGCGCCCACATACGCCAACGAACCCCAGTACCGAATTTCATACTTCTAGATTCTAGCTCCAGTAGTTTAAAAAAAAACGTAGCTTATACGTAGCCACACTAGGATTTTTCTCCTGTGTCGTGGAAGCAAACATAGAATCTCACATGCACATACCAGACCGGAACAAATTTCTGTGGGCCATACAAAATATTTGTCCCATTCGGGAATCGAATGCGTGACGTGACCCGTTGCGCAGTAGGCGATCACTCGACCTCTGCGCTAGCCGTGTTTGAGCTTTTTGTTAATACCTTGGCCAGTTACTCACCAAAGCCTTTTATAAACACAGAAGATGTATAACAAAGTGCGTACGTGACTAGTGCAAGAACGGAACTGCCCCCCTAGACAAATGCCACACGCTAATTTTTCCGCAGTCGTTCCGCAGAAAAAAATGTATGGAAATGACATTAGTCTACGACAACCTCACGCTATTTTTTCCGCAACTAATTATTAATGCGAAGGTGAGTTTTGTGTCATTATTGGTAGGTATTTATGTCACATTATTAATGCCCCTTTATAATTGTATCAATTTAGATTTTAAATGTGTAATGATTTTTATAATGTGTTTTAACTAAAACTATTCTCAAACATAGAATCTGAGCAAGTGCTGTTATAAGACTTTAGTACTTTATGTAAAGGGTATGTTTATCTTCCAGTCAAGCCATATTGAAGAATTAGGGTTCCTTCATAAAAATGCTTGGATAAATTAGCAGTGTTTTTGATGTCTTATGTTAACTTTTCTTTTTAGGTCTTTTTGAAGAAACGAAAAAAATGGCTGCTGTTTTGGATATCGACAAATTTATATAATCGTAAGGCATGTTTATCTGCTGTTCCTGACAAATTAGAGAAAGACAGCATATTGTACTTCCCAAAAAAAAATTTAAATTATCTGAAAAATGTAGAATCCACCTCTAATGAAAATTGGACACTTTCCTGTCATTGTAATTAGATTTATTTTTCTTTTACCTAATAGCTTACCTACTATATTTTTTCTAAACATTTTGTGATTCAGACTATGTTCAACGTAGAGGCTTATACAAAGTTTTTAGATTATCTATTCATAAAGATATTTCGAAATGTATATTCAAGTCAAATATCAGTACTGTTTTCCTAATTATGATTATAGGTTTAACAAAAATAATACATTCTATTTTAAAAAGATTATGAAATAAAAGTTTGAATCAAGCAATGTATTTTAATTATTTCAAATTACTAACCTAATTTTGATGACTTTACCTACAGAATGATTTAACTATAATTTATACTGTTAACAGTACATCGACCTATCCGAAAATATGTTTTTAACCGATTATCAGCTTTGTGTGTATAGTGTTAATATCTACTAATAAAACTGTATTTTAGAAGACATAACAGAGACAAACATCATAATATAAGTAATTTGAGTGTTGGAGATGTAAGTTTGCGTTTAGGTTATTTATTGCAAATTACAGATAATTTAGCTAAATGTAGGCGGAACCAGTAGAATTTTTACTATCACTATTCCGGAACATACACTAAGATATTTTTTATAATGCAGGCAGCATAATAACTGACGTTAACAAGATCAAAAGGCCTAATTTAGTCATATGAACAACATTTTGCAGAGTCATAGCATCTATAAAAATTTCAAGTGCTTTTAAAAGAGTTAAAGCCACATAACCTGCTAATATAAAGAAGAAGGTTTTGGAAGGGTCATAGAATTAAATCTTAATAGCGCATTCAAGTCGATTTACAAGACTATTTTGCTATTCATAATGCATTTCCAAGTACTTTTAGTCACTATTGTCTTGACTCAAACGTATCCAGGACTGATTTAAGATTCAAGGCAATACCCGCTGCTTTCTTAAGAAAAATTTGCTAGTTGGGTTCCGGCGCGTATATGCATTTTGCTCCACATTTGCTTATAAATGATGTTTCTAAAATCCCCCGTCTCGTTTCATCCAGTGACAATCACGCGCCGTATGCAGCATATCGCCCGCAGCAGCGAATTGTGAACAGATCGCTGTCCTAAAATTATATTCACCACCATCAATTGTTAATTTCATCACCACGCCACACCTCCACACTCACGCCACCATTTCGCCTTGACAATTATAATTATTTTTGTGTCATCTCATAGACATACATATTCAGGTTATCAATTACTATACTAATGAATATACTTATAAAATAGAGAATATCCGCCTGATTGAGAAAGAAAACCAATATTGGTGCAAAAGATTTCAATTCCGATACGTTTCGTTGCGACATTTGGAATTAGCTGTTATGAAGATACACTCGTAAGATGCCTTGAGATGAAAATATAAACATAATTAAATAACGTATAACATAATAAAATATAACATAATTTAGAATGTATAGTTATCGTAGGGAAAAAGTTATCATCTCACTCCTTGCAGGTTTAATTTAAATCCAAAGTGGCCAATACGTAAAAAAGCGAATTTCATATTTAAACCCCTATTAGTTGTTCTTTAACTAGGCTTGCCATACGTCCGGATTTAGTCCGGATTGTCCGGATATGAAAACCATGTTCGGACTTTCATCCGGACTTGTTGTTACATCCGGATTTTTAATATTTGTCAGCGCGCTGTGATAACCTGATAACTGACTAACCAAGCGAGCGAATGGTACTTAGAATCAGGAGCCAAGCAAAGACGTGAAAATGAAGCTGGGGATGGAGAAGGAGAAGGACCAAGCAGTAGTCAGTAGTCAAATTAATAATAATAAGGATTAAGTGCATAAGCAAAAATATATTAATATATGTTTTTTAATTTAATAAATAATTTTTAAAATTTCACATTTTTATTTTACTCAAACTTTGCTACGCCCGATTGTTTCCATTCATTTTGAGTAATTCATTACAAATATCAACTAAATATTACAAATACAAATACAGTAGTTTTACTGCCAGTTTTAATGACTAATTAAGGCGAGGATTTCCCAAATTTGCCGATCTTAGAACGTCTAGATCTGGATAATATTAGAACCCACAATTCTGAAATTCACACACCTTAAACTTGAAGATATAATCTAGTGAACTGTGAAAGCAGAAACACGATTTACTCCATTTCACTCGATAGAAAAAAAATCCAAACATAGGTCTAAATCAAAAACTAAAACCACGATTTGAAATCGAAATATACATAAAACAGTATAAAAGTTATACCAAAACATGTAGTTCGTTATTATCTAGTGAACTGTGAAGACAGATTTTTTGATGTCATATAAAATATTTAGGAAAATGACGAAAATTCTATAATTTCGCTTGGTTGCAATCGCGCTCCATATAAGACAGTACTCGCCAAGTCGTCTCAGGGTATGGTCATGTCGCTTCGTGTCGCGGGCGCAAAAAAATATATTACGTGTTTCTTTACGATCGAATTTTAATTTTGCAGTTTGCGTTTATTTTGTTAACTTTCATTAGTATTATAGATTAGTGTAGTAATATGGTGAATAGTGTAAATAATGGATTAGGTATTATAAAGGAGAAAACTATTTTAATCCTTCTTCCTAAATTATTTTATGTGTGAAAAAATATGTTTTTCGTTCTTTTTTTCTATAAGTTATTTTATGTGTAAAAATCGCTAATAAAAGAAGTCAAAGACGAAATGTTAAATCAAATGCATACAAAAAATCCTGAAAGAAAAGTGGTAAATATTTATTTCCCAAATGTTTATATTTTATTGCCGCGGCCATATAGCACAGTGCAGTGTTAATAAACCAGTATGATAATTTCTTCAAGTAAATATGCAACGATTTATAGGTTCAAAATAATGTTTCCTATAAAACTTTATTGCTGAATTCCTTTAAATACTTAATGTTACCCCCTTTATTCACAACGCCTTGCATCAAAGCTTTAGAAGGTAGAATCAACAGCACATTATACATGTAGCTAAATAATAGAGTTTTATTCGTGCCTATGTATTATATATGATTATGAACAGTAAAACAGTATTTTAGGAATCTTTTAAATTTCGTAACATTTATGGTCAAGCGTGAGTTGATTATAAAAAAGTAAAAAAATAATTAACATAAATTTCCGTTCGATTTATGTAAAGATCACTTCATTGTATTAAAAGAAAATATCTGATCAGCGGAATTTTGTGAAACTTTATAAAATATTTGCTTTTGCCCGCTGCTTCGCCCGCATAAATGTCATAGAGGTTCCATACAAACTATTATTTTTTAGTTTTACCCCCTTAGATGGCGAATTTCCAACATACATGTCAAATTTCCGCTTTTTGTGCCTTTTAATTACGGCTGTGCGTAATCTGTCAGTCATTCAGTAATGAAAGTGTTTTTATATAAATACGTCGGCCCACACTAGGATTTTCAACTGTGTCGTAGGTGCAGTTTTTTTCTTTTTGAAAACGTCGCCCCACACTAAGATTTTCTCCTGTTGTGGGTGCAGTTACGAACATAGAATATCACATGTACATACGCCCAGACCGGAAAAAATTCTGTAGGCCATACAAAATATTTGTCCCGTACGGGAATCGAACCCGTGACCCGTTGCGCAGTAGGCGATCATTCGACCTCTGCGCTAACCGTATCATCAAAGTTACAAACATACGAGTAGAATATATTACATATCACATGCACATACGCCCAGACCGGAACATATTTCTGTATTCCATACATAATATTTGTCCCGTAACTACAAAAAAATATTTTACAAAAAATAAAAACCGACTTCAAAAACACTGAAAACTTAAAAATAATATAAGAATAGGTACAGACAACATCACACTTCTGTATTGAAGTCGGCGCCAAACGATAATCTCCTAGAAAGTGTTAAAATTTGTCACCGACTTCAATATAGAAGTGTGATGTTGTCTGTACCTATTCTTATATTATTTTTAAGCTTTCAGTGTTTTTTAACTCGTTTTTTATTTTTTGTAAAATATTTTTTATTTTTAACTTTTCAGTGAATGAAATTTTTTTTGTGAAAGAAGTGTGTTTTTAGTGCTTTCCTCGATTTTCTATGGGATCCCATCATCAGATCCTGACTTTGGTGACCATAAGACCACCCTTGCTCTATACTCTATCAAATACAAAAATAATTTTGGACATCGGTTTAAAAATGACGGAGTTATGAGGTAACAAACATAAAAAATACAACCGAATTGATAACCTCCTCCTTTTTTGAAGTCGGTTAAAAATATTTGGGAATCGAACCCGCGACTAGTTGCGTAGTAGGCGATCACTCGAACTCTGTGCGCTAACCGTGTCGTCAAATGTAAAGTCATCATCGTAAAGAACGCTAGCTGTGTAGTACTTCCCGAGTTTTCTTACAGGCCTAAGGTGGTAGAATATTAATTAATATTTTAAAACCAGTTTGCTTACGAGACTAATACGGTTGCCTGATATTCATAGCGATTTGTGGCTTTCTTCTTGATAATCTTGTTTAGTACATGCACGCCCCTGTCACTCACGCAATGCAGCGTTATAAATACCTACCACTAAGTAGCGCGCCGGCGCGCCGACCGCTGCACACACATGTAAAGAAATTCTTAGGTTGTGTGTGAAGTCGACCAACCCGCACTTGGCCAGCGTTGATGATGGTAGCACATCAAAAACAGGTTTGAGCTTGTTTCGAATTCATCTAATTATAATATGATGGATGACATACCTGCCAGAGATACCTGTCACAAAAATTGGGATATAATTAAAAACAAAAATACTATCGTTTTTGATGCTTGCTAAGGCAAGGATAAAAATATCTCCGTCTTACCTATTTCTGCCGCAAATCAGCAGTGCTTGCATTGCTATGTTCCGGTGTGAAGGGTAAGATATGGCACTGAAATTACTGGGTACCGTGACTTTACATCTGATGTCACAAGTTGGCAACGTACACTGTGGTTCTTGTGGGGCTTGCAGTTTTACTGCGAATCGCACAGGAACCACATGTATTATAGGTGAATGTTACCACTTACTATCAGGTGGGCAGTTTGCTTGTTTGCCAACTTAGTAGCAATAAAATAAAACACACAACATTACATTTTTATTTTGAAGTAGTTTTTGTTTTGAAGTGGTGTCGGTATTTTTGTAAAAAATATTTTTTATTTTTTTCGTGAAATTAATAATAGCTCTCTAAGTCAACTTGAAAGAATATACCTAACTGAGAGTCAATACGTACCTTTTATATCTAAAGACTAACTCCCTAACTCCTTAAAGTTAAGGATCCATCGTAAGCTCAGCATAGTGGAAGAATCCTTGAGATGATGTCTTTCAGACGCAAACACCTGAATAGCTTCAGAAAAAAATCAGGAAAGACGTTGGACGTGCCTATTCTCTCGATTTTCTTGGGATTCTAATACTAGATCCTGACTTGATGGCATGGAACCACTTCGGGGGTATACTTTTCTGAATACAAAAAGAATTTTGAAAATCAGTTAATAAATGACGAAGCTATGAGGTATGTGTTACCTCATAACTTCGTGAAGTCAGTGAAGTCGGTTAACAAATCAAATCGAAATAAGTTATAGTACTTATTTATTCAGTAATGTATTAAAATACCTACATATATATATATATATTAAAATATTTTTATTGACGAATAGTAAGCGAAATAAGTTATAGTACTTATTTATTCAGTACTGTATTAAAATACCTACATATATCTATTAAAATATTTTTCTTCAAACTACTCATTAATTTTACTCTAATCATCGGAAAAGGCAACACTAAGTAATACATTACTACCCTGGAAAACGGCAGTAGTATTGTATGAAATTTCATTAATGACCCGTTCAACATAATTGCCCTGTTGTTTGTTTTTCTAATTTAAAAAGAAATTACAATTCATATTCATACAATTCATACAAAATGTAGGCATTTTTCCAAAGAGATTTGAGTGGTTGTATAACATGTCACAAAAAATACACATGCGCAAAACAAGTTAGATAGGACCCTACAAAGCCAATTTTATTTAAAAAAGAGAGGCAATTGGCTTTTATGGCGAAGATTAGCTTTTATTTTAATAAATTAAAAATTGTATTCGAGTGAATATTGTGCAGTGAAAGTGGTGTTTTTTGGTGCACATTCATGTTGACGGCAAGAAATAAGGGTTTTGTGGTGTACATGACAGTGAGTTTTTTTTTGTGGATCTTCCACTTCCGTCACCACCGTCAAGATAAGGTTTGGTTTCTTAATAAGAACAATTTGCATTTTTTTTGTCATAAATAAATAAGTTTTTCTACAGTCAACTTCAGTTTTTTATTATTTTTTAATAAGTTGAAGGAAAAGCAGATTACACACCTCGTAAGAGAGCTATTAATGCCCTCGGGTTATTAGTGCCCTCGAGCAAGTGCTCGTGCACCAAACATCCGCGGGCATTAATAAGTCACTTAGCGCCCGGTGTAACAATGTACTATTTCTAAATCAAACCGAATAGCCGTCGAAGTCAAACAAAAAAATTTAACAGTGCTTTATAACATATATGCCGCCGCGTCAGTCATATTCTTAGCTTTTGTTTTAAATACTACTTCTAGCTAATCGAGCATTTCTTGTATTCTAGTGATGCATTCTATACTGCACAAAAGAAATATGCATAAAATTTGAATTTACATTTTATTAATAACACATCATAGAAACATTTAAAACCTTTGAAATTGTGAAGAAACGGTCTAATTATGATGAATCTTGAAAAAGTCTAATTATTGATAATTGCTTTACGTCTCTTTCTTATAAAATATATGTTTGTATCGGTATTATAATGGTGGACTAGTACAATGACGTCACTAGCAAATAAAAGCTTTTTAAACGTTGTTATTTTTTAAGTTATTAAAAAAATCACGTGGTTGTTTGTCAAATAAAAATACTATGTAATGTAACAATTAAAAAGTGTCCATATTTACATACAAGTAAAGATACAATAAAAAATAGCAATGAAGTCATAAAGCTGTATCTTTATTGGTTGTATTACTGTAGGTACTTACCTCAGTTTATAAATCAATACTTATTTGTAACCTAGCAAATAGTATATTGCATAAAACGTCCTTGTTGTACTGTTATATTTTTACTGTGCGGCACATGATGTTGGCGCCTGTTCAGTGGCCGCGTCCGCGCTAACGTCATGTACAAATGAACGGTGTGAAGTGCGGAACATATGGGCTTGCACGTGGAAATTCCTCGCCTTAACTTACATACATTTAGCAAAAAGACCCATAATTTTTTCACGTCTTTTTTTTATACCTCCGGACTTCACTTTAAAATATTATGGCAAGCCTATGTTTAACATATGTTAGAGGTTGTGGTTGTTTTAATACCTGTTTTAAAAATTGGCAATATTTAAGGTGGTAGTTGTTTTAGATGTTTCTTCATTTTCATTCTAATATTAAAGCTTACTTGCGAGTATTTTCTTAATAATTCCCCTTATGCACTCGCACTCATATTTAACTAGTGAGAGCGGGACGATAGATCAAAGTTCGTTGACACTACAAAGCCCCTTTTGGTTACCTAATAAGAAGCGGGATGGCTAGTGGTAAAAAGATAATGCCGATGATAGAAATAAGCTTTACCCCTTAATATTAATAATGGGAGAAATAGTAGTATATATGTCAGAAGTGTCAGAACACAATAATGCTATAACATCATTATTATGGCGACAATCGTGAAAATGGTGCTGTAAGCTAAGCGGGCTCTGCGGATATATGTCAGAAGTGTCAGAACACAATAATGCTATAACATCATTATTATGGCGACAATCGTGACAATGGTGCTGTTAGCTAAGCGGGCTCTGCGGGCTTAACCCTTTGACCACAATATAGAGAACCTCTATAATATATTATGCTTCGACCAATCTAAAGCTCTACCACAAAAATATTCTGTGTATAAAAAAATCGTGTTTTCCTACACGGGATCTACAGAAAATATGCTAGAATATATTCCTGTGTTTGGTGTTGTGACTTTGTTATAAATGTTCGCTGCATTATATGACTACATTGATGTTTATCATGGAATCAGGACAAAAGAAGATATCTAGAATTGATAGCGATAGCATTGTGTTCTTAAGATTAGTCATAATAGGTGCGTTTACAAGAAAGTAGCTACTGCGAAATGTTTACCAACGTGATTTGACAAAGGATACTGAAGGATGAATTTTTAGACGTAGTCCTTAGTAATAGTAAATTAATAATGTTAATATCCACACATTCTCAATAAATATAATGCAAAAGACTTTTATAAATTAACGGCTTAATTCATTTACCTAGTAAAAGCAAATTTATAGAGCTATATTTCAGATTAGGTAACTAACTGTTATTTAGATTATCGCTAAGTTAAAATGTAGAAGTCTAGAACAACAGGACTTAACAACTTTTTCAAAGGGTGTTACGGGCTCTTTATTTTAACAAAGAAAAACGGACTAGTAACTGCATTCTACTTGTCTAAGCAGTATCTGTATCTATATATATCTTTCTACAATCAATAACACGTCAATATATAACATTTACATTACGAAATCGGCACCTTTGCTAGTGTCAAAAAGGCGGTCTCAATCCTAACGCGTTAATGTTTTGTATCATACTTTTTCGGTACATTTTAAATTGTCCGTATTTATGTAAATGAAAAAGCTTTATAGATCTAATAAGTTAATGTTATGGTAATTTTAATTTCAGATTATGCCCACATACACTTCTGACGCCGCTGCGGCGGATAATACTTGACGAGGTGCAAATTGCATCAAAAAAGGCACCGATGGAATTTGGTTACAACCCTGACGAATCAGGTGAGTTCTTTAATTGGCATTATAGTAATATGCTAGATGAATGAAAAAAAAATTGCATTAATAGAAGCTCATTCATATAATGAACAGAAAGAAAAAAATCGGTATTCGAATAACTATAAAAACAACCAAAATATAAGGTATTAAAGATTTTTCTCCATCTCTTTCTAGCAAAACGGCAATTTACATGGAGTTTATATGGCCGTACTCAACAATGACGTCACGGTTGATGTCGGATCTCTCTAATTGATGGTGTCAGGCGTTTTTTTTCGGAAGTCCATTACTAATTGTTAAGGAGTAGGTATATAGCAAAACTTCCGATAAAAAATGTCGGTAGTTGGTACTAACTACGCAGGCCAATGGTGCACCGCCCGCCCTCCCTCAATCGCATGCGACAAAGGAATATCAATAATTAGTACCACACCAACATGCAAATACTTAGATTCGACGCGTTTCGCCACTCCACGTGGCATCATCAGGATGTTGTCGCCTTCGCTGCGCTCGGAGTCTCGGACCGCTCAGAGCGCAGCGAAGTACCAACTACCGACATTTTTTATCGGAAGTTTTGCTATATACCTACTCCTTAACAATTCGGATCTCTCTGTCTAATCGCTTCCAAATTAACAGCTTAAAATGCTTGTATCTAATGTTTTTCTAAGCCGATATAAATTCTAATTTCACATGATTGCATCTTTTTCTACGGTTTTTTAGTTTTTAATGACAGGACGTGAAAATTAGAATTCAGTCATCATCCCTATTGATTGAACGAATGGAACGTATTTTGGGTAATAATAATCAGATATGCTGTAGACTGCACAACTCATCTGAATACTCGATAATAAAAAATACCTACATCTCAATTAAAATATGGAAAGACCTAATTTAAATATTATAACAAATAATGTATAGTACGGTAAGCTCCTTATCAAGCTATACTGTTTGACACTTGGACCGTTTTTATGTAACTCGTAATAGTGGCGGTTTTCGTAGTGTAAATGTATAAGCTTGAATGGGAGCTTACTGTACCTTCAACACAATCAATATTCATTACTCGTCGCTAGTTAAAATATGGCGGGTTTATTGTTATAAAAATATCAGTAGTTATTAACGGTGTGAATGAATGCTTCATAAGCTATTGTCTAGTTCTAACGAATATTCTTGCCTAGTAATTGGCACTTGCGATCGATTGTGTGTCATCAAATCGTACTTATAGTGCTGAATAATCGATTCATCCATTTTGAAACACACTTTTAACGTAAATAAATTTTTGAGCATACATACTATACATAGATAGAGTGATTCAAGAGGAAAGTTTATATGTATAACTAACGACCCGCCCGCGGCTTTGCCAACGTGGATAATTTCACTTCTACCCCACCGACCATTATATAAAACTTTTACCCGTGCGAAGCAGGGGCGGGTCGTTAGTTATACATATAAACCTTCCTCATTGAATAACTCTATCTATTGATGAAAACTGCATTTCAATTTTCAATCCTTTGCGTAGTTTAATAGATCTTAGCGTACAGACAGCGGGAGCGACTTTGTTTTGTATTATGTAAAGCAGCATGTTGACTAATATAGGAAAATAGGAGGAAGTGTGACGGTTAGGGTAACAAATATACTAGATGTGAGTCATATGGTAACTCTTGTTTCGTTCACATACGTCTATCTAAGTCGTTATATAATAATGGTCGTTTGATTATTATACGCACCGGAGAAGGGTCTTCTGACATCGGCAATCATAAGATTTTTCTACAAAAATTAAAATAAACCGTCACATTATGTTATATTAATTTGTAATGCTTTTTGATCTAAGGCTTTTCTCAATCACAAAAACAAAAATATTTTGTGTAACATATACTAGAAACAAACTGTAAATGACAATTTATTTTCATGAGATTTAACGTATTTGGACTTCCAAAAGATTTGTTATCTACCTTTGACCCCCTTGGCTTAGGTTCATTTCGTTCTCCTACTCCAATAGAAGTGCATATTATTACGATGTGTTGAACCAAAACAAATCGATCGAAACACATATAAAACACAAGGTTAGTTTGTTATGATAATGAGGATAGCAGCAGACATAACCGAAGACCAAGCGGACTCACATATGCGGTATAAATTTGCGTTTGGCTAGTGTCTGTTCAGTGGTTCCAACCAAAAATGTATGGAGCTGACATTAGATGCGGAAAAAATAGCGTGAGGCTGTCACATTGTAATGTCATTTCCATACATTTTCTCTGCGGAACCACTGCGGAAAAAAAGCGTGTGCCTTTTGTCCAGGCCCACTGATTACACTTTACCTAAAAAGTCTGTATGAAAGGCATGTAACTCTAAATGTTCTGTTTTCGTTTTTTCCAGTGTACATAGCCCTACGACTAATGCAGGCAGTGACAGCCCGCGTGAACGCAATATGCCTCAGGTACCTGGACAACTCCCAGCTGGACACACTACCGCCGCCTCCGCCCATAACCCGAAGGGAGGTGAAGACTGTCTCGTGTGCCAACAAAAATTTGCGCAGAGTAATGGAGGACCGCCACGTCGAAATTGACGACCTGGAGGCGTTATTCGGCGTTAAGGTAATTACGTCAACCTGTTTGTTAAGTTCTATTCATTGTTCATTTCTTAGATATTAATTAGTACAATATTCCGTCTCATTAGATTGTATTTTGCAAGTATATATGTCAATCGCAAAATGTTCAGACTGATTGAGAATGCGCGTTATAGCTATTTTATTATACCTTAAGTCTAAAGGTGCTTCATCACCAGGAGCATTCGCCTGTAATATAACGATATGGATTCGAGCATTACATCAGTGAGGGAGAAGAACCGAGCATCGAGCATTACCTGACACCTGTATTTCGACGGTTTTAGAATAATTCATATATAATAACAATTATATTGTTACTTCTGTTTTTTTAAACGTAAATAACAATGTCGAAATAATATTGCCGCGCTCAGCACAACGTTTGCTTAGTCTGATATTGTGTTATTAACTAAAACGTACACAATCGAATTACAATGTTACATTAAAAGCGAATACGGGAGTTTTTTTAAAAGCCTTTGTTTTATAGTTTGAATCATTTTTACTACGGGAAGAAATTCCCACGAGAAAAACGAAAATAACGCGGGCGAAGCTGCGGGGTGGAAACCTAGTTTGACATAGCGCGACATGACAACTATGTAAATATTGTTCTCTCTCGCATTCAGACCACGGAGCCGACAAGTTTCTACGCGGTGTACGATGGCCACGCCGGCTCTGCGGCCGCGACGTACTGCGCGGCCCACCTCCACCAGTACCTGTTCGAGAGCTCGCACTTCAAGAGCAACCTCTGGCGGGCTCTGTACGACGCATTCCTCAGGACGGACAACGAGTTCGTCCGCAAAACTAATCATGACGTAAGCCTTTCAGTTACTATTTCTCTAAGCGACGTTCGGCGCGACCCACCTCCGCCAGTACCTGTTCGAGTACCCGCACTTCAAGAGCAGCCGGATATTACCGGAGGGAGACTGTACCAGGGTCTTGTGCTTGGGTACCTCGCGTCTTACCTATTTCTGCCGCAAAGCCGCAGTGCTTGCATTGCTGTGTTCCGGGTAGATATGGCAGTGAAATTACTGGGTACTGTGACTTTACATCTGGTGTCACAAGTTGGCAACGTACACTGTGGTTTTTGTGGGGGTTGCAGTTTTGCTGTGAATCTCACAGGAGCCACATGTATTATAGGTGACTGTTACCACTTACCATCAGGTGGGCAGTTTGCTTGTTTGCCAACTTAGTAGCAATAACAAAAAAAGCCTCTGGCGGAATCTTTACGACGCATTCCTCAAGATGGACAACGCGTTCGTCCGCAATACTAATCATGACGTAAGTCATATCTGTAGGGCTAGCACGAACATTTGCGTCAAAGTACATATTCGTATCGTTGTCGTGAGATATTTGTATTGGTATTGTACAGCGCCCCTACAGGGCGTACTTGGAACTAAAATTCTCATACAAATATTTCACGATGACGTCATTGACGATACGAATACTTTGACAAATGTTCGTGTTAGCCCTACAGTTACTATTTCTCTACGCGACTAGAACCACTTCAAGAGATCTTCTGGCGGGGTCTCTATATGATGCATTCCTAAGAACTGTCAACGAGTTTGTCCGCAAAACATGTGCTAACTGTAACTTATTTAAGTTGCCATATCTCTACGTACCTCGCTAGTAACTAGTCGAGTAGCCTCTCTTTACCCTCTGGTGGGCTCTCTACGACACATTCCTTAGGACGGACGCCGTGTTCGTTCGCAAAACTAATGAAGATATGAGTTACTTAATCTCTACGCAACGTTTTGCGTGCCCGCACTTTAAGAACAACATCTGGAGGGCTACGCGATCGTCACAACGGACACCAATTTTGTCCCTAAAAATGATTATAGTTTAAGTGTAAAGTTACTATGTATATTCCTTACGCAAAGCTCTGCGTGGTTCACCTCCGCCAGTAACTTTAGGATTACTCTCGATATCAATTCTGATTCACTAACATTGGGAATATTATTTCCCATAATCTTGAGTTGAAAAAACAGCGCCATATTGGATAAAAAATCCATTTTGCAATAAAGAGATAGTATACAATTTACATTAGCTAATATCATTTTAATTTTTAATTGTAATTGTACAGGACGTTGTAATGTTTTATTTAAACAACGTAGAAAAGAATATGAAAATATTACAAAACTACTAAATCACATTTTTTTCATCACACTAAACTACTAATACAAACATTAAAATTATTTCTAAACCATTTAACTTGTAAAATATTTAAAACGTTAAAATAAATCAAAACATTACTAAGGCGGCCGTCGGTAATTTCAACGTTCAGATAATTTGAACGCATCGGTCCGGCTGTGTCCATCGATCCGAAGAACAACTATTGGTATCTTTTGTTCTATTAATAAATTGTGCTGAAATCCCGCTTGGGAACTTAATGCTATAAGCTGTACTGGATCAAGTGGATTACTCATTCTCTATACCACCTTCAGTCGAGAACGGCAGGTTGACCTACTACGACTTGCTGAAGTGAAGCATCTTGATTCTTGAGGAGAGCTGCACCGCTTCACCACGGTTTAGGTAAGTGCTCACCTTTCCTACCATCTTATGTCGAGGCGTGACGGCGGCCACGGTAAATAAAAGGGCTAAATAAACGGTTATTCCTATCAAATAATTATCTTATTTGAACCCCTACCATCTACCTGTGGAGGGCTGGTCTACTACCGACCTACTGCCGCAGCGCCCCACGTTGGGCGCCACTTCGGCACATGGTCGGTAGTCGGTAATTAAATGGCATAGAAATAATTTTTATAATAATTTTTTAATTAATTAGTGGTTTAGTTTGCTTAAAAATTGTGATTTAGTAATTTTGTTATATTTTTATTTATGTTGTTTAAGTACAACGTTACAACTTATTATGTGTGGAGGGTTGGTCTACTACCGTCCAAGTGTCGCAGTGCCACACGTTGGGCGCCACTTCGGCACGTGGTCGGTAGTAGTAAAGTTTTAAGTTTTTTACAAGTTAACTGGCTTAGAAATAATTTTAATGTTTGTATTTTAAATTAATTAATAGTTTAGTTTGCTTAAAAATAGTGATTTAGTAGTTTTGTAATATTTTGATTTACGTTGTTTAAGTAGAACGTTACGTTACAACGTATTACCTGTGGAGGGTTGCTCTACTACCGTCCAAGTGCCGCAGTGCCCCACGTTGGGCGCCTCTTCGGCACATGGTAGTAAAGTTTTAAGTTTTTTACAAGTTAAATGGCTTAGAAATAATTTTAATGTTTATTTTTTAAATTAATTAAAAGTTTAGTTTGTTTAAAAATAGTGATTTAGTAGTTTTGTAATATTTTCATATTTTTATTTACGTTCTTTAAGTACAACGTTACAACATATCGGAAGTAGGGACTGACTTTTGACAGGAAAGTATATACTAACCCCATAAGGCAGGGTAACATTAATATTTTATAAATTGGTTACGTTGCAATAAGAATATTTTCATTTCATTCTCATTAATATACTCTTTACGTACGGGCAAAATAAAAACGGAAGTAACCACGCTGTTCACCGGTTTGGCAGCGCGCGGGCGGCGGCGGCAGTACGGCGGTGGCGGTGGCCATACGCGGGCGGCAGCTGTTCGCGGCGTGGGCGGGCGACTCGCTGGCGCTGCTGGCGAAGCGCATGCAGCTGCTGCAGCTCGTGCGCCCGCACAAGCCCGACCGAGAGGTAAGCATCTACGAGTACTACAGTACAGATCGCCGCACACAAGTCGGAACTAAAATGGCTGCCGGCTGCGGAGGGGCAATAGTAAAAAAAAACGTTATGTGAATATTTGCCTTCGAAATTTAAATTGGCATTGCTAAATTTGCCTCATTGCTACGATTTTTGGATCTCAAACGAAGTGCGACACGCGAGGGCTTACAATAGGCTAGATGACAATTTTTTTTGCTTTAATAGAAGCTCATTCATATAATAAACTGAAAGAAAAAAATCGGTTTTCGAATAACTAAAAAAAGAACCAAGATATAAGGTATTAAAGATTTTTCTCCATCTCTTTCTAGCAAAACGGCAATTTACATGGAGTTTATATGGCCGTACTAAACAATGACGTCACGGTTGATGTCGGATCTCTGTCTAGTCTAAATCTAAATTCTAATTTCACAGGATTGTGTCTTTTTCTACGGCTTTTTAATATTTTATGACGAGACGTGAAAATTAGAATTCAGTCATCATCCCAATTACTCCTGCGCAGACGGCAGCCATCTTAGTTCAACTTGTGTGCCGCGATGAGTACAGCTGTTGATATTCGATTAGCAGAGGCGCGTACAGAGCCTTCGCGCGAAGTGGACCGCGCGCCAAACTTCTAGTCCGCTTTGAAGTTGTCTCACGCACATAAAATACGAGTATACTAAGTTTATTATTGTGCTAAAACCTATTAGTGATGTGACATTTATCTTTCACTTATAACTTATGTAAACAGACAATGGTGTCAATTCTGTTGGCATTTATTGGAATAGACTAAACAAAATTTAGTTTTAGTGCTGTCAAATCGTGTTTTTTGTTTAAAAATTTTAACTGAAAACACAATTTGACAGCACTAAAACTAAATTTAGTTTAGTTTAATCGAATTAGTGCCAATAGAATTGCCACCAGTATAATTTAATTTAATCCCACCAAAAACATTCTGTAAAAAACAAGCCAAGTCTCGATGGAGCTGCTTGTTTATCTCTAAAAAGTAATGAAATGTAGACGAAAGTCGTGCCAAGTCTAAGGTTTCTTACTGCGATTTCTTTATTATTATAGTTAATGTTGTGTGACTTGGCCGTTGACTTGTACCCACTAACGTATAAAGAATGTTCAACGACCAAGTCACACAACATTAACTATAATAATAATGAAATCGCAGCAAGGAACCTTAGACTTGGCACGACTTTGTCTAGATTTCATTACTTTTTAGAGATAAACAAGCAGCTCCATCGAGACTTGGCTAGTTTTTTTACAAAATGTTTTTGGTGGGATTTCACTTCTTTTTGTAGAAACGTGAGCTTATTGATTTATTTTATTAGATTTTCTTATTTGACACAAATCTTTCTTATAATTGATGGTGTCAGGCGTTATTTTTCGGAAGTCCATTACTAATTGTTAAGGAGTAGGTATATAGCAAAACTCCCGATAAAAAATGTCGGTAGTTGGTACTAACTACGCAGGCCAATGGTGCACCGCCCGCCCTCAGTCGTCCGAGCGCAGCGAAGGCGACAACATCCTGATGATGCCACGTGGAGTGGCGAAACGCGTCGAATTTAAGTATTTGCATTTTGGTGTGGTTAATATCACTAATTATTGATATTCCTTTGTCGCATGCGATTGAGGGAGGGCGGGCGGTGCACCATTGGCCTGCGTAGTTAGTACCAACTACCGACATTTTTTATCGGAAGTTTTGCTATGTACCTACTCCTTAACAATTCAAATCTTTCTTTTCTTTCTTCTTTTATTTTTTTCTTTATTGGAAGCGGCCCACTAAGTTGAATATTTTTTGTAAAGGCGGTATGTCGATATCTCTAATAGTTTGGTTGGGCTCTTGTGTTTTCTAATCAGGGTCACCAGGTACTCCAGATATTCGATTATCCTAGTTTTTAAAGTTTTCCCTTTATGTGGCTATTAAACCCTAACTCTGTACCAAATTTCAGCTCTCTGAGTTTATGGGAAGTACTAGTTCTATTTTGATGATCATAAGTGAGTGAGTGAGTGAGTGTCTGTCATAAATGCGAAACTTTGCATTCGCTTAACTTCGGAACTAAATGACCTACAGACTTGAAATTTTGGATTTTAAGTATGTGATTATAGCTTACTGGATGACGAAAATTTCTGCATTCTGGTCTTATCCAGAGGTTCTCAAATATGGGCCTGAAAATGCGGCGAAATGGTTCCAGTAAAGGATGGTACGGCAGTGTTTGCTTCGCGCTCGACTTGGCGGGGGCACTGCCGTGCCCCCAGATTATACCTATATTACAACAGTGCAACGCGAATCGTGCTGTGTTCAGAGCGGACTAAAAGCTTGGCGCAATCTCTACAACTTTTCGCGCTAACCCCGTTCAATACCTTAGAGCGTGACGCTCGGGTGAATCAACAGTCTCGTTCAAGACCTTAGAGTGTTATTTCCAGAGCGAGTTACAACCGATAAACCATTGATTTTTATGGTAGAAAATCGCTCTGACGTTTATTAGTGTAATACTCTTTTGTGATTGGATGATATTGGGGCCAAGTTTACGTCATCTGGTAGAAAGAGACAGAAATTAAAAATGAGAATAATAGATATTATTGCTGCAACGCGTTCAACGCCTCAGAGTGAGTTAAAAAGCAATCGAACAACTACACTCCAAGGCACTGAACGCGCTCCAGCTTATAAAGTTAACTTGGTGATCTTTCCAAAGATATAGCTATAGGGACTAGGTGAATTTAGAAACATCTTGTGGGGAAATAGAAGAACCCCGAAAGCTTGCTGTGAATGCTTTCGATTAAAAAAATTCCTGATTTTCGCTAAATGGCATGTTATGGATATAGTATAATTTTACGGACCTGGATAGAATGCAAAGTTTCTTAATAGATGCTAGATGGCGCTACATGCAATATTCCATCTTATTAATGGCAGTGTCGAATGTTCTAGAAGTAAAAGTAGACATGTAACATCGAAATTACCAACGCCACTTTCAGAGTGATTCTAATTCGTGAAGAATTGAAAGCTGTCCGAATTTTGCCTGTGAGTTTACCAGTTCCGCGTAGTACATCGGTCCCTCCTTATCGCAGTCTCTATGCAGTGGACACTTCTACAAAACATGGAAGGCATTCCCTTTGTCGTTTTGACAATTGCACATACTACTCCTGTCAAGAGATATAAAACTCGATACAAAACTCGCCTGGCCAGCATGATGTACTTGAATTTATATTGAAGAAATAGTAGAAATAATACGTTCGGTGTGGACGTAACATTTTTGACTTACAGCGTGTGATGTGACGTAAGAGAAACGTCTCTGACGTCGATATCTGTCTTAAGTACGATTTTAGCAACGTTAAAAGTTAAACTCGTGCTTTAAGCTGTATTTGCTGAGTGTGAGTTGGTTTTTAATTCATGTCCCGGTTGCACAATTGAGCTGATTATATGAGCACGAGTGCACGAGACGATACGGGGACTTTCTGGTAGCATCGGTAGAATTCTTTTACTGATTTCTGCGACTTGCTAGTAAGTGACGATTAGGCCGACTTGATCGCTCTTGCTATTTGTGCTATTATCAAAAATTAGCACATAATCGTTAGACGCGTCGCGACGCGGGACAATATAAAAATTGGGACAGCCCCAGCAAAATTGTGACGGACATTAGAAATGAATGACTGTCCATAATAAAGCACTCGCTAATTCTGAGATGTAATGTTGTACAGGACGAGCGCGTGCGGATAGAAACATCTGGTGGCACAGTGATGTATTTCGGAACGTGGCGAGTCAACGGCCAATTGGCAGTTTCTCGGGCAATCGGTAAGTAATTGATAAAGAATTAAATAGGTATGAAATTGACACAGTATACATTAATTTGGTAGCCTTCCACTACAAGTAAACAGCATTGTTCTTTTTTCAGCCAAAAAATTATCTTTTTAACCGACTTCAAAAAAGGAGGAGGTTATCAAATCGATGCGTATGTTGTTTTTTTGTGTGTATGTTACGCGATTACGCCGTCAGTTGTGGACCGATTTTCAAAATTCTTTTTGTATTCGATAGACATTGATTTACTACCAAACGTAGATAGAGCGCTTCATACAAAAACGCGCTTGAAATCTGTCACCTAATCGACTATACATTTGTACTCGCTGATAATTTAAATATGTACGCCCGAATGAAAATTACCATGAAGTAAGTACTTACCGTATTTATCGAATTCAACCTTATGCTGCATTATTACGGCAACTATTTTAAGTACAACCGTGGGAAGTTACATCATTTCATACCTGGCCACAGATCAAACGACGTTTTAGTAATTGCTACAAGAAAATATCAACTTTATACTCTCAAACATAATGCTTGAAATTGCTTATCGCGTTGTCGCTCCAACGCATGAATGAGATAACACATCCAGATACGACGCCCGTGCGAGCGAGACGATTGTGATGTACTGACACTGACGCGAAGCGACATGTTTATGATTAAAATAATTGTTTTTGATTGGTTTTTACGTATAAATCGAATATTTGAATACATGATAAGATGTGTAATGAGTTTACTTACGCAAAATATGAAATCCCGTCTTTTTTCTGCCGTTTCTGGCTATTGTTACCACAACTTTTGAATGCGCACTTCGGCATGTTTACGTGCCGACAGCTAATCACTCACTATGGAAAGGAACTGCACGAGTTGCGATTGAGCAGTTCTTCACCGGCCCACTTTTCGATCGTTCATGCGTTATCATCGTTTGGTAGTAAATCAATGTCGATAGAGTATACTCCTGGGCTGGTCCCAAGGTCACCAAAGTCAGGATCTGATGATGGGATCCCATAAAAATCGAGGAAACCCTTTAATTTTATAGTTACATCCAACGTGTTTCATGTTTGTTCCGAAGCTATTCACGTATTTGCGTTTGGTAGTCATGAACCGAGCTGATGATGTAAGGATCCTTAACTTTTGAACTTGACCTGACCTTGGTTCTCAATTTTCACTAAAAAGGTTTCATTCACTAATGAGATAAAAATAAAAAAAATACAAAAAATAAAACCGCCTTCAAAAACACTGAAAAGTAAAAAAAAATATAAGAATAGGTACAGACAACTTCACATGTCTATTGAAGTCGGTGCCCAATGATGATCACCTATTCTTTAGAAGTCGGTATTAATTTAAAAAAAAAAATCTTATGGAGTATATGTTTATTAAAGTAATGACATTTACAATAAATAATGTCGTAACCACACACAAGAATATTTAATTTACATTATTTTATCGAATTTCATATGTACATTTGTCTGACGCTCGGTGAAGGAAAACATCGTGAGGCAACCTGCATACATTTGCGAAGAAATTCAAAGGTGTATGTGAAGTCTGTGAAATCTGCACTGGGCCAGCGTGGTTGACTAAGGCCTAAACACCCTAACTTAGGGTAGGATAGTCCCCTCGGTGGGGACGCATGTGAGCTGCTTTAAACTTATAAAAAGGCAAATCAGTAACACTTTGTGGAACTTTGTTGTAAAAAGTCATACATTTCGCCATAAACGAGCCTCTAAATAAAATCTACCGAATTGTGACGTGGGACGAAATGTGTTTTTTTATATTTGCGAACGAATAACGCAATGTTTGGCTCTAGCACAAACGCCACAACGTAGTGCCTTAGCTGCACTGAAAAAAAAATTGTTGCTCCAACGAGAATTCTCGTACAGTGTACTATTTTTATAGTGCTTTATAATAATAATAATTTATTTGGAACAATATACAGTGATTCACTTATAATTACGTTAATAACTGCATTAGTTATAAGAAACTGTGTCGCAGCACTAACGCCCATCTCCGGAGATAATAGGAGCAGAGTTCCAGTTACACAATATAATTAGCTTCCAAATTAATAACAATAAACATACACTTTATTTTTTTTTTTAAACTAGATTAAATTTATTTGCGAAAATTATACTTACTTGCACTATGCCTCAATGCATGCTATTAGTGTAATGGTGTGTTGTGTGTTAATTATATTAATGTTTAACATGTTGCCTAAACTAAACTAATATATCTACTAATACTGACACAGACATACAATGTGCCTCGTACAGAAACCATAATATTTTATCATGTTATTCGTATTAAGTACTCAAATTAAGTTTTAAGTATTTTTAGTGATTATTTGCAACTTAAATTTTTTGAATCGAATAAATAGATAGAAATAACTATCTATATTTGTTTCTTGAATAGTCCGTATTTTTTTTTAGTTTTCATTTATTAAAGTAAATAGTTTTCTGTTTCGATATATGAGAGCTTTTGTAACCACGTCGTGACTCGTTTCTTACATTCCTTTATGGTAAGTGGATATATATTTAAGATCCTGTTAACCCTGTTATAAAGACGAGGAGAGAGGTAGAAGAAATTTCGCTTAACAAGATCTAATCTACAGAATTCAAGTTTACATACTAGATCTGATCTACGTTTGTTAGATATATTATCAGGGTTGTATGCAAGTTGAGACTGCTTTCGAAGTAACACATACAAAATAAACAATTGTCGTACTGTTAAAAATCCAGTAATTGCATATAATTCACCGGTAGGAAAATAAATGGGTTTAAAAATCATTACCTTTAAGACCGCTCTTTGAGCTCTCTCTAAACGTAACAAATGGTTTTTTTTTGATCCACCCCAAACTGTTATACAATATGACAAAATAGACTGCCCTAGAGCAATGTAAATGGTTCTTAAAGTAGGAGTATCGACTGCGTTTCGCAAGTTTTTAAAGACATAAATAAGTTTCTTGAAGTAACCCTAATGTGTTCCTCCCAAGAGAGTCTATGATCTAGCCAAACTCCTAGATATTTTATTTTAGATGTACGTTTGAGCAACATACAATCACAGTCAAGCAGTTTAGGACAGTAACTTTTGTGAGCTAGAATCTTAAAATCAGGATCTGGGAGAGAAGAAATTTTTGGTGCAAACGTAATGAAATTGGTTTTTCCCAAATTGAGGGTAAGAAGATTTTGTGCCAGCCAACTTATCACAATGCTAAGGGCATACTCAGCTTGTCTGCGTGCATCTGTCCAGTTCTTGCCATGAATCAAAAGGGCCGTGTCATCTGCGTATGTAATAATTCTACAACGTGGTAGTGACAACTTACAGAGTTCGTTCATATAGATAAGAAAGAGGGTAGGTCCAAGAACGCTACCTTGTGGATACCAAAAGTTAGTTTTTCATCCTTACTTGTAATACCATTAAACACGACACGTTGTAAGCGGTCACTAAGGTAACTTTTAAGTAAATTGAGTACTACCCCTCGTACACCTATACACTCCAATTTTTCAATCAATATTGGGACAGAGACAGTGTCAAATGCTTTAGAGAGATCAAGAAAAATACCAATAGTTTTATTTTTGTTATTCAAATTAGTAGCTACTGTTTCTGTTAATGTAAGTATCGCATCTTCTGCAGATTTACCTTTGGTGAAACCGAACTGGTTGTGAGCAATTATCCGTTTATGGCTTAAGTAATCGACCAATCTTACATTAATGATTTTTTCTAATAGTTTAGACAAAGTGGTTAATACTGAAATAGGGCGATAATTAGTAACACTGCCTCTGTTTAAAGCTTGGGGAAAGACACCACAGGAAAGACATAGATTGAAAATGTGTACTAGAACAGGAATAAGGGCATGTTTTGCAGACTTGTTAACGGAATTGGAGACACCATCCCAGCCATTAGCACACGTATTCTTCAAACTATCAATTAAACGTTCGATTTCAGTAGCATCGGTATTAAAAAGAGTCATAGACGTAAGGGGAAGGACTGAATTGATAATGTTGAAATCCGGGTGTACATAATTATAATGTATCTTCGAAGCTAAATTTTTTCCAACATTAGCAAAATAAGAATTAACCGAATTTAGTGAATCAGTATCATCCTTACATAAAGACAGGAGTTCGTTTGCCGGAGTAGAAGGCTTATTAAGGTGTGAAAGCTTTTTTATGAGGTCCCAAGTGGCTTTTGGATTTTCTTGAGCTTTTTCAAATTGATCGCGCTCAAACTGTCGTTTAACCTTTTTAAATAAATTATTACAAAATTTTTTGTATCGTTTGTAAGTAGTAATGAGGCATGAGTTATCAGGGTCTTTTTTAGTGTTATGATATAATTTATCACGGTGTCTTAAGCAGCGTAGCAAGCTTGGGGTAATCCATGGTTTAATAATCCTTTTCCTGCTGGGAATCGCTAAACTTACTGTGTTGGATTTGACAGTATTTGAGATTAAACTAACTAGGTTATGTGTTGCGTGTTCGGGGTCACTACATGCAAGAACAGGAGAGTAGTCAAAAGATGTCAATTGCTTGGAACAGGATATCACATCAATACGTTTTGATACGCCGTATCCTTTACGAGTGACTTTGACGGTTAGTGCAGTCTACTCCACAATTATAGTTAAAAAAAATGCTACTCCACAATTATAGTTCTTGTTACGATTGTAATAGTAGTTTTAACAATTTGCTGTGATATAGTACACTGTAATATATGGTGTCTGCATCATTCATAATTTGTTATATTTACATAAGCTCCATTAGGTTCAACATGATTATATGGTAGTTTCTATTAAGCTTTTTGTAGCAATTACAATATATTTTGTAGTATGTAAATTAGTGTTTAGTACGTGCTACCATAAAGATTTGTTGCACTAACTATAGAAACGTTGCAACTACAAAAAAAATATGTTGCAGCCACATAAAAGACCTATTGCGCCAACATATTGACTCATCGATTTTACTATAAACAAATGTTTCACTTACAGACAGTTTACATATACTATATTTAATGTTGTATCTACTAAAATCGTCCACTACGTCGCATTTTTGGACATGGAAAAAGCTGTCGATAAGGTCCCAAGAGATACCATCTGCTGGAGCCTCCGCAAAAAAAAAATGTGCCGGAAAAGTACATTTCTATCATTGCTGACATGTACAAAAGTGTGAGGTCCATGGTGCGTACACCGGCAAGAGTAACCAATTTCATAACCGTCACGGAGGGGGTTCACCAAGGTTCAATGTTGAGCCCCTTCCTGTTTTGTCTGGTGTTGGATGCACTCACTGAAGATGCGCAATCCAAATAAATAAAACTCAATCAAACTGATGGTGATTAATTGCTTACCTTTAAAAACATTTTGTAACGTGTCAATAGACGTTTGTCTTATGATGCAAGCTTGAATTATTGAACTTTGTCTTTGTTTTGTTCTTAATTCCTCTACATCCCGGACACGACGGATCACCCGGATACCGGATACGATAGGGAAGCTTTTGGCTTTCATCTCACCTGATGCTAAGTGACGATAAGGCCGAAGGTGGAAGCTAGTTTCACCTGGACTCCTCAACAACTGGGGAACTGGCTATCTTACCTCCAATTGTCGTAACACAACAATGCTATTAACGTTGTTATTATGGTGACAAACTTAAGTAAGATGGTGGTGGGTAGGCGAGACCGGAAGCCCTATCACCAACCAATCCGAGCAGAATATTGTTTACCCTCATGAGGAATCGAACCTCAGACCACCCCAGACCTCCTGATCAACACCCGGCGGTCTCAATCACCAGACCACGAAAGCGGTTAAAGATATAAACAATTTATTTTAGAGGTTTGTGGTTAAAATTTTATATTGTGAGTGATACTCACAAACCCGGTCTTTATAATAATACGATATTTAATTCTATCTACAAGCGATATTTAATTTAACGCGATACAGGAACATTTGAATATTTCATATTTCATGAACAGGTCATATACGTCCCCAACGAGGGGTTCGAGCTTACCCTAAACTAGGGCGTTTAGGCCTTAGTCAACCACGCTGGCCAAGTGCGGGTTGGTCGACTTCACACACAACCTGTAAAGAAATTCTTTCTTCGCAGGTGTGTGCAGGTTTCCTCACGATGTTTTCCTTCACCGTAAAAGCGTCGAATAAACGTACATATGAATTCAAAATTTGAAACACATTGGTACGTGGCGGGGTTCGAACCGCTACCTGCCGATTGGACGCTTTTTAATATGTTTACTATGATTTAATGAAACCTAAAGTAGCTTGCTATGAATTGTTACGACATCCCATGTTTAGGAAAAAAATAAATACTCCTTATATTTCCAATGTTCTCCAGGTGAGGAAAATCATGTCTATAAAAGGAATGTTATCTTCATGCCACCTATTATGATGTGACACGTATTCTGAGCACACAATAAACTTCCCATTACATGTCTCATTTAAAAAAAGGGTAGCACTGATCGCTTCTATGTTGCGCTAATCGGTCGTTTTATTGTTATTGCGAGTCGGAGGCGGACGGAGGCGGCGCGCGAGTCATTCCTTACAATGCAACGCGCGCGTGCCGATCATTAAGTTGTTAGCAACGCGAATGAACGCGACGGGGGATGAAAACCCATTAATGTAGTAACAAAAACGGATCACACCATTAATCTATATTGCGGAAAATTATTAAAAGCTTCTGCACCTATGTTGAAAATAGACTGTCGGTGGGCTCCGATTTGTATATGAAGAATTTTGAATTCTGACGGGGTTTTACTATGTCCTGATCGGTATCTCGAGGAGCTCAATGGTTTTTTTTTATTGTTACTAAGTTGGTCAAACAAGCAAACTGCCCACCTCATGGTAAGTGGTAACAGTCACCCATAATATATGTGGGTCTTGTGATTCGCAACAAATCTGCAACCCTCACAAGAACCACAGTGTACGTTTATTTTTTATTTTTTTATTTTTTTTAAAAACGTCGCCCCACACTAGGATTTTCTCCTGTGTCGTGGGTGCAGTTACAAACATAGAATATCACATGCACATACGCCCAGACCGGAACAAATTTCTGTAGGCCATACAAAACATTTGTCCCGTACGGGAATCGAACCCGCGACCCGTTGCGCAGTAGGTGATCACTCGACCTCTGCGCTAAACGTGTCAAAACGTTCAACGTTGCCAACTTGTGACATCAGATGTAAAGTCACGGTACCCAGTAATTTCAGATGTAAAGTCACGGTACACAGCAATGCGCTTGCATTGCTGTGCAGCAAATCTGTAACCCTCACAAGAACCTTATTGTACGTTGCCAACTTGTGACATCAGTCAGACGTAAAGTCACGGTACCGAGTAATTTCACTGTCATATCTTACCCATCAAACCGGAACACAGCAATGCAAGCACTGCTGCTTTGCGGCAGAAATAGGTAAGACGGAGGTACCCATGCGGACGACCCTGGTACAGAGTCTATCTCCTGTATAAGGTCCTGGTGCAGGTCAATCAACATTCTCCTGAGCCTGATCAGTGATTTATAAATGTAAAACATTTCGAGCTCCTCCGTTAACGTACGTGGCACGTGCGCGTCCACGCCATAGTAGACGTCCCCTTTTAAGAGAGTGCGTATGTTCGTCCGTAGCGTGAATCCGCGGCAGTTGCCCTTCGCAACTGTCATACCTTCTATTTTTAACCGACTTCGAAAAAAGGAAGTTACTCAATTCGACCGTATACACGGTGTTTCATAATAACCAATAAATATTTTATCGTTATCTAAAACTAATTATTAAATAGTTTTTCCAGTAATGTTATTCAACCCAATATTTTCATGTATATCTTATTGCTTATCTTTCATCATCATGTCTATGATTTACATCAAAATTTTGGGTTGAATGACATTACGGGTAAACACAATTAATTAATTAGTTTTAGATAACGATAAAATATTTATTGGTTATTATGAAACACCGTGTATATGCTTGTTTTTTTTGTGTTTGTTCGCGGATAACTTCGTCGTTTATGAACCAATTTTGATGATTCTTTTTGTATTCGATAGAGGATACTCCAAGGATGGTCCCATGGTCACAAAGTTAGGATCTGATAATGGGATCCCATAAAAATCGAGGAAAACATACGTCCGAACAACAGTGGATTGTTGAGGATCAAGATGCGATTAGGTGGCACGTGCGCGTCCACGCCATAGTAGACTAGACATCCCCTTTTAAGTGCGTATTTTCGTCCGTATCGTGAATGTTATGGTTGATAGATACTCATTATTGTAAAAAATATTTATGCACGAAAATATGCTGATGTATCATTATTTATTATAAAAAGAAGTTATGGGGAAATAAATTATGCGTAATGATTTATTCTGCTAAGCGTTATGTGAAATGATCATAATGCCAATTCTAAAACATGCCTCCTTTATTGCAACCCAATATGGACCCCATGTTTTAACAAAATTTTCACCGAGCAAATATGGTTTCAAGCTCAAAAATCGATCGGTGCAATAAATTCGTTGTGGTTGGTGATACAGTTTATTATTTTTATCACTATAATAATTGCATCAACAACGAACGATGTATGAGGAAGGAGAAGCACTTCCGCAGAATTGCCATTGTGAACAGGAAAACGTGACGTTCATTCTCCTTGACATCAGTCCAGCCAGTGTAACACCTTAAATAATTGAGCGGCAAAGCACTGACACCGCCAACAATACGGTTTAGGCAAGGGCGAGTGGCAGTGAATGATATTACGATTACAAGTTAATTTGGTGGTGCGCGCGCCGGGCGCCGCCGTGTCGCCCCGGACCCTCGCGGCAGCCCTCGCCTTACCCACAACCCCAATGCACACGATATCGATCACACCGGACACTGCATAGGAGGAACTGAATACTGTCTATGCCAACAAATTAAAAATGTCGATCGATACATTTTCGTCACGGATTTTGTCAATCGTATGCCCTAGTTTGAAGAATACACTAAGACTATCGTTGTCCCATTAAAATGAAGGCGTAACGAATGCGTTTCCTGTTACAAATTATACAATGAATACAACAAAAATCCTGTGATGAGTTATTTAAAGCGTTAGGTAGCTATTCATAAATAAATGGGTTGTCCAAAGCTGCCCAAATTTTTTTTTTAGTTTATTTAAAACTCCACCGACTCGTGGTCCGTGCCTTCTGTATTCTTGGTTACAATGTTATGTGATCTATATATTAATATTTTTCTAAAACGCTTACTACTAAATCTTAGCACTTAGCACCTCGTTGAGGGCAAAGTTGTTTACAATTTTTCTATTCAGGTTTTCTCTTGCTAAAAATAGATTCAATGCACAACTATTTATTCAATCAATCACAACCTATTCATGTGATCGTAATACTTACAGTGAATTCGCCACTTACGAGTAAGGTCAAGTTATGTGTTTGTGTTATGTCTTTGTCATTGCACGCCCTTCGTGAAATAAGCTATTAGTGTATTAGTCTATCACTCGTACGTACCTCGACATAGTATACTGACAGTACGTACTGAGCAAATTACAGAATTCTATTAGATCTTGTGACTGCAGCATGTGCTTTACTAAATAAACCGTTTCGTTTGGTTCAGGCGACGCACAATACAAGCCGTACGTGACGGCTCAGCCAGAAATAAACACGGTGGATCTGGACGGCGACGAAGACTTTGTGGTGGTGGCCTGCGACGGGCTCTGGGACTTCGTGAGCGAGGACGTCGTGGCCCTCACCGTGTACAGGCAGCTGGCCGCCGACCCAGGTAAGTGACGCACGATTACTCGAGTGAATACTTCGATTGCTTAGTGGTCGAGAATTGCAGGTTAAGCTTGATGATATCTACGGTTTAATCATTAAGTGAGAAGCGAAGAGCTTCCCTGACTATTTGCATCTGTGAATAATTCGGCCATCGTGAAACCAATCTTGCAAACAGGGATAAAGCCATTTTTATTATTCATTTTCACACTGGTATTTTTTCCCTCCTACGAGTACCACAAGACTTTCAATTCTGCTATGAAAATAAGGGAAAAAAATGTGTTTTCTCTATTTATGTGTTCAAACGGAGCGCGTTTGAACTCCTGTCTAGGTTTATTTGTATTCTTCTTAAAGAGTACCTAATAGATAATTCAAATATGTCTCCTAGCAGCTCTTCCAAATATGAAGTAAAGATAGGTAGGAGTCAAACGTCCGTTTGCTTTGTAGCAATCTATCCTTGAGAATTTTTTATTGCTGATCTGTGGCTTTATGTTCGGGCTAGTGCGCATAATACAAACTGTGTAATTATTCGAAGATAGTAAGAAAAAATGTAGCGTATGACTCATAGCTCAACTTCAAGGTTGCTGCATCTCAGATCCACGTGACTGTTTGTTTGTATGTATTTATATAAAAATAACACATTGTTATAGTAAAATACCTACTTTTTCGTTACTTTTGTCTGCTATATAAATTCAATATCCTTTATTCAAATAGAATTTTACAATCACTTTTGCACGGAGATACACTATAGATAGAGTATTGATTAAGATCATATTACAGAGTAACGACACACCCACACACTCCTTGTGCTTAGTCAAAAGGAGCTGGAGTTAGATAATCGTGGCTTGGAGTAAATAAAGATATATTCCAGAACAGTTTTCATATTCTGATTTTTTTTCTGGGTGTTCACGAAAATGTAATCAAGACATTTTTGCTTGTTCGTCGATAGGTATTGTCCCTATCGACGAACAAGCAAAAACTGAACCTACGTTTATTTGCCCGCATTTCCGATTAAGGAGATAAAATATAGCGACTCTTTCAGCCGTTTAGGTGTCCAAGTGAATACCAAGCTGAACGTGAACAGTGTTAAAGCCGACCTTGGGCTCGCGCGTTGTTTTTGTCTGACAATAACCCGTGACTCATCGCCGCTCCGCGCCCGCGTAGACAGGAATATGAAATTGCATTTACCAACAGCAAGGCCAGTCTTTTCAATTGTCAGTGCTTATAAGGTGGTAAATTAGAAATCCGAGTTGGTCACTCAATTCAATTTGTTTAAGGTTATTACATATTTATGAGGTAACATTGTTGTCGTGGTATATTTTGCCGGACTGCATAAAAGTGGGAGGTTCCATGTTCTATATTTCGGTTTTCATCATTGATTTTTCTGTCATAATATGTGGACTGATTTTAAAAATTCTTTTTTAAAATTAATCGGTTTTTCAAACTCCTGAGTCGCTCTCGTTTTCACCATGTCAGGATTTGATAATGGGATCCCAGGTAAATCGTGAGAAACACTCAAATGTTGTACGCTATAATGGGTTTAGTATATTTTTAAAGGTAATTAAACAGTTTGCGTCTGGATGATTGTCATTTATGTTTTTGAACCGATGATGACAATGAATTTTCCTTGCGGGTTAGGAGTTATACGAAGGCATAGTTTTTTAAATATTATATTTGGTCACATTGCTGTTGTATTCTTATAAGGGACACAGGACAAAGAAAGTACAACTCATTGACAGTTATGAGTTGGGAAATTATTCCTTTAGAACCGTTTAGTTAGAGTGGTCGTTGTCGAGTATTTCACCATAATATGATAAGAAAATCAACAGATTTGCATATGATAAGAAAGATCACATTTTGAGCATTTAATTAATTAATTGACAATAAATAGGTATTCAATTGACTTCAGCGGTTTCAAGTACGTTTTTAATTTGATTAAAATGATTAATAAAACGTTATTCCTTTCTTTTAAGATACTATGTTACTTAAGAAGACTTTATGTTATTTTTAAAAGTTAGTAATACTGCATTCAAAGATTTTCTAAAAATCTTTGAATGCAGTATTACTAACTTTTAAAAATAACATAAAGTCTTCTTTCAGTAAAATATCCTATCCACGATATGTAAGGTACTTTCCCTTCATGTCCCATAGTCTTGGGACGCCCTGTATATAGTCTTAGTCAGGATTCTTAATGGTACACCAAGTACATAGAAGACAAATATAGGACTTGCTGAACTTTTGTCAGAATACCCTCAATGGTTGATTCTTGTAGTCCTTTCGTTCTGATGGCTAGGGAGGGATAGAAGGGAGCCTGAATCGCAGCGGTTGCAGCCCTATTCGCTTATAAATTTTCGCGAAGTGTTCTTAATGGATCCCGTCGACCGAGCCCCGGGCGACAAGAGCTTTTGTGTTTGTGACTTTATTCATTGTTTTGTAAACATTATGGATTTTTATTGCGACCCTCCCGCCTAAGTTAGAAGGGTTGCCCCTGCGTCGCATTTATTACTTTCTAATTTGTCAATAATTGTGTTTTACTTTTTTCATTAATTCTACTAGCTTTTATTTGAAATCAAGGAAATTATTGTTTTGGATATATGTATTCTTTTTTTGCTAACGTTACCGCAAGGGAAAATGAACTCCTTTTACAAGAACACTGTTGTCCATCTCTCTATCTGTCAAGTCAAGATCAGACAGAATCAAGACCTAGATACTTCATTTCGACTTCTTCACAAGAAGTTAATGTTACCACATTAGTACAAATTGTCCCGTTTGAAATATATCTTGTAATTTTTACTAGACTTTCACTGTAACAATTTTTCTCAACACTGAATATCACAAATATCATATTATATACTTGTTTGTGACATTGAAATTTACAAAGAAATAAAGCTTTCTCGTTTTGCGTGCACATATAGCATCGGGATATTATAATAATCCAGATTTTTGACGCGTCGCGTATGATTTGGGGTCGCACCCCTCTTTAACGACAACCTGTCTGTCAGATTTCTAAGTGGATTATGTTTAATAATACCACATTTCACCGAGGTCAAGTTGTTGACAATTTGACATTATTTTATTTAGAGTAATCTTTTAAACTTTCGAGCCCCAAAGAAGTGTATGTTGCTTTTGATGTGACGTAGCTGCTAGGCATCCTTGCCGTTGTCGACGTCTAGCCGCTGCAGTGGAATGTGTAAATACGGCATATAGACGCATGCATTTAGAGAGGTCAGCTGCATATTGATGTCTCAAAACCCGATACCACCACCATTACCAATACAACAACTTCACTCGTTCAGGATCGCATCATGACGTTATTGGCTTTAGGTCTTCCTTGAGTTGGAAGTACATCGTCGGACATAATCGGACTGCTTTATACCAACGGAATATTAAAAAAACTGGAATCAATTACATCATGACGTTATTGGCTTTATGACTTCTTTGAGTTGTTGTAAGTACAAAATCGGACTCACGGATCAAAAAAAAAACAGTGGAATCAATATTACTTTAGAGGTGGTCCCCATTTCGCCAAATTCTTATACGAAAACAAGAACTTCATTAAACCACTAGGAAACGAAACATTTTTGACTGATTTGTCGTGTGCATTTTTTGTTTGTACAGTAAAAACTAACATAATGAAACATGAGGATATTATGTACAAACATCGAATAATCGACGTCATACAATGAAGCAAAATAAATTTTAATTCGCTGAAGATGCGCATACCTCTGGCACGTGTAGAGCACTCATGTGCCACACTTCTGTTTGTATTCTGTTCCGTTTGAACACGTTACTCAAAATTAATTAGGAATAAATTAATTAATTAGGAGATTACCACCATAAATCGGTTTAATCTCTCACCATTGTTGCTTGCAATATCGACGAATGAATCTAAATTGAACACCTGTAAATTATCGACACTCAGACTGGCATGCAGCAAGGTTTCTTGCCTCCTGAAGGGCTCGTAAAAAATCCAAATCGAACAATGAGACCTAACTTTATGTTCCGTATCGAGATTGCAGCGAGCTGAGGGCCGATTCCATAAATAAAATCGGCCCTTGCTCATTCGGTCACGAACTAAGGAACTATGGAGCGGGAAATGACATTACTATGAATAAATTAAACTCCCTATCCTTAATCATGTCCTACTAATTATAACACACATTGTAAATTTCTCTCTGCTGTCTGGTATCTTCCCTTCCCTGTAGCGTAAAGCTTATGTACGTCCTCTCCCGAAAACATCAAGTACTTCTCAACTCAATGATTTCCGACCAATTTCCATTCTCTTTTTCCTCTCCAAAGTACTCGAAGCCTGTGTCCATAAACAGTTCTCCAAATTCATTTATGATAGTGCTCTTTTGAGCGAGTATCAATCAGAATTTAGGCCCGGGCACAGTACTACATCTGCCCTTCTGAAAGTGACCGGTGATATCAGGACGGGAATTGAATCCACGAAGGTCACCGTCTTAGTGCTAATTGATTTTTCTAATGCTTTTAATTTTGTTAATCGCGATATCCTTATCTAGTCTTATCGTCTCTAGCGAGGCGGTGGCATGGTTTTCAGTTGTGAACGATGGTAGATGAGCCATCATCATCTTGGCGCAAACTAAGCTCTGGCGTTCCCCAAGGCGACATTCTCTCTCTTCTCTTAATTTTTTATTAATTTCGTCACTCACAAACTTCGCTGTTTGTACGAGTATGATTTAGTTTTAGCTTATTGTAGAATCGGCCCTCTGTCTAGATTTCTGTCGCGCTGCGGTCAGACTGAGCCGCAGCCCCGCAGCATTGTGTCGTAATTGCGTCGTCGGAAGTGGGGAAGTGGGGAAATCGGATACTTTGTTCAGCCCCCTGCTTCGTTCGTCCCTGTCTCGTTGCCTTTCTCACGCAACACTGAAGCCTTTTGTCCTTCGACATCCAGCCATTACTAAATATTAGTATAGTACAGGGGCTATATCTTTGTTATGTTGCTGTAGCAAGGAGTATTGTTTATTTTTATAGTGTTTAAACATTAGCAGGTTAGGGTTAAAACTTGTCCATATCAATCTGAAGCAATCGCTGTATCTAGAACCTATTATTGAGAGTAAATATTAATATCTAACTTGTTTATTGAGCACATGATTTGAGCGATGATCTTTACTGTCGAATAAAATCAAATTACACGTTGACTTTACTAAGTCATTTTAAATTGATCCGATTTCTAAAGAAGTATTCATGCTATTTGTATCTATAAAAATTATAATACGTTTGACATCGATTGCTAAACCTTTTTCTTCTTTTATGCATAAAAATGAAACGTGTTAACTCTGAAACGGCTCGACAGATTCTTACGAAATTTTCTGTGTTTGAAAAGGTGCAGGGAAGGTTTAAAAATACAATTGAACCCGGTAGGTGGCGCTGTCATCGGGCAGGACAATGTCTGCCTTGCCCACTAATGAGAAATAAAAATAAACTTGCCTATCAACGTACAGGCTTCAAAAATACAAGAGGGTTTTTCGGAGAAATGTAGAACTTTCTACAACAAAGTTTCACAAAGTGTTATTGCCTTATCATAGGTTTGAAGCGCACGTTGAAAGACTCTAATGAGTGAAGGTTATTGTAAACTCCACGATTATTTGAATGATGCCAATGTTTTGTGTTAATTTGAAGACATTGAATGGGTGGTAGGTAAACAGATGTGGCTGATGCAAAAGCTTGCTTTCTATCAAGTCATATTAGAATAAAGAATATTTTGATTTGATTTCTCTAGGCAAATGACACATATTTTTTTATTGATTTATTTTCACATTGCTTGACTTACATTAAAGTCTTTACATATTATAAAACAAAGTCCCCCCGTCGCGTCTGTCTGTCTGTTCGCGATAAACTCAAAAACTACTGCACCGATTTTCGAGCGGTTTTCACCACTCGATAGCGTGATTCTCGAGGAAGGTTTTAGTATATAATTTGTTAGGTTTTTGTATTTATTTCTGTGTACATTAACGATATTTGTAAAAGATGTCGGAAAAAAATAAATTAAGGCGAAACGTAGTTCGCGGGCACAGCTAGTTTATTATAAAAAATAGACCGGTTTAATTTTTTTTTAACTGTGAACTTCTTCTGCTCTTAACTTTTAAGATAATCATCATACATTATGAAAGAAATAAAAGGTGTCATTATTGCAAGAGCGAATATTCTGTACCTTACAAAAAACACTGTAAAGCTTAAACTGCAACTTCATAAATATGCAAGTTCAGTTGTTACATTACAAGTTACGACGAACCGATTTGCTTAACAAAACTCTTAATCCATTAACTTTTGTAAGGATCGTCTAGTTTAAAAACCCTCTTTGGATTTAGCTTTTTAACTTTACGGTCAGACAGTTTGTATTTCATTGGGTAACAAGATTAACAACTTTGTACTTGATGCGCTGTCGCTAGTTCTGTTCAATTAAAATAGCGGCTGGGAAACCACTTAATGCTCTACTCAGTTTTGACTCATCATCACACTGTTTCGAGTGGCTAAAAGCGTCATGCCATTTAATCACACACGTAAGCCTATGATCTGACTTCGTATAATGATGAAAACTTACTATATATATCTATGTATATTATGTGTATTTTTGCAGGTTTATATTCCAAAAAAAAGTATGTGATAGTCCGTGGTCGGTTTTTGTATATTTCAAATTCTGTAAAGGGTCTTTTCGAGTGGCGACTATTTAAAGCGTTTTGTTAAGACTTAGAAATGCTCATGCTACTGCTTGACTAACTCTTATGTGTAACAGAAATAACGCACACTCTGAAAGTAGTTTGCTACAAATATTATATTCAAAAATGAATCGACTTTAGACTTTTTTAAAATTAAAAATTTTAAAATAATAAAAACGCATAATATATCAATTTTCAAAACAGGTTATAGCGATAATGCACGCCGTGATTCTCCGCCTTTAAAAATCACTCTTATAACATTGTATTATGCATCATATTCTATTGTTTAAAATGTTGACCGAACAGATGACTGATTAATATATTTTAGTAATTTTTTGATTCGAAATTATTATTGCCATGGAAATCTATTATGGAGCCAATTCCAACCAATTTTCTTTCAGGATATGCGTTATTTCTGTTACACGTTGTATAGTGCAACGTCCTGTTTGATGTTGAACCAAATAGTTTGGTTATTTCTATAATCAAATACTGAATTTTAAATATATGAAACATATCAACTGTTCGGCACTTTAACGGTAACAGGTAATGTGGGAGCAATATCCTTATACCTAAATCCTACGCACGTTATAGTCTGCTCTGTATCATTATATCGTTAATTTATTCTGCTGGTCGTAATTTGTGACCATGTGTAAAATAGTTACAGCGAATCACTGCGCGATCCGTGGCGTGGCTCGCCCCGTGTTCGACAATAGCCGGCCCGGTGCAGTGGCCAGTGGCCCGATGCTGTCGCTCGAAGATTCAGCCGAGATAACGCCCCGGCCCATTGTACTCGGCGAGCTGATGGCACGATTAACGACCACCTGCTGTGGACGTTGGACCACTGCTATAGGCTACCGTTGTCTAACCGGTGATGTAGTTAGATTCTTTTAAAAACGTTACAGAGATATAGACGCAGGAGTCGTTATGCAAGCAGGCGGCGCGTAACCCGACGGCCACGAACGGAGCCATGTCTACTATCGGCCGGTTTCAGTACTCTATCTATCTGTGGATTTGGTTACTAGCAATAGGTATTTGACATTATCTCAATACGAAATTGCGGAAGTCATTTGGGTTCTTCAGTACTTTTGTTCGCTTTATCAGCACATTTTCCATTTGGTCTTGGCATCAATAAACTAAATATTATAAAATTTTCTTTTACTAGTTACATTACAACGTAATAAAATTTTCTTTTAGTACTAACAACGTACCTACGTATGTAATAGGTACTGATAGAAACATCATTATTTGCTGACGCTGTTACCTTCAAACTTTCAACAAAGTTTGTTTATTAAAAAATCGAATTTTCCATTGCGTGAAAATTAATTATGGTCAAAGCCAGGTCATTGTCCTAACCTATCATGACTATGTATGATTGAATATTGACTGAAATAATGTGTTGTGTCAACGAGGTGTTTGCGAAAATTAACGTCCGTTGCCACGCTGCACTCAACGCGTTTTTTGGCAAGCCAGACTGATCTGGCGGTTCTTGACCTTGGCATTGTTGGACATGCTTTGTCTGCCAATATCATTGATTGTTAATATTATACTATTGATCTGTTTGTTTACATTGGTTAGTTGATCATTGATTAGGCCTGGACTAATAAATAAAACAACTGATACCTTTTCAAGTATAGTTTTTGCTTTGCAGCGTACCATTTGGCGTTTACATCGGTTAGTTGATCATTGATTAGGCCTGGACTAATAAATAAACCAACTGATACCTTTACAAGAGTGTAGTTTCTGCTTTGCAGCGTACCATTTGGCGTTTTCTCTGGAAGTGTTTCTGATTTTGTTGTATTTGTTGTTCACGTGTGTCTTGTTATCTTATTTTTATGGTAACCCTTTACGAGTTATGTTATGTACGTAAATTCATAACATTGGTGTGTTGGCTAGTCTCTTTGCCAGGGCCGGATTTAAAGGTCTGGAGGCCTCGGGGCAACAAAGGAGTGGAGGCCCCTTGGCCCCAAATTATTTTCTAAATAAAATGAACAAGTGCTTATCAGGGCCATTTGAGATTTTGATATTTTACTGATTGCCTGATTGGAGTGAACAAATATAGATCGATGATTTCTGTTAATATTTAATGTAATCATGTCTGTACAAAGAACTGTAGGTAAAGGTAAAACGCGAAGAAAAAAATTAAAGGAAAGTTGTTTACTAGCGTTTACTAGTCCGAATTTGAATTTTTTTTCCGAAGTCTCTTTGTGGGGGCCCCTCTTTTGTGGAGGCCCCGGGGCTGTAGCCCCGGTTGCCCTCCCCTAAATCCGGCGATGCTCTTTGCCACGAACATGACTGAACGAGTTCTTGTTGCTACAAATGCACACATAGAAGTTTGCACAAAACCTTAACAAATAAAGGTAAGAATTTTAAGCGCTCTAATAACTGCATTCGAGTGTTTCGTTCTCCAAGTAAAGGGTAAACTATTCCTCACTAAATGACAGTAATTATGTTAAGATTTGTGTACCTACATACCTACACAAGAATCTCTACATATTGTCCAAGGCCGAGAAAATCTCGTATTCGTGAAAAAAAATTCATAAAATCGTGTTTAATAAACTCACCGTCTTCCGTCTTATAACGTGCAGTAGGTATGCTATTTGCGTTCTTGTCTATTTTTAGAAATTTCGACTCATTACTATGTTTTCGACTACAATGCTACCTGCAAAATGTTGTAAAAGTATTAGCGATCATCTCCGACGAAGAACTTTTGAAAGAGAACGCTTATTGTTGATTAATGAGTATGCAGCACCACTTGTTAAACTAGCCGTGGAATATAGTTGGCTTATTAGAATGTATCGTCGCTGGAGATAGTCGGCAAACGAGGCCCTTACCTCCAGGCGCGATAGCAGTTACTCGAGACGGAATGCTTTTTGATATGCGGTAAGTACATTTGTGTCTGCTGTATGAGAATGCGGGCTGCTAGCCGATCGCTCGCCAGATTAAGCTATTACTGTTGAATTGCTAATAGCGGTACTATAATATAGGTACCCAGAATAGTCTGTAGAATTCGATTCGAGTGAAAGATTCATCCTCATTGCAGGATCGTGTCGCTATTGAGTTTTTGAACGCTCACTCGCGTGATGTAGAATAATTTAATGCAACGAGAAAGGTATCCGTCGATTTATTGAGAACTTTTACATTAATTGTCAATATTGATGCAGAAGTAGGTACATTTATTTTGTTGAAGCTCCTAATTTCTTTTCTTTACATTTTAACGAGATGATTAGTTATTATTATTTCTGATCTTTGCGTTTTATAAGTTACCTTTGCAAAGTATTATTTTAATAGAATATGTGATACACATAATAATAAAATCCGTAATTCCGAATATATATTAAAAATAATAAATATTAAAGGCATCGTTGCACGTATTCAAAAGGGCTTGCTAACTACTAAAAGCATCATGAAAATTGTTTTTATCTAAAAACAAATCTTAAATAATAAAAAGTTTTAGTTTAATTAGTATATTGTTAGTAGGTGGTCCCATCTATTCACCCATCTAGTGAATTTCTCTGATTGTTTTGATGGCCAACAAAAGAAGTTAATTTCTTAGCATTAAAAAAGTAAAACTTTTACGGGATTAAAACGCGTTTGGTACCTTATTTTGGCTCCGACGTTTCGGCCAGGTTTCACCGGCCGTGGTCACGGGCTGACTGTAGCAGCGATGTTACGCCTCAGTGTCCGATGAAGAATCTTCCTCCACCGTCACACTATTTCTCCAACTACCCCCGCACACAACACTAACAGTGTCCCTATTCCGTACGATAGCCGTATTCTGGAGGTTTACCGACTGCGAATAAAAAGGAGATTTTGTGTTTGCAAACACCGGATTCCACGCTGTTGACAGTTTAAATCCATCTTCCCGATTGAAATTATTCGGATTTTTTCTGATTTCAATCGCTTCTCGTACTACTCTTGAATAAAAGTGCATGACGATCAGTGGAAAGGACTTGCGTACGGTGAAATTCAATCCAGTGATTTGCGCCTTTTTCTAAAAGATGCTCCGCAATCGCCGATTTATTAGACTGGCGGTTTTTGACAGCGGCTATATGTTCTCTAATCCTTTCATGGATCGTTCTTTTTGTTTGGCCAATGTAAGAGCTGCCACAACTGCAGTCTATTTTGTAAACCCCTGATGTTTGTAAGGGCAAGACATCCTTCGGGGTGCCCACCATATTACTCACCTTTATGCGAGGACTATAGATTGTCGGTATAGAGTATTTACGCAATGTGTGGCCGATCTTGTCCGTCACTCCTTTGACATAAGGCAAGTAGGTCGGTTGTCTGCACACCTCTGGACGCCTAAATCTTTTCCTCGGCTGGTTTCGTCGTATATTCACCTGATACCCGTTTTTCTTTAGTACCTCCTGAACATGTTTCAGTTCCTCCTCCACATGCTCAGGGTCACAGAGGTCAAAGGCTCTATTCTTTAACGAAGATATCACGGACTGCAGGCGACGAGGATGGTGATACGACGTTGCATGCAGGTATCTGCCTTCTCTTCGCCAAACGCGTTTTAATCCCGTAAAAGTTTTAATAATTTAAAATGCAACGCGAAAGTTTAAAAGTGTAAATTAAAAAGTTCTTAATTAAAACCTCGGGAATCTCTTGATAATTAGATAATTTAATTCCTATATCATTATCTGACCTCTGTTTTAAAATTCCGCAAGATTACGTTCCGCAAGGACGTTCCACGATCCAATTTTAAATATTATTTGTTTATTGAAATATTAAGTATTTCACAATAATAAAATAAGGTATAAATGGCGGACTTATGGCCAATTTCACCAACCTTGTCTTCGCTTAGGATACTGGCAAACTGGTGGCATACTGTCACATTATTTTCATTATTTTCATTAAAGACAAAAAGTGACAGCATACGTCTAGGAGTTTCCTTCTTACGCCCGAACCCAATATGCGATGTTCATCCATTTTTTCCCGATTGAGATTGCAAACTCGATCCAAAAGTACCATTTTGCGTCTCTATAATCAATCTATGGATTGCATTTGTAATCTCTGAAAGTCAACCATCCATTAGAGGTCCGATCAGTGTTTTTGGATAGACCTCTGGTCGAAAATGACGTTTGACGTGTCCTTATATTCAATCTTTGATTAAAAAGGGATTGATTGCTACGTCTACACAATCTTTTTTGGCGATCTTACTATTTTTATGGTTTACTTGTCCAAATTTGGATTGATTTACATGTTTTGAAAATAAATTGTTGTATTTTTGTCAGAAATGGCCGATTTCGATATGTGACTGTAGTAATGATGATGAAGTGATGTTACAACAACAACTTCGCAACTAACACCAAATATCAACAATAAATAAATAACTAACAATTTACTTTTTGGTTCCGGCTGAACAAAACTGTCGTAAATATTACTTTTAACGAAAATAATGCCGTACATAAAAGAAACATCAAAACAGTGACTAAAATACCCTTTGCCGCACTATACATGTGATGTTAATGTGTTTGAAATATTAAACAAATATATAATAACTAGCTGTGCCCGCGAACTACGTTTCGCCATAATAATTGACCAAAAAACCCTTATAACCGTGGGGTATAAAAATAGTTTACGACCTATTCTCAAAGCTACTGAATATACACAAAAAAATTCATAAAAATCGGTCAAATCGTTTCGGTGGAGTTTGGTTACAGACACTGTGACACGAGATTTTTATATATTAGAAGATAATAACTTCGGCATTGCCTCGCTGGCGGCTTAAGTTTTTATATTATTTTGTTTTTGTATACTTAGATATCGTCAAAATCTTAAATTTAAGATATTTGTTGAAATAAATGATGATAAATGTAATAATTCATTTATTTTCCTCTTTACACACAACACAACATTAATTACCTACATTATTACATTACATTAATATAAAAATTGTCCTATTCTTTCTAGTTATCATGGAGTGGCACTTCTTCTTTCGGTAATTTCTCACCCAAAATTTTATTTCTGTATTTATTCTGCAATTATTCGTTGCTTTTATTTATTTATATTAGATCAAATCACAAATTATACGTTTAAATCAAACCAACCACACAACAGCTAACAAAGAAATGTCACTCGCGTGCTTGTGTCAGATTTATACACGTTCCATTCCTATAAAAATAAGCAGTTTGCATAATATTGTATTTGATATATTATTATTTACAGAATAATTTCTACGTGTTTTTAATCATTATATTAATTGTAAGAAGCATAAGAAACATTATTTAAAAAGATTAATAGCTTGTTTGTTTTCTTAAAACATACAGTAATAACATCGAACAATCTAATATTTTGCGTATAAAGAAACGGCCAAGAGGGAAAGGATCGCTGGCGATCCGGTGTCAAAAGAATCCTAGGATTGCAGTCTTTAGTTATTGGCACGCAGATTAATGTGCGTGTGGTGTGAGAGCTCTTTTTTTAAAGGTTATAATATTTTTACGAAATCAAGGAAGAATTTAGGAAATAATTGTGAAAACATCATTGTGAAGATAAAAAAATTGTGAAATCAATAGGGAGAAAGTTCTGGTCAATTAACTGGAACACTCACTCTGCCAACTAGAGAAAATACTGTAACTCCGGTCTCAAAATATATTAGATATAAATGTTCAACATTTTTATGTGGAATAATTGTGTTGAATTTGTAAAACCTATTCACAAATATTCAAAGATTTTAACGGTTTATTAGGATTTGGTAAAGGTTTATTTGGAACACTCAATTCTCTTATGGTGCAGACGGAGTGTTCCAAAACTTACCAACTTTAGCTAAAGAAATAGTTAATTTTCTTACTGTGTTTTACGAGTATAACACAGATTTAATTTGTGAATCAAAAATCTTGATGTAAAACATAATAGTTAGAGATTAAATTAAAAATATACTTTCTTTACAACATCCCGTGCAAGAGCTCCGTATTTTAGATTCTATTTACATAACCCGAACTTAAATACAAACGGAGGCCACATCAGAAATTGTGAAAATGTTTTCACTAAAGTTTTGAAACGTTTTCTATATCTGAAATTGTTTGTACTTATAAAAAAATATTTTTTATGTTATTTATGCCTAAGGTAGTACATGCTGGCCTAAAAGATGCTCTATCACTTTAACCTTAAAGATGTCCAGATTATACTGATCCGGGAAAACAGTCCTCGGCAGAGTTTCACTCCTTAGCTGTTCGTATAATGAAAGCGAAATTGCTTGATTGCTTCATGCGAATGAGAGGAATATCAACAATATTAGTATGAAAACCCTCGCCGCGCCTGGTCGACCGGTGGCGGAAAGGGGCAGGGGGATCAAATTATCTACGTAAAACTTTCGCACACTCTCCGAAATGTAACCGATAAAAAAACCGAGAGGCAGGCAGCAACGCGTCTTCGCTTCGGTGGTCGAGGCTCTGGAGATTATCCTCAACGAGTGTCATTGCCGATGAGTCTCTTGGCATAGTGCTCCACTGAGTCTAGTGAACTTGGAGGATTTTACATTCTTTACCCATGCAACCATTTTCGGTAGCAAAATTTTATAAAAGTCACAGATTAGTTATAAACCGTAACAGTGTCGTAACTATTTCTATACATAATGACTGTGTGCGTTTTCGTTGCAGCGTCTAGTACCGGTTACTAGTTGTCACTTTGCTCTGAAAATGTTACAGTAAAAAGGTGTTGTAGTAAGTGTGTCAACAAATTCCGACATATTTTTACTATATTCATTTACGACACATTGTGTTTGTGTTTATGTGTAAATATTGACGAAACTAAATAAATAATTGCAATGCTCAAACAAATGCACTAGCATAAAATTGCGTTTGACAGGAATCAAGCTATGAGTAAACAGTAAATAGTTAGTGCGTAATGAGGGTAGACAAAAAATTTGTCCCACAAAAAATTGACACCCAACACATTTCTTGCTTAGAAATGTAATAAAGTTGATTAATGTTAAAATTAAACAGTCTCAGAGATAGAAAATGTGTCAAAACTTTAGTGATAACATTTTCACAATTTCTGATGTGGCCTCCGTTTGTATATCAGTTCGGGTTATGTAAATAAACTCTAAAATACGGAGCTCTCGAACGGGATGTTGAAAAGAAAGTATATTTCTAATTTACTCTCTAACTATCATGTTTTACGTCAAAATTTTTGAATCACTGACTCTGTGTTATACTCGTAAAACAGAGTAAGAATATTAACTATTTATTTAGCTAAAGTTGGTAAGTTTTGGAACACTCCTTCAGCACCATAAGAGAATTAAGTGTTCCAAATAATCCTTTACCAAATCCTAACAAACCGTTAAAATCTTTAAATTCAACACAATTATTCCACATAAAAATGTTGAACATTTACTCCTCCGGTCACAAAATATATCTAATATATTTTGAGACCGGAGTTACAGTATTTTCTCTGGTTGGCAGAGTGAGTGTTCCAGTTAATTGACCAGAACTTTCTCCCTATTGATTTCACAATTTTTTTAACTTCTCCATGATGTTTTCACAATTATTTCCTAAATTCTTCCTTGATTTCGTAAAAATATTATAACTTTAAAAAAAAGAGCTCTCACACCACACGCACATCGCAGATTAGAGATCGATCATGCGATACGCAATAATCCAAGATTGTTTTTAATTTAGACTAAAGATACAATATAGGGTTCGGCTATGATAAGGTTGGTGAAACTGTCATTCGCGGCTTAAAAGCAGAAGGCACCTCGATGCTTGGAGCTTGGCACCCGATTTCACAGATGGCGCTGGGTGTAAATACAACGCAGTTACGTTGTTGTACTTTCGTGGATATATAAATTCTGTCCATATTTTGTCTTCGTGGTTTTTTTTAGATAGTTTTATGAAGTATTTTTGCATGCATCACCCCATCTCTCTGATGGACGGTCGGTGCAGAATATTGATTATTGACTTAAATTTTGTCATCATTATCAACTGATGAACTGACACTGAGACTCATCATCATTGTCAGTTTGTCACTCATACATTACATCTGATATGTATATCGATACTAACACATCTGATATGTATATCGATACCAACACATCAGTACTTAGTAGTAGGTACTCAAACCATATTTCAATACTAGCTGTGCCAGCGAACTACGTTTCGCCGTATATTTTTTACCCGTTTTTCCAACATTTGTCATTGATGCTCAGCTCCTATTAGTCGTAGCGTGATGTTATATAGCCTAAAGCCTTCCTCGATAAATGGACTATCCAACACAAAAATAATTTTTCAATTTGAATCAGTAGTTCCTGAGATTAGCGCGTTCAAGCAAACAAACAAACAAACAAACTCTTCAGCTTTATAATATTAGTAAAGTATAGTAAGTAAGTATAGATCAGGGATGTTGCGGATGCCGATTTTTTCACATCCGCGGATGTGAATGCGGATGCGGATTTTTGAAGGCTCACATCCGCGGATGCGAATGCGGATGCGGATGTTTAAGATGTTATAGAAAAAAAGTATATAAATTAAGAATTAAAATAATAATAGAGTAATTATTAACATTTTTATAAATTACTAGCTTTCCGCTCGCAGCTTCGCCCGCGTTATTTTTGTTTTCCCGTGGTAATTTTATATTTTCCCGTAGGAAAAATAATTTTATAGCCTATGTTCATCAGGGATAACGTAGGATTTTCAATGTGAAAGAATTTTTCAAATCGGTCCAGTAGTTTCGGAGCCTATTCAATACAAACAGACAAACAATCAAATCTTTCCTCTTTATAATATTAGGTCCTTACATATGAAATTGACGTTTTGCCGTACAGGCCACTTTGATCTCAAATATCTTTTCTATGGTTAGGAATTCCAAATTCAAATTTATACAGCTATTTACTCATGTATTTTTGTTTCGAAAATTATAATTCACTTGTTTTTTCCTCAATTGTTTTTTTTCTCTGCGTCACTCAGTTTACAAAATGGAAATCTTGAAATATCGCGTTATTTACGAGTACGAGTTCCACCGTGCCACCAGTGCTGCAGAAACGGCTCGAAGGATTCATGATGTGTATGGTGACCGTGCCGCAAAAGAAAATACAAGTCCGAGTTAGCTGCAGGCTGCGGTGTTAATCCACTTGAAGAAAATTGGGAAGGTGAAAAAGCTTGAAAGGTGGGTACCTCACGAATTGAGTGAAGCAAATCAACAAACGCGCGTTGACTGCTGCGTTGCATTACTCAACCGGCATAATATAAACCTCATAATGAAGAGATTTTAAATCGAATCATTGCTTGTGATGAAAAGTGGGTCCTGTACAATAATCAGGGGCGCTCATAGCAATGGCTGAACCCTGCCCAACTAGCCAAATCATACCCCAAGCGAAAATTGACTCCAAAAAAGCTGAAAACAAAACAGTTGATTAAAAAATCCAAAATAATTGAGGAAAAAAACAAGTGAATTATAATTTTTGAAACACAAATACATGAGTAAATAGCTGTATAAATTTGAATTGAAAATTTGATTCCTAACCATAGAGGAGATATTTGAGATCAAAGTGGCCAGTACGGCAAAACGCCAATTTCATATGTAAGGACCTAATATTAGTAAGTATAGACAATTAGTAAATGAAGTTAAAAAATAGGAGCATTATACTTAATAAAAAGTAATATTGCCACCTTCTTTGATTCAAGCCGGTTACGCAGAAGTTCATAAATTAAACTCGCGCTATTAAATAATTGTTCGCTAGGAACACGTGGAGTGGATAAACTATAAATCTTAGTATTCCACAGCGCAAACAAACACGTAATGATTTATTTACAAGAAAAAAATGATGCAGCACAACAAACGCGTCGGATCTTGTCACCAATTTTTACGTTCCCATTGGTTAAAGTTAAGTGCGAACGGCACGCGCCATTCGCCGGCCTCATCCTTCTTTCTTGTCGCAACATGTCTTACATCCGCATCCGCATGATCATCCGCATTGATTATTGCGGATGCGGATGCGGATGCAGATGTCCAAATCCATGCGGAAGCTCCGCATTTGCGGATGCGGATGTGAATATTCGCGACATCCCTGGTCCAAATCCATGCGGAAGTTCCGCATTTGCGGATGCGGATGCGAATATTCGCAACATCCCTGGTATAGATTACTCAAGAGAATTCCTGAAGTATCGATACTTTAGGAATTTCTCATAAGTCCTCGCTCAGCGTTCGAGCGCAATTGTTAAATCCCATACATTGTCCATTTAACGACTGAGATACCGATTATCGAAAGTGTCTTGACGAGCAGGCTACTGAATAGGTGTGCTTACTGCTTATTCCGTGCTTACACACAAGTCATTATTATTACCACAAATTTGTCCGATGAAAAAAGTATTGAGAATGAAATACAGAATCAATTTAATTTAGCTTAATCACCAAATCTCGAGTTTTTATGACACTTGTATCTTGTATGTATGCTTCTCAAATACAGGAAATAGCAATAGTTTGTTATGTTTGTACAATTTATTTCTACTCGTTTGTATGTTGCTTTACTGTAACGTATTAAATTAATTAAAAAACTTTATTTCTGTGCTAATTATAAAAGTGTGAACTTCGAAACATAAATAAATCTCGTTGGTATTATATTTTATTTTTATGTATAAAAAGCCTTATCTTAGTTATTATATATACACATTTTATATTTTGTAGCGTTACAAACATGTACCATTTTATTATTAAATGGTGTTACACAAAGATAATGAACACATAAAAGAATAGGTGTGTCGGTTCGTCGAAAGTAATCGCGGGCGTAGATGATTTGTTTCCTATGAAAGTGTACGTAGTCGCGCTCCATATGATATGTCGGGCGATTTGCGCGTGCGCGGTGCGGACGGCTGCCAAGGCGCCTGCCTTGGCTTGCATTGTAAACTGATCACACGCCTGTTAAAAAAGAATATCGTTTTTTTTTGTAAACCTATACTTACTTCACTCAATATACCTAATACTTATTACACGCAATAATATTCATTGCAGGGCTTTATCAGCGCTTTGTCTATACCTTGCAATGTGAACAAATCTGCCGCTGAGATAATATGATCTTTTTACACTTCGGCAGCTCACACAAACCGCTAACGATATAGAATTTATAGCTACGCGATCGTAGCGTTGTTGTTTTTACAAGCTTTTATTTAACTTGCAATGTAAGTAAGTATGTATGTATGTTCGGGTGGAATCTTGCAACTCAATTTTGAAGCAGATATCTTTAACCGATTGAGCTGAAATGTTGTGTACACGTTTAGTTTGGATGACAATGCATGGTTGACTGTTTGACGTCATTTTAAATCCAAGATGGCGGCATACCCAAGATGGCGGATCAATTATTTTTAATGCACCCCTACAATATGGGTATCAAATAAAAGGTCTTGCTACGAGTAACTCGAAAAATAATGTGACGTCACTATTAATCCAATATGGCGGACTTCTAAAGCTTGAAAATCAATTTTGAAGTAGATATCTTTAACCGATTGAGCTGAAATTTTGTATACACACACAGTTTGGATGGAAATGCATAAATTACTGTGTGACGTCATTCTAAATCCAAGATGGTGGCATACCCAAGATGGCGGACCAATTATTTTAAATGCACTCCTACAATATGGGTATCAAATAAAAGGCCTTGCTAAGAATAACTTGAAAAATAAAGTGGTGTCACTAATAATCCAATATGGCGTACTTTTAAAGCCAAAAAATCAAATTTGAAGTAGATATCTTTAACCGATTGAGCTGAAATTCTGTAAGTATAGACGTTCCGGCAAACAACCTTGCAACAATGATGCGTTGAATTAGATGAACAGACTAAGAAACGTGTTCAGTGATATCTAAAAAGTAAAAAATAAATTAAATGTAAAAAAACCTTTTTAAAAACAAGCTTTTATTTGAATGCGCTAAAAAGAATTAATAAACTTTTACACTAAAACTTTTACTTATAACGTCATTTCACATTTGACACAATTTATATGACATAAAAGCTTGTCGCGAGATTTACTTTTGTAGATAAACAAGTAAATTAAATAATTTGATATGAATAATTTTATACATTACAATTTTCAAAGTAAATACGAGTAGGTACTTAAAAGTACTCTTTTAAGTACTTTTAAGTTACTACACACAAGTAAATCTCGCGACAAGCTTTTATGTCATAAATTGTGTCAAATGTGAAATGACGTTATAAGTAAAAGTTTTAGTGTAAAAGTTTATTAATTCTTTTTAGCGCATTTAAATAAAAGCTTGTTTTTAAAAAGGTTTTTTTACATTTAATTTTTTAATTATAACATCTATACTAATATTATAAAGAGGAAAGATTTGATTGTTTGTTTGTTTGTATTAAATAGGCTTCGAAACTACTGAACCGATTTTGATAAAAGTTGGTATAGGGATAGTTCGAGACCAGGGGAAGGACATAGGGTACCTAATTTTCCTACGGGAAAACAAAAATAACGCGGGCGAAGTCGCGAGCGGAAAGCTAGTGTAGGTATAGTATGTATTATGACAGGTAGAAGTGATAAAGTATGAAATGATGATGATATTAATTTGCCAGAGATTTGGAGTGAACTGAAAGGTTGATTTGATCGTAACCTTTTCCTTTATTTAGTCGGTTAATATTTAAAGGTCGACCTATTGGAATCAAAATATGAAGAAACTTAAAATATTGTATGGGAAGTAAAGTGATGTTAACTTGCGTTACATTTTTAACTGTAGATTGTTCCAACGCTTTCAAGATATCCGACATAGCCTGAAGGGTTTTTTAAGTGGATAAAACGGCTCAGTCGCTTAATATAATATTTGTGGCCTTTTGGGTAAAAAAAAGGGGAATCCCGGTAAAGCAAAAACCTCGAAGTCACTCGACGCGATCAAATCAGAAATGACTAGATCTGTAAGAGGACTAAAGTCTCTGACATAGCCCGAAGTAAGTGAACCTTAAGGGCCTTAGTATTGCCAATGACTTTGGATCGATCATCTCACACTAGCCGCACAAGTGTGTGTGAGCGAATGAAATTAGAGCGAGGGGAATTTGTATGAAAATGCTCGCGCTATGGAGTAGGTACTATTATTATATTCTGTGCTCGCGCGTAAGATGAAATCTTATATTTCTCGTGTCACAGTGTTTGTTACCAAACTCCTCCGAAACGGCTTGACCGATCTTTATGAAATTGTTTGTGTATATTCGGTAGGTCTGAGTGTAGGTCGTAAACTATTTTTTATTATGGCGAAATGTAGTTCGCCGGCACAGCTAGTCTTCTAATATATAAAATTCTCGTGTCACAGTTTTTGTTACCGAACTCCTCCGAAACGGCTTGACCGATCTTTATGAATTTTTTTGTGTATATTCCATAGGTCTGAGAATAGGTCGTAAACTATTTTTTATTATGACGAAACGTAGTTCGCCGGCACAGCTAGTATTTAAACAAAAATGAATATGAAAAAATTAAAAAAAACTTGTAGCTTTGAATAATTATTAATTACTTACACGATTTGTTAATTCTAGTTTTGGCGTTAATTTTTTATTGACTTGTAAACAATACTTATTGTTGTTTATTTATTTATCAATACAAATAGATTTAATCCTATATTTAAGCCTATTATAAGCTTAAGGTCTATAATATATCAAACGATAATATGTTTAATACGCGAATTAACATATTTGAGGAGAATTAAAAATTTTGTCGCGCATATGTTGTACAATACTATACCGCGTTGAAAGAATTATCGGTGTAGGTAGGTACGCTGATTAAGATTTCCAGTAGAATGGTCTCGCGAGGGTGCATTGCGGTAGTACGCTCGCGTAGGGGTTAGCTGTTGAGCCTTTGATCCGGTTTGTGAATCGCTAAGTGTGCTTAGCAGTAATATTTTTGTTAAGTTTTTCTATCACATTAAATAATTTTGAGGTATACTAACGTTTTTAATAGTTTTTTTATATTACGGTAGAGAATTTTAAGCTGTACCAACTACAAACGGCGGACGTGTACCACCTACAATTTTGAGATGTAAGTACTAACTATAATTGCCTGTAGAGGTTTAGTAGACGATCGCTTTGTTTGGTGTGTGTTTCCACAACTGTACCATGAATGGTGTAGCCATTTACATTGAGGATGTTGATCAAGCTGTTCACGTTAACTTATTCGGTACACTACCAACAAAATGTAATGTGCTATAGGCGTTATTTGCTTCACATTAGGTTCTGGCTTGATAGGGTATGTATGTATGTACCAAACACCTTGTATAAGTCGGACTTAATATTTATTTATTTTTCTTTATTTTCAATTTTGTTTCTCCCATATCTTTTTATTATATTTGTTATCGTATCTGTGTTTCATTGACTTTGCAGCAAACTTGCTTTTTGAGTCTGTAAGAATAACAGCGATTCTTTGTCACTCCGCCCACCTGCAGGCGGAGCACGGGCTGCCAAGACTGGAGTTGACTCACTTATTATCTCACAATTTCAGTGTCGTAAACTCTGTCTTTAAAAAAACTCAGAGACATGTGTGACTTTACATTTTATGTCACAAGTTGGCGACGTACACTGTGGTTCTTGTGGAGGTTGCAGATTTGTTGCGAATTGGTATGCTTGTTGGCCAACTTAATTGTATAAAAAATAGGTACAAGGGTTCCTGAGAATATGCATTTACTTGGGTCTATTATGCAGCCCATCAAAGTAAACAGCATTTACTATAGAATCAACCCTGAAATCGCGATATAAAAATATTTTAATAATTAACATTGACATAAAAATTGACTAGTATATTTGAAATTAAATAATGAAATAATGTTTAAAATTGAAATAATGAAATTGTTTCATAAAATATTATATAAAACGTTATTTTAAAATTTTTATTTATAAGTTCAATAAGCTCTCACTCAAGCTTTACATTTACACTACGAAAATCGCCACTTTTGCGAGAAACATAAGAACGGTCCAAAGGTCAAACAGTATAGTTTGACAAAGTTTGACAAGGAGCTTACTTTACAATACGATTTTTTATTTGAAAAATATTCTATTCATACTTTTTATCACCAAATCATGCCTTGACATCGAGTTCCGAGCTCTCATGAAAATTTAAACTCTCACCAGAAAATTTATAAAAAAATAATAAAAAATTCGGAAAATTAATGAAATTTCAGTGATTTTCAAATTAGAATCATGACACCGTCACTGATACCCTGTATACAGATAGTTTTTGGGCCAAATAGGTCCCCGCTCAGCATTTGCCGAGTAACGGAGTGCTTCGACGCTTGTATTTTGCGGATACCATTTATTCAGTAACTGTAGATACCATATAGTAACGTTAGGCAATGCCCAAATAGTAAAGCTCTTTGTTGCTCAATGAATTTCAAAACTAATAAATAAATGGCAGATATACAAATGAATTTCGTATTTTGGTCACCCAACACTTAAATTATATTTCAAAGGAGGAGGAATGTTATTCCAGCACTTCGAAGCCTGCTACAGAATATCGAAAACTGCTACAGAATGTAATGAAAGTTGGACAATTAATTCGATCTTTCGTTCGTTGCCGTTGAGAAAACTGTAGTTTATCAAAAAAATAGGGTGTGTAGGGTATGTAATTTACGACGTGTTTCCATGTTCAAGAGATTGTTACTATTTAAGTTCGGCGTTATATGAGATCTTGGGGTACAGGAAAACAAAATCTTAGACAAGAGTTTCGGAGGCGTTGTATCACTCTCTTGAGACGAGCTAGTAGACATGTTCCGGCCAGTGAATCCGCATAGTTCAGCTTCGACAGTATTAGTGACTCACAGAGGCGAGTCCTGACATCTACGCTAAAATATTGCCGCACTCGGTACAACACTCTCAGCCTGTAATAGCACTGTTGGACAACATTAGCAACGTGCTTTTCAAACTTCAATTTCCCATCCATCCAGACACCAAGATTTCTAGCTTTTTCAACTCGCTCGATGTCAACATTATTCAATTTGACTTCTGGTGCACCATTGTTAATTTGAGTTATTTGAGTCTCAGAGCCCAGAACTATAAACTTGCTCTTTCCTGGGATTAGGGACAAACCATTAGCTTCAGACCATTTAGCTATATGTTAATATTTATTTATTTTTCTTTATTTTCAATTTTGTTTCTCCCATATCTTTTTATTATATTTGTTATCGTATCTGTGTTTCATTGACTTTGCAGCAAACTTGCTTTTTGAGTCTGTAAGAATAACAGCGATTCTTTGTCACTCCGCCCACCTGCAGGCGGAGCACGGGCTGCCAAGACTGGAGTTGACTCACTTATTATCTCACAATTTCAGTGTCGTAAACTCTGTCTTTAAAAAAACTCAGAGACATGTGTGACTTTACATTTTATGTCACAAGTTGGCGACGTACACTGTGGTTCTTGTGGAGGTTGCAGATTTGTTGCGAATTGGTATGCTTGTTGGCCAACTTAATTGTATAAAAAATAGGTACAAGGGTTCCTGAGAATATGCATTTACTTGGGTCTATTATGCAGCCCATCAAAGTAAACAGCATTTACTATAGAATCAACCCTGAAATCGCGATATAAAAATATTTTAATAATTAACATTGACATAAAAATTGACTAGTATATTTGAAATTAAATAATGAAATAATGTTTAAAATTGAAATAATGAAATTGTTTCATAAAATATTATATAAAACGTTATTTTAAAATTTTTATTTATAAGTTCAATAAGCTCTCACTCAAGCTTTACATTTACACTACGAAAATCGCCACTTTTGCGAGAAACATAAGAACGGTCCAAAGGTCAAACAGTATAGTTTGACAAAGTTTGACAAGGAGCTTACTTTACAATACGATTTTTTATTTGAAAAATATTCTATTCATACTTTTTATCACCAAATCATGCCTTGACATCGAGTTCCGAGCTCTCATGAAAATTTAAACTCTCACCAGAAAATTTATAAAAAAATAATAAAAAATTCGGAAAATTAATGAAATTTCAGTGATTTTCAAATTAGAATCATGACACCGTCACTGATACCCTGTATACAGATAGTTTTTGGGCCAAATAGGTCCCCGCTCAGCATTTGCCGAGTAACGGAGTGCTTCGACGCTTGTATTTTGCGGATACCATTTATTCAGTAACTGTAGATACCATATAGTAACGTTAGGCAATGCCCAAATAGTAAAGCTCTTTGTTGCTCAATGAATTTCAAAACTAATAAATAAATGGCAGATATACAAATGAATTTCGTATTTTGGTCACCCAACACTTAAATTATATTTCAAAGGAGGAGGAATGTTATTCCAGCACTTCGAAGCCTGCTACAGAATATCGAAAACTGCTACAGAATGTAATGAAAGTTGGACAATTAATTCGATCTTTCGTTCGTTGCCGTTGAGAAAACTGTAGTTTATCAAAAAAATAGGGTGTGTAGGGTATGTAATTTACGACGTGTTTCCATGTTCAAGAGATTGTTACTATTTAAGTTCGGCGTTATATGAGATCTTGGGGTACAGGAAAACAAAATCTTAGACAAGAGTTTCGGAGGCGTTGTATCACTCTCTTGAGACGAGCTAGTAGACATGTTCCGGCCAGTGAATCCGCATAGTTCAGCTTCGACAGTATTAGTGACTCACAGAGGCGAGTCCTGACATCTACGCTAAAATATTGCCGCACTCGGTACAACACTCTCAGCCTGTAATAGCACTGTTGGACAACATTAGCAACGTGCTTTTCAAACTTCAATTTCCCATCCATCCAGACACCAAGATTTCTAGCTTTTTCAACTCGCTCGATGTCAACATTATTCAATTTGACTTCTGGTGCACCATTGTTAATTTGAGTTATTTGAGTCTCAGAGCCCAGAACTATAAACTTGCTCTTTCCTGGGATTAGGGACAAACCATTAGCTTCAGACCATTTAGCTATATGTTTAAGGTCCTGGTTGATCTTAGTTGTGCTTCTGTTACTTCAGCGGGCTTAAATCTGGAGGTCGTCTGCATAAATGTGATAATTGGTATAAATAATTGAATGATTTCGGCAGGTCAGCAGTGTAAATAATAAACAATATAAGCCCCAATATGGAACCCTGTGGAACGCCTTTATTGACAAGAGACGTGGAAGATGCTTTTGGTCTTCCATTGGCATAAACTATTACCACCATCTGTGAGCGATTACATACAGAAAACCATTTATTTGCAAACTCATCAAATCCGTAAAATTTCAATTTAGTAATAAGCAACGTCGTGTTAATTGTGTCAAATGCTCTGGAATAATCTAAAAGTACCAAGATCGACCAGTGTCCTTTATCTTGCCCAGTCAATACGTCATCCACAACATCAAGTAAAGCAGTTGCCGTACTTCTTCCTTTTCTAAATCCCGATTGCTAACAAGCCAAAGTAAAACTTTACTATCCTTAACATGGTATTAGACATATTTCCGAATAATTATATTGGAAACATATCTCGCTCGTAGAAAAAAAGTCGTTTGTGTAGTTTTTTGTTAATTTAAGCTTCAACTTCAAACGCGATGATATCATAAACCTCGGATACGGCTATCCCAATAAGAGCCATAAGATGAGATTTTGCTTCCTCAATTTGTCTTTGTGGCGCCCGTACCCTTGACGCGAGGGCTGATAAAGCACACCGTAATCCTTTCAATCGAATAACGGCAGAGCACGGACGGATCCATGCTGCGCGGGTCGCCGCCGATCGCCTTCGTGTAATTTGTTGGGACCGTTTTAAAGTCGTGATCCTTACGAGATTACCTCTATTGTTTTATTGAACAGATTAGGGGAATAATAAAGGAGTGTTGAAGTTTTATTTATCTCTATGATTCATATTAGTCACATTATCATACCTACTTACATTCACAATGTATTATTTTCGGCGTTTCTAAAGCGCATCACACATGAATATTTTCAATGCCGCATGCTTGAGAAAGTGGCATGCTTTGAATTTATTGTTCGCTCATTAATCACCTACTTGGATCTCCTCCAAACATGATCCATCTACTCGTCGCCTGGACTACCACGAGACTACTAGCACTTTCTTGCGGCGATGATAACTAATCCCTTAAATAAAAAATGACAGTCATTTAAAATCTTCAAAGTCGGTACGTGCATTATTTTACGGAAAATATAATGTCGAAGTTAAAGTTCCATCTGCACTTTCCAAGACTACGCTGAGTTTGATTCGTTTGTAATAAAGGAAAAAAAAACATGTTTATTTCGATCCTTTCGTCGCCGCGAGTCCTCCCTCGGAGTGCAGGCGAGCACTCCGTTTTTAGTTCATGAATTATTTTGGGAGATACGGGGAATCGTTCGCGTTTGAGGGCTGCGTTTTTTGTGCGAGCACCGTATTTGGCAATGAAACAGCAGTTTGTATGTTACAGGATCGTGAGTCGATGCAAGTTTTTGCATTTTGATTTTAGAAAATCCCAAATGATAATTGTTGGCCTTGTAAACTTTCTTAGCGCTTGTTTGATCTGAATGCATTTTCATGTATATGTCTTTATTTTATGCGGTACAGGTAGAACTAGCACATGACAATTCTTTCAAAAGCCACATTGTATGTGTTCTACTTTTGAGTGTGTTTTTGTTGCTTAATGTTTAGAAATGCAATTTTGCTTTAAAGTATGTTTTGGTCTTTAGATTATTAATCTGTAGATGTCAATAATTTCAATAGTTATTTCTGATTTTCTTTGCAATTTAATACATGTACGAGTAAATCCATTTCCAGTTCATAAAGTTCCTCTTGACGGAATCATTTCCTGCTCATAGTAGTCATGTACAAACTTATTTCATTGATCGTTTTTCAATTCGTCTGATAAAAATAATTTTAAAAAGTACAGTAAATCGTTTGAAAAAAGCGTTTAAAACAATAATTGTTGAATATTTCCTTTATTTTGTGCGTTCATATTATTACGTCCATCATTCCAACTCCTCGCGTAATCAGCTTTTAGCTGGGCGAAGCGGTCGCATGTAAGACAATTAAGCATCATTAGCCCTGCCGGGAAAGTAAATTGTAGATATGGCTAGTTTATTCTCCGCAACATGCTTTTCTACAAAGCGGCAATTGAGCTAAACACTCAAAAATGAAATCTGGCCGGCTGTGAAGGTTGACGACACGCGTAAAAAAATCTCTTTTTATGTTGCTTGAATAATCGTCGGTGAAAGTGCACCGCGCCGCCGCCGGCGTGCTTGGTGTACTGCTCTGAATTGCACCAAGTCAATTCTTTCCTAATTAATTCAAACTTTTTACTCTTGTTGCATAAAGCGTGATGATACCATGGAAACGGTTTGTTTTTGTTGAAGGGGAGACCAAAAATTATGATATGAATGTTTTTTTACGTATCTAAGTTGGCAAGTAAGCATACTGCTCACCTGATGGTAAGTGGTAACACCACCAGTCACCTATGTCTATGTGGTAGGCACATGTGGCTCCTGCGAGATTTGCAGCAAATCTGCAAACCCCATAAGAACCACAGTGTACGTTGCCAACTTGTGACATAAATTGTAAAGTCACGGTTCTCAGAACCCAGTTATTTCACTGCCATATCTTTCCCTTCAAGCCGGAAGAACACAGCAATGCTGCTTGCGACAGAAATAGGTAAGACGAAGGTACCCAAGCAGGCGACCCTGGTGCAGTCTCCCTGCGGTAAATGTGATAAGAAATAGAACAGTTACTACCAGCAAATACGAGTATGCAGGTGAATTGATTAACCCGTTTTCAATTGTGTGAATATTTATTTTTTTATACGACTCAAATATCAATACTGCGCCAAATATGTTAATATTTATCCTCGACTTGATTTATAAGAGTACTTCTGCGAGCAATTTTGTGGGGTCAACACAGTAAATCACGTCCCTACTAAATATTGAAAATGCGAAAGTATCTCTGTCTGTCTGTTACGCTTACACAACTGCTAAACCAATTTTAATGTTTGGTATAGAGATAGCCTAAGCACTGAGGTATTGCATATGCTACTTTTTATCGAGAATATTAAATGAGTTTCCTACGGAACGCTTTATATAACTGAACTCGCGATTTAACTGAACCCCAAGCAGATGAAATCGCTGTACCTAGAATCGCGATTGCTAATCTTGCAAGAACAACATTAAGTACGAGTACTATAATCGAACCCGCGATATAACAGAATTCCACGCAGAGGAAATCGCAATAATTCGTATAACATTCTTGATTCGCGAATCGTACAAGAGCAACATTATATTCCAGACCCAAACCCGCGATATAAATGAACTCCACGCAAACGAAATCGCAATAGCTAGTATATTAGATTCGCGATTCGCGAATCCTACAAGAACAACATTATGCAGATACTATCTATAGGCGGCTGTAGCCCCCTACTATCAGGTGGGCAGTCTGCTTGTTGCCAACTTCGTTGTAAAAAAAACCTTAAAGCGAGCATTGAACATGTCGCCGTATCACAGAGCCATTGGATTGTTAAGCTTTTTTCATCTGTTGAATAAATTTGCATGTTCGCGGAATCGGAGCCGGCTCGCCGAGACGCGAACGCAATGTTTGCACAGCTCCGTTTGGTCTGTCCTTGTTTGTGAAGAGCAATTGTTCTGTCTTGTCTGTCTGAGTGGTGCCGAGCCGGCGGTTTTATTTGCGAAATTTGACCACGCTAATATCCTGCGCTGCGACGCTAAGTTTTGTGATTGTACTGGGATATGGTTGGGATTAAATTATGGTGCGGGCAACTTTTTTATAACCCATTTTATATCCACATTTTGTTTCCTCACTTAAGATAGTGGTGATTAATAATTGAGACGGCGAAATTGCTACTGGATTAACATTCTCATATTGCCCATTGTAGGTATTACAGAAATAATATTTTGTCCATTATCTGATCACTCCTTCAGTGACGAATTCGATGGTCGGGCATGTGTGGGGTTAGGACTCTGATCTGCTGGTCCCATCTGGTCGTGGGATAGCCACTTAACCCCCTCTGTGTTTCTGAAGAAATTCGGGATCGGAATAAGTTTAATTTGTCGATCATGCTTCTTAACTCTTACCCAGTTTGCCAGTAGGGCATAGAAGTTACTTATAACGTCCGCTCTCCGCTACGCATACGACTTTAAACGAGTATTTAAATATTCGGCGGTCGATCCCGCGGGAGTATCGGAATAAAAATGAGTGCTAATCTAGGGTCTTCAGCTATTTAGGTACACAAAGATATTTCAGAAAATAAATTAAAATCCAAACATTTTTGCGTGGAGGAATAACAAACATCAATTTATCTTGAAAATAAAAACGAAATATTAAGAGGATTGTGAAGCTGTAAATTTTCATACAAAAAGCGTTAACGCATTTCTCCCTCTTTACATTGTCCAATTTTCATATTTTTTGGAAATCTTGTAGATATAACGAAGATCTAGGTTTGTACGTTTTGATTTTGAAGTAATATTGCTCAGAATATAAATTATTAGCATCTAAAAATCCATATTTTAAACCTAAAAACTACCTCGAGCATTTTTATCGTTTTTGACTAAATTATTCTTAATTACAAAAAAATCAAAACGTACAAACATAGATTAAGGTATACTGAATCTAATGAGAACAAAAGTGTCTAACTTCGTAAAGGTTTAGGGGGGTAAAACAGATATCGCCCGAAACAATATTTCAATAAGAAATGTAGGCACTTGCCTCGGACTTTCAACTCTAAGCGGTGTGCAACAAACTGCATTTTTGAAAGTGCATACTCAAGCCATGAATTGGCACTTCACAGTCCTCTTAATAGGACTATTCATACAGAATAAGAGCAAGTGCGCTGCGCACAAAAATCTTGCGAAAGTTCAGTCGGCGCCGAACGCCGATTACGAGATTAAACAGCTAAGCGATAGTTAAGTTGGGTGGAAGTACATGCATTACATCGATATGTGATTAAATAATCGTATTTGTCGATCAAATTTTAATTTGGATGTTGGAAACGGACTTAATTTGCGATAGTTTGATCAGCCGATTTTATAATCGTCAAGTGCGCACACTTTTTTTTTAACGTTGATAAATGCATTACGCATACCTCGCGCTTGTGAAAACGCGAGGTTTTGTTGGACTCTCCGCGGTCCACTGGGGGCAGAATGCTATCCATAAACCGCAACCTACCGACTAAAACCCAACGATGCCCCCTCACAAACGCCTTGGCACGAGGACGCCCATCACTGCCGCATCCTCCTCGTCATCAGACGAAGAGGATACGCCAGTGAGAAACGCGCCGCCGCCGGACAAGGCCATGGGAACCCTTTCGGATACTTCCACGACCTCGTCAGCGTCTGCTCGCCTATGGCGAGCCAAAATGGAAAAGCCGGCGATGCTCCTGGGCATCAGGAGCATCAACGACTGGCGGTGGTCTGTGCAATGCAGGACTCGGGCTTCCCGGATCCGGGTCACCGTCAGGAGGAATAAGGCGAGCGAACTGTCGCCTCCTTTGTCCGAATCTCCTCCGACGGCAAGGGTCTGGCGATGGGTCATCCTCTCTGGACCTTTCTGCTTCTTCCTTTGTGTAATGAACTCCACACGGAGTAAGTGCGCACACCTGCCACAAAGCTCTATACTAAATGCCAACACGATCAAACCACTAATGCCTGTGTTAAGACGTTCATAACATTCTATAAAATAGCTCCAGTATTGTGATTGTTAGGTTGCTATAAAAATATAAAGTGTTAGTATTTTTTGTAGTCTAGCATTACCTTTATTATCTCGGATGTTCTGTGGTCGTTGTCGAATTCACTCAGTTTCGTGCACAATAGATAGTGTTGTTTTTGCGGACATGGGGCAATGACCGTAATGTGCGTATTCGCATAATAATAAAATATCTGACATTAAAAAAGTGTATTCAAGATCTTTAATGGAAAACTATGATTCATTGTTACGGTGATAATTATTAATTATGTACCTACCTTATTTTTTACAACAACAAAATCTGCACTGAACTCTTGGTGTGCGAGTTTAAGTGCTATCTTCTAGTATACTTAATTGAATTTAACACTTTCGCTATAAATCACAACATCATCACGCGCGAGTTAATGCTGGGAATATTAATTGTTATTTATCTGTAGTGTGTACATGGACTACAATTAGATCACCCTGGAGATTTAAGGTAACAAAATAAGTAAATTAAAATCATGTGAAATTTGATCACCCAGGTGTTTTGGTGTCGGGTGATTTTAGTACACAAAAATGTGGAGTTTGATCACCTGGGTGATATCACCCAGGTGATCAAAGTGGAATAATCCTACTTACTTATAGATTACTAATACGATTACAAATATCATTATGATGAGGCTTTATTATTGTTATAAATTTTATTTAAAAGAAACAATAAGCTGTCATATCTCAAATAAATACGTAAGGTCTATTAATAAATATCACACGCGTTAGTGCCCCCTAATTGGCGACAGAGGCTATCGCTTTTAAATAAAGACATCGTGACATCCGCTGACTAACTGTTTTCGTATCTTGCTTATTTTCTTATAAAATAGGCAGCGCTACCCAGGAAGTCATAATGGAGGCGATTAAGTTGCCAGGTGGTACCATTCCTGTTAATGAAATTGCTGTATTTGACATTTAACAATATTTATCGTTATCTATATGGTGGTTTCTTCATCATGATAATCAGTCCATGTGCGTCCATTGCTAGACGTAGGACACTTATTTTGATTTTCCCATCCGCCACCAGACACCAGTAAACTTCTGTATGTAATATGTCTTCACTGTCTTGGCGTTTTTTATTTCTGAATAGAAATAAATTTTGTGCTAATTCTTTACTATAATATATACTAAAGACTAAAGAAAAGATATACTATATAATACTAATGTTTACTCTAAAATTCAGATTTCTGGAAGCTGACTTCATTATTCTGGACTATTTTATATATTTTACATATATGCAGTGTTCATCAATTGTTTTAAAAAGTTGTGTATGATGTTTTTCATTTCAAAGATGACTCACAGTGTCCGTATTAGCACCGAGCAGACGTAAGGCTCCGGTGGAATTAACCGCAATCTCCGGCGCCGGCTCATTGCCATTCAGCTTGGAGACCTATGTCGCCTTATCCGGACACCCCGTAATGTCTCCATTGTTGCATTAGATTGGTCGTTCTCGAATTTTTATCATGGAGCCGTATTCAATTCTGTGATAGTTCAATTTTTAACCCTTTAAACATATTCTCTCTAAACTATGTTATTTTACTTAAGCTGATCATCCTACTGCTGGGACAGGTCGTTTTCATTATACCTATACTTCTTCGCAGTCTTGAGCAATTGCTGTCGAAGGCAAGATAAATTCGTCCTTTGTCTTGAAGGCTTTGGTTAATTTCACGGAATTGTGTTTGCAATAAAAAGGAAATTGGCCAATTTGGGTTTGATGGATGAAATTATATTGCCTGTAATTTATGACAATATTGTTTTGGTACAACATAAACTATACTGTTTTATGTTTTTATAGTCAATGCAATTGTATTGTAATATTTATATGGCTCTATTAGCTATAGAGACATTGCGATTTCGAATCTTGTCTGAGTGAGTTTGATTGATAGAGACATTTTAATCAGACGTGATTAAGCTATTTTAATTTAGGCTTATTGAAGCTTGTGTAACTTTGCTGTTTGTGCTTCCCCTGTTTGTATAAATATCAATTTGTTATATTTTATAAGTATGACTGATTTGTATGATTTAGCTCGTCCGCTCTTGTTCGTGTTTGATTGATTGGAAAATTGATATTTTTCCTTTGTTATTCGTATCAATACATACATACATACATACATGCACACATCACTCAGTTGAAATGTGAGATTTGATTGATGGTCTGATCGCTTAGCTTGGTCTGTGTTGTTTTAGCCGGCGTTATTTAATTTGACAGTGTGATTATAGAATTAGAATGGTATTGTGTTGGATGATGGTTGCGTCAGTTTGGCGGTAATTTCACGGCTCGCGCGCCTCTGAACTGTTCCTAGTGGAAAAGTGAAGTGCGAAGTTTCGGCGAGGCGGCGCACGGAGCGCTGGAGCGTGGCCGCCGGGGTCGTCGGCTCGTCGCTGCGACGCAACACAACCCAGCCGTCCACTTGGAATATATTGCAATCTTATTTATATGTATACCCATTGAGATTATCTTAAGAATCTCGGATTATCCTTACGATTGTACTATGTCGATAAAGATACTGATAAATTGCGATAGATTGTTGTTCAAGGCACGTCTGTCTCGTAGTGTTTGATTTGGGGGGGATGTTCGATGTCTGTCACTGATTGACGTTGTCCAGATTGAGATTTGGTGGTTTCTGTGGTCTGGTGGGTTAGAGGCGGGCGACCAACATCTGGAGGGCGCGTTTGCGCGGGCGTCGTCGGAGGGGCGACGCGCGGGGTGCGCTCGGGCGCCGCACGGGCTTCGCCGCGCGCCAGTCCCCGAGACACCGGCCCCGCGAACGGCCACCGCGATACGTCCGCGACTCTCGAGTAAGCGCTGTGTGTGACTGACGCCGCCCGCCCAGCACCAGTGGCGCTCGCTCGCACCCCGTCTGACATACGTGTGAGTCCATCATCATCTTACTTCAATTGTCCACCCACCCACGCACAGCCGGCGGCGCGCCCGCTCCGTCGTCGCCCGCAAACGCCAGATGCAGATGCCGGCCGGCTTTTCTCTAACCTCAAATCAAATGTGCAGATTTTTCGTTTAGTGTACTGTGACCGGTGTTTAATATTATGTACACAGTTACAGTGTGTTCTGTTTATCGTTAAGTTTTTCATTTAAATTATATAAAAATTTCGAATCTACAAGAAAATGCTTTAAGGTAGTAATTAAAAGAAAACTACATATTTTCCGATAAGTAAGTGGAATTGGATTTTGAATGGGTAATTTATTGAGATCGGATGAATTCTTCGGTTGTTATGTATTGTTCGTGGAATTGTCCACGGGTGTGTGGCGTTGAAGCTTATTGACGGGCAATTTTAATTAGATTAATTAATCCGGGCCGGGCCGAGCTATGCCGGCCGATCACGCGAGCGGCCGGCCGGCGGCGGCGCGGCCCGCGCCCGGGGTCTACGAACCTACTCCGCCACCGTGGAAATGGGATTATTGCACGATGGCTTTTTAACGCGATTTTGCGCTCGCCGCATCTAGACTAGACTACAATAAAGATCGGATAAACATCGCCGGGTCTGGGAAGTTCAGAAGCGTGTCATTAAATTTCAAACACCGATGTGCTAGAAATAACTGGCGCTGAAAAGATTGAGTTGAGTTTGAAGTATTTTATGGGAAAATAAATTTGTTAGATAAATAAAGGATGGGTATCTATTTTGACGTAGGTACTGGCATAAAGTATAAACGTAATTGTTAATTTTCTATAAGATGCCTTCAGCATTTTCTGCCAGTTGACGCTGGAGTGGTTGTCAAGCATGATGTTAGAAAAATACACGTAAGGTACACTGTTTCGATGCAATTTTTATGTAAAACTCGCTGCCCGCCCCGGCCTAGCACTGGTATACTAAAAAGTAGGTACCAAAAACATTTTGACAGTGACAATACAACAATGTAGGTAACCAAAGATTTGGAATAACCTGTATTGACATTCAGGTTCGTCACTTTTTAGATGAAAATTTTTCAATTCATTATTTTTACTGCTTTTGTATATTCTTTTAAAGATTTTCTTTTATACAAAGTACAGGACAGGCTTCAATATTAATTTTATTTTAATGCGACGTTCCCACATTATACACCAGTGGCTATCGTTACATGGTGTATCTACTCAAACTGCCCGAACAATCGTATATTGTGTCCCAAGCCGGCACGGCTAAGTTTAATTCGGCTATTCCTAAATGTACGGGGGTGGGTGATGCTGGCGCAAAGTTCCCACGTACAGTGTCATAGGTACCAGCCATCGATTTGCGTAACTGTATCAAAAATACAAAACTCGATTTTCTATTTAGTTACAAGAATATTACTTAGCACTCAGAACTATGGAATTTGGAATATTACTTAGGACGGATTTTATTCAGAACTATTACTTATATGGAATCTACTTTTATTAACAAGATCCCCGCAAATATCCAACACTATTATTTTAAATTTAATTTAAAAAGCCAAATGTAATTTTTTTTTATCACAAAACCCATTTCTATCCAACTTAGAATGAGTCATTATTAAATAATGTGGTTTTCTTTTTGTATTACTACTAATAATGTATATAGTAAGACTAATGTACTTTAGCTTTTGTATCGTATATAATGTTTGAACGGCTTACTCACACAGATAAACCTTTATTGTTATTTGATTTGGTCAACAAATAATAAAAAGAAAAAATTACATCGATAGTCAAACTACAAGCTTCTGTGTAAATGGCAAATTTTTCGTGAGTACTTTTCAAAGATATGTAATAATAAGTAATAACATTCATCGTATGAGCTCATTTACGTCCCCACCGAGGGGCTCGAGCCGACCCTAGGTTGGGGTGTTTAGGCCGTAGTCAACCACGCTGGCCCAGTGTGGATTGCTCGACTTCACATACACCTTCGGATTTCTTCGCAGATGTATGCAGGTTGCTTCATGATTATTTCCTTTACCGTAGGAGCGTCCGAAAAATGTACATATGAAATTCGAAAACGAAAAACACATTGGTACGTGGCGGTCTCGAACCCCGGACCTCCCGATTGGAAGGTCCGGGGCCGAATCCACAGCGCCAAAGAAGCTTGGCACATATTCCCTCGTTCTTTTAAATAGGTAGATGTGCGACTTTTTGTATGTGTATTTAATAACAGCTCTATTTGAAAAATGCCATACCTGCTTGGCATGAAATGTCTTTACAGGTGTGCAAAATTGCTTTTTTCTTTAACCCAGTTAAAAGATATTACATCTACCGCAGTGGGAGTGGGGCCCGACTGCTGTTATGTGGGACTCTCCCCTAATGAGGTCTACCTACTAAAAAACTTGGGTTCCGTCAAAATGGCATTGGTTTCCGTGAAAATCGCACTCCCGACACACAAAGGCAACTTTTCGCAATCGCTTTGTGTGTCGGTCGAGAAGGATGTGCAAAATAGGATTTTCAGGACATCTCAATTTCTAACTAATAACTAACGTCACTTCGAACTTTATCTAGCTTTTTTTTGGTATAACATCGTAAGAGTGTTTTAAGTATTTCATTTGATATGCTCGGAGACAATAATGAATATGATATTTTTTATTCTTAAGTACATTGTTACTTATCTGTATGCGGATAAAGGCTGCCTCACGAGTTCTTGGACTCCTGATAATGTTTTACTAATGAAACCTCTGTAGATAAGCATAGATGATATTATTGTATTGACGCTAAGATCCGTTAATGGACACGGATAATAAATGTTCGCTGACAGCCGCGTTTATTGTGCTGCAGAAGACGAGACGAGACACGACAAACGGACTCGCCATTGTGCTGTCGAGACAATGCCAGCAGCACCTGAGCGATTGCTGCGGCGGTGCGGCGACTTGTTGTCGGCCGAAGTGTCGTCGGCACATACCGTTGTTTGCCAACAACTGATGCTCTTGTCACGTCACACATCATTCATAGTGCCCGCCGTCATTCGTGGATCTCTATGGTTTTTTTTTACATTAAAAGCACAATCATATTTGAATAGGGTACTGTTTAAAGCAAGGCTGGCCACTAGATTTTCTAGGTGGGCAATTTTTTAAAGTCTGCGACGGCGTCGGGCCACTACTTTTGGAAGTAAGTGAAGGTAAAATTTTATACCTATAAATAACATATATTTTATTTATTGGCCTAGTGCGGCGCCGTCTCCGGCTTATAAAATCAAATTTAAAACCAATACCTACTCGTACTTATCTCAATGTTTTTCTAATACTACTTTATCGATATTTGATTTTAAATCTGATGATGATAATAAAATTAAATCTGAAATTTTTAATGTAGTATAGAGTTGTAAACGTTTTCTCGTAAACATAGGTGGAACCAACAACATAGGCTTAGAATTTTCATAGCGTAAAATTATCATTAGAAACTATTTTCCAAAACTGAAAACTGCTCTAAAGACACTTTCTCGTTGAAAATAGTTTTAGGGCTGTGTGCGGTGGCAATTTCTCGCCACTGGCCGGAACTGTTCGCACTGGCGGGCAAATTAAAATGCCTTGGCGGGCCACCACGTGGCCCGCGGGCCTGGGTTTGGCCAGCCTTGGTTTAAAGGATCTACTAGCCAGGCAAACTGTTCAATTGCACTTTGAATAAATTCAGAAACGAATGTCGAAGCTCACAGCGGACTGGTATAGCAATCCTGCCAAATGCATTCAAACTGTTTGAACAGCAATTTGGCTGGAAAAATGCAGTTCACCTCCTTAGAGCCTAATGCTTTGAGAACAACTTTTTTTTTTTTTTTTCATTACTACTTGTATTTGCAGACATCTTGAGTAGGTATATTCAGGATGTATGCACATACAAGGTTAAATTTATGTTTCCTTTAAATTAGAATGTTTTGCTTTGTTTTGACGTCAATAAGTGCCTGTAAAGGCCTATGTTGAATAAAGATTTTTGAATTTTGAATTTTTGAATTTTGAACACTTTCTTTTAAGGCGCATAGTAACGTCAATCATAAAAAATCACTGCAGAAAAAACCGGTTCTCTTCATAAATATTGAATAAAAAAATCTTTAAAAAAGATATGTTATTATTCAACGCATTCTTTAGAGGATGGTCTTTTTAATTTTTTGATAAATTAATTAAAACTTGGTTAAAATGTGACCCAAACATGCCTCGATTTTAAAACTATAAACCTAATCGCTTCGTAAATATTAGGTTAAATCACATACTTTCGATTTCAATAAATAAAGTGAACAATATTCTAGGGGATGGTCTTTTTAGATTTTTCTTATTCGCCTTTATTAATTTTTTATTTAAATAATTCATCTTACGCGTAAAGGTTTGCTTGAATATTCCCCTCACTCTCACTCACTCACTCCTATGTAATCAGTGCGGGACGATCGACGCAAGGTCATTGGGAGCACTATGCGCCTTAAGCAAGTAGAAGTGATTGTCACAAGTTCTGCTTGCTTGGTCCGAGTAAAATGTTGGCGGTGCAATTTTCGAGTCGCGGACGAGGCTCAACATTGAAAAGACTGTTTCCTTAGACTGTTGGCGACATGAACATTACTCAAATTGGAAATTCTGATACCGATTTTCATTTTGAGATATATTTCGATTATTCGGTTGTACTTTGTCTGCTTCAGGATATCTCATTAAATTCTCATTGCTTTTTAAAATGGTCTCAAGGCCCAAATTATAAGACTGCTAGCTACTTAATTGCTGTTTGTTCTTCTCTTCCAAAAGTCCTAAAAAGCCGGAAAGTTTGCATCACTCACTTTGTACAAGGAAAACTTCGCTAAATTTTGCGTCGTCTTTTGTAATCAATAAACACTAAACATTGCTAGTTAGTTAGTACGAGTATGTAGTACATTGTGGTATATTTGAGTCGCGTGTAGGTTCCTTTAAATGGTAAATGAGGCTATTGACGTTCAATTTTATTCCTTCAAGAGGTGCAACTGAGTAATTTGGATTTGGTTCGTCAGCATCGAAAGCCTGGTAGTATGGTATATTTCTTGGTAAAAAGTAGAATGGAAAAATATGTATCGAGTATAAATCCGTAAAATTAATATGCTGGTGTGAAACAAAACTGTTTGCAACATCGAATAGTGTAGTGAGTCAGCCAGAATGGCTTATAGCTGCCAGCAGTAGGTAACGCCCGTGCGCCACTACAAAAAACGATGCCTTAGTCATGTAATGAATCAATTCTGTTTGAATCTCATAAACAGAGAGATGCTACTGAGAAAATCCGACAAAAAGTCAACTCGCGGGGCCAGCTTTCAAAATGGGTATATAGCATTGCAATATTAGAACGATGTTGCGTGCCATTTGCATATCAGAGCTCTGCCGTTGCCGTCATTGTTCGGGGTATCTGCGCGCTAATCTCGTGTGTGCACTTAAATGCCTCGCTTGTGTGCCGTGTTCCCAGGCGTACCGTTGGATCATTAGATACAGTTGCAAGTGAAGTATTCCGTGATATTTGAGAGTACAATTTCGAGAGTTGCGGGCCGCGGCGACGGCGGCGGCGGCGATGAGGAGGCGCGGCGATCCCGCTAGCCGGCGCTAGGCGCTACGGTACTTTCTTTCTACGGCTCGCGGTGCCACCACCTTTCATAATGCAACTTGACCAAGTCAGTCTATTGACAACATTTAAAAAAATATATATGTAAACATTATTTGGTCTACAGACACACACATAATAAATTCAATACAAACAAAGAAGTATACAGAGAAGTGAATGAGAAAGAAAAAATATATGTCAGTATTCGGACAAAAAGAATATAAGAATATATGAAAATAACGAAACCATTCAGGGGTTTGTTCATTCATGATACTGTATACAAGGTTACTTTTGAAGCAGGAGCTGTTGGGTAAAATGACCCAACAAGTATTGTGTAATTTTCTGTACGCTCTCTATTTTTTCTTATATACCTACATATTTAAAAAATACTTGTTAATCTTTGAAGAAAGTCGCATAAATCAGTATTTCTCCACTCAACGTATATTGCCTGATTTTATAAAACTTTTAATTATGTTATAGCAGGTAGTGGCAAGTTCCCTGTAATAATAGGCTAATACAATCGGTGACTTCAAATTGTTAGCAGTTTGATCTGCGGCTTCAGAACAGACAGTAAAAAAGATAACAAAAAATTTTCACCAGATTGTAAAAAAAACCGGCCAAGTGCGATTTGGACTCGCGCACCGAGGGTTCTGTACAGACTTATTTAAGTATATCCTAACTAGTAACTGAAATAAAACGTAATTCACATTTTAAGACTTGATTTATTTATAATATGACGTGACATTGACAAATCATATATATAAGACAACAAGCATAGGTAAAAGCAGTTCGTAACAGTAACCAATTTACATTTTTCAAATTTTTTCCCAAATATGTGCTGTAATTGCTTCTTGCCAAATCTCATGATTCTAGTTTAGGTCAACGGGAAGTACCCCATCGGTTTTGATTCTCTTATGACATCGCAAAATATTTGATAGCGTTAATTCACTTAAAAGTTTGACTTTTTCACAGTTGAATGAGACCGTAGACTCGAGTAATTGATATACATTTCAGTTTGATATCTTTACGCGTTCCTGAGCAAAAAGGGCCTTGACAGACAGACAGACAGACGGACAGGCGGACAACGAAGTGATCCTTTAAGAGTTCCGTTTTTTTTTTCCTTTTGAGGTACGCAACCCTAAAATCGTATGTAATATTGTTCCGGCTGTATAAACTTTTTCATTCAGGTGATGACGTATTTGACCGGATTAATGTTCTCGTTAACGCAAATGTTCATTTACGTCAAATCAGCCGGTAACCACACAATATCAAATGATCATATCCCATTCGAGGACATGTGGTGACCACATTTTCGAGTGTTGTCCAAAACTGGACCGTAAACGCGCGGATTACGGTGCGCTTTATTTTGTTGTGTCTGGTGAGGGGCGGCGCTATGACGTAATAGCCAGCTGTAGGGCGCGTGACGTCACGTCTCGGCAGGGTCGTTGACCTCCTCCCCCCACAGCCCTCCAGCGGTCTCCGCTCGCTGTCTACCTGACTACCATCATGAATAACTTATATGTAATAGATAAAACATCGAATTGCCGACCTGGGGCAATATGTACTGAAATATTATGATATTTTTAATCGTGTTGTATTAAAATAAAATTTCCTTTGTACATTTTCACGTTTCCTAATAAGTATTTATAGTCTTTACAGATTGTATTACGATAAAGTTTCGAACATTATTTTCTTATTATATTTCTTACCTCACTTAAATGAAATTTTAATTGTCATGTTTTTTCCGTAACTCGTACACCTTCAACAATTTCTCTCACGTTTCACTGGTTGAGAAAGCCTTAGGCATTGAGTGAGTACGCCTTTTGTACCCTTTCGATTGTTGTTACGAAAAAGATTAAGGGCCCATGGCGCGAAAAATAGCAAAAAGGCCGTTGGCGTTTTTGATATTTTACGTTAACGTTCGAGTTAATTGACCGGGAAAAAATAAATTTAAGATCTTAAATTATGTGTTTAAACTATCACCGTCACCATTTTTCAAATTTACATACCATTTCGTTAAAAAATAGCATCAATTTTACTTAAAATTTGGGTGACACCCATATACCGTTCGTGATTTTTAGCTTTATTAATTAACCCTATTGTATTTTCATTTAACAAATATATAGAACAAGGGTAAGCAAAACACTGACACCGTGGTATTTTTTTAAATTATCGTATATTGATTTTTATATGAAATTTTTTACATACATTTATCGATTTTCTACAAATACTTGGCTCGGGCGCGTCGAAATTCAGTGTGTAATCTTGCAAGATAAATTTGACCCACTTCCCGGTTTCCGATTAAGTTGAAATTTTGCATGCATATGTATACCAGTATATGTATTATGACGACATGGAGCTGATCTGATGCTAGAGCTGAAGGGTAGCCATAGGAACTCCGCAATAAAACGCCACAGCCCCATCGAGTTTGAGCTCGTTTGATTCGTATTGACGAGAACTTTGATACTATATGGTAACCAGAGTCTGATGCTGGAACTGGAAGGTGGCCATAGGAACTCCGCAATCAAACAACGCAACCCCATCGAGTTTGGGCTCGTTTGATTCGTATTGACGAGTACTTTGGTCCTATATGGTAACCAGGGTCTGATGCTGGAGGTGGCCATAGGAACTCCGCAATAAAACGACAGAACCCCATCGAGTTTGGGCTCGTTTGATTCGTATTGACGAGTACTTTGGTCCTATACGGTAACCAGGGTCTGATGCTGGAGCTGGAAGGTGGCCATAGGAACTCCGCAATAAAACCACACAACCCCATCGAGTTTGGGCTCGTTTGATTCGCATTCACGAGTACTTTGGTCCTATGTGATAACCAGGGTCTGATGCTGGAGCTGGAAGGTAGCCAAAGGAACTTCGCAATAAAACGACAGAACCCCATCGAGTTTGGGCTCGTTTGATTCGTATTGATGAGTTCTTTGGTCCTATATGGTAACCAGGGTCTGATGCTGCAGCTGGAAAGAGGCCATAGGAACTCTGCAATAAAACGACAGAACCCCATAGAGTTTGGGCTCGTTTGATTCGTATTGACGAGTACTTTGGTCCTATATGGTAACCAGGGTCTGATGCTGGAGCTGGAAGGTGGCCATAGGAACTCCGCAATAAAACGACACAACGCCATCGAGTTTGGGCTCGTTTGATTCGCATTCACGAGTACTTTGGTCCTATGTAGTAACCAGGGTCTGATGCTGGAGCTGGAAGGTAGCCAAAGGAACTCCGCAATAAAACGACAGAACCCCATCGAGTTTGGGCTCGTTTGATTCGTATTAATGAGTTCTTTGGTCCTATATGGTAACCAGGGTCTGATGCTGCAGCTGGAAGGAGGCCATAGGAACTCCGCAATAAAACGACAGAACCCCATAGAGTTTGGGCTCGTTTGATTCGTATTGATGATTTCTTTGGTCCTATATGGTAAACAGGGTCTGATGCTGCAGCTGGAAGGAGGCCATAGGAACTCCGCAATAAAACGACACAGCCCCATCGAGTTTGGGCTCGTTTGATTCGTTTTGACGAGTACTTTGGTCCTATATGGTAACCAGGGTCTGATGCTGCAGGTGGAAGGAGGCCATAGGAACTCCGCAATAAAGCAACGCAACGCCATCGAGTTTGGGCTCGTTTGATTCGTATTGACGAGTACTTTGGTCCTATATGGTAACCAGGGTCTGATGCTGGAGTTGGGAGGTGGCCATAGGAACTCCGCAATAAAACGACACAGCTCCATCGAGTTTGGGCTCGTTTGATTCGTATTGATGAGTTCTTTGGTCCTATATGGTAACCAGGGTCTGATGCTGGAGCTGGAAGATGGCCATATTAACTCCGCAATAAAGCAACGCAACCCCATCGAGTTTGGGCTCGTTTGATTTATCTTGTTGAGTAATTTGATCCTAGCCTAGATAATATCCGTATGCAACCCCATCAATTTCTTTTGTGCGACCTTCCCCAATTTGTCAAAATATCAAATGAAAGAGCTTGAAATGTTGAATGAATTGTAGAATATAGTAGGTATATTATGAAAAATAATCAAATCCAAGATGGCCGCTGTTCCCGAACGTGTGTCACTGTCCTTTTGATACGTTTACTCTATTACTTTGTATTCCTATTTTGTATTATTTTTTGATAGATTTGATTATTGTTTTGTTTTATATTTTTTGACATTCCATTGCTTTTATAACATTGTATGGTTCGTAATTATATTAAAACCACAAAATACAATTCTGAGTTTATTTTAACTTCATTCAGTTACAGCCGCCGTCACAAATTGACAGATTATTTTTATGTACAATCCCCACAATATGGGTATCAAATGAAAGTGCATGACTTGTAAAATACAGTAGGTACACCATGAAAAAAACTAAAAACCAAGTTGGCCGCTATCACAAAAGATTTATAAAAACAAACTTTTATTTTAATGCCCTAAAAGGGGAAAATAAACATTAATTTATTATTTCATTACAATCCAGCGAATGGCTACAATGCACTAAAAAGTGCGTTGAACACAAGAAAATATTCATTTCAATAAATATTGGTAATTCTAAGAAAAAAATATTTGTTTTTATATATAGGTAAATCTTGCGACAAGCTTTTATATTTTATAAAAAATGTATCATGTAATAAATTTAAGTTTAAATTAGGGCATTAAATAAAATATTGTTTTAAAAAATCTTTTTACTATTATTTTAGGACCAAAGAACTCGTCAATACGAATCAAACGAGCCCAAACTCGATGGGGTTGTGTTGTTTTATTGCTGAGTTCTATGGCCTCCTTCCAGCTGCAGCATCAGACCCTGGTTACCATATAGGACCAAAGTACTCGTCAATACGAATCAAACGAGCCCAAACTCGATGGGGCTGTGCCGTTTTCTTGCGGAATTCCTATGGCCACCTCCCAACTCCAGCATCAGACCCTGGTTACCATATAGGACTAAAGTACTCGTCAATACGAATCAAACGAGCCTAAACTCGATGGAGCTGTGTCGTTTTATTGCAGAGTTTCTATGGCTACCTCCCAATTCCAGCATCAGACCCTGGTTACCATATAGGACCAAAGTGCTCGTCAATGCGAATCAAACGAGCCCAAACTCGATGGGGTTTTGTTGCTTAATTGAGGAGTTCCTATGGCCTCCGTCCAGCTGCAGCATCAGACCCTGGTTACCATATAGGACCAAAGTGCTCGTCAATACGAATCAAACGAGCCCAAACTCGATGGGGTTGTGTTGCTTTATTGCGGAGTTCCTATGGCCTCCTTCCAGCTGCAGTATCAGACCCTGGTTACCATATAGGACCAAAGTACTCGTCAATACGAATCAAACGAGCCCAAACTCGATGGGGTTGCGTTGTTTGATTGCGGAGTTCCTATGGCCACCTTCCAGTTCCAGCATCAGACTCTGGTTACCATATAGTATCCAAGTTCTCGTCAATACGAATCAAACGAGTTCAAACTCGATGGGGCTGTGTCGTTTTATTGCGGAGTTCCTATGGCCACCTTCCAGCTCCAGTATCAGACCCTGGTTACCATATAGAACCAAAGTCCTCGTCATTACGAATTAAAGGAGCCCAAACTCGATAGGGTTATGTCGTTTTATTGCGGAGGTCCTATGGCCACCTCCCAGCTCCAGCATCAGACCCTGGTTAACAAATAGGACCAAAGTACTCGTCAATATGAATAAAACGAGCCCAAACTCGATGGGGTTGCGTCGTTTTATTACGGAGTTCCTATGGCCACCGTCCAGTTCCTTCATCAGATCAGCTCCATGTTATCATAACATTGCATTGTCACGATATACATATTATTATGTGCAAAATTTCAGCCCCATCGAAAACCGAGAAGTGGTCAAATCTACATACATACATACAGTGCAAGCTAAACAAAAGCTTGTAAAAATAAAAGTTGATCAAACACATCCCTGTATCTACTATAGTATATATAACACAGTAAATAATAAACACCTATTAAATTCAAAATTAACATCTACGATATTTTGCTAGGCGGCCGTACCGATTACGCGACCGAGGCCGTGTTCCGTTTCGCGATTATAACGACCATCAGCACTGTGAGCGCGCTAACAGGCGGCCCGTTTCGCGACAACAGCGTTCACGTTGGATGTGATGACGTCATTGATTGCGTCACAAACAACGTTTACAGTGCTCAGGCCAAATTCGTCAGCACCGTGAGTCAAATGTCATTGTCGAGTTAACATTTTGTTTTGGTTCACTAATTCGATGGTTGAAAATTACTTTATAATTGAATTGAAGACAAAAATAAGCCAAATATCCTAAAAAATTAATTAAATATAAGAAAAAAATGACGACATTAGAATTACCAGTTTTTGTTGAAGAAGAAAACAAAGTAATTTACCTCAAACTGTCTTCTGAAGACGCTAAAAGAGCAGAAAATGGTAAAGGATAGGTACAAGCCAATGAAAAACTGCTAAAGCTTGAATATCACAGAAAAGAATTGAAATTACGAGTTAAATTCTTTTTGAGGTTATGTTTGTTTTGATATTATTGACATAAGCGCGCTCACGATCGTTCCGAGACGATAGCATGCCATTGGCATCATTATCGCGTCTATTGATTCGGTTCGGGCGTGAGCAGTCTGAGTACTGTGAGTAGTGTAATCTCGAAACGGAACAGGGCCCGAGTGCGCTTGTGTGCGTGAGCCACGCACACAAACAGAGACTAGAGAAATTTACCTAAACTAGCTCGGGCTCGCGCGGATGGTGGGCCCTTAAGGGCTGCGTCTTTGAGAAATTTCAAATGGATCTGTTATTCTACTTCATTTATGATTATGACTACATTTTTTTAAACCCTAAAATGTTTGTTTTTATTCAATGTGCTGCTATGGTATATGAGAATAATATAATTTGTAGGCAATAACGTTAGTATTATGGCGAAGATGAAAATGGGTGTTGTAAAACGGCCTTAAAACGGATTATACGTATCTCGCACGAAATACGCATAATGATTAAAATTTGTTTAAGTCATAGACCGAATTATATTTGAAACAGTCGAAGCGCTAATCGAATCTATTGAGAGATTTTTAAACCACCCTTAAATAACCATTAAGATCAATATAGCGATGTGCTTTTGCTTTGCTGTCAACGTCTGTTATTCAGGGTCGTCATATTTGTACTTACTGAGTTTTCACCAAATTATATTGGTCAATATTTTTCGCGCGTGAGGAGTAGTGACACATCCGTCCATTGTAACAGATAGCGTTCAATATGCCCGCCTGCGAATTTTTCTTATTTCTCATGGGAGTCGTAGTTTCGTCACTAAGTGGAGGACAGTCCCTTCCTGCGACTGCGGCGGGCGTGTTTTAGCAACAGACAGGAAATATTTACTTTTTGCCCCCACCTGCTCGCGGCAGGGCTGTAATGATACCCGGCTTTGAGTTTGCAGCGAGATTTTATTGCAGCGACCGAGCGACGGATACGGACGGATACACTTGTAATGGTTGTTTCTCTGTGCTATCTTGAAATACGCAGATATTATGAAGCGCTATCATATTTTTTACCTCTGTTTCTATACAATGCCTGTCTCCGACTTATTTGCTTAATTTATTTGTGTGACAATTAGACGTTCATAAGTACACCTTGTGACTAATGGATAAATGTATTTGATTTGAGTAAGTTTTCCAATAATTCCGACACGCATTTTTATGTATATTAATGTAAAATGAAAATTATGTATGCGTAATGTTAGCAATTTAAAAAGAGACAAAAAATTAGACCTTTCCGGTCTTATTACAAGAACTGCAGGCCAATTATGGATCTTTCATCGTATGATATGGTATCATTTTAAGAAAAAGAAGTCATGAAATTCTGCATTTCGTATTACCGATCTCCAATGATATCATCACTATGTCATAATGTCAATAATATCATCATAAAATAATGAACAAATGATCAAATAGTCTGACCGGAAATGGTATTTTTCTTTTCACACTTTTATGTCATATGATATCATTTGCAAAACCATGAGATCGGTAATAGGTCCTCTGGTCTTAAGTTAGTCTTGGTTTAAACCTAGTGCGCTTTCATTTGTGTTAATATACATAGATAGAGACAGCGTCATCTTGGTCAAAGAAGTACCGTCTAATTACAAAACATGGTCTACATAATAATATATGTTTATAATATATTTTTCTCGAGGCTCTCACAATTTTTTCACGAGGCTATCACAATTTTTTCAAGGCTCGCAATTTTCTAATAGGTGCGGTAAAGTTAGCGTTTTATGTTTGACGTCAATGAAATTGCCTGTAAAAATCTATGTTGAATAAAGATTTATATTTATTTATATATACCATATATACTTATAACAAAATCTGTCGTCACGATGTTTGTCCGGGATAAACTCCCAAACTACTTAACCGATTTTGATGAAATTTGGCTTGCTGTATGTAATATTGTCCAACTTAAAAGATAGTATAATTTTTATCTCTATTATTGAACTCAATATTTATTATTGCGAATTTAATGGTTTGCAACTATTTGTGAGTTCCATTAGTTTCTCACAGATAGCGGTGCATGTGAGTTAATTTATCGATTCAGAACTTTATTTATTTATTGATAAATTGTGCATCATCAATTTTATGATTGATAAAATACGATACTAATAATAATATCCTAATACATAAATACAAAAAAATAAATAAACTAATTATATATTACTAGCTGCCCGCCCCGGTCCCGCACGGGTGTACTAAAAACCTATTGACAATACAACAGTGTAAGAAACCATAGATATGGAGTAGCCTGAGTGTCAATCTGTCAAGTTTGTCACTCTTACGTGAACATATTTTAAATTATTTTTTTCAAATATTTTCTTTTATACAAACCTTGTCCTAACAATAACGAATACATAAAACCAAGAATCATCCAATTTGGTGCAGTCGTTCGAAAGTTATGGGCGTACATACATTTCGAAGATCTATTTCTATTTATATAGAAGATTTCAATCAACAATTAATATATGGATACTAGATATTACCTACAATGCTTATCAAATTAACCAAGTGACTATTGAGTTTGAAGGTAAATAAATTTACGACCTCGGTTTCTGAAGTTTAACCTGCTAGTTGCTAGTAATTCTTAATTTAAAGAGGGAGAGCGTTCCAGAGAAGTATAGAAGAGAAGTTTGTCTAGGTTGGGTAATCATTCAGTAGATGGAGGTGTTACGATTTCTTTATGTACTATTTTTTGTATTAAAATCTTTAAAAAACACGTCATTTCGTCTCGTCTTTTTCCAAGACAACTGGGACACGTGTATAATGGCATTCTTTGCGCACTTATATCAAAACCTTCAAAACAAAAATATCTTAAGTATCGTAATAATTGTCGGAAGGTACGAGGAATATCATAGAAAAAATAGAAACTTAGCATGTAACTACTTGGTGCAATATTACCATCTTCAAGTTATGGCGATTTACCGAGTATGTCTGGAACATTCTTAAACGCTCAGAGCATATTCCACATGAGCTGTAAAGTTCTCGCCCGAAGACAATCTGTCGTCACGCGATTCGCCAGTATCCGTAATGGGCAATGGCAGTTCCGGCCGTTATGCACATTATACGCGCTCGTGTATCACAAGTAATTAATTGGCGCTTTCGTTTTTAATTTTAAACTTATCACGTTATATACATATTTCTCCAAACTCCATAGAACTTAGAGCGCAAAGGAAAAGTGAGTTTATAGCCGTCGAATTGTTATCTATGGTAATTATTGAATTTTCATCACGGCAAAGTCGAAGGCACATTCATGTCTGAAATATTGACTTGAATTTTCACTTGGCCTTTACCGTGCCATATTGACATTTAGGCGGTGGCGGTGTAATAATTGACAACTTTAAAAATATTCCGCATGGAAACTACAGAACAAAAACCCAAATGGTTCAATGACGGCCAGTTTTGGATTTTTAACAATGAATGACTTGTCAAATTTTTTTTTAAATCTTCTAATTTTTGTAGAGGCAATGACAAACATTCAAAAACTATACAGCCCCACTACGTCGTTATCTTAAAGTAAAGCAAAATAACAAAATATGTATTGAGTCTTCACATAATTATTTATATATTAAATATAATTGAGTCAATTATTAGTATGAAAGTAAATTGCTCGCTAGGATTGAGAATCAATAGTAGTAAATTTACAGTTTTACATATCGTCTTATTTGCTATCGACCGTGCAACTTCTGTTTTATTTGTATGTAGAGTCGAGCACGCTCCGTATTGATTTTACAGTGTTAGTGGTGAAGTTGCCTGCGGGCGTGCATTGGGTATTTCGTCCACGTCGCGCTGCGCTCCCTGCGCGAGGGCTTGCCATGGTCTACGTGACGAAATGTCCCTCGAAGAAGCCCCCATCGATTTACCTCTCTCATAAACTTGCACAGCTTAGTGCCTATCTGGCATTTCCGTACTGGCACCATTCATAACTATTAAAGTGTATTTTGTCAAGTAACGGACAGAGCGTGTACAGTAGGATACTTATAAAAATGACTCATTGTACTATTTCAGTTGTGTGAATCATCTCTTTATTGTTTTTGAGCGCTGTTTGTTTAAGTTGTCTATTAGTTGATCTATAATAACTTGACTCACCATTGTTCATTTTCGCATGCATCTTCAAACTTAGCAGAGGAGCGGATCCCGTTGAACTATGAAATATGATAAATTTTATATATGTACTGACCCGTTCACGCGTTGCCGAGGTTCAGTTCAGTAGTTATAGTACCTACGTAGTAGTTATAGTATTCAAATTAAAATTTATTCAAGAAACTCTGTTATATTGTAAACATTAAACACACATGACGTGAAATAGACTGTAGCATCAAGAAATCGAAACACAATGCCATCTACTGGATGATTAGGTAGGTACCCAACTTATATGACTAGGTGTTGTGTCGATAAATTAACTCACATCGTCTGCTTGAAACTTATGAACAAAATAATTCACAATAAATAAATATTTAGATCAATATTCCAGTTTAAAAACTATCCTACCTTTCAAGTTGTACCGAATTGCGTACAGTGAGACAAATTTCATCAAATCAGTTAAGTAGTCTTGGAGTTTATCCTGGACTGACATCGTGACGCGAGATTTTTATTCAAATTCAAATTCAAATTCAAATTCAAAAATCTTTATTCAACATAGGCCTTTACAGACACTTATTGACGTCAAAACAAAGCAAAACAATCTAATTTAATGAAATCATATTAACCTTGTATGTGCATACATCCTGAATATACTCAAGATGTCTGCAAATACAAGTAGGAATGAAAAAAAAAAAAAAAGTTGACTCTACACCTGTTCGGAAATTGGGAGAGCCTTCTCGAGAAGAACAGGCAAGAAACTCGAAAGGTCAAAATTTTTTATCTCCTCTTTTAAATCGCCATTTACAATTTTGATTTTGTTACAGGGTCGTCAATTGGAAGCTGACCTCAAAGCAAAAGTTTGAGCTCAACTTCCATTACAAGAATAGATGTGTTAATTCACATTATATAAGCTATTTCTGAGAGAAGTGCGTGAACTTAGCTTATAAATTACTCTCACTGAATGTTTCTTTGAAACAAAACGCAGTACATTGTTAAATATTAGAAATGAGAGTTCAAACCCAAGCTTTTTTGTCCGTCATGTAATCAGACACTTTATAATATGCTTTTTTAATAAGTACATCTTTGATTGCAACTTTAAATTTGTTTAAGCTGAGTTCTTGTATACAACTTGGGATTTTATTGTAGAAACGTATACACAGGCCTCTAAAAGAATTATTGATTTTTTGGAGCCTGGTATTTGGTAAAGCTAACATATTCCTTTGTCTAGTATTAACTGAATGAATATCACTATTTTTACAAAACAAATGAATATTTTTACGAACATATATTAGATTCTCATAAATATATTGCGACGCTACTGTCATAATACCAATTTCTTTAAACTTTTCTCGCAAAGAATCTCTCATTTTAAGGTTATAGATAGCTCGAATAGCCCTTTTCTGGAGTACATATTACCTATATAATAATATAGATAGAAGAAGATAAAGTGAAAAGTAATTGTCGAATGTTGGAAATGCCGCGTTTTACATTAATTGGTTTTATGTCTCGCTAACGGGAGTACTTAGTCGCGCTGCTCTCTTGGGGAACGACTCATTAGTGCGCAGAAGTGGACCACAGAATGGTTAATTGCTGTCCCGGTGCACTGCAAGCTTCAGTTCGTGCGGCGGCGACGGCCAAGGGAAGGGCTCGCCCGCGAACACTTTGCATGATTAAACGGAACACAAATTAATATAGGACTAGAGTCGGTTATGTCACGCGTTCCAGTGAATTCAAAAGAGTCGGGGCAAAAGTCTGTATTTCTTCCTGAGGCATCATAGGGACTTTATGAAATTTAATTAAAATTGGTTCAGCGACTAAAGCGTAGATAGACGGACAAAGTTACTTTCGCATTTATCAATGCTTATAAAAAGCTTGCGTCACGATGTTTGTCCGGGATAATCTCCGAAACTACTTAACCGATTTTGATGAAATTTGGCTTACAATATGAAGTTTGGTCCAGCTTTAAAGATATGACACTTTATATCTCGATTATTGATCTCAGTATTTATAATTGCGAAGCAAATTATTTGTTAGTTCCAAAAGTTTCAAACAGATGGCGGCGTGGGTTGATTTAATTACACAACAATTGGTTTTCTAGGTTGGATAGCCATCCAGTAGATGGCGTTGTGATTTAATTTCTTGATGTTAGAGTCTATTACACTAGGATGTTTATATAAGATTGATCCTTATCAATGTTATATTAACATCCTAATCATATTTAATTTTAAACAAAGCACATATCATAATATAACTATTAACTGTTGAGCCTCAGCAACGGTTTGCCGGTCAGCTAGTAATATTATAAGGAGACATACGTACATGTATGATTTGTTAATAGATTCTTTGAGTGGTCGTACTCGGTTTGGTTTGTATTTTGAGAAAATAACACAATGGCACATTTCATTATATACGGTGGTAGTTAATTCAAAAAATGTGCTTTATGTATTTTTTTTTGGTTTTTAAATCTCCGTTAATTATATTTTCCATCCATACTTACTAATATTATAAAGTTGAAGAGTTTGTTTGTTTGGTTGAACTCGCTAATCCCAGGAACTACTGATTAAAATTGAAAAATTATTTTTGTGTTGGATAGTCCTTTCATCGAGGAAGGCAATAGGCTATATAACATCACTACGACTAATAGGAGCTGAGCATCAATGAAATATGTTGTAAAAACGGGAAAAAATATATGGCGAAACGTAGTTCGCGGGCACAGCTAGTTATTAATAAATAGCCCTTTAAAAGGGCCTGGTTTAGTTTGTCTGTTTTGTCTTTTTCTAACATATGTTAAATTCACTTTTAAACTTTCGCGTTGCATGATTTACATGGAAAAAAAAACGGGAATGAACGAGATATATATTACTCATAGGTACATTTTTAAGGTACCTATGAGAAATCTATCGTGTAAGGTATGAGTAATTTGAATAGGGACACAATAAGTGTAGTGTGTGACGGCAGCAGAAGAAACATCTTGAGGGTGGATGAATGTGAATCTACCTCACATACGGAGTGAAAGTTCTCTAGTCCGCCTGTGACCACGGTCGGTGTAACCCGGCTCAAACGTCAGGCATTTTAAATAGGTTTTTTTTTGAAGGACCTATGCTGTTAGCCGCAGATGGCTGTTACAGCTTCACCTTGATTATTTGTAAGAAGGCGAGAACTTTGGTGGGTCCTCAAGCCTCGTTTGGCTTACCTAACCTGGTGGATTTCTAGCTCAGAGAGGCATCACCACGGGGGGATTTTAAATAGGTATGAGTGATCTATCGCGTTAATTTCCGTTTTTACCCATAGGGCAAATTTTATTGGAACGAGACAAAATTATATATTATAGAGTAACTAAGTCAGCCTTTAAACAAGTTTATTAATAAAGGGCGTTATGTATAATGCTAAAAGTCACTAATTAACTTATTACTCCCGAAATCTAGAAAAATATTTGACAAGAGAGTCTGAGCAGAAGCTAAGAGAAAAATTTCAAAAGCCTTCCTTGAAGAGTAGAATGTAGGAAATGGTGGTTGCAACAGCCAAAACGAACAAGATGAAAACGCTAAATTGAACACAATGTTCTATTAGTTATAATACATTTTCCATTTCTTACTAAACCAAGAGAAGGCGATGGCGATAAATAGAACTGTGGTGGTATACTCGTACTTATTTGGTTGCTTCGTTTTTTGATCGAGACGAGAATTAAGTTCGAGTGTGACTAATGGTGCTGCGGCCCCGGACTGGTCGTGACTGCCGCGAGTCTAGATTTGACAAACCATAAATATACTGGTTATATTTCATTACTGCACATGTGCGAGACTCGAACCTGTTAGTTTGGGGGTTTGTTCATCCAATTTTTCATATAACAGAATTCATTACTCGCTACGTCAGGAGATTCCAAACATTTCCAAGTCGTGGCACACTTAGAAAATGTGAATTTTCTGACGGCACCCTAGCCATTTTTTTCTATTTCTTTTTATTATGTTTGTTGTACCTTTTTTGGAATTTTGCTTTTTAGCAGAGATCAAAAACTCAAAATGGTCGAATCAATGTCCAGCGTAATAGAATTGTTAACAGTGAATGTCTTTGCCATCTCTTTTTAGAACTAAGCTTTTTTATGGAAAATGTATGTAATAAATAATGACTTATTGTTTTAATTTTACTAGAAACAGTCATACGGATATATTCATAATAATCCTACGGCTGCACTTAGTCGTTTTAGTGCGAGCAATTTTAAAATATAATACTTAAAATTAGGATAATTGAAAATGTCGAATTACTTCATACATTTGTCTATTTTTTCATACATATAATACTTAGGCTCCACATGCGTCGTAATGCGTTAATAAATGCAATAAATTTTACATTAATTGACATGCCGCTAACTTCGATTAACTTAGCTCTAGTTAATTGGCATTGTAAGAAGTCAACTAACAGCTAGTAATCACTGATTTATCGAAATAAAAAAATGTGTGTAATTGTAATTCCGGCCGTTGGGGCGGAAAGGTCCTCGAGTGGCGGCCGCGTACCGAGAGACGCAGAGTTGGTAGGCCCCCCACAAGGTGGACCGACGATCTGGTGAAGGTCGCGGGAAGCCGCTGGATGCGGGAGGCGCAGGACCGATCGGTATGGAGATCCTTGGGGGAGGCCTATGTCCAACAGTGGGCGTCTATTGGCTGATGAATTGTAAATATGTACCTACACCGTTGTCAATTTTACACCTTTATAAATCGAAAAATGTTTGTATTCAATTCCAATTCTGTTTACAAAAATAAAAAAAATGCTTCGATACAGTTACCATTCCTAAATGGAAGTGAGAGCTTTGTGGCATTTGTGAACGTTGATATTCGTGAATAATTTAGTTTATGCATTGTTTATTATCGGAGAGCGGCTCAGTGGTGTCGGTGGGTTGTTTGATTCGTATAAAAATAGCTATGGCCACGTGGCCCTCACAATTATGCCCCCTACCAGCCCTGCACGCACCTTTGTTTACACCGAGCGGCTGAGTGATTTTGCCATGCTTTACTTTCTCACCACTTTAGAAATCGTTAGAGCGCTATAAAAAGAAGTCAGTAATGCTTTTAATAGGAGCATTTCCTATAAGTACACTTGTCGTGGATAGCAAAGGAAAAGGCGGGTGGAGTGAAGAAATAAAGGTGAATTTCGGAGTTATTAAAAGAATTATAAAATAAAAGTACATAGGTAAACCTGCGTGACAAATAAAATAGCAGGGAGAAAGAGCATAGACTTCTAGCCGTAACAAAACAAATGCAACTGGAGGGAATTTAATAGGAGAATAACGAAACTAATGTATAAACTGAATGGAAATGGAGAAGTTGACAAGAGTCTCCAAGGAAATTGTCCAAGTTATCCATCAAAAAGGATGTCCTAAATGAAAAGTAAAGATTTTGGAAGTCAAATGATCAGATATCACGTAGAAAAATTTATATCTCTCTCTGCATATCATGTAGCAAGCAATATATACCATTAAACATCATACATTACATGTTAATTTATTTTTTGTTATTGCTGATTTGAATTCACCCAGCAATTACTACGCTGAACTAATGTATTCCTGTTTATCAAGGCATATATCTAATGTTATAATCCCTCTTCAGAAAAAGAGTTGGCAAATAAAGACTATTCAAAGGGTGGCTGAACCCTAAGATCCATATTGACTGTAGTTTGTATTTCTTTTGATTGCATAAACGATAAGGCTGAACGATGTTTGAAGTATGACATAACGTTGAAATAGTGATAATCTGGTAAGAGAAATTGAACCATTAGCATGTGGTAAATATACCACAAAGTTAATTATGATTTGCAGCTTGACTTGACTTACTTTGAGGATTTACTGATGTCAAAGAACTCCATTATAACAAAGAAAGAGAATGAATGAAGGTTAGACGAGGATTTTTTTCTCCTAATGAATCATACCGTAATCCTGTAGTCAGATTTAACTTTACTATTTGCTCATTATTTAAAATAATGACAACGGAATTGGCATCTGAAATCAGTGATTCTATATTATACTATAACATATGATGTATTTACGATTTTCTATTTTTAATAATTCATTTTTATACATTTTTAAAATCTTCCAATGTTAATGATTGAACTTTAAGCTAATTGTACAAACTTCCAGTTTAGTTCTGGAGTAGTGAGATTAATTATGTCGATATCAGAAGCTGGACAGCAGACAATCTGTAAAACAATCTTACGTGTCATCCTTTACAAGTTACCTATATCTGCATCTGAAATTAGTGATTCTTTATTATACTATAATATATGGTGTGTTTACAAATTTTCTATTTTTAATAATGCATTCCTAAACATTTTGTAAATCTTCGAATGTTAATGATTTAACTTTAAGCTAACTGTACAAACTTACTGTTTAGTTCAGCAGGCCTATTATGGATCTTTCATCGTATGACATGGTATAAATTTTGAGAAAAAGAAGTCATGGAATGAGTCATTTCGTATTACCGATCTCCAATGATATCATCACTTTGGCATAATTTCAATGTTGTCATCATGATATAATGAACGAATGATCAAAAATCTGACCGAACGTCTTATTTCTCGTTTTGCAAAATTATTTCATATGATATCATTTGAAAACCATGAGATCGGTAATAGGTCTGCTGGAGTAGCGAGATTAATTATGATGATATCAGAAGCTGGACAGCAGACAGTCTTACGTGTAGTCCCTTCACAAGTCACCTATCCTACTACTTTACCGTCTCGTGTCAGTATCTCAGTGAAATTAGTATTCATTCGCCAGCCTTATTAACATCGCTGGTGGTGTCGTGTCGTTGCATGCCGGGCGTGCTCGCCCATATTTACGTTGCGTGCGCGGGAGCGGCCTGATTTACAGCCCCTCTCACTTGGGTCGGGGGAGTTGGATTGCTGTGTGGCGTATGTCATACGATATATTTACACTTTTAATTTTCACTCTCTCACGCACTTCGATGTAGTTTTCAAGAGATCTTTGTATCGATACTGTCAACGGATGTAAATTTTTGTATTGTGAAGTGATATTTGAATACATCATTTCTAAATCATGAGTTTATATTAAATACGAGCTGTTATTTCACGCGTTCCCTAGGGAACTCATTAAAATCGGGATCGGGGATTTTTGCTTTATGAATTTTATAATTTTTTTAAATAGTCTTATGTTCAGGATGGACTTAAGCTAGCTCTATTCCAAATATCATTGACATTGGGTTAGCTGTTTATATATGTATAGGTGCTGTGACTGAAACAAACAGGCAAATCGAGTTATTTTCGGATTTGTAGTATCAGTAGGAATTTGTAGATTTGAACGACAGAATATGTTTGACTCATTATACACTCAACTAATCAACAAAGTCTAAGACTCAAGCCTATTTTGGTAAATTACTAAAAACTTTGAGGTATTTTATATAAACAATGTTAGGTATAAAAGCGTAATTTTAGGCTTGTTTATTAAAATAAAATAAAAAAGTTTCAACAGTACAAAAAAGTTTTATTTATAAAGAAAAGAATTGGTCCAAAAATAAATACAGATAGGCATTAAAAATGCTTCTTTTTTAATTTTGGTGTTTGAAATCGTTAAAAAAATTGTAAGTAATAAATCAATAGTCAGTTGGACCTCCTAAAGCATTGGCTAAGGCTCTGCATCGTCTTGGTATGCTGAATATCAGATTATCAATAGTGGCCTGGGGTATTATGCTCCATGTCCGAGAAAGATGTAAAAAAAGATCTTGTCGGCCAGGGATGCTCATTGAATTTAGAAGATTATTAACCTATTAAGAAACCTTTGTATCTTTCAAAATTTGGAGATATCCATTAACCCAGATGTGTTAATGGACAGGTATCTCCCAAATTGTTATCTTTTTCATATGATCGTCTTAGTTCATTACTTAGATTTTTTTTTATGTTAACCAACACCTCTTTGAACCTTTCAAATTGGCATAGTCATTAAAAATCCTCAATTTGGGAGTAACGTGAGACACTTTAGTAAGCTGAGAGATTGACAAGATGAACGGTGTCGGTCAGTAGGTGTTCGGGGGACTTCAAAAGGCGAGGGTGATTGATCCACCCCGGCCGTCCCCTGACGGATAGCAGAGACGATCCGACGGATTCTGTCCAATGCCAATTTATGTGTCGCATAAATCTGCCGCGCCGTCGTTGACGTGTTTGAGATCACGTGCGCTTATTAATTGAAAACCGATGATGATGTCGATTCGAAATTCTATTTTCGGATCTACGCGTTTCGTGTCTTCGTTTTGAATGGGCAATATAAGTGAGAAATTTTAATCCTCCTTTATATTTTTATGTAGGTGTGGCTGTAATTTTATAGAATTGATTAATCACTTGTTTATTACTTGAAACATTGTAGTGTTATCTATCATGCACTTATTGTCTGAAAATAAATTCAGAAAAGTGAAAGATATGCCTCTTTTATCTTAAAATTATGTACTTGTGTTGATTCATTCAATCACACTACAATACTGGTTGGCAATTGTGAACATCGTCTCTGGCTGTTCGCACATTATACTGCAGCGGCAGCGGTACCGCCGCCTCCGCTGTTCTGCTTCGCTAGTCTCTTGGATTTGTATGCAAATGTCACAGAAACCACATACGTACAATAATAACCGAATGCAGTCACTTACCTTCGGGTGGGCAACCAGTTTGCTTGCAACTTAGTTGTATAAAAAATAATCTTGAGTAAATATATATTTGTTAGTGTTGTTAATTATTGCCTAATAACCATTAAACTTTGCATAGTAATCACTCCTCAATATTAACAAGGGTCGTTCTTGGTTGTATAAAAAGCTTCTAATAGGTTCTAATTTGAAATTTTCCTCTAGCATAAGAATGTGATCGCTCTTAATAACGCAAGGGACATTTAAACGCTTCTTACGCATGTTTATTTTCATCTTGTGCAAGTAAGAAGATAATCTGGTGTGGTGACATCAGCCAATGGAGCCCGATTGAAATATGTGACAAATGTGCGCTCGCCCTCATGACGCCGGCGCCGACAAATTTTTTTTTTCTGCTCAACATTCAGCGACATTGAGATATGTGATTTGAAAAAGTACAAATTCTCATTGCCAAACGGAAAAGGGGTTTGAATGAAATTTTATGTTTCCAATTTATGAACTGTCAAAGATGTAACTACTAATGGCGACACAGACACTGTGTGTTACCGCCGTGTCTCCAAGGATAAAAGTTTCAAATCCTTTTATTATTCGTTGAACTATAATGATATAAAAGTGACGCACACAATTTCTGCAATATTAAATCGATATGCACCAATATAAGAGTTAATATTTTTCACGTACGTTAATACCATAATAACTCAACTTGCCAATTTATGATAGGTGGGTGATATGATAAGATAAAGCGTTGCAGACTGTAATTTAGCGCACGTTTGAAGAATATCTATATTGCAGTGGATGATGGAGTATACCTATACACCGTGTTCCTGAGGATATGCATGAACTTGGGCCTATTATTCAGACCATGAAACTGAGTAACTTTGACTATGAGACCAATACTATAATCGCGAAAAAAAAAACAGCTGCTTCATAGAAAAGTTCAAGTTCTACCAGACCGCACAGTAGATTTTTTTTCGGGATTTCAGAGCTGGCCCCATAGTGACATTTGTTCAACTTGATGGTCTTAGTAACGGGCCTAAGTTAATGCATATCCTCAGGTACACGGTGTATATTTCAGCCGCAAGCCAGCAGTGGAGCAGGCGGCAGGTTGTAAAATTATATTGGGTCTGTGACTAAGTGAACATATTACGTCACAGTGTGCAACGCAACTGTGGTCCTTGTAGAGTTTAGGCAATCTCATGAGAACTTCATTTACCTTAAGTGTAGCCCATTATCATCGGTTTAAAATTAAATACATAATATATATGTGAATGCTCACTGCCGAATATGATTACGTTGAGTGGACAATGGAATAGCGGGGCACGTATAGAGATGATGTAAGCGTCGATTTCCTGCGGGCTGAAGTGGTGTGATTGCCGAGCGAGGAGCGTGCCGCGGCGCGGCTGCCTGCTAATTAGCCCGCGTGACGTCACCGCGGGAGCTCAACGGAGCCCGCCATTATCGAGGGCTTTCGCGCGGAAACGACAACGACCGCCGCTTTCTCCGACTTTGCAATCACACCAATGCTATACAACATTATCGACAGGTGCAGCCGAAGGTCATATACAGCACAAACGCCTTTTTTCATCGTACCACTCGACACCGCAGTGGGGTTCATCCTTATCATCTGGAAGCGATATCGTCCAGTACGGTTCGCTTTCAGCGCACATTTTTACCACGAACGTGCCGGCTCTGGAACGAACTTCCCGCTGCTGTTTTCCAAGCGCTACAACATGTCCCTATTCAAGAGTAACATTAAGAGAGCATTATTCTCAAGATTGGCAGCGACCTAGCTATGTCCCTGATATTAGCGAAGTCCATGGGCGACGGATACCGCTTAACATCAGGTCTTTCAGCAATAAAAAAATTGTTACGTTTAAATGTGATTGAACAAGCAGCTTCAAAAGTGTATACGCGGTTCCAAATAACACCTCAGCCAACTGTATCTGCACGCGATGCACTCTGCTTATTATCGGATAAGGCTTTGGCGCTCCTCCAGTTCGCCAGGATGTTGGGCCATGACCCGAATCCCTCTTATTTGGTAGGCCTATGCATCAGTGACCTGATTGGCACTTCAGATACGTATCTTACTTAGCATCGGCGATAAAGTTGTAAGAAAGCATAACCGCGATTATTGATAAGGCGGGCGGAGTCGGGGCGCGTCGCTGAGCGTGACTCATGTTAATGGCAGCAATTATGGCGAGTGGCGCGGCCGCGGCGGCGGCGAGGAAGAAACGTGCCACGTGCCACCGCCTTAGACTCGAGCACAGATGTTACACCTTGAAACCAAATCATCAGCGTAACTCTTTATGGCGAAGTAGAATGCAATCTTATTCATCTCCGTGCCGGCAGCGACCCCGGGCCGAAGCCAGTTACGGGAACTTACTGGAGCTTTAATAGGTTGTTGTAAACTCAACAGACATCTGCATTGAATGGGCTTGACTGATGTCCCCGTGTGTAGATTTTGTGGTGAGGAAGCGGAGATAATAAGTCACATTTTAAATGAATACTATGCTCTTATCCTCACAAGGAGCCAAGCTCTGGTTGGACCTTAGCTGCCAATTCATGATTCGAAAAACACTGTCTCCAAATCGCCCGCGTAAAAATTGTCGAGTGATCGGCTATGTTGATATGCGTAAGTCGCAGTGGCTGCTGCGGGTCGCCCTTGTAGCCCTCTGCTTCTTTCTTGTAATAGATAGACAACCGTACAAGCGTGTGTGATATTCCCCTCCTCCTCCCAGTGTGAGGGGATCCACTTAACAAATACATGTCAATTTTGTCCTTGGCGAAACATCTTTGCTATAAAGGCAGAAACAAACTAATGTGTCGTGTTGTGTTGTGTTGTGACGCGTCAGAAGCGTCAGAATCGGTTGCATACATTTAATATGGCTAGAAACACATTATTACAGTGTTGTGTCGTGGCGCAAATGTGTTTCTAGCCATATAAAATGTGTGAAACCGATACGCTTCTGACGCGTCACGACACAATAGTTTGTTTCAAGCGTAAGTTAATATTCGTTAAAACGAAAGCTTACTAGTCAACGTATATGGTAACAAGATAGTTTGATCTTGCTCGACAACTATTAGTCATACTCAGCCTAAACGCCAGAGAATGTGAAAGAATAGTATTGTAATGTTGTCGATTTAAAAGAAGACAAAAATAACACTTTCTCAGTCTTATTACATAACAGGTCCACTTGCCGCAATTTTGCAAAATTTCGATTTAACTAAAACTAGATTAAACCCTAACAAAAATGTCAAAATGTAAAATCTGGATTAAAAAATTTGACATTTTCGTATGGGTTAAATCTAGTTTTAGTTAAATCGAAATTTAGCAAAATTGCTGCAAGTGGACGTTAGTATCGTTTTAAACCTGCATCAGGCTTCATCATTAGGTCTTTCACTTGTGTTAATAAGAGTAGATGGAGACAGTGTCAGGTTTACAGGTTTTGTAATAACACTGTCCGAGTTTCTCTTTCTTGTTTGTTTTTCTCAACATGGCTCTCATAATTTCGATTGAGGTGAATTTTCGGGAATCGATGGTGGAGTCAACTTTTTTAACTGTGTTTGACGCTAACAAAGCTTATTCCACAATAATATAAAAAGATTTGTATTTTTGCATTTTTGTATTTTTGTAATAAACTCAAAACTACTGGAACGATTTTAAAAATTCTTTCACTAATAGAAAACTGCATTATCACTGAGATGTAGGCTATAGAATTGTTTTTCCCGCGGGAAAGCGAATGCAACGCGGGCGAAGCTGCGAGCGGAAAGCTAGTGTTGAATAAGAGATTTTTGAATTTTAAATAAACGGAGGTAACGTTCTTAAATGTCCCAGCCTGAACTTGAACTGATGCTGACAGTAAGCCACAATTGTTGGGTATACTTCCCTGGCACTTATTGAAAACAAATTAGCTCTAGACAATTGAAGGCCGAACAGTGATTGAAGTTTCGATGCAGTTACACGAATAAAAGAAGGAAATCGCGTTTTTAATCTTTTAGATTTAATGACGGCGACAACTACACAAGAAATGGGATAAAAAGAGGTTGCTATTGGTACGAATGGTTAACCGCTGAAACCGTGAAAATTCAAGATTTTTGCCTTTTTTATCATGTTACTAGCTTTATGCTCGCAGATTCGCCTGTGTTATTTTCGTTTTTCCCGTGGGAATTCTATATTTTCCTGTAGGAAAAACAATTCTATAGCTTTTGTTGCTCAGTGATAGGTAATGTTGCATTCTCTCAGTGACAGATTTTTTAAAATCGGTCTAGTTGATTTAGAGCTTATTAGTTACAAACGAACATACAAAATCTACTAATCTTTTTATAATATGAGTATAGACAATCAATGCATTAAGAGGACTGTGAAGTGCCTATTCGTGACTCGAGTATGCACTTTCAAAAATACAGTTTGTTGCACACCGCTTAGAGTTGAAAGTCCGAGAGAAGTGCCTACATTTCTTATTGAAATATTGTTTCTGGCGATAACGTTTTTATCCCCTTAAACCTTTACGAAATTAGACACTTTTGGTCTCATTAGATTCAGTATACCTTAATCTATGTTTGTACGTTTTGATTTTTTGTGATTCAGTATAATTTAGTCAAAAAAGATTAAAATGCTCGAGGTAGTTTTTAAGTCTAAAATATAGATATTTAGATGCTAATAATTTATATTAGGAGCAATATTACTTCAAAATCAAAACGTACAAACCTAGATCTTCATTGTATCTACAACATTTCCAAAAAATATGAAAACTGGACTATGTAAAAAGGGAGAAAAGCGTTATCGCTTTTTGTATGAAAATTTACAGCTTCACAATCCTCTTAAGGATTTCAGGCGTTAAAATGAATTAGACTTTAGTAGTTAGGTGGCACAGTGGTAATCAGTGGTAATGTATTAGACCGGTTTTTACTACGCAGTCTGAAACAGATTGTAATGAACAGAATATACTCGTAACTTGTAATTTTGAAAACTGTTATTCAGACATTCGGGAGTTTACAATGAGAGTTCTTACCGAATTATTCTGATTTTTTAACTGCCCACACGTAACTGCCCGTTTTGCTATTTTAGTGTACAATGTTCATTTAATTACTGATTTTATTACATTATATGAATTATTTTTCTTTACTTTACTGCAAAGTTTTAACTGCCAAACTTGTTTGTAAAATATGCATTTCGTAATTTTTAACTCACCAAAACTATAATATACAATTGTCATATACTGAGTGCCCATCCAAAGATATAAATTGTCAGGATACGCGTTATAGAATCATTAGAAGGGAATGTTGAATTCGAACTCGTATACAAATTCCGTATGAAATTATTTTGTACTGATCCCAATTTAAAGATTTTCTCATGTTTTTTTGATTTTGAATGTTGTCATTAAAAACAATTTCTGTATTAGATTCCATTTCACGCAGAAAAAATAATAACCGGTACGCAATAACTCATTAATTTTAAAAAACCGGCGATAAATCGCACGTAAAACGTATATAGGTACGTTGCGTATATTCTACTAGTAGAAATAAAAAACGAGTGGGTCGAACCACTCGTTGCATAATTCACACAATGAATATTAAAAAATAGTGAATTTGGAAATTCGTATTCGAAATCATACGATTTCAAATGCGAATTTGAATTCTATTGTTTCAAAAATGTGTCTCCAGTCCTTGAAATTCCTATTATGGTAGTTTAAGTGCTTTGGATCGTGTTGTGAGAAGATTTAAATGTCACGCGTTTTGTGCCGTGAAAGGACCTAGTCTCTACACTAAATGCCATCACGATTTGCGGTTATTGAGAGCAAAAAATCTGAACCTTGGCTGCCGTAAAAGTACCAATCGGTTGTGGATGTTACGTTAGCTTGTTTCCTAGCCACAAAACGGGGTGATGCGAAACATTTACAAATATATGTTCGTGTTGTCTAAATTAAAAGAAAAATACTATGAGATCTTCACAAAAATCTATACGTTATATACGCTGCAGTTTGCCTATTTTTCTAAATTTCTTGCCGCTGATTAAATGATCATTTATTATGTTCATGTTTTGCGCATAACATTTGCACTTGGGTTACATAAAGTTCATTACTGTCGAAATTCAATCCGCGAGTCCCAAATCTTGAGTTAATAGGTCTTGTAGAATCTGAGCAGATCTACAAAATAGATTGCGGCTGTGACGGAGAGATAGACAGGCAACCAGTGATTCTGTAAGGGTCTGGTTTTCTCTTGACATTATTATATCCTAAAACCTAATGAACGGTTTAATTTTTATAGTGGTACAGATTGGATGATGAATAACGTCAAAACAACGGTGCATTGCTTCCCACAGAGAAACGACGGACAAGATAATTGAGACTATTATCGTGAGACACAACAATAAGCTTTTCTTTGAAACAATGAATAGCGAGCCTTTGTTGATTAGAATTAGATTTCGGACCTATTAATTTCTGTAGATCAATCTCGCCTACACGCGGCCCACGTTTTTGTATCTTCACTGTTTCAGCTATCAATATTTATCCATTCCATTTGAGATTATTACTTCTTGAAGCAATGTGCAGTCTCCTTATCATCGGACGTAGGAAGTTTTGAAATCTCGTTATTGCAAGCGCCAGTTGATAATTTAAGTTGTCCACCCACTCCCTCGGTGCCGGCATGCCTTATTGCGGCATGTGGGCTCCGCGAGACTTTTATTGCAGATATCTCGCAGACTTCGCAGTCCGGTTCGATGCCTTGTTAATTGTATCTATCGATATCATCTGTTATACTCTTACTAGGGCGATTACTTTAATTAATTCCTTGTATTTCGCAATTCTTGTATGTGTTATATTATAATTCTATTATTTTTGAATTCTTACCTATATTTGTTGTAAGCCTCTTCGACGGCAAAGGTTGTTGGTTTTTAGAAACTATTCATATCTCTGCATCTTTAGTACGAGATGGATTATTTTGTTGTATAAAACCACATTATTACTTTTGCTCTTAAAGTATAAAATTTGATTGCGGGCACTGGATTTTGTGCGTTGCACCGCGTAGAGAAAACTAAAATGCGTAATGAGAATGACATGCTTGGATAAGTCTTGTTACAAAATATTTTATTGCATAATAAAATAATACAGCACAATTACCGAGATTACCTACAACTTATAGTTTTTCTAATAAAAGGCGAAACCTTGTTTTTCATTGCACTATTATTTTTCTGTGTAATAGTTCTTGAGTAATTTTTTAATTTAGGTATCACTAGCTTGGCAATGTCTATGATTCTAAATAACAAGTAAACTTACTTGTTAAAAGCGACTACCTATTCAAGTTTAGGACGATGCCAAAGACTCGTGAATATACAAACATAACCTATCTCATGTTTTGGCTTGATTTTCTAGATTTGTGATTCGTGTATATATTTAAATATATTTTTTATTATTTTGTATTTTGGACACTCTCTTGACGTCATTGCCATTTTGTTTATCATGTAGGTGCAATCAAATGGTAACTCTTACTTTTGTTCAAATTGTAATACATATAAATTGGCTACTTGCTACTACCTAATTAACATAAGAAATAGTCAAATCTTCAACATCGGAATTGCTAATCTTGTCTTGTATTTGGCTTGAGTCACAATGGCACCCCGCTCTGATGTCGTTACAGGCTAATACGACACGAAATAGAGCTTAATCGCCTATAAATAGTCGAAGGCCGTCTGGCGTCTGTTCGCTGTGCCTGTTAGCAGAAAGTGCCGGTTTTAAATAAAGGTGCATGAGTTGCATGACCTAAACAGGTTCCTGGTGCAAGTTAGTTGCCCACGCGCTGAAATCATCCTGACCTCAAGCCCTGCACTCGCTGACTCATGCACCGATCCCGCCTTTAATTCTAGATATACATATTGGCGTATTTAAATCTAATGTCTATTCTCGATTCCGTTTCATTCGTAATGTGAATCGTTTGTGAAACAAACATCCACAAAACGCGTGCGCGCAGCTGTTAAGTCGACAAAAATGCATCTCTCCATTTGTCTTTAAATAGACTCGAGGTGTAGCTAACATAAAATTCAATGATGCTTCATTTCATTAAATTCTTTATAGAATCGTCGTCGACAGTTGTGGTGGCTTAAACTGTTTTTGCAATTCCGATTTTGAAAACACATTAGATGTTCGCAACAGTAACTAAATACATATTGCATGTAATTGTTGTAGCTTAAACTGTATACTGCTTCATGTCTGTAAAAGTACCTGATCGCATTACATGTTACTTTAACCAGTTTTGCAGCTTATTTTACTTAATGCTACTTTCCAGAAGCCGATGTGCTATACATATTTGATGATTACTTGTCTAGATGGGTAGGTTTATAACTTTTAATTAATAGTGTTCAGTCATGTTCTCACGCTGCCTGTTCCAGCTTATCAGCTGTTATGCTACAACTTTTCAACACGCTATGACTAAGTTTCAAGATGGTCGCATTATGTTTTATGTGAACATTATATATTTAAAAAAGTTCGTGGTATTCTGTAAATCTGACACGCTTAAGTATGCTAATGTCATATGTCATTCGCAAGCGGGTGTGGCGTTCCCATTGGAATTTTTTCATTAAATTAGCATGACATCATGTGTTGGCGAATTATCTAATTAACATTTTTTTTAATTGAGATTGTTGTGTGTAATATTTGCTATTTATTTTTACGGGCATAACTCGCGTCCAGCTTCGGTCTTATCGTCATTTCTTGACAACTCTACGAGGCATAAAATGGAGATTTCCCTTTGAAGATTCAAAGATCTTTGGTCTTCACATTTGATACAACTAGGCAAACTATATAAAATGGAAAAAAATACTATATCAAACTTCTAAAATATACTATATAAAATAAAAAGTAACTTAAATCTAAAACTCAAAAAATAATACAAGAATACATTACATTACATTTTTATTTTGAAGTCGGTGCCAAATTAACTAACTCATTATACTCAGCAGAGTGAACGAATCTTTGAGATGATGACTACCAGACGCAAATACTTGAATAGCTTCAAAATTAACTATTCATTTATGTTCCCGCGTTTTTTAGGATTCCGTATTTCTACTAGATTATTAATATTGGTTTAATTTGTTTGGGAATTTATTACATTCTATTATCAGCTTACTTGAATTACTTTAAAGAATACAAGCACGGGTCGTATGTGATCATAACATTATAAGGATTATCCCGAAACTCCTAATCCTAAAGGAACCTTCCCTCATCAGCTCAGCATCAGGAGATGATGTCCACCAATCGCAAATACCAGAATAGCTTTAATTTATTGTGAAAATGTGGTATGTGTCTATAAAATTTTAGACTCCTTCGAAACTCCTGGAATCCCATTATCAGATCCTAACTTGGTGACGATGGTAACTCAGGAGTATAGTCTTTGTAATACAGAAAGAATTTTGAAAATCGGTCTCATATTAGCGGAGTAATCGCGTAACATACACACAAAAAAATTTGAGAACAGGAGAGCTCCATTTTGAAAGCGGAGAAAATTTTTTTTAAGTATCAAACCGTGAGACAATAGGCGTTCAAATACTCTTGTAAGGTATTGTATGTTCCTTCCGTGATCCCTTGGTCCCTATAATGACATCATCGAATAACTCTTACCATCGGAATTTCGCCCATCAACTGGAACATTATGCGTTGGAAATTTTCGAACTCGATCGATTCCAAACACTAAGCTGTTATATTTTACTAGCTGTGCCCGAGACTTGTCCTCGTGGATGTCGGAAAATAATGCCTTCTCTATGCTACACTGATAATCAATCATCTGCCATAATCTTATATTCATAATGCGTCGTCAATGCGATCTTCCGTAAACCCCTTTCTTTTTTGTCTCTGCGTATGCTATTGGCATAAGAAATATTTGCACGCTCCATTTGCTGCATCCATCCTCCTGTAGGTTGGTGGTGTGCGCTTTCAACAAATGCCAACTTTGTACGTATTATGTTTCAATTTTAAATTGAAACTTTCCCGGTCGTCAGCCTCCTGGGCCGTCAATCGACGTAGATGGCGACGATTTCTCGGACTCACTGCGACCAGTTGTGCAACTTTCGGCGAAGATTTGTCCGTGTAGTATGACATGATCTTTTTGTGCTGTAAAATTCGCAACGTACTGTACGACTGTTATTCTTTTTAATTTGTTGAACGACGTTATTGTCACGTTAAAGCACGGGTTTTTTCGCTACGTGGTAATTATTACTGCCTGTTTGACAGGTTTTGTTGTTAACTTTAGAGGAGCAATATATGGCATTATTAAATAAACGTTGATATAAGTAATTTAATTTTCGTGATATCAGAATTTTAGTATAGTCATTTGAATATAAAATTTTACTCCTACAAGCATTTTAGTATTATAGAATCTATACTAATATTATAAAGCTGAAGAGTTTGTTTGTTTGTTTGTTTGCTTGAACGCGCTAATCTCAGGAACTACTGATTCAAATTGAAAAATTATTTTTATGTTGGATAGTCCATTTATTGAGGAAGGCTTTAGGCTATATAACATCACACTACGACTAATAGGAGCTGAGCATCAATGACAAATGTTGCAAAAACGGGTAAAAAATATACGGCGAAACGTAGTTCGCTGGCACAGCTAGTCAAGTATATGCATTAAAGTATATTGTAATAAAAGATATTGAGCTTTGAATTTTTTTGCATACCTTTCCTACTCGTATTCAGGCGCGGATTCAATCCTCAAACAAGGTTGTAGTCGCAGATGGGTCACAGCACAGCCTCCGAAAACTGGTCATGCGCGAGTCGCAATATGATCTCGCTCATAATCGATATAGTGCATTCTAATAAAGGAGATGTTTACAAAACATATGATGCCCTGACCAACATTTGTTGTTTTTTTTATCAAGGTATTGGATATAATATCATCAGCCTATCGCTCTCAATAGACCGTGAATGTGTGGTGTGACATCACAAGTCTATTAGGGTTAGGGGCATGCCCATCGTGCCCAGCCCACAACGGTGGATCCGCGCTTGCTCGTATTTGCATACATCTTTATTATGGCGAGCGTGTGTACGTTCAAGGATTAAATAATTATTTGTTAAAATCTTAGACATTGTTTTTGTTCTATGTTTAGATTTGTGTGTTTTTGGTTGACGTAAACATCATCATCATCATCCACAGCCTTCTTTATCCCACTGCTGGGTGTAGGCCTCTCTCTTTGTCTGCCATCTTCCTCGGTCCTTTTTTTTTTGAGGCGGGAGAATCTCTTACGATTCAACAAGGGGCTGAAAGCTGACAAGGCCGCCACAAGGATATGCCATTGGACTCGGGTATAAACCCCATACCTGGCTAAACCACCCTCTAGAGCAACTTCTACCTCCGTAGAGACACACTTGGGATCGGCGTTAGCCATTCCCGTGCCAATCTTGTCCAAGTCAGATTTCTTTGATATCGTCGACCCATCTTGCATTCGGTCGACCGACTCTTCGCTTACCTTGTCAAGGCCACTATTCCGGAGTAGACTGACCAAGTCTTTAAGGGATGTTTAAGGGTACCTAAATGTTTTATTTTTTGTTGTGTGCTTTTTCTTGTTTACTATTATTATCTATAAATTAAGTTACAAGGTGCGATTTTTGTTTGGGCTCGTCACGCTATCATATAAGCCATAAAGTCTATTTTAGATTTTTATTCACATAATAATTTTGTGTCGTCTGTACAGTACTGTGTTGATCGTTATTTGTTGTGCACGATGTGGCTGCCTTCAAAAAAATTTTACATTTACTAGGTTAAGGATTTTCGTTAGAATTAAGTATCAATGTAATAATTCCTGGTGGTCCAAATAAATAAACAAATACTCTGTCAGAACCTTACTCCATCTATCATTTTTTAACCTGGCAACATGTTCCGCCCAGTTCCATTTTAATTTCATTACTGCGATTCCGACATCCCGGACGTTAGTCCTTCGTCGTATCTCAGTATTTCGTACGCGATCTTGGAGTTTGATATTTGATGGACCTCAACATAATGCCTATAATGGTGAATAAAGATTTTTGAGACTTGGGCGGATGTGCGCATTCCAACATCGACGATCATTGCCCGCCCGCCGATGTTCCGCGTGGAATGCACGCCGTAATATCTCGCGAGCTAAGGACACTTCTCGCGAAACATACAGAAATAACCATCTCCCCACGCAGAATATCGTGCACTATAATAATTCTGTCAGTGCATCGCCCAGTGCACTTCGCTGCTGGAGATTTGATGCTATTTTGCTCACGCTTTCAAAATTCAATGTACTACAGACATGAATCGAATTAGATTTCGACAATTACGATTAACTTTTGATTTCCAATTATGGCGTTTTAAAGAGCGCTTAAACTGTCCAAAAGTTTCTATTAATTCGTTGTCTTGTTTTTAGTTGTTGCAGATCGATACGCCACGATAGGGCATTTTTCTAAATCTTGGTTCACGGCCGAATATGAAACGGCTTAGAAAGAGGAGCATGAGCATTGTTCTTTCTTCGGACACGTGAAAAACAACACTTGCTGACTCTATTTAGATGCATGACTGTGGTTAAACAAATAATTGTTAACTTCTTTCGTAATTTAAAAATCATTTGTAAATGACAGGACTAGGGTGACTTGTTATCAACCCTCTTGCTAATGAAAATATGTAATAAGAATCACTAATTATAAGGTCAGAAACCCTGCTATTGATATGTCAGTTCACCTCTAGACGTCTTTATATTCGGACATCAGTTGTCATCGCGTACCTACAATAGTGTTGAATAGTTGTAACCCCTTAAGTCAACATTAAATTTAATAATAATACACTTTATTGCAAAAAATAGAACACACAGACAAATAAATAGTACAAACACAGCAAAGGGCGGCCTTATTGCTAAACAGCAATCTCTCATTCAATTCAAGTTTCTCCAAGGTGTCTCTTTTCAAATTATAAATCCCAAACTCACCCAATTGCAACGCCACCGCTCGGACCATTACAAAATTGGTGTCAGACAGAAGTAGGATATTGATGGAGACAAAGTAAGTGTATCGAGATTTTCGTCGAAGCCAGAAATAAACTTCGATTCTCCACACATCGAAAATACTGTATCAAGCCTATAGGAAGCAACGTGATATATTCATCAACTCAACCGTTTACGCCGATTGAACTTCTGCTGCAATGTCGACGGGACAACTTCTACTCTTGTACGAATTTTTACGCACCGTTATAAAGGGTTCTACCTGTTCGGGATCAAAACTTCTTGAAGATACATTCGGATGTTTATGTCATTGAGTTCCTTTACATTTTGATAGTTCACCGTGATAAACCGCTATACCATATCGTGTTTAGTGGTCATGCTACGGGGGCAACTAGCTATATACCGAGATTCGTTAAAAACTGACTAAAGCGCTGCACAAACAGAGTAGAAGCCGAATTGCACTAAGCGAGTTACTTGCGCCGCGCCGCTTCCGCGGGCGGTTTCTGTGTGGCATAGTCCATAGCAACACGAACATACAAAAAATTGCACTCCGCTAAGGTCTCGCTTGCCTCCTCTGTGTGTGGAGCGCTTTATAGTTTTACTTTAAGAAGTGACAACACAATAATGTTTCGACTTTCGCATTACAAGTGGTTGCATTAAGGCCCTTTATATACGGCGATTTTTGGCAGCAATACTGTTGTTTTATAGATGCAATCATTCTTAGTGTGCACAGGGCCTAAAATAACTATTTCTGTTCTTTAATGTGAGCTAAACGTGTCGTCCACGGCCACTTTCTTTTGAAACGCGATCCCTGCTATCAGTATCAAATTATATTCCCGTTTCCATTTAACTTTCAATAGAATGCTATTAAGTTATATCATGCAAAATCTACTAAAGCACTCTGAGCAGCCGGTAAACTCGTATTGGACTATTGGATGGTTAGTTGTGTCTGAGGTTATTGCGGAGCGTTTTAGTACTTTTTTTTCTCTTCAAACTACTTAGAAAGCAGAATCAAAAGATTGTTGTTCCACAAGGACGCAATTAAATGTTTTTATTTCACCAGGCATATTAGGGGTGCGGACAAACTATTATCTAATCTGTAGTGGGGGAGGGAAACTAACGAACTGGAAAATTTTACGAGTAAAACCACAATACCACAGCGGCAGTTGAATAAGCACACAGCTTTTTATTTAACTAGGCGACAAATAGCAACGCAGTTTGTTTTTGTTTTCTTGAAGTTTTTATAATTTAGACGTTTTACGATTTAATATATTTGAAAAATGTAAAAATTAGTAATAAACTTGACCCACGGACTTTATCTAGATATAACGTCAATCTTGAAAACCGAGTAAATTTGTCTCTTCAGGAAAATAGCACTTAAAACGTTCGAAGCTACGAGTACCATTTGTTGTACCTACTCGAGTGCAACGAAAAAAGAGGGAAAGGGCGTTAGGGAACAATGATTAGCCAATGGTTTTAATTAACGCATTAACGGTCGCGCTTTTGGAGAACGCTTATTGGTGCGATGCTAAGGTGACGCTGAAGACGTCAAGTGACGTCTTCATGACGTCGTATTGGCGATTAAAGTTTTAGTAGCGATGCATGATGAATGGTGAATTGATGATGGATGCGTACGCTTCTTACTACTAGGCACTACTAGACTAGATGACTTCTCTGCCACTGGTATTTTACATCGATGCGCGAACACCATCATTTCGTTCTCTTATTGTTTTTGAGTTATTGCAGCACAACACGGTTAAATAAGACATTTTACAGGATTACGGTCCACGGTTTGTGCCGATTATGGACCGCTGGCTTAATGAAATGATTTAAAAAGAGAGCATTGCTCTTTCTTTTGACATGCGAAGTAGGAGAACATACGTGTATACTTGCGGCAAATAAATAAAACATGGTCAAGCTTTTGTCGATTCCAGTGCTTATACAATATATATTTTAAACCTTCGTATTTTAAACTAGCTTTCCGCTCGCGACTTCGCCCGCGTTATTTTTGTTTTACCGTGGGATTTTTTACGAACGAACTATCCCTATACAAACTTCATCAAAATTGGTTCAGTAGTTTCGAAGCCTATTCAAAACAAATAAACAATCAAATCTTTCCTCTTTATAATATTAGTAAGTATAGATATCGGTTTTCCGAACACCTTATGTTATTTAGTATTGTTTCAAATAATTGACGCTCTACTGTACCAAATTTTGTAAAATTGACAACATTATATCATAGGTAAGTAGTTTAATTTATCAGCGAAATAGCTCGGCTTTCTCAGGAGATATTGTTCTTGTTAATGTTTTTATTCTTCTTCGTTATATTTTTATGACATTTCCAATAAAATTGATTAAATCTAAGTAACGGTTTTTCTCTGCTTGATTATAGCTTTCCACAGTTCAGCTGTATCAGTAATATTGTTATCCGGTAAATTCTATCTACAGATCGCATGAAATTGGTATCGTTTTTAAAGTTTGAATAATGAATTTTATGCATTTATATAAATATCTATTTAACATTATATCTAGTTTCAATAAAATTAAACAAGCGATTGACTGTTTATTCAATCTCAAATTGTTTGAAATAAACAGTTGTCGAATTAAGTAAAATTACCACTAAGGTAAGGTAAGTAACACACGTACAAAACTCGTGTATCGGTCCCAGAATTACCTTAATTGGAGTTACCTTAAATACACTATGTATGTATCTATACTCGTACTAATGTTTAGGCATTGTACTTTGTTAATCTGTTGCTATCGTGAAGGATTGTGTAATAACTGACCCAAAAGTAACGCGGGCTGAGGTTTTGTATCTAAATAGTCGATTTCTCCACTCCAGATGGCCTCGGTCTTCACAGCATGCAGAATAAGAACGTTCGTGCATCACGCGTGAGCATTTATCATCCGAAACCGCCGGTTAAATAACAATTATGAATTATCTATTCAGCTCCTCTGGTTACTTGTGGCGCTTAGTTAATATTATAATCATGTTAAAATAAATGTTAAGTTATGAGGAGATATAAAATTCTGAAAATAAAACTATTGAAGTAATTAGTGAAGCGGGATTGGTAAAGTTTATTGTTTATTTTTATTATGACTTTGAAAGCCAAAGTGCGGGATGAGTAGTGCGCCTTGGTGAAGGTCTATGTCCAGCAGTAGGCTGCTACAGGCTGATGACGATGATAATGATTTTATCGGTATCGATCGACGATCTGATGGGTTATTGTCTAAGAAAAAATCTATCACGATCGCCTTTAATTCGACAGCCATTGCGCGGTTAACACAAGACTCTGCGCCGACTTCCTTTTATTAAAGAGTGATGGATGTACTGCGGTTGTCAAATTGTAAGCGACCGCTATAGAGTTTTTCTTAGACAATAATTAGGATCGGGGGCATCCCGAAACTTGTGCATTGGATAAGCTATTACTCGCTTCCTACTATACGGAACTTAACCTCTGCTAAATCTTTCGGCGAGTCGTTTCCACCTGCGCGTGATGATAATATTGTTATTTTTAACGAAAGTGGAAAAATTTAATTTGCTTCTATAAAAGAGGGGGAGAGAGAGAGAGTGACGTGGTGCTAGTATAGGAAGAAAAAGGATGTGGTTAAAAAAAGGAAACATGATGCGTTTTCGGTGTTGCTCTAATTTTCATATTTATTTTTTGATGATGGCTTATTTTTCTACATATTTTAGTCAAAATGTCTTCTTTATAATATTTTAATTCTGTCACATATTTTTTTGTTTTCGTTGGAGAAAGATCACCTCATCCTTTTTCATCGCTGTGACGAAGAAGAAAACTCTGTATAGAAGGAAAATCGAAGAACACGGAAGTGAGAAAAATGGACTATCTTATTTTGGCGTCAATAGCAGTGTTTAGCTCATTCATCTACAATACACAATACACATTCCAGACTCTGCCGCCGGGTGTCTGGTATTATCAAAACATTCCAAAGATTCTCACGCTTCGTATTGCCGTCGGGGAGTCGGACTCTGAGCCATGGGGACTATAGACTCGTTTCCCAATTCAATTGACTAATGACTCGTCTTGGAGAATTTTGTCCAATTACGTCTAACGCTGCTTTGTTCGCGTCAGTAATATTGCTGATTGGGTGTATTGTTTCTTTTTTCTCGATTCACTCAAACATCTTTGTATTATTCTATTATATCTAACGGTAATCATAAACAAACGTATACTTGTGGTCTTCTCGTTTCAATATTCAAGCTTAGTAAACTTAATACATTATCTGTTGTTAGTATAATAACTTATCTTATTACATACAAGTCAATAGGTAATCTTTGACAGTATTCAGCGAATACTAATTTAACGATGCCTACATATCTACAGCAGACTAAGCTTTCTAAATTTTTCTAATTTTCCTCCCAAATTGAATGGAAATTGTATCATGCGTAAAATTTCGAAGTGGAGTTATCGTTTTTGGTAACACGACTGGCCGTCGTCGACTGTACGGCTCTGAAAAAATGTTCAGCGAAAAAACCTCATCGCAGATGGTTCTTCTGATCACAATCTGACGTACCTTAACAAGATGAATCATCGGCGGCCGCGCAACATCACGGTCCGCACCATTTTTTATGCAACTTGCTCAACAATTTAACTGCCCAATTGCGATGCGGCTCATTACATACATGCGTGACTCAGTAGTCCGTGAACAGTGTTCTTAAATAGAGACATTGATTAACATTAAAGATTTCAATCTCCTTATTGAGAGTATTCATGTAATCTGTCCACTGAACGCAAATAACTCGGTTTCAACACACTCGGATGGTATCGTTAAATTGATAGATCAGACAGTCATTTGTCAATCTTGTAGGGTTATTGCTAAATAGACTGTTAAAGGAGCTATCCTTGTTGTAGAGGAGTACTATCTATTGAAAAGAAAACTCATAAAATATCATATATAATATATCTTATCTCTATATATAATAAAATCGTAGGGGTACAAAAATCTGTAATTGCGAAATATTAAAAAAAAAAATACACAGGTCGCCTTAAAATCATTAGCAGAACACGATAGAATAGTTTTTTAAAAAATTGTTTGTTTGTTTGTTTGTTGGTTTGTTTGTTTGTTTGTTTGTTTGTTTGTTTGTCTGTTTGTCCGGAAAGATCTCCGAAACTACTGGACAGAATTTGATGTGGCTTACACCACAATGCTTAGAATTTTCCGGAAGAACATTTAGGCATAATTTCGTTTGTTTATATTCACATTTTATTTTCAGTGAAAAAATACCATATAAAATTTTCGAATTGGCTTTAGGTAGAAAAACAACATGGCGCACGTGAAAATATTATACAAGTCTGTCACATAGTACAGAGAGAAGGTATTTTCTTCCACAAAGGAAAGGCAATGGAACTACGCCATACAGCCTGATCTTAAGTAATTGGATTTCGAAAATTGAAAGGCAGGAATGAAGTGTTTCACATAGTACAAATAAAATTTAATATTTTCTGTTAATGGCTGTGCCCAACTGGATTTCGCCAACCAAATTGTCTTTTTCTTATGTCGTACCGTGGTGGTAAGGCAAAAAGATCAAGCCATACAACCAATGTATAAAGCATTTTTTATGATAATACTTATCGAGTGACCATAAAATTTGTAGATTGGTTTAATTCTTGACTAATTTTCACAAAATCGGTACAATTTTTGAAATATTTGAAATGTTGAAAAATGAAGATACTCTTTTCAAGGTATTTTGAAAGGTGTTATATGTTTTTACATTAGGACTAAGGAATCAAACTCTTTCATCCTTTTAAAACTATTAAAAGTAATAGATTAATATCGATAATTTAAAAAAATATCTCACTGCAATTTTCTGGGTTACGCGTAGAGGGACGGGACGGGACTCTTGATCCTAATGTCTAAAATGACGGATCACATTTTTTTGGATCCACCCAAGGAACATGGATATCGAACGAAGAACCTAAAGAGTAGAACACATTGAACCTAGCCACGTTGACTTAATTTGACATGACTGCCGATAAAGTTCGTTTCCAAACCCAGTGATATGCATATCAAATGAAAGGCCTTGATGAGTAGAGCACTATGAACATAAGAAAATCGCCCTAAATTCAACATGGCCGCCGCTCAAATAAAACGGATAAAAGTTCGTTTCCAAACCCAGCAATATGGGTATCAAATGAAAGGCATCGATGAGTAGAGCACTATGAACCTAGCAAATTGATATAAATTCAACATGGCCGCCGCTCAAAAAAGGTGGATAAAAGTTAGTTTCCAAACCTAGCAATATGGGTATCAAATGAAAGGCATTGATGAGTAAAGCACTATGAACCTAGCAACATTGACATAAATTCAACATGGCCGCCGCTCAAAAAAGGTGGAATAAAGTTAGTTTCCAAACCTAGCAATATGGGTATCAAATGAAAGGACTTGAAGAGTAGAGCACTATGAACCTAGCAACATTGACGTAAATTCGACATGGCCACCGCTCAAAAAAGGTGGATAAAAGTTCGTTTCCAAACCTAGCAATATAGGTATCAAATGAAAGGCCTTGAAGAGTAGAGCACTATGAACCTAGGAAAATAGCACAAAATTCAATATGGCCGCTGCTAAAAAAAACTGATAAAAGTTCGTTTCTAAGCCCAGCAATATGGATATTAAATGAAAGGCCTTGATCAGTAGAGCACTATGAACGTAGCAACATTGACATAAATTCAACATAGCCGCCGCTCTAAAAAGAAGAATAATAGTTCGTTTCCAAGCCTAGCAATATGGGTATCAACTGAAAGGCCTAAAAGACTAGAGCATTATGAACTAAGGAAAATTGCCCTAAATTAAACATGGCCGCCGCTCAAAAAATGGATAAAAGTTCGTTTTCAAACCCAGCAATATGGGTATCAAATAAAAGGCTTTGATAAGTAGAGCACTATGAAACTAGCAACATTGACATACATTCAACATGGCCGCCGCTCAAAAAAGATAGATAAAAGTTCGTTTCCAAACCTAGCAATATGGGTATCAAATGAAAGGCCTTGAAGAGTAGAGCATTAGGAACCTAGCAAAATCGACCTAAATTCAACATGGCTGCCGCTCAAAAAAAAGGATAAAAGTTCGTTTCCAAACCTAGCAATATGGGTATCAAATGAAAAGCCTAAAAGAGTAGAGTTGAATTTATAGCAACTTAGGAAAATTGCTATAAATTCAACATGGCCGCCGCTCAAAAAATGGATAATAGTTCGTTTCCAAACCCAGCAATATGGGTCTCAAATGAAAGGCCTTGATGAGTAGAGCACTATGAACCTAGCAACACATAAATAAATTCAACATGGCCGCCGCTCAATGAAGGTGGATAAAAGTTCGTTTTCTAATCTAGCAATACAGGTATCAAATGAAAGGTCTTCAAGAGTAGAGCACTATGGACCTAGCAATATTGACGTAAATTCGACACGGCCACCGCTCAAAAAAGGTGGATAAAAGTTCGTTTCCAAACCTAGCAATATAGGTATCAAATGAAAGGCCTTGAAGAGTAGAGCACTATGAACCTAGGAAAATAGCACAAAATTCAATATGGCTGCTGCTAAAAAAAACTGATAAAAGTTCGTTTCTAAGCCCAGCAATATGGATATTAAATGAAAGGCCTTGATCAGTAGAGCACTATGAACGTAGCAACATTGACGTAAATTCAACATGGCCGCCGCTCAAAAAAGACGGATAACAGTTGCTTTTCAAACCCAGCAATAGGGGTATTAAATGAAAGTAGGCGCTGAAGGGTACCTAGAGCAGCCATGCTCTAAGTGTGTTCCGCGGAACCCTAGGGCTCCACAATACCCCTATAAGGGTTCCGCAATAATTTAGAAAAATCAAAATACCCTCTCTGGTCGAACTTTTATTATGCTTATTAATAAAGAATACACTTTTAAAAACTATTGTTTTATTTTAGGGATCCGTCAAGTATTTCGCTTTCCAAAAGGGTTCCATCACCAAAAAAGTTTGAGAACCGCTTCGGGGCCTATTGGATGTTCGATGTTAGATGTTACCTGTGTTTAGTGTCCTTCGAGACCGTGATAATTCAACGATCGTGAACTAACTAACTAACTAAAGTGATGTTAGTCATCACGGCGAGTTTGCTAACCGAACTATGCCAGCAACACTATATCGCACAGTACACGTTACAAAAACGGAAGTCTCAATACATTTTAAGGCTAACCGCATAAATACCTTATTTCGCATTCGTTTTCTGAATGCGGGCATCCGAATGTATCAAATCTATACAAAATACTCACTGACTGCCGCACACGTTCGTTTTTATTACGAACGGAACACGTTCTGTACGTACGTTTAGGTAGAATGGTAGAAATCCCGAATATGAAGAAACGAACGTCTGCGCTACGTTCACGAAACTCCGTGTCTGTATTCCGTGATCGGATATCGAATACGGAAAACGTATTTGTACAGTAGGGTTACTGTACAAATACGTTTTCATGCTATACATTAACTCTACGAACACCGCCAGTATTACGAGCGACATAAGAACGGTTCAAAGGTCAAACAGTATAGCTTGACAAGGAGCTTACTGTACGACCAGTCAAAATTGGCCAAGTTGTCATATCCAAAAAATATATTTTGTTCGTGTTACCAACGCCCATTATAAAATCTAAACTTTATTCGTATACAGTTCTAATTTATTAACAATTGTTTATTTTAATTCGAAACATGAATACGATAAAGATTATTCTTGCAACTGTGTAGTTCTTTCTACTGAAGAAGAATTTATTAATATCAATAATGTCTCTAAAACAATAATTATACTTAGTGTTTATAGTAATATGTAATGTATTTAATTCTGTAGACTGTTAGAAAAAGAGTATTACGAACCTAGGAAAATTGTCCTAATTTCGAAATGGCCGATGCTCAAGAAAGGCAGAATAAAGTTGAATCATTATGGAATAAAATGGAGGAAAAAACTAAACACTCTGTTAAGTATTTTGATGGCGAAACGTAGTTCGCGGGCACAGCTAGTATAATATAAAAGGAAGTCGGCGGTAGAGTCAGACAGAATTGACTTCGTTTCAATTGGTGAAAAATGGCTAAGAAGTCCGGTTTTGAGGTTGACGTGAACTGACTGTACAATTACTGTATTGCCCCTGATTTTGTGTGTTTTATTCAGAAAAACGGAAAGTGCACGCATATGAAACCACCTATACGCGTGAATTTTGTCAGCTCACAAGTGCGATGGCGCCGCGCTCTGGTGAGTCACACAATCGCGATGTGGGTCGTCGCCGGCATCGGGTATTATCCTAGGGTTACCAAATTTGCATACTGAATTGATTTCATTTTTTTTACCGTCGCTAAACATTGTTAATTTCATGCTGTTTCGCTTGCGTAGTAAAGAAACAGATAAGATAAATGAGTGAGAAATTTTGTGGTGACATCTGATTAACATCTAAAATTAACTTTACACATATCAATAAGTGTGATTGATTATGTGGCTGACAAATAATTTTCTTTTACGCTATGCATATTAACCCATGGAGAATTGGGAATATGCATACTATTTTATCTTTTCATTTAACAATCAAGATTCGATCTCGACTTATTTAACACCAGTGTAATAACAGCACGACGTTTACTTGTTTTGTGAATTATTGGCAGGTAAGTGTTTCAAAACTGGCTATATTGTCCAATTTATTTTCGCACATAACATGTGTAAGGTTGTCTTGTATTGTAATTATAACATGCGCTACAGGATAGGTGCCATTTACAATATATTATGCAATTTTTCATTTTTTTAACATAGTCAATTATTATATATTGTTGTTTAATATTATGTTATTTTATACTTGTTCTTAGATTTTTAGCATGTTATATTTCACTTTTTTACGTTTGTGTACGGTATAGGAACTTGATCGCTTTTTAGCAATTCTATGTTATGTTATATCTATTAGTGGAAACCTATTATTGGCTTTTTGTTACATATTTTAGCGTTATCTGTGTTTGTGAGCTGTTGGTTTTCCTAAGATAAAATAAATAAATAGCTTTTTTTAACACTTCGGGAAGTTATTTTTCAAACGACTTAAACTACAAAGCTTAAATTACACAGAGAATAACATTGTACATACGCGCTCGTAATTAAATAAAGATAAAAAAGCTGTTTTGCAAGAAAGACGTGGTCTGCAATTTTCCAGAGCTAATAACTTTTTCATTTTTAATTAAAATTAGCCAACTTCTTTGCAATTTGTTACAATTTGCACTAACATGTAAGTAACAAAGACAGCAGGTCTTCTGTTTAAGAATAGTATTTTTTGACTAACATCGAACGAAGCCACAAATTTGTTAATGAATGGTAACCCTATGCGGTGTTATGCTGCAAAGTATGAGGTGCATTGTACGATTGTATGTAAAGGAGGCGCGGGCGGCAGTGTCGTCAGCCCACTCGGCATCCTCGAGAAAGCACGGTCTCGTCCACGCCGCCCCGTGCCGTGCCCCACTTGCGATCTGCTATTCATGCGAATGCATTAGATGCCTCGGCGTACTTTTTTATGATGCGACTCGAGTAGGATTTAGTGACTCGAAGTAATTTTAATGGAGTAAGCAGTCATTCGGAACGTCTAACGTAGGAAGGAAGGCAAGCGAGGGCGACTTAAAATGACTCCAAATTCCCAGAAGCCACTGTAACGTGTACAGACGCATTATGATCGTTCCTTCACATTAGGTTCCCAATTAGAATCGCGGAGGTAAAAGAGGCAAAAACCTTTTTGAAGACGGAGGCTAGAGCCCTTGCATGAGGCGGCAGTGTAGGTGTATTATGTCCTCAAAGTCATAACTGAAAAGAATTAGTAAGATTTGCTAATGAGAGTTAGCTCTCACTAAGTCTACTCAGTACGTGCACTTAACACGGCAATTTTTGTGACAATACTTGGATTAATGCGTTTTTACGGTCTCTAAATAGAAGTAACAGTTGCACTTAGCAATCATCTTACACACATTGAAGTAAAGATAAGATCTCACAAAACAATGTCGAAGAATTGAACGTGGGCGCGAGAAGTAACTTCAATTATTTTTTTAGTTCTTAATACGAAAGTGTCATGCCACGGTTGACCATCTTTTATCGGTGGGCATGTCGACGATACATGCGTATCGACGGCCATCTACCATTGACAATAATTTGTGTTTTTATTTGTGGAAACACAAAATTTCTTCTGGCATAGATTGACAATTATTGATCGTAAATCGTCCACTGTTGAACATATTTATGCCTCTCCCAAGAATTTTTAAGCGATCGGTCCTCCGCTGCTTGTATTCAGCGGTTTCCCGCGACCTTCAGCAGATCTGTTCAATCTGTCCTATCAACGCTGCGAACGCCAGTCGCTTACCGTCTCGAGATTGACCGATGGCCATTGGGGCGACCCAATAGCCATCGATCATCCTAGCAAACGCTCCACAATGTACATTTAATAAAAAAAGTTTGAACACTCAGTGAATGCTCAAGAACAATACACCCTTTTTAATTTCCATTACTTCAGTAATGAGCATAGTTGTGCCGTAATGAACTGTTGAGCATCACGCAAAGGCGTTATTTCGAAGGTAGAAATGTGGTACAGTCACGTAATTAGCAGTTTGATATGTTTTACGTGTTATTGCCTAATAATTTGTAGTGTTAAGTAAACGGAGGCTACAAGGTTATTTGTAAGTTATGCGCCAGGAATATAGCGGCCGTGCATGGAACCATTTTTGTGGTTTGATAGGTAGATAGATGAATACACGATTTACACATATAACACACATTATATACATACTACATAGGTATATAAACCAAGACGGCACAGAAAGACAGATATGGAAATAAAGCAGGATGTGCATGTGTGCTGCAGCAAATAGGACAAAACACAGAACCCGTGGAGAAAGACGAGGGCTCAAAAGAAAAAAATAACACTACAACACCTAAGAGGCAAGGATATAATAAATATGGAGCTATTATTATTATAATGATAATCTATATCTATACTAATATTATAAAGAGGAAAGATTTGATTGTTTGTTTGTTTGTTTGTATTGAATAGGCTTCGAAACTACTGAACCGATTTTAATGAAAGTTGGTATAGGGATAGTTCGAGACCAGAGGAAGGACATAGGGCAATTTTCCTACGGGAAAATATAAAATTCCCACGGGAATACAAAAATAACGCGGACGAAGTCGCGGGCGGAAAGCTAGTAATATACAAAGGAACAATTCTTAATACTAATATAGGCTTCCTAATACTAATGTAGTTAAATTTTGATTATGGAATGATAGTGTCAAGAATCATGTAGAAGTCTCAGGGAATTATACATGTCTAATCCGTGCATTTTATAAGTTTTTATTTTTTATACGTTAACGATCATAATTATTATTGTATTAGTCATAACTATTTATTTTTAAAGAGTGCACTTTCAATGCACAGTCGCACAAATTCAATACTCAGTTTTTGTGATGTATAAAAACGATAATTTGGCGTTGATTATATCAATTTCGTCTGACAACACCTACTATTTCTCGTATAACAATGGCGTGAGAGCGCTAAGGGCTGCGTGTATCCTTCTCACGCTATATTGTTTAGTACACACAAGTCCACATCTCGTTTGTTGTGACTTTCCATTTGCTGTTGCCATATCATCAAAAGAAAAGCATCCAATTTAGGCGTAATTCAATCAGGGGAGAATTGTTCTTTATTATTTTCGAGTGAAGTGCAACTACCCGTAGACGTAGGTAGCACTTTATTTAGTACTTAGCGTTTACACTGTACTGTATCTATAATGTTGAAGTAAACCATCTCTGTGTCTCTGCCTCTGTATCTAGTCTGTAAAGCGTAAATAAAAAAATTGCCAAATGCGAGTTAAACAATAAAATGTTTATTATACCAAGAAACAATGTGTTTACTTTAAATCTGCCCAGCAGTTTGTTGAGGCAGATCGAGTTGGATTCGCGCATCGAGGCTTCCGTATAAACTCATCCAAGTTTATAAGTTTCTATTCTAACCACATATTTACGTAGAACTTTGCATTTTCTTTAAAAATGCTAAATAAATTGAAAAGTGAATAAAAGCAATAAACTCAAAATTTCGACTCGGGCGGGGTTTGAAACCAACATAGCGTGTTCAAACCCCGCCCGAGACGCATTTTTTTTCTGTGTTGATTTTATCCATTTTTCACATATTTACGGTTTTCAGATTTTTCTTTAACAGGTGCAACAGGAAGTAACCTATAGGTTTTGATTTCCCTGTGAAATTGCAAAATTTGCGAAAATATGCGAGATATAATTATAGGGTCATATTTTTCATCGTGTTGACCTACAAGTTTGATTTGTTCAGGGCAGGGATTTGTAAAAGTGACTTGGATACGAGTATTTGGTATAAATTTCAGCCTGGTATCTCCACGCGTTACTGAGAGAAAGGGTCTCACAGACAGACGGACAACAAGGTGCTCTTATAAGGGTTCCATTTTTACCTTTTAAGGTATGGAACCCTACACATAAAAATTTTAAAAAGGCAAAAAAGGCTACAATCCACAATATGCAAATTATACTAAAGCTGCAAGGATGCTGTTAAATTAAATGCCAGCTTTCATCCCAGTACGCACAAGTTACGATACGGTGTAAGCCGTTTAGTTAGGTACACTGGAAATGTCTGCAGTATTTGCGTGGGCGCCTATTTCGGCCGCGGTTCATCAACCCCTCGCGCTCCCGCGGGCACTCAAGGTGACAAGACAGCGCAGTGTGTGCACTCTATAAATTAACCTGTGACCGGCGCAAGCCGTGACATGTTTCGCGACCAATATGTGACATATCCGTCTGTCGTCTCAGTGCAAGCATTCAATAGCACTATGTACTCGTAAGTTTGGTACGGAATCTGCCATAAGTGCCGCATTTAGGCTTGAAGTTTATAATAATAGGGCAGCCTAATAGTTGTTAACGTGTAAAAATGTTTATGTAAAATTGGTTATTTTATTTGCGATTAAGTACAATATTTTTCTTCTGCAATTTTTGGTACTTTCTATACACCAATTACTCCTCCACTCTCAAGTCCATCCTGGATCCGCCCTTGTACCACAGCATTCCTTCAATAAATCTTTCCTGCATTGTCTCCATAGAAAAAGTATTAAATTGAGTTTTAATAACTGTAACGATATATTGATTGATATAAACTTCAACTAACAGAGGTTTTGTTTTTTCTCTCGTAGGTTTAGTATTAAACGTTATGTATCACTCGGAAAAAAAAGTGCAATTCCCAACTCGTGTGTAAATTAAGGCAACTCAAACTACGCTCGTTAATATTCGGTGGTTTTCTCCTCTCGGTGAACAATGTGCTATTAATCTATCTGAAGGGTTAAATTTGCAAGCATACTGTCAACTTTTGGATTTCATCTCGCCTGATGACGATCAGGTTGAAGGTGGAGCCGAGCTTTCTTCGACCATTCTTAAACGTTCCTAAAATAGGTAACTGACAAAAACATTAATCGGTAGAATCTAATAATTAACTAATTATTCAATCGCGAATCTATTCAAACCATGGAGCGCGTAACGTAATTTCAACAACAACTTCACTAATTCACAGCAAGTTTAAAAAACACGATTAGAATGCGCACAATTTGTGGTATCAGTTAGCCGAAATATTCCGCAACTAATGTGCATAATTACGGTATTATATTTTCATGCTTACGTTACGTGCCTGTACTGTACTGTAAGTACGTCGCTCGTGTTATGTTAACTAGCGTTGCGTTGCGTTGTTTGTTACGAATCTATCTAGTTATCGTTTTGTAATAATTGCAATGTAGAGATTTAAATTCGATTTGTTCAGTTTCTTGAGTTAATTTTGGATTCGGATTGAATTAATTTGTATGTTGACTTTGTTTTAAATTTTATTCTGTTTCCAAGATTGATGCGTTATTATCAGTGATCTGATTCGGTAGTGCAATTTTAGTGCATGCTTGATTGCTTTTACATAAAAATACATTGTCTCTTGTCAACAACTCGAAAAGAAACATGTTATCGATAATCTAAAAGATATTAATTCTTCTGGCAAGATTCGAACCTGCGTCTTCCAACATATTGTGTTGACGATGTGACCACTACGCGAACGAGGACTTGTCTAGGAAATCTGGCACTATTACAACATGTAAAGTCTTGAAATGAACTCAATGAGAAAATCCCCCTATAGGTCTGTCTGTTTGCCAACTTTGTTGTTAAAAAAAAACAAGTTTAATTTTATTTAACTTTTATTTATTACTAGCTGTGCCGCCGGCGAACTACGTTTCGCCATAATAAAAAATAGTTTACGACCTATTCTCAGACCTACTGAACATACACAAAAATTTCATAAAGATCGGTCAAGCCGTTTCGGAGGAGTTTGGTAACAAACACTGTGACACGAGAATTTTATATATTAGATTTTCAAGAACTTATCTAATCCGAGCGAAAATACAACTGTATATAATTTCTTTTTACCACGCTTAGTCAAAGTAGGTCTTTATTCCCTGTTATACATATACTAATAACGATGTATTTAATGTAGTTTGAAATTTATTATTCAGCATTTTTTTTAAAAATGCAGCCATAAATATATAATTTATTTTACTTTAAATTAATTCCGATACAAATGAAAATAGCTTGTAGGAAATTTGTGATCCCGAGATAACATTTACTAAAATTTCTCTATCTAAACATGCACTATTTAATACGATCACTGGTAATTATTCTCTGTTCGAATTCGAAGTCGATGCAGGAAGCGAGTTGATTTTTGACTAACTGAGATGAAAATATAAAAACATCGCCATAGCACAAGGCGATGTTTTGTAGTGATATACTATAATGTTTGAAAACGCCAGTTCAATAAATCCCTACGATATTTTACAACCTTCAATTCTTATAAATAAAATCGCATATGACGCTACTAGAGGCAATATAGTTTCTATGTTTACCGGCTGTAGAGTCCATTTTCTTAGTCAAGACGTCGCGGAGCTATCGGCGACGCATATAGTAATGAGTTTCAGAACTCCGTTGCAGATGGAAATTGGCGGACGTATAGTCGGAAATGGCATTGATTGCAACGACGACGGACGGACAAATTGACTCGCATGCGCAGACATCGCCACCGGCACGGAGAATCGCCGGCACGGCCCGGATTCATTGCATATGCAACATACTCGTAACCATATCGAGCTGGCTAACTAGCTATCTCAATTAACTAATACATTATTATTGCTAGCTTGCTAACTAACTGAGATAACTAATTAATTGTTAAAGATTAATTGGGATAGATAATTATTACAGATTAATTGAGATTGCTTATTATTTCAGATTAATTAGGATTGCTAATTAAGTATAGGAGATTTATTGAGATAGCTAGCTTACTAGATATCTTGGTTATTTAGCGACAGAGAAAGTATCAAATGAAAAAAGTGTTAATGATTGATTGTATAATTAACGAAATAACAAAACCTACTTCCTACTTTTGCTATAATATTATGTATGTAGAACCTATGAATGTTTGTACAAGTATGACAATGGCTTAATAGATTTGTGCGAAAATTTGTTCACAGACATGAAGACATAGAATTGTATATAAGCTGTTTTATAATATCTAAAAATTCACATTAGATCGGTATATAGGTACATAGGTAAAAACCGCGGCGCTCAGCTAGTATGTTTACAAAATTGAAATGGTGTGGTGTTGTGCAAAAGTAAAAACGTCCGAGACAGAAAAACTCTTGACCTCTTCTTTTTGTTAAGTAGTATTGGATAAGAACAAAACAAACGGTAAATTACAGTGAAACAGGGCGCTTTAAACTTTGTATCGAACAAAAACAAGATAGTCGTAATAAAAGAAACCATTGAACTATTAGAAATTCAATTGAAACAAATAAGTCAAATTTATACCTGAATGAAGCGGTTTTTGTAACAATATAAAGTATTATTATGATTGCACAAATTTTAATTTATATTGTTTGGGTTTATACGATTTTACTAGATGTCTATACTAATGAAAGTGTATACTTACTAACTATACGTAACGCGTAGGTTAATAGTACACGAATTCCTCGGTCTACACCATTGACGTATATTAACACAGCATACACCGCCATTGATTTGGTTCGGATGTTATAGAGCAGGAAATAAAATGTGGTCATGACAGTTCACTGTATTTCTGGCGACTAAGACGAAAGCGGTATACCAAGAATGACTGTATGTTGATACATTCACTGATGTAATAACACGTTGTCCCTCCTACTGCAGGCGTAGCACGGGCTGCCAAGAAATAAGCCTGTGATAAGACTCAGTGACACGTATCCCTTGAGGAGCGTCAAGAAATTTTATCATGCCAGTCACACTAAGGCTGCGTTCCGAAAATCAATAAGAGTCACTATTAGCGAGCTCAAACGCGTCCCGAAATGTTGTGAGCGCACTAATGTTAGCCGGCATGAAGAGCCACATGACGACATCGTTAACGTCATATTAGAACTTACGGCGCTAATGCTCTGGAGTGAAATCACTTTATGCGAACTGTCAGTCTGACGTTCGATAATTGTGTTTTCGGTTCAAAATGAATATACCTGTTCTTCCGGACCGAAATAGTAAGCAGGCCGATAGCATTTTCAGTGTTCTCTTTGATTTGGACAAGGCGATTATAATCGTTAGCACTGTGAGCGCTGTTATCGGACCGCAGCCTCAATACGCGCCGCCGTGCTACTCTTTATGACATAGATATTATGTCACTGAAATTGTGAGATAATGCGTGACTCAAGTCCCGTCTTGGCAGCCCGTGCTACGCCTGCTGAAGATGCTGTGATAACGGCAGCGATCAATCGATGACGAAATAAAAAAACGCTCTCCAAAATTTTGCATCGTTATTATTGTGTAATTTTGTATGTGTTCGTAATAAAGGGAGCTTTTAAAACTTACTCGTACAGTAAGCTCCTATTCAAGCTTTACATTTAACACTACGAAAACCACCACTTTTACGAGCGACATAAGAATGGTCCAAAGGTCAAACAATAATATAGCTTGACAAGGGGCTTACTGTACATCTGTGCGGCTACTTTTTGTGTATGTCGTAAGAGTCGACTTTACTTACCGTATCTATACCTCTGCAAGCAAAGAGATGGATAATTCGAAACAAACCCCTACCTACATGAGCACACTCGGCCAACGCCAAAATTTCTACTATTGGGGTCAATGGTAGAAATTTTGGCGTTGGCCATTACCGGGCACGGGTCAAGTGCAAAGGAAAGGGACGTTTATGTGTTGATGTGTGTAAACTTTACTCTCCACAGACTCGTGGTCTGTGCCTCTTTCATTCGTATGTGATTTTATTTGATTTATTGCTTTAATATTATGACGATATTCAGTCTTACGTCTACTCTTAACTTTTATTGGGTGCGAGTTACGCAACTCGATTTAATAAATTTTAAGCGAAATATAAAAGAATATTACTTAAATGGTAAAGAATAAAAAATGTGTTATTTCTTTCTTATCTGTACATAATTACGCCTATACACATAGTTTTTTAGTATCTCCCCTTTTTCTCTTTTTTTGTCATGCACTATTTTCTTTTTATTATTATCATTTATTTCAAACAGTATCTTAAATTTAAGTCTTTTACAATAAATACATATAAAGACATAAATATTATAAAAAACTCAAATCTAGGGTTCCACTGGCAGCGGAGCACGGCCCAAGCTACCGGTGGTTCGGGCTACAGGGAGAGGAATCTCCGGACAATACGTGCCGTGTCAAGAATCACCGCCTTCTGTATCTGGCCCTTGATCCAACCGTCAAGCGAGAGCCTCTTAAGGTGTCGGTCGAGACTCTTCGCTATTAAACCGTTCGCAGAAACAACTATCGGAACAATGATCGTCGAGTCAATATTATTATTATTGCGCAATTATTATTATTTTTTCTTCCCGGTCCCTCGACAAATCGAAGGAGGGGAGATCACCCCTCGGCAGAGGAGGCCAGACGGCCGAGGGTCAGGGCGACAAAGAGAGGAATCGGCGGACAATCCTAGCGTTATCGAGCAATACCGCACGTTGAAGCCTCGCTATCAAGGGTCCGTCACACCGTCCCAATCTCTTTAGATGGTCATGAAGAGAATTTGGGATGAGGCCGTTAGTTGAGACTACGATTGGTATGATCTCAGTGGACGCCACCCGCCACATGTCGGTAACCTCGTGTGCCAGGTTCAGGTACTTAATCTTCTTATCTGATTCAGCCTTCACGAGGTTCTCGTCAAAAGGAATGGTGACGTCCACTAAGAACACACGCGATTCCGCCCGGTCCATCAACACGATATCAGGCTTGTTGGCGGGAACTGTCCTATCCGTAATGATGGACCGGTCCCAGTATAATCGAGCGCGGTCGTTTTCGAGCACTGGCTCCGGCGAGTACTTGTAGTACGGTACCTTCTCACCTATGAGTCCATATTTGGAAGCTAACTCAAGATGGAGTATTTTGGCTGCTTGGTTATGTCTGTGCAAATATTCAGTATTAGCCAGTACAGGACAACCGGAAGTTATATGCCTGAGTGACTCTCCCGGTTGGAGACAGGCTCTACATATGTCCTCTGTCCCATCCTTAAGGATATACTTCCGGTAATTACGGGTCATAATGACCTGGTCCTGTATTGCACAGGCAAAACCTTCGGTTTCCCCAAAGATGTCTCCAAAACACAGCCAATGCACGGAGGCCCTTGGGTCCACGTGGCGTTCATGTAGCGCCTTGAAGAACCTACCGTGCAACTCCCTCTCCTTCCAAACGGCCTCCCGGTCAACGGTACAAAGTACTGCCGGTTCTCGCCATTGCTCGGTAGCCAAGGAGAGAGGGGTTAGTCCTTTGTCACACTCTTTGACAGCTTCATGCAATCCACTGCTCTCAGATTTCGTCAGGAAGTAATTACGGAGATTGTATACCTGACGGTTGTGCATGGTTTTCGCACTGAGCAATCCGCGGCCACCATTCTTCCGTGGTATATACAATCTCATCACTGACGATCTCGGGTGGTGCATTCTATGGAGTGTCAAAGTTGTGCGGACTTTCCTATCCAGGGCATCTAATTCGGTCTGAGACCATCTGAGCACACCAAAGGTGTAGATTAGGACAGGCATGACCCAGCCGTTAAATGCCTTGATTTTGTTAGCGCCTGACAAATAGCTTTTCAGCACCTTAGTCAGACGTCCAAGGAAAGCTTCTGTTACAGACTGTTTCACGACCGCCACATTCACACCTATGTTCTGTGACATGCCCAGATACCGGTACGTTTCAGTCTCGGAGAGGGTTCGCATGCCAACCCCTAAAGAGCCGACAGCTGTCGGCCGCACTCGCCCTCTATCAACATGGACGACCGCACACTTGTCCAAGCCAAACTCCATACCGACGGAGCTGCTGAAATCCTCAGTGATTTTCAGCAGCTCCGTCAGTCTCTGGTCATTAGGGGCAAACAACTTGAGGTCGTCCATATAGAATAGGTGAGAAACTTTTTGTCCTCCCCTCCGAAACTGAAAGCCTGCCCCTGTCTTCTCCAACAAAGTACTCAGTGGATTAAGGGACAGGCAGAACCATAGTGGACTCAGACAATCACCCTGGATATACCCCTCTCGATCCTTATTCGGTCTTCCGTAGCCGACAACCGCATCCCGGATAGAATTAGCTGTGTACTCCACTGCTCCATGCAGGTCTCGAGAAAGTGTCGGACTGTATCATGAATCTTGTACAGTCCGAGGACTCTCTTCAACCATGTATGGGGGATCGAGTCAAAAGCTTTTCTATAATCTATCCAGGCTGCGGAGAAATTACGCCGATTACGTTTAACCAGCTGGCCAACAACCGAATCGATCAGGAGGAGCTCCTTTGCACCGCGGCTACCGCCCCTACATCCATTCTGGGTTTCCGCCATTATGTGGTTATGCTCGATGTGTGCGTCGATTTTAGCCTTCAGAATGGATGTCAACGTCTTGTATGTTGTACATAAACACGTAATGGGGCGGTATTGGGACGGATCCGCGGCATTTGCTGTTTTTGGAGCTAAATGAGTGACCCCCGTAGTTAAGAAGTTTGGGAGACTTCGCTGTTCAAGTGCATCCTGAAATTGGCGGGCCAGGATTGCGTGGCACGAGCGGAACCCTTTCAGCCAATAGTGGTGCAGTCCATCACTTCCTGGAGTTTTCCAGTGCGGAGCTTTCTGGACTGCAAGACGCACGTCTTCTGCCGTAATGGTGATAGGTTCCATCGGTTCGATCGTTGCACACGCTTCCTCAATAGACGCCATCCATTCGCCCTCTGAATGCTCCACAGGCTGCGACCATATGTTTCGCCAAAAGGCAACAGTGTCTGCGTCGCTAGGTCTTTGGTCAGTGGAGGGTTCAGCCTGTGTCTCCCATTTACGGTAGAACTTCTTCTGGTCACTCCCGAAGAGACGATTCTGGTGATATCTTGCCACTCTCTCCGAGTATCGCCGAATTCGACTTCCCCAAGCAGCGATTTTCTGCTTCAGGTCATCGATGCGTTCCGACACTTTTCGTATCAGTGCGGGATCTCCGAGACTGACCTGTGTTCCCGCCATTGCCCGGTGGACGAAACGCATCACTCGCGGTCTTGTGTTACCTGACCTGAAGCTGATGAGTTTGCCGATGAGGACTCTGGTCTCAGTAATACGTTTCTCAATCCTTCTGCACCACGCTGGGGTACTGCTCCGTAGATCATTAGGGTTCCCCTCCACTCTCCTAGCGGAAACCCCAATGCCGACGAATCTGCAGACCGCCATTGCGGCACTAAATAGGATTGAGTTGGTATCACCGAGACTACCACTTTCTTCCAAATGTGGAAGAAGCAACTGGCTTATTGCCTCAATGACGCCCCGGTTTCGACTGCTCAGGGGTATTCTTGGGATTTTCGGCCTCTCTTCAAGTGGAAGTTCACGGAATTCGAGAATCGCCTCTTCAAGAATTCTCCTGATTCGCTCTAAGTCCTGGGTGACTGTGTTGTCCACTACATCCGAATCGGCAGGAGCTTGTCCAGGGTTGACCAATAAAGCATGTGGGTCACAGATAGTGCTACGCCTAGTGCTGCTTCTCCTAGTAGTACTATTATGCCTTTCACTTGGTCTTCTATTGTCAGGACTAGTGGACGACACAGCCTCGAGTCGTAGTCGACCGAGTTCAGTGGGAGTGAAAAGTTCCCTCCTTAGAATAAACCGAACTCGATCAGCCAGATTTTGCGCAGTGACGGATAGCGACGGCTCTAGGTCTTGAAAAGCTGCTAGCAGTCTTGCCCGATAGCCCGTTCCCCCGATGCCCGTCTCCGTCGCCCTGTAGTACGCTCGCATGATATTTTGATTTTGTGATTGAGTCCACTTCATGCGGCGTACTATTCCACCAGTGGCGGGGACCGATTGCTGAGCCTGTGAGAGCCCTGCCGGACCCAAGCCGACAGGTGGTGATGGTGGAGTGGGCCGGCATGGTGGTCGTGCCGGCCGTCGAGTTTGGCTGGCTCGCATTCTGCTCGACCCGGCGCCAGCTCCGGGCGAGCCCTGGCGACCCCCAGGAAGCGGCCCTAAGCGCATTTCACTTTGTCCAACCATCATAGTACAATAGGCTATATACATCAGGGGGCGCCCATATCCCTGATGAGTCCGTTGTACAAAAATTGCACCCAAAGTGAGGGCTGTTGTAGTTAAAGCACGGATCAACACTTTACGCCAATAGTTCCACTTTGAGTGCTGACTGATTGCACTGATGGAGCAGCTCCTGTCACTTAAACTGCTTCACCAGTGGGCGATGGGGCCGTCACATCCCTACGCCTATATTATTATAATTATTATCATTATTATTATACTAGTTTTGTTTTAGGTTTGCGACGCTGAACTGCTGACACTCACTAAATCCCACAGAGGTACATTCACTGTAGATACGTGTAATACTAGAGCTCCATTTGATCCCCGCCCCATTGAATTACCTCATCCCCCAGGCGTTCGTCCTCCACCCCCACAAATATTTGTTGCTACATACATGTATTTCACATTAACACCTACAGCGAATCCGCCCAAGTCAGACCGGTTCTTGATATTAACCATTATTAGATGTTTATCGGTTTCAATATAGACCGGTTCCTTGTGAATTAAGCCCTGTAATTATCAAACGCCGGTTTGAATGTTTCGACCTACCTATTTCTATAACAATTTGGTGATTATGTTTTTATTTATATCAAAGGGAAATGGACCTAATGAGCGCAATCAATGGATCGCAATGCTGTACGTTGCATTGGTGTGTTATGGGTATGCGAGTTCGGAATTTTAAACACGAATTTTTCGAGTGTTGTTATTTGCAATTTTGATAACAAAATGAACAAATACACTGAAATATACATGTTTTTATATTCAACAATAATTGTTAAAGTAATTAGTCTTCTTAATACATTTTCTGAATTTTATGTAGTAGATATATTTATATTTTATATTTTTTATCTTCTTGTATAATTAAGAAAGCTGTAACTGTAATAGGTACTACGGAAAATTCTAACATGATTAGATAACACTTCCGTGGTTTTTAGACCCATTTCTATTGCAGTCTTTTTATGAGAGAGTGTTATTGTCTTTTTTTGGTGTCAATTAGGCTCACTGTTTAAAATGGCGTCGAAATTCACGGAAATATGACGCAATGTACTCGTACATTTTATTGTTGTTCTACTGTACGCGAGCTGTCCGCATGAATCATTTATGACTTGGAACTCTATGGTTTGTTGCTTCTAAAATTCAATGTTTGTGATGTTACTCTCTATGTGCAACATTGCCGCTTTGAAGAAAGACACAAACAGTATTTTTTGATAACACTGTAGTTATCATCGGTCACAACAAGTTCACTGCTGGGCGTAGGCCTCCAAGAGGAGTTTGGACGGTCTACAATCTTGCTGGTCCAGTTGGTGGGTAACTTTAGTAGGTACTTTGACATGATAAAGCTTTATAAAGTACGTAGTGATAACTCTTCAAAAAAAAAACTGTTCTCAGCTTTAAAACAAATTACACTCAAGGTGCATTTTATTTAATTTATTTAAGTACCTATCTCAATATCATATGAGATGCTGGTATTTAGTGCAACCGACAGCGGATGATCCTTTACTGATTGTCTCCTAAATAATAATAATTTAATAATACTGCATTCACTCCTATTCATAATGTTACAATATACATTTATTTAATAACAATCGAACATTCAAAATGAGATTAATCCAGTATTTTATTTGCACAAGTGTTATACATTTAATAGTAGATTAGTAGCTAAGGACTGTAAGGCATCAATAGCAGCCCGAGATAATTCATACATTTCGAGGGTGCAATTGGTGCTTACACCCGAGCTAACTACTCTGCTTTACATCTCGATTGTGTGGTAAGTAGGTTCTTATTACCCCCAAATGGGGCTTGTAGGTGACCAATAAGCGCTCTAGGGTAATAATGTAGCTTGGAAAGCCCTAGGGCGGTAAGTAATAAAAAAAACACTTTACTATTTCAAAAAGTTCGCGTACATCTAACCATCATACTAGCAATAAATTACTTACAGCCTCAGGGCTTTTCTAGCTACATTATTACCCTAGAGCGCTAATTGGTCACCTACAAGCCCCATTTGGGGGTAATAAGGACCTACTTACCGAACATGAGAGATGTAAATGAAGTTAACTTTCCGGGACGACCTAAAATTACCCGACTTCATACAATAATATAATATCAGTAACCTAATGGTGACCTAAATTGACTGATCTTATTTCACCGATATCTGTATGTAAAGAAAGCTTCGATCAAATCGTTTAATGCATAAAATAAACATTAAACGATAGAGAGTGTCCCGTTTGTGTACGCCAGGAACGATTTTAATAGCGATTTTAATGTTTTCTTTTAAAAATAAATCTTATGCCTTTAAGTATAGACTGGATCGGCGAAGCTAAAGTCCGCGTAATACTTTAAATTCGCGCGGTGACCGACCGACCGAGGTCGGCGGCCGAGACGCTCGCTCGTGATTAGTTAGATATAGTGGTAATTTGCGTCTGGGCTTCAAGAGTGGATTAGATTTGTGTGTTGCTTGCGCGGGAAAAGAAATCGAACCAAATGTTAATTCGCAATGGAAGTACTGATTGTTTGAGAAATGTCTTGAGTTACATTGATAAAATAAAAGCTATGGAGAACCCTTTAGATTAGACCAACGTCATCACCGCAAAGCTAATACCTATTTTAAAAGCTTTTTGAGATTGGAATAGTGCAGGGTTTTTATCTTGCAAACGGTGCTTTTAACTTCACACGAACGGACAGCAGACTTATTGAGTAAATGAATATTTACTGGCCCATTACCTAAAGACGTTTCTATCGAACTAGCGGGAAAACGAATACACATTGCAAGTTATATATAAAGCAGGTCACTTTGTTCAGCGATGCATGAGTGTGTCTTGATGAGCACTTTATGAGAATCCACTTTGTGATTGTAGCATTATAGTGCTTTGTCGTAGTAGGTAATGGTCAATTAAAGCCAGCTGCACCCACCCTTCAGCCCTAGGCTGCCTGCGCGCCAAGTGCCACTTGTTGCCTTGCTGCGTGGGATCCAGTCGCAACAGATGAATACAATAAATTATTGCCGCTCTATAGGCGTGATTTGTAGCCATGCTGTTAAGCCACTCGCCTGATCTTAATGCTAACTAGCCGGTTTAATGATTTTAGGATAAATTCTGAAAATTTCAATTGCTTGTATTGTACTTGTATCCGACTTTTGTACATCTCGTGTGCCTGTTGCTTGGCTTTATTGTTTCTTTTTGAGATTTTGTAAAAGCAGCATCAATTTTCAAACAACTAATAGGTATAGTACGTCTCGCATTATCTCAAAACATTGATTGAAATTTTTAATTATAGACCGACCAAAATAATTACACCAAAATGATTTATAACCGACTAACGAGCGATACTTGTTGATAACAGATTGACCTCATATTGCCTTTATAGTCACCAGATTAAATATAAATGATATACCCTACCCTCTTGACATATCGAGTATTGCTGAAGTGGCTAGTTGACGGAGTTTCCTGGTGGCGAAAGTCGCAGATGGCAGCGATGTCTGAGCCCGTTTAATTGGGGGGCCGTAATACCCCGTACGAACAGTACGTACGACTTCCGAGCCGTGCTCGTCCGTTCGCAAACCAATTACCGGGCGGCTGATGAACGCGGAGCGCGCACGAAAGTTCCCACTCGATTCGATTACGCTTCGCTGTGCGCGCTAACTGAACTATTCGAGAGGTTTTCTGCAGAGTTGCGATTCCCGCGCCCTGCACTGCACCACGCAGATAAAAGTGTCTGCGGACGTTGGATAATCCCGCCTAGTTGGGGCCGTTTCTGAGATTTTCAGTTTCGCATTTCGGATTTTACCTAGGCAAAACTTGTGTTGCGTCTTGCGTCATTATGAGATTATTCTTGTGAATAATTGTGTGTTCTTCGGCTCCTTTTAGTTGTAATAAATTAGGTTTAAGTTGTAATTTATTAGATTCGCGTTGTTGATACTACAAATACTTCAATGGAGGCTACTAGGACTGTATTTTGACATTATTTGGTTTCTGTTCGATCTTCGATGCAGCCTATTCATCCGATGATAATATTGCGATGATAGATATGCTCGCGTTAGAATATGTTCATTGCTTTTACTTATGGCAAAGTGCACTTTTTTTTTCATTTCAAAATCAAATAAGTAGTCTTTATACAAATATGACTTGTTTGAAGAGTAAGATATGGCAGTGAAATTACTTTGTACCGTGACTTTATATCTTATGTCATAAGTTGGCAACATACACTGTGGTTCTTGTGGGGGTTACAGGTTTGCCGCGAATCTCACAGGAACCACATGTAATAGGTGACTGTTACCACTTACCACCAGATGGGCGGTTTGCTTGTATGCCAACTTAGTTGTATAAAAAAAGAGGGAGACGGGTGGGCTCAGAAGACCTCACGTTCTCTCTAGTCCGTAAGACTTGCGGTACAGTTACACCGCAGACGTGCCGCCGACGACGACGCCGGGTTTGATTCCCGGTTTGTGCACAATAGGTGCACATTCCGAGCGTACCCGCGCGGTGTTCCATTATTGAGCCTAATGGAGTTTCGCAATTTAACTGTTTCATGTAATGCTATACGGAGTGCGGTACATTGGACGTTTCCTCTTGCGGTTAGTGATCTTTTCCTCTTTGTAGGTGACGTTGTATGTAAGTCGAGTGCGTCCGCACACCGCAGGCAATGATATTTATATTTATACTTATCGAAAAAAATTAGAGCATTTTTTAATTATGATAGTATATTAACTTCGCCATCGGCTGGTTTCAAGATTCTAGCTGTGGATTTGGTTACTAGCGATAGGTTTTTGACATTAGTTAGTTCCATACCAATTACGTCAAAATCCTATCTCTAGTAAACCAAACCAGAGATGTTTTATGTAGAACTTTGCATTTTCTTTTAAAAACGGATAAAATCAATATAAATAAAAAAAAATCAACATACGCATCGATTTGATAACCTCCTCCTTTTTTTAAAGTCGGTTAAAAAAGAGCTCGGTGGCCGAGAGGTCTAGTCGTTAACAGGGTATTTTGAAGACGCGGTTTCAAACCCCGCCCGAGACGAAACTCTTTCATTGATTTTATCCATTTTTCAAATCCAGAGATAGAGAGAATATTGAATCTTGTCGTAAGTGGGTGGCAGTCATCAACTTAGTACGATATTATCTGTAGTACATATTCCTGGAAAAAAATACGAAATGGGTGTGATCTGTCAAAACTTTAATCCTGTTTTAGTTAGACAGAGAACACACCTTATATTCCAGGCCTTGTAAAAGACAAGATTATGAAGTAGCTTATGTTAGCAATTAATACTTGTATTGAAATTTTGGCCTTAATAACATCAATTTATTCGTAAAATTTCAGTTTTCTGTAAGCACGATTATTTCCTAATACTGTTATCATTTCTAGTTATTTCAAATTTTCAAAGTAAATGTTTGTTTATTTGCTCTTAATTAAAGGGAAAGCTATATATAATAATATATATATAGCAAACTTAAGAAAACTTGACCTACTGACATTGTAAGTATAAAAAATTCAGTGTACATTTATCATAATTCACACCTCATACGGCATACCTCACCATCTCATGGATGTTGCAAAAAAATCTACAAAAAAAATCCAGCGCTTTCACGCTTAGCGCGCAGCGAGGAAACGTGTAACCTGTTCGTCCAACGTGGTAGACAGGCCAATTCTTATAAGGAGAGACTCGATGTCGTGTCCAACCAGTCCAACCAGGATTGACGACAACGTTTTCCTCGTCATATCATTATACCACTGAAGCCGATTTAAATCCAGCCAAATCGAGAACAATAGCTAGTGGAACAACAACCCGTTTCGTATCTCGCGTCTATTGTCACACCTACTACAATGGTTTCTTAATTGTATGCTGATGGATTAAAATGATACACATATCTAAATTTATGCCGAGCGCTAGATATATTTATTTACTAATGATCGTTATGACAGTGTGTAGATAGAATAAGCCTCAATGTAAACGAACAGTGAGTGGATAGATGAAGTCTATACGCAAACAAATAATTTTGTCTTAACCAAAGATTGATGGATGATATCAATTCATACTTTTATAATATTTGTTAATAGATTCTTGAAAACGTTGCGGTTATTAAATCTACATTGTTATGTCTAAAATGTTACTATTTAATTCATATTTTACATGCCAACGAAGGTTTACTACAGGCACAGCGAGCGAGCAAGCTTTGAACAGACACTGAATGGGGTGCTGGGGGAGGCTGCCTCCATCGCGTCATGTATTTTACCTCGGTCGTCTCTTTATCTTAAGGATTGATCTGAACTATAAAGTGCTTTATGAAGGTTAAATAGCGAGTGAACATCGAAATTTTTTCTCTTTTTCTTGATATTTCATTTGTAGTTCAGTTAATAAATTTAATCTAGCAACCGACTTTAGGTTTAATTACTTTTATATCAGTTATAAGATATCCAACGAAACACCGTATAAAGTTAATTAACACTTCGAATAGGATATTGAATTTAAAAAAAAGACATTACAACAGTTACTCAGCTATAGTTTGACCTTTCGTAACAAATGCAGAGATCCGCCCAATGATAACATTTCAGAGGGGCTTCTTTGAATCTCTCATAGTTTTCGACGAAACTCAACGAAGTTGTTATCACTTGTTTGTCGTATTTGCGTCTTGCGAAGTTGTAGCATCAGCAAACAACAGCGCACGCTTCGGCATCACTCCTTTACTTTAGGGGGAATTTGCGGTCAGAAGTGAGGTAACAGACTGATGATGCCTCGTTATGGCATTGCGTTGAGTAAGGCGAAACATGCATTAAATTTGCCATCTATAACACTGTAACTGGGTTGCATTTTTTTGGTCGGTTTTCGTACGGGGCAGTGCTTGGTTAATTAGTTTAATTAAATTCAGACAATTTTTTACAACACGCCGACAGTTGCAGTCCTCCCTAAGAAGGGTAGGAGTGATTAGATCCGTCTCCTACCACACCAAGGGCGGATCCAGGATGTACATCGGGGGGTAATTGCTGTATAGAAAGTACCAAAAATCGCCAAAGAAAGCTATTATAATTGCAAATAATAAACAAAACATTTACATTATTCTTCAATTTATGTATAGATTAATTCAAAATAATTTAGGAACGAACGTACTCATATATCAAATATTCTCGTAAACTTCTGCATTAGGTCAGTTATACGCTCTGTTCGTATTCATCTTTGTTCGTTTTCGCTCAATGTTTTGTTGTACGTAAAACAATAAACGTATTTAGACATGTTTTTTAATTTCTTTGCTAAAAGTCATAAAAGTATTATGAATATACGATATATCAATCATACGTAACAAGGCAATAATAGTCAGAGTGACGTTAGGTCCAGCCCCCCTAGACAAGATGTTTTTCGATAATCGCTAACGCAATCGCTAGAAGGAAAATGTATGCGATTTGACATAAGCTGTCGCTTAGCTTTCGAGCGCAATTGTCAAATCTCATATACATTGTCCATTTAGCGATTGCGTTAGCGATTTTCGAAAGGCATCTTGTCTAGGGGGTCTGAATAGAGTATTTAAGCATACTCTATTTCGCAACTGGAGCAACCCTATTTTTATGATGCTTAAGATACATCTAACATTTATAAACATTACTAACTTTTTTCCTATGGGGTTAGGTTAGGTTAGGGATCACAGAATTTCAATTACTGTGATCTCAGCTAACCCTATGGAAAGATACTTGAAAATATCAATGTATGAATTACTATGATGATATTGATGACATACGAGTACACGGGCAACTAATGAAGGTGTTAAGAACACTTGAAGGGTGATGCGTATGCGCACAGCTGACGTTGAAACGCCACAGTTCGTATCTTTGTCCACCGGTCGGAGTGGTTTTTTTCTCGCGCAACAATGGCCGCAGCGCGCATTCCATACGCGTCACCGTTAACTGTGCGCGTAACACCCGCTATCGACGGCCCCCGCCACCGCGCAATAAATGCCTCGCTGGCTATCTGATCTTGAATTTGATACAGTTCAGAAGTATCGGAACGCTATAAGTGAACTGTTTCGTAAAGAAGACAAAAATAATATTGAGTGCGTAACTTGTCAACTTTCTCGGTGTTTTCGGCTCCCTTAATAAGGTATGATAATTTCCGTTTCGGTTCGTTTCCCTATCTATATACATTGCAGAGTAAATCGCTTCAGTTTCATAAATATTTCATCATTATAATTACAGCCAAGAGACGCCCACTGGACGTCTTTCGTCTCCCCCAAGGATCTCCGAACCGATAGGTCCTGCACCTTTACGTGATCGACGGTCTACCTTGAGGACCTACCAGTACCAACGCTACGTCTACCAGTACCACTCTAATACTTTTCCACCTTCCTGCTTCGCAGGTCTTTTGGCTATGCTATGACTTTAGTTCTCTTCTTTCTTGCTAAATCTTGCAGAGACAGGAAGTGGTATATGTACGAGGGTGGGTCAAAAAGTTCGCGGAATGGAGGGTAAAAAGTAAGAAAACACAAAATTATTTTTCCTTCTCAATGTATTCCCCCTTAACTCTAATACATTTATTAGACCTATCAATAAATTTATTAATACCTTCGAAAAAAAATGATTTCTCTTTGTCGTCAAAATAGGCCGAAATTGCGCTCTTCACTTCTTCATCGCTGGAAAATTTCTTCCCTCGAAGCTCTTTTTTCATTTTTGGGAACAAATTATAATCACTTGAGGCTAAATCTGGGCTATAGGGAGGATGTTCCAAGATTTCGAAGCCCACTCTTTGAATAGCAGCCATCGCAACTTGCGCCGTGTGCACGGGTGCATTGTCGTGCAAAAGGAGCAAACATTTAGTCAATTTTCCCCGTCTTTTTTCTCTCACAGCATCTCGCAGACGTTCTAATAGTGCAGCGTAGTACTCTCCAGTGATAGAGACACCCTTTTCTTTATAATCAATAAGGAGGATTCCCTCTGAATCCCAGAAACAGTACCCATGAGTTTTCCAGCCGACGGAGACACTTTGAATTTCTTCGGAGGTGGTGTGCCCTTTTTGTGCCACTGCATGGAGTCTTGTTTGGACTCAGGCTCATAATGATGAACCCAAGTTTCATCTCCAGTCACAATTCGGTTCAAAACTTCATCCTTTTGTTCACCACAGAGCGCTAAAAACTCGCGACAACACTCAACTCGCCGCTGCTTCTGGTGTGGCGGGAGCATTCTTGGCACCCATCTTGCACACACCTTTGACATGCCAAGATGGTCGTGTAGGATGTTCAAAATGGTTGTAGCTGATACTCCAATCATTTCTGCAAGCTGTTTCTTCTTTAAACGGGCATCTTCCAATATGATTTTTTCATGTTTTTCTACGTTTTCTGCCGTGGTTGCCTCGACAGGCCGCCCTGGCCTCGGATCATCTTCAATCGAATCCCTGCCTTGCTTAAACAGGTTGTGCCACTTGTAAACCATGGTTTTACCAGTGCAAGAGTCCCCGTAAACAGAAGACATCTCTTCCAAAATAGTCTGGGGAGGTTTTCCTTGTTTGGTAAAGAACTTGATGACTGCGCGAAACTCAATTTTCTCCATGTTGCAAATTTTCTACCGGATTGACTTGTTGATTGATGTGTAGCTCAGGTAATTATGACCTATTTTTTTAACTTAGTATTTATACTCTTAATGAGTGTCACAACTAGTGCAGGTAGTAAAAAGTCACCTTTCCCCCCTCCATGCCCCTCATTCCGCGATCTTTTTGACCCGCCCTCGTACCTAGAAATAAAATAAGCTGAAATAGAATTATAACATAATATTCTAACATATAAAGTAAACATTGACAATAAATTAATATATATCTAAAATGCCTACGTGACTTTCCCCATGTATTGTCTGAATGAATCGAATTCTTTCGCTAAAATTTTGCTCATTAAAAAATTATTATTGATTTAAGTATCCATATTATATCACTCAACACTCTGTATCTTGTGTGAGGTAGGTTTCATCAAAGTGCTAAGTAAGTACAGATGGAAGGCGCGATCTGTGCTAGTTGAAATAGTAGGGATCGGAGCTATGTTGGCTCAAAGCCAGACCAAACATGGAATAAAGAAAGGGAGGCGCGGACGATGACGACGTCGCGGCGCGCCTCGAAATAGCGAGCAAAGTCAGGGCGTGTGCATTCATCGGTATCACCCCAACCGGAATGATAGTGGTTAGGGTTTTTATACAATAAAGTTGGCAAACAAGGAGGCTGCCCACCTGACGGTAAGTGGCTAGAGTCGGCTTTAGTACATGTAGCTCCTGTTAGGCAATGTATTGTTCTCTATCCTTTGAACGTATTAACTTTCCAAATACAAATATTGGTGCTGTGTACTTTTCGATGAATAATGTACTGAATAATGAAGGAAACTAAATTCTTCATCTATGAACCAAATGCTAGACTCCTCCATAGGTTGTGATCCCGCCCTTTGAATATTATAATGTCCTAGCATGACTAGATTGCGCCGCGCCTCCTGGGCGTATTAGCCTATTTGCTGTCTAATAAAAGCGCAAATAGGCTCATTTGTCCGATATTAATTATAACCATGTCCACGCCTAATATTGTCGCATTACCTTACCTACGGCAATGACGTGACCCAACCTTTCGGAACCGCCAGGAAAATTCACGCTTCACATGAGCAAATTAATGCTTATTTGGACGATATATTCTTGACACGGTAACTATATATCAACGGGAAACGAGGATATTCTTCAGAACCTTCGAATTATAATGTTATGGTCCACTTATACACGGGAAAGTCATGCGGAGACAATAATGAATTTAGTGCATTTTCCTAGTTATTAGATAGTTGATAGTGCTGTACTCATCAAGCCCTTTTATTAAATTTACTGGGGTTGAAAACGTAATTGGACAAATCTCAGCATTGTACGTTGACGAGCAGAGATTGTTTCCAAAATATCAAAACTGTTTTTTACACTTTACAGGAAAGCTCTTGGTCTTCATTTCACCTGATGGAAAGTGACAAAAGGCCGAAAATGGAAAAAGGCTAGGATTACCTGGACATGACAGCTGAGGAACTGCTTATCTTACCTCTTATTGTAATGGAATTGTAATAGATAGATGTTGAGCTCAAACTTCTAGTTTGAGGTCAGCTTCTAATTGACGACTCTGTAACAATACAGGGAGAAAAAAATAGCCCTTGCTGGTTTTCTTGCTGGTTCTTTCCATTACAAGGTCTCCCGCTGTAGACTTGTTAGCTATTGGCGTAGCTGCTTTGACGTGCAAAAGTGATTTATGTAATAATGTGATTTGAGTAAACTATATTGAATTCGAACCTCCGGATCATCATCGAGTGGTCTTAGCCACTAGACCTCGGAAGCAGTTACAATTGGTTAGCGTTATTTACGTTTACTGTTCACACGGAGTGAAATATAACAAGATGACCGTAGCTTTAGAAGAACTACTTTGGATACTCATATGAGATGCTCAGTCAATCGACAAATTAACTCCAATTTACTTTGTCATCGTTGCTGATAAATGACAGACTTTCTCCAAAGAAACCAACACAGTTTTGCAAGAAACGTAACTCGAACTCGGCATTGCAAACCGCGATTTATTATATGCAATGATGACTTATCATTATTATTATTATATCTTCAGAATTCGAATTTTAGAAGTTATTCCAAAACAACATTCCAAACAACAAAATACAGTGAACGATAACTACAACATAACTTGAAAGAATACAATAGTCACTTTACTACATAGTGATGAGTCACTGTCGGAGAGAGGTCATGCTAAGTCTAGCTAGACTCGAGACAGCACAAGGACACCTTGCCGGTGCTGTGGCCAATGGTAGCGTAAACATCGTTGCTCCACATCCGTCCGAGCTATTCACCATTGTGCTGCAACGAATTGCAGACATAATAGACTTCGCAAGTCGCAACACTCCATCTTAGTGGTAGATGACACACTGATATTTGGAAGGATAATGGCAGTGTTGGGAAATTGTAACGACTCGGCCGCGATATGTGATCCAGATTTTTGCAAGAATTACAAGACATACTGTAGCAGATAGCAAAACTTACAAAATATAATTAAAAAGTGGTTAATTGTGCTCATTATCAAGATGTTAGGTATTGGTCTGTTATGATGACAAAGTGTATATGAAAATTGTAGTCTATACGATATGTAGTGCAAAAATTAAACTAGTATAAAGGAAATGTAATTTAAAATTATATTTGACAATTATAATATCATTTTCAAATCAATTTTGATATCGTCTAGAAATAGGAATGAGTCGTGCGCTCATTGTCAATGCGTGCACCCATTGATGCCATTCTAATATTCTGTCTGCGAATCTTGTTGATAGATTTGGTTTACTACTTCTCTTGAGGTGAGAGATTCTTACATTGCCTACTCCCTGCAGTGATTGCTGTATGACTCAATTTAACGGCTAGTAATAGTGTAATTAGTGCATACTTATGACACGTGTTTCTCTTTGTTGTGCAGATGACTTGAAGGCGGTGACGAAGCGTCTGACAGCGCAGGCGAAGCTTCAGGGATCCTCCGACAATATCTCGATAATCGTGGTGTTCTTGAAGGAGCCGCGTGACATCGTCGCTGACAACCTGCCCATGGATCTTGGGTGAGCGGGCGCTGATCACACGTATAGTCGCCGGCGTCTTAGTTGGCAAGATTTGGACGATTCGATTTTGATATTTTGCGTATGTACCCTCACGGGCAACAAAAATGGCGACCGATAATATTTTATATTTATTGTAGTAGTGTTACTCACAGTGTCCACCATTCTTAATATTATGCTAAATATCCACCATTCTTGCCAACTTAGGTGCCGGCGACTGTAGACTACACTGATCGACGCATGATTCTAGAACGTCTAGAACGAACTTGGCAAGATTTTGACGTCGATTTTGATGTTTTGCACGTGTACGTACTACAACAAAAATTGTATCTGTTTCTCATTTTATTTAAATTCTAGACAATAATTTTCCCGCCCGAGACGAATTTTTTTTCTTTATAGATTTATTGCTCTATTTTTCAATAATTTTCCATTATAATTATTATTTACAGTATACTATACAGTATACCATACTTGCCAATATATTCATAATAACAACCAACTTAGGTGTTAGAAACTGCAGGCTTTGTTCGACGGGTGAGCCTAGACTGAACTTGGCAAGATTTTGACGTCAATTTTGATATTTTGCACCCTCACGTGCAATAAAAATTGTCAGTGTTTTTTATTTTATATCCATTATAGACAATAATTTTCCATTATAATTATTATTTACTGTGTACACCATTCTTGTCAATATAATTCATAATATCCACCGTTCTTTCTTGCCAACTTAGATGCCGGCGATTGTAGTAGGCTCTGATCGACGGGTGAACCTAGATCGCGTTGAAAAAACCGGTAGCTTTTGCTTGAACGTCGATCATAGAATTCTAATGAGTTCAATCTTCGTGTTAACTACTTGTCAATTATGTTAATTGCATTTCGTTTAATGTATAACAATTATAACGAAATTAATTTGATGGAATGCGATTGCTGGTATAAAGAAACAAATTAAAGGATGAAAAACAATCAAACGAAACTAAATAGAATTAAACAGCGTTTTTGATAATTCTAGATATATTTACATACCAATAAATTTACCTTTGGTAGACTTAATTCACGTGCTTAATTCACCCAGATGCATTGAGTCAACCAAATACTATTACCTTTTTCACCCAGGTGAATTTAATCTATCTAACAAATAGATGACAGATTCCTGGGAACATGAAACGCTAGGGCAAAATGCTTAGAACATTTTAGATGTTTTGGTTAAAAACTAAAAGTTTTATTTTTTACGATAACGAATTATTACTATTAAAAATTTTTTATTTTAAAATTAAACTTTATTAAATACTTTTCTAAGAATAAAATTCAAAGTATTTAAAATGAGTTTCCATTTGCAAGAGTTCTGCTCAATAGAACACAGTTTTTGAAGTTTTTGTCGAATGCTTTTAGACTCTATTTCGAGCTTTTGATCTCGATTCTCGATATCACCAAAAATCTTATCTGTGACATCATCACTTATCATCGCTTGCTAAGCGATATTATGGCCGATAGCTCATTCTTAATTTGGATTCTTCGTCCACAGAAGACAGTTGTTTTTCATTGACATTATCAAGGCTTATTTCAGTACGTATATACGTATTTTATTAATAACTTAATATGTTTGTTGTCAACTCGTCATTGTTTGTCTCCTAAACTACATAACTAATGTCAAAGTAAGAATTTGCGGTTAATTTGTATTTATGAAGCCGTGAAATACACAGAACACATTGACACGTGTTGTTGTCTAACAGTTTTCCTTGTAACATTTATTTACACGTACGTACGCGTATATTTTATTCCATCCACCAACAATTCCTAGATATAAATCCATCGAATACGTGTGTTTCTATGATCAATTACGGAACCCTCGGTGTGCGAGATCAACTCGCACTTTGGCGGTTTTTTAACAAGAAAATATACAATTTTAAAATGTGTGGTAATAAAATTTCTTGCGGAAAAATTGTGTGCGCTTGTGACAAGCTAATGTCTTCTTCATATATTTATTTAGGTACTTCTTTACATTTTTGGTTTTCCTTTACCTATACTAGGACCAGTAACAGATGTAGCTTCTTATTGTCTTAAAAAGATTTCATAACTCTAGGTTTACATGAAGCACCCAATAGCATTTCATTTTCTTTGGATCTCGATAGACAGACAAGAAACGAGGTAATATAAAAAGGTCTGTTGCATAGTTCCTTTTGAGACGCGCAGCTCTAATGAGAAATTAATTAAACATATTGTAATAATACGGTAACGCATGCCCGCCTTTAATAATAGTTGTAAATAAACATTCAGTATGCCTCGTTGTTGCAGCTAATTTAATAAGAGCCAGGTATTCTCCTCCAAGGATTTTTTTGCAACTTGGCAAACAATTTTACTGGAGGAAGACTCAGTTCCAGGGTCGCCTGCTTGGCTTGGGTACCTCCGTCTTACCTATTTCTGTCGCAAAGCAGCAACTGGTTTCGGTCTTACAGCAAGAGTCTTGTAAGACTCTAAGACCAAGATTGATTTTGGGCACCACTACTTCAAATTGGAACACAGCAAAGCAATGCAATCACCGCTGCTGGACGGCAGAAATAGGTAAAATAGAATTACCCGCGCAAACGTGTACTTCTGGTAAATCGTTAGAATGATTAAATTTTTTATACCTACATAAAAAATCGTACACGTATATGTTTTTCTCATTTTTTAGAGATTTATTGGGCTGCGTGGTCTGCGTGAAATGATAATGAATGCTATGCTACTCCTATTCAACCGGTTCCGTTTTGCTTTTTAAAATATCTCGTTTCTGTCGACCTTGAGATTTTGCCAGTTATCGCGGCACTATAGTTATAGGCATCTGTTACTGAGTACTCGGATCTTAGTGGATCGGGCGATAGTGTTATATTCGATGTTAAATTGTATTTTAGGTCCAGACAGCTTAATACCTTTTTGAAATAAAGACAAACAAAGCTAATGAAAATATCAAACGTTCTTGACACCGCCACAATATGACATTTATTAGTAAAACCTCAGAAGAATAAGTTATTGTTCTGAGAGTAAAACCCATGGCACAGAAGATATAATAGTACTCCCCATGGTAACCAAATTGACGGATTCTAATGAACTATACTTTCGTTTGTTTACGGATACCATATTTAGTTAGTTCACAATTATTATGATTCTAATTTGATCGAGACAATCTAGCCTGACAGATGGTGGAGCGTCCGGTGTCGTATGACTTTTACCATCCTGGCGGCATATGGTCAGCTTATTGTGATGTTTCCTGTTTGATGAAGGTATAACAAAGCTACGTCCTTCTTCCGCTGAAAGTTAATCACAAACAAAAAGTCATACTAGTATTGGGCCTAATTAATATTCATGTTATTAAAGCCATTATGCAGTACAAGATAATCTAGTTTCGATGTTATAAGTGCAGCAACATGCAAACAACAACTAAACTATTGTAATATTCTGTACTGACAGTCTTATACGAGTCGAAAGTAGATCCACCAACATTGTGTCATTGTACTTCTATTTAGCTCAAAAGTGTGATAACAACAAAGATGATTTCGAATGAGTTCGTGTAATTTTTTTCTCAAGAATTTGTTTATGACAAAGGTTAGTATTTAACAATTTAAATTATTCTATAACAAACCTTGGTTAAGCAGACAATGGCGGACACAATTTTGTTCTTGAGGTTCTGACTTTGTTCGACATGATTGAGATAATGTTTATTATTTACAAGCTTATCCAAACCCTTTGATGCAAAATATTCCTATGGTACAATTTAGGACCCTTGTGGTCCAACACTAAATATGTTAATTGGATGGAAGTATTACCTACAGATTTTTTTTCATAATTGCAACAATGATTGCTTAATATTTTAAAATCTGCATACATAAATTTAGTTAGGTTGTTATTATGAAGCCTCAAATAAATGCAATAATTTTTGATACAAAGTTGTCCGATAGCGGATACTTTTCTCTACAAGAAATTAACTGTTATTTGATTGTTTAATTATGCACGTAATAACATAGGTACCCATTTTTAGGGAACGATTACTCTAGTCAGAGTAAACAAACTTACTTAACCAAGTGACGTTAGTTCTTTACGAGCAGTGGCCTCCTCGCCCATCCTAGATAAAAGCTAGTATAATGTCGCATTTTATTTTGATAAGATTTTTTCAATTAAGTTAGACTTTCGATATTTCAGTATTTTAATACTTGTGATACTATAGACATATGTTTATAAATACTTCGAGTATTTATAAAGTGAATGTGATAATTTAGACGGAGGTGAAACGTTTGTCAAAATTAAAAATATTTTTATTTTACCTAGACTTTCAGCGCTTATTGATATCAAACGCAAATAGTTAACTAGGTACCACCTGTTCGAAAATTCTCGAGACGGCTTGAGATAAACGGGCAAGAAACTTGGAAAGTCTTAATTTTTTGTCTCCTCTTTTACCGACATTAGAATAATAGTATTTCACAACCATGCTTTTATCTTCTAACTAGCTGTGCCCGCGAACTTCGTTTTGCCTTACGATAGATTTCCCGTCATATTTTTTTCCCGCGGTAAACATTATAATATAGCCTCTACCCATCAGGGACAATGTAGCATTCTAATGGTAAAAGAGTTTCTTAATTCGAACCAGTAGTTTCTGAGATTTGCGCTTACCAACACATTTTGCGATTCATCTAATACCTATATAAAATTCTCGTCTAATATATAAAATTCTCGTGTCACAGTGTTTGTTACCGAACTCCTCCGAAACGGCTTGACCGATCTTTATGAAATTTTTTGTGTATATTCAGTAGGTCTGAGAATAGGTCGTAAACTATTTTTTATTACGGTGAAACGTAAGTTCGCCGTTATTATGGCGAAACGTAGTTCGCCGGCACAGCTAGTTTTTACATTTAAGATATATTAAAATCTCGTGGTGTTTGTTATTGAACTCCTCCGAAACGGCTTGATCGATTATTATGAATTTTTTTGTGCATTTTTGGTAGTTCTGAGAATAGGTCGTACGGTATATTTTATACCCCTAGGCGGTAGGCGTGGCCCTCTCCAGAAAATTTTTAGTGTTGCTAGTTAAAATATAAAAATGCCTGTCGGAATGATTGGAAGGTACGTGTGAGTGAACGTTAAATTGACACATTTTTTCACTAACCTAAGAAGTTTTGTCTGACCTATAAATCAGACACTTTATACGCTTTTTTTGTAAGTATACCCTTGATTGTAACTTCAAATTTGTTCAGGCTATAAGTTCTTTGTTTTCAGCAGTTCACTCACTCAGCGCTGGGTGTTGTGCGATGAAAGGAGTTTTGACATTTCTAGCTCACCTTGACTTTTCGTTTAGTATTACCTGTATCTATCTACCTACATGTGCGACTACAGTTTTATATATTTTTATTTTTAGTGTTCAATCAAATTATTCATACGATATTAATCGTTATTATTAAATCTATGTAGACATATATGTATAATTGTATATGTGCCCTTAATTATCACGGTTTGTTCATATAATGACTGTAAAACATTTTTTGGTATTGCTTTAATGATTTTCTCATTGCTGTTATGCTTCTTAGCGCTTGGGGTAACTCAACTTTTACCAAATTGAGAATATTGCAGTTGCAGTGTCACTGCTCAACACTTACGTCCGGTTGCACCAAATTTACGTATTACGATTTCGTAAAAGTAACAATATAAATACGTAAGAATTGCACCATAATCTAGTTTCAATTGTAGTTTTATGTTATCCTTTACGTTTAAAAAGGTTGAATGTACGGCGCAAATCATATGTTTAATAGTGAAACGACCCATTTTTAATTTTTAATGCACCCCTACAATATGGGTATCAAATAAAAGGTCTTGCTAAGAGTAACTCGAAAAATAATGTGACGTCACTATTAATCCAATATGGCGGACTTCTAAAGCTTGAAAATAAATTTTGAAGTAGATATCTTTAACCGATTGAGCTGAAATTTTGTATACACACACAGTTTGGATGAAAATGCACGGTTAACTGTGTGACGTCATTCTTAATCCAAGATGGCGGCATACCCAAGATGGCGGACCAATTATTTTTAATGCACTCCTACAATATGGGTATCAAATAAAAGGTCTTGCTAATAATAACTAGAAAAATAAAGTGATGTCACTATTAATCCAATATGGCGTACTTCTAAGGCTAAAAAATCAATTTTGAAGTAGATATCTTTAACCGATTGAGCTAAAATTCTGTATAGACGTTCCGGCAAACGACCTTGCAACAATATTGCGTTGAATGAGGTGAACAGACTGAGAAACGTGTCCAGTGATAACTAAAAAGTAAAAAATAAATTAAATATAAAAACCTTTTTAAAAACAAGCTTTTATTAAAATAACTTAAAGAAAAAAATAATTTTTACACTAAAGCTTTTACTTATAACGTCATTTCACATTTGACACAATTTAGGTATATGACATAAAAGCTTGTCGTATGTCGTTGTATATTTAATTTTTAAGTATTAAGTTGTCACTTTTTACAAAATCCTTAAACGTAAAACTTGGGGCAACTTGGTGTTAAGTAACATTTCATTGAATAAAAGAATAAATTTTCAAGTAATATTACTTACTTGAAAATTTATCCTTTTATTCAATGAATTCCGTTTTCCGTTTAAGACAATAATCTATGTTGTTATGGATTATCTCAAAAGAACTAAGTAAAATGGCACTCAAAAGAACCGAACTGAACGCAAAAGAGCCATGTATGAATCGAACTTTTTTATTTCATGTTCAAAGTTGAAAATTATTCAATGCGATTAGTTAATAAGATTTGAACCACCAAAAAATAAAATAGGGTGCAAATGTATTTTACTAATCGCATCTCGCATGGCGCCTAAAGTTTCTAACTTATAACGGACTATCGGACAAATATAAGACCGAGTCACGACACTTATCAAAATTTAATTAACTATTCGAATTTCTATAGGTACTAGAATAAAGAGTCGTTGAATTTACCAAAAACGCGATAAAGCCGGTTCCGTAGTTGCGGAATGTGACCCGAGTAAAAACCGATAACCTTTCTCTTTATTACCTATTATTACATATCACACACGACTTGTGTGTATGTGAAATGACTCATTACACGAGCAAAAAATTTGTGCTAAATAGTGCTTATAAGTAGGTATACATAACTATATTGTAAAATAGGTTTGAATATTGACCAGTCAGTAATAGGTCTTTTTAGCTATCCGCCCGCAGCTTGCGTTATTTTCACTTTTTCCGTGGGAAATCTATATTTATCCGTAATGCAAACTATAAAGGAGAATCATAAAAAGGCGAAAAATTTGATAATTTATACAATTTTTACCGTAAATATATATCGATTCTGCCTTGCCATGGCCGTGCTAAACAGACAGGAATCCAAACAATGGGTTAAAGTGCATCCTGCCAGTTCATGATCGAAGAAGAAACGTCTGACCTTAAGCATATCATTAACTGACATTTTGAAATCTTTTTGCACAAATAAGTTGGCAAACAAGCATACTGCCCAGTGCCCACGTGATGGTAAGTGATAACAGTCACTATAGCATAGTACAGTAAGCTCCCATTCATACTTTACATTTACACTAAATAAGTAATACTACGAAAACCGCCACTGTTACGTTTCCCTGGAAATCTAATCGTGCACGGCGACTGCTGTATTGCAAGGTAATATAGTTGATAATTGCATAGCTTCTAATGTGTCGCTTACGCGCAGTGGTCGAACTGCAACGTTACTTTTTACGCGTTTTAATCGATTTTTGGAAAACTGGGGTACAAAATAATAAAAATGCGCGTCTATTGGTGAAACTTTTATGTCATTTATTATTATATTTTCTGATTCACGGCAGTTTTAAAATATTGAACAGAGTTATCTTTGGTTTTTTTTTCTATTGTGTGAAATATTATTAATCATGTTTCTGCTTTTATGTTTAGATGAAATGTTCAAAAATGTCATATATGAATCTTAGAACTGTAATATATATTTTATATTTGTGACGGTACAGTCAATCGAAATTGTTCGAAAACGAGAAAGTAGCGCCTTAAGAACTGTTTAAAGGTCGAACAGTATAGCTTGATAAGAAGCTTACTGTACATGTGGTTCTTGTGAGATTCGCTGCAAATCTGCAACCCCCACAAGAACCACAGCGTACGTTGCCAATTTGTGACAAGATGCGCGGTACACAGTAATTTCACTGCCTTTACCCATTCTGACCCTTCAAACCGGAACAGCAATGTAAGCACTGCTGCTTTGCGGCAGAAATAGGCAAGACGGAGGTACCCAAGCAGGCGAACCTTGTACAGAGTCTCCCTCCGCAGCTCCGGTATCAAATATTATAGCATCAATAAAGATTTCAATTGATACTTTCACGTACAGTGTAATAATTATTATCTACATTCCTGGGGCTTAATTCTGCTAATCTTAAAGTTATTATCGTGTCTTGATAAAGTTTCAATAAAACTGGTTTTGTCACTTTCATACGCTTTTCGTGTTCCACTTTATTGGTCCTGTAATTTCTCGATAAGACAATAGTGACGAATTTTTTAGTTAGTCAACGGTTAACCTAAATTGAAATCGCTTCATCCGTTCGGGAGCTATGATGCCACAGATAGACTGACACGTCAAACTTATAAAACCCCTCTTTTTGCGTCGGGGGTTAAAAATGGCGAAGCCCCCGTAGCATGACCACCAAAACACGATAATAATAATAACTGTCAAGATACGGTAAAAACGTATTGTGTTTTGACAGTTCACCGCGATAAACCGCTATATCATATCGCGTTTTGGTGGTCATGTTACGGGGGCAGGTGTTGTGCGGGTGTCTCCCATCGACGCCTAATCTCATTGCCAAGCTGTGGGCCTAGACAAAAACTACACGCTTATTTTCCGCAGACGTTGCGCGCAGAAAAATTGTATGGAAATGACATTAGCTGCGGAAAAAAATGCGTGAGGCTGTCACAAGCTAATGTCATTTCCATACATTTTCTCCGTGGAACGACTGCGGAGAAATAAGCGTGTGGCTTTTGTCTACGCCCACTGATCTGTCGCGATCGCGAACCGTATGAAGGTTCCTAATTTGAGTAAAGCGTCGCATCGGAAGTTAGCGCGTTCTGATCACATTCGCACGATATCGGGACCCTAACTGCCTAACAGCGATTAGAACACACAAGCTAGGGCTCTCTCTGAAAATTGTCCCCGATGGATCGTGAAGTGTACCTAATCGGTGCTTAAACATCAACACAGGCTGGAGAACGCAGTGGCGAATGCGCCACCATTCGGCATGGAAGCGGAGGCGTGCAAGGGCCAGCCGGACGCGGTGTCCAGCGACGCCGGCGGCGGCGGGCCGGGCGCGTGCGCGGACAACGGCGTGGACAACTCGGACAGCGACAGCGAGGACCTCGACCTCGGCCCCGAGACCGCCGTCGACGCGGACGACCTCGACGCCGCAGCCGCCGCCGCTGCCGCCGGCGACCCGGCGCCGCCGACGCCGCCCGCGAACCATGGTGAGTCCATTGTTTATTTATTACTGTAAACTTTTTTTAAGACTGGGGCGACTGACGTCCTTCCCGCTGAGCTCTGACTCGAAGGTCTATCCACACACATCCGAGCCGTGCCCGGGACGTGACCGGGCCGTGTCCGTGGCAAGACCGGAGATCCGTGCCACGTCAGGGCCACCAACTTCAATCTGTACCTCTTAAGCACCATTTACGGAAACCAATATGCAATTATGACTTTGTTTAAAACTGCAGAGATGCATATCGCTTCTATTAATAACTAGTCATTCATTTTATTTAATAAAACTCGGACGTGCACTGGTAATATCGGTGGACGGGGGCACGTCACGGTGTCGGCCCGGGCACGGAAGCTCCGTCGCCGGCCCGGACACGGACGTGTGTGAACGAGTTTATATAAAAAGTACGCAATGATATTTTTTCAAGCCACTGACGGAACACGTCCCGTCCACGTCCCGGGCACGGCCCGGAAATGTGTGGATTGAGCTTGACGCCGTAATTCAGGCGCAGGAACACAAGACGACAGTCATATCTGGCTACGGTCTCCTGATGGTGGAGGCATTTTCCCAATCGATCTGTTACTTATTGTGACAACCTGAGGTATTTCGATATCGATTGTGTAGGTCAAAATGATACTATGAAACATGATATCTGAAATGTATAAAATGCGCATGATATCTAAAATATATAAATGCGTTGTATTTCATATCCTTTGATTTTATAGTTGTTGTTTCAATTGACTACTATATTTCTTTTTCAATTAGAACATTCAACTTGTTTAGGTAACAATTTCTGCATCTAGTGTAGGTTTGTGTGTCTCCTAGTTTCAGACTTGTCCATACTGACCCATCTTAACGGCCCACCCACCCATGCCATATGTAGTTATTTAATGGTAAATGCCATATGTAGTTATATAATGGTATGTATGTACATACCTAATTAATATTTATTTAAACACCGACAACTTGTACTAATTATAACATCCTTACTTAAAATTAACCAGAATTCAGTTCCGATAAGATAAGAAAAACAAAGTTTTCTTTTAATAGTTCATTAACTTATGATTTACTCAAAATGAGACCCTGTCACGTATGCACAGACGTATTCGGTCGTACAACACAGTGTAATGGGTTTAAAAATTCATATTTTATACATTTTTACATTGTATGTATTGTTGTATTGCGATAATTTTGTTTTTGTCTGTTGTATTTATTTGAGTATTGTAGTGTGCAAATAAAAGTGTATCTATCTATTCTTCGACTGAATTCGCTACGTGTCGCCTTTTATATCGAGTTGATTGAATATTTTGAAAAAATATTAGTTCAAGTTTTCTGTGAATAAATAAATTAAAAAAAAAATAAACAATAAAAAAAATCTTGGTTTTTGTTTAATTTTAAATACTTTGTTGTTTAATAGAAATTGATCCTTATGAACGACTCTTTCAGTTGATATCGTAAAATACAGCATATTTTTTTTTACATTTCACCGATTCGATTCCCGGCTCAAGCAGGTGATTTTTCAAAAAATCTTTAAATGCAGTTTTCATTATTTTTGAAAATGTTTCCTTTCAGTAAAATTTGCTTCCATCAATATTAAATGTACTTTTCCTCTAACCACGATCTTTTTTTTCCACCCGGTATACTCCGAGTATTACCGCGGCACTTCCCTTAGAAAGAAAGAAAGTGCGGTTTGAATCTTGTATATTGCACAATGTTTGTGTATCTTGGGGTGTACCTTAGTTGAGGAGGAAACTGTTATTTCATGACCTTTGTATGTGGGTACAGTCACGAATTTTGCTTCGTGGGTACAGTATTCATCGATCTTTTAATCTACAGTAGACATGTTTGATATTTATTGGTAGGAGTTTTCTTCCTATGCGTTTTTTAAATTATCATAAAAATAATATTCTAATAAATAAAAATCTCGTGTCCATAGTGTTTGTTATTGAACTCCTCCGAAACGACTTGGCCGATTTTTATGAAATTTTTTGTGTATATTTGGTAGGTCCGAGAATAGGTCGTAGGCTATTTTTTATACCCCTAGGTGATAAGGGTGACCCGCTCCATATTATTTGGTTTGGGCAATTATTATAATTATGGCGAGACGTCGTTCGCGGGCACTGCTATTATTATATGTATATTTCTCTTCTAAGAAGAACTGAAACTTCTCTGTGTGTCAATATTTTATGTAGGTACAATGCACATACAACATAAAATATGTCTTGTGAATATGATTAAAGAGAACTGCAGTTACTCATTAGAAAAAATCATTGACGTAATTATTTATGGTTGAAACTAGAACTAACAAAACACAGAGTACAGTACCTACCGCATGTGTCACGGGCGCGGGACAATAATTTTATTGATTGTTATGTCCGCCCACTTGAAAGAAACCACTGTCTGGTATCCAGCCATATGTAAAAAGATTAACAGTACAGTACTTCCTTTCTATTCTTAAATATCAACTCCATATTTCTTTAAATAAGTTTTTATTTTTTTTGTGCATGGACCTACAAAAAAAATTTCAGGTCCATGTTCTTGTTTTACAATTAATAGATAGAATCCAGTAGCTGTGACCTAAGCTGTAGAGCTAACTTGATCCCGATTTTTATGTGCATATTCAAGTAACTAATCCCAATTTCCTGTTAAAACTGTGCCTGAGAGCAATCTATCCCATCCCATCAATAGATGCACGCACAGCCGTAACCGCTAATGGTAGAAAGCAGGGTTGATTGATTTAAATCAAATGATTTATATCATGATTTAAATAACTGATTTAAATCCAGTGATTTATTTTAAAAAATCAATGATATAAATCAAAAATGATTTTTTTAGTTTTAGGTAGATATCTAAACAACTGTAATGATATTTACTTTAGACCATAACTCCAATTCAATATCAACACGATTTTTATCTTAACACGCACGATTTGGGGAATTCCCTGTGTTTTAATCATGATTTTTTTTTATTTATTTGAAAAAATCAAAAAATCTGTCAAAAACAAAAAAAATCATGATTTGTATCAACCCTGGTAGAAAGAAGTAGAAACGTGAAATTTGGACAGTTGTTTTAATTCAAAATGCGGACGCACACTAAGAAGCGATTTTAAAAAATTTAATCCTGAGGGTTGTGAGTTTGTAATACAAACTCACAACCCTCAGGATTAAATTTTATTAACACGTATTTATTGAAATGTTTTTAAGAGCATGAATATCAAGTTTTCTCAAAATCGTTGCTAATTTAAAGATTTATCCATACAAACTTTGTATGGATAAATCTTTTTTAAAATTTACAGTTTCAGTTAAAGAAAATCGACCGAAATAAAAAATCGACTTGACCTACCTATGTCGAATTTATTTACCTTACTAGCTTTTGCTAGCGACTTCGTCCGCATGGAAATCCTTTACGAATCCCTATCCCCCCCCCTTTTACACCCTTCCCCACAACTCAAACTATACACGGTGTTTCATAATAACCAATAAATAATTAATGCGCTATCTAAAACTAATTATTAAATTGTGTTTACCCGTAATGTTATTCAACCCAAAATTTTAATGTAAATCATAGACATGATGATGATACTATGATATACCTAGGTACATGAAAATTTTGGGTTGAATGACATTACATGTAAACACATTTTAATAATTAGTTTTAGATATGTAACGCATTGATAATTTATTGGTTATTATGAAACACCGTGTAGGTATACCAAATTTCATCTCAATCGGTTCAGCGGTTATTGATTCCTCATACACACTTCCACCCCCATTTTCTCCCCCTTAAGGGGTGATTTCTGCGATAAAAGCTATCCTATGTCCTTTCTTGGGACTCAAAGTACTATGTCTATACCAAATTTCATCTAAATCGATTCAGTAGTTTAGGCGTGATTGCGTAACACACAGACAGACAGAGTTACTTTCGCATTTATAATAACTTTTAGGTAGAAGGATTCCAACCATAATCAAAGGGTAGGTATCCATCTAAAAAAAATAGGTACTAATTGATAAATTACCTAATGATTAATCGGTACCTAAATTTGTTTAAATAAATGTTGCCGATAAAGGTCTTCATTATTCTTACAATATTTCAAATGGTATAAATTCATATAAAATACATCTACCTATAGGCAATATTTTTCAAATATTCACCTCGGTCAAAATATGTCCAATTAAATTATTTTCTAGGCAACATTTTTCAAATATTACTTTCACCTTGGTGAAAATATGTCTAATTAATTTATTTTCTGTTTAACATTTTAATATTAAACAAATAGTGAAATGTCACGAAATCCCTGGGTTGGGTTGGTTGGGTTTGGGTGCAGGCCGGGCGGCCGCTGCTGCGCCCCTCGTGCCGCGCGTGTGCCACTGCCCTCCCCGTTCGTCCCGCCGCCGCCCGCACTCCCGCAGTCGCTCATTGAACGCCCGTATGACCTGTTTTGTTCTGTTCCGCCGCTCTTCCATTGAAGCCGGGCTTTTTGTCTACATTTTCACGGATTGAATGCTGCGCCAGCAGTGAAGATAGTAATCTGTGTAGTGAAATTACCGTTTACGGTACGTGATTTTTAGCGAATGTGGTTGGTTATTTTCACATTCATTATTAGTTTGTGAAAGGTTATTTTTGTGTTGATTCATGCGGAGCGGTGGTCTGGAAATAGATTGGTTCGCCCGAATGCGCATCCCCCAACATTGAAGAAATCGACAAGTTTGGCGTTTTCGAGTCCTAGTAAATTCCTTTGTAAAAGTTGTCGGGCGTGTCTTCTTTCGGATTCCCTCCTCGAAATGGCGTCCGCCAATGTCTCCGGTCTCGCGATTTTGAATCCGCGACCGGTAAATATTTATCGTTAGCACGCTACAGTTCGTCATCTGATAAGTGGTTATATTATTCAAACGACCAAACGCTCGCGATTTTTGTTTCGGTGACGGAATCTTGATGTTTTTCACGCAAGGGTGTGTCACCTGTTGAATGTGAGGTTTCGAACGCCGACGGGGGTGACGGAGGTAGAGTGAGTGAGTAATCGCCAGGTGCACGCCGGGTGCGCAATGTGAGATGTATAAATAAAATAAATACAGTGAACGTTTTTGTTGTGTACAGTGGAGCAAGGCCACGTTGACGGGGGTTTGGTGGATAATGTAGCTGAGAGTGGAGAGGAATCAGAAGACGAGTGGAACTATTTCAAGGGCGAAGGCGATCGCGAAGAGCACAATCCCATTGAGGAGCCGGACGAACAGCCGCGCTCCGAAACACCCTGCCAAGATAATGTGAGTACTGTCATAGTCTGCACCTTTTGTTTTGTATGACCAGTTAGTTTATCCGGTCTTGTACCCACTGGACCTTCATAATTGGACCTTACCTACACGATAGGACCTATTCGACCTCCTATCAAAAATCTGGTGCCCATTGGACCTTCAAATTTAACGATACGTCTTATTCGACCGATGTTTTCTACTCTGTCTGTACAGAAAATAAATCGCCCTGATTATGAAGAATGCTTGCTACACAATATGCTCTAAATATACCAACATAAGAAATTCAAAGTAACTGTTATTATTAAAAATAAGATTGTTTAATTACTTAGGTACCTATCTAAAAATAATATTGCTCTGATTGATTATGTGAAAAATGTAAAGAGCCCATTGACTGTTTTATACTGTCAGCAGGCCAATTATGGATCTTTCATCGTATGACATGGTATAAATTTGAGAAAAAGAAGTCATGAAATGCTGCATTTCGTATAACCGATCTCCGAAGATATCATCATTATGGCATAATTTCAATGACGTCATCACTAAATAATGAACAAATGATCAAAAATCTGACCGGATGTCGTATTTTTCGTTTTGCACTATGATATCATATGATATCATTTGCAAAACCATGAGATCGGTAATAGGCCCTCTGGTTTACATTTCGCTGGGCTAAATGGGTAGTTTACCATTAAGTATATTAAAGAAATTTTGTATTGTAACATTATTAACAACCAAAAACATTGTTTGATGTAATGTTTCATTAAAATTTGTGCTAGAAAAATTACACAGGCTGTATTCAGTTGGTATTAGAATGACCTTCAATTTTGAAATGATTCATTCCAACCGACGAATGTTAGACCAGTTTGTGAGGCCTTTTGAACTCTACATAATGCATTGTGCTTAATCTCACTTTCAAATAATCAATATCATACAAAGTAAGCCAGCTCTGATAAGCTTGTCGATAAAGTGTTTGCTATATTGCATTTTTTGTACTGTTAATAATAATGACATTGTTGCTTGTTTCTATTAAATAAATGTGCCTAAATTCCAGCTATTTCTAGGTTTGTTGAACCCCATGTTTTCACCACATTGAGGGATTAAATTGTTATTAATAATTGTCAATTATGAATAATTGTTACAGTAATTATATTGTAAACTAATAGTTCTGCATTCAAAACCACAATGAATATCACTGTTAATGTTCTTAAAGTGGTTATGGTTTGGATGTATCAAATCAAGGATGATTAAGTTGACATCCAGGCTAATTATAAGCTGTATTATAATATTTCTTCTCTGACACAATATAAGAAAATCTTTTATTAGTATATGTATTACCTTTTACTGTCTAAATTAACACATTACTTTGTGATAACACCAATAATATATCAAAAACTGGATATTGAATTATTCATTTAAGTGGAGTGAGCATTAAATTACATTTGTTTAGTCATATTTGTGCTCCAGTACATCCTCAACATAGATTCCTGAATCTAAATCCAAAATATTGAGTAATGCTCTGACACTACTTAATATTTGCTCTGTATTTCATACAGAACGGAGTATTATTTAGAAAAAAATAAAAGGAAATTATAAATTTAATTTCTTTCTCATTATGTTAAAGTAGCTGGGCACTCAGATAAAAAACATAGATTTAATGCTATAATATAAAAAATCTCATGTCACAGTGTTTGTTTGTTATTAAACTTCTCTGAAGTGGCTTGACCGATTTTTATGAAATGTTTTTTGTGTTTATTTGGCAGGTTTGACAATAGGTTGTAGGCTATTTTCCATACCTCTAGTTGATAATGGTGGCCCTCCAGACATTTTTTAATGTGAGCTTTATTAAAGCAAAACATAGTTCGCGGGCACATATAAAATTCTCACGAACCTGTGCAGTGTAACTCTGTAGGGCTTAGCTATTTTATAATTGAAAAACTTGGGCAGGATTTAAACCCACGTCTGCAACATGTGTTGACTCTTTGACCAATAAGGCCACTGAGCACATACCAGTCCTAATGAAATCTCAACTGTATTGTCTTTTTGTACTTTGTTAAGCCAATTTAGTCTCTATTAACTGATTGCAACTATGTATTAATATCCAATTTTGAAATATTAACAGATTTCATGAAGTTTTATTGGAATTTACACCCTAGTAGTGAAATCAATCTTATTTATTTGACAGTAATTATTCATAACATGGCTAACATTACAAAATAAAATATCTTTGCTCTTTAAGTGTGAGGCATTCTTAAAAAAATATTTTAAAAACTTCAAATTAAAGATTGATTCCACCAAGTTCTTGGGATGTTGTGCTGTTTTTGATGGGTTTAATCAACCTTTATATACAAAAGGGCATATGCCATAACTAAGTAAAAGCAATTAGCTTCAATCAGTCAATCAAACAATTTGTGCATTCAGATTGGTGGGAATCAATGTTCCATTATTAGAGGGATTACTACTAAGCCTAAGCCTAACATTAATAAGGTAACTTGTCACATACTACTTAAATAACAATGTGTGATACTGCCGATGCAGCATTTTTAGGTCTGCAAGTCTTTACTATAATAATATTTATGAGATTTTTTTTCTCTCTTATATTTTTATTTTATTTTTCAACGATAATTATTTTGACATTATTAATGTGACATGGTGTTAACATCCGTTTTAGACATTTGTGTTTTTCAACAATGTGACAAATTCTTTGCAAATCCTGTACATAATGTTTAACGTGTATGCTGTTGTAGTGCCTTAATAAATAAATAAACAAACATTTCAGTCGGCGTGGGAAAGCAGCTCAGTAGATATGAACAGTTCACCGCTGAACCCTGATGCGCCGGTTTTCGTGCCCGGCTCCGTGGCGGGAGGTGACGTCCTGTTGGCGGAGTCGCCGCGCAAACCGCTGCCCATGGACGACATCGAGCTGCCCAACAGAACTCAGTTCGAGACTGAGGCGGTTGTGCGGCCGTCAGAGTTGTTGGACTTGGACAATTGTGATCAACTGAACGGTCATCATGTATGTTGTCCTGTTCTGATCTGTTTACTGCGCGTTGCGAAATAGATGTGCTAACATGCAATTTTTGCGATTAAGTTAAAAAAATATTTTGAAGAAACTTTTATTGTAATACTTTCAGGATGTATCGTTGAATGAAAATAAGGAGCAGTTAAATGGAAACAAGTTTAACATGGACAGTCTCGGATTTGGGTTTGATATGGGTGCCGAAACAGAAAAAATAACAGACACTGGTTTAATACAAGACTTTGAAAGAATACAAAAGGATACAACAGATTTCTGTAATATTCAGGTATGGAAAAGTTTACTTTTGTAGGTATATAATTAGACTACAGTCTGGTTAGATTTATAAATTTTTGGGTTGTTACTCATGGTCCCACTACTTTGCCCCGCTGGTGAGACCACGAGGAAATGTGAATACCATTTATCCTTCCACGTAGACCCATTTATAAGATCCTCTATTTCCTTATATTAATTTGCCAAAATATTTTGGCCACAAGGAATTGTGCTGAACTCTTATTACTTACTGTGCTACACACAAAATTCTGAAGATGAATAAACGGTATATTTTTTCCCTAAAAGTTCAACAAAAATACTTATATTACCTATATTGACTTGATGCAAAATAAGTAGTAAGTAGTAAAACAAATAGCTACTGATTTAAACAGATACAAACAATAGGATTAAAGAAAAAAAAGGTCTATAAAAGAAGTGGGATAATGAGTGAATTTTTATTTTCACATCTCACCATAAAATATTCAAATACAGTAGAAAAAGATGCAATCATGTGAAATACAAGCATTTAATTTGGAATCGATTAGACAGAGAGATCCGACATCAACCGTGACGTCATTGTTGAGTACGGCCATATAAACTCCATGTAAATTGCCATTTTGCTAGAAAGAGATGGACAAAAATCTTTAATACCTTATATCTTGGTTGTTTTTATAATTTTTCCAAAACCGATTTTTTTCTTTCTGGGGCCTAACTATGATCGCTTATAGCAAGGTTAAAACAATATTGAAACAGAGACACTGCTCTTGCTGCGTATAGTGCCATCCCACTCTCAGTGCGGTTTTAATATTGTTTTGAGCGATCATGGCTGGGGGGCTGTTTATTATGTGAATAAGCTTCTATTAAAGCAATATTTTTTTTATTATTTCACTAATTAGAGAAAATAAAATAAGTTTAGCTTTCATAACAATTACAATTTCTGAAAACGAAAAGACTAGAAAACAAAAGATAGTCTAAATAGCGTTATTAAAAGATTAGCAGTTGAAAACTCAGTTGTACGAGATTATCAAGCTTATTAACATTTATTTATGAAATCTCTGGTTTAATTGGCCAATGGGACCACACAGAACCACATTTCCTCACAGAGTACGATAATCTATCTATCATAGCTCATAATTATACGAATTTTATACAAAACTATAATGATAAAAACATCCTTGATTAGACTGCAATTAATACTAACTGCTCAATCTGCACTAGGCCAGCGTGGTTGACTTAGACCTAAACACCCTAACTCAGGGTAGGCTCAAGCCTCTCGGTGGGGATGTATATGAGGTTAAAATTCCTTCATATAACTTTTTGCCTATGTTTTCAGGTATTTCAAGCGCACGCTGAAACAAATCCTTTTGCATCAGAAGACAATGATGAACTCCTTGAAAGGTTAAAAAACAAAGAAAGAGATCCCATGAGTATGAGTTTTTATCAAGAAAAGGATGATGACACTTGCGAGAGACTCATCAGAAATGATCAACATGTAGATCTTAATGCTGTGCAACCTCTTCCTGATAGTGATGATGAGGAAATACAAACAAATGGAACATACAACTTAAATGAATTCGACAAAGAAAATATTCACCCAGAGCAACATCTAGACTTATTAGGATCAGGCAATATCTCAGAACCTAACAATGACATTATGAGGTTTGATGAAAGAATAGACACTTTATCAAACAATGCTCCCATCAACTTTGGATGTGTTGATAATTTTATGGATAACAATATAAGTAGCAATGAAAATATGCAGACTTATAACAATGAATTTGAATCAACCAATCTTTCCCAAGAAGTAGCTCACACAGAAACACCTGAATCTCACAAATTATTATATGAACAGATTCCTGAAATACCTGATGGCAAAAGTTCTGAATTAGGGTTCGCACCTGATGATTTATTAGATCAGACAGAAAGTGAAAAAGATGCCAGGATATTAACACCTCAAGATGATGTTTCACAAGATATTGATATGGAAAGTAATAAAAACGATTCCCCATGCATAGACAGACAAGAAGAATTAACATCTAAGGCAGAAGAAGATCAACATACAGATTTACACAATGCTGTGGATAATATTAATGATGATATCTATCCAGAATCTGAGTTGATTGAAGATGATGCTCATTTAGGTTCTACTGAAAGGTTACCCTCATCTCCACTACCTATTGAGAATCGATTAGCAGAAGTTATATCTCCTGATTTAGCTAATGTTGAAAGTAGTATTAAAGTAGATGTTCATCAAAGTTCTGAACTAGTAAACACAAATGACGATGACTTTAATCAGGAAAATTTAAGTCCTTATCACGAAACACCAGATATTAAAATTGAAGCTGATCATTTGGCTACTGAGACTGAGATCAAAGATGTCTGTAGTCGCCCGACGGAATCGCCTCTTCCAACAGAATCACCTCTCCCAACAGAATCACCTCTCCCATCAGAATCACCTCTTCCAACACAATCACCTCTTCCAACACAATCACCTCTCCCATCACAATCACCTCTTCCAACACAATCACCTCTCCCAACACAATCACCTCTCCCAACACAATCACCTCTTCCAACAGAATCATCTCTACCATCTCATTCTCCACTTCCCAGTGACTCACATTCTCCGGCACCGGTTGAAAGTGCATTCGTTGAGCCATCGATGCCTGCCACATCCCCCATGCCAGCGGAATCCCCAGCTCGTTCCCCAACACCACATTCACCGCTTCCAAGGTCACCGATGCCATCAGAATCACTGATTCCTGCGAAATCGCCTGTACCAGATTTGGCCACAGATTCCGAACAAAATGAAAGACAACAAAATTCTGACGCTGAAGATAAGCTGCATTCACCTGAACCGGTACTAACGCCCGAGCCGCCTATATCTCCAGCCCCCGCAAATTTCATGTCAAACGGACACCACGAAGAAATACAAGTTCACGTAGAAGAGAAGTCACTTTTATCGCATTCGCCAACGCCGGCAGAGTCACCTCTTCCACCAAAGTCGCCCGTTATCGAAAGCTCCATCCCTGACGCACCTCCGCAGGAGACACCGATCCCGTGCGAAGACTTGGCTTCGGTGGAGTCGCAGCAGCGAACGGAGGTCGTATCGCCGCCGATGCTCTCGGAACAAGTCGCAGAGCCTCTCGCGGCGCCAAGTGAGATCGAACGGCCATCGGAGAGGTTGACTGCCGAACCGGTCGCGGAGGAGAGCAGGCCGGACATAGTTCCGGAGGTGCCGAGATCGGACCTCGTCACCGATATCGACATAGGCGTCCCGGAGTCGCGAGCGCAGGAGATCTGCGTGCCGGTCACCAGCGAGATCGAAGTCGAGGAGGTGGTGAAAGTCGCGGCGACGAGTACGCCCCCGCCCACGCCCGCGGCGGACGTTACTATCGCCGCGCCGAAGTTGGACGTCGCACCTGTTAGCGATACGCCCATAGCGGCCGACGTCGCGGTGACGGCAACGGCGGCCGTCGCCGTCGCCGCCGCTACTACCGCCGCGGTCGCCGCCAAAAAGACGCCGACGGTGAAGAAGTCGCCGACCACCCCCGCGGCGAAGACGTCCGCCGCGAAGCCGCCGGCGAAGACGACGGCGACGCCCAGTCCGCGAACCGTCGCCAAAAAGCCGGCGACGCCGACGACGACGACGGCGACGAGGACCACGCCCGCGCGAACGCCCGCGTCCGCCGCGAAGACCGCCGCCAAGACGGCGCCCAGTCCGCGGGTCGCGGCGAAGGCGCCCGCGAAAGAGACCGCCGCCGCCGCGAGACCGGCGGCGTCGACGAGACCGGCGGTGCCTAAGGCGCCCGTTAGTAAAACGGCCGCAACTAAAACGGCGGCTCCTAAACCCGCGGTGGCGACGGCTAAGACCGCCGCCGCCCGGCCGACGACCGCGCCCGTCCCGCGGACCGCGGCGGCGCCGAGACCGCCGCTGGCCGCGACCAGACCCGCGACCGCGACGACCGCGGCCACCGCCAGACCCAAGACCGCGGAGGCGAGGCCGCGCGTCGCCGACAAGAAGCCGCTGACCAACGGCGACGCGAAGGAGGCGAAGACGGCGGCGGCGGCCAGACCCGCGGCGGCGAGACCCGCGCCGAGACCAGCGCCCAGACCCGCCGCCACCGCCGCGACCGCACCCGCTAAGTAAGTCTCGCTAGTAGAATGGGGATGAAGACTTGACGAATTGCACCTACCTCGTCTTAGCTTAGGACAATCCTAATATTATGTATATGTAATATGCTGTCACTTCTTGTCTTAAATGAAAAGAATGTGACAGCAATGTCTTAAAATTGTCCTAAGCTAAGACAAAGTTGGTGAAATTGGCGACAGGAGTCTGGCAGAGCAAACTTTGCAAAGTAATAAAGTGGCAAACCCCCAAAAATTGTAATTTTTGAACATTGTTTTCACGTGGTTTCACCGTGATTTTAGTTTATTTCGTACAATAAAATATTTTAATTTTTAACAGATCGAAGACGTAAATGTCAGTAATTAATTATTATCAATAAGTGTTCTAATTATTTTGTAGGTTACCTACCACTTTGCAAGCTGGCTTTGCTGGACTCGATATTTTAATAAATAAACCCTTATTTATACCATTTCATAGTCCATTTGTCAATACCCTTTTATCTCTCGAATGCATAGAGATATCAAACTGAAAATCTCGAGTCAGTCTCGTGATGTAACCGTTTATGCCGCATATTTTGCGATTACATAAGGCAATCAAATCCTATAGACTGACCTGGAATCATGAAATTTAGCAAGAAGCAAAATTTTTTACAATATATTAAGGAAAAAAATTTAAAACTTTAAATATGTAGTTGGGAACATAGAAATTTGTACAGAACCCTCGGGCGTGAGTCCGACTCGCACTTGGCCGGTTTTTTTAAAATTCTGATGCACTAGTAAGAGTTTGATTTTTCATACTCAGTCTGCTTGCCTATTAGATTATCACGTTTTCGCCTCACTAGCAGGGTCTTTTGTTACCTAAAACCTCGCAAAAAATCACTTTTTGAAGCAAGTTTGTTGTTCACAGCAAAAGCACTTTTCACTATGAGTAGCAAACGTGATTTTTCATACTCAGTCTGCTTGCCTATTAGATTATCACGTTTTCACCTCACTAGCAGGGTCTTTTGTTACCTAAAACCTCGCAGCAAAATCACTTTTTGAAGCAAGTTTGCTATTCACAGAAAAATTACTTTTCACTATGAGTAGCAAACGTGATTTTTCATACTCAGTCTGCTTGCCTATTATCACGTTTTCACCTCGCTAGCAGGGTCTTATGACCTAAAACCTCGCAGCAAAATCACTTTTTGAAGCAAGTTTGCCATTTACAGTATAAGCACTTTTCACTATGAGTAGCAAACTTGCTGTGTGAAAGACATTTGATTACTTGGCATTGAATAAAAATGTTTTTAGCTGTTTTCTTGACATTTGTCATCTAATGTACCATCTTGCTTTTTTCTCTGGTTGAGGTGAATAGTTTTGTTTTACATAAAGCAATTTCTCTTTCTTATGCCTTTTCTCACTCATTGTGATCGGTAGTCTATATAAGAATCACTTCCTACATTCATGATTCAATTTTCAGCCTTCCTAGGATTAACAAAACTTGCTTTCATAGCCAAAATGACCATTCAGGACCAGAGTGAGTCGGCACCTAATGAGTAGGCACGCTTCACCACCTTAGTCCCCACCTTTGCTTACCATCAGGCAAGATGAGGACAAGTGTCTACCCATCATCTATAAAAAAAAAATACCCCTTAGACAAGCCACACGCAAATTTTTCCGCAGTCGTTCCACAAAAAAAGGTATGGAGATGACATTAACTGCGGAGAAAATAGCGTGAGGTTGTTACAAGCTAAAGTCATTTCCATACATTTTTTTCTGCAGAACGACTGCGGAAATTTTTGCGTGTGGCTTTTGTCTAAGGAGTCAGGATAGGTTCATTGGAGTTTCGTACAGTGTTATTCGGAGCATAAATCAAAATTACACTTTACACGTTTATGTATAAGGACTGGCGCCCATCAACGATATGGCATGACATTTTTAGCCGATGAATAAAATTTGGTATGTAGCATGGTAGTTAAATTGACATGTTTGCACTTGGTAGACTACTTATGTAGATAAAAAGTCAAGTAATGGCTTGTGTAGACACGTGAAGGCTAAGATATTGTGTGTTTCACAGGACCACGGCACCTAAGCCGGCTCCTCGCGTTACAGCCACCAAACCGCTGGACAAACAGACCAAGGACCTCGCCAACAAGCGCATCACAGCCAAGGCCGCGCCGCCAAGGACCGCCACCACCAAGGTAATGTGGTTAATAATAGCGTCAATATACACTTTAAGAGATTTTTTTTATTTTTATTTATTTACTAAAATCCACAGCTCTTTAACTTATTTAACTAATATATAAACAATAATAAATTAGACTTACAGCCAGTTCTGGATTTTACATTATTTAAATACACATAATAATACAGTTAACAACAATTAGAGATGAAACGAAAGAAAACTTAATATTATCGCTACTACTATTAATATTATTTTTACTATTTTAACAATACAATGATGAAAATTAACATTGACAATGAAATTTTAAAGTATTTTTTGCCAAAATTAATTTATGTAATTTATGGCAAGAACTACATAGGATCTTATAATTGACCAATTCGTAAAATGTACTATTCCATGAATGATCGATTCTATAAGTGACTAATTCCTTCAAAAGGACCAGACATCACCACAATTCTCAAAAGGACTTATTTGCAAAATGCCCAATTCTCAGAAGGACAACAGTAACTGTGAAATACCTAGTTCTGTGGATGACGATTTTCAGTCGCTTATGCTTAAAAAGCAAAAAAAATATTACTGTTTGAACCAAGTACCATGGACCACATTCACTGTGGTAGCCTACACAGAAGACTGAGGAGTATTCTGTGTAGGCATTGGCCATTGTGGACTATGAAAAAGTCTTCAATTCTGTCGAGACCTGCCCATGCATGATCACCAAAACACGATATGATAAAGCTGTTTATCGCAGTAAACTGTAAAAATACAATACGTTTTTATCGTACGTATCTACGGGGGCTGGGTCTGGCTGGGTCGTGCTTTGGTTGCTTAAAGGGTGCCAAATAGACTATCAGTACATCCAAATGTTGAAGTCAGTGTACGAAAACGCCATCATGTCAATCTACCTTCAGATCTACCTTCAGTCCTGCGAGCATGGACTTGTCGACATATATCGATCGACAAAAGCATCTGTCCTTTTCCCTCCTTAGGAATATCTGTCAAATTAATCGATTTTTGTTGAGTATGTCGATCTTAGCTGTCAAATTTTGTTTATCGAGAGTTCCATGCTCGCAGGGCCGATTCGACTTCAGCTACAGGGCTTTGTAACCGGCGAGTACATGACTCACTTTCGTTTTGCTGATGATATCGTAGCCATGGCTGAGACCATAGAAGACCAGAGGGCCAATCGTAATATTTACGAATGCTTTAACCAAAACTAAATCGTTACTGTTCCCATATAATTTGACACTTGGCAGCTGTCAAGGTGTTGTCATAATGTATGGGTCTATTGTGTGACATATTAAGTAGATTTTGAGGTAGGGTGCCCCAGCAGTGCGCCTTCCGCACTTCGACCCACTATGGATCTTTTATGCTTACCTCGGTTATTAGTCCCAAAAGCCACCTACGGTCCAGTCCACCATGCCCATGACCTTTATGATGCCCTTTGGTGACGTGGCCCTATAGTCTTTCAGTTTTGGGTAACCAATTCCCGTCAGCTTTAACCTCCTGTAGGATAGAGTATCGCAGTGGCATAGTACATGCTTCGTGCTTTCCTCTTTTACCACGCAGGCCCTACAGATTTTGGAGCTGGTAAGTCTCAATATAAATTTGAGCCAATAAGCTATGCCCATTTATTTATTTTATTCACATAAACACCATACCAACGTCCTGGGGCCTAATTGTGCTAATCTTAACGTTGTTATCATGTTTTGATAGCTTGATGCTTTTATCACCAGAAGCGTTTTGGTGATGCAATTTATTTTTACTACAATTCTTGGAAAGTCAATAGTGACAAATGTTTTAGTAAGTTATTGGTTAACCAACAATAACTGTCTCAAAAAGCAATGCTATTGAAGTGTTACTGACACGCTCTAAACGCATTGACGCTAGCAGAATAAGCCTCCTGTTAAAAAAAATTAACATTTGTAATACAATACGACGACACGTTTAGCGCAGAGGTCGAGTGATCACCTGCTGCGCAACGGGTCGCGGGTTCGATTCCCGTACGGGACAAATGTTTTGTATGGCCTACACCCTACAGAAATTTGTTCCGGTCTGGGCGTATGTGCATGTGATATTCTATGTTTGTAACTGCACCCACGACACAGGAGAAAATCCTAGTGTGGGGCGACGTTTTATAAAAAAAAGAAAGAAAGAAAAAGAATATACCGAACAGGTAAAGTGTTCGTACCACAAAACAATAGGTATATAAACAAACAGTGGATAGAATTAACATTTGCCCACCGTAATCAAATGACAAAGTATCCACAAAATCATTCATAATTCTGGGCAAACAAATACATATTGTATGGCATGCATGCAGTTATCTAGGTATATACAGACCAGTGAAATGACCGTCAGTTGAGCTTATAATATTTCGTCCTTAATAAAATTTTACCTGATACACAGATGGTAGAGGGGTGCTTACTTTTAAAAGCATAAACTAATTTAATTAAATATATATTTTAATAAGTAATATTGAGCTTGGCGTGTTTCATTCCCTTTGGTTGGCCCATTCTTCATAGTGCCTCCTTTGCGATTGAGCTCTAGCTTATGCTGACTGCCTACATGGCTGCATACAATGAACTTAATAAAAGGATTGAAAGTCACTCAAAGGGCAATGGAGAGGCTATGCTTAGGGTTTCTCTACCTGATCGAATGATGAGACTCATAGAAAAAATAATGTCACCGACATAGCCCAAATAATTGCGAACTTTCAAAATCAAAATCAAAAGTACTTTATTTCGTAGGCCCTTGCGGGCACTTAAAATCGTCAATTTTACACATTTTACAAAATTATTAAAACAAAAAATATTCTACTAAAATCAAGCTAACCCGTGCGTTAGTGGCAAGTACATCCGCAGAGTTGATGCCGCGCATGTAATCGCCAAGAGCGACCCGATTCCGAATGTAGGGGCTAACATGAGAAGAATCGGGCAAGAAACTCATGTGCCAAAACTCTTTTAAAATCGCCAAATGTCTTACAAATTGTGAATATTACAAAACTATTCAGAGAACGAGTAATTCATTTCTTTTACCGCCACGCTGCCTTATCATTCAAAAAATCTTTAACACTGTAATAAACCTTTTTGCTTAACTGAGCTTTAATTAAAATTTTAAATTTATTTACTGACAAGTCATGCATGTTACATGGCAGCGTGTTGTACATTCGTATACAGTGACCTGCAAAAGAGTTGCTTATTTTATGGAGCCTATATGTGGGCATTGTGGGCATATATGTTGGGCTTTGTTGGGCGGTCGCATAGCTCGCAGGACTGAAGATCGTCGGGGCGGAAAGACCCGACTGACAGATCTTTGGCCCACCTGACCGACGATCTGGTGAAGGTCGCTGGAAGCCGGTTGGTTAGGTTGGTGGTAGGGCTTCAGTGTCCATCTAGCTAGCTACCACTGGCTAAACTAAGTTTATCTTCATAATAACAATGTTAATAACATTGGACGTAAGTTAGGCAGTTCCTCATTTATTGAGGAGATTAGGTAAATTGTCAAATGTAGATAAAGTCATTCAGGAATAGTAAGTATATTGTATAAATTGGTCAATTGTAGATTGTGTAGTCATTTTCAGATTCAGTAAGTTGTTCACCCAACATTTGCCTTGTGGCATAAATCCATAATTAGGTGTTACCTCAGGGTCATATTCAAATAGGATTCATTTCAATATCAAATCAACTGGATGAATTTAAGCTTGCAATCATTGGTCACGACATAACAATAAAGAGCAATACAATTTATTTTTAACCTTCAAGTTTTTTGAATTAAATTGAAATCATTAGGAATCAGTGGTATCCGGAACTTAGGTTGCAAAGGTTGACACACAAGAGAGTATCATCGTAGTTAAATGGTTTGTTTTTGTTACCCACAGGCGCCTACCGCAGCGAAGAGCGTGCCGACGAAGGTTCCGAAGAAACCTGAGGGAGTGACAGCTTCCAAACGCCCCAGCTCGCTGGCCAACGGCAGTGCACCCACTAAGGCGCCGCCCAGTCCGCCCGCACAAAACGACGCGCTGCTCCCAGACGTCATCGCGTGAACGCACGATTCCCAAAAGCTTCGTCACAGAGAAAACGCGGCGTGACGTGTTTATGGCGTGGGAAACACTATTGAAATGTATGAAAGACTAAATGCAGAAAGTGGCCGCGGTTGACTTGTCGCGCTTTCAAAACGCCCCGCCAACATCGCGCCCTGCCACGCTTTCTATGTTGCGGGGCCTTAGAGGTCTCACTGTAACTTTCCCCGCTAGAGGCGCCACACGCACCACCAGCGATTAACAAATCAATATTAGACAGGGTTAGACCAACAGTTATGAAACAACAAATAAATCAAATTCTACAAATAATTATGGTTCTGGCGAAATGAAAAAGGGCACAGCTAACAAAAAAAAAAAGAATGAGAATGCGTTCATTTTACTGACACCACATTATTGTGTTACCACGATCATGTATCAAAAACTATAAAAGTGTTTTAAGACACCTGCGATCCAATCATGAGCACTTATGACCACAGAGATGTGTATCAACTGGCAAATAGTAGCTATCTATTGCCATTAAAAAAAGGAAAAAAAACATAGGATTATAAGGATAATATTTAAAGAAAATCATTTAAACCATACAATAAGTGTAATACTAGTGGAATATAATATATTGTATTCTTTATACATATTTTACTGGCCAAACCCAATTTCATGCCAAATTAATTTGTACTGGGCGTAACTGGTTCATTCTTGTGTGTCAGAATATTCTAGTTTGGTTAAATTACTTTTAATGGCTCAACCAGTTCTTTTTTTGAAATTTCCAAACAAATTTGGCCAAACAGCAACATAATCGAACGATCTTGATAGGATATTTTGTACTGTCTCTCCGCGTTTACAAATGACAGAAAGGAGAGACGTTCAGAAGACATAAAGATCACAAATGATAACAAGACTGGGTTCTGTAACTATATAGTTGAACAGTGCCCGGCCAAATTCGTATGAATATTTTATAATATTATTGTATAGATTTATACAACAAATATTAATTAAACATCAGTTCAGCCTAATTCGAACTTGTTCATCCTGACACGCTCTAGGATAAACAGTAGGTCCAGGATAAACTAGTTTGACCTGAAATTGAGTTTATCCAGTAACACGTATACTACAGTAGCATAGGAATTTGTGATGTTACATGTCTTTACTTTGTGAACTACGATTTAAATAATGGGATGTCGCGATATCTGTACTAGTGGCAATGATTTTTAGACTTTTCTATTAGAGTTGAAGATTTTCATTTGTTTAATCACAATGTTTTGGTTTGATAAAAAATTGGACGATTCAAAGGAGCTTTGATTTGGTTTATTTGGAATAAAACACGAAAATGGTGAAAACACTCGAATTCGTCAAATTATAACGGTATTGTCAATAGAAGTAGATATCCCGACATCTTTTTTTTTTATATTTGACTATGCGTATGTTAGAAAATATAACGTTAGTTACATGTTTTATTTTTTACTCGTCGCTTATAATAATTGTTTCTTTTATATAAATTATAAAATTTTGCTAGTGGCGCTATCTGGATAAAGCTTGGCGTGAGACCTCATCATTTCCGCTTGAATTTTGTGATTTTCACGGCGGATTCCTGAATTGAGAATTTGTGTTGAGATTGCCTCTAGCTCTGCTTATTTTCGTCTCTGATTACTGCATCCATTTAAGCGGTGCTCGAGGCAATGTTGGCTTTGAACTCTCAACTGAGAAACCGGCCGTCTTTATGTGTATGATAGTTTAAGGCCGTTCGCGGCTCGAGTCGTTAGGTGCGGGAGGCTCCTCCCACTTTTATATTAGAGTCGCTTTTTATAGACTTGTATGTTGCCGGTTCGTTATAAGGGCGGCGGGGGGCGGCGGCCGACGGTCGCCCGCGGCCGCCGCGCCCCCTCGCGATGGTTATCTATTGATCCTGATTATAAGTCTGTTTTAGAATTTTATATTACCAACGAATGATTGATTAAAAAATCTGGCTTCTAATTTATTTTCTTTGTATAACCGTATTATTTAATAAAAAAAATATGAAGAAGGACTGAGATAGTGTTTTATTTATGAATGCTTCGAAATTTATTGTAACTTGAAATAATACAAAGTTATTTGAATATTATTTACTTAATCGTATACTTATGTGTCTATGTTAACTTGAATATCATGGTGTTACAAAGAAATACTGGAATATAAGCATTTTATTCAAATAAATGATTATCACATCTCTTTCGATCTTTTTTTGATACATTTGTTTGTCTGTCAAGAGTTTTGTAAGTGCGGGAATCGTAAATCGGTGTCCCGTAAGTTTTCTTGTATCCATTGCTCTGCCTGTTGCGTCATGTCTTCGTCGAAGTGGTCACGCCAGCCACCCGCCGTACCTAGAAGACGAACACAGACTATTAAGTAAACGCGAAAGAGAACTATTAGGTTGGTCTATCGGATAACCGGATAACATCGCGCTTGACGTTTTTGATTAATATCTGCCAAACCGTAATCAGACTACGATGAAAACAAAGCATTCATGGAATAAGTACATGAAAGCAGTTTATTGACACGTTCATATCGTAGATACATAATCTTTCGTCTGTGCGTTCATTATAATGCAAACGATGTGAGGGCGTTGTTTGTTCTTAGTGCCTAAAAAATTCAAATTTCAGATCTTCGAGAATATTATTAATAAATAGTAATGATAATCAAAAATATAAAGAAAAAAACCCTTAATCATTGACACTACTATCAAATACGGTAATTTACAAAGATTGCAGCAGTTGCAGTTAACCACATTCATTTATAATCGATGTTGCCTGTTTCTGTTTACTTATCATTTATAAATAAATCATATAGGTAGGTTTACAATATTAAGCATTTTAGACATTGATTTACTACCAAACGTAGATAGAGCACTTCATACAAAAACGCGCTTGAAATCTGTCACCTAATCGACTATACATTTGTATGCTGTTAAAAAGGTAGTTGAATATGCACACCCGAATTAAAATTACCATAAAGAAAGTACCGTATTTATCGAATTCAGGCAACTATTTGAAGTACAACCGTGTGCAGTTACATCATTTCATACCTAGCCACATTAAATTTGACGTTTTAGTAATTGCTACAAGAAACATATCAACTTAATACTCTCAAACATAATGCTCAAAATTGCTTATCCAACGCATGGAAAAGAACTGCACGAGGCCCGATTGGGCAGTTCTTCACCGGCCCACTTTTCGAACGTTCATGCGTTATCTACGTTTGGTAGTAAATCAATGATTTTAGAGCACTTTAAAGAGAATTTGAGATGCGCCGAATATGAGTTTGTCGGAATACGAATATTCGGTTAAAAAGTATCGAACCGAATATTCGGCATAGGCGTATATAGAGGGGGGGGGGGGGGGGTGCCCACCCCAGGGGTCTAGTGCCCACTCCAGGATGCTAGGCTACCGTTTCAAAATCTATTATTGACGCCAAACAGTAATAGCTTAAAACAAAAATCAAGGGCCAGGCCCACCACTCCAGAATGATATTCGGCCTTGGAGCCTTTTTATGCGCAATAAACAATGTTTGCGTAGGTATGCGAGGCACTCTGCAAGTAGCGGCATTCGCCCGTACGCGTGGAAAAAAATGTTCATATAGAATGAAGACAAGAGAGATTGTGCGTTATTTTGTTTATTGTAATAAAAATATTTGAATGAAAATACATAACTCCATTTGAGTCCTTCTGGAAATTTTAAACTAAGGATTTTCGATTTTTAAATATGGTATTTAAACCAAGAAAAATATGAGCTACTGGCACGGTCACAATTTTCTTATCCTCTCCGTCTGAACAAATTTTAGAATTAAGCCCTTAAGGATAGCTACACACATAAGCGGGCCGGCATTAATCGGCACAGACGGGCGGTAAAATCGGATATTATGTAGATGTATGTTCAAGAAAAGGCCGTTCGGCTTTCACAAGTTGGGCAGCATTAACGGGCCGGCAGTTATCGGCAAAGCCGGGCGGTAAAACCGAATAATTTTTCGACCCGAATGAACTACCCAATCGCCACAAGCCGAACAAGTGCAGTAATTACTGCGGGTCGGCTTTGTTGTTCGACAAAATTAAATGTTGCCGAACCGACTATGCCGACATGCTTATGTGAGTAGCTACCCTTATTATTTCACACGTCACATATCAAATAAAAAGGAATATGTGGTCTATCTCTAGAAAAAATATAGAAAAATTGATTTCATGTGAAACAAAAACGTATGACAGCGATTGCTCAATGCTCTATCCTGCAATTGATTTCATGAATAACTACCAACCTTTCCTAATAAAAGACTGTTCTCCGCGTACCGAGATTCCGAGCTCTTTCATGACGTCGTAATTCACAGATTTATTATTTTTGAAGTTCTCTATGCTGAGATGTTCACATAACTTGCTCACTTGTTCATTGTTATATTCTTTCCCCAGAAAGGCTGCTACACGACGTACAGCTGCAGGCAAGTCCTGAAATATAATTTTGTAGGCAATTTTTTCATAAATTTATCTGTATGCGATAGTAGGTAGGCAACTCGTAGGTCATAAAAATAACATCTATAACGGTTAGGGACCTCGCACACTAGACGACCACGACCAGTTGTGACAGTTGTTTGTTGCCGTTGTGGTCTCTGCGACCAAGTGCGTGATCGTTCATATATTGTTACTAGATTTCCCCTCGCGGCTGCGCCCGCATTATTATTGTTTTCCCGTGGGAATTTATATTTTCCCGTAGGAAAAATAGTTTTATAGCCTATTTAAGCCCGGATAATAAATTTCATAAAAATTGGAGCAGATTTTAAATATTTTCCAAGAAACTTTCAACCCCTATTTTGCACCCCAAGGGAGTGAATTCCAATAAACCATGAAACAAGTGTTCAATGAAATATATTTAAGACCATGAATCTGAAGTTTTATCAAAATCGTTGCTTATTTAAAGATTTTTCCATACAAACTTGCAACCCCTATTTCATCCCTTTAGGGTAATTTTTTTAAATACCTTCTTAGTGTGCGTCCGCATTTTGAATGAAAACAACTGTCCAAATTTCACGATTCTACCATTAGCGGTTACGGTTGTGCGTGCGTTTATACTCGTAGATGGGAACATCTCCTTTTATATACATACTAGCTTTTGCCAGCGGCTTCGCTCGCGTTAAATTCGGGGTAACACCGAATATAAAAAAAAAAATAAGGCAGGTATTTTTCGTTGGTAACAAAGAGTCTGTGTACTGATTTTGAGCTTCCTACCTTGAAAACTGCAAAAAGTCCCATATAAAATTTCACCCCCTCTTTTAAGGGGTTGGGGGCAGATTTCCAAAAAAAATGATGCACGATTTTTTTGTTAGTCACAAATAGTTCGCATACCAATTTTTAGCTTTCTACCTTGAAAATTGTGGAATGCTCCATACAAACTTCCACCCCCCATTTTAGGGAAGTGGGGGGTTAGAAACAGACAAAAAGTAGCCTATGGCACTCTCCATCCGTTCAACTATCTCCACTAAAAAAATCACTTCAAACCGTCGTCGCTCCGTTTTGCCGTGAAAGACGGACAAACAAACACACACACACACACACTTTCCCATTTATAATAGTATAAGTATGGATATATAGATTATGCGGCCACGGGTGAATAGTACGTATACACCAGCTATACAAAACTGAATTTTCTCTAATTGATTTTTAACCTAAAACTGTTTAACTGTTGTTTTAAGTTGATTGAAAAATATCATTTTTGAGTAGGTATCCTTTTTTTTTCTCGGGGGGAAATGCGTAACCGCACCGTACCCGCCGTTGGAATTGAGTAGGTATCCTCATGTGCGGCTGACTGTACCTAGTGGAAGCAGCTAAAGTAACTTTGTGTGGTAAAGAAAACTGGTTTTATTTTAATTTTAGGCCACTAAGTCTTATTAGTTATTCACCAACGGTGTTCCAGTTAAGGCGCATAGTGGTCCCAATGACCCTGCGTCGATCGTCCCGCACTGATTACATAGGAGTGAGTGAGTGAGAGTGAGGGGAATATTTAAGCAAACCTTTGCGCGTAAAATGAATTATTTCAATTAAAAATTAATTAAGGCGAATAAGAAAAATCTAAAAAGACCATCCCCTAGAATATTGTTCACTTTATTTATTGAAATCGAAAGTATATGATTAACCTAATATTTACGACGCGATTTGGTTTTAAGTTTTAAAGTCGAGGCATGTTTGGTTCACATTTTAACCAAGTTTTAATTAATTTATCAAAAAATTAAAAAGACCATCCTCTAAAGAATACGTTGAATAATAACATATCTTTTTTAAAGATTTTTTTCATTCAATATTTATGAAAAGAACCGGTTTTTTCCGCAGTGATTTTTTATGATTGACCGTACTATGCGCCTTAACTTTTTGACAAAATTATCGACGGTACCTCCCTACTTGTCTCGATTTCATAGTTATAGGTTTATTATTATTTATTTATAGTTTTATAGCTTTACCTTAGCAAGCTCCTCATAAAATAGAAATAACACATTAGGATGGTGTCGCTTTTCCCATGCCTCTTTAAGATGTGCGAAATACGGAGTCCAGTGATCTGAAAGCAAATTTTAAAAAAAATAAAAACGTCGCCATACACTTTTTTTTTTCTCCTGTGTCGTGGGTGCACTTACAAACATAGAATATCACATGCACATACGCCCAGACCGAAACAGATTTCTGTAGGCCATACAAAATATTTATCCCGTACGGGAACCGAACCCGCGACCCGTTGTGCAGTAGGCGATCACTCGACCTCTGCGCTAACCGTGTCGATTTACAACAGAATTGATTTACAATTAAATAGTTATTAAACCAGTGCGACTTTCATTTGGTAAAACGTTGTACTTATTTAATTTATCGATCTGCGATTGGGTGGCAACGTCTCAAGTCTATGATCACTCCCGTTGCTGAGCTGTCCACGATCGCGAGATGGCGCTATATTACGCAGCAAGAGTTACCCCCAGTTTCTAAAAGGTTGATAAAAATATTGTTTAACTAACATCCATGTCATCCAGTATTATTATATCTTCTGTGCAGCAGTGCCAAATCAATTTGAGTTTCCGAAACGTTGGTTAGCCAAAATTTACTTAACTTTAATAATTTGATTTCTCGGGAGAAATATTTTTAGACACGGTCACATTGCTGAAATCATATATTTTGTTTTATTCATATGTATTGTGGAAACTCAAAATGGGTCTTTCCTTAATAATCTCCATATATAATAAAATCGTAGGGGTACAAATGTTTGTCCGGAAAGATCTCCGAAACTACTGGACAGAATTTGATATGGCTTACACCACAATGCTTAAAATTTTCTGGAAGAACATTTAGGCATAATTTCATTTGCTTAAATTCACTTTTTATTTTTATTCAAAAAATACCATATAAAATTTTTGATGACAAGTATGTAGAAAATCAACATGGCGCACGTGAAATTATTTTGACAAGTCTGTTACATATTGCAAAAAAAAATCTTTTCTGTTATTGGCTGTGCCCATCTGAATTTTGCCAACCAAGAAGTTTAAATTGTCTTTTTCTTATGTAGTACCGTGGTGGTAAGGAAAAAAAAACGAGTGTGCTTATGACCACACGACTGAAGTGAAACTTCTATGAGAGGAAGAGAGAAAGAAAATGTGCGCGCGCACTGCTGTCTCTTGCTTATATCCCCCACTTTTCGTAACGCGTTCGCCAGCTTACTCCCCAAGTCAAGCGTGCCTAAAGAAGTTTCACTTCAAAAAGGATCAAGCCATACAACCAATGTATATAGCATTTTTTATGACAATATCACGTCACAAATATAAAATTTGTAGGTTGGTTTAATTTTTGGCCAATTTTAATTTTCACAAAATCGGTACAATATTTGAAATGTTGAAAAATGAAGATACCCTTTTCAAGGCATTTTGAAAGGTGTTATATTATGTTTTTACATTATTACTAAGGAATCAAACTCTTTCATCCATTTAAAACTATTAAAAGTATTACGCGTAGAGGGAGTACGAGACTCTTGATCCTAATGTAACATTGACGTAAATTCGCCGACATAGCTGATGCTCAAAAAAGGTGGATAAAAGTTCGTTTCCAAACCTAGCAATATAGGTATCAAGTGAAAGGCCTTGAAGCGTAGAACATTATGGACCTAGGAAAATCGCCTAAAATTCAACATGGCCGCCGCTCAAAAAAGGTGGATACAAGTTCGTTTCCAAACCCAGCAATATGGGTATCAAATGAAAGGCCTTGATGTGTAGAGCACTATGAACCTAGCAACACTGACATAAATTCAACATGGCCGCCGCTGAAAAAAGGTGGATACAAGATCGTTTCCAAACCTAGCAATATGGGTATCAAATGAAAGGCCTAGAAGAGTAAAGCATTATGAACTTAGGAAAAATGCCCTAAATTAAACATGGCCGCCGCTCAAAAAAATGGATAAAAGTTCGTTTTCAAACCCAGCAATATGGTTATCAAATGAAAGGCCTTGAAGAGTAAAGCATTAGGTATCTAGAAAAATTGACCTAAATTCAACATGGCCGCGGCTCCAAAAAAACGGATAAAAGTTCGTTTCCAAACCCAGCAATATGGGTATAAAATCAAAGGCTCTGATGAATAAAGCACTATGAACCTAGCAACATTGACATAAATTCAACATGGCCGCCGCTCAAAAAAAGGTGGATACAAATTCTTTTCCAAACCTAGCAATATGGGTATCAAATGAAAAGCCTTGAAAAGTAGAGCATTAGGTACCTAGAAAAATTGTCCTAAAGGATAAAAGTTCGTAAAAAAAGGATAAAAGTTCGTTTTCATACCCAGCAATATGGGTATCAAATGAAAGGCGTTGACGAGTAAAGCACTATGAACCTAGCAATATTGACATAAATTCAACATAGCCGCTGCTCGAAAAAGGTGGATAAAAGTTCCTTTCCAAACCTAGCAATATGGGTATCAAATGAAAGGCATCAAAGAGTAGAGCAATATGAACTTAGGAAAATTGGTCTAAATTAAACATGGCCACCGCTCAAAAAAAAAGGATAAAAGTTCGTTTTCAAACCCTGCAATATGGGTATCAAATCAAAAGCTTTGATGCATAAAGCACTATGAACCTAGCAACATTGACATAAATTCAACATGGCTGCCGCTCAAAAATGAAAGTTCGTTTCCAAACCTAGCAATATGGGTATCAAATGAAAGGCCTTGAAGGGTAAAGCACTATGAACTTAGCAAAATTGACATAAATTCAAAATAGCCGCTGCTCAAAAAAGGTGGATAAAAATTCGTTTCCAAACATAGCAATATGGGTATCAAATGAAAGGCCTCAAAGAGTAGAGCATTATGAACTTAGGAAAATTGTCCTAAATAAAACATGGCCGCCGCTCAAAAAAAATGGATAAAAGTTCGTTTCCAAACCTAGCAATATGGGTATCAAATGAAAGGCCTTGAAGAGTAGAGCATTAGGTACCTAGAAAAATCGACTTTAATTCAACATGGCCGCCGCTAAAAAAAGGATACAAGTTCGTTTTCGAATCCAGCAATATGGGTATCAAATGAAAGTAGTCCTTGATAAGTAAAGCACTATGAATCTAGAAACATTGACATAAATTCAACATAGCCGCTGCTCAAAAAAGGTGGATAAAAGTTCGTTTCCAAACCTAGCAATATGGGTATCAAATAAAAGGTCTCAAAGAGTAGCGCATTATAAACTTAGGAAAATTGCCCTAAATTAAACATGGCCGCCGTTCAAAAAATGGATTAAAGATCGTTTTCAAACCCAGCAATATGGGTATTAAATGAAAGGCCCTGAAGAGTACCTAGAGCATTACGAACCTACGATAATTGTCTTAATTTGTTAATTTCCAAATGGCCGCTGCTCAAGAAAGGCAGAATAAAGTTGAATCATTATGGAATAAAATGGAGGAAAAATCTAAACACTGTTTTAAGCATTTTGATGGCGAAACGGAGTTCGCGGGCACAGCTAGTTTTGAAATAAATTTGACAGCTGTGTCAACTAACACAGTGATAAGTTGATTTTGCTTTCAGCAACTCAATTCATAGTTAGCATTAGATTTGACAGCTTGTTAGTTATTTTTATCGCTGAACAGTCTTTCAGAAACTGGGTGTAAGTATGTGAGGTATGTGAGGAGGAGCGTCGGTGGCCCTCTGGATTCGGCACTTGCCTTCCAATAGGGAGGTCTGGGGTTCGAGACCGCCATGTACCTATCAATGTGTTTATTGTTTTTTTGAATATCATATGTACAGTCAGCAACACGTCAAGCTTTACGTTTGCATTACGAAAGCCGCCGCGCCGCTATTACGAGCGACATTAGGGCGGTCTCAAGGTCAACATGTAAAGCCTGTGTGTTGCTGTGTCTACATTTGTTTGACGCTCCAAGCTCCTACGATGAAGAAAATCGTCTAGCAACATGCATACATCTGCGATGAAATTCAAAGTTGTATGTGAAGTCGACCAACCCGCGCTGGTCCAGCGTGGTTAACTAAGGCCTAAACACGTCCCTATCTTAGGGTAGGCTCGAGCCTGGTGGACGCAGGAGATCGCGGACTTGCGTACCACCAGTATGAGGGCCAGGCGCGCCTACGTGCGTTGTCGTAGGCGCGCAAGAATTACACCCGACGAGGAAGCTGAGCTTCGTCGGGTGTATGCGGCAGCCAAGAAAGCCCTGCGGAATGAAATCGGCAGGGCCAAGGAGGAGTCCAGAGAGCACTTTATTCGGCTCCTGGACGACGATCCGTGGGGGCGTCCGTACCGAATGGTGAGGGGGAAATTTAAAGCTTCTGCTCCCCCCACCGCAGCCATGGATAGGGGGCTTCTGGACCGGGTGTTAGGAACTCTGTTTCCTGATCCCGGTCCGTTCCAGCCCCCCAGAATGGTCCCCCCGGACACTCCTCCGGTGGAAGTGGCTGCCGCCATCCCTCCCGTGTCGAACGTGGAATTCGACACGGTGAGGAAACGGTTCCGGCGCAAAAAGAAGGCGCCGAGGCTGGACAGTGTCCCAAGTAGGGTTCTGGCCCTCGCCCTGGGACACCTCGAAGAGCGGTTCCGGGCGGTGCTCGATGTGTGCATCGCCTCGGGCCGCTTCCCCAGGCGGTGGAAGGCGGGCAGGCTCTGCCTACTAAGAAAGGAGAGCCGCCCGGCGGATTCCCCGTCTGGTTACCGGCCGGTGGTGCTGCTCGACGAGGCAGGGAAGTTTCTAGAAAAAATTCTGGCTTCCCGCATCGTCGAGCACCTGGAAGACCGGGGGCCGGACTTGGCAGTCAACCAATTCGGCTTCCGCACCGGTCGGTCCACGATGGACGCGGTGGCCCTCCTCAAGAGGTGGACTGAGGAGGCCACAGCTCGTGGGGAGACTGTTGTTGCGGTGTCTCTTGACATCCGCAACGCCTTTAACAGCCTGCCCCACGAGTGCATAAAGGAGGCACTCCGTTTCCACCGGGTGCCTCCGTACCTCCGCGCCCTCGTGGAGGACTACCTAGAAACAGGTCAGCTCTACGAGGGCCCGAACGGTCGCGTCCATACGTGGGAAATGGCGGCAGGTGTACCACAGAGAGTGCGCTTGCGTTTGCGCAGTCACTTGTGCACTGTCTTTGCGCTATAATATCTCCTGCGCAGATGGCTATAGTCACTGTTGAGATTGGCTCCGTGACCGATTGTCGGTTAGGAGGACATTATTATTATTATAGTGGAATAGGGGCCAGCTGGACAGGTCAATTACCATCATTTACCATCAGGCCAAGAGCTTCCTCGTTGTATGTAAACGACACACGGTTGACGACACGGTTAGCGCAAAGGTCGAGTGATCGCCTACTGCGCAACGGGTCGCGGGTTCGATTCCCGTACGGGACAAATATTTTGTATGGCCTACAGAAATTCGTTCCGGTCTGGGCGTATGTGCATGTGATATTCTATGTTTGTAACTGCACCCACGACAGAAGTAAATTCTAGTGTGGGGCGACCTTTTTAAAAAAATAAATAAAAGAAAAATAAATGTAAGAAAATGACAATAAAAGAATCAGTCTGCGTAACATCTTTTAGTCAAGACTTCCTTCAACGCGTCCATGAAACGCGACAGTTTTTTTATTTTTTAATTCGAGGAGAGTGTGTACCTAGTTAATTGTTATTTGAAGCTGCAAAATAAACGGCACCTACATTTAAGTATCTAACAAACGAATGCGCATATACCTACGTAAATCTTTGATGAAGAAATTCCAGAAGGCTTTCAAATCTCCGGTGTATCCTTGCGTTCTCATGAGCCGGTTCAAATGGTAGAAAGACACGACCACGTCCCTCGGGTCCCTTGCTACGTACACCACCTTCGCCGTGTCCAGCAGCGAGGGGGGCAGCAGGGATATCGGCATGTGGGTCTTGATGAAGCGTGGAGAGGGCGTGGCTGCGAGCTGCTCTGTGCCAGGCTGAGTGACTAGTTCCAAAAGTGACAATTTCTCCTCGCTATACTTGTTTTCTGCTATAAATTTCTCTTTCATCATTGGGTGTACGCAAATTGAAAACCTGTAAAAATTTGTAAATGTTTTCGTAAACTTAACATGTTCTTATGTACAAAACAAAATAAGAGGAAACTAAAAATAAATAGGTAGTGAACAAAAATAAATCAAGAGCTAAAGTTACCATTGGTAAAAACGCAAAAGACTATTGCAAATGTAATCACCAGACTACGAGAAAGATAAAGAAACAACGAAAATCAAAGATGACAGCAAAAATCGAATCGTAATATAGTTCTAGTCTAGATCATTGTCGTGAGTAATCTAGATTTCTAAACTAGCACATAAAACGCGACTATCATTGTGAACATAGTCATACCTCCTTAGATTAGGTAAATATTTACCCACAAACTAATAAGTGTATCTCATGTATCTACTTAAGTAATCTAAGCATACCTCGGGATAGACACCGTTTATATTATCTGTATATACCTAAACATTTCTAAACAAAATTGTTAGTAAACAAATGTAACTAAATAAAACATGTGTTATCTTTTGTTTGTAAACATTTATACAAGTGACATAGGGGTAATCAAATTCAGAACTGTTCATTCTTAAAAAATCATTTAAGCAACTATTAATGCCCAAAACCTTGAGATAGTCTGTGGAACTATACTTTTCTCTAGCTCTTAGCGTTTGGCCGTTTGTTGCCATTGATTTACTACCAAACGTAGATAACGCATGAACGTTCGAAAAATGGGCCGGTGAAGAACTGCCCAATCGGGCCTCGTGCAGTTCTTTTCCATGCGTTGGAGCGACAACGCGATAAGCAATTTTGAGCATTATGTTTGGAGAGTATAAAGTTGATATTTTCTTGTAGCAATTACTAAAACGTCAAGTTTAATGTGGCTAGCTATGAAATGATGTAACTGCACACGGTTGTACTTCAAATAGTTGCCGTAATAATAAAGAATAAGGTTGAATTCGATAAATACGGTACTTTCTTTATGGTAATTTTAATTCGGGTGTGCATATTCAAATACCTATTTAACAGCGTACAAATGTATAGTCGATTAGGTGACAGATTTTAAGCGCGTTTTTGTATGAAGTGCTCTATCTACGTTTGGTAGTAAATCAATGTTTGTCGCATTCAGTGAGAGCGCATTTTTTTTACAAAAAATAAAAGCTATTCCAATGAGAAAATCTTTAATTTTCGTGTAGATGTCTCAGAACGCAAAACCAAATTTGGAGCCAAAGTCATGTTTTCAAATGTTTGTAAACATTTTCCATCAGTGTAGGAGGAGCACTCATAACATTCAACAATTCCTAACATTTGTTAGTAAATGTTTTAGTGTTTGTAAACATTTTCTAACAGCAGTGTGGGAGCACCATAAGGCCGTAGGTGCAAGCGAGCTTCTGGACACCTCTACGACTAAGGGACTGGCTATCTTACCTCTAAATGTCGAACTCAAAAATGTTATTAACACATACCATCGAGTTATAATGTACTAATATTGTACTACGAATACATTATAACTCAACTCAATGATATACTTATACTCTTGCATAAATGTGTGCAAATGCGTATGGACCACGGAAGAAACACACGGTATGGACTTACTCTATGAATGGATATCTCTCTGTAAGTGGTATCTCGTTTGATTTGGCGTAATCTAAATCATTCGCCACCATCCAAACTAGTTCTTGTGTCCACGTCGTACCTGCAAGAGATGTAAAAAATGTCAAGCAACCAGTTTTGAAACTAGTCGGCACAGATGGGTACTGTGGTTTCCTCACCGCATGAAAATGTTTTTTTAAAGAGACTTGACAAAAAGCGCACCTAACTCTAACCCTTAACCTTCGATTTTTGCAAATAAAAATATATTCTCTAATTCTATACAGATCCTTTCCAATTTATGAGTAAAAATTTTTTTTACAAAAAATAGAACCTTCTTCAAAAACACTGAAAACTACAAAATTATATAAGAATAGGTACAGACAACATCACACTTCTATATTGAAGTCGGCGCCAAACGATGATCTCCTAGAAAGTGTTAAAATTTGTCACCGACTTCAATATAGAAGTGTGATGTTGGCTGTACCTATTCTTATATTATTTTTAAGTTTTCAGTGTTTTTGAAGTCGGTTCTATTTTTTGTAAAAAAAATATATTTAACTTTTAGTGAATGAAATCTTTTTAGTGAAAGAAACCCTAATTTATTAGGGTTTTTCTCGATTTTCTATGGGATCACATCATCAGATCCTGACTTTGGTGACCATGGGACCACCCTAGCAGTATACTCTATCAAATACAAAAAGAATTTTGGATATCGGTTTAAAAATGACGGAGTTATGAGGCAACAAACATAAAAAAAATACAACCGAATTGATAACCTCCTCCTTTTTTGAAGTCGGTTAAAAAGGTCTCACTTTAAGATAAGATCTTCACCAGTGGCGAAGCTAGACCACATGTGGACGTCGGCGACATCAAGTTCGCGAGGCCTATTTTACTTCGCGGTCAAAAAAAAAACCGTTAAATTATATGAGTAAACGAGTTTAATTGTTGATAATCAAATGATGACAAAAAATAATTATTTGTAAAACTTTTTTGCCTCAGGCGCGAGGCCGTCGGCGGTGGCCGACGTCGCCGACGCCTAGCGCCGCCACTGATCTTCACTAAGATTATTATGTTGATTACTGATTGATAATTGTGAATTAAATAGTTCTATAAGTTTCCTATGGATGGCGGTGTTAGTTAATTTAGTAACCATCGAATAGATGGCGTTATGTATACTACCAGTCTACCATAGATGATTTAGATTATGTTGAGTTGAGGAGTTCGGTTGCTTAGTGGCTCGAACGCTTTGGTTTCGATATTGAAAACAAAGCAACCTTTGCCATAGTTGGACCCTGCATGGGTGACGAACACTTTGTGATCTCGTGTTCCTCCGTGCTTCGGAAGGCACGTTAAACCGTTTCTACCCACCAATCTGCATTGGGCCAGCGTGGTAGTGTTATGGGTCATACTCCTCAAGTGTTTCTTCCATGAAGTAAGGCCTGTATATAAGCTGTGATGACGGTGATTATAATGGGTTTGGTTTGTTGCTCACCTGACCGAGGGTACGTGATGACGAATATGTCGGAAGCTCTCACCGGCATGTTATAAATGTTTGCGGCTTCCTGCTTATATTTGTTCGGGAAGAAGTATCCTTTGGGCCCCACACGTACAAAACCAGTTAGTTCACCTGAAATGATAAAGCTTATGAAGATTCAAGTTCGTATATAGGTTACTTAATGGAAATAGACATGAATATACTTTTTAGTAACATGCATGCATCTATGCATGGACCTACAAAATGCATGACGCGTCGTTTCGCTTCGACTCTGCGTCAATATGAATTGAGCCTTAAAAGTTAAAACAGTTGAGAGTGAAATAATGTTATATTATTATTGCAACATTTTAAACCGCCTCCGTGGTCCAGTGATTGATACCAATGGGTTTTGATCGGAAGGTCCAGCGTACGATTCCCCAGGGGGGCAGACATCTTTTTTCTCCATTTGTTGGTGGTAGCACAGATAATATAATACTACAGTAGTGGTAGGAAGGGCTTCGGAGACCGCGTGGCTAATAGCTATAACGTCTAAGCTAACTTTCTCGCCATAATAACAACATTAATAGCATTGTTGTGTTCCGAGAATTAGAGGTGAGATTTAGGTGAGAGAGTGAGTTCCTCAGATGTTGAGGAGTCCAGGTGAAGCTTGATTCCAACCTCGGCCTTATCGTTACTTACCATCAGGTAAGATGGAGGCCAAGAGCTTCACTGTCGTATGTAACGTTGTCTCTGTTTGAAAATTGTTGAACCCACAGACGTTAAGACGCGGCGTGTAGTTGGCTGTCCCGGGTGGTTGGACTTGAATTTTGCCAGAACCTGGATTACCCAGACTATGGACAAGATGGAGGTTGGAGTAGTGCCCACACTAGAGTCCCATGGCCCATTGACTGGCTATCGGCCCAACAGGATTCCACATGGGATATAGTTTTGGGAAAACAGGAATCACGTGTAACACTTACCATCAGCACAGAATAGATAATAGTACTCCATCAGCTACTTGTTTGCCAACTGAGTTGTACGTTCTGTCAAAAAGTATCGGAAATGAGTTATTTGATTTGATTCGATGAAAAAGGACAGATTTGTTGAAAGAAAATTCTTGGAATTTGCACCAACTTTTGCAACTCTACAAATACCATCGAGCAAACATCTTCTCCTAAATTCAAATCACCACTTCGCGGCATTCGTTTTCATTCGTGTAAGATTCGCGGCGAGAACTGAATTCAATTCCGGAAAAACTTTATTAAAATGATGTAGGTAATGATTGGATTATTCGTTGGAATAAGTGTATCGTTTCAGAAGGAGCAAACTTTGAAGGCGATGAAATGAATTTGGTAGAATAACTAGCAAATATAATAGCACTTGCTAGTGCTATTAAATAAAAATTGACCGTCCCCCAAAAATAATGATGGATTGTAAGCTAAAAAAACCGGCCAAGTGCGAGTCGGACTCACCCATGAAGGGTTCCGTAGCAGCAAGTAACATAATATAAATGTTCTTGTAGTTCGTAGTAACTTTGATCGATGTTTTAATAATAGTGTATTTTTTTAATTAAGTTATTGATAAGTAAACATTATCATTAGGTACGTACCTAAATAATGGGATTCAGATCTAACTATATGCGAGCCCATATAAAATGTTTATGAAATTCTTACCAAGTTTCAACAGTATACTTACTTAGTTCTTATAGTTTCGGAAAAAAGTGGCTGTGACATACGGACGGACAGACAGACAGACAGACATGACGAATCCATAAAGGTTCCGTTTTTTGCCATTTGGTTACGGACTCCTAAAAAGGTGCTTGGACAAACTTCTCTGATACTAAGGGCAAGAGCTACAGTTTTCAAAACTTGGGAATGTGGTTTACATTTTTCAAATCCCTAAGAACGTGATTTGTGTTTGTAATGAAAAGAAAAAAAAAATCTGAATTCTTTATTCAAAACGGCTAGGTATTACATCATTTCAAGAATTTAAGCACGTACATATCGTTTAATCAAGCTCATATCTACCTACACAGTCTGTTGGTAGATATGAATATGTAGATAGGTCGGTCATTGGCCTCTACTTATTTTTATTCCGACGTGTTTATTATTATTTTTTAACTGCATTGATTTTTAATTATGACTCTTAATAAAAACCTTTTATCGAAGCATAATAAATATTATGTAACAAATGACTCAATAATAGAATAAATGAATATTTTTTTCATTTAAACAAACTTTTATTATCGCATTGTCACGCGATATACTTATTTCTATTTTAGGCCAATTTTTCAATTTTAACTGTAGAATTAATAATATGGGGGTTTTAAAGATTTTATTTAAAAAAGCTGACAAACTGTCATAAGTATTAAAACCATATCCAAGAACCTTCCTTGTGCCTTAAGAAAAAAAAATGTGAAAAAACAAATAGCCGAATCGGTCCACCCATTGTCGAGTTTTGTGCTTAGCAACATAGCAACACATTTTTGGCGATCCATTTTTAGGGTTCCGTAGCCAAATGGCAAAAAACGGAACCGTTATAGTTTCGTCATGTCTGTCTGTCTGTCCGTCCGTATGTCACAGCCACTTTTCTCTGAAACTATAAGAACTACACTGTTGAAACTTGGTAAGTAGATGTATTCTGTGAACAGCATTAAGATTTTCACACAAAAATAGAAAAAAGCAATAAATTTTGGGGGTTCCCCATACATAGAACTGAAACTCTAAATTTTTTTCATCAAACCCATACGTGCGGGGTATCTATGGATAGGTCTTCAAAATCATATTGAGGTTGTAACTTCTAAAATAAGAGAATGATAAAACTAAAAAAAATATATGATGTACATTACCATGCAAACTTCCACCGAAAATTGGTTTGAACGAGATCTAGTAAGTAGTTTTTTTAATACGTCATAAATCCTACGGAACCCTTCATGGGCGAGTCCGACTCGCGCTTGGCCGGTTTTTAGTTATTACTGCCGCGGCCCACAAGTAGTGTAGCATTGGCAGCCTGCTTTGCTGCTTTGCTTGCCAACTTAATTATATAAAAAAAACTTATCATACTTATGCGTCGATTCAAAACCTACCAACTACCTACCTATTTTAGTAATAATCTTTCTCTACATATTCGTAAATAGCTTTCCGCTCGCAGCTTCGCCCGCGTTATCTTCGTTTTTCCCGTGGGAAAGAGCCGTAGGAGAATATTCTATAGCCTATGTTACTCAGTGAAATTGTAGCATTCAATTAGTGAAAGAATTTTTCAAACCGGTCCAGTAGTTTCGGAGCCTATTCAACACAAACATACAAAAATACCAAAATACAAATCTTTCTTTTACAAAATACTTATACAACGTGTTTGAGATCAAACCGAAACCTACTCATGTTAACATCTATGAATATAAACATCTCTTGTCTTAGTGTTTGTTATCGAACTCCTCGGAAACGGCTTGACCGATTTTTATGACTTTTTGTGTATATTTGGTAGTTCGAGAATAGATCGTGGGCTATTCTTTAATTCTTTATTATGATATAAATAATCCTTAAACAAAAAAAAAACTCAAAACTACAGCAGTGTTATGCTTAATGTTATACTTAATGTTGACAAAAGTGAAGCCATGGAATACCGCATAAAAAGGGTACAAAATTTTATATTTTTATTTTATATCCCTAGGTGATGAGAGTGATAAAGGTGGACAAAATAGGACATTTTATGTCCAATTTTTCTTTTCAGAGTGACTTAAGGCGCATAGTGGTCCCAATGACCTTGCGTCGATCGTCCCGCACTGATTACATAGGAGTGAGTGAGTGAAGCTGAGGGGAATATTTAAGCAAACCTTTACGCGTAAGATGAATTATTTCAATAAAACATTAATTAAGGCGAATAAGAAAAATCTAAAAAGACCATCCCCTAGAACATTGTTCACTTTATTGATTGAAATCGAAAGTATACGATTTAACCTAATATTTACGACGCGATTAGGTTTAAAGTTTTAAAATCGAGGCATGTTTGGGTCACATTTTAACCAAGTTTTTATTAATTTATCAAAAAATTAAAAAGACCATCCTCTAAAGAATGCGTTGAATAATAACATATCTTTTTTAAAGATTTTTTTATTTAATATTTATGAAGAGAACCGGTTTTTTCTGCAGTGATTTTTTATGTTTGACCTTACTATGCGCCTTAACGTGTACTTTACCGTTAAAACAGTTTCGTAAAATGACATGCAGGTAAGTAAAGAGGCCAGTAAACTCATAAAACGTTTTATGTGCGTTTAAGTACTTCTGCGGCATTGATTTACTATTTACTAGTATTTACGTTTGGTAGTAAATCAATGTTCTGCGGGTACAAGTAACAAGTACCTATAAGACTATACCATACACTAGCTGTTGCCCGCGACTTCGTCCGCGTCAATGTCTATTCTTCGCTCCTATTGGTCGCAGCGTGATGTTATATAACCTAAAGCCCTCCTCGATAAATGGACTATCCAACACAAAACTAATTTTTCAATTCGAACCAGTAGTTCCTGAGATTAGCGCGTTCAAACAAACAAACAAACACACTTTTCAGCTTTATAATATTAATAAAAATAAATAATATAGATATGGTCTGGATATTGGTGCGCAAAAAATATTATTTTTAGGATAGAAAAAACGTGATTTCGGCTATTTTTCACCATAGGTTTCGCTATGCGGGGGAACTGAGAACGCAAGGACTAACTTTAATGGCAAAACCGCAGTTCGTAATTTGGTTCGGTTTTTAATAAGTAAATCTTATTTTGCATACCTACTCGTAATACAGAAAATTGTAAGTGGCTCTTAATTTGATGCAAATATTCATGAAACTTTAAAGTTTGAAGTAGACCATAAAACAACCTATATTCACTTTATAGTGTTACTTTTTCCTATTTTAGTTATTTAAAGAGCCCCAATGGAAGGTATATTTAAGTGGTGCATATTCCGAACACACATAAACGTAAACAATATTTATTTTAATGTAGTCATATGAAAATGCACTTCGATTACATTCAATAATTGTTATACCTAACAGCTAGTTGGTTGAAGGTTACCGATCACTTCCACAATATAGTTTGGTAACACTAGCGTAACCTTGACTTGCGAGGAAGTATGTACTTAGTACAACGTAAGTAAATCTATTCATATTTTAATAACCACTTCATAACTCAAGTAGTTAGTAGTAGTTACGTATATTATTTTAGTTTAAAATTATTCGCCTAGTTAACAATTTAACCAAACTCAGCGAGAGTCTCTATCTTTCTAGTGAGAAGTTATGAACCATCTTTACTTACTACCAATTATTAGGGAGTAATTAATAATGTATAAAGCCGGCTACCAGAACTGGGGGGCTACCGCCTAACTCATAGCGATCACTCGCTATCACTTTCGTGACATTAGAACAATAGTTCAAAGTGCGTCACGAAAGCGATAGCGAGAGAGTGATCGCTTTGAGATAGGCGGTAGTGCCGGTAAATGTTCCATTTTAAGTGGTTTAGCAATATTTTCGATTGATTTTTTTTTGTTTCTGCTATCGCGGCACATTGAAAGGAATGTTTCAGTCGCAGCTTTACATTGTGTGTTGTATTTTTTGTTTTCAAGTTTTTAGTTAGAATCTTTTTGGTACCTACTTACTTATGAATTGGTATATTTTGAGCTTTTGTGTAAATAATATTGATGATTACTGATTTTAGCTTAAAATAACAAGTTCCGTTACCCGTAGCAAATCGATGCTTTTCTTAATTATTAATTCTCAAATAATATTCAACTGAGTGCAATTTTGTATAAAATCCCAAGTCGGGAATTATCGCTAAATTAAATAATCGAAGAAAGGAAAAAGTTTACGTTTCACTCTGTTGACCCTAGAAACCCTGTATCCTAATAAATCCATCCCATTTTACGGCAATGGTATCACTCCATTGGTTGCTCCTCAGAACAATCACTACAGCAATGCTTTAGTTATTCTTCTGAGGGTTGCTCATAATTTGTTTCATTCTATTGACCCCGGAAACTATTTGTTGCCCTCTATTCACCCCACTTAACGGTAATGGTCTCATTCAATTCGTTCCTCATTCGTTCACGAAAGTTGTCTATGGAATCGAAATTATTGTGTGTATTCGAAATTGAAATAGAGTAGAGACACTCGTTTCGTTTGATCTTCGTTCGTTGACGAAAGTTCATTTCGGAGACAATAAAATCCCAAGTTGTATACAAGAACTTAGCTTAAACAAATTTAAAGTTGCAATCAAAGATTACTTATTAAAAAAGCATTTATTATAAAGTGTCTGATTAACGGACAAAAAAGCTTTGGCAAAAAAGGTTTGAACTCTAAATTCTAATATTTAACAATGTACTGCGTTTTGTTTCAAAGAAACGTTCAGTGAAAGCAATTTATAAGCTAAGTTCACGCACATCTCTCAGAGATAACTTTACATATAATGTGAATTAACACATCTATTCTTGTAATGGAAGTTGAGCTCAAACTTTTGCTTTGAGGTCAGCTTCCAATTGACGACTCTGTATCAAACCAAATTATAAATGGCGATTGGCGACACTAAGGCAAAAGAATAATCCATGAAAACGATAATAATTTTGTCTTAGACTAAATCACGTTTTCAGTTTTCCAATAGCTTAATGATGTTCAATGAGCACTCAATTTAATCTACTGATGTCTTACCGATTCAGCTTTACCTAATCATTCATTCAATCAATTTGGAAATAACTCTAATTAGCTACTATATGTTTGTTTTGCGCTATGATGCTATTATGCCATCATTTGAATACCATGAGATCGCGATAATGCTGCTCCGAAGTATATATTATCTAATACCAGCTTTTTCCAGCGACATCGTCCGCGTTGAAATCCTTTTTTATTGATTCCCTTTACAAATTTCTGCCCCTTAAGGGGTGATTTTTGCGATTAAAGCTATCTTATGTCCGTCTCCTGGTTCTAAGCTACCTACCCACCAATTTTCAGTCAAATCGGTTTAGCCGTTCTTGAGTTATAAACACAGTCACGTTCGTGTCACAGTGTTTGCTAAGATAACGCACTTGAAACAGTTAGATTGTTTTTAATGACATTTTGTGTGTATGTTTGATAGGTCTAAGACAAGGTCATAGGTTATTTTTATATCCCTTGATGATAAGGGTGGCTCTCTGCTGTTTTTTAACCGACTTCAAAAAGGAGGAGGTTCTCAATTCCATGCGTAGAGTCTGACACACAAAACATGAACCTGACATTTTTTCAAGTAGCAACTCTGATACAATGTCCCCATGTAGTTTAGTTCAACATGGTGATAAACAATTTCATAATATTTTTTTCTTAATTTCTGTCGAAATATTACAGATATTAAGTAATTTTAACATTCATGAAATCCAAATACAGCGATTTCTTATAAAAGGTTCATTGTTGGAAGTTCATTGAAACTAAACATTACCTAATATTTAATTTAATAGTACATTGTTACCCCAGGGGTGAAAGTAACTTATGTAGTCCCGAGACGGTGTTTGGCGCCCGAGCGTAGCGAGGGCACCAATAGTTCGAGGGACTAAATAAGTCTTTAACCCGAGGTAAACACTGTGCTTTTCATTATGAATACAAGGAATATGAAAAAAAAACAATGAATTAGCTAAAGAATAAACGTGTAAATTTTATTTTACATAAATCAACAACTTCTGCTTTAATCCGCTATCTCTTATTTCAGGCGTTAACTCCATACCTGAATCAGATGAACTCATTGTGTTAATTATTAACACATTATTATACACATATAATTAACAGTTAATACAATTAATCTCTGCTATACGGAAGTATCAACAAAACTCTACAAATGGAAAAAACAAATGAAGATCGCATTGTCGCTTTCCCGCTTATTTTGTTTTTTTTCTGTGGCCAGCCATTTAATCAGACATTATTTTTCATTTTCATAATTAAAAAAATGGTAAATATTTTTCCCTAATCTATGTTATTTAAAAGAAATAGTTGAAAATAAATTATAATAAAGTCATTTAAAAAATATATTCTTTTAAATACTTAACATTATGTTATTTAAACTTTACACCGCGCTGTTATTAAGTGGCTGTATAGAATGTCGGCACATGGTTCAATAAAAATGTGAAAAAAGAACTAGTTTCATTTTTTAAATTTGACATCAGCTATCAGTTGAAAGTGAGTCTCCCTAGGGCTGAAAAGTATTACTTTCAACCAGCTCCTCGGGCAACTTCAGTATGAGAGGCGAGGAATTTCCACGTGCAAGCCCATATGTTCTGCACTTCACACCGTTCATTTGTACATGACGTTAGCGCGGACGCGGCCACTGAACAGGCGCCAACATGCCGCACAGTAAAAATATAACAGTACAACAAGGACGTTTTATATCGTATGCAATATACTTTTTGCTAGGTTACAAATAAGTATTGATTTATAAACTGAGGTAAGTACCTACAGTAATACAACCAATAAAGATACAGCTTTATGACTTCATTGCTATTTTTTATTGTATCTTTACTTGTATGTAAATATGGACACTTTTTAATTGTTACATTACATAGTATTTTTATTTGACAAACCACGTGATTTTTTTAATAACTTAAAAAATAACAAAGTTTAAAAAGCTTTTATTTGCTAGTGACGTCATTGTACTCGACCACCATTACAATACCGATACAAACATATATTTTATAAGAAAGAGACGTAAAGCAATTATCAATAATTAGACTTTTCAAGATTCATCATAATTAGACCGTTTCTTCACAATTTCAAAGGTTTTAAATGTTTCTATGATGTGTTATTAATAAAATGTAAATTCAAATTTTATGCATATTTCTTTTGTGCAGTGTAGAATGCATCACTAGAATACAAGAAATGCTCGATTAGCTAGAACTGGCTAGAAGTAGTATTTAAAACAAAAGCTAAGAATATGACTGACGCGGCGGCATATACTTATAAAGCACTGTTAAATTTTTTTGTTTGACTTCGACGGCTATTCGGTTTGATTTAGAAATAGTAGATTGTTACACCGAGCGCTCAGTGACATATTAATGCCCGCGGATGTTTGGTGCACGAGCACTTGCTCGAGGGCACTAATAACCCGAGGGCATTAATAGCTCACTTACGAGGTGTGTAATCTGCTTTTCCTTCAACTTATTAAAAAATAATAAAAAACTGAAGTTGACTGTAGAAAAACTTATTTATTTATGACAAAAAAAATGCAAATTGTTCTTATTAAGAAACCAAACCTTATCTTGACGGTGGTGACGGAAGTGGAAAATCCACAAAAAAAAAACTCACTGTCATGTACACCATTTCTTGCCGTCAACATGAATGTGCACCAAAAAACACCACTTTCACTGCACAATATTCACTCGAATACAATTTTTAATTTATTAAAATAAAAGCTAATCTTCGCCATTAAAGCCAATTGCCTCTCTTTTTTAAATAAAATTGGCTTTGTAGGGTCCTATCTAACTTGTTATGCGCATGTGTATTTTTTGTGACATGTTGTACAACCACTCAAATCTCTTTGGAAAAATGCCTACATTTTGTATGAATTGTATGAATATGAATTGTAATTTCTTTTTAAATTAGAAAAAAAAACAACAGGGCAATTATGTTGAACGGGTCATTAATGAAATTTCATACAATACTACTGCCGTTTTCCAGGGTAGTAATGTATTACTTAGTGTTGCCTTTTCCGATGATTAGAGTAAAATTAATGAGTAGTTTGAAGAAAAATATTTTAATAGATATATGTAGGTATTTGAATACATTACTGAATAAATAAGTACTATAACTTATTTCGATTTGATTTGTTAACCGACTTCACTGACTTCACGAAGTTATGAGGTAACACATACCTCATAGCATCGTCATTTATTAACTGATTTTCAAAATTCTTTTTGTATTCAGAAAAGTATACCCCCGAAGTGGTTCCATGCCATCAAGTCAGGATCTAGTATTGGAATCCCAAGAAAATCGAGAGAATAGGCACGTCCAACGTCTTTTCTGTTTTTTTTCTGAAGCTATTCAGGTATTTGCGTCTGAAAGACGTCATCTCAAGGATTCTTCCACTATGCTGAGCTTACGATGGATCCTTAACTTTAAGGAGTTAGGGAGTTAGTCTTTAGATATACAAGGTACGTATTGACTCTCAGTTAGGTATATTCTTTCAAGTTGGCTTAGAGAGCTATTATTAATTTCACGAAAAAAATAAAAATATTTTTTTTACAAAAATACCGACACCTCTTCAAAACAAAAACTCCTTCAAAATAAAAATGTAATGTTGTGTGTTTTATTTTATTGCTACTAAGTTGGCAAACAAGCAAACTGCCCACCTGATGGTAAGTGGTAACAGTCACCTCTAATACATGTGGTTACTGTGCGATTCGCAGTAAAACTGCAAGCCCCACAAGAACCACAGTGTACGTTGCCAACTTGTGACATCAGATGTAAAGTCACGGTACCCAGTAATTTCAGTGCCATATCTTACCCTTCACACCGGAACACAGCAATGCAAACACTGCTGATTTGCGGCAGAAATAGGTAAGACGGAGGTATTTTTATCCTTGCCTTAGCAAGCATCAAAGACGATAGTATTTTTGATTCTAATTATATCCCAATTTTTGTGACAGGTATCTCTGGCAGGTATGACATCCATCATATTATTATTAGATGAATTCGTAAATCATCAACGCTGGCCAAGTGCGGGTTGGTCGACTTCACACACAACCTAAGAATTTCTTTACACGTGTGTGCAGCGGTCGGCGCGCCGGCGCGCTACTTAGTGGTAGGTATTTATAACGCTGCATTGCGTGAGTGACAGGGGTGTGCATGTACTAAACAAGATTATCATGAAGAAAGCCACAAATCGCTATGAATATCAGGCAACCGTATTAGTCTCTAAGCAAACTGGTTTTAAAATATTAATTAATATTCTACCACCTTAGGCCTGTAAGAAAACTCGGGAAGTACTACACAGCTAGCGTTCTTTACCATGATGACTTTACATTTGACGACACGGTTAGTGCACAGAGTTCGAGTGATCGCCTACTACGCAACTGGTCGCGGGTTCGATTCCCAAATATTTTTAACCGACTTCAAAAAAGGAGGTTATCAATTCGGTTGTATTTTTTATTTATTTATTCTTTATGTACACAATGTTCGTACAAAGGCGGACTTAATGCCTGTGGCATTTTCTTCCAGTCAACCTTAGGGTGGTGCAGAAAAGGGTGATGCGGTAGATGTACCGAGAAATGGAACAGCTTATTAAGAATATTATATATAACATAAAATTCTACTACACAAATAAAATAATTAAAATAAACTAATATATTTTATGTTTGTTACCTCATAATTCCGTCAATTTAAGCCGATGTCCAAAATTATTTTTGTATTCGATAGAGTATAGAGCAAGGGTGGTCTCATGGTCACCAAAGTCAGGATCTGATGATGGGATCCCATAGAAAATCGAGGAAAGCACTAAAAACACACTTCTTTCACTAAAAAGATTTCATTCACTGAAAAGTTAAAAATAAAAAATATTTAACAAAAAATAAAAAACGACTTCAAAAACACTGAAAGCTTAAAAATAATATAAGAATAGGTACAGACAACATCACACTTCTATATTGAAGTCGGTGACAAATTTTAACACTTTCTAGGAGATTATCGTTTGGCGCCGACTTCAATACAGAAGTGTGATGTTGTCTGTACCTATTCTTATATTATTTTTAAGTTTTCAGTGTTTTTGAAGTCGGTTTTTATTTTTTGTAAAATATTTTTTTGTAGTTACGGGACAAATATTATGTATGGAATACAGAAATATGTTCCGGTCTGGGCGTATGTGCATGTGATATGTAATATATTCTATGTTTGTAACTTTGATGACACGGTTAGCGCAGCGGTCGAATGATCGCCTACTGCGCAACGGGTCGCGGGTTCGATTCCCGTACGGGACAAATATTTTGTATGGCCTACAGATTTTTTTTCCGGTCTGGGCGTATGTACATGTAATATTCTATGTTCGTAACTGCACCCACAATACAGGAGAAAATCTTAGTGTGGGGCGACGTTTTCAAAAAGAAAAAAACTGCACCTACGACACAGTTGAAAATCCTAGTGTGGGCCGACGTATTTATATAAAAACACTTTCATTACTGAGTGACTGACAGATTACGATGCAAATATTTTATAAAGTTTCACAAAATTCCGCTGATCAGATATTTTCTTTTAATACAATGAAGTGATCTTTACATAAATCGAACGGAAATTTATGTTAATTATTTTTTACTTTTTTATAATCAACTCACGCTTGACCATAAATGTTACGAAATTTAAAAGATTCCTAAAATACTATTTTACTGTTCATAATCATATATAATACATAGGCTCGAATAAAACTCTATTATTTAGCTACATGTATAATGTGCTGTTGATTCTACCTTCTAAAGCTTTGATGCAAGGCGTTGTGAATAAAGGGGGTAACATTAAGTATTTAAAGGAATTCAGCAATAAAGTTTTATAGGAAACATTATTTTGAACCTATAAATCGTTGCATATTTACTTGAAGAAATTATCATACTGGTTTATTAACACTGCACTGTGCTATATGGCCGCGGCAATAAAATATAAACATTCAAGGTTCAGTCAGACAGCGGGCGTGGCGGGACGGCGACGGGGCGTCGGCGAAGCGGCGACGCGGCGTGGACGTCACATAGCCGGCGGGACGTCGACGCCGACGCCCCGCCGTCAGTGTGAACACGAAAGCGAAAACTCATAGAACACAACGCGTAATACGCCGCCGCCGCCACGCCGACGTCGCGCTCACGCCCGCCTGTTGTATTCACGACGGGCGGGGCGTCGGCGGGACGTGACACGCCGGGCGGGACGGCGCTGTGTGACGTCTTTCATAATAATTCATACATTACAACTGCTTATATCGCGCCGACGCCCCGTCGCCGTCCCGCCCCGCCCGCTGTCTGACTGAACCTTGAATGTTTATATTTTATTGCCGCGGCCATATAGCACAGTGCAGTGTTAATAAACCAGTATGATAATTTCTATCTGACCGAACCTTTAGGAAATAAATATTTACCACTTTTCTTTCAGCATTTTTTGTATGCATTTGATTTAACATTTCGTCTTTGACTTCTTTTATTAGCGATTTTTACACATAAAATAACTTATAGAAAAAAAGAACGAAAAACATATTTTTTCACACATAAAATAATTTAGGAAGAAGGATTAAAATAGTTTTCTCCTTTATAATACCTAATCCATTATTTACACTATTCACCATATTACTACACTAATCTATAATAATAATGAAAGTTAACAAAATAAACGCAAACTGCAAAATTAAAATTCGATCGTAAAGAAACACGTAATATATTTTTTTGCGCCCGCGACACGAAGCGACATGACCATACCCTGAGACGACTTGGCGAGTACTGTCTTATATGGAGCGCGATTGCAACCAAGCGAAATTATAGAATTTTCGTCATTTTCCTAAATATTTTAGGGTGTTGGAACCAATAGTGGACCACTTAAGCGGATTTTGACTTTACTGCGGTCACTGTGTACACAGTTATCATTTGTGCGATGCTGCCTTTGGCACAATGATTCCTAGATACATACTTATACAAATGTGGCAAACATTTATTATGATCTTACAATAGATTTTTTGTAAGGCCTGTCCAAAGTCAAAAATTCAAAAGGCACCATTACCTGACCACCATTCACCAATAGATGACCACTACTCTACCCAATACCTGACCACCTCAAATAGTTAATTAATTTGCAAAATTATTTGGCATTTTTTTACGCTTTTCTTTCTTCACGAATGCATTTCCTGGTTTCAGCTTGTATACTATTCTGTTTTTTTCCATCATCGCTTAAGCTTGATGACTCAAGTCAATTAACTTAATCAATACCTCTACTGTGGTCATCTTTCGGAAACAACTTACAACACCTATACAAATATTTTACCTCAAAGCCTGACCACCCTAGTTATCCTTTGGATACGCATTTTTTGTAATGAAAAGAGTTAACAGAAATCACAATATAGCTTATTATCTATTTAAAACCAACGAGGAAGTTGAATTTTATACAAAACATGTTTTTCCATTACTTGACCAGTCTGGTCAGCTTAAGGAAAATTGTAATTTTGGTGGCCCAAAATATAACCAGGGCTCTAAAAACCACATTATTTAGTAAATAGCAGACATATTGTTAAAAATATCTTAAATCATAGGCCCTCATTATCTTTGATGGGTAGTGAATCCATAAACATAAATATAATTCAAGATGGATCACGATTTCCAAAGTAATACGAAATTTTAAGTCTTAGTAAAAATCTTGAGTAATCACGCGGCGCCATTGTTGCAGCAAGAAAACGTTACATTTTTCTACCAATAGGAAGCAAGTTTATATGAGGCTTGACAGATATAGTGTTGCCACTATTGGAAAACCAAAATACACCAACTTTGCTTGCTTTGCTTTTTTAATATTGCAATGAAACCCTGTTTTGGTCAGCTTTGGGTGACTGGTCTGCTATTGGTTCCGCCACCCTATATGACATCAAAAAATCTGTCTTCACAGTTCACTAGATAATAACGAACTACGTGTTTTGGTATAACTTTTATACTGTTTTATGTATATTTCGATTTCAAATCGTGGTTTTAGTTTTTGATTTAGACCTATGTTTGGATTTTTTTTCTATCGAGTGAAATGGAGTAAATCGTGTTTTTGCTTTCACAGTTCACTAGATTATATCTTCAAGTTTAAGGTGTGTGAATTTCAGAATTGTGGGTTCTAATATTATCCAGATCTAGACGTTCTAAGATCGGCAAATTTGGGAAATCCTCGCCTTAACTCCTTTTTTCCTACTATATTCAGTAGAATATAGTAGGAAAAAAAGGAAAAAAAGACAATCCTTTCACAAATTTAACATTCTAAATTACTACATAAATAAAAAATATTAGAATATCAAAATTCAAGTATCAAAATGTATTTTACCTTCTGTAGACAGTATTACCAGAGCTAGAATTGCCGCTTTTTTCCAAGCTCATGTTTCGTGTGTCAGTTATTTTTTGTGTGTATGTTACGCGATTACGCCGCCAATTGTGGACCGACTTTCAAATTTCTTTTTGTATTCGATAGAGTATACTCCAAGGGTGGTCCCATGGTCACCAAAGTTAGGATCTGATGATGGGATTCCATGAAAATCGTGGGAAACGCTAATTTAAAATTAGGGTTTCTTTCACTAAAAAGTTAAAAATAAAAAATATTTAACAAAAAATAATAACCGACTTCAAAAACACTGAAAAGTTAAAAATATTATAAGAATAGCTACAGACAACATCACACTTCTATATTGAAGTCGGTTACAAATTTTAACACTTTCTAGGAGATCATCGTTTAGCACCGACTTCAAAATTGAAGTGTGATGTTGTCTGTACCTATTCTTATATTATTTTACTATGGGCAATTATTATGGTGAACTGTAGTTCGCGGCAACATCCAGTTAGTATACTATAGAAATGGTGCTGTGCTGTTAGTCAGCTTTCCACGCAAATAAGCCCTGACTTTATATATCTAGCACATTTATAGCAAATAGATTTCCTTTGTCAGAGTATCATTAAATCGACGAAAAAATAATATCAATAGGTCTAGGTACTTATTAAAAAAACTATTGTCTCAAGTCTATTGTAAGTAGTTTATAATGACTTCCAACATTTTCGTTGTAGTTTCGTTTTCCGCTAGATTTATTACCAAACACTTTCAATAGAGGTTATTGTAATATTGTATCCTATTCTGTAACAGCGACCGTTGCAAGCCTTCTTGATTATACGATTTCATTTAGGCTCGAAATGGGCTGTGACCTTTGACTGATGTGACCTTATGCCATTCTCTGTAATAACAATATAGAAAAACAATGTCATATACCCGTACATACATAGTTATATTGTTGCGCGCCACACGGGGTTCGTTTTGCACGATGTAAAAATGAATATATTTTAATTACTCATATTCTGAAAGTAGGTCTGAAGTTGCTCGAGGAGTGGGTTGAAAGTAGTACTTTTCAGCCCTAGGGAGATTAATTTTCAACTGACAGCTGTCAAATTACAAAAAAAAAAGTTATATTTTCACATTTCTACTAAACCATGTTCCAACTTTCTATACGGCAACTCAATTACAGCGTGATAGGATTGAAATAACATGAAGTTAAGTATTGATTAAAGAATACAGGGTTATTTTTTTATCAACCCGGAAAATTTAAGGGACACTTCAGGACACATCCATTATTACTTAAATAAAATTAGAAATGTAAAAGTAAAAAAATAAAAATAAAAATACTGCTGTTTTTTTGGATATTTTAGAGAATTAATATAAAATTGAGTACTTGTGAATTATTCTATTCTATTACCGCGTCCTGAAACGTCCTTTAAATTATCCGGGGTGATAAAAAAATAATTCTGTATATTTTTATAGGAATTTATTATAATCTACTTTCAACTATTTCTTTAACATAATATATTTGGGCAAAATATTTACTATTTTTTCAATGATGAAAATGAAAAATAATGGCTGAATAGCTGACCGGCCACAGAAAAAAAAAACAAAATACGCGGGAAAGCGGTAATTCGATCTTCATTTGTTTTTTCGAGTTGTAGAGTTATGTTTATACTTCCATATAGCAGAGATTTTGTATTAACACAATGAGTTCATCTGATTCAGATATAGATTTAACGCCTGATTTCATAAGAGAACAGGCTAAAGCAGAAGATTTATGTATAAATAAATTTCACTCATTTTTTTAACTAATTCATGTTTTTATTTTTACTTTCCTTGTATTCGTAATGAAAAGCACAGTGTTTACCTCGGGCACACATTACTGAATTGTAGGCATTTTAATTGTTATTATGGAATCTATATCTATTTATACATATAAAAGGAGATCTATAGATGCACGCACAGCCGTAAACGCTAATGGTAGAGTCGTGTTTGGATAGTTGTTTTAATTCAAAATGCGAACGTACACTAAGAAGGGATTTAAAAAATATATATCCCTAAGGGGATGAAACAGGGGTTGCAAGTTTGTGTGGATTTATTAAAAATTAGCAACGATTTTGATAAATCTTGAGATTCATGCTCTTAAAAATATTTCTTTGGACACGTATTTCATGGTTTATTGGAATTCACCCCCTTGTGGTGCAAAAAAGGGGTTGAAAGTTTCTATGGAAAATATTGAAAATCTGCCCCAATTTCTATGAAATTTATTATCCGAGCTCCTAAATATAAATAACAGCCTTCTATACAATAGGCTACAAAATTATTTTTCCTACTGGAAAATATAAAATTTCCACTGGAAAACAATAATAACGCGGGTGAAGCCGCGAGCGGAAAGCTAGTCGATAATACCGATGGATGTATATTTTTGTACATTTATCTATATCCATGTCACAGTAGTATTAAAAATCTGTGATCTATGTGTTTGCCTCCGTTAAATACTTTCTTTAATTGGGAACAATTCTTCGCTTTTTTTCTATTCTATTTTATTTAGTGTTATTAGGACGTTTGTTATTATATGACGTTAGGGAGAAGATAATTACTATTTAAACCAGCGCCAGTGCATCGCACAGTTGGTTTTATTATAAAAGAATAGACAATATTCTTGTACAATTTGTAATGGGCAAACAAAATTAAATCTTACGCGTTTAGAGAGTTAAGTATCTGTATACTTTTTATTTCGGACTATTTAGGGCAGAGGATCGGGAAGGATAAGCCAGCAAATCATTTTAATTAAGTAGAATAATAACTTACCTGTAAAATACTTCATGAGTTCCTCTGCTTGGTCCTTCGGCACGTCTTTTATTTCGTAGGGAAATTTTTTATTTGGTATACCGTTCATGTTCACTGTGAGTTTAAAAATACGATTAAAAGTTTGATTTGGCTGTGAAAGCGACGCTCAGTCGAGTAATGGGTCCACGAGCAACTAAGAATAAATAAACATGCAAACGCATAACTTGTTGAGGCGCGTTCAGAGCCTTCGCGCGAAGTACAACTTTTCGCTCTAACCCCGTTCAATGCCTTTGAGCGTGACAACCGGGTGAAACAACCGCCCGTTCAAGACCTTTGAGTGTTGGCGCGAGTTACAACCATGAAGCAAATTACAACCGAACAACCATCGAATTTGATGGTTGTAAAACGCTCTGACGTTTCTTACTGAAATACTCTTACGTGATTGGATGATATTGGCGGCCATATTCTAAAATGTCATCTGATAGAAAGAAAGAGAAAAAAAGTTCATGTGAAAGAGGGAGATAAAAGATTTGGTTGCTGCAATCCGTTCAACGCCTCTGAGCGAGTTAAAAAACAACCGGACAACTACACCCAGAGGCTCTGAACGCGCCTCAGTATATCAACACAACGTTGATAAACTAGGCACTGTACGATAATAATTGTATGACATCAATTGTATGATTGGATATATGGTAGCTTTCAGCAGACACAAAGACATCACATCAGTTGAATTTAGAGGTTGTTCACATTTTGTTCCCGCGTAACATTGATTTTGAGGTTTATATTTAGTAGACAAAGGAAGTTGTGTATTGTTTTAATAATAACTTTTAACCTTCTTATAATACAAAACATTTATTGTCTTATGTATTTTTTATTTGTACATACAATACATACAATGTGTACAAATTTATACTTTCGGTTAATCTTAGATTCTTTTTGGATTAACTTTTTATTTAATTTATCTTTTTTGATTTCCTAATGCAATATAATGTTGTCATAAATTGACGTTTTGGTAATCTGTATATTATGTCTAATTTTAATGATTAACTTTATGTGAACACTGCTGGTTTCTGTTCTGCAATGTTGTATGATTAAGGGCGGGTTGTGCCCCAAAATAAAAGAAAAATGTCATTTAAGTCTGTTATGTTAAGGTGTATCATTAGATTCTTCATCATGAATGTGTATTATTAGATTCTTCGGTGATATTATGGAAGGCCAGGGGGCCTAGACAAAGTAACATTCGCGTTAGTTTGCGTTAGGTATACGTTCTGTATCGAACGGCATTGTATGAGAATGATTCGTGACGTGGATTCATTCCCATACATTTTATTCCTTTCATACTTCGTTATCGTTTGTAATTGTTCCTTTGTCTAGGCTCCAGGTCGCAGTTATTTATGTTGTCCCTCGTTCATAGCTGCGCTTCCTCTCGCATTCGCATTTCGTCGACGAAGTACGAACTAACGTCTCACCCGCAAATTTGCCTGCTGGATTCAAGTAGGTGATAATACGAGTAGGTAATATTTTTCGTTCGACGGTACCCATTCGGGACACGAATTTCAAAAATTATATTATTAAACATTTTTACCTTTTAGCAGCCTCCGTGGTTTTGTGTTTGTAGGCTCTAGGTTCGATTTTCGACGGGGGCAGAATTCTTTTTGCTTGATTTGGTTGCTGTAGAGCATTTGAGCCCGCCTGGCTATATAGCTGCCACCGACGTACCTAAGTTTGTCGCTACAATCACAATGTTTATAACATTGTTCGGTTCCGATAGTTAGAGGTGAGATAGCCAGTTCCTAGTATATTGCATGTTATTTTGCTATATTATAATGTTAGCGATTTAAAAGAGGAGACAAAAAATTCGACTTCAGAGTTCTTGCCTGTTTTTCTCGAGAAGGAGTAGTGTAGAGTCATCTTATTTTGTCATTTTACTTGTATTTGCATATCTATATCTGAATTATGGTTAGGGGGTATGTATGTACATACAAGGATTAAATAATTGATTGTTTAATATTTTACTAAATCAGATTTTTAAAAAGATTCTTGGTTAATTAGATTTTTGTATATTGTTTCGTGCCAATAAGTGCGAAAAATATTTTTTCTATTTTACTTCTTTGGAGCGGATAAAGGGTTTGCGAATTGTTTTTAAAATAAAGCAATATGTTTTTCTGCAATATATTCTTATTTTGCCAGCGTTCTCTACATGTGTTAACACACTACTTTTCACTACGATTGCGAGAAAATAAAATTGTTAACTCTCTTGAAAATACTCTAATCCAACTAGTCCAGCTGAGTTTTCCAATGACGCGACACCTGCCAATATTTCGTCCCAGTTAGGTACACGAAACATTTTTTTATGTAATAAAGTCGTCTCAGTTGTCCCGTTATAATTATAAACTAGTACTCCCGTTTCTACATAAGTCTTTAAGTATAGGATCTGAACTTCGGAAAAACAAGTGAACGTTCGTAACATATGGGTTAATAGGTTTATGTTGCGCATTACTTTTTTAACCCCATTATAATTTTTAAAATTTCACACATATTTTTCGACACAATGACCATTTTTTTTTAATGGATGGCCCGGCAAATGACCTCCTCCCTCCTGATGTTAAGCGGTGAAAGAGGCCCAAATGAGTTGACAGATAGAGTAGGGACGACATCCACTCTCCTACCTGCCTGCCCCTTGCCGGCCCAAAAGATGCTTTTTCACGCCTCTTTTGAAGGAATCCATGTTGTAGGATGGAGGAAACACGTGCGCAGGTAGAGAATTCCAAGTGTGGGATGAACGACAGAAGAAAGAATCTTGGAATTTCTTGGTACGGTGTGAAAAGGAGGACACAGTGTACGGATGACTCCGAAGGCCCTTACGCGTGTTTCTGTTAAGGAATGGAGAGGGAGGGATAAGGTTAAAGAGCTCCTCAGAGCATTCCCCATGGAGCATTCGGTAAAAGGCGCTAAGAGAGGCGATGTCACGACGAAGTTGTAGAGGCTCGAGGGTGTTAGTAGCCTCTACATCGCCAATTTCTTGAAGAAAAAAAACGGCCAGGTGTGAGTTGGACTAGCACACCGAGGTCCTTGGCCTTTCGGTTTGTGCGTAGCCACAGACGGTTATAACACGTATAACTAAACGAGATCCACTTCGATTTTTTAAGTGGTAATTAGTTGAGTTTTGGTTTTAAATTGAAAATGTTTGTTAGTTTTTTATTTAGACAGACATAGTGTTTTTGGCTCGTGGACCCACTAGTTCATTCTTGTCTGTCCCGCTTGTGCCGTTGAGTTGTCTCATCACAAGACCATCAGATGTTTTTGGATAATCACGTGTTTTCCGTCGTTAACTGTTTTTCCAACGTCTTTTTGCATTTCCGACGTTCAGATCCTATGAACACTATTGGTATAGACAGGAGCATAGTAGAGCATAATTTTAACAGGACAACTGGGACAAGAATATTACATAAAAATTTGTGCTGTGTCCCGGGGGACTACTGGGACAAAATATTGGTAGTAGTCCCGTGATGGGACAACTCAATGGGACTAGTGGGATAGACCCACTTAATCACCACATGCGAGAAAAATAAAAAGAATTACGCAAAAAATACAATTTATTCAGTATCAAATCAATTCATATTAATCATAAATTAATAATAATTTCATTAAATATAATAAATTATTATATTACTTACTTAAAAAAGCTAAAAAACTTTTGTGACTGTATGTGCTTCCTTTGCAATATATTAAAAAACTACTTGTAATATTCTGTTCTGAGATTAGTGCCAATACTGATTTTGACAGTCCTGACAAATTTTCTCTCGGTTAGACAGTAGACAGTCCAAATACTAAGCTTGCGTTGAGACACAGCGCTGGCAGAATTGTTGTCACAAGATAACACTGCCATTAACAAAAGAAGAAGAAGAGTAACCCCTGGTAACCCCCTATCAACCTCGTATTCGGTGTAAATAGAGACAGTACACTTTTTCGGAAATATTACAAATATGTCGAAATTACAAATATTTTATGGAATCTATTGCATAGTCTGGCTTTTTTTGACATATGTGAAAGGACACTAATATAGGCCCGTTCCAGTTAAGCACGGATTTGCAACATTTTCAACATTTTAGCGTCAACGCGTTTCATTAGCCTTTGGTGTTAACTTTTCGTGCTGGTTTCGAGTGATCCACTTAAACATTTTTGCCACGAAAAGTTAACATCAAATACCCATGCTAATAGATGAGTACTCCAATACCATTTTTTGACAGCTTTCAAATTTGGCTTTTTTTTCAAGAATCAAAAAGATTTTTCAGTGGATTTCAATAATAAATTGAAAGATATTTATAATTCTAGCCGATTTTGATTTTTATTATTTAAAATATTAAGTTACTGGACTATGTAGGTGAGACGCCAAAATTCAGCACGAATAATCAGTTTATCATACCGTTTCATTTGTAACAATTAGCGCTGCTAAAAATGTCAACATTTCTTATAAGAAACGCATAACGAGGCTAACATCAGATGTCAGCACCAGCAAAGTGGTGATGGTTAACTGGAACACAGCTATTATGTTTTAATTTAAGATGACGTTTTGCTTGTCAGTCAACGAGGGAAAACGCAGGTCGGTACCGCGCAAGTTGTCTTCGATCCATCGAGTTGCTTCATGCTGCATCTCCTCGTCGAACTCCTCGCGCCACCCGCCGGATTTGCCTGAAAGGATCACACGAAGAAAATATCAACTTATAAATATATTTTTCAATACACTTGCTCGTAAAGTGGATGTTATTTCATCGGTTTTAGATACATAAAGCAGCCCAAAAAACACGCGTGCTATAATGCAATTAGTGCGATTATAATCTATAACCACACTATTTGCTTTATAGTGTTATTTTTTTAATCAGCAAAGAGTTGTCTTAAAAACAGTAGGTCAATGTTTTTGTTTATAAATAAAGTCTATTACTTAAAAACTGTTAATAATTGTACTTTTGCTGTTTCAATAATTAAAAATGAAATAATCATAATACTATGATTATTTATTCTGTTTCCTTTGTACACTTTAATAATTATTATTCTTTTGCTGTTTCAATAATTAAAAATGAAAAAAATCATAATTATTCTGTTTCCTTTGAAAAGCGTCGTATTGGATATACGTGCGTAATATTGGTTATACACACTCGGCACTACTACGCTCCGCCTTCGGCTCGGGCTGAAATTTGGCCGCGTGAGTTATAACCACCATAACGCACTTATATCGTAATATAATATTGCAAACCCACAATATATGTTTGAGCTATAGGTAGTCACAGTATGAAATTGTTAGCGTTTACGAAATCACATTCTATTCTTGACAGTGAGTGAGAATTTCATTTGCTAGTTTGGGTAATCTGTTGTTCAGCCAAAGAGTCTATTAATTCTTATAGCATGAAAATTCAATTCGACAATGCGCAATGATCAGGGGTAGAAAGAAACGTACAGTTAATCGCTCAATATTATGGCAGTGGATCGTATGCTTTTAATGATAAATACGTTATGTTATGCGGCTTGCTTCCTAGATATTATAAATAAGTTTTTTTTCTTGTGTTGAGTCCTGTTCGTTCTGTACATAATTGTAACAGTTAAGGTAAACGGTTGTATAGGGTTTTATTTCCGTATTACTCCAACTCTAGCGATAGAATGAAGTTCCTTATAATCGAACTAATGCCGTGCAATTCCAAGTTATATACAAAATCCAAGTACAAAATCCAAAAGTGCGAAAAATTACCTTTTCTAATAAACGAATGGTTCTCCCTTAACGTTCCTAAGACAGCCGCAGGCTCGAAATTCACAGATTTATTTTTCTTGAAGTTTTCAAATGACAGGTGGTCGCAGAGACGGACGATTTGCTGCTCAGTTATTTGCTTGCCAAGAAAGTCGGCTACTTTTCTCACCGCTGATGGAAGATCCTGCAATATACTAAAAAAATTAAATCGACTTCAAAAACACCAGAAAATCATAAATAATATAAGAATACATACAACATTACAGTTAAATACAGTTTTATATTGAAGTAGGTGCCCAATTTTAACTAAGTGCTTATATTAATCGTTTTTATATTAAGACTTTCCCGGTGATCATTGCTTGGCTCCGAATCCAATATAAAACTATGGTGTTGAAGGTCTTCTTATATTATTTATGACTGGTGTTTTTAAAGGTTTTCGAATAACTATAAAAACAACCAAGATATAAGGTATTAAAGATTTTTCTCCATCGCTTTCTAGCAAAACGGCAATTTCATCATCATCACAGCTCATATACGTCCCCACCGAGGGGCACGAGCCTACCCTAACTAGTTATGTTAGGGCGATTAGGCCTTAGTCAACCACGCTGGCCCAGTGCGGATTGGTCGACTTCACATACAGCATTGAATTTCTTCGCAGATGTATGCAGGTTGCCTCACGATGTTTTCCTTCACCGTAGGAGCGTCAGACAAATGTACATATGAAATTCGAAACGAAAAACATGGGTGAATTTCCCGGGACCAAAAATTGCGTAGCATCGATGAAATCGGTACTAAAAACATAATTATAATGTTCTGACATTTTTTCTAGTTACGTGAAATAGTTATCTATGTGGAGCACTAAATATTTTAATAATAGGAATAATAGGAACTTCAAAAAAATTTATTATACCGGGAAATCTTTCATTGCCGTGTTTGTCCACACGTCACCTTGATGTATATTATACCTTATTGATAAAAATCTATTGATTATTTATATTGAAACTTAGTTTTGTTTGATACGTGAAAAGTTAAAGTATTGTTGTTTAAATATTTAAATTAATGTATTCCATTAATTTAAATATTTAAACAATACAATGAATGGTTAATAAAAATTCATTTGTCCCAGAACTTCCTTTCATCGCCGTGTCCTAAACATGGTTAAGAATATTGTTTTACCTAACGACTTGCGGCCCCCGCCTTGTGCGCTAAACGTTGCATATTAGTGTCGCCTAAGTACTCGACGTGGAAGGAAGTACACTCGTGCATGCGTTTTCGCGCCATAAATATAAGTATTCCATTTTTATGTTACTCGTCATTTTTTCTTTCATCGCCGTGGATAGGTATAACTTCTATTTGAATAAATTTATCCTCTTGATTGAGCATTCAATAGAATGCCATTTCTCTTATGTTTATTTTTGAAGTGTTTATTACTTCGAATAATTAATAGATTTTTTGTTATTTTATATTTTTGCCTTGATTTTCATCGCCACGCTTTCATTGCCATGGTTTCCGTGGCCAACGTTTGCTATGGCAATGAACAAAAAGACACGGCAATGAAAAAAATTTCATTGCCATGCATTGGAACACAATTTAGTTTCATTGCCGTGGCCAGGTGTTTCATTTCCGTGACTTATGTTTTGATTGCTATGGTAAGATTAGACAAAAAAAACATATTTACCTGTAACACAGGTAGTGCCGAATATTGACAGTTCAGACAGACACGTCAAGTTAACCCTCTGCAATACGATAAATGACTTAAGGATAGAATTGATGAGTTTTTTTACTGTATAGTCAACTACAAAACAAATACATGTTACAAAATGATACCTGACCTACACACACACATACACGTACATACGCGCATCCACGTACATGCACGCAAGCACACACACACAAACACACACACACACACACAATACAGTCTGATTTTAATAATACCGCGGACGCTTATTTCATTGCCGTGGACGTTTGTTTCATCGCCGTGGCACGAAATTTTTTATATTGTATATCTCGTTTGTTTTTTAAGTTATCTTCTAGATATTAATCAAGTATACATACATTATCTAAAACTTTAAAAAACGCCAATTTAAAAAAAAACTAAGATAAAAAACTCCACGGAAATGAACATATTAATGGACCTGTTGAAATTTACCCACATATTGGTACATGGCGGGTCTCGAACCCCGACCCCCCGATTGGAAGGCAAGTGCCGAGTCCACAGCGCCAACGACGCTCTTCGGCAATTTACAAGAAGTTTAATATGGCCGTACTCAACAATGACGTCACGGTTGATGCCGGATCTCTCTGTCTAATCGCCTTCAAATTAACAAGTTAAAATGCTTGTATCTAATGTACATATTTCTAAGCCGATTTTAATTATAATTTCACAGGACTGCATCTTTTTCCCTGTATTTTAATATTTAATGACGAGACGTAAAAATTAGAATTCAGTCATCATCCCATAAAACATCTTTCGCTCTAAGCGGTATTGAAAAAATTATTCCTGAAATGGAAATCTACCACAAACCTTTCATCTTCAGCTCAATTACATGACATGACTCATCATCACAGCCCATATACGTCCCCACCGAGGGGCTCGAGCCTACCCTATATTAGGGTGATTAGGCCTTAGTCAACCACGCTGGCCCAGTGCGGATTGGTCGACTTCACATACATCATTGAATTTCTTCGCAGATGTATGCAGGTTGCCTCACGATGTTTTCCTTCACCGTAGGAGCGTCAGACAAATGTACATATGAAATTCGAAACGAAAAACACATTGGTACATGGCGGGTCTCGAACTCCGACCCCCCGATTGGAAGGCAAGTGCCGAGTCCACTGCGCCACCGACGCTCTTGGCATGACTACCAGATGCAAATACCTGAATATCTAAGAAAAATCATGAAACACGTTGGACGGTGACAATGGGATGACAATGGGACCACCTCGGGAGTGTACCCTTTCGATTACAAAAACAATTTTGAAAATCTGCCCACAAATGGCGGAGGATAACTATATTGTTAAGGCTTAATTAAGTGTATGTTTCGAGTAGATAAAAAGCGGTCAAGTGCAAGTTGGGGTCGCGCACCGAGGGTTCTGTACAAACTTATGTTCTGTACTAACTTATGTTCCTCCAAAAACAGTCGGGTCAGGCCTTTTTTTCGGTGGGAAATGTATTACATCGGACTCTCCGCGGCCCCTGGGGGCAGAGTGCCAGCCAGGAACCGCGGCCTACCGACAAAAACCCACCGATACCCCTCACACACGCCTTGACGCGAGCACGTCCACCATCGCCGTGTCCCCCTCATCAGAAGAGGACACGCCGAGGAGGGCCGCGTCGCTGCCGGACAAGGTCATGGGAACTCGAATGAATACATCCACAACCTCGTCAGCGTCTGCTCGCCTATGGCGAGCCTCTCTCACCCCCTCTAAAAGGGGAAGGCCGGTGATCCCCCGGGGTATCCAGGGGATCAGCGACTGGCGGCAACCGATGCAATGCAGGGCTCGGGCTGGAACCCAACCCAGGACGCTGGTTGCCGTCAGGAGGAAGAAGACGGGCGTAATTCCGCCTCCTCCGCCCCATCCTTCTACGGCGTCACGAATCGGCCGAGGGATCTTCCTCCCTGGCCCTCTGCGCTGTCGGGTCAGGCCTAAGAGCTCAATCACAAAGAAGGCACCAAGAAGAATAGGCCAGCCATAAAGGAATGAGATACGCCAAGCTCTTCATGGGCATGGATAACTGGCTCAAATTCACACTGAGCTCAAGCTGATCCCAGACCCGTGTAATGGCAGGTGCCTTAACCGGCCATTTTGGCACTAGGATTATGCTTGCCTGATGGGACACATCAGTTCCAATACTTGTAGGGCCTGTAAGGAAGAAGAGGAGAGCATGGAGCACCTTCTGTGCAATTACGATGCTATTGCCTGCAGGAGATCAACGCTCACGGGAATGGGTTACCCAAAACCGGAAGACTATAGGGCCATGCCACCGAAGGACATCATCAGACTTATAAGCACGATTGACTGGACCGAAGGTGGTCAATCGTGCTTTATCCTTCAAGGACTAAACATGGGGAAGCACAAAAGATCCACGATGGGTCGAAGTGCGAAGGCTCTCATGCTGAGTCACCCCTACATTAAGATAAGATAAGATATGTTCCTAACTACAAATTATATTTACATTTTTTTACATAACATGCGCTGTAAAACGTTGCTTCTTGCCCAACACGATTTTATGTCAACGGGAGATACTCTAAGGTTTTGATTCCCTTGTGAAATCGAAAAATATGCGACATAAATGGTCATATGTTATGAGCGCATTGTCTCACAAGTTTGATTTTTTTACAGCTGAAAGTTGCCGTTGACCCAAGTATTTCATATAAATTTCAGTTTGATATAATTATCTTCGCGTTGCTGAGAAAAGGGTATTGACAAATGAACGGACAGACGAACAGAGCACAGACAAACGGACAGACAGACGCACAGACAGACGGCCAAACGGTTGAGAGTTCATTTTTTTCTTTTAAGCTACAGTAAGCTTACGGTACAGTAAGCGTGCATGTGTCTTAAGTACACTTGCGCTTCCACCATCAAACAGCAAATTTTTCCATAACTCCTTCACCGTCCGTCCGTGCCGCCCAGCTGTGGAACAGACTGCCAGTTGATATACTTGAAAGTCGAACTATCACATCTTTCAAATCAAAAGTAAAAGATCTTCTTTCGAACTCCTCATAAAAGTGACTATATTTATTAGTAGGTATACTAGTGAGCTCGGCAGACGTTGTCCTGTCCGATTCCAGCGCCACCTAGCGGGTCCAACTTTACGTTTAAACCTTCCTTGGACTTATTCAAATACACACAGAAAATTTCGAAAAAATCGGTCGAGCCGTTTAAAAGTTTTTGCGAGACTAAACACACAGCGTTTCATTTTTATATAAGAAGAAGACTAGTGGGTCCGGCAGACGTTGTCATGCCCGGCGATTACAGCGCCACCTACTGGGTCCAAATGTACTTTTAAATCATTCCTGTACCTATTCAAACACACACAGAAAATTTCGAAAGAATCTGTCGACCCGTTTCAGAGTTTTTGCAAGACAAACACACAGCGTTTCATTTTTATATATAAGAGAAGATATATTCTTCTTAGTTTATAACAGTATAATTAGTTTACGATTATATGTATAGTATATACGTTTATAATTATTTATATAGTTTGTAATATGTATGTACACTTCTTCCCGCCATTTTTAACCTCTCTTACCTGCCCGCCATTTTTAACCTGCTAGGGTTGGCTGGTAGAGATCTCTTTAAGATACAAGCTCGCCCTTGTACGTACCTCATGTATATAAAAAATGTATTATGTCAATTTGTGTACAATAAAGAATATAAAAGCTTCCATTCAAGCTTTGCATTTACACTATGAAAACCGCCACTATTACGAGCGACATAAGAACGGTGTAAAGGTCAAACAGCTTGAAACAAGCTTACTGTACGAAACCCTATAAAGTAGAAAATTAAAAATTGTTGATTGCATTTTGGAGTCTTCTTTCTGACCTTGAGGAGTTCCTCGTAAAATAAGAACAGCAAGTTTGGATGATTTCTCTGCTCCCACCACTCCTTAAGATTCTCAAAGTACGGCAAATGCTCAACTGAAAAAAAGTTATAATTAGCCACATTCGCTCAAAAAGTAAGTTATTAAATAAATAACGATCAAACACGTAAAAGTGCACACAACAATATTTGCTTTTGTGTATTGTTAACCGAAAAAGGAAGAGGCTATGTTTGACTGTATCAATTTTATTGATCACTAGCTGTGCCCGCGAACTACACGTAGGTACGTTTCGCCATATATTTTTTCCCCGATTTTGCTACATTTTTCATTGATGCTCAGCTCCTATAAGTCATAGCGTGATGTTATATAGCCTAAAGCCTTCCTCGATAAATGGACTATCCAACTCAAAAAGAATTTTTCAATTTGAATCACTAGTTCCTGAGATATGTGCGTTCAAGCAAAATAACCGAGAGTCTAGAAGACAAGGACAATCCCATTAACTAGGCAATAAAAAAATAAAATCCATGAATTTCTCGGAAGTTGATACTGAACTATTTTCTAATAGGTAAACACAAAGCATAGAATTAGCCATGGTAGGAGAAGTTACTATAAATAAATAATGAAAGTTACAATTACATTACATATATCGTAGTAAATTCTGGCTGTAGTGTTTGATGTTGTTGTAGGACAAACATTAGAATTTTTTGTTGCGAATGGAAAATATATCACTGCGAATAAAGGCGGAAAATTAAAAATAGAGTATCTTAATGAAAAATGAAGTACGAAGCATTATTATGATACTCCATTAAATTAAGAAGTAAGTAAGTAATTTGAAAGTTATATCTTTTACTTATTAAAGATATAACTTTCAAATTACAGGCTTCAAGGTTTGTTTTAACAATATTTTAACATGATGTTTAAAAAAAAACATCATGTTAAAATATTCAAAGAAAGACGTTTTATTTCAAATATTTCTTGTAATTTCATTTAATGGAGTATCATTTTAGTCTATGGCATAAGAGACTGTTATTTTAATTGCGGAAATGCTCCATAAATATAGCAGGTCTAATACGCAATGTTGGGTTAAATGGTGAAATATATCTGGACAGTTATAAACGATCTTTTTTTTTGCGTTCTTTACACTTTAAAATACAAGTCTGAAACCACATAGAATCTATTAGATTATATTGCATAAATAGAAAATGAGTCGGGAAATAAAGTAAAATTTCGGAGCAATATACACGGTGTTTCAAAATAACCAATAAATAATCATTCTTTATCGAAAACTCATTATTAAAATGTGTTTGTCAACCCAAAATTTTCATGTAAATCCTCATGTAAATCATAGTTATCATCATCATGTCTATGATTTACATGATGGGTTATTTGGTTATTTTGAAACACCGTGTATAAGTGGTGTATCACTACATAGTATAAAACAAAGTCGCTATCCGCCGTCTGTCTGTCCCTATGTATGCTTAGATCTTTAAAACTACGCAAGGGATTTTGATGCGGTTTTTTTAATAGACAGAGTGATTCTTAAGGAAGGTTTATATGTATAATACATGCATAATATAGTAGAAAGTTCTGTAAGATATTTGGGTTTTTCGGACACAAGGTGTAAAAAATCAACCAGAAAAGTAACTTATTTTGCGTACGCTGCCTAAAATATAAAAGATAGAACCATAAAATGTTCTAATTAATTGTAGATCTTATAAATATCTACAAAAAAGTCCGCGACACACTATACCTATCTATGTCGAGTGAGGCACAACAACCATTTTTTTATTTAAAAATCTTGCATTTTTTTGACTACATTTAAACGCATTTATTTTTCTCATGCTATTAATCCTTATCAAAATAAATTATTTCATCACTAAGTACAGTTTATGTAGATAATATTTGGTCTTTGAATGATTAAAATTGAACGTTTGGTTTTGAAGTTATGGCGAAATTCAAATATTACGATTTCTGCTGCACGGCCCGTTGCGAAGTGAGCATCACCAAGGCGGGGGTGTGCGTGCGGGAGGTTTTGGAATAAAATGGAGGAAAAAATTTAACACTGTGTTATTTTGAACACTGTGGCATTTCGATGACGAAACGTAGTTCGCGGGCACAGCTAGTAAAGAAGATAAATTGAGCATGCGAGCTATATGCACAATAATGGTTGGTTGTGGTTATAGTGCAGTTGTCTACAGATTATGGGATCCAGAGAGAATTGGAATTATAATTTCAAAAGCCGTTATTTTTTAATTATAGATATTATGAAATCACAATAGAAAAAGAACATGGAAAACATAGAATAAAAGAGAAGGAAGAAAAGGAAGATGATAGAATAGACGGAACAAATATAGGTGAGTGTGGCTATGAAATACGAGATATAGGATTATCTATTAATCCTTTACCTCGTATTTCAATAACATCTGCTATTGAGGGAGATCAAGAAACAAGAAATTAAGGAGATGAAGTGAACATTAAAATCGAGAACGAGAGTTTGAGCTTATTTTTATCGTTTTTTTATTTTATTGATAATGGTGCAAACAAATAAGGTGTTATATCATTATCGTTTATAAATGTTATTTTAACCATCGTACTTACTAAAAGCTGATGCTAATTAAGTCTGTCACAAATACAGACAATCATTAAATTTTTATATAGAAGACAATTTTTTTTGTTATTCGTTGTAACATAAATTCGTTCGTTGTAACATGAAGACTGTGCCACGCTTTCGAATCGGATGTAGATGATAGAGCAAAGTGGACAAGGAAAATGCGGAAGGCTGACGACCCCACCACCAAGTGGAATTAACAGTCGGAAAGAGAGAGAAAGATTGGCTCTAACAGCTATGTGAATGTCTAAGTTGACGTCAAATAAAAAACTGCAACAAGAATTTTCCTCCAAAGTCGGATAAGCAAATAACATAAATAAACATACAGCGACTCATACAAACGTACTTTGATTGTTGATGAAAAACTTCCAAAAAGTTTTAAAGTCCCCCGTGAAATTTGTGGTGAGGAACAGTCTGCAGTGATAGTAATAGGAGACGGCCACATCCCTGGGGTCTCTGGCGATGTGCACCACCTTGCAGGTGTCCAGAAGCGCTGGTGGTAGCAGCGACAGCGGCAGGTGAGACTTGATAAACCGTGGAGATGGCAATTCTTCAACTGCGTTTACTGATGATCTAAAGTAAGGCCAGTATCGAATAATGATAAATCAGTCGGAACCACAGACAATGTATCTTACAAGAGATCATGGGTGATATTATGTACTTCGCCTATCAATAGGAAGAGTATGCATCTCTTTGTAGACTGTTTTGAGTCAGCGATTAATGGGTGAAGGAACGGCGCCGACCAAGAGCTGAAGATAGAAAATTTTCTGATTGTGTTATATTTGCAAAACTTAAAACATGAAGAGATCGAAATAATGGTAATTTTTAACGCTTTGAATTCGGTATAGAAAAATTGGCAGATTTGAGGGCAAGTCGTAGCACAATTAACATTCCTACCACCATCGTGTTTAAGCCTGATGTGGTTATTTTGGTAACTCAGCAATCGGGCGTAGGAAAAACCGTCCCACCAAATTCTGAGTAGAAAAATATGTGGTCAGTTAGGAATTGCACCTATTTTAATATTTTCGGGATTCGGAAGGAACAAAAAATAATAAAGCATTTTCTGTCTTAGTCTTAAAAATTTTGTTAATTCTATCAAAACTTACTCTTGTATTTTTTTTAGTTTTACTATAACTTTCCAAAATACCTATTCAATCAACTGGTTGAACAATAAAGTGAATACAACGCACCGTGTTAATAAAATAAGGCAAAACACTGTAGTATTATAATTATCTGTGGCAAAACCTTATTTTTATTATTAATATATAATTATATAGTCTCAAAAAATTCGCGGATTATTTGGATATTATACCCTTTTTCACATTTCAAATGCCAATCCATATAAGAAGAAGACCCTTTTTCATACCACTTGCTCGGTAATGCTCATTATAACCCCCTTAATCTCAACATAAAGCAGGACATTATCTCCTGAGGGAGATGATGTTGTGTGTAACTCCCAAGGGAGTAAAGTGTTTTATATTCGGAACATAAAATTTGTATGAAAATTTAGCATAGATACTAGCTTAGGAAGGCAAAAGTACTATGCCCATACAGCAGTGGCGTGCAATCCATAGAGACAAATAGACCTATCTTTTTTTCTCGGGAGGAAATGCGTAACCGCACCGTACCCACCGTTGGCTAGACGGCGAGCGTGTGTGGGGCTCACCCAGCAGAGTGCCAGGCCTACCCACTAAAACCCCCTGATGTTCTCCCTGCCCTTATGGGCGCGCCAAGTAAGGTCCACACTGCGACTCCACTACCCATGCGCCCGGGCAAGCCCGACCAACTGGTCGGGCTATCGCCAAGGGGAGATTGCCCGAGAACGCACGGGCAATCCCCAGACGGAGGGTCTTACGGCGGCGTGCACGGGGCCAACCGTGAACGCAGGCCTCCACAGCAGGGTCATTAGACGGGCATCGCTTGTGCGAATGCCCGCCTTCGCCTGCCTGTCCGTCTACGGTGGATGGGAGCGGCTTGAGGATCATTCTCCCGCTCCCTCTCCGCGACCTCCTTCTGCGGGATAACGTCCTCGCAAAAGGAGGGGACAGCTCCCCATTCCGCCTCGCCCCGGAGCATGGGCACGATGACCATGCTCGGCAGCGAGAAGTCTCCACCTCCTAGCGCAGCGTTGAGTTCGCTGCGCTGGCGTCGCCACCGCCAGGCCGGGCACACCAACAGGGTGTGCTCGGCAGTGTCGTCGGGAGCGTCGCAGTGATGACACTGCGGCGTTTCCTCCCGACGCGCGACTCGATGCAGGTAGTGACCGAAACAAACATGTCCGGTCAATACCTGCACCGTGCGGAACGAGAGACTGCCCTGCCGGCGCCCTACCCACTCCTCCAACACCGGACGTATCGCTTCGATCGTCCGGTGGCCGGCAGCTACGAAGGCGAATGCCTCACCCCATCGACGCAGAGCCTCCCTCTGCGCCTGGATATGAACCCGCTCCACTTCCTCAGGAGCGGATCGTCCCCCCCGTTCTCTAACGGCAACTCGATGTCGATACAACTCTGCAAGACATTGTACCCTGAATCTGATCCTGCCTGTGTGCATAATGTTTTATAAAATCGAACTACATAATTTCTCTACCAAAATTATAAAATATGTGCATAATACAAGTAGTATAAAATTATTGCGTAACGTTTTTGTGCTTGAGAATAACAATAGTTATTTGTTATACATGAGTGCAAAGTTGCTTTTTAACCGCGTGCTCAACTTTGATGACCGAGCAAGCGAAGGATTCTAAAATTTAATCACGAGCGCAGCGAGTGATTCAAAAATTAGAATCCTGAGCGTTAGCGAGGGAATCAAAAGAGCACAAGGTGAAAAATCTTTGCACTCGAGTGCAACACGTAACTTTTCATCCCCCCTCAGCGAGGAAATGACTAAATGCAATATAAAACATTTACAATCACAAGATACTTTTATTTCAGTTTAGGTACATATTTACTACAACATTATGATAGGTAAGTATTGCAGAAAAATATTTATATTATGTATAACAAATAATACGTTTTTTACTTGTTTTCAAGTTTCTTATTATAACAATACGACGTCAAAACAAAATGGCGCGCACAAAGCAAATTAAAAACAAGTACACCAAAGAGGTTCAGAGTCTGAGTTTCTAACAAATTTAAAAAAAGTTGTATGATAAATTCGGCACCATGGAGATGGAAGTAAATAGGTTTAATGATGTTTTGAAATCACATACCTAGTGCACGCGATGTTCTAAATTCAAATTTACTTTAACCTCAAGCGGATAAAAACGGCTTTGGCGGTCAGATATTGAATAGCAAAAATACTCTTTCCGAGATGGGGGGATGAAAATACCTTTTTTTTTGTATTTTATGGTTATCAATCATGATGATAATGCGATAATGTTAATCATGTTTATAGTGATAATGATAATGTGATAGTGTTTATGGTGAAAATTATTACATAAGGACATTGTTAATTGAATCTATTCAAATGTGCCCAACAGAAGCTTTTCGTTTTGGTTTGAAAACTGAAATTGCAATCAGTTTTACTATTGAGTATTTGTCAAATATTTCAGAACGAAATCCTAACTTTTAAATGCAAGCTTTGTTTAATCAGCCTTGAGTTTTTATTGTCTCGCAGATGGTGTGAAAAGTAGAGTATCCACCTCTGGAATAAAGCAGTGTCTTCGTCTTAGGCGACTTTAACCCCCCGCTTCACTCATAACTCTCTCGCTTCACTCAGGAGTTAAATTTTAACTCCCTTGCTACGCTCGAGATTTAACTCTAGAGTCCCTCGTTACGCTCGGGGTTCAATATGGCGCCCGTGACGTAAGACACAGTTTGTATCCCTCTGTGCATAATCTACTATTCTTTTACTTTGTTAAGTAAATGTCTTGCGAAAAGCTATGGTCACGCGCCTACGAATAGGATGTTGCCGCTTAGTTGTTGCAACGCCAAATATTGCTTCCCACTTATTTCATTTCAGGAAGTGATAAACCGAGAGCAGAAGCGAGGTTCACCCAAATTTGTCTCAGCAGAGGAGCTGGCTATAGCCATTTCAGCTCAAACTCGAACTCAAAAATCTTTATTGTATGTACACACATCCCAAAAGCAAATACAAGTCAAGAAAATGAAAAAACAGTTGACTCTACACCTGTTCGAAAATTGGGAGAGCCTTCTCGAGAAGTACAGGCAAGAAACTCGGAAGGTCTTGTATTTTTGTCTCCTCTTATAAAATGCCAACATTACAATATTACAACGTTAGTTCGTAATGAGAGCAAAGCCCAATCGTATTAATTTCAAAGTTTGAGGTTTGGTTTTGGTAATGTTTCGCATTCGCTTCGATTGTAATTCGAACGAGACGAAAATCGGTATTGCACCAGTCCTTTAATACCGATGTTTAATACTAATCGAAATTAACCATGACCAAAGTAAAAACGTTATATGACCCATAGTCACAGAGTTGTATGTTTGTTTTCTTTGATTACATTATACGCAAGTTTACTGGTTCCAATTAATAACGGCCGGTTCACTCACACAGTTTCTATATCCACGAGCTGGTTTTTTTATTTTTATTTGCGATGCTACTTTACTAGCTACTGCATTTTATTTTTATTGCGAATCGTTTAAGTATTACCTGAACAAGGCCTTAGCGCGCACCTTCTGTGCCTCGCTTCCATTATCCAAGAAGTGCTTGTGCAGGGCCTTTCCTTTTTTGCTGTTTACGATCATCCCCATCCTGAATAAAATAAAAATACTTATTAATGTAAATAAAAAATAATAAAACTACATAAATCTCAAACCAAGAACATAATATTTTAAATGAATTCATAATGCAAACCATAAACCATATTTCCAAGTTGTACAGCGTAATTATTCGTATCGTAATAGATAAAGAGTATGCAATAGAATTAAATGAAATACTCACTCCAAAAATGGAAATCTTTGAAGGAGAGACGTGGAAAGAGCTTTTTCGTAATCACAATCGTTGGCTACCATCCACATTAATTCCTGAGTCAACGTGGTGCCTACAAAAATGGCTTTTGTAATAAAGTTGTCAAACAATTGCAGTGAAATTACTGGGAAATCTGACACTAAACATGCAACTCCTAAGTACACAATAACCATATCATTGTAGGGGTTGATGTTTAGTCATTGACCCTCGGACACCTCGGGGATTTTCGGCCTCCTAATTTTAAGGGGTTGAAGGGTGAGTAGACGCCGATGAGGTAGTGGAGGTATTCGTTGAGTTCCCAATATGACTTTGTTAGGTAGTGATGCGTCTCTCCTCGGCTTTTCCTCCTTGTCTGAAGACGGGGAGGATGCGGCGGTGATGGACGTGCTCGCGTCAAGATGTATGTGACGGGGCATCGTTGGGTTTTGTCGGTTGGTCGCGGCCGCTGGGTAGCAGTCTATTTCCAGTGGCACATAACCTCGCGTTTTCCCAAACTCAAGGCATGCGTAACGCATTTCCCAACGTAAAAAAGGGGTTGTATGTTTGCCACTTACTATCAGGTGAGATGGAGGCCAAGAGCTTCCCTGCTGTGAAAAAACAACAACAAATGTCATCAATATCTTTGCGTGCAGTGTTTTAAATTATAGATGTACGTATATACACGGTAATTTTTTTTATCACCCTGGAAAATTCAAGGGACGCTTCACGACATGGTATTAGAATGATTTGAATATGAATAAAAAAATAACTCACTTAATTAAAAAAAAAACAAAAAATGCTGCACTACTTGAGAGCAGCATTTTAGAGATTTTTTTATTATTCTTTTTTAATTTTTTATTTCATTTTTTTTATTTTTTTATAATAATTGATGTGTCCTGAAACGTCCCTAAAATTTTCCAGGGTGATAAAAAATAACCGTGTATATCTATAATATTATTAGTTTCAATATTATTATAGATATACCTACACGTATACCACATTCACTGTTCCTCTCTGGCTTATGTGATTTAATTAATAAATTTTTTAATAAATCTCTTTTATTTTCGACTAGCTGTGCCTGCGACTTCGTCTGCGTGAAATAGTAGCTTTTGTTGAGGTTAATAAAGAGTAGCCTATATTATACCTTATATAGGGTGTCCCAGAAGCCGACGTCAAGCCAAAAGCAGGTGATAGACTAACTCATAATGTTATATAAAAAAATCTAAGTCACCTATTTAAAAAAAAATCTAGCATTAAAAAAAAAGGATAAAATGTACACCCTGTGACGGTTTTTTCACTGTTGTTGCTACAATTCTTGACTCTTTTAAACATTTTCTTTTGTTTTGTAATCCTGAATAATGTTTCTGTATACTCTAATCTAAAATTTAAAGCCAGCTGCTCCAAATTAGAACAATATGCCATTTTTATCTAAATTAAATATTCAAAATTAATTTTTTGCATAGCTTTAATGTACTATGCGAGTTTGGCAAGTAACTGCAAAAGTTGGCGCATTCAATAAGGATTCCAAAATAGTATGATACTTGGTAGATAATTTCTACGATTGCAGACAACATTTTTTTTTCCAACAACAGACAGTTTTGAACAAATTTTTCTTACGTACTTAAAATTTATTCTAATGTATCCATGGTTTGCTTTAAGGCCGTAATTTTAACATTCTAGTTTGAGTGAGACCTGGAGAGTCATTTTACGAAGTGTGAGAGAAACAGATAGTGAAATAAATTAAATACACAAAAATTGTTTAAAATAATTTATTTAAATGTCAAGATTTACAACAGGTGTTCAAACTGTCTTCCTTCAGCTCTAATGCAGGCTCGACATCTTCTTAAAAAAGATCGGGCTATCAAGCGGGCGAATCTTCCATTATTAACAAAATCATTTGCTTCTATTATTCTTTGCCGTAGGTCAGTCACAGTTTCGATTGGCTTTGCGTAAACTGTTTCTTTCACCGCTCCCCAGTAAAAGAAATCTAATGGATTTAAATCTGGGGAACGGGCTGGCCATGAGATAGTACCAGATCGTCCTATCCATCTGCCTGGGTATTCCTCATCGAGATATTCTCTTACTGAGCTGGCATAGTGAGCTGGGCAACCATCTTGTTGAAACCACATATCTCTCAGAATGTTAAGTGGCACATCTTCCAGTAGATTTGGTAAATCATTTTGTAAAAAATGTAAATAAACTTCACCAGTCAAGGCGTCTGGCAGCTTAAAAGGACCTATTATTTGTCCATTTAAAATTCCGGTCCACATATTCACTTTAAATCGATATTGTGATCTATCTTGCCTCATCAAATGAGGATTTTCGATATGCCACTCGTGTAAGTTGTGTAGGTTCATGTAACCATCTTTTTTTAAATGTCGACTCATCTGACCACAAAATTTTTTCGAAGATTCGCGGATCTTCTCTGTGTTTTTGTAGCATTGTTTGACAAAAAGCAACACGGGGTCGATGATCCCGGGGTAGTAGAGTTTGTACTCGCTGTACGTGGTACGGGTGTAGCTGATTTCTTTGCAAAATCCGATGGGCTGTACTTTTGGGTACTCCTGTGCTTCTCTCTATTCCACGTACAGAAATACTCCGACAATGTCTAGTACAACGTCCTCGTAAGGGGGACGAAATCTTCTTTCACTATGTACTTGGTTCGGCAGTCGGCCCTGTAAGAAGGGTAATCGGTGCACATTTGTAAAGACTCAATGATCCGGAAAACGAGCTGCATTTGGGTACCTCTCACGATAAAGTCTAGCTGCAGCTTTGGCATTGCATCTACATTCCCCATAAATTAAATGCATGTTGGCGTATTCTTGTGTCGTGTACGCAGACATGGTGGCACTACACAATTACACAATCAACGATAAGTAGTCCGGAGCAAAGCAAATTTCGTCGGTAGAGAAACTAAACAGTCCGAATTCAAATCACAAGCAATCAAGTCCAATAAACGAAGCAGAAAGTGGTAAGCACGAAATCAACACGAACGAATACAAAAATATGCGCAGTAAGCGAAGGAGCGAAACGTACTGATGTGTATTGTTTATGCGTTAGCGAATAATTGGCGTCACATGACTCTTACCTGATTTACACTCGCGTCTCGAGGCTCGGCTCGCGGCTTGGCTCGTGTCTCGCGATAGAGCGCGTGAGCTCGTCGAGGTGTTTTGTTTACACTCTCGCAATGCGTTCAGTTGCTTTCGAGCTTTCAGCAATGGAGGACGTCGAAGTATTAGCGGCATCAAAGCTGTGCTTAGCCAGCATATACCCTATAACTACGAAAATAATTTGACTAAATATGACTTTTTATTCTTAGGGTTCCAAATTATAGGCCCCTTTTGAGAAAGTTCAATGACGTGTAAAGTTTCGTCTGTAGTCAATTTTTAAAAAATAAAAGTAAGTTGAATAAATCAATAAAGAAAAATTTAATCTTGGGAAGGGATCGAACCCGCGTCTTCAACGTACTGTGTTGACGCCTTGACCACTCGGCCACCGAGGTCTTACCAGCCCCGACTAAAATTCAACTGTATTGATATCTTTTGTACTTTGTTAACCAAAGTAATCTTTATTCACTCTTAATAACTACGTATCAACAGCCAACTTTGAAATATTTAAATATTTTTAAAAAATAGGAAAAAAATAAAGCAAAATTATAAATTTTATATGAAGCTCGCGCGCGAGTGTAAACACGCGCTCGCGCGTACGCGAGCCACGACGCGAGCCCCTTTGACTCGTGCCCAAAAAACCGCTCCCGACGCGAGCCTTGCGAGTGGCGAGACGAGCCGCGAGCCGAGCCACATGCTCAGTGTTTACACTCGCGTCTTGTGGCTCGGCTCGTGGCTCGTCTCGCGGCTCGCACGCGAGTGTAAATGGGGTATCACGGTCTCACTCAAACTAGAATGTTAAAGTTACAGCCTTAAAGCAAACCATGGGTACATTAGAATAAATTTTAAGTACGTAAGAAAAATTTGTTCAAAACTGCCTGTTTTTGGAAAAAAAAATATTGTCTGCAATCGTAGAAATTATCTACCAAGTATCATACCATTTTGGAATCCTTAATGAATGCGCCAACTTTTGCAGTTACTTGCCAAACTCGCATAGTACATTTTTTTTTAGTACAGCTTGTTAAAGCTATGCGAAATTTGAAAATATTTAATTTTGATAAAAATGGCATATTCTTCTAATTTGGAGCAGCTGGCTTTAAATTTTAGATTAGAGTATACAGAAACATTATTCAGGATTACAAAACAAAAGAAAATGTTTAGAAAAGTCAAGATTTGTAGCAACAAGAGTGAAAAAACCGTCACAGGGTGTAAATTATATAGATTTTTTTATATGTTTTTTTAAATAGGTGACTTAGATTTTTTTTAATATTTTTCTGATAACATATATGAGTTAGTCTACCACCTGATTTCGGCTTGACGTCGGCTTTTGGGACACCTTGTATAATTAGCTATCTATTAGTGAAAGTCCCGTCAAAATCGGTACAGCCGTTCCGGAGATTAGCGGGAACAAACAGACAGACACAAAAAAAATTTAAATTGTGTTTTTGTTATTGGTACCCGATATACATTCATACCCATTTAGTAAAACCTTGTTATTTTGACAAACAAACAGACACTTCAATTTTATTTATTTGTATAATAATAATAACTCTTTATTTCAGACCTTTTACAGTCCATAGCGGGTTAGTAACAAAAATTACTTAATACTATGTTAGTGTCTAAAATTAATATAGTATCTCGGACAAAAGAAAACTGATTGGTAAAATGGTAATTTTTCAACACACTTGCTCGCAAAATGGATATAATTTTACCGATTTCAGATACACAAAGCCGTTCACAAAACATGTGTGTGTTATAACGCAAATAGTTCGGCTATAGATCTATAACCGCACTATCCACGCCATTGTTTTTTTTATGCTTGACATAATATAAAAGGCATCAACGAACCACAATGATTCTTCAAACGATCACTTTCATACCATAATTAAGTTTTGTCTACAAAATAACAATGACTTGTGTTACCCAATTCAAAAACTCAGTTAATCAGTTTTGTTTAAGTGTGTTGAAAAACGTCGTACGATACACGTGCGCACACCGGCTATACACACTATAGTATAGATAACCCTTTATTTTTGTCTGTCTTATCACTATAAAACACAATTTTTACTCCGGTATCAGTCATTATCGGCTTGACACATTCATTGCTTTTGCATTTCCTGTTTAGCACATACAGGGTTTCGCCTCTGGATAAACGTAAAGAAATTGGGTTCGGGATCATTTTAACAGTGTAAAAAACAGTGTACCCACACCATGTAAGGCAAAGTTATAGCGCTATAATATTATAACTGGGATACAACTGGGATATCCTAGTTGTGCAAGGTCAATAAGTACTGATAAACGCTGTTGAAAACGTTGATGCAGATTTAGAGCGCCACCGCACCAAATGAAAAGCTTATGTATTATTTTTGCCGCAGCTAAGCTTGCTTACGGTTGTCTTGCTCTAGCTAGGTAATCATGCTTAAGACATTAAAGGAGCATTAAGGATAAGCCCTTTGATTATGCAACTCAAAATATATCGCGATCGCTTTTAATTTCGACAGAAAAAGTGCATAACTGCTTTGTAGAAGACATTCAGCTCAGTATTGACACTATGACTATAAAACTAAACGATCATTATCATAATAGGTTAGTTCAGACAATAAACCATTTGGCTATCTTACTATGATTTTAAATTCAATTAATTTCAATTAAAATTTTATTGTTCTATTTTAATTTCTATTTAGCCGCCCCCATTATTTATACCTGACTTCGGCAGCGTCACCACCCACACGTCATCTGATCTCAGAGCCATATTATATATTTTCGGTGCGTCCTCTTTGAACCCGTCTGTGAAGAAATATCCTTTTGGACCAATGCGTACATAACCGTCTTGCAATCCTGAAATAAATTCCGTTTCGCAAAAGTATATTGTACATCGGACATTTTTAAGAAATTAAATTAGGCTAGTACAAATGGATTATATATTGTAGACCTCACACATCATCCGTTATTCTGACAAACAAAACAAATATTGAAAAGCTATACGGGCACACAGAACCAAGAGGTTAGAAAAGTAGCACAGAATAAAGCTCAGTTTATATTATTACCTTTAAAATAACGCAATAGCTCCGAATTTTCCTCTTCACTTAAATCTTTAATTTCGTAAGGATAGTTTAAATCCATTTTTACGTGTTCTTTTTCCAACAGCTTTAATCAAATTTGTTAAAGCCAATCTCCGCGGTAACTATGAAAAAAATCGCAAATATTCTGCTTTGTACAAATCAGATGGCGATAAGTTTATCAGTTGATAACATTTTTACACACGACAAACAAATTTATTTCACAATAATAATAAAAATTACACCGACGAGCAAAAATAAGAACTAGTCAGTTAAAAAGTTAACTACAACTAAAATAAATAAACAAATATGCCAGTTCTCCCTGTCAGGTTACGCAGACGCAGCCGGTGTATAAATACTCTCACTTAGCCAATTATTTTGAACCCTTTGTATTACAGGGCTAGCGTATTGGCACCAGGTACTTATTTCAGACTCCGAACCGATACTGAATATTTTGTAATCAGAGAATAAACTTATGGTTCAACCAGGGGACCAAACTCCGGACCTCGTGATTAGCAGCCGCAGCTGTAATCAACTCGACCAATTTAGCGTAACTATTTAAATACATATACAGATTGGAAATAAAATGCAATTTAGAGAAAATCTTATTTTGAATATGAGAAACTATAGGGAAAATCTGAACCTAACATAATATTTTTTTGAGATTGCTTTGTTACTAGTTATGATTTCTCACACTGTAGCTTATAAAATACAATGAATTTAAATTATTTAAAAATAAATTATCAGAATTTTTAATTAATAAACAATTTTATTCTCTTGACGACTTCTATAATCACACCATTAATAACGTCTTTATATTTTCTTTATATCTGTTTTATATTTTCTCCTCATGTAAATTCATAGATTATCCATACTAAAATTAGGTCCTTAAATATGAAATTGGCGTTTTGCCGTACTGGCCACTTTGATCTCAAATATCTCGTCTATGGCTAGGAATTCCAAATTCAAATTTATACAGCTAAGTATTTACCTCACTCATGTATTTGTGTTTCGAAAATTATAATTTACTTGTTTTTTCCTTAATTGTTTTTTTTTCTTTGCGTCACTCAGTTTACAAAATGGAAAACATGAACTATCACGTTATTTACGAGTATGAGTTCCACCGTGGCACCAGTGCTGCAGAAACGGCTCGAAGGATTAACGATGTGTATGGCGACAGTGCCGCAAAAGAAAACAGTGCGTTTTTGGTTCCATCCAACGTTTTCGTTCTGGAAATTTCGACCTGCAGAACAAGCCCCGTGGACGGCCGGTGACCAAAGTTGATAATGAAGAATTGAAGGCTATTGTGGAAGCGGATCTATCGCAAACCACGTCCGAGTTAGCTGCAGGCTGCGGTGTTAGTCATAAAACTGTTTTAATCCACTTGAAGCAAATTGGGAAGGTGAAAAAGCTTGAAAGGTGGTTACCTCACGAATTGAGTGAAGCAAATCAACAAACGCGCGTTGACTGCTGCGTTGCATTACTCGACCGGCACAATAATGAAGGGATTTTAAATTGAATAATTACTTGTGATGAAAAGTGGGTCCTGTAACGATAATCGGAAGCGCTCATCGCAATGTCTGAACCCTGCCGAACCAGCCAAACCATGCCCCAAGCGAAAATTGACTCCAAAAAAGTTACTTGTGAGCGTTTGGTGGACTAGTGCTGGTGTCGTTCACTACAGCTTTCTTAAATCTGGCCAGACGAATACGGCAGATGTCTGTTGTCAGCAACTGCAAACCATGATGGAAAAGCTAGCTGCTAAACAACCGAGGCTGGTCAATCGCTCTAGGCCACTGCTGCTTCATGATAACGCTAGACCACACACTGCACAACAGACGGCTTCCAAATAAGAGGAGCTTCAATTGGAATGTCTAAGACATCCACCGTACTGGTCCGGACCTTGCTCCAACAGATTACCATTTTTTTAGAGATTTGGATAACTTCTCGAAAGGGAAAAAATTCAACTCCGATGGGGCAGTCCAAACCGCCTTCAAAGAATTTATTGATTCCCGTCCGAATGGTTTTTTTAGTAAAGGGATCGATGAACTACCTATGAGATGGTAAAAGTGCATAGATAGCATTGGTACAACAATTTACCCCAAACAAGGCCATTAGAAGTTCGGGCGTTTATCGCAGTAACTATATTGGAGAATAGTAGATTGTTCACCGTGGGAAGAAAGTGACCGATTTCTAGCGAGGGCTACAAAACTCCCAAAGAATGGAATCGGACTTTTTCCCAAGTGCTACTTAGTGCTTTATACTTAATACACCTGTGAGGAACATTTAAAAACTTGTTTGATTGAAATTAATTATAAAATTATATTAGTACGAAAATATTTCATTTTTACTTTGAACAGGCGTAGAAGCTCACCATAGGCGAGCAGACGCCAAAGAGGTCTTGGAAGCGTTCGCATTACCCAAACGTAACGCATTTCCCAAAGTTAAAAAAATAGAAGTTACGAGTATACTACATAATAACATGTGACTACTTATTTTAGTTCGTTATTGTACCTGATTATGTAATTGACCTTGATTGGCGTATCTAGAGTTTATTTCCAGGGGGCCGGCCCATGATTTTGTGTTAACTTATCAGTATTTTGGCGACCATCATTGAATTTTGAATCGGTAGCCTAACATCCTGGGGTGGGCACGGCCCAGCCGGCTCCCCTTGTATATACGCCTATAGGCAGACTAGATTTTACATCAAACATTGTTATGAAGGAAAAATACTTACAGGATAATGAAAACTGTAGGTTAGGTTAGACATTGTCACCACACAGAGTGCAGCGAGCGAAGCCAGCGGAGAATCAACTGCATGTTGCGCATGCTTGCTTGCACGCTGCAGGCTTGTTTGCATGCTTGATGCTTGCTTGCTTGCTTTACATAGGGAACGGCCTCAACTGAACTGAACTTTGTGATTATAAAGAGAGATTTATGAATTGAATTTTATATTAATGATATGTTATACCATGTTATACTAAATGTTCTTGTATATGAACTGTTTCGATTAAATGAATGTTACATAAATAAGTAAACAATTTTATACGAATAGTTTGTTAGACGTTATAAGGTTATATCATTTGAAATTATATCATCTGATTATTATATGAAATGATTGATATATTAAACAAAATTATATGATTCTACAATATGAACAATATACTAATTGTTGGACGTGTTCCGTCAGTGGCTTGAAAAAATATCATTGCGTACATTTTATATGAATTCGATCACACACGTCCGTGTCCGGGCCGGCGACGGAGCTTCCGTGCCCGGGCCGACACCGTGACGGGCGCCCGTCCACCGATACTACCAGTGCACGTCCGAGTTTTATTAAATAAAATGAATGACGAGTTATTATGTAATAGAAGCGATATGCATCTCTGCAGTTTTAAACAGTCATAATGCATATTGGTTTTCGTAAATGGTGCTTAAAAGGTACAGATTGAAGATGTAGGCGCTGACGTGGCACGGATCTCCGGTCTTGCCACGGATACCTTTACTCGAGTCTGCGTCCAACGCCTGTAGCGGAGATGTGTTGAGAAATGTCAAAAGCCGAGATGAGTAATAATAATTTAAATTATTGGCTTTAACCACATAGCATCAGTGGATAAACCTGGCTAAAGCTGAACTGAGCTACTTGAGTTGAGATGAACGCACAGCCGAGCACTGCAGGTCGCGCCCTTTGCCAGCTTGCGAGGCAAAACTCACTCTTTGATTCGACTCGAGCCATACGAACATAATACATTTCCGCTCTTTGATACCCACTAAAGGTGAGAGAAGACGAGATGTGAGAATACTAAAATTCTATTTGTTGCTAAGTCCATTTAAATATTTACTTACCTACTTGTTTGGAACTGGTAACGGCAAAGGAGAACATTTTCTTCTTTTGTAACTGGTTACAAAACACAGATAAATAGGCGGCCGAAAGGTCTTTAAATACGTCTTCTCACCTCTCGTCTCCGTTTTGGAGGAGTATGGGCCATATACCTGTTTTCAGTGGCAGAGAATCAAGGGGCCAAGGGGCTAAGCTGACTAAGCGGCCCACTTCGGTATGCCGTAGGACTCGGATCCATGAGCGGGTTATTCCGCTGGTGTCCCCATACTCGGCTAAATCACCCTTCTGAACCTGTCCACCCCCGATGGAGGTACGTTCGAGATCATGAAGGCCTTTTGAATGAATGAATGAAAATTTTTATTTACATGCAGAAACAAGACACACAGCGCATACAGAAAAAAAACAATAAAATAATCAGACACTGAGGGGATTACAGGATACATTATAATAACATACCAAAGTGGAGTGTCTCACAACTGCATGTAAAAGGGAAGCCAGTTCGGTATAAAGCCAGACGGAAATCTGGCACCGTTTTTCAACTGGCACCAAATACTCAAACCGACAAAGGACGCCAGCAAGTACAGATCGGTAGGGTTATTTTTAGGATGTGATCAGGCATGGATATTCTTAGAAATATGTTCAGAGTAACATATATTTTTTTTACTACGGTATATTAAACAGGTTTTGCTTAAAAAAAAAGTTTTAAGTGGGGCTCGATGAGCTCAGCTCAGAGTTGTCAGCCTCTAAATACCACTTTTATTCTGAAATTAAACATTGCCGCATTTAGCTATTAGTCTCTTTAGTCGCACTGTAAGTAGATACAAAGAGGAGAAGAAAAAAAGTTGTATATTTTATCGCTTTTAAAATATCAGTATTCTGAAAATAACCATATGTGACACAAAAGATATAACATATTCTGAATTCCCGGTTTTCATTCAGTTTTCACCATCAGATAATTTTCATTTCCATTGGAAGACGATAATAACGTGGGAAAAGCTACGAGATAGTAGATATAAAAATGACATATCTATGTTCACATTTTCATACTCTCGTTGGGAATTCAAAAGAAATTTTATTAAATGTATTTTAAAGGTGTGAATCATTGATCTTTGGTAGTAAATCAATGGTGTGAATGGATTTAATATGCCTTATAGGCGGTGGCAGGTTATTCCATATTTTAGATGCAGCATAACGGAAGCTACCTCTAAATGACGCTGATTTATTCGGATGTATAGCCAGGGGTGGAGTGCTTTTAACCAAATATTACTCGAATTTGCAAAATATCATCAACGTTTTTTCTATATTAGAGTAAACATATCTTATTTTCCATACGGTATTAATTTTTAAATCTCTTTCGTAACCTCTTTTTTTTTAAAGGTCTTTCGTTAGATGAGAGTACGCAAATATTTTACAATCTGTTGCATTCACTTCGTGATAAATACATTTGCACAAAAAAAATATTTATTGAGACATAAATACCCATCTTGGTACAACATTACGCCCGTCAAAATTCTAAAAGAAAAGCACAAGTTTCATAAAAAATACATAAAGTATAAAAATTACTCGGACCTTCTATCCTTCGAAACATTAAGGTCTCTTGCAAAAACTTTAGAACAAGGGTGCTATAATAACTTCACTATTAGAACTCAAAATAATATTAAAATTAACACCAAAGTATTTTGGACCTATGTAAAAAGTAAACTATGGTATACGGAAATCGCTCCTCTAACTCCGGTAATGATATTTGTAACCTTTTTTCTGATTTTTTTTATTGCTACTAAGTTGGCAAACAAGCAAACTGCCCACCTGGTGGTAAGTGGTAACAGTCACCTATAATACATGTGGCTCCTGTGAGATTCGCAGTAAAACTGCAACCCCCACAAGGGCCACAGTGTACGTTGCCAACTTGTGACTTAAGATGTAAAGTCACGGTACCCAGTAATTTCAGTACCATAAAATTACTTTCAATCAACTTTCCAATCAAGATCAATTAATTGTGACACTTATGTAATACCTCAAGGTCACAGCACAGTGGCGGATATAAGCGACATAAAAGTTAACGAACGTGTTTTGCTGAAACTCTTAACGGAATTCGACATTGACGACTCTATTCCTTTTTCATAATGTGTACCTATTGTTGTAAATTTAATAACCGACATGAAACTGAACCGATACTTAATTGGTCTAAAATATATGTAATTGTTGTATGCGTGTTCTTTATAAATTAATATTTTTAACAGATAGAATGAAATTCAGTACAACTAATCGCAATATATATTTATTAAGCCTCTTGTTTACAAAATTGTCAAATTATATTTATCAATCACTCATGTCCATAAATTTTGAAACTTGACATTTAGGTATAAGTTTTTAATATCCTCTACATCACTCCCTCCTCAGTAACTACGTTACGATAATCATGTAGCCAAAAAGTAAGCTGGCTTGAGCCTATCAATGGATACATTTTCTTCCTTTGACTTTATTTTTAAAGTAAAGTATTTCTCATGCCTTTCTACGACTTTATAAGGGCCATCATATGGCGATTCAAGGGGTTTTTTAACCCTATCTACTCTTATGAACACATGACTGCAATTTTGTAAATCTTTATGAACGAATATTTTATTAGAATTTTTAAATTGTACTTTCACTGGTTCAATATTATCAAATTCTTTAATTAAATTTTGAGTGAAGCTGTCCAGATTAAAATTGGAGTTAATATTATCAAAAAATTCTCCTGGTAATCTAATGGTTTTTCCATAAACCATTTGTGAGATAGAATATGATTCATCATCTCTGATGGCCGCCCGTATTCCCATTAATATAGTTGGTATGACATCGGACCATCTATGAGTATTGTATGACTTAATTGCAGCTTTCAGTGTTCTATGAAGTCGTTCTATTTTGCCATTGGCTTGAGGATGATATGACATAGTATTTTGTAATTTAGATCCACAAATTTTAGTAAGGTTTGCAAATAATAATGACTTAAACTGCGTTCCTCTGTCTGATATTATAATTTTTGGCACTCCAAATCTTGTTATCCAGTAGTTGTATAGAGCTTTAGCTACTGTTTCTGCGTTAATATTGGGAATTGGGATAACTTCCATCCAGTTAGTGTATCTGTCAATACAGGTAAGGCAATAAGTCTTCCCGTTTGAAGGTGGCAGAGGACCTATCAGATCTATATGTATAATTTCGAATCTCTCATCCGGTTTCTGAAACTGTTTTATCTCCGATTTGGTATGACGAATAACTTTATTTTTTTGACAGTCAACACAGGATTGAGACCACTTTCTTGTATCATTTCTTATGCCTTTCCAAATAAATCTTGATGTCAACTGTTTGATTGAAGCTTTAATTTCAGGATGAGCCAAATTGTGTATTTTAAGAAAAATAGTCATTCGAAATTTTGGTGGTATATAGGGTCTAATATTTGATGTGGATATGTCACACCATAAATCTTTACCTGATTGTAGTTTTTGTTTGATAAATTTTAGTTTCGTATTTTGCATCAATTCATTTAATTCTTTATCATTTATTTGAGCCATTGCTATGGAATCATAATCTATTATGTCTATTTCATCTATTCTCGACAAGGTATCTGCAATAATATTTTCTGATCCTTTAATGTGCTGAATATCGGTTGAAAATTGGGAAATATATTGCAAGTCTCTTAATTGTCTTGGTGATGCTTTTTCGTTTTTTTGCTTGAATGCAAACATTAATGGCTTATGATCGCAATAGATTGTAAATGCTCTGCCTTCTAAGTAGTGTTTGAAATGTTTTATGGATAGGTATATGCTAAGCAGTTCACGATCATATGTGCTGTATACTTTTTGTGTATCATTCAGTTTTTTGGAGAAAAATGAAATAGGTTTCCAAGAATTGTCAGTGTATTGTTGTACAACTGATCCAATTGCACAATCTGATGCATCTGTGAATAGTGCTAGTGGTAATTCGGGATCGGGAAATGATAACAAAGTTGCTGACGCCAGATCTTCCTTACATTTCTCAAATACATAAATTGCTTCTTTAGTCCAGGGCACTCTTCGTTTATCATTTTTATGAGATCCTTTAAGAAAATCGTGTAAAATTGCCTGTGTTTGAGCTGCGTCTTTTAGATGACGTCTATAAAAGTTGATAAGTCCTAGAAAGGTACGAAGTTCTTTGAGAGTTCCTGGCAATTTATAATTGAGTATGGCATTTACCTTTTCTGGCAGTGGTTTAATGCCATGCTGTGATATAGAATACCCAAGAAATTCAATTTCTTCAACTCCTATAATAGATTTAGAAACATTGATACGTAGTCCATATTCATCTAGTCTGTCAAACAGCTTTTTTAGGTGCATTTCATGACAAGTGACGTCATTAGATGCCACTAAAATATCATCAATGTATGGAAATACAAAATCTAGACCTCTGGTGACTTGGTGGATGAATCGCTGAAATGTCGAAGGAGCATTTCTAAGACCAAAACTCATAACATTGAATTCGTATAATCCAAATGGTGTTGTAATTGCAGTTTTGTGTTTATGCTCTTCAGCCATTGGAATTTGAAAATAAGCTTTAAGTAGATCGATTTTGGAGTATATTTTGGTATCTTTAAGGATGTGTTGGAAATCTTCAACTCTCGGCAATGGGTATCGGTCGGGTATGGTTCTATCATTAAGTTGGCGGTAATCTCCACAAGGATACCACGTACCATCTTTCTTGCTGACCATGTGTAAAGGACTAGCCCATTGTGAATTAGATACTTGAATGATTCCATGATTGAGCATGAACTGAAATTCTTCTTTGGCAATTTTGAGTTTTTTTGTGTCTAATGGTCTAGGCTTAGAATAGACAGGATCGCCTTTTGTCTCAATATAATGTTTAATATTATGTTTGACTTTGGTTGGCAGTAAATTTGGTTTAGTTATTTCAGGATAATTTTGAAGAAGTTTATGAAAAGGAGATGACGGACTAAATGTGCTTAAAATTTCATTTTTTGATATTTCTGTAATATCGCCTTTTATTTGGAGTTTAGTCTTATTATCTATGAGTCTCTTGTTGTGTAAATCAATAAGCAAGTCGAATTTGTTCAGAAAGTCTGCTCCCAATATGCCTCTTTGGATTTTTGCAACAATGAATGGCCATTGGAACTGACGTCGAAGTCCAAGATCTAAGGTCAGAATTCTTGAGCCATATGTTGGTATTTTTGTGTTATTTGCAGCAAATAATGCAAAGGAGTCTTCTATTTTATCATTTGGTCTTGCTGGAATAAGAGATACATCGGCCTCACTGTCAACTAAAAATCGCAGACCAGTTTTTTTGTCAGTCAAAAATAGTCGTGATCTGCGGTAGTGTGCTAAGTTTGCCACAGAATCTACCGCTAATTCTGTTGCATGTTGGCGTTTCCCAAATGGTTCCAATTACAAGGAGCTTTGCATTTATCTTCACGACAGCGCTTGCCAAATTTAAAATGATAGTAGCAGTATTTGCCATTGGGATTGTAACGACGTCTAGAGTGACTGCGGCTTACACTACGGTAGGTGCTTCGTGAAGGAGATCGTGGCTTTCTAGAAATTTGTAAAGCTTCTATTTGTTTTTCTAAGGAGTCAATTTTGGATAACAATTTGTCAATTTGTGTATGTTGCGAACTAGTTGATGGAACAGAATCTGTTTGAGATATCTCTGAAGGAGGTGTCATTTCAATCATTTTGTCTGCCATAACTGCTATTTTGTCCAATGTTTCTTCGCTAATAATAAGAATATTTTTTATAAATGCTGGTAATTTGTCTAGCCAAAGTGTACGCAAAATTTTGTCCGATAAATCAGTTCCGAGACTTCGCATCTGATGTAATAGTTGGCTTGGTTTAGAGTCTCCGAGTTCGAGTCCAGTAAGCAAGCGCTTCAGCTGCTTTTCCTCGCTTTCTTTAAAAATATTTAATAAACGTTCTTTAGCAGAAGAATATTTAGTATTGACTGTACTTGTTACAATATCCCAAATGTTCTCGACATATTTTGGTTCAAGTTGTGAAATGGTTAAATTTTGTGTCTTCGGATCGAATATTGTTAATAGCAAATTGGGCTTCTACTTGATAAAACCAAATTTCCGGTTTGTCTGTCCAAAAGGGTGGAATTTTTATAAAAATTTTGTCAAAACTTACGGTTGTTTGATTTTCCGATGTCATTTCTTGTCTAGAATTATTTTCTTTTGATCAGTATTTTTATAAAAACGTTCGGGTCACCAATTTGTTGTATGCGTGTTCTTTATAAATTAATATTTTTAACAGATAGAATGAAATTCAGTACAACTAATCGCAATATATATTTATTAAGCCTCTTGTTTACAAAATTGTCAAATTATATTTAGCAATCACTAATGTCCATAAATTTTGAAACTTGACATTTAGGTATAAGTTTTTAATATCCTCTACATAATAATGTTAATTCATTCTTTAAGAGACAGTCTGAGACTATAATTATGGCTTTTTACTTCTCTGTAAATTATTTATTATTGTATATTGGTAACTCAAAAGTTGGACCCTGTTTCTACTGTTAGTATGTATAATAATAATTCTTCATTTTACTCTCTGTCCATATACTCGTATTAATTGTAAAACTGCAGAATTTGGGTCGGTCTCAGGTTGTCTAGATAGCACTTAGACTACACTACACTAATGACTAGGTACATCATAAAAACGACTAGGTATCATTTCGCCTAGGTCTTTTAATTGACTACATCCCATCTACATCCGTTCAATGACTAGGTCGCAAAATGTAGCTCAGTGGGTAAAACTTTTACACTGATTTGCTAAAGAAGATTAGACTGACTTACGAAAGAGAGGAATTACAAAGAGGCAGTAAATACTCAAAACAACTTTGGAAAACAGTTAAGAAAATTTGTACCGCGAAAGTCAAACATGACCCACCCACTGAGCTAACGTCAACATCTAACAGCCCTACGGCTGCTCTAAATAGCTGTAATGAGTATTTCTCAGCAGTGGGTTAAAATCTGGCCAGCCACATACTTGGTCATTTAAATAAATCAAAGGATGACTTAGCTTTCAAAGTTACTCTTAATAATTCTTCTCACTCGTTGTTCATGGAGCCTACTGATCGGGAGGAGGTACTTAGCATAATAAGTCAACTTAAAGGCGATAGTGCATCTTGATGGTGTCAGTGCGGCCTTTGTAAAATATGCAAGACTTGTACTCTGTGAACCATTATTGCACCTATATAACTTGAGTCTGAGTTCCGGCTGTTTCCCCAAAATCTGGAAACTTGTACTCGTTACCCCAGTTTATAAAGACGGGCCTAGAGAAGAGCCGGGAAACTATAGACCGCTTTCGCTCCTCAGTATTTTTTCCTAAAAATCGGTATATTTTTACACGCCGGTATATAAAAAAGGTTCAAAAAACTCTGTTGAGAAATATAGACCTATATCTAAACTCTGGATTTTTGCAAAAATACTTGAAAGAATAGTTTATCAACAAGTTTACACGGCTTTACAGCATGACTTTGTTGAGTTTCAGCATGGGTTTCTAAACGGTAGATCCACAACCACTAACCTGTGGGCTGCTACTCTGTTTCCCCGAAACGAACTTTCGTCAACGAACGAAGATCAAATGAAATTTCGAAAGTATCTCTACTCTACATGGACTTATATTCTATTCTATTTCATTTTCGAATACAGTAATTTCGTTTCCATAGACAACTTTCGTGAACGAATGAAGAACGAATGGAATGAGACCATTGCCGTAAAGTTGTGTGAATAGAGTGAAACAAATAACTTTTCGGGGTCAGTAGAGTGAACTAAATATGAGCAACCAATGGAGTGAGACCATTGCCGTAAAATGGGGTGGATAGGGTAAAGGATTTCCGGGGTCAATAGAGTGAAACGGAAACATTTTCCTTTCTTCGATATTTGCGATTTTCTAGTTAATTTGTTAGAAAATAGTAAATTATTTATGGATAATCTCAAACATTTTTGTCAAAATGAAAACAATCACAATTTCTTGGAATTTGAGTTTGTATAAAATAGAAGGTGAATAGAAGTTCTATTTTAAGTGGTTTAGCAATGTTTTCGAGTGATTTTTTTTAGTGTCCGCTATCGCCACAAATTTCTTAGAAAGGAATGTTTCAGTCGCAGGCACTAGGATCATGCTTAACCGAATGGGACATACCAGTTCCAAAACTTGTAGAGTGTGGCAACATTGCTGCACATAAAAAATACTGGCTGGTTAGGCTTGGAAAAAACATTTTGACATTTGACATGTCAGAAATTACGTCTGTTACTTATAATTTTGGAAAATGTCTTATTGTTAGATATTTTATTTAATATGTTTAGTTTTAAGCAAACGTGCATGAAAACGTTTATTGTAATATTTAAATACACCGTTGTTTTTCCAACCGGCGCGTTTCAATTCACTCGCAAGATCCAACCCTGAATCCTGAACACACAACTGGCCCTCAAGGGCCAGATGGCGGACTGTCCTACCACTGCTGGGCAGTCTCCATATTGGTGACCCCGACGTGATCAGGTATTGAAGACGACCGTCGTTACCGTAGCGGTGACTGGTTGACGTTCCCATAGCGTCGCCCTTCGATTTTTGGATCATCGAGTCTCCGCCGAATTGGACATGAATATGCTGCAAAGAAGACCCGGAAGCGTGTATCGGCGTTCGCAGTGAGAGATGGCTTATCACTTTCTTATTGTGTATTTAATAGTTTTATCGTTCATTGTCGTCGTTGACAAGCGATAATTGGTACCAGTTGACTCCGAAAAATTGAAGTATCAATAGTGCTGCGCTACGAAACGTCGGAAGAGTTTGACATACTCGTAAACTACGCTGCCGCTGCCGCCGCGACCGTGAAGATACTATAAAATATATCTTATCTGCGACGTATCGCTAACCTTACATTTCAATGGAGCACCACACACAGTTAATATAATATATATTTTACATTACAGTATCTTAAGATACTGAGCAATATGTGAAAGATATCTTAACCTAGCAACGATATCTTAAGATATTGAAATATATATTAATATACTCGGCGATATTTATCTTAAGATAAACTACAGTATGTTCTATCTAGCGCTGTTTTTTGGTTCTTAAGTGGTCCTCTTCCCAGATTTTACGCTTTTTACAAGCTTTTATATAACTTGTAATGTAAGTATATAAGTATGTATGTTCGGATGAAATCTTGCAACTCAATTTTGAAGCAGATATCTTTAACCGATTGAGCTGAAATTTTGTATACACTTTCAGTTTGGATGACAATGCATGGTTGACTATGTGACGTTATTCTAAATTCAAGATGGCGGCATACCCATGCTAGCGGACCAATTATTTTTAATGCACTCCTACAATATGGGTATCAAATGAAAGGTCTTGCTAAGAGTAACTCGAAAAATAATGTGACGTCACTAATAATCCAATATGGCGGACTTCTAAAGCTTCATCATCATCATCATCATCATCGACCTACACTCGTCCACTGCTGGACATAGGTCTCCCCTAATGCACGCCACCGCTTCCGATCTTCGGCTACACTCATCCAGCCCACTCCAGCCAGCCTACGTATATCGTCATCCCATCTTGTCGCAGGGCGTCCCACACTACGTTTTCCGAGTCGCGGTCTCCACTCAAGCACCTTACGACTCCAACGGCCGTCAGTTCTGCGGCTCATGTGGCCAGCCCACTGCCACTTCAGTTTACTAATTCGGTGGGCTATGTCGGTGACTTTAGTTCTCTGTCGGATCACATCATTTCTGATACGGTCTTTCAGAAGCTAAAGCTTGAAAATCAATTTTGAAGTAGATATCTTTAACCGATTGAGCTGATATTTTGTATACACATACAGTTTGGATGAAAATGCATGGTTAACTGTGTGACGTCATTCGAAATCCAAGATGGCGGCATACCCAAGATGGCGGACCAATTATTTTTAATGCACTCCTACAATATGGGTATCAAATAAAAGGTCTTGCTAAGAATAACATAAAATAGGCTCAAAGCTCTTTGCTGCTCAAATCATTAGAAGGTCTTCTTATTGAAGAGCTAGACTGCAACAATGATGCGTTGAATCAGATGAACAGACTGAGAAACGTGTCCAGTGATAACTAAAAAGTAAAAAATAAATTAAATGTAAAAAACCTTTTTAAAAACAAGCTTTTACTTAAATGCGCTAAAAATAAAAAATAAACTTTTACACTAAAACTTTTACTTAAAACGTCATTTCACATTTGACACAATTTATATGACATAAAATCTTGTCGCGAGATTTACTTTTGTAGATAAACAAGTAAATTAAATAATTTGATGTGAAGAATTTTATCCATCAGAATTTTCAAACGAAGTAAATACTTTTAAGTTACTACACACAAGTAAATCTCGCGACAAGCTTTTATGTCATATAAATTGTGTCAAATGTGAAATGAAGTTATAAGTAAAAGTTTTAGTGTAAAAGTTTATTTTTAGCGCATAAAAGCTTGTTTTTGAAAAGGTTTTTTACATGTAATTTTTTCATCTCGACGCAATACATATATGATCAAATTCACTGTCCCATTCGTCATCAGACGACCTGTCAAGTACTTATACATCTAGCAACAGCAGTCAGATTTGTATGCGGTTCATGGCAAAAAAAAACACTGTATAAGGAACGAAACCGGCGACTCGCAAGACTGCCTCTAATACAATGATGCAGTTGCGATATATTATCGTATCTTAGCTGTGTGTGGTCCTTTAAGATAATATATTTTTATATTAGATGCTATAATATATATTATCTTCACTGTGTGTGATGGGCTTAGGCTATGGTCTCCTATAAACGCCATCGGCCGCGTACAGCGTCACGTCGTACGCTGCGTTACGATGCTTACTATAGAAATGTACTATTGTGGTCTCTTTCATACGCTGACGTTGGCGTGTGGACGCCGTAGGCGACATGGAAACGCTTTGCGCCGCGTCTCTAGTTATTTCGAACCATGCATTGCAGCGTAAACGTCTTATTTGGCGTCAGTACAAAATGTCGAAATTTGATAAAGAAAAAGACGAATTATTGATTGAATCAGTCCAATATTATAGTACGTTATACAATAAAACTGACAAGGAACATGATAATAGTATTTATAAACACAAATGTTTACAGCAGCTTTTTCGTCAGGTGATATGGGATTAAGATGTCTTTTTGATGGCAGTTTTATTGCAAAAGTTCTACGATATGTTTGAATTGTTCTTGATTGATACGAAAATATTCCATAAATATTGTTGTCTTTTAAGTGTTTCATTATTAGCATCTGGAAACATCCTTCTTTCTTTCTCTTTATATATAATCGGTGCCTTGTTGCCCTGAGTTTTCGTTGTGTCGAATTTATATCCATTTTATATCACACGACTACGCGTCAGCGCTGTTTGTCGTCGTTCGCGTATTGTTAAATACCGTTAAATACCGGTAAATATAACGGTACATACCGGTATCAACCTTTATAAAATATACCGTTATTTCACATTTATTACATTGTGGTATCGAAATACATCAAAAGTAGGTAAAATCCTTGATTGGCAACATTAACCAGGCGACAGGTCTGTCCGTGCACTCTACGCGTATTCGAAGCAATTCATGAGTTCATGAACTTTTTGCGTCAGTCGCGAGATCTGTATTATTAAAGCAGGACTACTGGCAAATATTTATAGTTTGACTTGACCAAATTATGCGCTGAGTAACTATTATAATAACATATTAATAACGATTCTGTTGATAATAATAAGGCATTGTTACGTTTGCGAGGTGGGTGTTTTATAGAAAACAGCGAAATACCGACAATTGGAGATATGATTTAATTAAGCACTAATTAAACCACTTTATTAAACTCTGAAAACTACTTTACAATCACTGCAGTGATTGTGCATAGTGTTCATGAACACTATGCACACAGAACACTTCACTATAAAACGCTTCCAATTCGTTTTGTATACCTTGATCCGCTCGGTTTGCTCTCTTGAAAAGAACTGTCCGTCCGCATTCGCCCACGCCCATATAGTAGGGCCGGCGAACATTCGAGGTATTCGACAATGTTCTATTCTCAAATATTCCATACCCGATCGATTGATTGTCTTCTCGAAAGTTCCGTGGTACGCCTGATTATGTGCTGTCTCTGTCAGCCAGCACACCTAGAAATCTAATGCATTTCGAATTTCGATATATCTGAAAGGTACTCACTATTGTTGTCTCTTTCTTATCGTGCTATCTCACTTACACCTATTAAACATTTTGTCAAATATCTAAGTGTGATTCAAAGGCTTAAGTGTGCTTCTGCGGTTAGCAGTCGTGCAGTGTGGCGATATGAGTCAGCAGACTGGGATGAACACCGAGAGTTCTTCGGATCTTACCCCTGGAAGCAGCTCTGCTTCGCCTCTGAAAATCCCGATACTTGCGCAGATTGCGTCACTGAAACGGTGCTGATGGGAATGGAAATATTCATTCCCAACGCCAAAATACCTGTTGGCGGACGCAGTCGTCCCTGGTACAACAATCCCTGCAGAAAGACTGCCCATCTGAAGCAATCTGCGTACATCGCCTGGGAAAACGCCAGGAAAAGTCGGGATCCTGGTGTGACGGAGAAGAAGCGTCAGTACAACGCTGCTTCCAGATCCAACAGGAAGGCTATTGCTGAAGCCAAGGCGGAACACGTGGCCAGAGTTGGCAAGCGACTAGGAAGCTATCCCAGTGGGAGTCGAGCTTTTTGGTCGCTGGCCAAAGCTGCGCAACGTAATTTCTGCCAGTCCAATCTCCCACCACTGCGTAGAGCTGATAGCAGCCTGGCCCACAGCGCAAAAGAGAAGGCCAATCTCCTGGTCCAACTCTTTGCCTCTAATTCGACAATGGACGATGGGGGAGCCACACCACCCACCATCCCTCGGTGTGAAAGTTCTCTGCCTGAAATCCGTATTACACAACGTGCGGTCAGGCGGGAGCTTAAGCTCCTGAACGTCCATAAGTCGAGTGAGCCGGATGGCATCCCAGCAGTGGTGCTGAAGACGTGTGCCCCTGAGCTGACCCCCGTACTAACGCGCCTTTACTGCCTTTCCTATCAGAACAACAGGGTTCCATCTTCGTGGAAGATTGCTCACGTTCACCCAATTCCCAAAAAGGGTGACCGATCCGACCTGTCAAATTACAGGCCCATAGCGATAACGTCCTTGCTCTCCAAGATTATGGAGCGGGTCATCAACTCCCGCCTCCTACGGTACCTAGAAGAACACTAGCTGATTAGCGACCGACAATACGGCTTTCGTCAAGGCCGTTCAGCTGGTGATCTTTTAGTTTAGCTGACCCACCGTTGGGCGGAAACCTTGGAGGGCAAAGGTGAGGCTCTCGCCGTTGGACTTGATATCGCTAAGGCGTTTGGTAGGGTCTAGCATAGAGCTCTTCTCACGAAGTTACCATCATATGGAATCCCAGAGGGACTCTGCAAATGGATAGCTTCTTGGATGGTAGGAGCATTAAGGTCGTCGTCGACGGCTGCTGCTTCGAAACCATGCTCATAAACGCTGGTGTTCCACAAGGTTCGGTGCTCTCCCCAACCCTGTTCATTCTGCATATCAATGACATGTTGTCCATTGAGAACATACATTGTTATGCAGATGACAGTACGGGTGATGCGCGGTATACCGACCACCGCAGAATGTCCCTCGGAGTTCGTTGCAGGAAAGGCGGTTACAACTTGCGTCTGAAGTCGAAGACTCTCTAGGGCGAGTCTCCGAATGGGGTGCAAAGAACTTGGTAAAGTTCAACCCCACGAAGACACAAGTGTGCGCAGTCACTGCGAAGAAGGACCCATTTATCGTAGTGCCTCAGTTCCAGGGAGTTACCCTTCGTATGTCCGATGGTATTGGGATCCTCGGCGTGGAAATCTCTGCTAAAGTGCAGTTTGGGAGTCATTTGGAGGATAAAGCCAAATTGGCGAGCAAAAAGCTGGGTGTCCTGAACAGAGCCAAGCGGTACTTCACTCCTAGCCAGCGGCTAATGCTTTATAATACACAAATTCGGCCGCATTTGGAGTACTGCTCGCACCTCTGGGCAGGAGTTCCCAAATATCAGCTCGACCCTCTTGACTTCCTGCAAAGGCGTGCATTTCGCATCGTTCATGATCCCAATATCACGGCCTCAATGGAGACGCTGAGCAAAGGAGAGACTTTGACTCTCTTTGCGTGCTCTATCGGCTCTTTAACGGAGAATGCTCTGAGGAACTATTTGCAATGGTGCCTTCGTCACCTTTTTATCAGTGCACTACTCGCCACCGCAATCGAGTTCATCCGTACTACCTGGAACCGATCTTGTCTAGCACAGTTCGGTTTCAGCGTTCATTTCTTCCACGTACGTGCAGACTCTGGAACGAACTCCCAGCTGCGGTGTTTCCTGAGCGCTACGATATGTCTTTCTTCAAACGAGGCTTAAGAAGAGCATTTCTGTCCAGGTAGGCAGTGGCTGAACTGTGCCCTTGGCATTGCAGATGTCTATGAGCGGTGGTTACCACTTAACATCAGGTGGACCACTGGCTCGTCTGTCACCGTTAGCAATAAAAAAAAAGGCCCATAAGGGGTCCTGAAAACGCCTGAAAACGATTTTTCAGGTTATGGTGTGGTTTGATAGAGGGAAGCCTAAAAGGGACTGAAAACATGTTTCAGGCGCCTGGTAAAACAACGGCAACTTGGGTAAAATTTTGATATTCTAGTATGTGATAGGGCACCTCCTGAAACGCGTTGACTGCGTTTTTAGGCTGCTGAAAACGCTTTAAGGGGATTACCTTGCATAAACTTAAAAAATACTGCATGTTTGAAGAAGATTGTAGAAGAACCCTATTGAGCAAGGGTTATAAAAAAAATATATGTTATACGCAAGGTCACGAAGTATTAATCGTATTGATTAAAATTCTAGTTACTTATACCCAGTTGTTTTAAAAAAAAATAGAAAAGTCCCCAATTTTAAACTTATTTACAAATTCTCTCAGTAACGGCTTATTACTAATGCATGAATTTTGCATCAATAAAAAGGTAACGATGTCTTTTATAAATCGTATTGATCAGATTTTAAATAACTTCAAAGTCCTTTTAAATAATAAAGAAAAACCTAAAATACTATAAGAACCCCGCACCAGGCACCCCCGCAACGCCTGGACAGCAATTACTCGATACGAGAATCTAGTGCAGGGGCGGTCGACTTTTCTATTGGCGCAATGAGACATACCTACTAGGGATACATCGAGTGTTACCTCAAAAAACATGTTTCTAAAAATCCTAAAATGGTAGTAAATAATAACAAAAGATTCATAGATGTTAACCATATTTTCTGATGATAAACATCTTTTAAAACATAAATTTGCGTTATTTAACTAAAGTTAATATTTTAAAGTAAATTTTGTTTAAAATTATCCAGAAAGACGAGTTTGAAGGTTATTTATTAAATGGATAATGGATGTAAAGTCAATGTTAGAACTGGCAACATACATTCACAACAAATATGGCCGAATTTATATTTCTGGCGCATGAATTATTTTCCTTTTGTTTCTCCATTGCGAATTTACGCAATAATATCGAAGTGTGCTTGCTTTTGAGATAACGACTTTTCTTGATAGTGTCTTTTTGTGTTTTTACATGAGAAATAGACTCGTTTGGAGACAGTGACTTGTTTTGATTTTTGTGTTAAACTTGACTTCTTTTTCGTGTTGTTACTTAGATTTAATTGCTTTTCCTGAAACAGTGACTCTAAAACGTGTCAATTTGAACAATAGTTTGTCAGGGAACATGCCTGATAACCTGAAGAGAAAATGTCTCAAGTGTGGAATCTCACCACAAGATGATGCAATTGCAAACATTATACTATATCGCTTTCCAAAGCCGAACAACAAATATTCGACGGTAAGTTTTGAAATTGACCAGTTTAAATACTTCTGACATTGCCACGTCCTTTTTTTGTTATTCAACAAGCCTTCATCGCAGTTGTCAAATAACGACGTTGAAAACTTATCTTAAATATTCGCGAAATTATTTTATGAAACTGTCTATCCTGGCACTTGACACTAGCAGTAATGGTTGTTATCCTCTCTAACGACTAAATGCTACAATAAAAAAAAAAGACAGAAAAGACCCCTGTTAAAGCGGTAGCGGTTATGTACACAATAAAAAAGATAACACTTCTTTGAGTTCTATTAGCGTTACTGCAAGAACAAAATAATAATAGTCTCTAAATTCCGTAGATTAAATATCATAATGATAAATGAACTTTCGCTCATAATATTTTCTTTTTCAGATGTGAAATGTGGGCCAAGTATTGTTTTCCAAATGACAGTTGGTCATCTGTGGACTTCCAACGTAAATTATATGCTGAGCAAAGGATTATAAGATTATATATACTATTGACTTTATTAATGTTGAAGAGAAGAGATTATCCAAACATGCTGTTCCAGATATGATTGGTTTTGACAAGGTGAATAAAAATAGCTTTTGTATATATCCTACCTGTTTATATCTGTGTTAAAATAAATATTTCTAGCATTTTATGCATTCAATGTGTGGATGCTGAGTCCTGAGAGTGGACTCCATCCTAAGACTTGTGATAGTTATTGATGCTCTTGTTGCATATTAATAATGATTATTTAGACAGTTCAGTGGTGTGACTATGGTTCATTTATTGATTGATAATGCCAAATTTTTTACATTTCTAATTGAGACAGCATACTTTATCAATAGTGCTTGCACTCCATCCAAATGTCCGAGTCTGAGCACTATGGATAAAGTCTGTATTATCAATTGCAATTGCTATGCAAGCTGTACTATAAACTACAACTCCTTACAATCATCATCATCATCACAGCTCATAATATATGTCCCCACTGAGGGGCTTGAGGCTACCCAAGGGTTAGGGTAGTAAGGCCTAAGTCAGCCATGCCGGCCTCGTGTGCATTGGTTGACTTCATATACACCTTTGAATTTCTTTATAGATGAATGCAGGTTGCCTCATGATGTTTTCCTTCACCATAGGAGCATCGACAAATGTATATATGAAATTCGAAAAACGAAAGACACATTGGTATATGGCAGGATCGAACTACGGACCTCCCGATAAGAAGGACAGTGCCGAGTCCACAGCACCACCAATGCATCCATACCCTACTCCTTACTGTCCTATAAATTAAAAATTTGGAACTCCAGTTAGATATGAATAAGCCAGTTAGATATTATTTAAACAATATACAATAAAAACTTGTCTAGAAGATATCAATTAATAGAAAATTGCGGGTCTGCTGGAAGAAATTTCATTTATGAAATAAGCAGATCCTTTGTACATTGTGTCTTGTGTTGTTTGTGCTGTCTAGTTTTATGTGTACAAAAATTGTTAAATAAATAAATAGGTAATACAAGAAAAAAATCCTTGGTTTCTAAAAATAGTTCTATTTCTTTACAGGCATTGCCAAGACGTGGAGTCACATTCAAGACTTTTATGACTGAGATAATGTAAATCAAAATTTCGTGTTTGCTCCATCACTGAGGAAGGATCACCTTAACCCTAATTGCAAAGAAAAGATGAAAGTTAGTCAGCTCAGGCAGCTCAGGTTTTGAGTCATTCGGTGGCTGCAGGCATGTTTGCAAAAATATCCCAAGGTAAACTTACCTACGTAATAATTTATATTGTTATATGAATTAATCTGAACCTGAAAATTTATAAAGATTTGACATGAATACCGAAAAATGTCTAAACTAAAATTTATAGCTCAGAGCAAAGAGTTCTGATTAAGAAAAGCCGTGGGTTCGATTCCCACCCCAGCCCCCATAGCATGAACACTGAAACACAATAATTATGATAAAACAATAAATCAATATGAATCATAAAGCACTAAACTGTTTGATCATAGTGTGTTTTGTTGATCATGCTATGGGGCAGGCCTGATTAATTTTTTCTAGGTAAGTTTAATACCTTGACATACTTAAACATTTCCTACAAAGTTCATAAAAAATTAACATACAGCAGCTGATTTTAACTGAAAGTATTATTTATAAAAATATTTCATCCAGATGTTGGAATGTAAGATTTGTCATTGTGAGGGTGAATAACAATGCAAAATAATGAAAACAGCTAGAAGAAATAAGTCGATTGAGTTGTAGTGTTGGACTGTCGGATGGCTCCTAGGAAAATATTGCCTGAATTCCTAGTTTATATATTTCTATAGTTTTGACAATTTTCATTATTTAGTTTTTATTACATTTTCAGGGGAACTGCCTGCAGGTGCAATTACAACGGCGGAAATTGTCGCCGTAAATAGCGACTCTGCTGTTTTGAGGAGAGGCAAACCACACTCAACAAACATAACCACGAACTCCCCGCATTTCAAACATTTTGAACTAATGAAAAATTTTGTGAGGAAGTAGAGTTTGTTGGATGCCGGAGCCCACCACCCACCACCTTCGAAAGATGGGTGGGTCTGGACTTTAAGAGGTATTTTGCAAATATTTAAAAATCTTAAAGAAAAACAGGATTAAATATCTGTCAACCCGTCGGGTACAGCAGGATGCAATGGAAAATTTATTTGGCTCAATCCAGGCAAATTGTACAAATTGCCTGGATTGAAATCCTACTGCCTCACAATTTTATAGGTGGATTGAAAACATCTATAATTTCTAACCCACATAGAGTCAGGAAACTGTGAAACAGACATTTATTATACAATAATAAATAATTTCAAGGACATGTTTTCTACACCACACACAAGCCAACAAGTAAAACCCCTAGAAGCCCCTGATATTGTGATCAATATGCTAGCTTCAGTGGACCACACTTTTGAAGCAAGCATGACTGACTCAGCTGAAATTCAAGCTTGTGCTTATTATGTGGGTTTATTATAAAGAAAACCTGAATGTGACTTGTGGTGTGTTTGAGAAGATATTAAAGTTGACAGAAAATGTACATTCATTCATAGAATGTAAAGAGTATGTCGACATTAAGAAGAAATTAATTTATGCATCAAGAAATTGTTGAAATTGTTGCAAATGTGTTGAAGATTGTGCTACTCTATGCGATAATTTCTCTTTAATGTCATCATCAATATTGGATTTAAAAACATTGTTATTAAAAAACCTCTGTGAGGATATAAATTTCACCTTTTAGAAACAGTGTGAGAAATAATTATGTCTCAATAAATGTAAAAATTATTATAAATAGTGTTTTTCACATAACTATTAAAAGGTACTGTACATTAAACAACCGAGAATATGTAGAATCTGCTTCAAAACTAGCAATAAAAAAGAAGATGAACACAATAAAACATAAATAAAACTATCATACTTTTATTTAATTTTTACCTTTACTATTCTGCGAATTCTGACGTGATTTATGGAAACTAGAAAATAATATGCAATGAGTTATAATTAAAATCATTGCATATTATCTAGTTTCCATAAATTACGATTATAATAAAATAGTCAAAATTGTCCAACGTGTTTTTCTATGTAGTTGTCATTCTTCCCTTGGGTATATGTGTTCTGTGATCTAGTGCCACAGAACACATATACCCAAGGGAAGAATGACAACTACATAGAAAAACACGTTGGACAAATTTTGACTGTACTGCCATCTTACTGTGGCCCCACGCACTATCTACGCGGTAAAATTCAAAAGCAGTGTAATATTAATTTTTTATTGTAATCGTAATTTATGGAAACTAGATAATATGCAATGATTTTAATTATAAATCATTGCATATTATTTTCTAGTTTCCATAAATCACGTCAGAATTCGCAGAATAGTAAAGGTAAAAATTAAATAAAAGTATGATAGTTTTATTTATGTTTTATTGTGTTCATCTTCTTTTTTATTGCTAGTTTTGAAGCAGATTCTACGTATTCTCGGTTGTTTAATGTACAATACCTTTTAATAGTTATGTGAAAAACACTATTTATAATAATTTTTACATTTATTGAGACATATTTCTCACACTGTTTCTAAAAGGTGAAAGGACAATGTCGAAAATCGCCCCATGACCAACAAAGATTTGATTTACGTTATAATTATATGCATATTTTATAACACTCATAACAAATATTTGTATTCGATGGACAAAGCAAAAATATATAAAAGTACTTTTAGAAACAAAACCAAATGAAGTAAAATATAGAAAAGGTTATTGTTACCTTTGCTCGACTGAATAGAATTGAATCGATTTTATGTAGGTATGTACATTTATTTATTTGTATAAATTAAGTTTCTCATAACTTACAACGAAAATTGAATTAAAACATTCGTCAATTGACTACGCACGCGCTGTCGCTTGTTAGTTCGTCGTGTTTTTGACTTTCTTTATAATTTCGCGATTTCTTGTTCTTTACAACGTGGCTATAATAACGTGCTTTGATTGATTGCAATAATTATTATTTTAATAATTGTATAGGTATGAACTATGTGTATTGCTCTAACGACATACTCTTTACATTCTATGAATGAATGTACATTTTCTGTCAACTTTAATATCTTCTCAAACACACCACAAGTCACATTCAGTTTTTTTTTATAATAAACCCACATAATAAGCACAAGCTTGCATTTCAGCTGAGTCAGCTTTTCACTGCATCCTGCTGTACCCGACGGGTTGACAGATATTTAATCCTGTTTTTCTTTAAGATTTTTAAATATTTGCAAAATACCTCTTAAAGTCCAGACCCACCCATCTTTCGAAGGTGGTGGGTGGTGGGCTTTGGCATCCAACAAATTCTACTTCCTCAAAAAATTTTTCATTAGTTCAAAATGTTTGAAATGCGGCGAGTTCATGGTTATGTTTGTTGAGTGTGGTTTGCCTCTCCTCAAATCAGCAGAGTCGCTATTTACGGCGACAATTTCCACCTTTGTAATTGCACCTGCAGGCAGTTCCCCTGAAAATGTAATAAAAACTATTTAATGAAAATTGACAAAACTATAGAAATATATAAACTAGGAATTCAGGCAATATTTTCCTAGGAGCCATCCGACAGTCCAACACTACAACTCAATCGACTTATTTCTTCTAGCTGTTTTCCTTATTTTGCATTGTTATTCACCCTCACAATGACAAATCTTACATTCCAACATCTGGATGAAATATTTTTATAAATAATACTTTCAGTTAAAATCAGCTGCTGTTTGTTAATTTTTTATGAACTTTGTAGGAAATGTTTAAGTATGTCAAGGTATTAAACTTAACTAGAAAAAATTAATCAGGCCTGCCCCATAGCATGATCAACAAAACACACTATGATCAAACAGTTTAGTGCTTTATCATTCATATTGATTTATTGTTTTATCATAATTATTGTGTTTCAGTGTTCATGCTATGGGGGCTGGGGTGGGAATCGAACCCACGGCTTTTCTTAATCAGAACTCTTTGCTCTGAGCTATAAATTTTAGTGCAGACATTTTTAGGTATTCATATCAAATCTTTATAAATTTTCAGGTTCAGATTAATTGATATAACAATATAAATTATTACGTAGGTAAGTTTACCTTGGGATATTTTTGCAAACATGCCTGCAGCCACCGAATGACTCAAAACCTGAGCTGCCTGAGCTGACTAACTTTCATCTTTTCTTTGCAATTAGGGTTAAGGTGATCCTTCCTCAGTGATGGAGCAAACACGAAATTTGGATTTACATTATCTCAGTCATAAAAGTCTTGAATGTGACTCCACTTGGCAATGCCTGTAAAGAAATAGAACTATTTTTAGAAACCAAGGATTTTTTTCCTATATTATTTATTTATTTAACAATTTTTGTACACATAAAACTAGACAGCACAAACAACACATAAGACACAATGTACAAAGGATCTGCTTATTTCATAAATGAAATTTCTTCCAGCAGACCCTCAATTTTCTATTAATTGATATCTTCTAGACAAGTTTTTATTGTATATTGTTTAAATAATATCTAACTGGAGTTCCAAATTTTTAATTTATAGTACAGTAAGGAGTAGGGTATGGATGCATTGGTGGTGCTGTGGACTCGGCACTGTCCTTCTTATCGGGAGGTCCGTAGTTCGATCCGGCCAAGTACCAATGTGTCTTTCGTTTTTTGAATTTCAGATGTACATTTGTCGATGCTCCTATGGTGAAGGAAAACATCATGAGGCAACCTGCATTCATCTATAAAGAAATTCAAAGGTGTATATGAAGTCAACCAATCCGCACGAGGCCGGCATGGCTGACTTAGGCCTTACTACCCTAACCCTTGGGTAGCCTCGAGCCCCTCAGTGGGGACATATATTATGAGCTGTAATGATGATGATGATTGTAAGGAGTTGTAGTTTATAGTACAGCTTGCATAACAATTGAAATTGATAATACAGACTTTATCCATAGTGCTCAGACTCGGACATTTGGATGGAGTGCAAGCACTATTGATAAAGTATGCTGTCTCAATTTGAAATGTAAAAAATTTGGCATTATCAATCAATAAATGAACCATAGTCACACCACTAAACTGTCTAAATAATCATTATTAATATGCAACAAGAGCACTCTACAGGCGGCATATAACTATCACAAGTCTTAGGATGGAGTCCACTCTCAGGACTCAGCATCCACACATTGAATGCATAAAATACTAGAAATATTTATTTTAACACAGATATAAACAGGTAGGATATATACAAAAGCTATTTTTATTCACCTTGTCAAAACCAATCATATCTGGAACAGCATGTTTGGATAATCTCTTCTCTTCAACATTAATAAAGTCAATAGTATATATAATCTTATAATCCTTTGCTCAACATATAATTTACGTTGGAAGTCCACAGATGACCAACTGTCATTTGGAAAACAATACTTGGCCCACATTTCACATCTGAAAAAGAAAATATTATGAGCGAAAGTTCATTTATCATTATGATATTTAATCTACGGAATTTAGAGACTATTATAATTTTATGTTCTTGCAGTAACGCTAATAGAACTCAAAGAAGTATCTTTTTTATTGTGAACATAACCGCTACCGCTTTAACAGGGGTCTTTTCTGTCTTTTTTTTTTATTGTAGCATTTAGTCGTTAGAGAGGATAACAACCATTACTGCTAGTGTCAAGTGCCAGGATAGACAGTTTCATAAAATAATTTCGCGAATATTTAAGAGAAGTTTTCAACGTCGTTGTTTGACAACTGCGATGAAGGCTTGTTGAATAACAAAAAAAGGACGTAGCAATGTCAGAAGTATTTAAACTGGTCAATTTCAACACTTACCGTCGAATATTTGTTGTTCCTGGCTTTGGAAAGCGATATAGTATAATGTTTGCAATTGCATCATCTTGTGGTGAGATTCCACACTTGAGACATTTTCTCTTCAGGTTATCAGGCATGTTCCCTGACAAACTATTGTTCAAATTGACACGTTTTAGAGTCACTGTCTCAGGAAAAGCAATTAAATCTAAGTAACAACACGAAAAAGAACTCACGTTTAACACAAAAATCAAAACAAGTCACTGTCTCCAAACGAGTCTATTTCTCATGTAAAAACACAAAAAGACACTATCAAGAAAAGTCGTTATCTCAAAAGCAAGCACACTTCGATATTATTGCGTAAATTCACAATGGAGAAACAAAAGGAAAATAATTCATACGCCAGAAATATAAATTCGGCCATATTTTTTGTGAATGTATGTTGCCAGTTCTAACATTGACTTTACATCCATTATCCATTTAATAAATAATCTTCAAACTCAAGCCTTTCTGGATAACTTTAAACAAAATATACTTAAAAATATTAACTTTAGTTAAATAACGCAAATTTATGTTTTAAAAGATGTTTATCATCAGAAAATATGGTTAACATCTATGAATCTTTTGTTATTATTTACTACCATTTTAGGATTTTTAGAAACATCTTTTTTGAGGTAACACTCGATGTATCCCTAGCCCGTGGAGACCCGGGCCCCTAATCAGGCGGTCTGTACGGGGGCCCGCGACTCGCAGCCGCGCCGTTAGGTATTGCCGCGCTCGGCCGTAGGTAGCTTTTGTTTTTGTTTTTGAAATCAAATTTTTAGGATTGAGTGTATCACAGCTACATTTCTGAGAAGCTATTGAAACAAACTAAAAACTTATCTATGTTTGAAAGCATTCCGATACTTATTTTATTAGTTATCGGAGATCAAAGCGGCCATTATTACGTTCAAAAAATAGAAATAATAAAATGCTCGTAATTCATTTAATTATGAATCCTTATCTAATTAACTGTTATATGTTTATTCCTTATTAAATAAGCTATCCATACGTAGTTTTTATTTTATTGTAGGCACAATAATTTATTTTTTTGCAATTTTTTAATTGTGAGTTGCGCGCGCGCCCGGATTGCGTAATGCATTACGTCACAGAAGGAATTTTTTATTTTTTTCTTTTTTCATTAATAATATTTCCCAAAACTATTGTATATCAAAATAATCTTGAAGATTACAACTATAACAATATATATGGTTATTTATTGTTTTATAGTGTTGTATGTTTAAAAAAAATTTTTGAAAAAAAAAAATGTTTTCTTTGGGTCTTGCGCAACCTACCGAACATTTTCGCCCTTTATTAATTTAATTATGAATCCTTATCTAATTAACTATTATAAGTTCATTCCTTATTAAATTAGCTATCCATACGTATTTTTTATTTTATTGTAGACACTATAATTTATTTTATGCAATTTTTTAATTCTAAGTGCGCGCGCTTTGAAGGGTTACGCAATTCATTACGTCATTTTTTTTTTTCATTAAAAATATTTCCAAAACTATTGTATATCAAAAAAATCTTTAAACATAGGGCTATAATAATATGTATGGTTATTTATAGTTTTATTGTGTTGTTTTACTTAAATTATATGTTGAAAATAAATTGGCGTCTTGTTCTACCGCGGAGCAATTTACCGCGGATTTATAAACTAAATATACAATAAAATACAATTGTTTATGCTAATTATTACTGGAAATACTGTAAACAAAAGAAATAATATCACTTTACATACCTTTTACGATAAAAAAACAGCGATTTCAACCAATTTATTCCTAACTGACGTTCACTAACGGTGTAACCCAGTGACACAAAATGAGTGAACGCTTTGACGTTTCTAAACTTTTTATTTTCAAAAAGTTAAAGTTATGGTTAACGAGTATTTGGTACCATTTCAAAGAGCATTTAGTAGTCTATATGCCAAAAAAAACAGCAGGCCAAATAAAGCCTTACTTGTGACACAATAACGTAAAAAGTCGGCCGAGAAATTCCGTCATCATATGATGTCGCGGGCGTCAAGGCCTTTTTTTCGTGTCATCATATGAGTACGCCTGGGTCCCAACGGGCTAGTAGGTATGTCTCATTGCGCCAATAGAAAAGTCGACCGCCCCTGTCTAGTGCGTTCTTGACTCTCGTAACGGGTGGACTGTACGTGCGTTTTATTGTGCGACATCATTACGAAAAGTGACAAATTTTGAATGACTTTTAAATTAAATCGGATTGTAGATAGTGTAAATAATTAAAATAAGTAATATTAAGGACAATAATTAGCTTGTAAATATATTTAATAAGTTTTTATTTAGTATTTGTAATAAGTAGTTGTCATAGAGTGAAATTGGTTCAGATTAGATAATAATGCCCAAGTATAAAAGTAAAAGCCGAGTGGCTCGTGGTCGAGCTCTCCAAAATTATTGGTAAGAAGTTACATTTAGATATTATGAAAAGGTTAAAATTTATTTCCCTTTCAAATATTTATCATAATGAGCCCTGAAGTTATGGTAAGGATCTCAACCACTGTATTACGTAAAATTATCGTGTTTGGCCTCATTTGAAAGAGCAGGCCCCGTATTATGAAGTATTATTATTTCCATGCAGTTTAATAATGACTGGATATTTTTTATTTCGTAATGAACTCTTATACCTTGCTAATAAAGTTCATAACTTACACACAGTTTTTGTTGCCCGTACACCGAATGGAAATAAGAGTTCATAATACGGGGGCTGACTTAGATCAAGATAGCTATGATGATTTTGTCCTCTGATGATCAGATCCAAAGGTAGGTACGGGATCTCAACCACTGTATTACGTAGAACTGTCGTGTTTGGACTCATTTAAAAGAGCTCGCCGAGACCAAGATGACTGTACTGGTTTTGCCTTCCTAATGATCAGCTCCGAAGATAGATACAGGATCTCAACCACTGTATTACGTAGAACTGTCGTGTTTGGACTCATTTAAAAGAGCTCGCCGAGGTCAAGATGGCTGTACTGGTTTCGCCTTCTTGATGATCAGCTCCGAAGGTAGGTATAGGATCTCAAGCATATTAACGACTAGCAATGTAGTTAATTATTTTTATTCTTACACTAGTTTTCACATACCTACCTATATATATTTTTTTGCTTTTATGGTTTTCTTTTTTTCTCAATGTATGTATATTCATAATCTAATAGAAATAACCACCAAAGCCTCCATTACCTACTAAAAAAATATATTATGTATGTAACACATGCTACGTTATACGTACGGCTACAGCATGACGACACGGTTAGCGCAGCGGTCGCGTGATCGCCTACTGCGCAACCGGTCGCGAGTTCGATTCCCGTACGGGACAAAGATTTTGTATGACCCACAAAAATTTGTTCCGGCTAAGCGTATGTGCATGTGTGATTCTATGTTTGTAACTGCACCCACGACACAGGAGAAAATTCTACTATGAGGCAACGTTTTTATCGTAATTGTTGTGTTATGTATGAATAATTAATATTACATATGCTGTACTTATCTATATATTATAACTATGTATATCTGTTTTTATCTGTAAGTAATTGTTATAATGTAATAACTGTTGGTGAGTCTAAATAAATATTACGTAGAACTTTTGTGTTTGGACTCATTTGAAAAGGCTCACCGAGAACAAGAGTCACATGACTGTGATGATTTGCCTTCTGACGATCAGCATAATACATTTTGTAATACACTAGCTGTGCCCGCGAACTTCGCTGCGCCTCACGATAGGTTCTTTTGTTTTATTCTAGTTTTTCCGTTTCCGTCTAATGTTTCCCGTGGGAAAAAAGTATCCTATATCCGTCTCCTCGTCCTAAGCTACCTCCCCACCAATTTTCAGCTAAATCATAGTTTTCCCGTTTTCCCGTGGGAATTTTTACCGTGGGAAAAGTATCATATATTATACCTTATATAATTAGCTATCTATTAGTGAAAGTCCCGTCAAAATTGATAAAGCCGTTCCGGAGATTAGCGGGAACAGACAGACAGACTCCGGGACGGCCGGACCGATTTTGACGAGACTTTCATCAATAGATAGCTAATTATATAAGATAACACATAGTCTACTTTTTCCCACAGTAAAAATTCCCACGGGAAAACGGGAAAACTAGGATTTGGCTGAAAATTGGTGGGGAGGTAGCTTAGAACCAGGAGACGGACATAGGATACTTTTTCCCACGGGAAAAATTAGACTGGAAAACTAGAATAAAACAAAAGAACCTATAGTAAAGCGACACGAAGGTCGCGGGCACAGCTAGTCTATACAAATAAATAAAATTGAAGTGTCTGTTTGTAATGTCAAAATAACAAGTTTTTACTAAATGGGTACATCGGGTACCAATAACAAAAACACAATTTAAAATTTTTAATTTTTGTCTGTCTCTTTGTTCCCGCTAATCTCCGGAACGGCTGGACCAATTTTGACGGGACTTTCACTAATAGATAGCTAATTATACAAAGTTATTTTTTAATTATCACAAAAAATGTGTGTGCTGGAACAGCTGATTTTTTTTTTGCGATTTCAAAGTTGGTCCCATAGTGCAAGTTGTTCAGTTTGCTTGTCTGAACACGCACAAATTTTTTTTGTGATAATTAAAAAATAAACTTGTATAAGGTATAACATAGGCTACTTTTTATCAACTTCAACAAAAGTTACTATTCCACGCGGACGAAGTCGCGCACAGCTAGTCGTACATAAAGTCGAGGCGGCATGGTTGGCGCAGCGGTCGAGTGATCGCCTACTGCGCAACGGGTCACGGGTTCGATTCCCGTACGGGACAAAGATTTTGTACGACCTACAAAATTTTGTTTCGGTCTGGGCGTATGTGCATGTGAGATTCAATGTTTGTAACTACACCCACGACACAGGAGAAAATCCAACTGTGGGGAAACGTTCTTTGAAGAAAAAACCGGCCAAGCGCGAGTCGGACTCGCCCATGAAGGGTTCGTACGAAAAAAAACTACTTACTAGATCTCGTTCAAACCAATTTTCGGTGGAAGTTTGCATGGTAATGTACATCATATATTTTTTTTAGTTTTATCATTCTCTTATTTTGAAGTTACAGAGGGGGGACACACATTTTACCACTTTGGACGTGTCTCTCGCGCAAACTATTCAGTTTAGAAAAAAATAATATTTAATGAACCTCAATATGATTTTTGAAGACCTATCCATAGATAACAAATTACCATACCATATTAAAAAAAATTGAGTTTCAGTTCTATGTATGGGGAATCCCCAAAATTTATTGCTTTTTTCTATTTTTGTGTGAAAATCTTAATGCGGTCACAGAATACATCTACTTACCAAGTTTCAACAGTGTAGTTCTTATAGTTTTGGAGAAAAGTGGCTGTGATATACGGACGGACAGACAGACAGACATGACGAATCTATAAGGGTTCCGTTTTTTGCCATTTGGCTACGGAACCCTAAAAAGAATGTAAATAAATATATGTAATCTGTATAGTGCCTAAACTTCTATGAAACGGCTATTTAAAAATGAAGCCACTATAATTATTTAAATATTATTAAACTAGCTGTGCTCGCGACTTCGTCCACGTGAAATAGTTACTTTTGTTGAAGTTGATAAAAAGTAGCCTATGTTTTACCTTATATAATTAGCTATCTATTAGTGAAAGTCCCGTCAAAATCGGTCCAGCCGTTCCGTAGATTAGCGACAACAAACAGACAGACAGACAAAAAAAAATTTAAATTGTATTTTTGTTATTGCTACCCTATATACATTCATATTCATTCATATTCATCTGACGACAAGGTTGGCGCAGAGGTCGAGTGATCTAGCACCAAAGTACTCGTCAAGACGAATCAAACGAGCCGAGGCTCGACGGGGTTGCGTCGTTTCATTACTGAGTTTCTATGGCCACATTCCAGCTCCATCATCAGACCCTGGTTGCCATGTAGCACCAAAGTACTCGTCAAGACGAATCAAACGAGCCCAAACTCGATTAGGATGTGTCATTTCATTGCGAAGTTTCTATGGCCACCTTCCAGCTCCATCATCAGATCAGCACCAATATCATCATAATATTGTATTGTCACGCGATTTACACTTGTATGCTAAATTTTAGCTCAATCGGTAACCGGGAAGTGGATCAAATTTAATTTGCAAGATTTGATGACAAACATCGGGATAGGTGAAAGTAAAAGCTTTTAAAATAATAAAAAAAAACGCATCAAAATCCGTTGCGTAGTTTATAAGATCTTAACATACATAGGGACAGACAGCTGAAAGCGACTTTGTTTTATACTATGTAGTGATGAGAAAATATGTCGCTCAGAGAGCGATTAAAGTAGGCAAAATAACACTGACTGGGCGGCGTGTCTGTAGTCTTATTTTATCTTGAGCTTAATACTTTGTAGTGCAGTTGTCTAGAAAGAGATGGCGTTAACGCGGGAATACTTTTACCAGCGGGCAAATGCTGAAGGTCATTGGGCGACGTAATACCCTTAAGGCCAAGAAAACCACGGCTGAAGTTTCTTATGCCATCGGCGTAACAGTATTAATCAAACCGATTTATTTAATTTATATGCTCCTTAATTTTTATTATTAAAAATTTTATGACTTAAAATATTCATATTTCACTTTGTGTTTACGCTCGAGGAAGAGCGAGTGGCAACACAACATTATAGTCTGTGGCGGCCGGCCGCATGTAACATGTCAGTAGTCGAGTCGAAATGTCATGACATTGAATTAGGTTATGATGACCATCGGGTTTCAATAAAATATACACGGTTATTTTTTTATCATACTGGAAAATTTTAGAGGCAGCTCGGTAGACGCTAGACGATTCATATCAATAAAAAAAACATGTGGTTATATTTTTTAAATTTTATCCGCCAATAATATTAAATTATAGACATTGTTCTTGTTTACTACAAGATAAGGTAAGATTATGAATGAATAAAGCATTTACTACTACGGGCTTAGGAAAATGCGGCAACGTCGCGTTATTAATTCAAGCAAGATCAATCTACAACTCGTTTGAAATAAGAGTTATTATTGCACTAGACACTAAAATAGTGAAAGACAGAGACAGTCGGCGCCGGCGCCGAGCGCCGGCGGCGGCGTTTTGTTGTTTGCTGTCGCTTGTCGGCACGAGCCGGCCGGCTCGCCGGCTTTAGTTCGCCTTTGAGCCCGGCGCGTGTGAACGTATCGCGATGTCGCGCCCGCGCCTGACGCGCGGCAATCGGGCGCATTCGGAATTTCAGTTTCAATTTAACACATCTCGCGAATACACAGACCTTACTCCGGTAGACCGTAGACTTTTACTTGTGAAGTGAAATTAAGTGTTTGGTGTAAGTAAGTGAACCCACAAACGTAAGACTTGGAAGCGAAAACTGCATTTCGAGACGTTGAACACTAACCAAAGTGATATGTTGTTGTGGTCATGTATAGTTTTAAACGTGCACGACTATGTATGAGTTAGAGGACTTCCTTTAAATTTAGAACTCTTTTGTTATTAGAACTAAAGTTGATTTAAATTGTTTCTTAGGTAGGTAAATTATTTAAAGTTGATGTCGTGGCGATTTATACGTATCGTAATGCATACAATAGGTTACACGACATAAGAACAAAACGGATTAATAACCTTAAGGAGTAACATAGGTTGTTCACGAAGTATCGTCTTATCTATACGTATTGAGAGCCATACTCGATGGAGCGGGTCATACGGCCCGCTTTACTCTCTGCACGGAAGCCGAGAAATTCTCAGTACTAACGACAGGAAACCTAGACACATCTAGGAGGCATTACACCTGTCCCTTCCGTTAGGGGACCGCGAGAGCTGCCTTACTATAATCAACACAACCACGGGGGCTCACCCCCTCACAGACCTCCAACCTCCCCTATAGTCTGCCCATGCCTCGCAACATCACTGACACTCCTGATCTCTCACACAACTAGGCGGTTTCATCGCCTGCATCACCAGATGCCTCACGTGGTCCAGACCACGTGCCCTTGACGCAACTCGTACGCCCCCAGGCTGCCCTTGACGCAACAGTGTACGCCCCCAGGCTCCCTTGACGCAACTCGTACGCCCCCAGGCTGCCCTTGACGCAACAGTGTACGCCCCCAGGCTCCCTTGACGCAACTCGTACGCCCCCAGGAAACGAGATCAGGAGAGGCCGAGCTCTCCGGCCACTGTTGGACACACAGAACATAGAAACCTCTTCCAGTGTTCTGTGGTTGAACATATCAGATGGACCATACTTCATGAACTTGCTCAATTCTTAACTAAGCCATCAGGCACTTACCATAATATATCCTTATATTATTCATAACCCCGCCACTTGGCCAGTTCACACTCTCACCTGCTGCACCTTTCTTCGCTCCCAGGTCTCGCCTTTCTCACCTGATCACTATGATGTTCAGAACCGAAGTGAACAAGTCACAAGAGAAAGCCACATGTCTGCCTTATAGGCAAAGCAGAATAGCATTCTTAAAATACCGACACAGTACAATACCATTATTACCACTGAGTCGACACAACGCTATTTATACTGACAAAGGAATTGGGAATGCTGCTGGTAGTATCGGTAACATTAATAATTCACATAATTAGATTCATAATTTATTTATTACCCATAACAATATTAGAAACATAATCATTGTATCAATTTATTCATTTCGTTTCTTACCGGAAGTAGTCAGAGTATTCGCGGAACTCCGCGACACTCCCGACGGCAAAAAAGAAGAAGTTTGTAGTACAGTAAATGACGAGCCCATTGAGCATTTTTTTTTTATGCTCGAGGCTGCCTTCCTTCTGGCCCTCACAATATGGGTCTTCCTAATCATTAACTTCTGCTATATCTGATGAGTCATCCACACGTGTTATAGTAGTAGACAAACTTCTGCCGGTCTCTTCAAACAGCCTCCGCCATGCTTGATACATAACTAAAGAGATCAAAAATTGTTTTAATGCTTAACGTGTAGGCGACACCAGCTCAGTATCCCGTTTATACCCATTCATTTTTTTTTAACGAAATCAAGCTCGGAATGGGAAGTATTTCCTTCAACATATCACCAGTTGGTCAGATGAAGACAAGTTACATCCCTATACATTAGTCCTATACATTCATTTCAAGTTTCTTTTCCATGGCCTGCACCAGGAAAAATTAAATTGGAAACATCTTTAACTCCTCCTACTATATACTTATCTTACTAACTCATTCGTGTACTCTATGCATTGTGGGCAATTCACCAACTTTATATTCTCCACTAGATAACCAGATCTCTTCCAGTAGCACCTCCCCAAACAAAAGAAAGTTGATGTGGTCAAAATCTCTGTCCCAATATAAGAGGTTCGTTTCAAATTTAATTCGGAAAAAAATATTTTTATTAAAAAAAACTATAATTAACATAACTTTTAGTTATGTAATTTAATATCTTTCACTTGTCTTAATGGTAATAGGGTAACAGCCACCACTGCTAATTTAACAGTACCAACTATCTATCTATAATCTATAAATATTTATTTGACATAATGTGCACTGTATAGGCTGCTGAGGTCTCAGAACAATAATTTGAGGCTGAGGTATACATCTAAGAGATATATACCTGAGATAGATACTCAAAACTAGAACTCATTTTGAGTTACCTATATTTCTAGGAATTCCCTAACACTACCTAACCCCATTTTGTAGGTTTTTAAACCATTCGTTTTTAGTTTTGTAATAACTACTGTTCCGCAAACTCTAATAATGTGTGTAGGAACCATGTGTAGAAACCATTTTAACACATTATTTTATGTAACTTAAAAAGGATATTCATTCCAAAGAACTATAAGACCTTTTTTTTTTGAGTTTGCACTTTCCTTAAAATTCTAAATATGTCGAGAAACGAGTAAATCAAAACAAGAAGAAATCCTGACCCAAACGGTTCCGAACTCGCGTCCTCAGCATACCGTGTCAAACCCTGATCAATGTGGCCACCGAAGACCCATCAGTCCGGGCGAAGTCTCGACTTTTGCCATTTTAACTTTGTAAACCCAGACACTTAACTTTGTCAAGCCCAAACAGACTTTATTCATTGCTAACCACGAATTGTATGCTACAAATTCGCACAGTCCACACAAACCCCCACCGAGGGGTTCGAGTCCATCCCAACACAGGGCGTCCAGGTCCCACTCAAACCACGCCGGGCCAGCGCGGGTCGGTCGATCCCACATACAACCCCGAATTTCCTCGCAGAAGCACGTAGGCTCCCTACCGCAGGAGCGTCGGATGCACATACGAAAATCGAAAAGGCGAAGAAAATAAAACACTGTCACATGGCAGGATCGAACCCCGGATCCCCCGACCAGAAGGCCAGCGCCGAGTCCACAGCGCCACCAATGCCCAACACATCAATTCCACTATAAATTACGAACGTGGCATTTGTTACCTATTATTGTCATAAGACAAAACACACATTGCATCAGTAAGAAAACGCTTAAAATTATTGAAATGGCAGTTCATAAAATCAAACAAGTCATCCCCAGCACATTCACAGTTTAACAATGTATATTGTTAAACTGTGTCACATTTTTAGTAGGATACCTACCATGGTCACAAATATAGTAACATCTGTGACCCCTCCTCCTTCATACCCACATCCATTATGATGCCAATTTATTATGCCTTAGTGTTACCAAATCTTTGGGTACAGAAGGATCAATCCGACCTGCGTCGGGCGGTATACCATGTATATGCCAGAATAGATAACAGTACATACAAAAGTTTCACTTCTTTGATCTCCGAAAAGCCGACACTTTAAATAACTATCTTTGAGCATCAAGCCGAATCACACCCCAGTTATTCGTACTCTTACAGCCTCACGTCGCTCTCCAGCTTCGAGCGATAGGCTTGTTGCTGATGGTTAACAATTAAGCGCGCGAAACGCCACCAATCACTGTAAGTATGCACCGTACTATTATTTATTCTGTGCCAATACCAAGAGCGCGGCAGCACCGCCGCCCTTGCACTCTCAGTGTGCGCGGAACGGTAGGCACCTAGGCCTTACCGTGATCGCTCATAGCTACGCTAAAACAAACTAAAACAGAGACGCAGCTCATGAACTACGTGTTTTTGATTAAGGGGATTAAGTTCCATGACAATGGGAACTAATTATATAGTTATGACATTGCTAATATATTTAAAACAATGTCAAGTATCTTCAGCATTATAATTATTATCAATAAATATGAAATTTCGCTTTTATCTTTTATTATATGATTATGCAATATAAAGTTATCATTACTACTAATCAACTTATCAATTAACATTTCTGCTGGATCATCATCAGCTTAAAAGTCTACTTCTCAGTTCATTACTTCATATTTAGACCATTAGGTTTACATGAAGCAAAAAAGATTACCAATTAACATACTCGTACATTATATGGTAACATTGTGAGTGTAACCTTAATCATAGGCAGCAACTACACATAGGAAAATTAACAACAAAATACTAGAAGCAAACATTCAAATTATTTTAAATTCAAACTATAACACTATTTTTAATCCATCAAACATGCCTACTTGTAGCATCATTCGTACACTGTGAAAGATGCTATGTTCCGATGGTTATTCTAAATTTGAATTTACAATAAGAATGTATAAAGAAATGATGAATGGTGAAGCCAATTGCTTATTCATACTTACAAGGCATGTGGATTTGATTTTTTGTATAGCAGTGGTTCCCATCCTTTTCATTTCCAGGGACCTTTATGTACCTACAAAAAACCTCAATAAATTCTAAAGAATATTATTGTAAATAACTTAATAGTGTCGTGCCATTCATCTTTTACACATATTTGTAGGACTAATATTATTGCTCGAAGCAACCAGCAAATTATCATTATGTTCTCAGTCGATTCGAACCTTGTTCTGAGATTCCAGAGAGACCCACAAAGATCTGCTCCGAGGAGTAGGTAAGTTTGCATTTGCGGACCACTTTTCTCCGCATACTACTGGCTGCGAACCACTGGTATAAAGAAATAATATTTGACTGCATTAGTATCCAAATATGTAACAATCATTTATAAAGCCTTTGAATTCACAAATTCATTCTCTTTGCCAATTAATTGTTACAGACTACACAATTCACATTTTAAGAAAAAGACTAGCGTTTGACTCTATTACCAATGCTACGATTAATTGCTTACCATTAAAAATTTGCAAAGTTTGATCTTTTATATACCTGTTAATTCTAATTTATTGTAAATTAACACTCTTCCTTTCTTCAGTATCTGTCTACAGGCAACTACAGATGAAATTGCTCTATTGCTATAATTCTGTCTTTAAAATGCAAACCAATTTTCAATGCAATTGACCCATATAAACCATAGGTATAGAGATTGTCTTCAGCAATGTAACCGTTTATTTAATAGCCGCCATTCCATCTAGCTGTTTGTTAGAGATCTTGTTCACTTTATTTTCATCAGATCAGAGGAAGTATCTTTAATGTTGGCTTTATTAGTTTAGAATCAAGCATACTTTCTATGCACGTTGTAAAAAACTTTTGCACCAGTGGTCTGGAACTTAATTCCATGACAAGCGAGTTACAATTTTACAAACAGAGCTTTCTTACTCCATTCGAAAGTATTTCACTTATGGAGTATTCTTACCAGTTGGTGCCCCATGGGTATCTAACATATCAGTAGTGTACCTAATTATATTGTTAATATTTTGTATACATTTTATATGTGCACCTCATCATTTATCTAAAAATATACTATAGAAACCATCAGATATTTAGAGGCAAGCTATGTCTTTAAGCACTAAGAAACAGCAAGAATGGTCAAATTAATCAAAATCAAATCAGTTTATTAATTCGTTATTACAGGTTACAACGGTTGGCATGTTTTGGTGCTAGCATTATTTCCATGGTGTTACCTACCAGTGAAACTCAACTAATTATGGTAGTTTAAAATAAAAAGGTCAAAGTTTATCTTCACAAAAACATGATATTAACTTGCAAATGTTAAGCAAATTTATACCACCACTAAACAGTGTCCATTTACTTAGCCACTTGGTGATGTTTTAAAATGTAAGTAAAATAATGTAACATGACCACACAAGGTCGAAATATTTTCAAGACTTAAGTGGCACTTAGTATCGAAATAACACAAGGAAGAAGAAATTCTTTGGAATAACTTGTAACATGTAGGTAATACAACAGTTACTTACCTATGTATGAGTGAATTCACTAGTTACAATGTACTAAAATGTCTTGAAAATGGTACTTCATTTCCCCCCTTTTGTTTCAATCATCCTATATCTTTTTTTTAATCATTGTGGTTTTGAATTTATTTTATTTTATGTAAAAAAAATTCACAAGTATTTCACAAAATAAAGCAGGTTATCACTTACCTACAATTCCTACAAACTAATATGAGTTTATATATCTTAATATACTCATATACTTTATGAAACCGATGCAAGCAATTCTTCCATTCCAATTATAGCAACCAAATAATAAACTTTTCTTTCTTTCTTTCTTTCAAATCAATAGAATGTTATTATTGGTCAGCCAATACCTAGTTCCACTAACTTCTAAGCACTATAAATTAATCACCATTGGATTAAATACACTATGGATAGGTCAATTAACAGTCGCTTCGCATTTTAGTAAAGAACACAAAATGCATAATAATACAATAAGTAAGTAAAAACCCACGAATTTAAGAGTTTTTTAATGCTACATGGGCTTTAATTTTGGACTACGAACAAAACATAGTGTCTTCAAATTTGAGTCAACATTTTGGCTTATAATTGCTCTAGGTCACTAGCAATCGATAGTGAGCTTTCACAATGTGCCCACTTCAGCCGACTCTATTTCCCGTATATAAAACTACTCTTTGGACTCTATTTTCATTTAGCAAATAGGTGTCGGTAAAACTCCACAGTTAAAGAAATTCCTCTCTTCCCGCCTTTTTTTTTTTTTTAGTAATTGAAATATACGATTAATTTGACCATTATGTCACAGCCTTAGGCCCCACAGAACACATATACTCAAGGTTAGGCCCTCAGATCAAATACTACTAGCGGAGCTTAGGCCACAATTTGGTTATTTGTTTTTTCAACACACTTGCTCGTAAAGTGGGTCTAATTTTACCGTTTTTTTATATATACATAAGCAGCTCATAAACACGCGTGTATGATTTGTGTTATTTAATCAAGAAACTCAGTCATTATTTATTTTTCCTCACAAGCGTGCTGAAAAGCGTCGCACAACACACGCGCGTACACTGGTTACCCACACTGGGCGCTATTACGCCCCGTGAGTTACAACCAACACACCGCACATATATATATATATATATATATTATCCTAAAAATTTACTATTATAAAAATTTGTCGATACCACACTGACTGGTACGCACAAGCGATTTGATCATTATTAAGCAAAGACCTTTGTGTATTGCGGATGTATACAAACGAAATAAAAAACAATTATTACTACACAAGTTCCCGTTGAAAAGGTGGTAATAAAACTTGTGTAAAGGTTATAAACATTAATAAAATTTACCGAAATATTAAAACACATCGGCACCAACTTTATCCACAAAATATTGAAACGCGTTTTAGAACACACAGCATATTTTTTTTTTAAACGTAGGAATTCAAAGAACACCTTTGAATAAAAGACAAGAACGTAATTCCGTAACTGTAATAAACAAAGACACATTTAACATTTAACACAAATAAAGGAAGGTAGATACACATAGGAGTAAGGCGGACTGATAATTAATTTTATTTGATTGCTTCGGGTAGCCCGTTTAATATCCGAACCATAGTAATCAATGATTACTGGACTCATTTCAAAATTTGCATATTCAGATAATAGGTAGGTAAGCTATAAAGAACCTTGTAAGTAAACGTTAACTTAACGAAATAATTCTTGTAATATTACTCCAACCTCACAAATAACACGTGGGCGAATGTTACTCCAATCACCGGGAAAATAATAATCCAACATAACCTGTCGGGATTCTCGTAATTCAAGCCTTTTTATACTCGAATGATCCCAGCACCTCCACCATTTTATGTCGTGGCGATTTATACGTATCGTAATGCATACAATAGGTTACACGACATAAGAACAAAACGGATTAATAACCTTAAGGAGTAACATAGGTTGTTCACGAAGTATCGTCTTATCTATACGTATTGAGAGCCATACTCGATGGAGCGGGTCATACGGCCCGCTTTACTCTCTGCACGGAAGCCGAGAAATTCTCAGTACTAACGACAGGAAACCTAGACACATCTAGGAGGCATTACACCTGTCCCTTCCGTTAGGGGACCGCGAGAGCTGCCTTACTATAATCAACACAACCACGGGGGCTCACCCCCTCAAAGACCTCCAACCTCCCCTATAGTCTGCCCATGCCTCGCAACATCACTGACACTCCTGATCTCTCACACAACTAGGCGGTTTCATCGCCTGCATCACCAGATGCCTCACGTGGTCCAGACCACGTGCCCTTGACGCAACTCGTACGCCCCCAGGCTGCCCTTGACGGAACAGTGTACGCCCCCAGGCTCCCTTGACGCAACTCGTACGCCCCCAGGCTGCCCTTGACGCAACAGTGTACGCCCCAGGCTCCCTTGACGCAACTCGTACGCCCCCAGGAAACGAGATCAGGAGAGGCCGAGCTCTCCGGCCACTGTTGGACACACAGAACATAGAAACCTCTTCCAGTGTTCTGTGGTTGAACATATCAGATGGACCATACTTCATGAACTTGCACAATTCTTAACTAAGCCATCAGGCACTTACCATAATATATCCTTATATTATTCATAACCCCGCCACTTGGCCAGTTCACACTCTCACTTGCTGCACCTTTCTTCGCTCCCAGGTCTCGCCTTTCTCACCTGATCACTATGATGTTCAGAACCGAAGTGAACAAGTCACAAGAGAAAGCCACATGTCTGCCTTATAGGCAAAGCAGAATAGCATTCTTAAAATACCGACACAGTACAATACCATTATTAGCACTGAGTCGACACAACGCTATTTATACTGACAAAGGAATTGGGAATGCTGCTGGTAGTATCGGTAACATTAATAATTCACATATTTAGATTCATAATTTATTTATTACCCATAACAATATTAGAAACATAATCATTGTATCAATTTATTCATTTCGTTTCTTACCGGAAGTAGTCAGAGTATTCGCGGAACTCCGCGACAGTTGATTCCAATTTTTTAACTACGCCAAAACAACCTACCATAACCGTAATACCTACCTAGTACTGTTTGTTTTCTTTAAAAACTTTGTTTTGCCGGTCCTAAGCCCGTAAAGTAGGAAGGTGAAATTGTGATCAACTCAGTGATGACTTTGAATCGGCGACGTTGTTGCCAGTTCGCGTTCATTCAATGTTTTGCCTACAACTTCACTCAGTGTCCATACCAGTGCAGTATTTTTTGGATATTTTAGATAATAAATATCTAATTAAACAGGTGAGTAAATTTTATTATTAATGGTTAAATAATTCTTCTACCGTGTCCTGAAGCCACCCTTAAAATAACCAGGGTGATAAAAAAATAACCGTGTATAAGCATCTAACAAATAGTATTGCGCGGCGCACCAAGTGATTGTTGGTGCGAGGTTCCGCCAAGTTTTAGTGTCGGGGAATAGTGTATCAAGTTTTCGTGTTCGTTAATGAGTTCGGGTATTGGTGGCCTAATAGGCAAGTGTACCATCCGGTTCGGTCAGACAGCAGAACTTCAGGAGCCGCGACTTCCTTCGAGCTAGCTCAGGAAGTCCACCGGCTACATACGGAGACCAATCGGATCCAAGGTAAGTAATACCAATTTTCTAAGAGCTGGTATTCGGTGAATAAAATTCAGCAATACAAGTCGGTGAAACGCCGACGTGGTGGAGTCTACTTTGGGCACCACCATCTTTTGGTAGCAGAGCGTGGTTCTTAGATTTGAGTATTTGATTAGTATTGTACAATTAATATTGTAATCTTGTTGGTTGTCCAAACGGGCAATACATATTAATTGGTTTTGATTGCTGATTTTAAACCGACTACAATCTCATTTGTGGACCGATCTCCTTAACTAATTGTCATTGTATATGAAAAATTGGGGTTAAATGTCTTTTGTTGTTCTAGTTAAGTTCTAGCATTTACCTATATTTGATTTTGGTTTGTTTTTTCATATCTTTGTTTTGCCCTTGAATATTTTGTTTGTTAAGTTGTAAACTTATACTTGAATTTGATTTGTTTAAAAAAAATTTGCTGCTAAATGACTTTGCTGTTGTTGTAATACACTATATTGCTGTGTTAAGTTTTAGCATTTACATTTGATTTTGTTTTGTTTGCCTTTGAATATTATGTTTGTTAAGTTATTGACTTAATACTTGATTTTAATTTGTTTGAAAAATTCTGTTGTTAAATGCCTTTGTTGTTCTAGTTAAGTTCTAGCATTTACACTTGATTTTGGTTTGTTTATATATTTTGTTCTGCCTTTGAAGTTCCTCCCGATCTGTTTTGTTGTCTGCGGTTGTCGGTCTGTTTGTCCGTGTATTATTATAGTGTATATTAATTTTGGTGCAAAATGGTCCCGCCAGTCAGTCCGCTTAGTGGTGCCCGCGCGGGTGCATAAAAGATCTTGAGATGGTTTGCTAGTGCCGTCGCCTTGGTAGACCGACCAGACCGAGAACAGGCCTTGTTAATTCGGCATGAGGGAGTACCTGCTCGCTTGAAGGAATTGGAGCAGCTTTTTGTTGTTCATCAACAATATTTGCTCGACCACCCAGCTGAGGGTGCCGCTGAGTTGCGAGCAGTCGAGCAATTTAATGCCGATTATGATCAATGTTTTGAACAGGCGGATGTGATCATAAACAAGGCTCAGGCTATCCTATTCGCCCGGAGGGGTGAGTCGTGCACGCCCGGGGAGGTCAAGCCTACCCCGGCCGGCTTGCTGGGCAGACTGCCCACTTTAGACATCCCAACCTTTGATGGGAACCTGGCTTCTTGGATGGGGTTCATTAACCTCTTTGATAGCCTGGTTCACTCGAGGGATGACCTGTTCCCTAGCCAGAAATTGGCCTATTTGCTCTCTGCCTTACGTGGAGAGGCTGGTGTGCTTGTCCAGCATCTACCTGTCAACGATGACAGTTATGAGATTGCAAGGGCGTTGTTGACCGCCCGGTATCAGAATGTTCGCTTGCTAGCGGACACACATGTGGCTGCCATTTTAGGGCTGCCACGAGTATCGCGGGTCTCCTCATTGAGGAAGGAGATTTTGAACCCGCTGCTAAGCGCTATTAATGCGCTCAAACGACTTGACCTACCGGTGGACCAGTGGTCCTTCATATTGCTCCACCTCATCCTCAATAAGCTTCCCATGGAGATGAAGGGGCGTTTTGAACAAAGATACGGGGGCAATAGTGTCTCGTACCTCCCCCCCTTCTCGGATCTCCTCAGATTTTTGGAGGATGAGTGTCGGATGACCGACCACTTGGATCTGGCTCCTATACCGGGACCGAGTACAGGCCGCTATGAGGCATCCCGGGCAGCGCCACGGAGAGAGCGCCGCCCGCACAAGCAGTATACTGCAGAACTCTCCACACGGGGAGAAGCCGATGCCTTGCAAGTGTTGCAAGCGGGATGGCCATCGTTTGCCAGCCTGTCCCAAATTTGTTGGCCTACGCACCGAGGGGCGTAGGAATATGGCCAAGCAGCGGAATTGGTGCTACCGCTGCCTGGGGGCCCATATGGCATCGGCTTGCCCCCACCCACGAGATTGCCACTGTTGTGGAGGGGCCCATCACCCCCTCTTGTGCTTTAATAATAAAGACACTCGTGAGGTGGTGAGAGCGAGGGACTCGCACACGGGCGGGGGCCCTCGTAGGTCACCCACATCTCCGAGGAGATCGGAGGGGCGTGCCACCCCTCCGCGGAGATTGGAGAGGCGCCCCCCCTCCCTTGAGAGGATTGGGCGCCCCACCCCCCCTACGGGCGGGGGGGATCGACGCGCCGCTTATGAGGCGCCACCGCGGGATTGGGCCGCGGTTATTAGGGAGCCACGTCGGGAGCCGATACGCTTCTCTCCCCCTCTGATGGAGAGACCCCGGTTGTCACGGGCTCCCCCAACTTTCGCCCATCATGGGCACCGCCCGGCCCCCCGATGCAGCTTTGGTCGGGGTGTGTACGTGCCGGATTGGGACCCGCTCGAGCGCCTTGAGCGCCCTATTCCTCCGCCGCGCACGCATTTTTCCTTGAACACCCCTTTCCCCCCCGTTGCGGGGAATGCGGGAGGATTTTCATTAAACCAACTGTCGGCTGCAACCCCCCCACAGGAGCAGGTGCTGTTGCCAACAGCCTCCGTACAGGTGTGGGGCCCGAGGGGCACCTTTGTTTTAGTTCGTGCCCTTTTGGATACGGGAGCTCAGGGTTGCATTGCCTCCAGCTGGCTGGTCCGGCAGTTGAGTTTGAACACATCTCCATACCTTGAATCGGTACGAGGAATCGGAGACCTGCGGATCCCGGATCCGATCGGTCAGGTTTTGTTCTCCTTTTCCCCCCACTTCTCTTCAGCGCCTAAAATTGGCGCTACCGCGATTATTTTTGAGAAGGTTGTTGGTCATGTAGAAGATAATGTAAACTTGATGTATGGTTCACATGTGTGACAGCCTTTATTATGTGGCCAATAGTACGTGTGCGAAGTCGCTAACAGTCTGACGTTCCTTTTTTTTTCTGTCTTGACATTGACAATCTATCTATCGAAATGTGCTTACCGAAGAAGCTGAAATATAATTTATTGTAATTATTGTAATCAATGTTCATTGTGATTATTCTGGACAATTTATACGTGCTGCTTTATTGGGAATAATAAACGAGACGTATACAGCAGTGCTACATTTTTATTTCGCTGCCCATGCCAGTATCTGACACCACTGCCTTAACAGGTTATGGGCCCAGGGACAAAGAGAATCCCCGAAAAGGAAAAGTAGATTACCTATCAGAAAGATTTGTAAAACGAATAACTGGTGGCAGGCAGCGGAATATTTGTGGCGGAGCGAAGGCGCCGGCTACATAGCACATTGCTTTGCGTTTTGGTGTGCTGATTCGACAAGATGTCGACAGCACGTGCTAGCGATAACTATGAAGAAAGGGTTACCCAGCAGCCTGTTATCAATGGAGGCCATGGCATGATTGTTGAGAAGCTTGGCGGCGTCGGCAACTACGCATCATGGAAATTTGTCATGAAAAATCTGCTGTTACTTGAAGGTTTGTGGGGCTGCGTTGAGGGCACTGACCCCGATATATCTAAAAATCAAAGAGCATTGGCACGAATATGTTTATCGCTAACTCCAATGATGTTTCAATACGTGCGGAGTGCGGCGACAGCAAAATGTGCTTGGGATAACCTCCAAAATACATTAGAGGACAAAGGGCTGTTCAGGCGAGTTGTTCTTCTTCGCAGACTTCATAGTACTCAGTTTGATAAGTTTTATTCCATGGCGGATTATGTAAATGAAATTATGTCCATAGTACATCAACTATCAGACATTGGACGCATTGTCGACGACAGTGAAATCGCCGAGGTCTTACTTATGGGTCTGCCTCAGGAGTATGATACAGTTGTGACGAATCTCGAGACTGCAAGTTTGGCTGGCACACTTACGAGTGAAGCGGTTCGCGCCCGACTTCTTCAGGAAGAATACCGCAAATCAAATATGAATACCACCACAGTAAATGGTGAGAATGGCTGTGCTTTTTATTCTAGCCGTAAACATGCTGATCATGCTGATCTAAAGAAGAAGCCACAGACAAAATGCCATTATTGTGGAAAACTTGGACATATGAAAGCTCGATGCTTTAAGCTGAAGCGAGACAAAAAGAAGGAGATTGACAAAATGGGGACTGCGACTGCGTTTTTGGCACGGAGTGTTGCTGCTGATTTTTATATTGATTCGGGAAGTTCATGTCACATGTGCAATCAGATGGACTTGATTACGAAATCAAAAGACTGCAACTACACGGTGTACACTGCAAATAATGAACAATTGAAATCAAACTGTGTTGGTGACATAACTTTGGAATGTGATAACATGGTAAATAGCCTTAAAAATGTTATGTATGTGCCTAAATTGTCTGCCAATTTGATTTCAGTCAGTAAGCTTGTTGATGATGGTCATAGTGTGCATTTTGATAGGAACGGTTGCTATATTTATGTAGATTGTAAAATCTCTGGAAACTGTATAGCCAAAGCATCTTGTGTTAATGGTATTTATAAATTAAAAGGTAGTGTGTGTGGGTCAGTCGGTAACTCGCAAAATAAGATGCACTCTTTGATCCTGCGTGATAGGCAGAATGCACCGAGTGCTACAGAGGCTGTTTCAGCATTGGAGTTGTGGCATTATCGACTTGGGCATCTCAGTTTGACAGGTATGTCTAGATTACAAAACCAAACAACTAACAAATTGTTTCAGACTGAAGATGGTGCACTGAAAAACTGCACTGCTTGCCTAGAGGGGAAGTTATCGGCCGTACCTTACCCGAAAGGTGAAGCCAAGCGTGCAAGTTCTCCACTTGAGCTCATACACTCAGATGTATGTGGTCCAATGCAAGAAACTAGCTGGGGAGGTGCGAGATACCTTGTAACATTTACAGACGACTTCACACGCAAAAGTTTTGGATACCTAATGAAATGTAAGTCACAAGTACTATTTTACTTTATTGAATTTAAGGCTATGGTTGAAAAACAATTAGGTGTGCCTATTAAATGCTTACGATCAGACAATGGGGGTGAATATTGTAGTATAAAGTTTGTTAACTACTTAAAGCAGGAAGGAATCATTCACCAGACCACAGTCCCTTATTCGCCTGCTCAAAATGGTGTTGCAGAACGTCTTAATAGGACGCTACTTGAAAAAGTAAGATGCATGTTGCAGCATTCTGGTCTCTGCAAGCGCTTTTGGGGGGAAGCTGTAATGACAGCGATTCACTTAAAAAATAGATGCCCCACAGCGGCTTTGGCAGGAAGTATACCGGAGGAAGTTTGGTCTGGGTCAAAAGTTGACCTCAGTCACCTTCGGGTTTTTGGCTGCAGTGCTTATGCGTTACTGCCTGAGCATTCGCGTCGCAAATTGGACGCTAAGGCGAAAGAATATATTTTTGTTGGATATAGTGGGAGTTCAAAGGGATATAGGTTGTCAGATCCTATGAATCCCAGAAAGGTGGTTGTCTGTAGGAATGTAGCATTTATTGAGGAGAGGTTTTGCAATCGTATTCATAATGTTAGTCATAGTAATTATAATGAATTTATTCCTTATTTATTGAATAATGAAAAAGTCTGTGATAAAAGGAATAGTGATTTAATTTTAAATAATGATATTGATAGTAATAATTTTTATAGCAATGATATTTGTAATAATTCCAATGATGGTGATAAGTGTGAGTCAGATAATAATATTACTTCATTTTCAGAAGGAGAGTATTGTACGGGTTCGAGCAGTGAAGATGATGTCATGTCTTCTGCTGGCGAGGCCGTTGGAGGGGAAGCTGCGACTCGTCCTGTGACCGTTGCTGTTCCACCTGGCCGCCCTACCCGATCCACTCGTAATGTACCACCACCAAGGTTTGCAGATTTTGATATGTCATCTCTTTTGGTACAACACAACAATTTCTCCTTGGATGAGCCATCAACCTATGAGGAGGCTATAAAAAGCCCGAACCATAAGCAATGGGAGGACGCGATGTTAAGTGAGTACAAGTCTCTTTTAGAGAATAATGTTTGGGAGTTAGTCGACAGACCCAGTAATGTAAATATTGTTGAATGTAAATGGGTATATAAAATTAAGCATGATGCATCTGGCAAATTTGATCGATTTAAGGCTAGATTAGTTGCCAGGGGATATTCACAGTGTGAGGGTCTCGATTATAATGACACATTTTCTCCTGTAGTACGTCACTCCACTATGCGTATTTTGTTCTCAATTGCTAATAATTTAGATTTAGATATTGACCATTTGGATGTAGCGACAGCATTCCTCCATGGTGATTTGAATGAGACTATCTATATGGAACAGCCAGTTGGTTTTTGTGAAAATAATAATAAGGTTTGCTTATTGCGAAAATGTATTTATGGTCTTAAGCAAGCGAGTAGAATGTGGAATTGTAAAATACATGACTTATTATGTGATCATGGTTTTGTACAAAGTAAATGTGAACCTTGCGTTTATATTCGCAAATCTGGGACTGATTTAGTCATCATCGCATTGTATGTAGATGACTTCTATTTATTTTATGGCCCCAATAGCTCAATTAAGAAAGATATAATTACTGTTTTACAGAATAAATTTAATATTAAGAATTTGGGTCCCCTTAAGAGTTGTTTAGGGATAAATGTATTAAGAGATAAGTCAAAGGGTTTACTAAAACTTGATCAAAGTCAGTACATAAGAAAACTGTTGACTAGGTTTGGCATGAATAATTGTAAAGCTGTATCAACACCTATGGAAGTTAATTGTAAGCTTCTAAAGTCTAGTAATGGTGAAAATTTACAAGACGAGATGTATAATTATAGGCAATTATTGGGATGCTTGATGTATCTGTCTGTATGCACGAGACCCGATATATCTTATGCTTGCAGTGTCTTAAGCCAGTTTAACAACTGCTTCGATAGAACTCATTGGTTAGCAGCGAAACGTATACTGCGTTATTTGGCTGGTACAATTCACTATAGTTTATGTTTTCATAAAAGTAGGGATTGGTCGTTGTTTGGCTATACTGACGCAGACTGGGCCAATGATTTAAATGATAGGAAGTCCTATACTGGTTATGTGGTTAAGTTAGGAAGTGATACTGTAAATTGGGAGTCTCGTAAGCAGAAGTGTGTAGCTCTTTCGAGCACTGAAGCCGAATATCTGGCGATCGGTGATGTTTGCAAAGATATTTCTTTTATCAAAAACTTGTTGTCTGAGCTCATACCTTATAGTTTGAATTGTATTATCTATAATGATAATCAGAGTGCTCAGAAACTATTACAATGTAAAGAACTCAGTCATAAAAGAACAAAACATATCGACTTGCGATATCACTATGTAAAAGACCTGATTAAGGAAAATGTTATTTGTGTTAGATACTTACCTACAGATAAAATGCTCGCAGATGTACTTACAAAACCACTGGGTAAATTAAAACATAATTGTTTTGTGGAGGCAATGAATATAAATTAATAATAGTTTTAACTACTGTCCTGTATTTATGTTTGTGTATGTTATAATTGACTTTGTGTACATTTATTGACATGTTTGTAGACTTATTTGTTTGTACACTATTTTAACACTGTGAACCATAAGGGGAAGTGTAGAAGATAATGTAAACTTGATGTATGGTTCACATGTGTGACAGCCTTTATTATGTGGCCAATAGTACGTGTGCGAAGTCGCTAACAGTCTGACGTTCCTTTTTTTTTTCTGTCTTGACATTGACAATCTATCTATCGAAATGTGCTTACCGAAGAAGCTGAAATATAATTTATTGTAATTATTGTAATCAATGTTCATTGTGATTATTCTGGACAATTTATACGTGCTGCTTTATTGGGAATAATAAACGAGACGTATACAGCAGTGCTACATTTTTATTTCGCTGCCCATGCCAGTATCTGACACCACTGCCTTAACAGGTCAGCTTCCGCAACAGCACGTTTCGCGCGCTGTCGTTGATGCGACATCAGGATTGACCTTGGCTGACCCTTCCTTCCACCGAACCGGTCCGATTCACTTATTGCTCGGTGCCGATGTTCTAGGCCGCGTGTATTGTGGGAAGAGGAGAGAGTTACAGAAGGGTGGGCTGGTAGCCTTATCTACATCGCTTGGGTTTGTAGTGATGGGACCAGTTAGGCATAACCCACTATCTCCATCGGTGGACAGTAACATAACTGTTAGCTCCACCTTATCGGATGTCCTTCAACGGTTTTGGGAGGTGGAAGAGCCCCCTACCGTGAAGCGAGTGAACCCCTTGGAAGAGGAATGTGAGTTGTTCTACCAGAACAGTACAGGTCGCATTCACTCGGGACGGCTGATCACTCGTTTGCCCTTTTTGTCAGTTCGCCCCTCACTTGGCAGCTCCCGGCCGTTGGCCGAGAAGCGGCTGCTGTCCATGGAGCGTCGTATGAGTAGGAACTCCGACCTCAAACAGAAGTATGTCAACTTCATGCGAGAATATGAGCAACTGGGGCACATGTCGGTCTCGCGACTGGACTGGCGAAACGAGGAACATAATTTTCTTCCTCACCACGCGGTTTTGAAACCTTCCACTGGGAAGATACGCGTTGTTTTTGATGGGTCAGCTCCTACGTCTACCGGAGTTTCGCTGAATCAATGTCTGCATGCTGGACCGAAGTTGCACCACGAGGTGGGCGATGTATTGACCAACTTCCGTCGCCATGCCGTCGTCTTTGTGACCGATATCCGGATGATGTTTCGGCAGACTGTGATTCACCCGGACGATAGACGATATCAGCTCATATTATGGAGGGAGGATCCCAGAGATCCCATGCTAGTCTACGAGCTGAACACCAATACATACGGTTTGCGTTCGAGCCCCTTTGTGGCAATTCGCTCACTTGTGGAACTCGCTGAACGTGAGCGGTTACGATACCCTCACGCATCCTTGGTTCTCAAGGAGGATGCATTTGTGGATGATATTTGTACGGGCTCCTCTAGTGTCGAGGAAGCCTTGATTTTGCGAGATGAACTAATTGCTCTTCTCGGGGCTGGTGGTTATGAACTGAGGAAGTGGATGTCCAACTCACCTCAGCTTTTGTGTGACTTGCCAGACGACCACCAGCAGGAGCCTCATATTTTTGAGAATGCCAACACTCCAGATTTACTGTCTGTTTTGGGAGTGCAATATAGACCTATCCAGGACACGTTCACCTATCGATTGGAGCTGCCAAGCCCCAAGGTCTGGACGAAACGGTTGGTTTTGTCTACAGTAGCTCGTACCTTTGACCCAAATGGCTGGATTAGTCCCGTAGTGTTTTGAATGAAGTGCTTCCTACAGGAACTTTGGTCAGCCGAAGTGTGGTGGGATGAGCCCCTCTCGGGCCGCTTGCTGCGAGATTGGGAGTCCTTCATGTCGTCTCTCCCCGACATTAACCGTGTTAGTATCCCTAGACATATACTGCCTAAGGGACGGTTTACGGCCAGCCTTCATGGCTTTTGTGACGCGTCTGAGAGTGGATACGCAGCCGTCGTATATATCCGGACGGTCGATGATAGAGGAGCTGTTAAGCTCCACTTGCTAATTACTAAGAGTAAGGTTGCTCCACTTCGGACTCGATTAACGATTCCGAAGTTAGAATTGTCTGGAGCTACTCTTCTGGTTCGGTTGATGAACCACGTTGTTGACACCCTGGGACGTAGTGTGGACTTTGAGTCGCTCTTTGCTTGGTCCGACAGTCAGGTTGTCCTGTGTTGGATTAAGAACTCCGTGCGCTCCCTGGAAGTATTTGTGGCCAATCGGGTATCCCAAATACAGGCCTCGAAGGCCACGTTGATTTGGCGCCACGTGCCAGGTGAAATAAACCCTGCTGACTGTGCATCACGTGGCAGCGAAACCCCTCAGCTTATTGACCACACTCTGTGGTGGGGTCCCGAATGGTTGTTACAGCCGTCTTGGCCTTCCACACCAGCTGTGGTGAAGGTACCAAATCCGGGCTTGCGTGTTCACGCTGTCGAGACTATGGCGGCTCCAGAGCGGGAATTTTTATTAGACCGCTACAGTTCTCTGGACAAGTTGCTCGGCGTGATCGCTTGGATAAGAAGATTTATTCGAAATTGTCGACGGCCTCAGGACAAAGATTTGTGTCCGGTTCTCTCACCGCAGGAGCGCCAAGATGCTCTCTTGCATTGGGTGCGTATGACCCAGTCTAGAGCGTTTGAACCGGAATTTAAGATTTTCCGTACCGGGACGTCCAAATTAAAGGGGCCCTTGGTGCGTTTGACTCCCTTTCTGGATGATAAGGGATTGTTGCGTGTAGGAGGCCGATTGAGGCACGCTAACTTGCCTTATAGATCACGTCACCCCCTGTTGCTCCCCAAGGACGGACCATTTGTGCGATTGTTGATCATTGATCGCCATGTGAAGAATGCTCATGCCGGATGTAATGCATTGACCGCGCTCCTCCAACGGGAGTTTTGGATTTTGTCAGCGCGAAGAATAATCCGATCTGTTATCTTTCGATGTCTGCCCTGCTATCGTTTACGCCCCGAGACGATGCAGCCCCAAATGGGTGATTTGCCTGCTGATCGTGTGAATGAATCGATGACCTTCTTAGGAGTTGGAACTGATTTCGCGGGACCATTCACTATAAAAACGTCGCGACTCCGTAATGCTAAGACTGAAAAGGCTTACTTGTGTGTGTTTGTTTGTTTGGCCACTAAAGCCGTTCATTTGGAGGTGGTGAGTGCACTCACCATGGACGCTTTCTTAGCAGCCTTAGGCAGATTTGTTTCCCGCCGAGGACTGCTATCTCTAATTCGGTCCGATTGTGGGACGAACTTCAAGGGCACTGATAGACATATAAGAGAAGTTTGTGAATTTTTAGATAATAATAATATTGAGATCGGATCCACACTCTCCCGTAGGGGGGTAACATGGCGATACTCCCCGCCGTCTTGCCCTCACTGGGGAGGGATTTTTGAATCTGTTGTAAAGGCCGCCAAGACTCACCTTCGCCGCGTTATTGGGGAGACTATTCTCACGTTTGAGGAACTCGCGACGGTGTTTCATAAGATTGAGGCGGTTCTCAACTCGCGTCCGTTATGTCCGTTGTCTACCGACGCGAATGATTTGCAGGCCCTCACGCCGGGCCATTTCTTGGTAGGTAGACCACTTAACGCCCTGCCCGAGTATCCTTATAGAGATGTCAATCCGGGACGCCTTTCGCGGTTTGAGTTGCTCCAGCAGCTTACCCAGAGCTTCTGGCGCCGCTGGCACCTTGAATACTTACACATTTTGCAACAGCGCGTTAAGTGGTCAGATAAGACAAACCCACCGAGGGTTGGAGACCTCGTGTTAGTGAAGGACCCAAACCTGCCACCCCTACGTTGGCGTCGCGGACGCATTGTCCAACTTACTCTAGGGTCTGATGGTGTGCCCAGGTTTGCCGAGGTCCTAGTTGGGGATTCTGTTTTGAAGCGCGCGGTCGCTACTCTTTCTCGCCTCCCCTTAGACTGATTTGGCGGACAGTCCGGGACTGTCCGGAGCGGGGGGATGTTTACGCTCGAGGAAGAGCGAGTGGCAACACAACATTATAGTCTGTGGCGGCCGGCCGCATGTAACATGTCAGTAGTCGAGTCGAAATGTCATGACATTGAATTAGGTTATGATGACCACCGGGTTTCAATAAAATATATAAGCATCTAACAAATAGTATTGCGCGGCGCACCAAGTGATTGTTGGTGCGAGGTTCCGCCAAGTTTTAGTATCGGGGAATAGTGTATCAAGTTTTCGTGTTCGTTAATGAGTTCGGGTATTGGTGGCCTAATAGGCAAGTGTACCATCCGGTTCGGTCAGACAGCAGAACTTCAGGAGCCGCGACTTCCTTCGAGCTAGCTCAGGAAGTCCACCGGCTACATACGGAGACCAATCGGATCCAAGGTAAGTAATACCAATTTTCTAAGAGCTGGTATTCGGTGAATAAAATTCAGCAATACAAGTCGGCGAAACGCCGACGTGGTGGAGTCTACTTTGGGCACCACCACTTTGAATTGAATACAGTTAAAAAAAATAAAATTCAATCAATCATGGCTGTATTTTATTTTAAAACCCCGCGTGGTTAGAAAAGTTATGAATTCATACGCCGTTATTTATCTTTCCAAATTAGCACAATAATTTAACCTTCTTATTTATCGATATTAAAGAGATTGATACTGTCAAAAGTTACAAAAATATGTACATACTAAGTTTATTGATTTAACATTAAGATAGTGTACATATTTTTGCAACTTTGACCTGTTTATTATTCCACTTTTGTTAGGATAGGACACAAGTGAAAAGAGCGGCAAATTATCAAAGAAAACCTTTATTGTATATAGGTTTGAATAACTGAAATATAACGGTACCGTTATATTTATGTAGCGAAAAATTAAAGTATTAAAATTTTAAGCTAGCGAATTGAAAAGGTATGACGTCATACCGTTTTAAAAAGTTATCATAATTTTCCGACAATTCAATCCCTGCGTATGAGACGTATTGACCGCTGACGCCATGAAGCAAATACAAAGAGGAGGTGCCCTATCGCGTTTTCCGTATGAAATCAAGTGAAGCCGGAAATCGGGGTGCGGGGGGAGGGTGCGCGACGCCACTGTCACCTTGTAGCGAGTAGAATTACTAAAATGCCAGCATTATTGACGTTAACATAAAAGTTCCGCTATACATTACTAGGTGGTAGTAAAAGATACATTCGTAGGAGAAAGATAATTATGTTAAAAGATACATTCGTAGGAGAAAGATAATTTATTAGGTGCTGTGTCAATATAATCTAAAATAAAAATCGTTAAAACTGTTTATATTAATTCACGTGTTTTGTTTTCGCCCTTAATACATCCTACGTTTTCGTTAGTATTTTTACTCGCCACTAGACGATATACCTAATAGACGATATACCTTTTGTGCTTTATCGGGACATTGACAGAAGCGTCCATGTGGCGTCGAACATTCTAGAAGCAATACGTCAAGTAATAAATTAATAATGCTTGTTTAATGTACTTACAAATGGAAAGAGATTTTTTTTTCGTTCACTTTGTTTCTGTCGTCTGTGTAACTTTTGCACGATAGAATACAACATTTCATTTTGTATTTAGGTAATTTAAAACTAAAATAAAAGAAGAGCGTACGACGTACTAATCCGACAGATAAAAAGATCGACTGATGTCAGCGCCTCTGGCGTTAAGTAGCTAAAACTAAAAATGCATGACGTCAGGACTCTGGTGATAGGAGCTGGACCTAGATGCTTATAACATCTCCTCTTTGTATTTGCTTCATGGCTGACGCTGTGCCTGACGTACAGACGTCGATCGAAACGTTTACGCTGAAGTCGGACGCTGCATATAGCATTTTAATAGGAGACCGAGGCCTTACGATTGACTTTTTGGTTTATTGAAACCGTTTTTTTTTTTTCAATCTTCGGTTCTCATTACCTACTAAATAATTTGTCAATATCGTGTCTGTCAAATTCCGTGTAATAATGTTTTGTGAACAAACTTTTAGATTTCGTTTTTAGTTTTTATTCATTATTTTCTGTCATTATTTGTTATTTTGCGTAATGAATAAGTATTGTTATAATTTAGTTCTCTTGCCACCAGCCGGCCTGGGTAAGTTTTAAACTATTTTATTTTTGCAAATTGCATGAAACTGCACGTTTTGTTTATATTGTAACAATTTGTAGTTTAAAACATTTCTTTTCTAATGTGATGCTACAAATGCATGTTTGTATTCAGGTTAGTGTGTATATTAAAAATTTAACATTGGTGCGTTACGCTAATATTTATGTGTAATGGGTGCATCAATGTTGCTATACCATTACCTATTGATAATACTAATTTTAACTTAACGTATCTATTAGCTATATCGTATTTTCTTACGTTTTTTTTTTGCATGACTTTTGCGTGTTTGCTTATGTGTATTATTTAACTACCTATTATGGCTGACGAACTAAACGCTTTAATTGAACGCTTGGCAGCTGAAAATGCTGTGCTTCAGCAACAGCTGCAACGAGATCCGGAAGTATGCAAAGTTTCCGTTTAATTACCAACTTTTTGGCCCGACAAACCTGCGTTATGGTTTAGGCAAGCCGAGGCTCAGTTCCAGATAGCTGGTATCACAGCTGATAGCACTAAGTTCAATTACATCATTGCTCAGCTAGATCAAAAATTAGCAGGCGAAGTGGAAGACCTTATCACGCAGCCCCCAGTCATTGGCCAGCAGTATACTAAGTTAAAGGAAGAGCTTATTAGGCGATTGTCAATATCTGAAGAGCAGCGGGTACGGCAACTTATTAGTGAGGAGGAACTTGGAGATAGACGTCCATCCCAGTTTCTTCGTTACCTGCGCTCTCTAGCTGGCAGTGCGTTTTTCGATGAAAACATACTGCGCCAACTGTGGCTACGCCGACTTCCACAACAAGTGCAAGCTATTTTAGCGTCTCAAGCTGAACTTAGTCTAGACAAGCTGTCTGAACTAGGTGACAAAGTTTTTGAAGTTGCAGGGCACAACCAAGTTTTCTCTTGTACCCCCGCCGCTGGTTCATCTTCTAATCAGGACACTCTTTCACAGCGCTTAGAGCGATTAGAGCAACAAATCGCTGCCTTATCGGTCAACATTCGGTCCTCGCGCACGCGTCAGCGTCCTGCGTCGTCGCACCGCTCGCGTTCGCGCTCCCGTACATCTGCAACGGAGAATGGCCCCAAGGTTTGTTGGTACCATAAGCGATTTAAGGAGAAGGCGAACAGGTGTGTAACCCCATGTTCTTGGAAACCTCGTGACCAGGGAAACGCGATGAACAATCAGTAGAGGCGGCAACTGATTGTACTATTCCTGGCCGCCGAATTTTCGTCACAGATCAGAAGTCTAAACACCAGTACTTAGTTGATACTGGGTCAGACCTCTGTTGTTTTCCTCGTCGTCTCCTTAGAGGTCGCTACACACCTTTTTTTTTTTTTTTACAAGAGAGAAAATACATTCTTTACGGTATTCGACAAGGGAATTGAGCTGACTAGGCCACCCCTTGGATATGCAGGACTCGGGTAGAAGACCCACTACCGGCTAAAAACTCTCTAGATACTTATACCTCCGTGGAGACACAATCGGGATCAGCGTTGGCCATTCCCCGATTGTGCCCCCTGGAGGGTTGCCTGGTGCCAGGACTTACCTCTACGGAGGGGGTCGACAAGTATCTTGAGAAATTCGACCCCCCCAGACGGCCAAGCTAGGGGTGAAAAGTATCTCTCGGCCGGTGGTCATCCGGCCGAGCCATTTCAACCGCCAGCTTGCTAGGGGAGCTGGCGCGCGTTGAGGAACGCACGCCTCCTCCTCCCCAACCGCCTGCGCCGGAGCGGTGCGGCGAGAGGGTCATCCTCTCGCGCCCGCTCCGCAGCCTCCTTCTGCGAGATAACGTCCTCGCAGAAGGAGGCGACAGCCTCCCACGCCGCCGCGCTGGTCAGCATCTCCCGTGCGACGCTGGCCAGCGCGATGGGCGTACCCCTACCTAGGCCCAGTGCGAGGGCTAATGCATCGCGCTGGGGTCGCCAGGCCGGGCACTCCGAGAGGGTGTGCCCGGCCGTGTCGTCGGGAGCGCCGCAATGGTGACACTGCGGCGTCTGCTCCCTCCGTGCGACATGATGCAGATAATGTCCGAAGCACCCGTGCCCGGTCATCATCTGCACCATCCGGTAGGTGAGGCTGCCTCGCCGGCGCCCAACCCACTCCTCCAACACTGGACGAACGGCCTCGATCGTCCAGTGGCCGGCAGCTGGGTGGGCGAGCGTCTCGGCCCACTGGCGGAGAGCCTCCCTTTGCGCCAAGTGCCTCGCGCGCGCCACCTCCTGCGGGAGGGGCCGCTCCCCCCGACTCCTCGCTGCCACCCGATGTCGGTGCACGGCCGCAAGGACGCGTGCCTCGACATCCCACGGAGGCGAGCCCGCTAGAACGCAGGCCGCCCCGTGAGAGACCGTGCGGTAGGCCCGCACGGCCCGGGTGGCAATGACCCTCTGCGGCCTGCGCAGGAGGGCCATCGTTCGGGGGGCGAGACGCTCCGCCCAAATCGGGGCTCCGTACAGCGCCATCGACTTTATCACCGTCTGATAAAGTCGACGGCACGCTGCGCCCGGTCCCCCCACGTTGGGGAGGACCCGTCCGAGGGCTGCCGCGGCGGCAGACAGCCTTGGGGCGAGGAGCTTGAAATGCTCCTCGAAATCCCATCGGGGGTCCAGCACCAGACCGAGATACTTCATGGAGCTCTCGACCTGGACTTGGACCCCCTCCACTCGGACACGGAGCCCCGTCTGGGGTCTGCGTCGACGCGGCGGCCTGAACGTCATGGCCGTCGTCTTCTCGACGGCCACGTCCAGCCCGAGGAGACGGATGCGCCGGACGACCATCGTCGTGCCGACCGACGCCAGGTGGACCGCCTCCTCGTACGTGCGCCCCTTCGCCGCGACAAGGGTGTCGTCGGCGAAGCAGACAACCTCCATATTCGGCAGGAGGTTGCCCCGCAGAACCCAGTTGTACCCCAGGTTCCAGAGCAGAGGGCCCAGCACGGAACCCTGGGGTACTCCCGCCGCCATCGGCCACCTGTGGACGCGACCGTCCGCCCCCTCATACACGATTTCCCTCCCGCGGAGGTAATCGGTGATGAGGGAGCGGAGGTAGAGGGGCACTCCGTGGAAACGCAGTGCCTCCTCTATGCATTCGTGGGGGAGGCTGTTGAATGCGTTGCGGATGTCTAACGACACCGCAACGACAACCTCCCCCGCCGACGTGGCCCCCTCAGTCCACCTCTTGAGGTGGGCCACCGCGTCCACGGTGGACCGGCCGGTGCGGAAACCGTACTGGCGCTCGGCCAAGTCCGGTCCCGGGCCCTCCAGATGCTCGACGAGCCGGGAAGCGAGAATTTTCTCAAAAAACTTCCCGGCCTCGTCGAGCAGCACCACCGGCCTGTACCCCGACGGGGCATCGGCGGGGCGATTCGGCTTCCGCAGAAGGCAGAGTCGCCCCACGTTCCAGCCCTGAGGGAACCGGCCCGAGGCGATGCTCGTATTGAGCACCGCCCGGAACCGCTCCTCCAGGGGGCCCAGTGCCAGGCACAGGACCCTAGCTGGCACCCCGTCCGGTCCCGGCGCCTTCCCCTTCCCCTTGCGCCGGAATCGGTCCCTCACCGCGTCGAACTCGAGGTCCGACACGGGAGGGCCCGCTTCCGCCACTTCGAGGGAGGCGCTGGGGGCGATCATCCTCGGGGGCTCGAAGGGTCCAGGGTCGGGGAAGAGCGACCCTAGAACCCTCTGCACGAGCCCCTCGTCCAACTGGTGTATCGGGGGAGCACTGTTTCCGTACTTCCCCCTCACCAGTCGGTACGGCCGTCCCCAGGGGTCGGAGTCGAGGAGCTCTATAAAGGAGTTCCACGACTCCGTTTTGGCCCTCAAGATCTCCGTCTTGAGGGCCTTGCTCGCCTCCCTGTACGCCCGACGCAGAGTTTCCTCCTCGTCGGGCGTCCTCCTGGTGGCGCGCCTTCTGCACCGCAGGTAGGCGCGCCGCGCCCTCCAGCTGGTGGCGCGTAGATCCGCTATGGTCTGCGACCACCAGTACACCTGCCGCTTGCGCGTGGCCGGTTTCGCTCGCGGCATGGCGGCGTCGCAGACGACGCTAAGGTCCTCTGCGAAGTGCGCCGCCATGCCGTCAGCGTCGCCGGCGAGGTGCGAGGGCAGCTCGGACCACTCCCGCACCATCGCCGCCTCCAGCGCCACGTCGGGCTGGAGGTGCGTCACCGCCCATCGGCGGAAGGCGGCACCCGTTCCCGCTGGAGACGTGGAGGCGTGCGAGGGGGAGACCGAATATCGGACGTACCGATGGTCCGACATGGTCTCCTCCTCTGCCTCCACTCTCCAGTCCCTCACCCTCGCGGCGAGGGGTGCGGTGGCCAGGGTCACGTCGACGATCGATGAACCCTGCCACCGCACGCACGTCGGGGTGGACCCTCGGTTGAGGACGTCGAGTCCCAGGCTCGTGGCCCAGGACTCGACTAAACCACCCCTTATGTCCGTGGCGGGCGAGCCCCACACGCGCGATTTCGCGTTGAGGTCGCCCGCCACCAAAACTTGCAGGGGCGCCGCCCTCCTTACCACCCCCTCGACCGCAGTCAGGTAGGCCTCAAAGTCTGCCCGACTGCGGTTCGGGGAGAAGTAGGTGGACACCACCACCACTTCTCCCCACTTGACGGCCACGTATCCGGGCCCCCTCTCCCTGACCGAGATGGGGGGGGGCCGAGCTCGTGGGTGGCACCACAACGGCCGCCGAGCCGTCGGTGGACTCAGCCCACCTCGTGGACTGGGGCACCGCGTACGGCTCGGAGACCACCGCCAGGTCTATCTGCCACTGCGCCATCGACTGGCACAGGAGATCCTGTGCCGCGGCGCAGTGGTTGATGTTGACTTGCAGGAGATTCCCAGTGGACCTACTGGCCATTGGCGGTGTCCATGGGAATCTCCTCCCTGGCGGACAGTGCTGCCCGCCCGGTAGCCGCCGCTGTGGCAGCCCTCGGCCTCAGTCTTCCCCTCACCGGTGGGGGGTTGCAACTGAGGCCCCCCATCCGGTGAGTGGAAGGCTTGCCGGCGTCCGCGCACACGGCGCACTTCACCTGCCCTTGGCAGGTGGCGGCTGTGTGCCCCTCCGAACCGCAGCGGAAGCAGAGCGCGCTGCGGTCTTTGGCGGCAGAGTAGACCTCTCCTAGGAGATCCCTCACCTCATAGTCTGACGCCCCTGTGGCGTCAGACACGCTGAAGGCGTCCATAAAGGACCACCAATACGGGCCTCGCCCGTCGCACACACACAAGATTTATATATATAAATGCACAGACACAATAAAATATATACAAATAAAAGTTCAACAAAAACTTAGTCTACCTTAAAATTAAGCACCTTAGTGTTTGAATCTTAAAAACTACGCCACTATGGTCCACAAAATTGTCCTTACAGCTACCTTATAAACTAAAACTTACAGTTTATAATGTAGTCCAGATGTGTACGATGCGGCCGCACTGCAGTCCTATCTGCACAGCAACACACACAGCACAAACACCACAAAACACCGCGTTCACCCGACACAATAGTGTCGGGGTCGCCACTCAACACTGCACCGGGAGCGCCGACACCACTCGATCGTTCACCGCAACGATGACGACGACAAATTCCGGCCCGGCGGGCTCGGCACGGGCGTGCCCGGGCAAGGGTGTGCCCGGTCACACTTCGGTCACCCCTCGGCAACGGGCGTTACCGGTAACGCCTCGGTCACACTTGGGTCACGTCTCGGTAACGGGTGTTACCGGTCAAGCTTCGGTCAAACTTCGGTCAGGCTTCGGTCACGGGTGTGACCGGTCACGGTCACACCTTGGTAACGGGTGCTACCGGTCACGGTCACGCTTCGGTCACGGTCACGGGTGAGACCGGTCAAGCTTTGGTCACGGATCTGACATTCACATGGAACCGGCGGAGCGACTCGGAGGGCGCGTGTGCTCTCGACGGCGGTCAGAGCGCGAATAGGTCGCTACTAAAGATGAGAATAACGACTGTTTCCAAATAATGAATAACAGTGCTGTGTTATTTCCATATAGCTGTTATTGTAAACTGCTGTTCGTTATCCTGTTATACTGCTGTTTTGCACAATGAACAACAGTGTATTCACACTGTTACCAACATCAAAATAGTTTCAAATAGGAGCGATCGGGGCTCTTATTCTCGGCATTTTTAATATTTAAAAATACTTAACACTAACTATAAAACAATAGGGTAGTTGACTCATATCAAAATTTATTAAAATATTGTTTATTTCTAACAGTATTTGGCATAGGGTTCCACAATATACCGATTTTAACAAATAACAATGAATGATTACTGTAAAATTTTAATTTGAAAATGCTAGAAATAATGTTTTTTTATCTCACGCCGTAAACGCTTTGATATCCTGTGGTCAGGGCCGTGACGTCACACATATAGTAAACAAAGAAATGTCAAATTTGATTCAACAACTCGTCGATTTGCTCTATTCTTTCCTAAAACTGGCAAAAAATCGTCCAAATCTCCGTTATTATATGTGTAAATATCGTTAATTATTTGCATTAATAGCAAAATCAACCATTGATGTTGGATTTGTGAGAGCAGATAGTACAAATCTTCCGAAAATCGACAGATTGATGGTCAAGAGATTCTTTGTGTATCGCTCTAAACAATATAAGTACAATTTCAATACTGTTATAATGAAGAACAGGTTACAAGTGTACTTGTCAAGATTGTCAAGCGGCAGAAGAGAGTTGCAAACATGCATTTTTGGTATGGTTGCACCATCACAGTGAGGAGCTATTTTGTACAGCAGTTGAATGCTATTGGATAGAATCCTATCTCTCAAAAGTGAAATAAACACTAAAAGTATTTACTTCAAGAGAAATGTTCAAAAGAAACATCAGGATCATGTGTCAAATACCAGTGTAGTACTGCAAGAATTTGTAAATGAACATAAAAAGAGAAAGATTGGCAGTTGTTCATTTGTCAAGCATGAAGAAAATTACTGGAGGAAAAATATATATACATTCACAGACACAGATTGTGACATATTTCTTAAAAAATTAAAGACCTCTTCAATGAAGAAAGAATAAAGTGCATAGAAAACTAAACCAGGAATCATCAATACAGAAGTTCTCTTTAGTTCGAGCTTCGTTATGAAGAATAACAGCTTCCATGTGCTATGAAGTCAGCCAGTGCATAACACATGATGTTTCTTTCGTTGGAAAGATTTTTGGTGGGATATATGTTGCAGACACCTATAATGAAATGTGGATAAAAGTTGAAAGATAAGGATTTGGGTTGAAATGTGCAATATGTGACCTCTTCATTTTTTATTAATACCCTGTAATAGTCAGTTCAACAAACGGTATCCATAAAATTAGATTAATACAAAATTGTCATGCTCTTTTACTGAAGAAAATGCTAATTATCAAAGACAGAAAACTGTGAACAGTATGCTTAACTCAAGTATAGATGCAGATGTTTTGTGCTAAAGCGAAACTTATATACTTTTGTGTATTAAGTAATTTTGAGAACACTCAAAAGGTGACAATATTAGCTATAATATATGAAAGTATTACTTCATAATAAATCACTACTATTATTTCGACTTTTATTACCTGCGACCCTAAGGCAATATATGACAAATTAATAAATTTAATTTAACTCTATTCAAACCTATTTGTACTTTTGGAACATATATATTTGAGTAACAATTATAAATATGAACAACAAACCTATAAAAAATTATCTTTTAAGGTGTAAGGGAAAAATAAAACACATGTACGAGTATATCAAATTAAAAAATTTTGATTCAACTTAAACCTTTACAAGTCATTATTGTCAAATAAACATGCAACACACTTTTTTTAGTGAAGAACATAATGTCTAATGTAGTACAAAAATTTGTTATGTCATCTTTAGATGTTATGTTTAAAGTACGTAAAAAAAAAATCTTTATATTATTTATTTAATAAGAAGGGTCTTGTAAATTAGGAAGAGCAAAGGCTGACAACACAGCAATCACATTTAATATATTTGTATTCAATTGGACATAAGTACATATTCTTTTCTTTGAAACATCATCTAATGTCAGTGTATAACTTAGATTACATCAAAAAGGCGTGAATGGTCAAGTTTTCTCCACGTCTGGCGTTAAAATTTGGTTGGTCGGCTGCAGTCAGTTTTCATTCTAACTGAAAGATAAAAATTTAATTCATGATTTTACATACAACCTAAAAACTTCTATTTTGTTTAAGTTCAAACTGTAGTACCTACACAGATTGAGTTATTCATTTATAGTACTTACATTAATGTGATTTTCGCAAAAATACATTTGAGTTTCAGTAGATAGTTACAGGATTTCTTTAAGCGAGTGTTAATCAATTTTAAGCTAGATTTATTTCGCATGTCTATATCACTGGGTACGGCTAATCCACAGCCACAGCTTTCCTGGAGTCTTTGAAGAGGTAATTCCTGTTCTATTGTCCCGTTCCATATACTACAGTTTTACTATATTTTGTGATATTTAATAAAAAGCATTGTTTTTGTGAGGTTATTTCGCCTCGGTGCTTTGTTTACTATAAGACTGACGTCATTTGATGTATGCCACAGATAATCAACAGACTATCATGGCTGACCGTGTTTTCGGTCCAAAATTGAAAATCTTAATTTAAAATAGATTTTTTGAACTTTTTAGGCATCGAAAAAAAATATATTCATGTGCTATGGTCTAATACAACAATTATGAACATTTTAAACCCTACTTTAAAAAAGGGTCAACTAGCCTATTATTATTTACACTTACGCTAACTTTTAATTACGCACTTACACACTGAAATAATTAAATCGTAACAAAAAATAATCACAATTTCTCTAATTGGATCTGTTGCTGAACTGAACAGAATAGAATTGAACGAACAATAAAATTTTAAACAGCAATCTCATTCAAAACAGCAGTATAACGAATAATTATTATTCACCTGTTATTTCAAATCGTCGCGAACATCAAACATTTTAAAGTGAACTTTACGTCAATGTGAGAAAGCACAAAAATTAGTGGTTTGCGATTATCGTGTCGTGACTCGTGCTGTTTATATTGCTATCTCCCGTACACACCTATTGCGCTCTCGCTCTTTGCTTCACTCTCGCCACACCCCGGACACTCCATACAACGTTCGCAAATCAATTACCTATTACTACTACTTAAACAAATGACGTTCATACACGCGCAAATGTGTGCGTGAAATCTAGTAGGGCTGAGTGAGCGGTTATCAATCGCAATGACGCGGGAAGTGCAGCGACTGCCTTCTCTTTCACCCGCATAGCGCTGTCTCTGTTATCGCCCGGCGCTAGCGTCTACTCGTCCGAGCGATCGCGCGCGCCCTTGTTTACTTGTCAGTGATGTCTACAGGGAAGTGCCGGGTAGGACGAGGTATTTGAAATGAGTGCGAGGAGGTGAGTGGCCGTTCTGTACGTAGTACTATTATCTATTCTGTGCTCTCGCGTTACGTTATCGGCAACAGCGCGGTGGGCAACAACAGTCATTATTGCGCTACAACATCAACAGCAGTTTATAATGATAGCAGGATAATCCGTTGCTCAATAATGTGTTATTCGTTACGTTCATATAATGCATTATATTATCTGCTATCGTAATAACGACCATCTCTAGTCGCTACACACCTAGTGATTACGATTTGAGCGCGGCTAATGGCAGCTCGATAAGGACCTACGGCAATATTTCCTTGCACCTGGACTTAGGTTTACGCCGGGATTTCCATTGGAATTTTGTGATCGCTGACGTTGCGACACCCATTATTGGTTCCGATTTCTTAAGTTATTACAACTTGTTACCCAATTGTCGCCGACGATGCTTGGTGGACGGCAATACTAAATTTCAGGTTCCCGTATCTTTCTCCGGTATTTCACAGCCTAGCGTCAAAGCCGTAAACATTGGTAGCTCTTCATACGCAGACGTGCTAGCTGAGTTTCCTGAGATTACGCGACCACCAGGTTTGCCTAGGGTAGTGAAGCACAATACTGTACATTATATCCAAACCACTGATGGTCCACCTGTCTCTTGCCGACCGCGTCGACTAGCTCCACAGAAACTTGTGGCAGCTCAAAAGGAGTTTGATGACATGGTTCGTTGTGGCACTGCAAGGCCTTCCGAAAGTGCATGGGCCTCTCCACTACATATGACCTTGAAAAAGGATTCCACCTGGCGTCCATGCGGCGATTATCGCGCCCTAAACGCCAGGACTATTCCTGATAAATACCCCCTCCGGCACATTAACGATTTCGCTAACAACCTTCATGGCTCACGAGTATTTAGTACTCTCGATTTAGTGAAAGCTTACTATCAGATTCCCATGTTTGAGGACGATATTCCGAAGACAGCCATCGTTACCCCGTTTGGCCTCTTCGAATTTCCTTTTATAACCTTCGGTTTGCGGAACGCTGGTCAAACGTTCCAGCGTTTTATCGATGAGGTCACACGGGGTCTCGATTACTGTTTTCCTTACATCGATGACATACTCGTTTTTTCACCTGATGAAGCCTCACATAAGGAGCATCTTCGTCGCTTGTTTCATCGTTTGCAGGAGTACGGAGTAGTTATTAACCCCTCAAAATGTGTCCTAGGTGCCGAACAAGTCAAATTCCTTGGACATATCATCAGTGGTGATGGAGTGCAACCTCCACGTGAACGCGTCACTGCGTTGCTGGAGTACAAACCCCCGGAAACAGTGAAAGGTATGAGACGATTTCTAGGCGTTTTAAACTACTATCGTCGTTTCATACCTTTAATTGATGCGGTAGTGGCTACTAACAGCAAGGGTAACAAACCATTTCCATGGACTCCCGAGCTGCATAAGGCATTTGAGGAATGCAAGCAAAGCCTCTCAAACGCTACGCTCCTTCATCAACCTGTGAGCGACGCCCGTTTGGGCCTCTTCACGGATGCATCTAGCGTGCATGTTGGCGCCTGTTTGCAACCGGAGATAAATAACCAGTGGTGCCCACTGGCGTTTTTCAGCAAGAAACTGACTCCACGCCAGTCTGAATGGCCTGCTTATTACCGTGAGCACTTGGCGATGTACGAAAGCGTACAACACTTCCGCTATATTCTCGAGGTACAGCACACCACTATTTTTACCGATCACAAGCCGTTGTTGTACGCTTTCGTACAAAGCCCAGAAAAGCTACCGCCACCGCAACTGAATCAGCTGTCTTTTATCAGCCAGTTTACCACTGATATCCAGTACATTCGAGGAGAGGACAATGTGGTAGCTGACGCTTTGTCGAGAGTTGAGGCGATTTCTTTTGAGGCTGATTACGCCGCTCTTGCTTCCTCTCAGGCCACTGATGACGAGCTTATCAGTCTACGTCGTTCCAATCTCCTCTCTCAAACTCGAAGATATCTGCGTTCCGGGGACAGATATCACTCTCGTTTGCGATACCTCTACGGGTAAGCCCCGCCCATATGTGACGCCTGCATTTCGTCGAGGCGTTTTCGATAAACTGCATGGCCCAAGTCATCCAGGTGCGCGAACGACTGCGAAATTAGTTAGCGATCGGTATGTATGGTCTGGCATTAATAAAGACTGTCAGACATGGGTGAAGCACTGTGTTCCGTGTCAGCGAAGTAAGGTGACGAGGCACGCCGCTTCTCCTCTTGGCCATTTTACCACGCCCTCAGCCAGACTGCGTCATGTCCACCTGGACATAATCGGCCCGCTACCTCCATGTAGCGGTTTTAACTACTGCCTTACAGCCATTGACCGCATCACGCGTTGGCCGGAGGTTTGGCCGATGGTTACGATGACAGCAGAGGAAGTGGCTGAAACCTTCACAAGTGGTTGGATAGCCCGGTTCGGTGTACCAACGGTCGTTACCACCGATGGTACACCGAGGTATTTGCACCGCTTTAAAGGAGGACATTGGTTCTTGCGCAGCTGAACTGTTATATGGCGAACCACTGCGACTACCAGGCGAACTGCTTGTTACTCCTGTCGCATCTCAGCGTCCCGCTGACGTCACTAACTTCGTCGACCAGCTAGGCTCACTTACGCCCTGTTCCTGCGTCCCACCATCACCAAAAAACAACTTTCACGTTCAAGGACCTTCCGACGGCAACTCACGCCTTTCTACGCGACGATGCCGTCCGTCGTCCTTTGACAGCTCCATACACAGGACCCTATCCTATATTGCGCAAGAGGGATAAAACAATGACCTTGCTTATAAAAGGCAAAGAAGCGGAGGTGAGCATCGACCGCATCAAGCCAGCTTACGTTTTGACCGGCGAGCCTGCGTCTGTCAAATGTATCAACGTTGTCACTAGATAGACGAATCTTCGATTTTAAGAGTAGGGTTATGACGCTCGCTTATGTCAATCGTTCGTTTGGTCGTTCCGTCGAGCGACAGAAGCGAAACAAAACATGCGAGTTAGAGGAGCAAACGACACGATGAAGCGCCGATATATCGTAAGTTCGATATTAAGAGTACGGCCCCTGATCGTGAAACTTCACCTGACGCGCACTCCACCGTGCTGCCTTCGATCGACCCGCGTCCTGCATTGGAAAGTGACCAGCAGCTTACAGCCGCTCCTTATGCTCTCCCGCTACCTGGATCTGCAGTTTCCCCGGCGCTGCCTTTTTTTTTTACAAGAGGGAAAATACAGTTTTTACGGTATTCGACAAGGGAATTGAGCTGACTAGGCCACCCCAAGGATATGCAGGACTCGGGTAGAAGACCCACTACCGGCTAAAAACCCTCTAGATACTTCTACCTCCGTGGAGACGCAATCGGGATCGGCGTTAGCCATTCCCCGATTGTGCGCGCGCCAGGACTTACCTCTACGGAGGGGGTCGACAAGTATCTTGAGAAATTCGACCCCCCCAGACGGCCAAACTAGGGGTGAAAAGTATCTCTCGGCCGGTAGTCATCCGGCCGAGCCGTTTCAGTCCCCAGCTTGCTAGGGGAGCTGGCGCGCGTTGAGGAACGCACGCCTCCTCCTCCCCAACCGCCTGCGCCGGAGCGGTGCGGCGAGAGGGTCATCCTCTCGCGCCCGCTCCGCAGCCTCCTTCTGCGAGATAACATCCTCACAGAAGGAGGCGACAGCCTCCCACGCCGCCGCACTGGTCAGCATCTCCCGTGCGACGCTGGCCAGCGCGACGGGCGTACCCCTCCCTCTCCAGGGTCGCCAGGCCGGGCACTCCGAGAGGGTGTGCCCGGCCGTGTCGTCGGGAGCGCCGCAATGGTGACACTGCGGCGTCTGCTCCCTCCGTGCGACATGATGCAGATAATGTCCGAAGCACCCGTGCCCGGTCATCATCTGCACCATCCGGTAGGTGAGGCTGCCTCGCCGGCGCCCAACCCACTCCTCCAACACTGGACGGACGGCCTCGATCGTCCAGTGACCGGCAGCTGGGTGGGCGAGCGTCTCGGCCCACTGGCGGAGAGCCTCCCTCTGCGCCAGGTGTCTCGTGCGCGCCACCTCCTGCGGGAGGGGCCGCTCCCCCCGACTCCTCGCTGCCACCCGATGTCGATGCACGGCCGCAAGGACGCGTGCCTCGACATCCCACGGAGGTGAGCCCGCTAGAACGCAGGCCGCCCCGTGAGAGACCGTGCGGTAGGCCCGCACGGCCCGGGTGGCAATGACCCTCTGCGGCCTGCGCAGGAGGGCCATCGTTCGGGGGGCAAGACGCTCCGCCCAAATCGGGGCTCCGTACAGCGCCATCGACTTTATCACCGTCTGATAAAGTCGACGGCACGCTGCACCCGGTCCCCCCACGTTGGGGAGGACCCGTCCGAGGGCTGCCGCGGCAGCAGACATCCTTGGGGCGAGGAGCTTAAAGTGCTCCTCGAAATCCCATCGGGGGTCCAGCACCAGACCGAGATACTTCATGGAGCTCTCGATCTGGACTTGGACCCCCTCCACTCGGACACGGAGCCCCGCCTGGGGTCTGCGACGACGCGGCGGCCTGAACGTCATGGCCGTCGTCTTCTCGACGGCCACGTCCAGCCCGAGGAGGCGGATGCGCCGGACGACCATCGTCGTGCCGACGCCCCTGCGCCCCTTCGCCGCGACAAGGGTGTCGTCGGCGAAGCAGACAACCTCCATGTTCGGCAGGAGGTTGCCCCGCAGAACCCAGTTGTACCCCAGGTGCCAGGTTCCAGAGCAGAGGGCCCAGCACGGAACCCTGGGGTACTCCCGCCGCCATCGGCCACCTGTGGACGCGACCGTCCACCCCCTCATACACGATTTCCCTCCCGTGGAGGTAATCGGTGATGAGGGAGCGGAGGTAGAGGGGCACTCCGTGGAAACGCAGTGCCTCCTCTATGCATTCGTGGGAGAGGCTGTTGATTGCGTTGCGGATGTCTAACGACACCGCAACGACAACCTCCCCCGCCGACGTGGTCCCCTCAGTCCACCTCTTGAGGTGGGCCACCGCGTCCACGGTGGACCGGCCGGTGCGGAAACCGTACTGGCGCTCGGCCAAGTCCGGTCCCGGGCCCTCCAGATGCTCGACGAGCCGGGAAGCGAGAATTTTCTCAAAAAACTTCCCGGCCTCGTCGAGCAGCACCACCGGCCTGTACCCCGACGGGGCATCGGCGGGGCGATTCGGCTTCCGCAGAAGGCAGAGTCGCCCCACCTTCCAGCCCTGAGGGAACCGGCCCGAGGCGATGCTCGTATTGAGCACCGCCCGGAACCGCTCCTCCAGGGGGCCCAGTACCAGGCACAGGACCCTCGCTGGCACCCCGTCCGGTCCCGGCGCCTTCCCCTTCCCCTTGCGCCGGAACCGCTCCCTCACCGCGTCGAACTCGAGGTCCGACACGGGAGGGCCCGCTTCCTCCACTTCGAGGGAGGCGCTGGGGGCGACCATCCTCGGGGGCTCGAAGGGTCCAGGGTCGGGGAAGAGCGACCCTAGAACCCTCTGCACGAGCCCCTCGTCCAACTGGTGTATCGGGGGAGCACTGTTTTCCTACTTCCCCCTCACCAGTCGGTACGGCCGTCCCCAGGGGTCGGAGTCGAGGAGCTCTATAAAGGAGTTCCACGACTCCGTTTTGGCCCTCGAGATCTCCGTCTTGAGGGCCTTGTTCGCCTTCCTGTACGCCCGTCGCAGAGTTTCCTCCTCGTCGGGCGTCCGCCTGGTGGCGCGCCTTCTGCACCGCAGGTAGGCGCGCCACGCCACCACCACCACTTCTCCCCACTTGACGGCCACGTACCCGGGCCCCCTCTCCCTAACCGAGATGGGGGGGGGGGGCGAGCTCGTGGATGGCACCACAACAGCCGCCGAACCGTCGGTGGACTCAGCCCACCTCGTGGACTGAGGCACCGCGTACGGCTCGGAGACCACCGCCAGGTCTATCTGCCACTGCGCCATCGACTGGCACAGGAGATCCTGTGCCGCGGTGCAGTGGTTGATGTTGACCTGGCGGACAGTGCTGCCCGCCCGGTAGCCGCCGCTGTGGCAGCCCTCGGCATCAGTCTTCCCCTTAACGGTGGGGGATTGCAACTGAGGCCCCCCCCATCCGGTGAGTGGAAGGCTTGCCGGCGTCCGCACATTGCGCACTTCACCTGCCCTTGGCAGGTGGCGGCTGCGTGCCCCTCCGAACCGCAGCGGAAGCAGAGCACGCTGCGGTCCTTGGCGGAGGGGCACCGCTGCACGGGGTGACCGATCCCCATGCAGCGGAAGCAGCGCATGGGGCGCTGCTCCAGCAGGCGGATGGAGGCGCTGCTCCATCCCACCGTCACCTTGCCAGCGCTCGCGAGGCGCTTCGCCACATCGATGGGAGCCGACACGTTGGCGGCTCCCATGCCCCTGAGTCCAGGGTGGACCGTGCCCACCCTGATCGCAACGCGGGGGCACTCCGCCAACGCCGCCAAGGCCTCGCCCACCTCCTCCGCGGTCACCGAGTCATCCAGTCCGGTGACTCGGATGTCCGCGGTCTTGGTCGGGCGCGCCACTCTGGCAGCGTCGCCGAGCACCTCCGCTATGCGCGTGGCGAGCGCATCCGCCTGCTCCGGCGAGGTGCCTTTCGGGAGCTCGAGGACACGGGCTCCCGTCATCCCCGTCCGGAACTTGGCGCTTCCTACTATCCCCAAGTCCCCCAGCTTGATGTTACCCTTCGCCGTCGCAATGGCAGCGCCGTACGTGGCGCCATTTGCCACCGCTTCCGGCGAAAGGGTAATGACCACCGCCAAGGTCTTAGGTGCCGTAGGCATCTTAGGTGCCGTAGGAGGGGGCGCGGCCTTGGACGCTGCCGTCGCCGTCGCCGCCTTGGCTGACTTGCGGCGCCCCCTCTTTACTACCGTGCTCCAGCCCTCCGCTTCAGGGGGTTTGGAAGTGTCGGGCCTCGAAGGCCCCGCCACCGGTTCTGGCGCAGCGGTCGGAGCCGCCGGAGTCTTCTTGGCTTTGACCTCCCTGGCCTTCTTCGGCAGGTTCGCCTCAGGGGCCAGGGTGGTCACTCCCTTTCCCCGGCGCTGCCTACCTTAACTCCTACACCGGAGAGTTCCAAACAGCCACACGTCACAAGATCTGGTAGACGCGTAAAATTTAAATCGTTTTATTAGTTCTTATCCATTTATTTTCTGTTTTAACCAACTTCGCCATAGGCGAGTTATGTTTCTCCGTAGGGGGGTGGTGTGGCAGCATTGCTGCACATAAAAAATACTGGCTGGTTAGACTTGGAAAAAACATTTTGACATTTGACATGTCAGAAATTACGTCTGTTACTTATATATGGAAAATGTCTTATTGTTAAATATTTTATTTAATATGTTTAGTTTTAAGTAAACGTGCATGAAAACGTTTATTGTAATATTTAAATACACCGTTGTTTTTCCAACCGGCGCGTTTCAATTCACTCGCAAGATCCAACCCTGAATCCTGAACACACAACTGGCCCTCAAGGGCCAGATGGCGGACTGTCCTACCACTGCTGGGCAGTGTCCATAAGAGCTTTCAATGATGCGGAGCCTGCGGAGGATAGCATTAATGGAGTATCTTCTGTGCTATTGCGATGCGTTAGCCTTCAGAGGTTAAAACTGATAGGAATGGGATTCCCAAAACCGGAAAACTTCCACCAAAAGGCATCATCATACTTATGGATACGATTGACTAGACCGGAGGTAGTAGGCTTTAAGGACATGAGAAAGCACAAAAGACCCATGGTGGGTGGTTCCTTCTTTACTAAAGCCGAAATTAGACGGTTCATTTTTACTTTCATTGTCGATGCTTCATCGATGAATGACTGAAAATGAAATGTCTAAATTGACCCTTGGGTATATGTGTTCTGTGAAATTGACGTTCATCGGAATGTGCCTTCGCGATGAAAGCTTCCGGCGCCCGATTGTTTTCAATAGCATCTTTCATAATTTATCGGCAATGAATGACAAGTGAAACGTCTAAACAGCGACAGCTCATTCACAGTTAATTTCTCATACTGCCGCGTTGCCACGGGCGTTGTGTTCTCGCGGGAATTCCACGAGGAATGAAATAATAGCTTTCATTAAAAGTGAACCGTCTATACAAACAACGCAATTCACTGTTCATCGTTCACTATTCATCGCAGAAATGAATCACTTTTGATGAACCGTCTAATTTCGGCTTAAAGATTTAGGTAGCTCTTGTTTACAAACATAAGGGCTTAATAAGAAAGATTCTGTTAGTAAGATTGCGTAACGTACCAAAGTACCTCTTGATTTTTTTTTATGAAATGATGAGATATTCTGTGACACCCCCTTTTATTTCCACTAGCTCTTACCATTCTAATTCATTAAATAGGTGTAGGTTGGAAAGGTATGCATTAATAATAACAATATTCACGAGTTTAAACTGCTGTTTATTTGTTTTTGGCAAAGTTTAGGGTAAAAGGTAAAAAAGTTAAAAGAAGATCGTAGCAGAAAAAGGTTTGAATAATTTGCGGGGAGCTTCATCAGGTACATCAGTCAATGCTTGGGAATTTTAAATCGCATTCTTGCAGGTTCTTCTCAATCCAGCGAGCGGCCTCCTCCTTCATTTCTTCGTCGAAGTAATCCCGCCATTCGCCAGATTTGCCTGCATGATAATAAAAAAAAAATAGTTCTATAGCTTCTTTAAAATAAATTCCATTAAAAATGTTATCCTTTTGTTGATCTGAGCTGTTTTGGTAATGACTTTTAATTTCAAGGTAAAATAAATGTAAAAAAACCTTTTTAAAAACAAGCTTTTATTTAAATGCGCTAATAGTACATTATGGTACAAGTGTGTAATGTTGGTGATTACCGCTGAGGCGCATTGAGGCCCGAGCTGTCAGGATAGCCGAGGACGGTAACCATCAATACACACGTGTATCATACAACGTTTTTCAACACACTTCTGAATAAAACAATACTTAAATAAAAAACCATTTTACATAGTAGATAAAAAGTTTACTTAGAGAAACAATTAGTAAATGTGCAGTTAGTAAAATTATAATTAACTATTTTTGATGACATAGCGGTCTCATCAGATAGATTATTTATTGAAATACTTTCATGTTCTATTGTTATTTGTGATGGTTCATTATTCGTGTAGGTAGGTGAAATCCAATCATTGGACGTACTTGGTATTTCGCCAGTAGGATGCGTCTCAGAATCAAGTTTAATTCTTTTTGTGATTTTTGCACAAATTTCCTTCTTGTTTTGTATGGAATCTTCTACGTATGATTCTGCTACATTGCTACATCGCCACCCGCCATGTCGCTTCAAAGTCATTATATCAGCTCCTGAATTTGCCAGCAATGTAGCTGAAGTTCTTCTGAAACTATGTCCAGTGTAGCTCTCAGCATCTACTAAACCCAAAAACTTAGCGATTTCTTTAGGCATAGAACCAAATTTGTTTATACCTATAGGCTGACAGGTACATTTAGGCGCATAACACATTGCACCGGACACCGCTCCGGTGTGCGGTGCTGCGGTTTTTAATTTTGACTGGAGAATCTTAATTAGTATACAAAAACCGCAGGGTATAACACACTCGCACCGCATCACCGTGCGGTTGTGCGGCGCGCGCGACGGCACCGCACTCCCGGACGGTGATGCGGTGCGGTCCGCGGGGTATGCCACACTGTGCCGCAGTATCGTACGGATTTTTGCGTAGAAAGGACGTGCATACGCGTAATAGATCTCAACATAGATAATGCGGTGATGCGGGGCGTCGTCGTGCACCGTAGCTCCGGACGGTGATACGGAGCAAACCGTACGGTGCCACGGTTCCGTGCCGCCGCAGCCGCATGCGGTTTTCGTCCCTCTGTACACCGCAGCGGTGTCCGGTGCAATGTGTTATGCGCCTTACCATTCTGGTAATTTAGAAAGAAACGGTCATTTTTTGTTTTTGGCGAACGCAAACTTTCATACTTCTTAACAATATCATAGAATGGACCGTGTATGGTGAATGACCTAGGTATTTTATTTTTCGTGATAGGTATCTTCACTAAAAGCATCTGGCCATGGTTCTCTATATCTTTTACAGTTATATTTGTTAATTCTTGTATCCTTCAGGCACCAGTTACACCAAATATTAAAGCAACCTGAAACAAAAGAAACAATAATTAAGGTTAACACACAACACAAGCTGCTATTAAATATTTAATTAAAATTAATTTAACTAACCTTTGTAGCCAAATATTGGTTATCTGGAGCATCTTTAATAAATTTTTCAATATCATCAGATGATAAAACCTTTGATTTTTTGCTTCTAAATCCATCAGATAGTCTCTTTAGATAAGCTGACAAATTCGAGTATGTTTTTAAGTCCACTCCATTCTTTGTTCGGACTGTACTTTTTAACATTGAGTAAATACACCACAAAGAGCTAGGTTTGTACTTAGAAGATAATTCTTTAAAGTACGCCATGAACACATTTTCTGAAAAAGACTGCGTATTCTTGTTGTTCTGCCATTGTATGAAATTTTGGTACGCTAATAGATATTTTTCCTTTGAGTTTTCTGGTAGTAAACTTTCCATAACGTTCTGGGCTTCACATCTTATATCGGGCGGTGTACAACATAAATCATTTTCTTCATAAATTGTATTTGCAGACATCTTAATTAATAACTAACTAAATAACTTCAAAAGAGAAAACGAGACGAGTTGTGAAAAATGTTTCGTAATGGCGGGAAAAATTAATCAGTTTTCCTATGCGCGCGCATCGGCCATAGACTAATAAATTTCGTAATGGCGGGAAAAATTAATCAGTTTTCCTATGCGCGCGCATCGGCCATAGACTAAAAAATGAGGTTTCTTTTTTTTGGGCTTTTCGCGGATAGCATTTTAGCGCAAGTGTAAACATAACTCAACCAATAATATTAAAAAAAACTATTACTCACTCGTGAATAATAGTAATGAAAAAGTCACAGTTTGATTATAGGTGTCATTATGTGCCTAATTGCCATGGGATTAGAGCCACTTTATGAGGAAGTGTGTTGAAAAAAGAATTAATAAACTTTTACACTGAAACTTTTACTTATAACGTCATTTCACATTTGACACAATTTATATGACATAAAAGCTTGTCGCGAGATTTACTTTTGTAGATAAACAAGTAAATTAAATAATTTGATGTGAATAATTTCATACATTACAATTTTCAGCGATCTTGGATTTAGAATGACGTCACACAGTTAACCGTGCATTTTCATCCAAACTGTGTGTATACAAAATTTCAGCTCAATGTTAAAGATATCTACTTCAAAATTGTTTTTCAAGCTTTAGAAGTCCGCCATGTTGGATAAATAGTGATGTCACATTATTTTTCGAGTTACTCTTAGCAAGACCTTTTATTTGATACCCATATTGTAGGGGTGCATTAAAAATAATTGATCCGCCATCTCGGGTATGCCGCCATCTTGGATTTAAAATGACGTCACACAGTCAACTATGCATTGTCATCCAAACTGAACGTGTATACAAAATTTCAGCTCAATCGGTTAAAGATATCTGCTTCAAAATTGAGTTGCAAGATTCCACCCGAACATACATACTTACATACATTGCAAGTTAAATAAAAGCTTGTAAAAAATAGGAAATTGTTTAACAAGGGCAGTTAAAGCAACAAATTTTGTTACTATTATTATTAATAGTACATCCGGGGCTCTGTAAAAATGATTTTTTAACACACTTGCTCGTAAAGTGGATCTTATTTCACCGGTTTTAGATACATAAAGCAGCTATAAAACGCGTGTTTTATAGTCGAGGCACGCATCACAGAGTCCGGCAACGCTGCACTCGTTGGCCGCGGCAGTAATGTAGGTACTATATTTTTTTAAAGCTAGTGGTAATATAAAAGACATCAACGAACTACATTGATTTTTTAAACTATTATTTTCATACCACTAATTATTTTGTCCACGAATTAACAATTATTTCTGTTATTTAATCCAAAAAATCAGTTTAAGAAGTATTTTACCCCCCATGCAAGTGTGTTAAAAAACGTCGTACGATATACGTGCGTATATTGGTTATACACACTCGGCTATATTATGCCTCGTGAGTTATAACCACCATTACGCACTCATATCGTATTGTACTATAAAAGCAGCCTGTTTCTTCTTGAGCTCTTTTATTACACCAACTGACTGTCTGACTTGTGGCTGAGATTATAGCATACCTTGTCTTACAAATGAATCCGTCGGTGTACTGATGCAGGCTTCTTTCAGAACTTCATAGTTCAGGGATTTGTTCTTCTTGAAGTTGTCGAAGCGGAGGTGCTCGCTGAGACGGCTGACCTGGTCATCGGTCATGACCTTCCCCAGGAATTTGGCCACCTTTCTTATTTCCGTCGGCATATCCTAAAATTTAATTCGGGAATACTTATAAAAGCAGCTAATTCTGAAATATGTAATAATGCAGGAACCTGAATAAAGTGCTCGCTCATACAGTGTGACTTTTACAAGTGCCATAAATAGGTTTTTAATTAAATACCAATGATCGACTTTTTCACATATGCGATTATCTAAAATTTTCTTTTATAATAAGTACCTATTCAAAACATAAACTACAAGGGGAGTACACTCACATACCTACGCTTGATGGTGTTGCCAGTGTATTAGACTAAGTAGTACAGTGTATTCTTGAAATGACTCAATTTTCGAATAATTTTATTTAACTTTTGAACATAACTTTTGATCTTAATTTCGTTTTATACAAGTTTATTTTTTAGTTATTACCAAACATTTTGTGTGCTTGTTCAGACAAGCAAACTGAACAACTTTCACTATGGGACCAACTTCGATTTGGCAAAAAAAAATCAGCTGTTCCATACAAATGTTCAACATTCACTGAACCTAAATGTATGGAACAGCTGATTTTTTTTTGCGATTTCAAAGTTGGTGCCATAATGAAAGTTGTTCAGTTTGCTTGTCTGAACAAGCACACAAAATTTTAGTAGTAACTAAAAAATAACCTTGTATAATCGTCATTTGATAAAGGTACTTACTTATCAATTGATATAATTTTGTTTACTATAAAGATCAATTCTTATAATTTATTTTGATATATTATAATAAAAAACGGACTAAACCGAACTGATCTTTATTTTTATAAACAAAGATTTATGAATTGACTTTCATTTTGATTGATTATATGCAAGATGTTTAGTATAATAATTATTATACTAAACATCTTGCATATTAACTGACTATCAATTAAATGAATGTTATATGAAGAGAATTTTATATTTGAAATATTTGTTATAATAAACAATTTTATAGGAATAGTTTGTTAGGTGTTATAAGGTTATATTATTTGAAATAATATTATCTGATTATTATATGAAATGATTGATGACACTAGCTCTCCGCTCGCAGCTTCGTCCGCGTTATTTTTTTTGCCGTGGGAATTTTATATTTTCCCGTAGGAAAAATAATTTTGTAGCTTATGTTCATCGGGGGTAATGTGGGATTTATTTATTTTTTATTGATATGAGCGGCTATGGTTTGTCACTGCGATCTATAAGATCTATTGTGACCGCCACTATTACAGTTCTCCCACAAGCCCTGCATCTTCTAAGAAGTGCAGTATTTTCTTGGGGGAGAGGTGCTTGACCTCATCTGGTAACAGTAAGTGTTTGCCCAGATGTTGGCTGCGTTTACGCATCACTGGTCCACAGTTTGTGAGCAAGTGCATAGGCGTTTCTTCTGCTTCGTGGCAGACCCTGCACTCTCTGCACTCACGCAACCCCATTATGGACATGTGCTTATTAAGGCCAGTGTCCAGTGAGGGCTCTGACCAAAGTGCGTATGTTGTTCCTGCTTAATCCTCGGATCTGTTTGCAGGTACTACGGTCATAGACTTTTATGAGTGCCTTAGAGTGTTTAAGTCCTGGCATATGTAGCCATGCCTTGTAAGACTTGTTGTCATAATGGGTTTCAAGCGTTAGACGGGCGAGGCTTTTGGGTATGCCACAGAATGGTTCAGGACCATATTGCGTTCTCTCGGCCCCAGCCCTGGCGAGCTCGTCGGCACATTCGTTGCCAGGTAATGTGGGATTCTAAATGTGAAAGAATTTTCCAAAAAAAAGCAAACAATCAAATCTTTCCTCTTTATAATGATAGTATAAACACAGATAATATAATACTACAGTAGTATAGATTATAAGAGTATAATATGACTGTTATTATGTCATACATTGTACACCTTTGATATGCCACATGCTAAATTTGATTAATAGCTATGCCCAAAGACATTATAAGAGATAGACCGACAATACGCCCGGCCTCTAAGAAACCCCCTTCAACCACACAGCGGTCAGGCGGCCGCTACTCATACTGTATTTGTACTGCATTCGACTGTCGAGCGCGCGTCAAGTTATAAAAATACTTAAACATGCCCAAATAACTTCGTTTTGTAGTGTAAAAAACGAACAGTAATAAAAACTAAATCACATTGTAACATTATTTATTACCCATGAGTCTTAATTATGCTTATTTATTTAGCTATTATCATATCAAAATTGGTTGAAGGGGACTTCATACATTTCGTTTGCATTGTTGGTCTACTTTTATGATGTCTTTGGCTATGCCCTATGCGGTATTCAGACTCCGTTAAATCGATCTTACTTACTTTTAGGAGATCTTCGTAGAATATAAATAGTAAGTTAGGATGGTCTTTTTTAGCCCACCATTCCTTTACCATAGCGAAGAAAGGTGAGCATTCACCTGAAAATAGTTTGAATTATAAATAGTTTACCAGCAGGCTTAGCACGGAATATTAGCACGGACAAAACGGGAAGGGAAAAGAGACTAATGACATGTTTCTTCTTGCTCTCTCAAATAACAATGAAGGGAGACAGGAGGAGGGTTAGTCACTTTTTTTTATAAATAATCCACGCGCTGTACTAGGCCTGGTGACCCAGTAGATACTAATAGAGTCTTTTGCGCGGATAGTTTGTCTTGGCTGAAATGATGCGCCCACTTACGTACTTACCCATTCAAGCTTTAAAATGTGGACGCATTACATAAACATTTCCTCAGTTGCCGGCTGGACTAAAACGGATTTCTTGTCCAACTACTCTAGTCTTTGTTGTCTGAACGAGCACTACAGCAGACGTGTTTCACACAATGGGCCAGCGCCTACAGAGAGTATTGTCGGATTTTAATAGTGAACGTCAGAATGGCTGGTCAACAGTCGTATTTTGACTTAAAATTGTGCCTAAAAATTACTTATCAATTGCTTATATTTGCTTACCATAATGAGAGCATTGCTTATTTCATAAGTTAAAAGAATTAAAACAATTAAAGTTGACCGTCCATTCTGATGTCAGAATGGCTGGTCAGTCTCTGTAGAGCAGTAACTATTTGGAATTACTGAAATTTTCTTGGGCCAAAAATTGCTTATGAATTGCTTATTTCACAATGTATAAACCCAGACCAAATTATTCTTTAGAATATTATTTTAGAAGAATATTTGTTTAAAAGCCCATGCGCCTGCTAAAATATGAGAGCAACACACATTAATTACTTCACTTAGCTTTCATTTTTAACAGGCGTAGAAGAAAATTGTGTTTACGAGTTTGTGAATTGCGTTGATATCAAAAGGCACTTATGGCCATTTTCACCAACCTCTTCTTAGCTTAGGGGACTCTTAGGTGGCATGCTGTCACATTCTTTTCATTAAAGACAAAAAGTGACAGCATGCGTCTTAGGGGCTACCTAAGCTAAGTAATGGTTGGTGAAATCGACCATTAGTCAATATATTATTTTCAGTCATGTCATTTTTAACTACGTTTCACTTACTGACGCAGAATAATTCATAGTGGCTTAAGCCAACAATGAAAATAATAATGTTAATGAGGTGAAATGAATCTTACCCTTAATACTTTTTACTATACTTATTGTCTTCCATGTCCAGGGACCTTACCATGATCGCTTATAGCAAGGTTAAAACAATATAGAAACAGAGACACCGCTCTTGTTACAGATAGCGCCATCCCGCTCTCATTGCGGTTTTCATATTGTTTTGAGCGATCATAGTTATACACGGTTATTTTTTTATCATACTGGAAAATTTTAGAGGGAGCTCGGTAGACGCTAGACGACTCATATCAATAAAAAAAACATGTGGTTATATTTTTAAAATTTTATCCGCCAATAATATTAAATAATAGACATTGTTCTTGTTTACTACAAGATAAGGTAAGATTATGAATGAATAAAGCATTTACTACTACGGGCTTAGGAAAATGCGGCAACGTCGCATTATTATTTCAAGCAAGATCAATCTACAACTCGTTTGAAATAAGAGTTATTATTGCACTAGACACTATAATAGTGAAAGACAGGGACAGTCGGCGCCGGCGGCGGCGTTTTGTTGTTTGCTGTCGCTTGTCGGCACGAGCCGGCCGGCTTTAGTTCGCCTTTGACCTCGGCGCGTGTGAACGTATCGCGATGTCGCGCCCGCGCCTGACGCGCGGCAATCGGGCGCATTCGGAATTTTAGTTTCAAGTTAACACATCTCGCGAATACACAGACCTTACTCCGGTAGACCGTAGACTTTTACTTGTGAAGTGAAATTAAGTGTTTGGTGTAAGAAAGTGAACCCACAAACGTAAGACTTGGAAGCGAAAACTGCATTTCGAGACGTTAAACACTAACCAAAGTGATATGTTGTTGTGGTCATGTATAGTTTTAAACATGAACGACTATGTATGAGTTAGAGGACTTCCTTTAAATTTAGAACTCTTTTGTTATTAGAACTAAAGTTGATTTAAATTGTTTCCTAGGTAGGTAAGTATTTAAAGTTGATTCCAATTTTTTAACTACGCCAAAACAACCTACCATAACCGTAATACCTACCTAGTACTGTTTGTTTTCTTTAAAAACTTTGTTTTGCCGGTCCTAAGTAAGCCCGTAAAGTAGGAAGGTGAAATTGTGATCAACTCAGTGATGACTTTGAATCGGCGACGTTGTTGCCAGTTCGCGTTCATTCAATGTTTTGCCTACAACTTCACTCAGTGTCCATACCAGTGCAGTATTTTTTGGATATTTTAGATAATAAATATCTAATTGGACAGGTGAGTAAATTTTATTATTAATGGTTAAATAATTCTTCTACCGTGTCCTGAAGCCACCCTTAAAATAACCAGGGTGATAAAAAAATAACCGTGTATAGGGGGCTGTTCTTCTATGCCCAGCAGTGAGCGTCGTGCGGCTGAGATGATGATGATGTCTAAAGGCAGTTGACTGTGTATCTCATGACCTTTTTACTCGAAAAGTTGGGTGATTATGGTTTAAGAAGGCCCATGGATGAGCAGCTATCTCCGAAATCGAAATTTCGGATATCGATGACGATTTGATATTGACATAATTTAAGTCGTCTATAAAGAATACCATAACGGTTATGGTGTGCCACAAGGCAGCATATTAGCACCTTTGCTCTTTAATTTTTATATAAATGACCTGCCTGAGGTAATGTCCGAGAAATGGTTTATGTTTGCAGACGACATTTCATTAATTATACAATCTAAAAATAATAATTTCAAGGAGCGAAATTGTGAATTATGACAAACTTCTTAATCATTGGGCTAAGTCCTCCAACATTATTTCTATATTATAAATTCTAGCAAAATTACTACTAAATGATCATGCACTCCAAAATAAAATTGCTCAATTAGTTTCGTGGAAATTCACGTTGACAAGTTTTGTACGTGTATGAACTGAGGAGCCACACATTTTGTATTGTATCTTCTCGAGTTTCAGCAGTATCCGAACCAAATTTTTTGTAGGTTCCAGACAAAATTACTACTAAATGATACTAAATTTTCAAAAATGTACATATAATAGTTTCCGAGTTCTAGGTGGCTCCTCAATCCAAATGTTTGAATTGAGGAGCCACCTTTAAATTGATGTAACTCTTGATGTGTGTTGCTACAAATATATTTATCAATTAATGTAATTATGTTGTTTGTCACTAACGTGACTAAATGTGTTGAATGTGAAATGACTTAATAATCTTTTTGTACCACATTTTACGCAATAATCTTGAATCAAAATACCACTGTTGACCGGCGACAAACTCGTAAACACAATTTTCTTCTACGCCTGTTAAAAATAAAAGCAAAGTGAAGTAATTAATGTATGTTGCTCTCATATTTTAGCAGGCGCAGGGGCTTTCAAACAAATATTCTTCTAAAATAATATTCTAAAGAATAATATGGTCTGGGTTTATAAATTGTGAAATAAGCAATTCATAAGCAATTTTTGGCAAAAGAAAATTTCAGTAATTCCAAATAATTACTGCTCTACAGAGATTGACCAGCCATTCTGACATCAGAATGGACGGTCAACCTTAAATGTTTTAATTCTTTTAACTTATGAAATAAGCAATTCTCTCATTATGGTAAGCAAATATAAGCAATTGATAAGTAATTTTTGGGCACAATTTCAAGTCAAAATACGACTATTGACCGGCCATTCTGACGTTCACTATTATGCGACTAGTGGACCGTATAGATCCATAGTTCACGGAATAGTCAACGCTCTCACAAAGTTGAAGTGTAGTTCTTGCATTCAAGCAACTAAATCCACTAATTAAATATTAGGGCTAGCACGCACTGGTGACTTTTGTCACGGTGACTGTTTCGTCACTCTTATCAATTATCCCCTTTGTAATGCCAGGCTACTAAGTGGAAAGTTTTACACTATTGTTTAGGCGGCTATATAAATAAATAAATATAATACAATAAATAATAACTTCATAAGGTAATGCAACTGCCTCGATGTAAAAGTATTTAATTTGATTATAATAGTTGGCGGAAGTTTGGTGATTTAGACATGCCTTCCCTTTCCTTTCCGTTTCCCCTCTCGCTCACTCGCTTAGAAAAGAATTATGTCGGCTCATAGAACACTCGGTTTTTTGATACGAAAGAGATAAGTTACGCTCTCCAAATATTGTGGAATAAGTATTGTCTAACAGCAAGTAATTGTGAATTGTGATAATAACTGTGCACCGGGGAATATATTTGCAAACATAAATGAAGAATAGAGTGGCCACTCGAGAAAATCAGGTATCTAATTAAAATTTCTGCCGGCCGGCGAAAAACACAACCGACGCTGAAGCGGTGAGCTCAATATTATTTCTAATTTCCTTATTTCTAAGAGTTCTAATTCACCAAATTATTTATTTGAACCATTTGCGCAATCATTATTTTTGGTCACTTCGCCCGCTACTTGAAATAGTAATTATCTTACCGAAAGGCGTCCATTTGTCGGCCGCCATAATACCTACCTACCTACTTGATCGAGTTTACAAAACGCGAGGCTTAGTTTTATTACTTTGAATATTAATTTGTTTGTAAACCTAAGATCCCTTGTTTCGTTCTTTACATTTTTGCAAATTATTTATTAATTAACAATGTCTACATCTAAAGCACAGGATCAGATATTTGAACGTAATTTACGCAGATTGCAGGTTAAGCTAAATACTTATTTCTCACGCATTCAAACTATTTTTGATAGTATGACAAAGTTGGAAACTAGTGTTCAAATAGACACATTTTTGGCTAACGCTAGTACAATCGACATTATTCGGTCAGACTTTGTACGCACATTGGACGAGCGCAATAATTTAATTGTCTCGCATACCGAGGCTAAGGACCCTGATTATGAGCCCCTATTGGCCTTTGAGGAGTTATATGCACGTATCAAATTCAGATCCTTGAAATTGTCTGAATCAACGCAGTCAGTGATAGGGAACATTGACGAAACCAAGATGGCGTCTAATAAACAGAAACCAAAACTACCGCGACTTGAATTGGTTTCATTCAACGGGGAGCTGGAAAATTGGCCCATATTTTACGAGACATTTAAGAGTAGCATTCACAACAATACAGACTTGTCGGAGACTGACAAGATTCAATATTTAATGGGCAAATTAACGGGTAAAGCTCAAATAATTTGTCAAGGATTTATGCCTACTGCTGAAAATTATACAGTATTATGGCAAACATTGGTAAATAAATATAATGATAAACGTATTCTCGCATCATTGTACTTAGATAAATTGTTAAACTTACCTAACGTTAATGAAGATTGTCATATTAGTTTGGATAACTTTGTTGACAAATACTCATCTTTGATAAGCTCATTAAAGCAACTTAAGCTCGATAGCTTAGAAGATTTTATTTTTATTCATATTGGTTCTAAAAAGGTAGGTCTTAACACTTTAAAATCATTCGAAATGCATTACGGCAGATCAGAAAAAATCCCATCGTGTAATAAATTTATTGAGTTCATTCGCAGTCAGTCTCATATTTTACAAAGGGCGAATAATATCTCACAGTTAAAACAGTCCTTTAAACCTATAACAATAAAAAGTTCTAGTAGTGTTTCAAACACTCGAACGAATAACAATAAAATTTCAAAAACGTTTGTATAAGTGTTTATACTGTGGCAAGAGTGATCACTTTCAATTGAGCCAATGTACGAAGTTTACATCACTTTCGCCTACCGAACGTTTTACTTTTATCAAGAATATTAAAGGCTGTGTCAATTGTCTCAGTAAAGACCACACAGTTCGCCAATGCTCATCAAAAAATACGTGTTTGAAATGTTTACGTAGCCATCATTCATTACTTCATTTTACAACAAATGATATTTCTTCGAACCCATGCACAAATGTATGTTCCGATTCCGATGTGCTTGGAGTTGATGAGCTCGAAGAAACAGCGAAATCTGTTCAGCTTCTGTCGCCTGACGGTAAAGAAACCCAAGCGGTGTCATTGTGCTCGACAACTTCGTCGTTACAACCGCTCAGCCCTGGCGGCTCCGCGCGCGCTGTACCTATCGCTTCTAGCGCTAACATAGCGCTTCTTGGTACTGCCCAATGTAATGGCGCCTCTTCACAATGGCCCATGATGGCCCATCAAATGATCGTCCATCATTGCCGCCATGATCGGGCAACTCTCCACACAATCGTGAACATTCATTTACTAACTGTTTACTGTTATGATAAGACGTCTATCAAAAATATTTTACAAAAACTAAAAACCGACTTCAAAAACACTGAAAAATAAAAAATAATATAAGAATAGGTACAAACAAGATCACACTTCTATACTGAAGTCGGTGCCAAACGATGATCTCCTCGAAAGTCTTAAAATTTGTCACCGACTTCAATATAGAAGTGTGATGTTGTTTGTACGGACCTATTCTTATATTATTTTTAACTTTTCAGTGTTTTTGAAGTCGGTTTTTATTTTTTGTAAAATATTTTTTATTTTTTAGTGAATGCAATCTTATTAGTGAAAGAAGCCCTAATTTAAAAAATCGAGGAAAACGCTAATTTTAAGTAAATTAGCGTTTTCTTCGATTTTCTTGGGATCCCATCATCAGATCCTGATTTTGGTAACCTTGGAAACACCCCAGGAGTATTCTCTATCAAATACAAAAAAAAATGAAAATCGGTCCACAATTGGCGGAGTAATCGCGTAACATACACACAAAACACGTTGGACAAACCTTAAAATTTAAGGGTTTTCCTCGATTTTCATGGGATCTTTTTTGGGATATTTTTACTTAGCTCTTATAATCATCTACTTAATGTGCGTGAAAAAAGAAACATCATATGAGTAAAATTTATTTACCGAGAAGTCTACACTGTACTCGAGACAAATACGTACTGAGTAATCGGCGATTGTGTGGACGCGTATGCCATCATGGGCCATCACTCCTTTGATGTACCGACAATTCGCCGATTGCTCACAATTACCGGCGATGATGGCCGATCATAGACAATCATGCCCTCTACACAATCGTGATTGTGTATACTTGGCCATCATGGGCCATTGTGAAGAGGCGCCATAATGTAATAGATGACGCGGGAAATGTTCATACAGTGCGGGTATTAGTCGATAAGGCGTCGCAGCGCGACTTAATAACTACTAAATGCTGTAAAAAATTACGTTTACAAGTTATGCCTTCCCAGACTAAATATATATGCGGTGTAGGTGATGTAACAAATCCTATTGTAGGATATACTTCGTTGATTTTGCAATCACGATTTAATAACGCTATTAATTATAATATTGAGCCGTTAGTGACGCATCTTATCACTAACGAACTACCATCGGTTAAGATCGATAGGAACTGTCTTGAATATTTACATAATATTCCGTTAGCGGACAGTACTTTCTCAGAACCTAACGAAATTGACTTACTAGTCGGCTCAAACCTTTTCGCACGCATTATACGACCAAATATTATTGCACGCGGAATCGACGAGCCAGTAGCTGTGGAAACATTATTAGGTTTTATTGTGTATGGGCAGGCTCCTATTGAACAACAGTCATCCAACATACATACTCTTTGGACTGTGATAGATGTTGTGAGGGATCAGTAAGTCGTTTTTTCGAATTAGAAGAGGTGCCCATGGCTAGTAAGTTAACTACCGAAGAAATAGAGTGCGAAAATTTGTATTCCGATACGACTATTCGTAACTGTGATGGTCGTTATACTGTTGCGTTACCATTTAAGGATGATCCTGGTAAATTAGGAGATTCGTTGTTGTTCGCCATTCGCAGGTATTTATCATTAGAAAAAAAGCTTATATCTAATGACTCGCTAAAGTCAGAATATGATAAAGTTTTTTCAGAATATTTAATGAAAGGTTATCTCATGCCTATTACCACAAGCATTGATCAATTGCCATTACATTATGTTATTCCACATCACGCCGTTTTACGGCCCGATAAAGAGACTACAAAGTTACGAGTGGTTTTAGACGCTAGCATGAAAACATCGTCAGGGTTGTCACTTAACAACATTTTACACACAGGCCCAAATTTACAAAACGATTTATTCCAAATTATTTTGAACTTTCGATTGTTTCCAGTTGCTATAAACGCAGACATACGCCAAATGTACTTGCAGATACCTGTTACGGAGAATCACCAGCAATTTCAAATGCTTCTTTATCGTAAAGACACTAATCAACCTCTTCAACTGTTTAAGGTTACGAGAGTTCCATTTGGCTTGTGCTGTAGCCCATATCTAGCGATACGCACGGTTCGGCAATTAATAACCGATGAAGGCTTACGTTTTCCAACCGCTGCACCCGTGGCGAGACGCGATTTTTATATGGATGACTTAGCCACCTCTTGCAGTAACCCTTGCGACGGTATCAAATTATCTCAACAATTAATTGACTTATTCCATTCTGGGGGATTTGATTTAGTGAAATTTTCGAGTAATTCTCCGGAGGTGATGGATAGTGTCCCGGAGTCCACGCGTGTCTCCTCTGACGTTATGTTTAGTCCTGATGATTCATTAAAGGTGTTAGGTCTACGTTGGCTACCTGCCGAAGATGTATTTACATTTACCGTCAATGTAAACGACAATAGATGTACAAAACGAAGTATTTTGTCTACTATAGCACGCTTATGGGATTTAATCGGATTTGTTGCACCTGTCATTGTGAAGGCTAAGCTAATTATACAATATTTATGGCTTAATAATATAGACTGGGATGACAAGCCTCCACAGTTAATAGTTTCCTCTTGGGAACAATTTAAATCTGCATTACCTTTACTTGAAAATATTAAAATTCCGCGACATATCGGATATCATTCGGGGTGCATTGTCACTCTGCTGGGATTTGCGGATGCCTCTGAAAAGGCGTACGGCGCCGTTGTATATATTCATATTTATTTTCCGGACGAATATAAAACTAAGGTTAATTTAATTTGTGCGAAATCAAGAGTAGCTCCCACTCGCAGCGTTACCTTGGCGCGCTTAGAACTATGTGGTAATCTAATTCTGGCAAAATTGATGCGTAATATTTTAGATACATACTCCCAACGTGTAACGATCAACAACATTTATGCCTTTACAGACAGCACAGTGGCGCTAGCGTGGATTAATGCATCCCCTTCTCGCTGGCAAACTTTTGTTGCAAACAGGGTTGCCAAAATTCAGGATCTATTAAATTCTAAGAATTTTTATTTTGTTCCGGGGAAAGAAAATCCGCCGATTGTTTGTCTCGCGGCCTCACCCCGGCTCAATTATGTGAACACCTCACATGGTTTCACGGCCCTAAATTCGCCCAATTACCTATTAAAGAATGGCCGGTTAAGCAATATGTGACTGCTGATATCGGGGATATACCAGAAACAAAATCAAATACTTTAATAACGGCCGATAAAATTGATCCTCCATTGATATACTCAGTAGCTTTAAAAATATCTTCTTGGGCCAAACTAATTAGAATTGTTATTTACGTCTTAAGATTTATAAAAAAATTGCCTTCTAAATTCGAATTATCACATTTAGACTATGCAGAGTTATTAATTATAAGGAATTTACAAAATTTTTACTTTCACGACGAGTTTAAATTATTAAAATCAAATAAACCTCTTCCTCCAGCCTTTCAAAGGTTGAACGCCTTTGTCGACGACGGCGTGTTTCGTGTAGGTGGTCGGCTATGTAACTCAGATCTTCCCTATGATAGCCAGCATCCGATATTATTACCTCCACGAGACCATATAGTCAATTTAATTATAGACCATTACCATCGTAAATATTTACATTCAGGTCCTCAATTATTGATGTCGTTATTACGACAAAAATACTGGATATTGTCAGCTCGAAACGTTGTTCGTAAACGTGTCCAACTCTGCAATATTTGTTTTAAGGCCCGACCAAAAAATGAATTTCCGATAATGGCTAATCTTCCAGCTTGCCGAGTAAAGGAAGCTAAAGCGTTTTATCACACTGGTATTGACTATGCTGGACCACTGCGAGTCATTCCATTTCGACGACGTGGTGTTCGCAGCCAAAAGGCGTACATCTGTTTCTTTGTATGCCTTGTAACTAAAGCAATACATATTGAATTGTCCAGTGACTTAAGCACAGAGTCATTTTTGCGTTCATTTAAGCGTTTTTTGTCTCGTCGAGGTCCTATTAAATTTATATATACGGATTGTGGTACTAACTTTATCGGAGCAAAATCTCATTTACAGGAAATTTATAAAATAGTCTCTTCAAAGAGCTATAATGATGCCTTTAATTACGAATTACGAAATAATTCTATAGAATGGAAATTAAATCCACCTGCTTCTCCCCATTTTGGTGGGATATGGGAAGGAAACATTAGATGTATAAAATTACATTTAGATAGGGTTGTGGGTAATCAACTCCTCACAGTCGAGGAGATGACCACTCTCCTGTCTCAAATTGAGGCTATTTTGAATACACGACCGTTGTCTGTTCTAAGTTCTGATCCACGTGAGCCACTAGCATTAACCCCCGCACATTTTCTGAATTTGACGCCATTAACTTGTTTTCCAGCAGATATACCAGCTGAGAATATAAGTATTACTAATAGAAAACATATTCTTGACAACTTAATACATTCATTTTGGAAAAGATGGAAGGTGGAATATTTAAGCACCTTACAGAACCGTAATAAATGGCAGAACAATACTCCACAAATAACAGAAGGTACCATAGTTCTAATTCATTTAGAAAATTCCGCCCCATTAAGTTGGCCTTTAGGTATTGTTGAAAGGGTGTTTCCGGGCAATGACGGAATTGTAAGAGTTGCCAATGTGCGTACAAAAACTGGAGTCTATCGTCGACCAGTGGTAAAATTATATCCATTGCCGTTACAATAACCAAGGTCTTTAATACCTAATAATAATAATAAAAAAAAAATACAGTCCACTTAGTTTTTAGTTTAACAAATATTTTGTTTAATTTCACTATAGGTATAGTTTATACTAAAAGTTATAAATTATAATATTGCTTCAATTTAATGTTATATATTTTGATAGAACTGGGTTCTTTCAAGCTGGGGGGCATGTTTAGGCGGCTATATAAATAAATAAATATAATACAATAAATAATAACTTCATAAGGTAATGCAACTGCCTCGATGTAAAAGTATTTAATTTGATTATAATAGTTGGCGGAAGTTTGGTGATTTAGACATGCCTTCCCTTTCCTTTCCGTTTCCCCTCTCGCTCACTCGCTTAGAAAAGAATTATGTCGGCTCATAGAACACTCGGTTTTTTGATACGAAAGAGATAAGTTACGCTCTCCAAATATTGTGGAATAAGTATTGTCTAACAGCAAGTAATTGTGAATTGTGATAATAACTGTGCACCGGGGATTATATTTGCAAACATAAATGAAGAATAGAGTGGCCACTCGAGAAAATCAGGTATCTAATTAAAATTTCTGCCGGCCGGCGAAAAACACAACCGACGCTGAAGCGGTGAGCTCAATATTATTTCTAATTTCCTTATTTCTAAGAGTTCTAATTCACCAAATTATTTATTTGAACCATTTGCGCAATCAACTATGCTTTATGAACCTCGCGAATTCTCACCTAGTTGTCACGTCGTAGCGTGAGCGCATCTCCATACATATCCACAAACTTGATAAGAGTGACGAAACTAAAAAGTCACCTATTGTTTATTATTATTAAATCATTATTTTTGCCCCCAAGCAGCGGTGATTGTATTGCTGTGTTCTAGGCTAAATGCTTTAAGGGTTTGAACTTAGAGGTTAAATACTCTAAGGGTTTGAACTTGGAGGCTAAATGCTCTAAGGGTTTTAAGGGTAAAACAGGCAGTGAAATTACTGGATACGGGGATATCGTGATTACACAATACTTTACATCTTATGTCACGGGTTGGCAAAGTATATTGGGTCTTTGTAGAGCTTGTTAATTTGCGAACCTTGTTGTTACCATGTGAACTATAGGCGACTGTAGTCACTTACTATCAGGTGGGCCTGCTTGTTAGCTAGCTTTGTTGTATAAAAAAATTGAGTTAACGTTCCATGATTTTAACTAGCTATTCTCGTTCTATTGTGTACTGTTGTCGCGGCCCAAACTACTGTTAGATAAAAATAATGCTTATAAATAAGCGTTCAATAAAATTTTAAATTTTTCATTGCATATTAGTAGTTTGAAAAGACAAGACAAGAAAAGACAATTTTTTTCAGACAATGATTCGTCCTTATGTAATAAAATAAGTACGGCCGTTAAAAATATATGCCAGTAAGTAGACATAGATAAATTAATAGTCGTCTGCTTGGGTATCTCCGTCTTACCTATTTCTGCCGCAAAGCAGCAGTGCTTGCATTGCTGTGTTCCGGTTTGAAGGGTAAGGGCATGGCAGTGAAATTACTGGGTACCGTGACTTTACATCTGATGTCACACGTTGACACTTTACATCTGATGTCACAAGTTGGCAACGTACTTACAATGTGGGTTCTTGAGGGGGTTGCAGGTTTGCTGCGAATCTTACAAGAGCCACATGTATAAGTGACTGTTACCACTTACCATCAGGTGGCAGTTTGCGTGTTAGCCAACTTAGTTGCAATAAAAAAAATATTAATTAAGTGATTGAAATTAGTATAGGAAATTGCGTCTTGCGAAAAAAGGAGTTTCTCATCATTTCGAAACGCCACCGGACTAAAATGACCGTAAACGCTGTGCAGCTTTTACCTTTATCGTTGATTAACAAGTTCCAAAACTGCTTAAAGGTTCCGGTGAAGCCTGTGGCGCGAATCAATCTGCTGTGATGGAAATAAGAGACAGCCACATCTCTTGGGTCTCTGAGGACATGTACCACCTTGCACGTGTCGAGGATCGCTGGCGGCAACAGCGACAGCGGCAGGTGGGTCTTGATGAATCGTGGCGATGGCATGTCTTCCGCGTAGCTGACATGAGATCTGCACGTACGGATGGTTAAAAAAATAAAAAAATCTTTTTTAAATACAATCTTTTAGTACTCATCAGTACGAGTCAAACGAGCCCAAACTCGATGGGGTTGTGTCGTTTTATTGCGGTGTTCCTATGGCCACCTTCCAGTTCCAGCATTAAATCAGCTCCGTGTCATCATAATATTGCATTGTCAAGCGATATACATATGCATGCAAAATTTCAACTCAATAGGAAACCGGGAAGTGGGTCAAAAACTTGCAAGATTTCAGTAAAGACACGAACAGGTGAAAGTGAATAAGAGCTAGTAACAAAACTGCAGGCCTATTATGGAAGATCTTTCATCGTATGACATAATATAAATTTTAAGATAAGGACATGATAAAATGCTTAATTGTGTGTTACCGATCTTTTATGATATCATCACTATGGCATAATTTCAATGATGTCATCATGATATAACGAACGAATGATCAAAATCTGACCGCAAATCTTACTTTTTATTTTGCACAATGATTTCATAATGATATCATTTCAAAACCATGAGATCGGTAATAGGCCTGCTGGTGTTTCAGTGTGAAGGGTAAGACAGGCAGTGAAACTACTGGGTGCTGTGACTTGATATCTTATGCCACAAGTTCGCAACGTACACTCTCGGGATCTTTTGGGGATATTTTTCTCGTTCGTGTACAAAACGGGACATAAGACAAGTAACGTGTTTTTTCTCGCTCTCTCATATAACGTTGAAGCGAGACGGGACGAGGGTTAGTCGCTTTCTCTTCTATAGTCCACGCGCTGTGCTAGGCCTGCAGGCAAGCTCTTGGCCTTCAACTCATTTGATGGTATGTGACGATGAGGCTGAAGATGAAAGCGAGCCACTCCTCAACAACTGAGGAACTGGATATATTAATTGACGGAACATTAAGCAGAAAAACGTTTGCCCCCGCGGGGAATCAAACCCCGGGCCTCAATACTGGGTGGTTTCAGCCACTTGATCACGAAGGCGGTTATTGCTAAAAGTGGCCACTTTGAGCAATAATTTGGATTATGATTATTCCTATACATTTAATCTATGCCTGAAAAGCTTAAAAAATCTGAAATATCTGAATTGAGTAGTTGACTGATCTATTTTTTGTAGAAACGTCATTAATTTATCATAATTAATAAAAAACGAATGGCGGCGCTAGTAGTAGGTACTGTGCCCTCTTAATGTTCTTACTATTTTTACTTATACGATATTTAGGTTACTTGGGTAATTCAAAAGTCGCGGTGATAAATCAGATCACTTTTTAAAAGTTACCTGAACACTCCCTCCGCGAGACGTATCATATTCTCATCTCCGGTAGCGACCACTTCTTTCATCAATTTTTCTTTCTTGGAGGTGTTGAAGAACATGCCCATTCTGCAAGTTAAAAGAAAAAATGGAAAGATTAACGATAAGGCTTCTTGGTAATAATATGTGGAGTGTTTTTGTACCAACTAAATACTGCCTCAAGAAGTCATTAGACTTTCTTAATTTTATATATTGCTTTTCACTTGTACCTACTATAAACTTATTTAGTAATGTCTAGCTTTTACCCGCGGCTTCCAGTTGTTCCCAATGAGCCACACCCTCATTTGTCACACTGTGACTGGTTAGGAAGTTTTTCTTAAAAAATTTCCAACCAGTCACACTGTTACTCGATGGGAACATTTTATTAGAATTTTCCCAACCAGTCACACTTACGGGATGAAATAAAATAATGAAAAGAATAATCAAATAGGTTTCATTATAATTTTAAATCAACATATCATATCACAGTAAATCATCATATTTCATAATAATTAACAGTTCTTAATTCTAATGTTAATTTGAACTTTTGGGAACAATTTTCTATATATACTCAGCTGTATATGTAAAAAATATTTAGGGGGAGTCCGGGGGAGTTGAACCCCCTTTTACTCTAACATGCTTAGAATAATAACGCATAGAAACCCAACCGACGCGCACGATTTGATGCAACTAAATGTGAGCCATAAATGGCTCACTACGCCGGCAGCTCCATACTGTTTTTATCGTAGTGTGCGTGTTTCGCGCGTAAAAGACTGCACACATCGGTGTCATTTTTGCTTCACTTTAATCATCGCGCTCTTTACCGGATTACCCCTTCTATGCGTTATTATTCTAAGCTAACATGTATAAAATTGTAACTAGGTATATCTTGAAAGTAGACAGCTCAAGAACGTTTACAAAGCACTGGTAGATAGGTACCATTTTTTAATGTTAAAGCATAAGAATAACTAATAATACGAGTATAGAAGCGAATCTCCTTTGTGGGTGCGCTAAATGCCGCTATTTGCATACCTACAGCGCCCTTCCCCCTGTAACGCCCCGCAGTAGTCTGCGGACGCCGCTAGGGTCACCACATGGTTACCACTACAATATTTTTTATATAGGTACCTCCATATTTTACATTAAATGAGAAACTGAGCATACACCGAGTCTTATTGATTTTGTACTTCAAGTGTAGCGAGCGAGCGACTATCTTTAGCAATAGTACGCACATTTTTAGTTTTCTGATTCCGTAGTTATAAGAACCTGCCTATTTTTGATTAATTGAGCTTAATCCCTACACTTCGAGAACAAAATCATTAAAATGTTTCGAATTTCGATGTACAAAAATGGTTTGTAATTTAGGCATCGTACCTACGTTTATAGTCCAAGAGCTGAAGTTATGAATGTACTAATGGATAAAACCTAAGCTCACTTTTTACTATGAGACCAACATTTTCACTTGAAAACAATCTGTTGTTTCATAATTTTAATCAAGTATTGATTGTATTTAAATTTTATATGGAACAGTGACAAAGGTCGATAAAAATATATATATAGCAGTACCAAAGTTTCTCATAATTCAAATTATTCCCGACTTGACAAAAAAAATTCCATACTTACAGAGTTTCAAAATTGCACTACAATGACAGCTTTAGAAACTCGATACATTATATTGTATTTGACATGTAATGAATATTACGAATAAAACTGATTTTGTATCTAGGGTAGGTATAATAAAAATAATTTTAAAGTATTCAATCATTTTTATTTAAAAGGTTTCAATTCAACAGAAATATTTACAAATGTCTGATATTTATAAAAGATGGCGTTTTTGTAGATGATTGGAAGTTTCGGTTATTAAACTTCAGCGCGTAGTAAATACGCATTCTTATAAAAACCTTAATCAGGTAATCAATAGGAAAACATTCACAAGGTACCTGAAACACACGGTGCGCGCCTTGACTGGCGATTCCGTTCAACGGAAATCAAACGGTAGGTAAATAACGTGGCCTTGAGCGCTCGACGGCCGGGAGTTTCGCTTCTATACTCGTATTATTAGTTATTCTTATGGTTAAAGTTAATCTTAATTAACTAAGTTGAGTAGGAAATATATTTAAAAAAAATCGATTGATGGTTCAAATCTCCCGAGCGCACGGGAGATTTGACTCAGTCTCATGTCTAACAGTTGTTCTGTTTGGCATACGAAACAATACCAACGGTTATCTAGATTCGGGACTCCTTCCCAATCACCATCACTTGAGTTATCAGCATATGGAATGACATAACATTCTTCTTCAAATTCGGTTTCACTGGTTTCAATGCGCTTATTGATCTTGGCGTTACAAGTTTTTCTTTTTTTACTTTCACTTTCAATCTTTTTTTTCTTCTTAATTGCTTTAATTTTGCCCCCAACGTCTTTGGTATCATCATTCTCACACTCTGTTTTACTACTATCCCTAAGAATCTGTTTTTTTGTTTTTCCTATATTGGACTTTTTCTCTTATTTTGCTTCTTTTTTATTTGATTAGATATCCCACTCCCACTGGGTGTTGCAACGTCTATTGCGTTTATTTCTGGAGTTTGGGTTAGAACTTTTGTTTTTCCTGGTTGACGGCCACGTCGTGTAGTGTTCCTGGGTGCAGCTTTTGGGTATGGTTTTATTGTTTCAGGAGTTATAAGTGAAACCTTCATACAAGTGAATGGTATTGGATTACCACCAGTTTGTTCACATGAATGTGAGGTTTCAGCTGAGGCTGAGATCTTTTTAGGAGTGGATAAGGCTGGATCATTATTGATCTTACTTTGCTCACTATCAGCTGATTCAGAAATGGCTGAAATCTCCTGACAAGCTGGTGGAGCTAGATCAGGAACATCAACATTTTCCTCCCGTAAAAGTAAAGGCTGAACAATGACCGAGCTTTGTTGATCATTTGCTTTGGTTTGGAGTATGCTAAACGAGGATTCAGAGTTACCGGAAGAGTCTAGATCAGAAGGAACATGAGGAATGTCAACCAAATCGTGATGCGAAGATAATGGACCTCCTATATCAGCGAAGAAGATAAGTTGAGCTTGACGGTTTTGAGATAAGGTGAAATCTGCAGGAAGTAACTCACCATCATTCGACAAATTTCTGTCTGTGACTGCAGAACACATGAAGTCTTCTTCTCCAAATATATCTTGATTAAACGGATGGATGCCTGAAGTCCTGAATCCACTTAGGATGTTAGACTGACTGAAAGCTTGTGACATCATAGTTTTTATAAACCCAGGAATATTATAAATTGTAACGGTTTTACCGGGATTTGACAGCATCCAGTTGTTCATCACATTGTTGTATCTTGATTTAAAGGACGAATAAACTGCAACGTCTAATGGTTGCAATTTATTGCTGCAGTGTGGAGGAAGCGTCAGTTATGTTATATCATTGTCTCTGGCAAACTGAATCACATTTACGCGTACATGGCTCTCGTGGTTGTCAAGGATCAGCAAGACGGGATTTTCTTTTGACGCGCAAGAGTATTTTTTAAAATGTTCCATAAATTTTAAGAAGCTTTTCGTAGTCATCCACCCGGTAGTGTATGCGTCTCCTTCTGACCCTTCTGGCCCACTGGACACAAAATCTTCCCGATATTTCACACGAGGGAATATAAAAAATGGTGGTATGACATTACCAATTGCATTGACTGCAAAACAGACTGTAACCAAAGTTCCTCTCTCAGCAGATGTAACCTGTCCCACTTGTTTCGACTTTTTACTTACTAGCACCTTAGGGCAGTCTTGGACAGTAGTACATCCTGTCTCGTCACAATTATAAATATTTTGCGGTTCAAACTTATACTTTTCTCGAACAAATCTCAAATTTTCAAAAAATCACCTACATTTTTTTTGTTGAAGCTAGTAGCTCTTGACAAACTAGTGGCTTCGGGAGTCCGAAGACTTATTTCAGAATTTCTACGAAGAAATCCGCGAAACCAGTCTTTTCCAGCTGAATTATTTTTTATCCAACTATCAGGAATTTTTTTAGAGTTTGATGAAGCAAACTCAAAAGCTAATTTCATCGCTTCGATCCTAGTCAGACCATAATTCATTTTACTACAGTTTATTAAATATTCGACTAATAGCTTTTCTTCTGGTATTGTGAATATCTGAGCACCTTTGTATCTACCCTTTTCGTCAAAAACTTCTAGCTTTTTTTCATTTTTAGTGTATCGACGTAAGGTAGTCCTATCGATCCCATATTTCACCACTGTTTTTCTAAGAAAGGACCCGGATTTGACTTCTTGAATAGCGTTTTTTAATTCCTGCTTGATAACTTTTTTGCGGGTAGAACCTTCTTTTGTTTTATATTGGAACGGCATAACATTAATATCTGAAAGCAATTAAAACCAGATATATATCCGTCGAATATACCTGTGGGACAGTTGAACCACTGATCATTTCTCCCTCGTGCACTATGGATCAAATCTCCCCACCTTAACCTTGTTCACTTTATGGTATGTAAATGTTGGTTGGTAATGTAAATAAATAGTCTTACTCACAGTTTGTTATTTACTTGGTCCAATCACAATAACCACACATACAATTACAATAATGCAGAAGGCACAGAAAGAGAAAACGAAGCACAAACACCGGAAAGCCAATAAGGAGTAAGAATAGAAGAGATAGTATACATAAGCACAGCGCGATACAGTACATAGACTTAGTACATAAGGCAAGCAAAAGCAGCGTACGCTCCGCGTCGTGACAAGGTTCCGACTGACTGTCGATGGCGGCCGGCTGTCTGCGCAAGCGCTTCTTATGTATTTGGTATATAAGCACTAGTGCGGGGGTCATGCGGGTCGATAGAGATTTATCGATATCGACCAGCCAGTACGCACTTTGTGATATGTGACTATGAAATATTATTATATAGAATGGTAAGTATTTAGGATAAATAATTATGCTTATTAATAGATATAAATATAATACATAGGTAGATAATTTTATTATTGTAAATATATTGCTAATTAGTTTTAACGTTTAGATTTAAGAATTTATGTAATTGTATATTTATTAATGTATGAAATTATATTGTTATAAATAGTGTGTGTTAATTGTGCCGGTATTTATACAGAGTAGCCTACACCACCCCCCTCCAGAGACCGTCAAGGGCGATAGAAGTTAGTAAATTTCACCCGACGTCCGGAACGAGTTACATACTCCTTCTGAACATCTGGTAAGGGGTCGCTATCAGTTTGGTCTGACAGTATGAAGGCTGGTTTAATACGGTCTATCGATACTGTCACTTCTTTGCCTTTTTTTGAATTTTAAAAGTTTTGTCACTCCGGGTAATAACTTTATAAGGGCCAGAATATGCCAGTTGAAGAGAACTATGTGATGCGTCTTCGCGGAGGAACACGTGATCACTAGTTGCTAGTTCTTTGTGAACGAATACTTTAGGCTTAGTATGGCGTGAAGCAGGCGCGGGTCGTAATTTCTCGACTATTTGTTTCAGGCGAGCGGAAAATTCTGTAACGTCCGTCGTACCACCCTCTACAGGCTCGAAAAACTCTCCTGGTAACCTTAATGTTTCTCCATAAACCAGTTCAGCAGAAGAGCTTTGGAGATCCTCTTTAAACGCGCTCCGAATGCCTAACATGACCCATGGCAAGGACTCTGTCCATCTATTGTTTCCATGGCAAACTATTGCGGCTTTCATTTGCCGGTGGAAACGCTCCACCATGCCGTTACACGCAGGATGGTATGCTGTGGTTCGCTTGTGTCTAAACCCGGCTGTTTTGGACAGACATTCAAATAAAGCCGACTCGAATTGCCGACCACGGTCTGTTGTGATGTCTGTTGGACAGCCAAAACGAGCGATCCATGACGATACCAGTGCTTTGGCTACGGTTTCCGCAGTGATATCTTCTATCGGTACTGCCTCTGGCCATCGAGTAAATCTATCTACAGCTGTTAGGCAATACCGATAGCCTTGCGAAACTGGTAATGGCCCTACCAGGTCAATGTGAATTTCCCTGAAACGCATGCGGGGTAAAACAAAGGTACCTAAAGGTGCCTTGACATGACGGCTCACTTTAGCCTTTTGGCATGCTATGCAAGCGCGAGCCCACTCCCTACAATCTTTTCTTACCCCCGGCCAAACGAAGCGCTGAGCTATTAATTTCGCTGATGCATTGGCTCCAGGGTGACTTAAAGAATGCAGACTCTCAAAAACTTGCCTACGAAAGAATCTTGGTACAAAAGGCCGGTATGTCGGGGTACTGACATCGCAGTACAGGGGTACGCGACTACCGGGCACACCAAGCTTCTCTAATTGCAGAGATGACCCTTCGCTCAGAAGTTTCTGCAGTTCAGGATCGGATGGTTGGGCCTGGGCCAATGTCTCGAGGCTGACCGGCGCTCCCAGTTCTTCGATTCGCGACAAAGTATCCGCAACCACGTTATCCTTTCCGGATATGTGTCGGATGTCCGTTGTGAACTGGGAGATAAAATCGAGGTGTCTATACTGCCTCGGCGAACAGTTTTTTTTCCTTTCATGGAAAGCAAAACTGATCGGCTTATGGTCAGTATAGACAACGAAGTGCCGGGCCTCGAGCATATGGCGGAAGTGTTTGATCCCTTCGTATATGGCAAGTAGCTCCCTGTCATAAGGAGAATATTTTGCCTGAGCAGGGCTGAGCTTCCGCGAAAAGAAAGCTAAAGGTTGCCAGGTGCTATCTTTATACTGCTGTATGACTGCACCGATTGCCTTATCGGAGGCATCTGTCACCAAGGCGAGTTTGGCGGTGCAGTCTGGATGTGCTAGCAGGGCGGCATTTGCAAGACTATCCTTGCACGCGTTGAAGGCTGCAAGAGCGTCGCCGTCGAGGTTGACTGGCTGAGAACCTTTAATGGAACCCGTCAGCAATGCGTTTAAGGGAGCCTGGATTTCAGCGGCCCGGGGAAGGAATCTCCTATAGAAGTTGAGCATCCCTAAGAATGCCTTGAGCTGACGTGCAGTGGTGGGGGTTGGAAACTCTTTGATGTTTTGCATCTTAGAGTCCAATGGCTTAGAGCCGTTCTCCGAGATAGCATATCCTAAAAACGTTACCTCCGACACGCCGAACGTGCACTTAGCTGTATTCACCAGTAAGCCGTATTCTTTCAGTTTGGTGAAAATGGTGCGAAGGTGTTGTTCGTGCTCGTTCTCTGACCTTGAAAAAACTAATAAATCATCAAGATAACAATAAATAAAGTCTAGTCCTCTGGTGACCTCATCCATAAACCGCTGAAAGGTTTGGCCGGCATTCCGAAGTCCGAAGGTCATATAGGGAAATTCATACAGACCAAAAGGTGTTGTTATAGCGGTCTTCGGAATGTCGGCTTCATTGACAGGTATCTGATTATACGCTTTCAATAAGTCTAAGGTGCTAAAGACTTTGCAACCAACAATATTATGAGCGAAGTCTTGAACGTGCCTAATCGGATACCTGTCAGGTATGGTGCGGGCGTTTAACATACGGTAATCGCCGCAGGGACGCCAGCCATTATCTTTTTTGGGTGCTAGATGGAGGGGTGATGCCCAGGGACTCTCCGAAGGTCGAGCAGTGCCGTTGGTGAGCATGGCCTGGAACTCCTGTTGGGCAATTTTTAATTTGTCTGGAGCAAGCCGACGAGGGGTACAAGATACTGGAGGGCCTGGAGAGGTGCGTATATACTGGACTGTATTGTGAGTAATGTTTCGGTGTGTACCGGTTGGTCGGGTAATCTCGGGAAATTCGTCGAAAATTTTGTGGTACCGAGTCTCACCAGTTGGAACTTTGACAGAAGCTATACTACTACACTTAACTACTTTGGCTAAAGACGATACAGAAGTTGTACTATCTAATAAACGCCTATTGCGGCAATCTACAATTAAACAATAAAAGTTTAAAAAATCTACGCCAATGATAGGCTTAGTAACATCTGCTACCACAAAGCGCCAACAAAAAGTTCTGCGTAAGCCAAAATCTAGATTAAGGTGTACATAACCGTATGTAGAAATTGTGGTTCCGTTGGCAGCACACAAGTTGTAGTCCGTCCTGGCACGTCGATCTCGAACAAGGGACCGGGGGAAGACGCAGAGGTCGCTTCCAGTATCGACTAGAAACTGCACCTTCGAAGCTCGGTCCGTGATAAACAGGCGACCAGTAGAAGTTGTAGGGCGGTCAGCAGTCGCCATTATCGACCGCCCCTGGCTTTTCCCGCGTTATAATCGCAGGGAGTCATGCATTGGCTGGCCTTCTCCCCAAACTTGCTATGGTACCAGCATAATGGGAACTTCCTATAGTTCGACTGGGAGCGCTTGGTCCTAGATGTTGATCTACGGTGAGGTGATCTACTACAGCGGCTGTGGGGTCTGCTTCTTCTCTCCGATGCGAGCTTTTCAAATTGTCTCCGGAGTTCGGCAACTTCCCTTGTTAAGGCATCTATCGCTGAACCAGGGGTGGCTTGGCTCGTGGAAGCAACTGATGGTAAAGGTGTAGCCAGCTCGTGGATGCGATCGGCCAAGTCTGCCAGGTCGTCGATGGAAGATGTGGATGGTTGTCCTGCAAGCACCGTCTGGACGCCGTGCGACAAGCGACTTATCCATATGGTCTTTAGGAAATCGTCAGGAACGTTCAAACCCGCGAGACTCTTGAGGTGGCGGAGGAATTGCGAGGGCTTCCGATCTCCGAGCTCCTCGTGCATCAAAAGTTGTTTTAGCTTCTTTTCCTGCGACGCCGTTAAACGCTTAATAAGCTCGGTTTTCAGCTTTTGATATTTATCAGTAGTTGGTGGGCTGATAATCAAATCTTTGACTTCTCTCGAATACTGATTATCGAGTTGGCTTATCACGTAGTGGAACTTAGTGGTGTCGTTGGTGATTCCAGATATTGCGAACTGCCCCTCTACTTGTGCAAACCATATTTCAGGCTCTTCCGGCCAAAAAGGTGGCAGTCGTGTACCAACTTTAAAAATATCGATGTTTTTTATCGACTCATTCCCTTCACTACGGTGTGACTCGGCGACCGGTTGCGATGTTGAGGTTCCACGTGCATCTTGGTATTCTCTATCCATTGTTCAAAATAGGGGTCACCACTATGGTATATGTTGGTTGGTAATGTAAATAAATAGTCTTACTCACAGTTTGTTATTTACTTGGTCCAATCACAATAACCACACATACAATTACAATAATGCAGAAGGCACAGAAAGAGAAAACGAAGCACAAACACCGGAAAGCCAATAAGGAGTAAGAATAGAAGAGATAGTATACATAAGCACAGCGCGATACAGTACATAGACTTAGTACATAAGGCAAGCAAAAGCAGCGTACGCTCCGCATCGTGACAAGGTTCCGACTGACTGTCGATGGCCGCCGGCTGTCTGCGCAAGCGCTTCTTATGTATTTGGTATATAAGCACTAGTGCGGGGGTCATGCGGGTCGATAGAGATTTATCGATATCGACCAGCCAGTACGCACTTTGTGATATGTGACTATGAAATATTATTATATAGAATGGTAAGTATTTAGGATAAATAATTATGCTTATTAATAGATATAAATATAATACATAGGTAGATAATTTTATTATTGTAAATATATTGCTAATTAGTTTTAACGTTTAGATTTAAGAATTTATGTAATTGTATATTTATTAATGTATGAAATTATATTGTTATAAATAGTGTGTGTTAATTGTGCCGGTATTTATACAGAGTAGCCTACAACTTCATCACGTGCTTGAAGAAATTGGTTAAATTGGAGGACTGAAATACACTACGTTCTTCAAACTACATTTATTCAGTAATTCAACTAATATTTAAAACATTTCGTTCCTTAATATATAACGGAGTAACGTAAAAACACAAAAAAACTTTTTTTTTCAGGCTAGAAACATATTTACGTGTCGTGGCGTGTCGTGACGCGCCAGTAGGATATCGGGTTCATATATTTAATATGGTTAGGAGCATATTTGTATGTCGTGTCGTGTCGTGACGCTTTCTGTCGTGGCGCCGACTGCTGGCCACCGATTGCGCCAGAACGGTGGTGGGGGTTATGACGCGACACGACACAACAGTCAAATGTGTTTCTATACCGGGCGCGTGGCACGTGACGCGAACATCTAGAGGGCTCCTTTTTATTTAATTTGCTGCGTATTTCTGAAAAATGACTGAAGAGCTTATTGAACTTGTAACTCCTTCAATTAGCGAATAGATTTCCTCAAATTGTGTTTTGTTCATTCTAAAGTACTGATGAAATTTTTCTTCGTCACTCTCTAATTCCTTAACAAGACGATGAAATTCACCTTTTTAGGGTTCCGTAGTAAACATGGAACCCTTATAGTTTCGCCATGTCTGTCTGTCTGTCTGTCCGCGGTTTTACTCAGAGACTATTAGTACTAGAAAGCTGTAATTTTGTATGGATAAGTATATTATTCATGTCAAAAAAGTGGTAGAAAAAAATATTGACAAAAATTTTTTTTAGGTTAGCTCCCATACAAATAAAGTTCTTAAACAAGTTTTTCTCTACCAACTCATCGTGTGGGGTATTGTTGAATAGGTCTTTAAAAAATAATGTAAGGTTCAAAACACCATTTTTCGATTTAGGGATCCATTTCTGAAATATTTGGTTTTAAAGAGCACATTTTTGTTAGAGGTAAGTGTCCCCCCCTCTATCTGCTAAACGGTTATATATGGACACGTGAAAAAAATTACAACAGTAGTATATACATAACGAAGTTTAAAGGAAAACTATCAGAGTTGAGTACTGTACAAACTAAAAAGTTATAGAAGACCAACTTATAAAATGTACTTGGAAAACTAAATTTCATTGAACATTAGTACTGAATATAAATTTACGAACCACGTGAAGTTAAGGAAATATAAAATCATTGCAGCTTTACTAATAATAATAATGCCTAATTTAATAGCAACATGTTGTGAGGTGTGGGTGTGAACTCAAAGTTGGCATTTGCAACTACGGAACCCTACACTGCGCGTGGCCCGAAACGCACTTGGCCGGTTTTTCTGTCTCCCTCTGTTTATAGGGTAAACCCAGTACCTTCTTATTTTTTTTTTGTACTCAAGAAGTTTAATTGCTAAGAGAAATTGAAGGTCTTCATCAAAATCACTATCCGAATCAGAGGAAAACATTATGTACGTTTAAACACTGCGAGGTTCTGTTCAGAAATGAAAGAAATAACGCTAGAGCGCGCCACGACACGACACATAAGTGTGCACACTCACCGTCACGACAGTGGGCGCCGCGACACGCCACGACACGTAAATATGTTTCCAACTTAAAAACGTGTTTATTCCGCTCACTGTCAAACCGGGGCGTAATGGCTGCCAATATGGCGTCGTACATGTGTCACACTATGAGTGAGCGTGCTGCCACCTGTCAGTGAATCCGATGGCGCGATTTTTAAAACGTTTTAAGCGATGTGGAGCATCTCTCCCACCTGGGCAAGTCTCCCGGATTCCCCCTAATAATTTAACACTAGAATTCTAGTGTCGTAAAGTATAATAAAAATTAAATTTTCCCATCGAGTAACAGTGTGACTGGTTGGGAATTTTTAAATAAAAACTTCCCAACCAGTCACAGTGTGACAGATGAGGGTGTGACTCGTTGGGAACAAATGGCGGCTTCACTGGCGTTGATAGCGATCTCTAATTATAAGAAATATAGCTTATTTTACTCGCTGATAATTTGGTTTCGCTGATAATATCTTTCATCTCCTTCTTTCTATGAATTTTTCATTTCTCTATTTTTCTATCCAAACAGTTAAAGTTTGAGAGTAATAAACGTCAGATCAACCATTTCTCAACCATCAAATACAATGGTTGTTCGAGGGGCAATTGCACTATTCACCTACGCACATTTTAAGAGGAAGCACTAAGGTCAAGAGAATTGAAAAATATGTATTTGTAAAATGTATTGCCTGTCGCGTTGTGGCCCCGAACAACCGGGTTCCGAGTCGGAACCCGGTTTGTGCGTTTAGTCGGAACTTCCGACTAAACGCATAACTGTTATGCAGCAGGCAGCTCGGAACGAAATACCTATTAAAATACAAAAAATATACGTTTCGTAGTCCCCTGTGCCACGGTAATGTGCCTGTGCTCACCGTCAAAACTGGGCCGATTTAATATGGCAGAAAATCAGCCCATTTTTTAGGTTTTTTAAGGTTTTCAATAGCTCGAGAGACTCAATAATTATTTAACCCGAGGTAAGCACTGTGCTTTTCATTACGAATACAAGCAAAATAAAATAAAAGAAACACGAATTACTTTCACCCCTAGAGTTACAATGTACCTCTAATGTTTATATGCGAAGTTTTGTCAAAATCAGTACACCATTTTTCTGCCATGGTGGACCGTACATACATGTTGCTATATAAAAAATCTCGGGTCACGATGTTTGTCCGAGATAAACACCAAAACTACTTAAGTAAACGAATGATGATATTTCATATTATGTAATTTGATCTTATTCAAATGATAGAATAGTTTTATTTTATCTACATTATTAACCTCAATTATGATAAATGCGCATTAAATTGTTTGTAATTATTTGTTAGTTCCAAAAAATTCAAATAGATGGCGGCGCGCGGCGTGAGTTAATTTATCGATGTCGTGGCCATATCGTAAGATTGACTATTTCATGATGTGGCCGGCCATTTCGTGAAAATGGCCAACTAAAATTGACCATATGTCAACGTTTAATGATATGTTCATCCACGTTTGGCCATATCGTTAATGTAGTGTGCATGATATCTAAGGCTTAATAAAAATCCCAAATAAGCACGAAACAAGCTTGCAACGTGAAAGCAAGCATGCAACATGCAGTTCGTGGTCACAATATCTAACCTAACCTACAGATTTCATTTATCGAAACAATAGGCTAGATGACTAAAAATTTTGTTTTGCTTTTATAGAAGCTCATTCATATAATAAACAGAAAGAAACAATCGGTTTGCGAATAACCATAAAACCAAGATTATAAGGTATTAAAGATTTTTCTCCATCTCTTTCTAGCAAAACGGCAATTTACAAGGAGTTTATATGGCCGTACTCAACAATGACGTCACGGTTGATGTCGGATCTCTGTCTAATCGCCTTCAAATTAACAACTTAAAATGCTTGTAGGTATCTAATGTATTTCTAAGCCGATTTTAATTCTAATTTCACAGGACTGCATCTTTTTCCACGGTATTTTAATAATTAATGATGAGACGTAAATATTAGAATTCAGTCATCATCCCAATTGTCTGCCGCCATGATGCATCACCGAAACAAAATGTTATAAGCGCCTCTTGCAGACTTTTTTTTTCTTGCAGAATTTAACGATCAGTGATCACCAAATTTTTGACTTTATCATGAAGTAGCCAAACGTAGCTGTTCATATCGTTAAACGTTTTATTATTCATTGATCCTGCCACACCACATCATGAAATGGTTGACCACATCATGAAGTGGTCAATTTTACGATCTGGCCACTACATCGACAACAATTGGTTATCTGGGTTGGATAACCATCCAGTAGATGGCGTTGTGATATAATTTCTGCTAGTCTATTCTACTAGGATGTCAGTATAACATTGATCCGACATTTATTTAATTTTAAACAAAGGACATACTATAACGACGAGTCATAACTATACAATGAGATAGAAACTGCTCTTTTTATCTTATAAGGGTCAACCGATGAGCTCTATCGTATGTCGGCGGAAATCTGTTCCACAACTGATCAGCACGCACGGTAAAGGAGTAGAAAGGGGGTGTTTGTTACACATGTAACCTACAGGGCGAGAAGAGGGAAGTATATAATATCCCACCAAAAACATTCTGTAAAAAAAATAAAAACCGACTTCAAAAACACTGAAGAGTTAAAAATAATATATGAATAGGTACAGACAATATCACACTTCTATATTGAAGTCGGTGCCAAACGATGATCTCCTAGAATATCTTAAAATTTGTCAATATAGAAGTGTGATGTTGTCTGTACCTATTCTTATATTATTTTGAACTTTTCAGTGTTTTTGCTTTTTAGTTTTTTCAGCGGTTCAATTTTTTGTTAAAAAGTTTTTATTTTATGTTTTTTTGTGACTTTCGTCTATTAATTTTACTGTATGTATATTGAAGTCGGTGCCAAACGATGATCTCCTAGAAAGTCTTAAAATTTGTCAATATAGAAGTGTGATGTTGTCTGTACCTATTCTTATATTATTTTGAACTTTTCAGTGTTTTTGCTTTTTAGTTTTTTCAGCGGTTCAATTTTTTGTTAAAAAGTTTTTATTTTATGTTTTTTTGTGACTTTCGTCTATTAATTTTACAATCAGTGAGTGAATCATCAATTATCCCCCGTTTTTGTACCTTTAGGGTTGGAATTGTTTTTTCAAATTTATATGGGAACACCCTCGGGGTATACCCTTTCCAATAAAAAAAGAATCATCAAAATCGGAGTTCTCTGTAAAAAGTTATGCGTGATCATACATTAAAAAAAAATATACGCGTCGAATTGAGTACCTCCTCCGTTTTTTCGTCGGTAATAATAAAGAAATTGCAGTAAGGAACCTTAGACTTGGCACGACTTTGTCTAGATTTCATTACTTTTTAGAGATAAACAAGCAGCTCCATCGAGACGTGAGCTTATGATTTATTTTATTAGATTTTCTGGAATTTTGCAATGACAGTCGATTTTTTTATATACCAATAGTAGAAGCATTACCATATCTCTAATACAGCTGAGACCAGCTGAGGGTTCTTTATCAGATACTTCAGAGTCAGACCTTCGATTTTTGACATCAAATGAAGCGGCTCACCAAGTTAAATATTTTTTGTAAAGGCGGTATGTCGATATCTCTAATAGTTTGGTTGGGCTCTTGTGTTTTCTAATCAGGGTCACCAGGTACTCCAGATCTTCGATTATCCTAATTTTTATAGTTTTCCCTTTATGTGGCCATTAAACCCTAACTATGTACCAAATTTCAGCTCTCTGAGTTTATGGGAAGTACTAGCATAAGAATAACTAATAATACGAGTATTATTAGTTATTCTTATGGTACTAGTTCTATTTTGATGATCATGAGTGAGTGAGTGTCATAAATGCGAAACTTTGCTTTCGCTTAACTTCGAAACTAAATGACCTACAGACTTGAAATTTTGGATTTTAAGTAAGTGATTATAGCTTACTGGATGACGAAAATTTCTGCGTTCTGGTCTTATCCAGAGGTTCTTAAATAGGGGTCTGAAAATGCGGCGAAATGGTTCCAGTATCCAGTAAAGGGTACGGTAGTGTTTGCTTCGCGCTCGACTTGGCGGGGGCACTACCGTGCCCCCAGATAGTGAAAACGGCAACGTAAAATTCAGGAAATTTAGAATTTACTGGGATTTTATACTATGTAAGGGTTAGAATGTGCAAATCTCTGCCAAATGAATTGGCAGCCATTTGAGTTGTGATCTCCTATATTGTGACACATTATCAAACTCAAGACTAAAGATAGCAGATCGCACAAATTTTGATCGGCAGAAACATGCCCGTGGTGAATTTTATTTAAATTGCTCTCAATGTTATTTGGAATTTTAATTTTGCTTTTGTTACCACAAAACCATACTTACTCGATGAATGGAAACCGTTGAAAGAGATAAGTCGCGGCAGATTTTTCGTAGTCACAATCATTGGCCACCATCCAAACTAGCTCTTGCATCAGGGTTGTGCCTGCATGAGTGAATAAAATGATAAATTTTTAAATAGATTACGGCTGCGAAAGTATTCTAATGTCAATCCAGACAAAGTTAAATAAGAATGATGACAGTGTAAAGAAACAATCTATTTCATCGAAATACGACGAAAAAAATTTTCAAAAAAAAAAAATTATTAGAATATGCACAACATCACATTTTTATATTGAAATCGGTGCCAGCGATGATTTTCGGGAAAGTCTTAAAAAACGTAAGACTAACTAATGTAGTAAGTTAAAATTTGGTGCCGACTACAAAATAAAAATTAAATGTTGTGTGTATTGCTATATTATTTTTGACTTTTTCGTTTTTTGAAATCGGTTTTTATTTTTAACCGACCAAAAGGAGGAAGTTCTCAATTTGACTGTATGTTTTTAGGGTTCCGTAGCCAAATGGCAAAAACGGAACCCTTATAGATTCGTCATGTCTGTCTGTCTGTCCGTCCGTATGTCACAGCCACTTTTTTCCAAAACTATAAGAACTTATACTGTTAAAACTTGGTAAGTAGATGTATTCTGTGAACCGCATTAAGATTTTCACACAAAAATAGAAAAAAAGCAATACATTTTGGGGGTTCCCCATACTTAGACTTAGAACTGAAACTCAAAAATGTTTTTTTCATTAAACCCATACACGTGGGGTGTCTATGGATAGGTCTTCAAAAATGATATTGAGGTTTCTAATATATTTTTTTTCTAAAGTGAATAGTTTGCGCGAGAGACACATCCAAAGTGGTAAAATGTGTGTCCCCCCCCCCCCCCCCTGTAACTTTTAAAATAAGAGAATGATAAAAATAAAAAAAATATATGATGTACATTACCATGCAAACTTCCACCGAAAATTGGTTTGAACGAGATCTAGTAAGTAGTTTTTATACTACGTCATAAATCGTACGGAACCCTTCATGGGCGAGTCCGACTCGCCCTTGGCCGGTTTTTTATGTTTACCTCATAACTCTGTCATTTATTAACTGATTTGGAAAATTATTATTTTTTGTCTCAGGGGGTATACCTACTCCTCGATTGGTCCCATTGTCAGCAAATCAGGATCTGGTGATGAGATCCCAGGAAAATCAAAGGAAATACTTAATTTTATAAGCACATCCATCGTGTTTCGTTTTTTTCTGGAGCTATTCAGGTATATCAGGTAACGCAAAGTAAAAAAATAAAATAACAATATGAAATTTTTATATTCAAAAAGACGGTGCCAAATATTAATCCAAACCGCATTGGGCCAGCGTGGTTGACTAAGGCCTAATCACCCTAACATAGGGTAGGCTCGAGCCGGGGTGCGATGTCAGACAACCTCCTTGTGGTGCACCCTGGGCAACCCGGCAGATTCTCTGCCGCGGGCTAATAGTCTGACGAGAGGACCCTCCATAGAGGGGGAGTGTGGGATGGCCAGGTTTAACCCGGCGGGCCATTTCGTGTGGTCACCCGCTTCATGCGGTGAAGGGCGAAGTCCCCTCTTCTTATTTTAAGAAGAGGTGTGGCTTTCGCCGGAAGCCTAATTTGGGCGGCTACCTTGAAGGTAGCAGAGTGGAGGCGACTTCTTGCCACGGCGCTTCGCGCCTGCCGGGGGTTTCCCCGAAACTTCGGCTCACCCACGCTGCGGTGGATCCAGTGGGATCTGCCGTCGGGCAACCCGTTACCCGCTCTGAGCGGGCCGGGGGCCCAGCGCACTGAGCGTCGGGCCGCGTGGAAGACAACCACAATAAAAAACCAGTCCCGGGATGTAGAGCGGCGCGGAACCGCTCCACAAAGTAGCAGAGCCAGGAGGAAAGTCCGGCTACGGACATGTCACAGGCAGGGGGTCAGCGGGAATAAGGCCTGGCTGTTGTCCCCTTTCCCTTGTCTTCTGATGGACGGAGGAGCTGCTGGGGTTTTTAGTGGGTAGGCCCGGGCCGTGTACGGTTTGGGGAGTCCCACATATCCTCGTGATTTGGCTCGACCACGAGGAATGCGTAAATGCATTTTCCCCCCTCCCACAAAAAAAGGGTAGGCTCGAGTCCCTCGTATGAGCTGTGATGATGATGAATGTTGGTGTAGAGGAGAATAAAGAATATTTATTATATTATCATTATTAGATTAACATTGCGCGTGTAAGATAAAAGATAAAAATTGGCAATTTTATCGCTCAGCGATTATTTTACCAATGATTTGAGAGGGAGACAATAACACAACTCTGTCTTTTCATTTCTTGCGTGTTTATGATTCACTATATTTCGAACCTGATTTGGGGAAGGAAACCACCCAGACGTCATCCGGCCTGAGCGGCAAGTTGTAGATTCTAGCAGCATCTTGGACATAGGAAACCGGAAACAAGTAATTCTTTGGACCGACGCGCACCCACCCATCTTGAATACCTGAAAAACCGTCAAAAAATTCAAAAACCTCTACTCTTTAGGACTCTGTGAATCATGCCTTCAGGCGAGAGCCTCCCCTGTTGGACTTGGGCCTTTCCCAAGGATCCCCAGACCGATCGGTCATGCGTTTCTCGCATCCAGCGGCTTCGCTTACTCTGAGCCTCTGAGGGTTAATTCTGCTATTGAGCCACCTGATCCGAAGCTAAGCTGTTGCGTTCGACCTACCAGAACGCCACATTATCACCTCATCGAAGAAACGTAAGTCAATATGCGCTTCGATTGACCGATCTCAGCGGTTAATTTCGATTCGGCTGTAAGTTAATTAGAGAAATGGACCTTAGATTGCCGGTCCACCTTGTGGAGGGCCTCTGTCTGAGTCTCCCGGTAAGCGGCAGCCATTCGAGGACCTTTCCGCCCGAACGGCCGTCAGTACTGTGGGCAATATGTTTTGCCCGCTGTCACTAAGTTCCACAATTTTTGGGCTACTTTTTCTACGGATCTCAGCAATTCTGACTCGATCACGTGGAGAAACCCCGGGAATAGCGATCTCCATTGCCTTTCAGTGACCTTGAGTCTTCGTATGACTACCCTTTGATTGTGTAGGTAACTCAAGAGTGTTAGAGTAGAGTCAATAAAAAAAAGGATTACAAAATAATTAGTTAGGTATTTCAAAAGAAAAAAAAGCAAATGATTGTAAAAATACATATATTAAATTTTTGTAAAGGCTATGTATTAAGTATTGCACACATACCAAACACAGATTAGTTCCCAAACTAAAACAAAATTTTCAGGTTGATAATCAAATAGTAGAAAATCAACATAACGTATGGGAAAAAACTAGTATTCATGAATTTCGGAAGAGTAAAGTGCAATTCCTGGACACGGGACCACACGCAAAATTCCGGGATTTTCTCGGAATTCCCGTCCATCTGGCAACCCTAGTTGTTGTAACGTACTACGCGCAGTACAGTAGGCGCCACATCGAGCTCTTCATTTGCACTATGAATACCGCCTCTATTGAGCGGCATAAGAGCGGTCCAAAGGTCAAACAATATTGATTTCTACACGGTGCATTTCGGTCTAATGTGAACATGAAATATGCTAGTCTCGAGGATTCTTAGACCGCCACGGCCTTACCTTAGTTTGTCGCCTAACAGCAATGTTAATAGCATTAGGGCGCTTGCGCACTTATACGTATTCGATTCGTGTTCGGTTTTGATCCAGTTTGGCCGGCCTAGTGATTGTATGGACGCTTGCGCACTCATAATACGCATTCGGTTCGTGTTCGATCCGTTAATTCTCACTTCGAATCGTTTTTAGGTTTGCATCAGGATGGCGGGTATCCATCATTTATTTGTATTATTTGATGAAGTTTAATCGTTTTTTTAATATAAAATAAAAATTTATACTGTAAAACATATTATGTTATAAGTGGAATGTTAAAACGCCTACAGCTTATTTAAATATCAATTAATTAGGACGGAACTTTTGCTCGTAATTTCTTTCTCATATAACAAACTTTCCTTAGTCCTAGTTCTGCACCCTTTCCCCTATTGAATATGCTGTCTCATTCTTTTGTCTCAAGGTTGCCTGGAGGAGATTACTTTTTAGCAATAAGGCCGCTGGTCTGCTGGTCTGTTTTTTTAATATTTCATACATTTTATGTAGGTAGGTACCTTTTTCATACATTTTTTGTGCCATCAGAATTTAAATATTAGATTTAAAAAGAAACTGCTTTTTATGTTAGGGCATGATCCCGTGGGGTTTAGTGGGTAGGTCCGGCTCTCTGCCGGGAGAGCCCCACACACGCTCGTCGTCTAGCCAACGGCGAGTACGGTGCGGTCACGCATTCCCCTCGAAAAAAAAAAAAAAAAAGGGCATGATCCCGTCATTCTAATAATCAAAGCTGGATTTTGTCTAAACTAAGCAGGTACCAAAATTATAATAGTTGGTGTCAAATAGTATCAAATGAGTACTAAATTGAGGTGGGTTTTTAAAAACAGAATGTGATCCCGCCATCTTGACGTTTATCGCACAACCGTCTCAAACACGATTCAAATACGGATAAGTGCGCAAACGCTAGGACGTTAATTTCCCGTTCGGTTTTTTCACGTATCGTACACGAACCGAATACTATAAGTGCGCAAGCGCCCTTATTGTGTTTGACATTAGAGGAAAGAGAGCCGGTTCCTCAGTTGTTGAGGAGTCCTGGTGAAGCTACCATCACTTACCATCAGGTGAGATGAAGGCCTAAGGCTTCCCCGTAGTGTATAAAAAACAAAACACAAATGTTATTAATTTACCTTCAGAGAAAAGTTTAAACAATTCCGCTGATTCTTTCGGATCCACATTTCTTACTTTCAGAGGAAAGGATTTGGAGCCCTCCGCCATTTTTGCTATGCGCACACACGATACTGACTTCCGCTAACAGCTATAAGTTGGTACTATCTTGCGAAGTGATATCTTGTCGAATATTATACAATGTCATGGTGAGATAATACTTATGTTACCAGTAATCGTCAAGGATACTGAATATCACAATCAGTTGACGAACATGCAGCCGGCCTTTCTGATCACATAACATGTCTAGGCACAGTACTTAAGAGGAAGCACTAAGGGCGAGAGAATTGAAGAATATTTTTGTAAAATGTTTTGCTCTCGCGCTGTGCCCTCGAACAAACCAGCTGAGCGAGCTCGATAGAGACAGACAACTGCACTGCCGACTACCGTCCTCAAACTAAAAGGCGGCTAAGTGACATTTTTTGGTCATTTTTGACTTTTTAAAAAAATTCTGGGCTAATTAACAATACCCGTATAAAAATAGAACCGACTTCAAAAACACTGAAAACTTAAAAATAATCTTCTATATTAAAGTCGGCGCCAAACGATGATCACCTAGAAAGTGTTAAAATTTGTCACCGACTTCAATATAGAAGAAGATTATTTTTAAGTTTTCAGTGTTTTTGAAGTCGGTTCAATTTTTTGTAAAAAAAATTATTTTTAACTTTTTAGTGAATGAAATCTTTTTAGTGAAAGAAACCCTAATTTAATACCAGCTCACCTTCGGTGAGCTGGTATTAAATTACTGTATTCCTCGATTTTGTATGGGATCCCATCATCCGATCCTGACTTTGGTGACCATGGGACCACCCTTGCAGTATACTCTATCAAATACAAAAAGAATTTTGGAAATCGGTTTAAAAATGACGGAGTTATGAGGTAACAAAGATAAAAAAAAATACAACCGAATTGATAACCTCCTCCTTTTTTGAAGTCGGTTAAAAAGGTGGATAAAGTACTTTAGCGTTTGGATGGATTCTATATTTTTTCAATTAATGCCAAGCTTAACTTAGGATAGTTCGAGACCAGGGACATAGGGTAATTTTCCTACGGGACAATTTATGAAAGCCATATTACCACGTATGCAAACTAAATACTTTTTCCTGTACAGTGCATAACTTAAGGCGAGGTTTACCTGGAAATCTACGCGTGCACGGCGATTCCTTTATTGCGAGGTAATATAGTTGATAATCGTATAGCTTCTAATGTCGCTTACGCGTCCGTGACCGAACGAAAACGTTACTTTTTACATGTTTTATTCGATTTTTGGAAAACTGGAGTACAAAATAAAAATGTATTTTTGCAATTTTCTAGACAATAAAAATGCACATCTATTGGTAACACTTTTATGCCATTTATTATTCTATTTTCTGATTCACAGCTGTTTTAAAATATTGAACAGAGTAATCTTTGGATTTTTTTTCTATCGAGTGAAATATTATTAATCATGTTTCTGTCTTTAAGAATGTTTAGATAAAATGTTCAACAACATCATATATGAATTTGAGAACTGCATGTTTTATATTCGTGGCGGTACAGTTAATCGAAATTGTATAAAACGGGAAAGTAGCGCCTTAAAAGCGGAAAAGCCGCAGTATATCACAGCCGCAGCCGTAGTATATGATCATCTATCATCCGCACCGAGTTCAAAATAAAAAATGTAATTTTGTTTGTATTTTTATATTATTTTTCAATTTTTTAGTATGTTATAAACAGACTAAAAAAGTGAAATTTTTCACGCCATTTAATCAAGCAATATTTCATTACCCCCACAAAAATTAACAAAGGTGTTTACTAAATTATAAACAAAAATGAATTTCTATTCTAATTTATATTACAAAACTACTAAACTAGTAAATTAATTTACCTATTTTACAAAACAAGTAGTTTCCTATCCTAAACCTATCTTACGCTTATACAGTATGTTCTATTCTATGACCGGGTAACGCATGTCGGGTAACGTATCCCGAAGGCCCTCCTGCATCCATCGCTCTGCTTGCTGCTTCATCTCCTCGTCAAATTGCCTCCGCCATCCGCCAGAATTTATATCACAAAACATTACAAAACGAGTAGTTTAATTTATATTACAAAACAAGTGGTTTACTAAACCTATCTTACGCTTATTCAGTTTGTTCTATTCTATGACCGGATAACGCATATCAGTATCCCGAAGGCCCTCCTGCATCCAGTGCTCTGCTTGCTGCTTCATCTCCTCGTCAAATTGCTTCCGCCATCCGCCCGAATTTATATCACAAAACATTACAAAACAAGTAGTTTAATTAATATTACAAAACAAGTGATTTAGTAAACCTATCTTACGTTTATTTAGTTTGTTCTATTCTATGACCGGGTAACGCATGTCAGTATCCCGAAGGCCCTCCTGCATCCACTGCTCTGCTTGCTGCTTCATCTCCTCGTCAAATTGCTCCCGCCATCCGCCCGACTTGCCTGTACGGAGATACACATCAATATCAAAATTACTGTAAATAATAATTCGAGATACTGTGTTACTACAAATTTATTGCGAAATAAAAGTTCTCGTTATTTTCAGAAAGTTCAAACATTATGAGATCCAGAAGATAATTGTTTCGGGATTTTTTTGAATCCAGAGTGTAAAGAAGGATTTTCGAGTCCTAAACGTAAATAGGCACTAAAATAGCTTTTCTATCCGTGGGGCTAAAAGTTACCTGAAATTAGAATGTGGATATTGTCAGTAAAAGCACAGATTAGATAATAGTTACAAGTAAAAGTTCCAATCACCAAAGAGATTTTATTATAATAATTAGTTTTTCTTTTTTCTTGGCTGATTGTCGTTACCCGAATGTAAGGAAATAAATAAACGTATATTCTTAGTCATAAGTTTCACTTACTTTCTCATGGAGGGTGATAAAAAAATATTTTCCAAAAAATAAAAACCGACTTCAGAAACACTGAAAAGTTAAAAATAATATAAGAATAGGTACAGACAACATCACACTTCTATACTGAAGTCGGCGCCAAACGATGATCTCCTAGAAAGTCTTAAAATTTGTCACCGACTTCAATATAGAAGTATGATGTTGTCTGTACCTATTCTTATATTATTTTTAACTTTTCAGTCAAAGTCAAAGTCAATATACTTTATTCAATTAGGATTACATAATCGCTTTTGAACGTCAATGCAGCTACGCCAATGGTTCACAAGTCTACGGCGGGAGACCTTGTACTGGAAAGAACAAGCAAGAAAACCAGCAAGGGCTATTTTTTTCTCCCCGTATTATTACAGAGTCGTCAATTGAAAGCTGACCTCAAAGCAAAAGTTTGAGCTCAACTTCCATTACAAGATTAGATGTGTCAGTTTTTTTCTTAATGTGTCATTACCAAAATAATATTTGTTTACATAAATAGTACGGTACCTACGGTGAAGGAAAACATCGTGAGGCAACCTGCATACATCTGCGAAGAAATTCAATGATGTATGTGAAGTCGACCAATCCGCACTGGGCCAGCGTGGTTGACTAAGGCCTAATCACCCTAATATAGGGTAGGCTCGAGCCCCTCGGTGGGGACGTATATGGGCTGTGATGATGATGATGACATAAATAGTTATACACAACAACATGATTCTTTATCTTCAGGTTAAACCAGGCATTAGCATCATTCAAATAATTTTTGACATTATACTAACCTTTACTCATTAGAGTCTTTTTTACATGCGCTTTAAACTTATGAAAAGGCAAATCAGTAACATTTTGTGGGACTTTGTTGGAAAAAGTTATACATTTCCCCATAAACGAGCCTCTAGTTTTTTGAAGCCTGTATGTTGGAACGGCAAGTTTATTTTTATTTCTTGTGTTTAAATGGTGAATTTGGAAATTGGTTTCAAATGTATTACAATTTTTATGGGCATTAATTAAATTTTCATAAATGTATTGTCCTGCTAAAGTCAATATATTAATTTCTCTAAATAAATCTTTTAGAGAATCTCTTGCTCGTAAATTATAAATAGCGCGAACAGCTCTTTTTTGGAGTACAAAAATACTTTCTATACTAGCTGCCGATCCCCAAAGTAGTATTCCATATGACATGACACTGTGAAAATAACTAAAGTAAATCAATCTTGCCGTTTCAACATCAGTAAGTTGTCTTATCTTTTTTACTGCATATGCAGCAGAACTAAGTCTGTTTGCCAAGGACTCGATATGTGGATCCCATTGCAACCTTGAATCTAGTGTAATACCCAAAAATTTTTGTAAAGTCGATGAATTCAACAACTTGATTATTCATTCTACAATAGTATCCACTTTCCTTACATTTGGTAATGAGAATTTAATACATTTAGTTTTATTTGAGTTTAATGATAAATTGTTCATTGTGAACCGATGCAATACTCTAGAGAGAGATAGTACTATTTACAACGTCAATGTTTTCGTTTCCCGTGTCAATCTTAAATATTAAAGAAGTATCATCTGCAAATAGTACTGTATCGCAAAGATTATAAGTGAAATGTGGGAGGTCATTAATGTAAATTAGGAAAAGCAATGGTCCTAATATCGATCCCTGAGGCACGCCCATGACTGTAGGTGTACCAGCAGACTCAGTTTTGTTAATAACAACTTTCTGGACCCTATTAGACAAATAAGACTCAATAAATCTAATTGCCTCTGCGGAGACACCATAATGCTTGAGTTTATTTAAAAGAGTCTGGTGACTAACGCAATTGAAAGCCTTCGACAGGTCACAAAAATACCAATTACATCTTGTTTACGCTCCCAAGCGGCAAAAATATGTTGGAAGTGTTTTTGAAGTCGGTTTTTATTTTTTGGAAAATATTTTTTATTTTTAACTTTTTAGTAAATGAAGTCTTTTTAGTGAAACCCTAATTAGGATTTCCCTCGATTTTCATGGGATCCCATCATCAGATCCTGAATTTGGTGACCATGAGACCACCCAACGAGTATACTCTATCAGTACAAAAAGAATTTTGAAAATCGGTGAACAATTGGCGGAGTAATCGCGTAACATATGCACAAAACACGTTGGACACACGTAAAAATTTTATGGTTTTCCTCGATTTTTATGGGATCCCATTATCAGATCCTAACTTTGGTGACCATGGGACCACCCTTGGAGTGTCCTCAAATCATAAAAATCGGTTCATAATCGACAAAGTTATCCGCAAACAAACATAAAAAAAGCATAATATACGGTCGAATTGAGTAACCTCCTTTGTTCGAAGTCGGTTAAAAAGTAGAGTGTCCGCCTCGGGAGCAACATTATTTTAAGTTCGAGTACTTTGAATCCCTCGCTGCGTTTAGGATTCTGCTTTAGAATCTCTCGCTATGCTCGGAATTAGATTTCCTCACTCCGGTCTGGATTAAAAAAAACACTCTTCTCTTGAAAATAGTTGATTGCTCCCTAGGTAAATTATTGGTATATTGAAGCGAATATATCAGACGCAATGTCCTAAAAATAAATTTTTAATTGTGGTACTAGTGTAAGAAAGCGTCGATGGCGTAGTGCGTAAGGCTGTCGCCTCCCAATCGGGAGGTAGCGGTTCGAACCCCGCCACGTACCAATGTTTTTTCAAATTTTGAATTCATATGTACGTTTATTCGACGCTTTTACGGTGATGGAAAACATCGTGAGGAAACCTGCACACACCTGTGAAGAAAGAATTTCTTTACAGGTTGTGTGTGAAGTCGACCAACCCGCACTTGGCCAGCGTGGTTGACTAAGGCCTAATCGCCCTAGTTTAGGGTAGGCTCGAGCCCCTCGGTGGGGACGTGTGTGAGCTGTTGATGATGACTAGTGTAGTGGTGTATAAATGTGAATAACTTCATTTTTTGCGAGTAAATGTTTTTGCGCGCTGCATCAGCCGATGGCTAATTGGTAGGTGTGTTTATGACTACGGATGAAGACACCGCGCTGCATACGCTTGTGTATTATCCTGCATGAACTCTAAGCGCGGTGATCTTTCGGTAGTATATGGTGGAGGAGACTTCACGCTGTCTGCAGCGGCTAGAGCCATGCTCACTGAGCGGGCAGCTTGGGAAACCGTTTTCCGTTTCAGCGAAGAAGTGCTAGAATCGAAAGAGCGACTCGAAAGAGATCGTTAACTCGATCCCCTCTTATTTTGATTTACGTTGTATCAATATTATTTTGAACGCTCATACGTCCACGGGGACTATGGTCCCCAAACGCGTAAGCTGCTCGAACAACCTGGGAACTATGGTACCCAGAGCCCTTTGCGTAAAACGCGCGGTGTGATAAAAAAATCACGAAAAAAAAATCTTTTCTCTATGGCTATTTATTTCCTTTGCCAATAGTCTCTTTCATAAGTTGACACAGCATGTAAAATTGTCAAGGAAATAAGATGTCAAATCTAAAATTAAAAAACTATTTACGCCGCGTCATGCACCGCGATCCGAGTTGCGCAAAGTGAAACATTTAATATTAGAGGGTATATAATATCACAGCTGAAAAATGGCAAGAATGCATAAACCTTATTTATTAAAGAAGAGGTTAAAATGTGCCCTCTTAATGTTCTGCTGGATAGTGTGTGTGATTCTTTTATAATCCGAGTTGATGATGATAACAACAATGATGATAATTAATAAATATTTTTATTTGAGAATGTTGTGTGGTAATGCTTTTCTTCTAATAGCAACAATCAGTGTAATTGTTTAGTGGAACGGAATGTTATAATATGGCCACACTTCTTCCTGTTGGCTCTCTGTAATAATGGCGTAGATATAATGTTTGCTAAAAGAAATAATTAAAAGTACTGTATACTGGTGATGAATATAAAATATAGTGGTACAAGATATGAAGACTTTTATTTAAATAACAATAGGTTATGGGCCCAGAGTTGGCAATAAGAATTACGGAGATAAAATTGGATATAAGAAAAACGCACGATGGACGCCAAAATGAATTCACACAATATTGAACTGTTAACAGGTAATAATTATTCACACATGGAAATTTCGTATGTTATCACTTTTAGAAGAAAAGAACTGTTTGGAATGTATTGATGCATCATATGAAACAAGGTTAAAAAGTACAAATGAAAAGGAGCTGATATTAAAAGAAAAGAAATGCAAATCTTATATTGTTCAATGTGTTCATGATTCACAATTAGATTTATTGCGAAACAAAAATAGTGCGTTTTTAATGTGGTCAAGTTTAGAAGAAAGATACGAAAAGAAAGGTATGCCAGGTCAATTATTGTTAAGAAAACAGATTATGAATATGACATTACAAGATGAATCTAAATTGGAAAATTTCTTGGCTGAGTTTGAAGAAACAATTAGGAAATTAAATGCTTGTGGTGTTGAATTGAAAACTCAGGAAATAATATGTTACTTATTACTGGCAATGCCCAAAAGCTTGGAAACCGTTACAACAATATTGGAAAGTATGCCAATTGCAGACTTAACATTAGAGATAGCCAAGTATAGACTAAGAACAGAGGTAGAGAGAAGAGGTGTATTGAACGAAAGTAATATAAGATCTCAGAATCATCAATCATCAGCATTTTTGAATAATGTAAAAGTTTGTTACAACTGCGGTAAACCAGGGCACATAAAGAAGAATTGCAGATATTTAAACAAAAATAATAATAGCTTCTATACACATGGATACATGGATAAAAATAATAATAGACATGTTAATAATAATAATAACCATAATTTTGTACGACAAAGTTTCACACCATTTAGAGGCAACAGAGGAATGCAGCATCGGAATGAAAGGGAGACTATGAGACGAGCAAACTTGATGGAAGGAGAACAGGATCAGGACAAAAGGAAGGGCTTTTGCTTTATGATGGACACAAATAGAGGTTATTCAAACAACACAACTGTAAGTGAGAACTCAGTTTTATTTTATATAGATTCTGGTTGTACTGTCCATTTGGTAAATGATGTTAAATACTTTTGTGACTTTATGTACTTGAAAACCCCAATAAATATAGCTGTGGCAAAGAACAATAATTATATGCAGGCAATTGGAGTAGGAAATATAAAAGTAGAGAGCTATGTAAATGGACAGTATAACAGTGGTATTTTGAAAAATGTATTTTTAGTTCCAAATTTAAGACGTAACTTGTTATCTGTTAAGAAAATGGAAATATTAGGTAATGAGGTTGTATTTAAAAATGGTAAGGTCTTGATTTATCATATGAACAAACTTATGTGTATTGGTTATAGAAATAATTTGTATGAGATAAAATTTAAATTAAATAATAAAGAATGTGGAAATGTTGAATGTTTCAACATAGAACAAGAATTATGGCATAAGAGATTTGGTCATATTTGCTATAGTAATTTGTCAAAATTAATAAATAAAAATCTGGTAAATGGTATAAATAAATTTAATATAAATAATGTAGAATTCTGTGAAAGTTGTGTAACAGGTAAAATAACTAGGAAAAGTTTTGGTTGTAGAACTAGAGCAAAGAGATTACTAGAGATTGTTCACACTGACGTTGCAGGACCGATAACTCCAGTTAGTAAAGATGGATGCCGATATTTCGTTACCTTCATCGACGATTTTTCAAATTTAGTTTATGTGTATACAATTGCAAGAAAGAGTGATGTGTTTGAGTGTTTCAAAGAATATGTCAATGTGATGCAAACAAAATTGAATATGAAAATAGCTACATTGAGATGTGATAACGGGAGTGAATACATTTGTAATAATACAAAAGATTTCTGTAGGAATAATGGAACATTTATAGATTATACTATACCTTATACTCCAGAGCAGAACGGTAAGGCTGAAAGGTTTAATAGAAGCTTAATAGATAAATCTAGAACAATGATCGCTGATGCTAATTTACCAAAAGAATTTTGGAGTCATGCAGTAAAGGCAGCAGCATATCTGATGAACAGAAGTCCAAGTAGCGTTAGAGACAGCACACCATTTGAAATATTTACTGGCGAGAAACCTGATGTGTCAAATTTAAGAATTTTTGGTTCAACAGCATATCATCATATACCTAAACAATTTAGAAGCAAATTTGATGTAAAATCTCAGAAACTTGTTATGATTGGCTACACTAATACAGGATATATATTATGGGATGAAATGGAACAGAAGGAAATTTATTCTAGAGATGTAAAATTTAATGAGGATGATTATTATTACAAAGAAAATAATGAAAAGGAAGAGAATGTTGAGGAAAGAAAGAAAATGATAGAAACTAGAGAAGAATATGATATACAGGACACGGATATGAATACAGGAGAAGCAGAAGAAGATGAATATGACAAGGAATCATCGGAACAGGACACTACAGAGATACAGGAAAAGAGAAGCAGAAAAGTACCAAATAGATATTATGATTATGAGTTGTATATGGCATTTGATGCTATTTCATATGTTGAAAATGTACCACAATCAATTGATGAAATTGAAGAAAGAGAAGATAAGCAATATTGGTTAGAAGCAATGAAGAGAGAGATAGATTCTATTGAGAAAAATGAAACATGGACTGAAGTAAAACATCCAGATATTGGGGAAATATTGACAACAAAATGGGTTTTTGCAAAGAAACCATTAGAAAAGGATATAAATGATCAATACAAGGCACGTTTAGTAGTAAGAGGATTTGGTCAGAGGAATTCTTTTGATTATGATTGTATATATTCACCTGTCGCTAAATTATCAACTATAAGAACTCTATTGTCAATAGGAAATAACCGGAAGTATTATTTTAAGCAATTAGACGTGAAGACAGCTTTCTTGAATGGAGAATTGAAAGAAGATGTATATATTTATGTACCAGAGAAAGTAGTTTGCAGGAAGGGTAATATACTAAAATTAAACAAGTCTTTGTATGGATTGAAACAAGCCTCAAAATGTTGGAATATTAAGATAAATGATTATTTATTAATAGGATTTGTAAGATCAGATAGTGACTATTGCTTATACTACAAAGGAAGAGATGACAACATTATATACCTATTACTATATGTTGATGATATAATTTTATGTGGATCTAATTTGAAAATTATAGAAGAATGTAAGAAATCATTAATGGAAAAATTCAAGACTAAAGATAAGGGTGACTTGAAGAACTTTTTAGGATTAGAAATTGATTATAATAGAGACAAAGGAATAATGAAAATAAAACAAGAAAGATATTTACAAGGAATTTTGAAAAGATTTAGATTTGAAAATTGTAATCCATGCTCAATACCAATAGATACAAAAATACATATAAATGAAAATAATGAGTGTAAAGATGAAAAACTACCAGTGAGACAGCTTATTGGATGTTTAATGTTTTTAATGTTAGGTTCTAGACCAGATATTAGTTTTGCCATTAATTACTATAGTAGATATCAAGATAAAAATAATAAAGATGTTTGGATAGGATTAAAAAGGTTGTTAAGATATTTGAAAGGAACAGTAGATTTTTGTTTAGAATATAAGAGACAAGAAAATGATGTTATTTTAAGTTGTTATGTTGATTCAGACTGGGGAACAGATGTGTATGATAGGAAATCAGTATCGGGTTATGTGATAAAAGTATATGGAAATACGGTAGCTTGGGTAACTAGAAAGCAACATTGCGTAGCATTATCAAGTACCGAACAGAGCTTATTGCTTTATGTTCAGCTATTCAGGATTGTATATGGTATAAGAAACTATTGTTTGATATGAATATAGATGTAAAAAGTTTAAGTGTTTTTGAAGATAATCAGGGTTGTATTGCATTAATTAAAAATCCAGAAAATAATAAACATGTAAAACATGTGGATATTAAATATAATTTTATTTGTCAAAAAGTAAAGACAGGAAACATAATGATTAAATACATAAATTCTAAAAGTCAAATTGCAGATATGTTAACAAAAGGATTGTCTAAAGAACGTTTTTATTTGAATTGTAAAAGTATAGGTTTAATTTCAGAGAGGGATAAATAAATAAAATAAATAGATACTTGTGTAATCTTGCTATGATTAAATAAACTTAAATGTAGTTTGTGTAGTACTAAAAGAATGTTTTAGTACCTAAAGTTTTGATAAGATTGTTTGTATGTAAATAAATAAATTAGATAAAGATTTTGCATAGGCAAGTTTTTCAACTTGTGTTAATTGTTAATTAATGAAGAAAGTTTGTTTGTTAGTATGAAAGATTAGTTTTGTATTAATGATATGAGTAAAGCATTAAGAGAGGGTGTTGTGTGGTAATGCTTTTCTTCTAATAGCAACACTCAGTGTAATTGTTTAGTGGAACGGAATGTTATAATATGGCCACACTTCTTCCTGTTGGCTCTCTGTAATAATGGCGTAGATATAATGTTTGCTAAAAGAAATAATTAAAAGTACTGTATACTGGTGATGAATATAAAATATAGTGGTACAAGATATGAAGACTTTTATTTAAATAACAATAGAGAAATATGTTGTTTTACTCTGTTTTTCCATTAAGCACTTAAAAATTTACATTCTAGCTAGTGTGCATGTCATTACTTAATCTAATTCTGTTTCATATTTTTTGTTATTAAATATTTAAAAAATTCTAAGCAGAAAAGGTAATTTATATCTGATTTGTCTATGGATGACATCTGTCAGAATTCCATCGAATTAAAAATCAGACTAAGTATAATGCTCCTATTTTTTAACTTCATTTACTAATTGTCTATACTTTACTAATATTATAAAGAGGAAAGATTTGATTATTTGTCTGTTTGTATTGAATAGGTTACGAAACTACTGGATTGATTTGAAAAATTCTTTCACATTAAAAATCCTACGTTATCCCTGATGAACATAGACTATAAAATTATTTTTCGTATGGGAAAATATAAGATTCCCACGGGAAAACAAAAATAACGCGGGCGAAGCTGCAAGCGGAAAGCTAGTAATTAATAAAAATGTAAATAATTACTCAATTATTATTTTAATTCTTAATTTATATACTTTTTTTCTATAACATCTTAAACATCCGCATCCGCATTCGCATCCGCGGATGTGAGCCTTCAAAAATCCGCATCCGCATTCACATCCGCGGATGTGAAAAAATCGGCATCCGCAACATCCCTGCGGCGTATAGCGCCATCCCGCTCTCAGCGCGGTTTTAATAATGTTTTGAGTGATCATGGTTAGGGGACTGAAGACAATAATTTCGCACATGATTTGTATTCTTGTTGAAAGTCAAGATTCACCTCTAATTATTCAAAAATATGTCTCCTGTACTGAAACAAAGAAGAACGAATGTTGATTGTATCATTCGGCTTTTAAGATTGCAGAGGAATATAGATTATAATAGGCGTTTATTTACACGTGGTTACTATAGTTCAAAAAGTAGGTACATTACCTATCGTTTATATTACTACCATATAAAAAATACAGTAATATTTAGTCTAATCTAATTGACTTTGTAAAGTGTATGTTCTTACGTTCATTCACTCATTTAACTACGTAACCCAGAAAAAATGTATGTGGAATATTTGTATCTACATTACGATATAAGTGCGTTGTTGGTAATACCAATACCAATGAAAATAATAATTATTTGAAAAATCAATGTAGTTCGTTGATCTCTTTTATATTATCTCTAGCTTTTAAAGAATATAGTACAATACCGCCGCGGCCAGCAAGTGCAGCATTGCCGGACTCTGTGATGCGTCCTCGGCTCCAATAACGCCTATTTGCGTTATAACACACGCGTGTTTTATGAGCTACTTATGTATCTAAGGACGGTGAAATTAGATCCACTTTACGGGCAAGTGTGTTGAAAAATATACTGTTGATTTTCCTAATCTTATTGCTACTTGGATGGATACTAACTCAAAAATCAAAAAGCACACGATGAGTGTTTTACAAATGTAGGTATAACTTACGTGTTTTTGCTAGATGTAATGTCATGCGTCATTTACCAGCATTGAGCGCAGCGCACGAAACCTCGCCTACTGACGTCGTTTTAGTATGAACATGTTTGGAAAACTTACTTTAAAATACTGATTGAATTCAAAAAATAAAAAAGTACAAAATACGTGTCGGTTCTTTCTATATCTATTTTTCATAATGTTATGTTGTCAGTGCGGTGCCGCTAATTACCCAAAGACGTTAAGAAGTGGTTATAGGAAGTATTTACTTTTATTAAGTATTTACTTTTTTACGTACGAATCACTTACCTTCGCTATAACCCTTTTTAATTTGTTCATCTTCATCAACGCTTAGTTTCTCAAAACTTATATGACAGTTTCCATTCTCCATAATGGAAACAATGCCAAACGTAATGTCAATCACTACTCTCTAGCTGCTTATAATGAAGCAAGCAGAATCGAAGTGATTTAACATTGATATGATAATACGTGGATTGTTATCATTGCCAATGTTCTATTTTATTTGATAAGAAATACATATACCTACAGGTGCTCCGGTGTGAAGTTAGCAGCCAAAAGTAGCAGCCGATAAAATCTACAAATAAAACTAGTTAATTCAGCCTATGTAACGTTAGAATATAATAATATGTCACATTGCCTAAAGAACAAAAAATATTTTAGAATACAAGAATCATATTTTAGAATCCGAACAAAACAAGCTACCAAGTAGCACCAAAAAATTAATGCAACAGGTCTTCCACCCTAGTTTGCTACAGACAAGACCGAGCCCATCCTCGCTTGGGGGTTCACCTGTAAGTAGCAATATTATCAACGACGAAGACAACTTGGCTCCTAAGTGTTAGCTTGCTTATCTTCCGCTTTATATTTTATCTCTGGCATCCGTATAATTTGGTCAATACACTTGTCGTTAATTTCCATTTATATGTTACTTCCGTTTAGTAGCTATCTGTGGTATTAATATTTTTTTCATTGCAACACCGAAATGATTACATTACCTGTGGTGTCAGCGGTTTAGTCAAAACACAATTCATATAACTTCCGTTAAGGCAAAATTATATTTTGCCGCCACAAAAACCACATGTTTTCCACGTGGTTTTTGTCTCCACGTGGCTTAAGTTATCTTGTGACACACATCGGCGAAGTGAAGCCAGTCTTGCAGTTTTGGTCATCGAAGCGAGTTGTCGTTAGTGTTAAGGACAAAGAGTGTGTACAGTACAGTGTGAATAAATAAAGTGATTACAATAAAGTGTGGCGCTTAATTTGAACTATTCCTTATATAAGGGAGTACTCACAACTAGCGACACATGTCCTCCTTCATGGCAGAAATTTCCTGTTACTAGAAACAGCAAAAAGAGGAAATGTTCTACCAGCCCAACTCAAGACCGTCTTACAACCTCTAACAGCTTTGATTTACTAGATATAGATCAAATGCATGAAGCTGCCCAGCCAAAAGAAAAAAGACCAACTAAGTCCCCACCCATAATAATACTTATATGGAGTAGAAGATGTCAACAAACTAACAGAACTACTGGTATCTACTGTGGAAAAAAAGAAATTCTCTTACAAAATAATTACCAACAACCAGCTAAGACTAAACTGTGCTGATGTTGACAGCTACAAAAATGTTATAGAGCTAGTACGCAAAACGGGACTAATCGGCCATACCTTCAAAAGGAAAGACACTCGGTGCATGCGCATAGTCATAAAAAATCTTTATCCATCAACGCCAACTAGTGCCATTAAGGAAGATATCGAAGCTACTGGGAATCAAGTGACAGGCGAAATTATAAATGGTAAATTTGGTCCTGATAAAATACCCACATCAACATTCTTTGTTAATATAGCGCAAGGACCAAACAACAAAGCAGTTATGGAAATGAAATATATCTACCATCAATCAATTGTCATTGAATACCCAAAAAGGAAAAAGCTATAAGGTCGAGGTTCGAGACCCGCCATGTACCAACGTGTTTTTCGTTTCGAATTTCATATGTACATTTGTCTGACGCTCCTACGGTGAAGGAAAACATGGTGAGGCAACCTGCATACATCTGCGAAAAAATTTAATGGTGTATGTGAAGTCGACCAATCCGCACTGGGCCAGCGTGGTTGATTAAGGTCTAATCACCCTAACATAGGGTAGGCTCCAACCCCTCGGTGGGGACGTGTATGGGCTGTGATGATGAGTGGCATTTTGTCTTAAATGAAGTGTTTCGAATTGAAAATTCACTTTGAAAAATACCGTAATGAGCAGAGTACTATGGTTCAATTTTTTTTTATTTTTTATAATTAATTTTCAAAAATTAATAAGGAGAGGAGGAGGGGAGCTACCCCCTGTACCACTCCCCCCTCTCGGCGATACGTAGTTTTCAAGATATTAATTTTCACAAACCTAATCTCAAAATGTATGGGAAAAGATTGGGTTGTGTATTTAATCATGTTTGTGCCGCACCTTGAACCTATTTAAGAATTAGAAGATGTTAAAAGTGGAAGATAGTAATAAAATGATTTCAGTGGTATAGGTTCCCATAGAATAGTATGATGCATGCATGCTACGCATAGTCATATTCTGAACCTAACCTAACCTACAGTAGGCAATTTTGTCACCTATTTTCATTTGTGATCTTCTCTTTTGGCTTTTATACAAAAAGATGTCCTCTATATTTCTAGTCGCTCACGTAGTAATTTATTCGCACGTTTAAAATTGTAATATCCAAAATTAAATTAAATTAATTATTCACAACCCACTTTTTGTAATCTCGTTCTGGATTTTATTATTATTATTATTATAGTTTAGTTAATTTTTTGCTTACTCAAATTCATACCACTAAAGTTATTAAAATAGTATCTCATCATCAGTCGCTACATATATTTTTTTCGATCGTTTTATTATTCCCCCTTTTAGAATAGGTGTCTGAGCAGGTTTGCAATTAGCCATACCGAATTTTTCTAAAAGCTTATTGTTATAAGCCATTTGATTCATAAATATAGAACCATCTTCTGCTTGTTCTATTTCTTAGCCTAATAAGTGGCAGGTTTCGTCGTTATTTTGTAACGAGTCTGAAGCTGTTCTATAAACGTTATTCCTTTTCCAGTGGTCGAGGCCACAAGTCTGCCATCAACGTATAGTGCCGTAGTCTATGCCAGGTTTCTGTGAAAATCCCTTCACCACCAATCTGGCTTTATATTTGTCTATATACTGCCATCAGTTTTTTGGTTTGCTTTGTCTTTACTCTGTAAAGCTTCCTTTAAAGTTAAAGCTTCTTTATATTTATACAGCTTCTGCTGCAGCAAATATGAATTGCTTATCTTCAAATCTTTGTGGTTTCTTTATAGCTTTATAGGTTCTTCATAGTGTAGATCGTGTCTCAGTTAGCACTTCAGACTCATGCGATATTCACGAGGTTCGCTCTCGAATAACATCTCAGAACTCTCTCAAACTACTCACCCAAAATATTCGAAGCATATCAGCAAATATAAACAATTTCAAAGTTCTTTTAAGTCAAATAAATCTGGAAATTGATGTCATAGTGCTTACGGAATGCTGGCTACCTAATAACCTAACTATTCCCCATATTGATGGCTTTTCTTCTCATTTTTCTTCCAGCCCATGTAATCAGAATGGTGGGGTTGTAGTCTACTGCAGTAACACAATCGCCGGCATATCAGTTACGGAGCCAAACATAACAGAGGCGAGCTGTCTATTACTCAAGTTTAAAGAGGATACTGCTATATTGGTGATATACAGACCCTGTGCGTACAAAAACCCAACAAATTTTATTAACTCCCTAAGCTCAACATTAGCGTCTCTTTATTCGTATAAAAACATTATTGTCATGGGTGACATTAATATTTCCATGAATAATCATAGTTCTGACTCAGGAGATTATTTGAATATCTTAGCTTTTCACGGACTTCTACCTGCTCATACCATTCCAACTCGCAACGTCGCCTGCCTGGATCATGTCATCCTAAAGTCTTCCCTTCAGGCGCATACGCTGGTTATCAGCTCTTCGGTGACAGATCATGACACAGTGCTACTATCTCTTAATGCAACCAAAACTATTCATCGCTCTAAATGCACATACAAAACTGATTACAACGAGCTTTCACTAACCCTAAGTAAAACTGAGTTCTCCCCCGTTCTTAATAGTACTAACGCAAATGAGGCCACCGATTGCTTGATTCATATGCTGCAAACGGCTATCAAGTCTCACTCGACTGAAACATACTTACCTCGACGTCGTAAAATCCTTAAACCATGGATCACCCCTGGTTTACTAAGATCGATCAGAAATAGAGACCATATGCACAAACGACTTAAAGTTGACCCAAGTAATGTCATCCTTCGAACAACATATCTGCGTTACCGTAACTTTTGCAATTCACTTATCAAAAAAGTTAAGTGCAACTACGACAGAGAGCTACTCAACAAAGCGGTCAAGAATAACAAAAAACTATGGGGTGCAATTCGTGACGTTGCAAACATAAATAAGACGACCGATGCTTCTCAAGACCTACTATTATGAAAGTCTACTCCAATTCAGGCCGTCGATCATGTCAATGCTTTCTTTGCTAGTGTTGGCAAGTTATTGGCAGAGGACACCTTAAATCAGATAACCAAGAACCTAGAACCCTCCCCTTCGACTTTTCCCTCCCATCTTTCACCCAGTTCCACTTCCTTAAAATCCTTTGTTCTCCTGGAAGTCATTACTAGTGAAATCGAAAGTGTCATCTTTGACGCCTCAGTCAATTGGCCAACACATTGTTAAATCACTCCGTAATAAAAGTTTAGTTTTACCCGTGTAAACTTTGCTTGTTTAGTTAATAATTATTAGAATTGCATAAATAAACATATAAAATACATAAATTTGTACCCTACAACGTCAAACAGTGCAGTAACAAGTGAAATAACTAATTCAGTGTGAGTGACAATAACAATTTTCTCCCAACATAACCTCGTGTGCCGCGCTCACCGATCCAGGCAAATCGCGCGGTTAAATAAGCGCATCAAGGTGCACTTTTGCTGGTGCAGAACGAGCGTCGCTGTGTTCACGTCACTAGCTACTCTTTGGCAAAGACTAACTACACAGTGCGGACACTTTGAAATACACTTCCTGCTTTGCATCACTGAGACAATCGCAATATGAAGACGTGTGCTGGCTGTAAAATTTCAACAAAAGACGTGAGTGCATTGCGCTGCACTAGTTCTTCGTGTGAGAAATACTTCTGTTCTCTATGTGCTAATATAAGCATTATCACATTGACACCCGACCGAAAAAAGTCCTGGAAGTGTCCTGAGTGTTGCGCTGCTCAAAAGAAAGGTGGAGATAATAGTCACACACCTATAAGAACTGGACTAGAATCTCAAAACGTCACAATGCGTAAAAAATTGGATGCTACTTCGATAGATAACATTGACACGGACAACTTCAAGGCGCTGACCGAACAGCTCTCCGTGCTGACTGGTAAGTTGGACGAAGTAACTAAATCATTAAATCACACCCAGGAGCGCATGGAAGAGCTTATGGTTGCCATGCAAGCCAAAGACGCTCGTATCATGTACTTGGAAAAGCGCGATGAGGAAGTCACCATCCTAAAATCGACAGTAACTGAACTACAGCTCGAGTTAAATTCAATGGCTCAAGCCAAGGTGCAAAACGAAATTGAGATTATCGGACTACCGGAATCGCCATCGGAGAGCTTGCCACATATTATTCAACAAGTTGCACAGAAATTGGGTGTAGAACTGGATGGAAATGACGTGGATTGGATCTCTCGTGTTGGACCTCGGAGACCACCTGTTGCCACGTCTGAAGACAAAGTGAGGTTGCCTCGCCCAGTGGTTGTGCGTCTACTGCGCAGATCCAAGCGTGAACAGTTTCTCAAAGCTTCAAAGGTTCGAAGGAACATCAATAGTGCCGATCTCGATTTCCCTGATACCTCACTTAAAGTTTATATTAATGAGAGACTCACTAAGTACAACAGGGCTCTGTTCCGTGAGGCAAGAACTAGATCCAAGGCGGCGGATTTCGAGTACTGCTGGTGTAACAACGGCGTTGTTAATGTCAGGCAGCGTGAAGGAGCTGCAGCTATAACTATTCGATCCCAGTGCGACCTTAACCGTGTCTTTGATAGTTCCGAGACTCGGTAGTAGGTCTTCACATCAATTTCTCAAACTAACATGACTGGTGACGTAATAGATGAAATCGGTATTACTTGTATGAAACTATCCAGTCCGGAAGAATGTAGGGATGCTTTCTCTTTTAACCACAACTTTAGGATTTTGTCGATGAACATTAGAAGCATTGCTAAGAACTTTGATCACTTTCGTGTATTTTTAGCTCGTTTAGATATAACTTATGACATAATTATTCTGTCAGAATGTTGGTTAAGTGTATGCAACTCAGTCCCAAGTCTAGCTGGGTATAGTGTGCATTATACAGTAAAAACCCATAACCAAAATAGTGGCGTTGCACGGAGGGACACGCTCCATACAAGGGCGGTCATAAATAGTTAAAGTCCTGTTACTATCAATACATTGTATTATTTTAGTGACTTATAGTTGTAAAAGTGTTTTAGGAACATTAAAATGAAAGAAGTACATGTATTTACGGAATAAAAAACGTTTACTTTGTAATACTTAATTTTTGAGTAATGAGCATAGGGTTAATAGATAAAAGGTGATTAATAAAAGAGTGAAATGTCAAAATATGTGGTTTAATCCGGCAAAGCCGACATAAGGATTTTTTTTTTCCAAGGGAACACAATATTAGTGGTGGCGCACTGATTGTGGCCTACGGCTGCCAATCAGTGGTGAGGATTAGTATCACTAATATTTTTTTGACAATATGGTACAGGTTCTTTGCACGATTTGATCGATAACGCTCTCTTTAGTTAACTCCCTAAATGCCTTTACCTAGGGATGGTAGAATTATGTTTTATAATAAACTTATTTGGAGTGGACTCAGCTGTGAAACTCGGGGAGATCCTGCTCTGGAGACACCACAGGCTCCGGGCCACCGGACACTGGTGGTAGAAGAGAAGTCGGGGCAACCGGGTTCAGTAGTTAAGTCTGACTCCGGGGTATTCAATAACCACGGGGTAGGGAATTCCTCCTGAAATATTACACGAATAGGTATGAGCAATCACTATAAAAAATTGCAATACAAGTAAGTAGGGGTAACTGATGAGAATATTAGGAATATTATGGTAATATGGTTCAAGTTAATTTGAAAGGTCAATGTTCACCGAATGGCTGGCAATCATGTAGGATAACCTTACAATTAAAAATATGAAATCTAAGAACAAATTTAAAACACTACCACAGGAATCGATCTCAGAAAACGGTAACGTACCTGTCGGAGGAAAGTGGGTCTGCCTGGCTGTGCTGGTAGATTGCTGGCTGGTGTCTATTTTAACGACGCCACACTATGTCGTACGTGCTTCATAATCATAAGAACGAACGGCTGAAAATTTAGAAAGCAAGGATTGAAATATCGAAAAGGCGTCATAGGAATAATATAATCATGAACATAACTTACGTAAAATGGGTTAGAGGCCCTTATATGAAATTGAGTAAATCCAACTGTGTGGAAGATTAGGTGTTCGCTTATCGATGCTTGCTGAAAAGGAATACCTGGTTAAAACGCTGCGCTGAATACGAGACAATCAATTAAAAGAATCAAAATGAAGAATTAACCATTTCACGGTGTGATACTTACAGATTTGTTTTAATAAAATAATTTAGGCTATCTAGCCAACAGACACAAGTGTTCGACCGTCAACGTCAAAACAGAAAATATGGCTGTCTCGGCTCAGCCAGTCCACACTCCACAGACTAACTATTCTGAGATAACATAGACTAATAAACATAGATAAAAAACCAAGTAAACCATCGATATTTATTGAATTAAAAGTTCCTGAACTAAATTTGAAAATAATCAATGACACGATATACATAAAACTATTATAACCCAAGGCGCGTTCAATGTTTTCTGAATTTAGATAAAAAAAAGGTAACTAATACATGGAAATGTCACTAGATGGCAGTAGGAACCTGATTAGAAATTTCCTGTAGGGAATTTATGTTACAACTTCAGTAAAAAACAAATATAAACAATAACATACTTTTACCTAAATTTATCATGAACAAACACTTAAAAATTGGAATGTAAAACATATATTTTAAATAAAATAAGAGTCAAAACATTGATAACATTATTTAATTATAATAAAATAATAGAAATAAATAAATTAAAATTAATTAAATACAAAAAAAACAAAACAACTAACAAAATACAAATAAATTATTCTTATTCTAACAATATTAAACATGTAACAATTCTATTACACTTTGTGACAGAGTATTTTTCTTTTTAGGGGGAAGTTTCCGAAGACTTGTAATATAAGGATCTGAATGTAATAATAGTCGTTGTATTAAATCTTGATTGGTAACTTCACGTGACATTTTTCGAGTGTGACTTCGTCTATAAATTTTGATATACTTATTTGTCGCTTCAGCAGCTTCTTCGGAAAGTTCTCCTATAGATAACAATGCATAACTTATAATATCTGATCCATGTACGAGCACCTTGTGGACAGAAGCAGGAAGACTATACCACGGATATTCCTCGACCAGGCTGTATGCTGTTTGTAATGCATAGTCTTTAAACTTGCATTCATTAATTTTATGTCCAGAAGATAACGTTTGTAATATTACACAACAACGATCTATGAGATCCTTATTCAAACCTGTAATTTCAGCAGATACAGCTGATTCCAAAAAAAACTTCCTGGCCGTGTTTCCGTCGTTAGACGTCCCGCTTCCACCACTACGCGGCTTGTCAACTATTAAACCTAATCGTTCCCTAAACTGTAGATATTGTTTTTTATTTGATAACAATTGTTTATCACTATCTAGCCTAACTTGCCATTTTTTTATGTCTAATCTATATGAAAGATGAATAAAATATTCGAAGAAACGTATCCAAGAATGTAGTGGTGATAATCCAAATTGGTATCTACTCTCTATTACAGGTTTTTGTAAACATTCGTCTATTTTATTCATCTCTTTAGGGGTAGCATTACATATATAACATCTACTTGTAGATGTTTCACTTAAAGCACTACAAATTTTACCATCTACCATTGAAAGCTGCAACTTATGAGAAACGACCAATTCACGATTGTCGATCTGAATAAAAGTAGGTTGCAAACTTTCAATTTTATCCTTAAAATAAGCTTCCTCTTGCAAAGACACTGCTGTGCTTTCTTTCAAAAATTGAAATCGAATAGGACGGCAGTACCTAGTGGAAGAGGGTCGAGGATTTTTCCATAAAATTTTACAATTATCTTCAGCTAATTTTACAATAATTTGAAGGGGTACATAAGATGTTACAAACAAACTACTATCTTCTAAAGTTGAATCTGAAAAAAATTGTTTGTATTCACTATGTCCAGTGCTGCCATCGAATCCCCATTTCCCAAGTAAAGAGATATTAGACAAACAATCATCAGGAATCTGATCTAAGACCTCTTTTTGAGATTCAAGGATTCGAGAAGCTGTGTGATCAAAAAGACTTTGTAATTCAACTTCAGCTGAAGACTCGGAAACAGTTATATTAGAAGGGTAACATCTCTGTTTCGCTTTAGTAATTTGTTGGTAACATGGTAATACATTAGGAGAAATCTTACTATTAACAAAGTTTTTAATTAATAAATACTGATGTTTTGTCAACTGAGCATCAGTCACAAGTGACAAGACATCATCAGTGCTAACTCTAGATATACACGAATCGAATGAACAGTCTGAAACATCAAGCAATGCACTCACAGTAGAATCATCAGACTTTGACAAATCAGCTACTCTCCGACGTTTAGTCCTTTTACTACATTGCGTAAAAGGTTTTCGAGGACGACCACGTGAATGACACGGCGACGTTTCAGACGGAGTACATTGCTTATTGTTTTTCACAAGTTGAATTTTTTCAATAACATTAAACCAATCGGAATTCTTATATAAAAGCTTGGTTTTATCCCTATTACATTTTTTCCAGAATCGAGCAATAGCTTTACATAAATTATTAACAATTTTCTCTAAATAATGAATATCAATGTTCTCAGCATCGTTCAGAGTAGTCAACAAACTTTGTAGGACTTGAGGACACTTTTCCGAGTCATTATCGGTATTGACAGTTAGCCATATTTCAAGAATATGCATTCTTGAAAACGAGCATATATATAAATTACCTAAAACAAAAAAAAACGGTTAAAATTCAGTCACAAAACCTACACAAAGCACTAAGACTAAATAAACTAATTTCGTAGCAAATGCTACGAGATAATCTGGCAACCGTAGCACCCTTGTCATCGCCAAAAGGGCAGATAAGGGCAGCCAAGTTTTAATTTTCCTAAGATAAGAAAGTCTAAAGATTATGGTGCAATATACCTCCATAGTCGGAGCGAGTGGGAACATATTTAAAAGTTTATTCAAACTTTGAATATTAAAATATAATACTCCAAGAAAAGTCGCCTCGTAGCAATGACATACTAAAGAAAATATATACTAAGATACAATTAAAATAAAAATATTAATTATTACATACCCTGTTCTTGGATATCCATTTCAGAAAAAACTCACACAGCACTCACAGGTCCCGCAATGACAACAAATGACGTCACGCTTTTTAATGACTCACTGATAACAGTATTTACGATTGGCGATGCGCTCTCTTTGAATGCACAATAGATAATGAAGGCGCACTCTAATTACTGACCTATTTATAGTTTCAGAAGGTACCGCAACTATCCAATGTAACGACAAGGAATAAAATGTAAAACAAGAAAGCAGGTTTTTAAGATTTATGACCTATGGATGTCCCACAGTGCGTTGTGGCCTATATTAAAAACATTTGGAATGCGCAGGTTGCAGTGCCCCAAATTTCAGAAGCAGATTGTTTGCAAATTAAGATAGAGAACAAAATAACAGTACTGGGCGTTTATCGTTCACCTTCTTTTTTAAAACTGGATAACTTTTTAGCTACACTGGACAGGCATATATTAGGTTTGACTACAGGTTCATTCGTCATTGTTGGTGACATTAATGTAAATATACTTGACACCTTTTCTTATAACGAATATCTTTGCTTTATGGCTGAAAATGGGCTACTCCCTGCCATAACTATGCCTACTAGGCTAGAATCATGTCTCGACCATATTTATGTTAAGAGTAAGAATCTAGTCTCAAGTTTAGGAATTGTGTGTGAGAGTAATATCACAGATCACTCGGCAGTTATGCTAGGAATTAACTTAAATATTCCTCGTTATTGTAAACCGGATCGCTATATTTTGAAAAGAGACGTTGATAAAATTAGGAACGAACTACACACGATAAACTGGTGCAATGTTCTTGGTGTCCACGATAATGTTAATGAACTCACGAACTCTTTCTCTTCAATATTAGTCGGCATTCTAGACAAACATACGCGTAAAATAAGGCTGCCAAGGTCCAAGTTTACCCTGAAGCCCTGGATCACGCCGGGACTGATGCGATGCATGCGTTGTCGGGACAAGCTTCACATGCAGGTAAGACAGGATCCAGATAATGACATCAAAAGAGTTACCTATACTAGATATCGAAACTTTTTCCGTACACTCTTGCGCAAGCTTAAACATGACTACGAGAACTCCGAGTTAACAGCCAACAAAAACAACCCTAAAGCCCTTTGGAAGACAATAAGAAACATTTGTTATTTAAACTCGACTAAATCAGAACCATCAGAGCTTCTATCTCTTACTAAAAATAATAACACGAAAGAATCTCTCAACATTTGCAATACGCATTTTTCATCCCTAGGGCAGAAAATGGCTGCCAATATCTTACAAAATATATCGAAAACTGAAGACGACCTTGCAAATTCTGTAAGATGTCGTCACTCGCCTGCAGAGTCATTCTTTATGGAACCAACTGACTGTAGTGAAGTGCAAAGTCTTATATTAAAGCTAGCTAGTAATAAATCACCTGGAATCGATAGCATCAGTAATGATCTGCTTAAAGACCTTCACGGTGTATTGCTTGAACCTCTCACTATGATCTTTAACAGGAGTGTGGAATCGGGAGTATTTCCGGACGCTTGGAAGACCGCACTAGTGTGTCCTATTCATAAGAATGGGTCTAAAGATTCCATTGAAAACTACCGACCTATTTCACTCCTGTGTGCCTTTTCCAAGCTTCTAGAAAAGCTGGTCAACAAAAGACTTGTGAAATATATTGAGTCGAAACAATTGCTTTCGAACAGACAATTTGGTTTCCGTAGGGGAAAATCTACTGAGGAAGCGGTATCCTTGTTGACATCACAAGTAGCTAACCGATTGGACAGTGGACAGTGCTGTGTTGGTGTGTTTTTAGATCTAGCCAAGGCCTTTGACACTGTCTCCGCTTCAATTCTACTGAAGAAGTTGGAGTGCATGGGTATTCGTGGTGTTGCATTGGACTGGTTCAATAGCTATTTAAGGGAGCGGAGACAGTGTGTAAGAGTCGGTCAATCAGTTAGTGACTCTCAAACTGTCAGTTTTGGCGTTCCTCAGGGCAGCATTCTGGGTCCCACTTTGTTTATCACTTATATAAATGATATTCTTGATCTATCAATCCATAATGCTGATATCCTATATTATGCGGATGACACAGCCTTGCTGTTCTGGGGATCTTCCTGGGAGGAGGTCAATATTGTTGCAGAGACAGGAATGAAAACAATTCACAAGTGGTTGCAAAATAATCTTCTCACACTAAACTCACAAAAAACAAAATACATATATTTTCACAAAACTTAGTCCTCCGGTCCTCCACTGACTTTACCACCGCTAAAAATACATACCTGCGCTACTCAATGTCCAAATTGCAACTGTGATCAGCTTACTAGAGAAGGCTCAATTAAATATCTAGGTGTGACCATTGACGAGAATCTTTCATTCAAAAAGCATATTGATTTATTATCTGATCGTGTAAGAAAAATGGTATACGTGATGAAGCAACTGCGCAATGCAGCAGAATTCAGTACTTTAAGATCCGTTTACATTGCTTTAGGTCAATCGCTGTTAACGTACTGCATAAGATGCTGGGGCTCTGCAACCAAAACTTCTCTCATTTTGGCTGAAAGAGCTCAACGCTCAGTTTTAAAAGTTATGCTCCATAAACCGCGTCGCTATTCAACGTTAGAGGTTTACAGGGATAGTGATGTACTAACTGTAAGACAGTTGTTTATCCTCCAAACTTTTGTTTCGGTTCACAGGTCTGTACTGCTATCTGCAGACTACGAAAATATGCTCAAAAGACGTGTCTATAAAGTATCATTACCACAATGTTCATCAAAATTTGCCCAACGTTTTGGCGATTTTATTAGAGGCTTAGTGTACAATAGAGTCATCAAACATTGTGAGGAAGTAAAACATCAAACTGTCAAAGATGCTAGATTATCAGTCACTAAATGGTTGGCTAAATTGTCGTATGCTGACACTGAAAATCTACTGGTCATGATAAAGTAGGACATAAAATTACATTTACTCGTCCACTTAATTATATTAATTTCATTTTAGCTTCATTCTCTAAACTTCACATCGAGTACAACAGGCCATTTGGAGCTGAGGTCTTGTTCACTGGAAATCGTATCCTGATTCACGCGACACAGGCTTCGCCTAGTGCGTGGATCGTTAGGCAAACTCTAAAATACAATCATGTCTTCTCAAACTTGTATGTTGTACTTGTATTCTGTATTAAGTTATTTATAAGCTTGTCACTTGTTTGAGTTAAATAAATTATTTTCATTTTTCATTACCTCCCTAAAAGAGAATTGTGCTGTCGGTTGGGATAACATATCTGCCTCTTTTCTCAAGCGATTTAAGAACCTCCTAGCCCCGCCTATCGCTCACGTTGTTAATCTTTCGTTTTCCACAGGCTGCTTCCCGTCTGCCCTCAAAAAAGCAATCGTTCATCCCATCCACAAATCAGGAGCAAAAGATCAGCCCAATAACTATCGCCCCATCTCGATCCTTACCACACTATCCAAGATCCTGGAGCGCATCATCAATAGGAGACTGGTAAAATACCTTGAGAGTGCTTCCTTTCTCTCTGACAATCAGTTTGGCTTTCGTACAGGCAAATCCACGGCGGATGCAGTACACGAGCTTACGGATCACATTGTTAGAATATTGGATAGGGGCAAAAGATGTGTGTCGGTTTTTCTCGACCTTGCAAAAGCGTTCGACACCGTCTCTGTCCCTGTCCTGTTGAACAAACTTGAGGGTCTGGGCGTTAGAGGTATGCAACACTCCCTGCTACGAAGTTACCTCACTGACCGAACACAACGCGTCATTATCGGTGGAACTCAGAGCTCTGATCTCCTTATAGAGTATGGAGTCCCCCAGGGCAGTATCCTGGGTCCCACACTCTTCTTGGTGTACATAAACGATCTAGCCTCCCTTGATATACCAGACTGCAGAACTATTTGCTATGCCGATGATACTGCCTTAATCTTCTCAGCTGATTCATGGGAAGAGTCTTTCCGCCGTGCACAATATGGACTCGATCTGGTGACCCACTGGCTTCGCTCCAATCTTCTTTCCATGAATGTGCTCAAAACCCAATACATGACCATGTCAATTAAAGGCATCCCTTCCCAAATCTTCCGTAATATGCTCCTCACCGCTCATACTCATCCAAACACTTCTCAACGTCCTTGTTCCTGTCCACATCTTGTTCGAACTGACAAAGTGAAGTACCTTGGTATAGTTATTGACAATAAACTCACCTTTCAGTCTCATATTGATCTAATTGCAGGTAGGCTTCGAAAATTAATGTACATTTTTAAGACCCTTCGCAATGTAGCCGATTCAACAACCGTTAAATCTGTTTACAGGGCTCTCTGCGAGTCAGTATTGTCCTACTGTATCACCTCCTGGGACGGTGCCGCAAAGTCGGCGTTAATTAGACTTGAGAGAGCTCAAAGAGCTATCCTCAAGGTCTGTACCAAAAAACCTATACTTTTCCCTACCCACGATCTATACGAATATTGTCAAGTACTCACCGTACGGAAGCTTTTCATTCTGTATACGGTTATAAAGCAACATAGTGTAACAAAACCTTCACTTTCTAGCATTCGTCGAAATTATATTGTAGCACCTACTCCAATGTGTAAAACAAAATTTGCTCATCGGTTCTTTTATTTTATTGGTTCTTCCCTTTATAATAAACTTCACAAAAAGTTGCACATTCTTCCGTTAACTCGTTTTAGATGTAAAACCATAGTTATGTCTTATTTACTAGGATTGAGCTATGATGCCACGGAGGATATTTTACATTCGCCACAATAATGATATAATATACAATACGAGTATAATGTATATACGCATCGACACATTGGCACTGCATTCTCACACCTACGCTTCATGCACACGAACACAATCACTCCCTCGTTCACACACACACACACACACACGCACACACCCCCCACGCACACTTATGTACTTATGTAATTTCACAATTCAGCTATCTTGCATTATTCTAAATTTCAAAATTTGTGCTAAGTTTTAATTTATAATTGTTGGCGCGACATCGTGAGAGGAGAGTACTGGTGCACTGAAATACAGGCTTCAGCTTAGTTCAGGCACCAGTCTCTCATAATCTTATATTATGTGCATTCTGTCTATAAGTACTACTGCATAGTTATTAAGATTGTGGAGAAGAATAAAAATTATTATTATTATTAGCTCTTCTATCTCTTAGTCCTTTATTGCTAATATTAACAAATGATTCTCCTTCAATATTTGTATTTACTGTTGGTGTATTATTTTCAACGTCATTATTATTTGAGTCACATGTAGTCAAATCATTATGCTTTTATTATTTCTGATCTACATTTAACTTAATCATTTCTTTAATATTTCTATGTTCATGATCCATATCGACTTCAATATTTTAGTATAGTATAGTTTATCTTTGAATCTTACATCTTTTGTGATTACAATTTTCTGTTTTTGTGTAACCAAATTCTGTAGGCTTTTGAAATATCCAAATATCCGATAAACATCCCAGGTATAGCTTTTGATGTGAATTTATTTAGTTTCCAATCTTCAATTAAAACAAAAACTTTCATCCCAAAGACATGTTAGTGACTTATACATGGTTTTCTTTCAACCCATTTCTCGAGCGGAGTAGTTATGTTGTCAGCTTGATCTGAAACAGATTTGGTTATACTTGTGTTGGACAAATAATTGGCAGTGTGAATTGCTTCTCCCCAAAGATGCTGTGTTGCGTTTGATTCAATCATTAAGCATCTTTCCTTTACCAACAAAGTTCCGTTCTTTCTTTCGGCAATTCCATTCTGATGCGGCGTATACGGTGCACAAAAACGACTAGCTATGCCATTTTCTTTTAAATACTTGTCGAAATTCTCATTACAATATTCCGATCAATTATCAGATTGTAAACAAATTATATTATTGCCAGTAAAATTTTCCATTTCTGCTTTATATTATTTGAATCTGTCTAATACGTCGCTTTTATTTTTAATACAATAGATTCGAGCGTACCTGGTGAAGTCATCAATAAAAGTAACAAAATATTTGTTGCCATTATTGGTTTGTACTCTCATTGGCCCTCATACGACACTATGTACGATTTCAAGCTTTTTCGTTTGTTATATAAGAAACTATTGTAATAATATGAAAATAACGTAAATATTTATCATATCGCCTATATTCAGATAAGGCTATCTGATGGTACGCAGGAAATCCATACTAATATTATAAATGCGAAAGTGGTTCTGTCTGTCTGTTACCTCTTCACGCTTAAACCGTTTAACCGATAAAGATAAAATTTGGTAAAGACATAGTCCCGTTATATCGCCGAAGCTGTTCACAGCTGCGCTGGAGCCCTGTGGCCAGGTGGTTCGACCGCATAGTTCGATCAATCGAACCAAGCGAACTTTTTTTTCCACTTGATGCAATTTTAGAATCGAACCACGCGGACTACTAGATTTCAAGACCATGTAGTGCGAGTTCATTGAGTTCATTTGATTCGATTCATCGAAACATGATGATTCTAAAGTTTTCATAGTCCGATTACCAGTCAAGTTAATAATTTGAGTTACTAATGGGATGTTGATACGTAGCTATTGCAAAGTCCCAAATATAAAATGTGTAAGTTTACTATATTCTTAACTAATTTTAAAGAAATCTGTGAATTTTATAAATTGGATGTTGATTGATACGTATAGTTATTAAAAGTGAATAAAGACTACAAACAAAGTACAAAAGAGATCAAAACAATTAAAATTTCGTCAAGGCTGGTAAGAGCTCGGTGGCCGAGTGGTCAAGGCGTCACCACGGTATGTCCAAGTTTTTTTATGATTCTTTAATCATTTTTAATTTATTGTTGACTTTTTAAGGGTTTATAAGTAAATTCCAATTTTATTTAATGATATCATCTAAGTCCTTATCCATAAGAAACCTTCCATCATTTGCACAGTAACATAGAATGATGATGAACTAGGCGCAAATACCTGAATAGCTTTAGAAATAACAATAATCTAAATCAAATAATTAGATGTTTTAAGGTACTATGTTCGACTGATAGTTGCCCAGTGCCCAGTGCACGTACAAGTAACACGAAACTGATGTAATTACCTAAATAACTTAAAAGAATACTTCTTATGATTTACACAATGCTAAAATAATTATACCGTATCCTTTACACATAACTGAGAGTTATACTTTTCATCGCCAGCTCACCGAAGCAACTGGAAAGAATCAAACTAATGGTCAATACGTGCATAATTATTATATTTAAAGAGCTCATCCCTAACTCCTAAAAGTAAAAGATCCTTCCCTTCTCAGCTCAGTATGATGGAAGAATCCTTGAGATGATGACTACAAGACGTAAATACCTGAATAGATTCAGTAAAAACATGAAACATGTTGGACGTGCTTATAAAATTAAAGGTTTCCCTTGATTTGCTATAGGAATCCCGTCATCAGATCCGGACTTAATGACAATAGGACTAGGTATCTCACGAGTTTATTGTTTCGAATACAGAAATAATTTTGAAAATCGGTTCGGGGTGATCGCATAACATACATACAAAAAACATACAGTCTAATTGGGAATCTTCTTTTTGAAGACGGATAAAAACCTACGGGAAATGTTACTGGGTGATAAAATCATTATTTAATGTTATTATTTGTCACTTTGGCTGTGATTATACGTTGTTATATTTTCAAAATTTTATAATTTGCGAATATAATATTTTGCTAATATTATAAGAGTAAATGCGTCAAACCGGAACACAGCTATGGAAACATAGCTGCTTGACGGTAATAGTGGAGGCGAGAATGTCAGGAGGTTACAAATGCACTTGTACGAGTACAAAGCTTCTTACTGGTAAAATGACGTGTATATACTTATTTATTAGAGTATACAATTATTTACATTTCATACTAATAGTGGTTCAGTAATTCATAAATCGACTGTGTACTCAAACCAACAGAATAAATAGAAGGACGGAGTTAGATTGGTCGAACCATGTATTTTTAAAAATTCTCATGGTCCGATTAGTCGCATCAACTGGAAAAAAAAGTTCACGTAGTTCGACTGATCGAACTATGCGGTCGAACCAAGTGGCCCGATGCCGCTCGAGGATGTATTTAAGCTTTTGGACTGGAGAGGACTCGGCATCAACATAAACGGCGAGTACATGACTCACCTTCGCTTTGCCGATGATATCGTGGTCATGGCTGAGACCGTGGAAGATCTAGGCGCAATGCTCGAAGACCTCTGTAGAGTTTCCCAACAAGTGGGTCTTAAAATGAACATGGATAAGACCAAAATTATGGTGAATTCCCATGTAGTACCCACTCCTGTGAAGGTTGGCGGCTCTACACTGGAAGTTGTTGACGAATATGTTTACCTGGGACAAATAGTCCAGCTCGGTAAGTCCAACTTCCAGAAAGAGGTAAATCGACGAATCCAACTCGGCTGGGCAGCGTTCGGGAAGCTACGCAGCATATTCTCGGCCAATCTAACGCAGTGTCTTAAGACGAAAGTCTTCAATTCGTGCGTGTTGCCAGTGATGACGTACGGAACTCAGACGTGGCCGTTTACAATGGGTCTCATCAGAAGGCTCAATGTCACTCAAAGGGCAATGGAAAGGGCTATGCTCGGGGTTTCTCTACGCGATCGCATCAGAAATAAAGAGATCCGTAGAAGAACTAGAGTCGCCGACATAGCCCAAAGAATTGCAAACCTTAAGTGGCAGTGGGCAGGACACATAGCTCGCAGGACTGACGGCCTATGGGGCGGAAAGGCCCTTAAGTGGTGGCCACGTACCGGGAGACGCAGCGTTGGTAGGCCCCCCACAAGGTGGACCGACGATCTGGTGAAGGTCGCGGGAAGCCGCTGGATGCGGGAGGCGCAGGACCGATCGGTTTGGAGATCCCTGGGGGAGGCCTATGTCCAGCAGTGGGCGTCTCTTGGCTGAAATGATGATAGTCCCGGAAAAGGCCATAGGATAGTTTTTATCGCAGAAATCATCCTTTAAGTCGGTGAAAAAGGGGTGATAGTTTGTATAGGAAATCAATAACTGCTGAACCGATTTAGATAAAAGAACAATGGGACAAAACGTTCCCAACACTGTTGCACTTTGATTTGAAAGGGGAGAGCGAGTGGTTCGGGACTTAAACCGACCAAACCGTACTACTGCTCCTGTTTGACTGGGATGAGAACACTCGGTGAATATACATATGTTGTGAGCATCATGTGGTATTTTGGTGTCGGTAGACATTTGCCGAATTTCATTGGGCCAGTGCCTGGAATGACATAATCATTGATAGTGCAAATACAGAATAACTGAATAAACATCATTTAAAAAATATATTTTATATCTTTCTTTCCCCAAAAAAATAAGAATGGTTTTCATTCCTTCATTTCATTTTTGTAATTCTTCTACCAGTGCAGCATGTAATTCTTCTACCAGTGCAGCATTAGTAGTAAGGCTTAGTACATTACAGTAAATTACAACAGCCCTATAATATTTTTTAAGTCCTTTTTATTCATTTCATTCAATCAATCTCACTCTAACGTGCTACAAAAGTGGGGACGGAGTTCATACATTTTGTCCCAATGTTCTTTGGTATAGAGATAGTTTGAGTTGTGTTGTGGGTTGTGGGGAAGGAAATCTGGATATAATCAGTTTGAATAAAAATAACCTTTTTTTTTCGAGGGGAATGCGTACTCGCCGTTGGCTAGACGACGAGCGTGTGTGGGGCTCTCCCGGCACAGTGCCAGGCCTACCCACTAAACCACCCGGTGTTCTCCCTGCCCTTATGGGCGCGCGTGATAGGGTCCACACAGCGACTACCACTACCAACACGCCCGAGAATAAAAAAAATAAAAAAAACCTACCCAAATTACTAATTCTAAGCGGACAAAGTTGCGGGCAAAATCTAGTATTTTATAAATTATTGTAACGTACCACACATTATTACTATCAATGGATCAACGATACAGTGATATTAGGTACTTATGTCAGTCGAAGTCATTGCGTAACCTTAAATCGTATGTAAAACTTTGATTTTTAATTAGACGGAGTAAACTGACATTAGTAATGATTTTTTCATAATGGAAAAAAAATAACTGAGCCAATATTTCATTTTACATTATATCATCAAAAGATCAAGATTTTTATCACAGAGGCGCATCAAAATTTTGATTAAAACTAAAACAAAGAAAACTTTGCAGCCCAGTAAGATTTGATATAATACCTATGTTGGTTCTAATAAGCACTATTATACTAAAATTATTACTTTTTAAAACTACTGCTTCAGCTTGCGGTAGTAACCCGAAAATAGTGCACAAAACACAGTGTTAATAACTGCATCAATACCACTTGTAACTTTATAATACCTATCACTGAAATTAACCATTATATCACTTTAAGCTCTAAAATCGTGGGCGGAAATCAGGGTTCAATCATTTTGTATTTTATAGCGACATTAAGCAGTGGTAGTATCATTTCAAAAGAGAAACAATCTATACATTCTTACTTACTAATATTATAAAGCTGAAGAGTTTGTTTGTTTGGTTGAACGCGCTAATCTCAGGAACTACTGATTCAAATTGAAAAAATCTTTTTGTGTTGGATAGGCCATTTATTGAGGAAGGCTTTAGGCTATATGACATCACGCTACGACTAAAAGGAGAAATATATGGCGAAACGTAGTTCACGGGCACAGCTAGAACTTGATAAAATTTTGCCATTGGTTGGCATACCAGCTCCTGAAAACAATCGTAAAATCCTAATACCGCCTATGATACAGTTGCTCAGAGCTTTGACATTCTACGCAACTGAAGATTTTCAGGTTAGTATTTGACTAATGTTACGCCTCATTTTTTCCTAAGGAAAGTGTGTGAATTAGAATTGAGAGAGGATTGACCAGTAATACCGACAATAAGGAGAATGTTGAGGTGAAGGAATTGTAATACGGGTGTTATTTTATCACCAAATGTTAAATGGAAAGGAGTATGATCATTATCATTAAAATGTTGATTGTTCTTCGGATTATAATTTGCAAATGGGTGCCGCCTGCTAACAAACTAACCGCGGGTCTTTAACTTAAACTTTCAGCTAATATAATAGTCCGTCAAACCAAAGTACAGTTAACTATATAATAATATTATGTTCTTGTTTATTTTAATTTTGTTTTCTATTTTCAATCTTGTTTGGGTCTTTTTAGTGCATTGCCCATAAGTTTGCAGTCGGGGTTTTTATTTTTTTTAATATTATAAATTCAATCCACTATCAATCACTTAAGATAATGGTATCTGCACGATGTAAGAACATTTTATAAGGCAAACGCACAAAGTAGATAATAACATTCTGCGACTACGCAATTGTATGCTCGGTATTACAATAGCTACAGTCTTTACACGTCGATAATTTACAATGTCGAGAGTAGAGTTAAGTTGTCCTTTGGAAGTAAAAGAGTTTGATCCAGAGGAAATGGAGGAAGTATACAAACATTTCACAAAAGGTAATCTATAATAGTATGGTTTTTTTTGTAATATATCAGCCAGGATGACAATAACGGAAATAAAATAAAAATTTGTAATAATATACAGGGTATAAGTGGCGGTGTCCCATTTCTTTTAACAGTGAGTTCAGACCATGAACCTAATTTGAAAATCACTGAAATTTCTCCCTGAAAATTCATAAATTTTTCGATTTTTTATTATTTTTTTCCATTTTTTTTAGTGTAATATAACTTAGTTAACGTTTGTAAATCATATTCTGTAAAAAAACCACAATAATTACACAAAAAATAAACTTCGCAATGTAAATCGTATTACATTTCCATCATACAGAGCGCGGAATCAGCTGTTTGGGTCATCGAACGTCAGCGCACCGGTGTGAGCGGAACAAAATAATGCTGGCGCCATAAATAAAAATTAAAAATGAAAACTCCTTTTTTTCGCTTTAAAAGCTTTTCCGGGAAAAATAAAGATCGGTAAACAGATACTAAAATTGGTCTGAACTCACTGTTAAATTAAATGTAAAAACAAGCTTTTATTTAAATGCGCTAAAAAGAATTAATAAACTTTTACACTAAAACTTTTACTTAAAACGTCATTTCACATTTGACACAATTTATATGACATAAAAGCTTGTCGCGAGATTTACTTGTGTGTAGTAACTTAAAAGTACTTTTAAGTACCTACTCGTATTTACTTTGAAAATTGTAATGTATAAAATTATTCACATCAAATTATTTAATTTACTTGTTTATCTACAAAAGTAGCTTGTTTTTAAAAAGGTTTTTTTACATTTAATTTATTTTTTACTTTTTAGTTATCACTGGACACGTTTCTCAGTCTGTTCATCTCATTCAACGCATCATTGTTGCAAGGTCGTTTGCCGGAACGTCTATACAGAATTTCAGGTCAATCGGTTTAAGATATCTACTTCAAAATTGATTTTTAGCTTTAGAAGTACGACATATTGGATTAATAGTGACATCACTTAATTTTTCAAGTTATTCTTAGCAAGACCTTTTATTTGATAGCCATATTGTAGGAGTGCATTAAAAATAATTGGTCCCCCATCTTGGGTATGCAGCCATCTTGGATTTAGAATGACGTCACACAGTCAACCATGCATTGTCATCCAAACTGAACGTGTGTACAAAATTTCAGCTCAATCGGTTAAAGATATCTGCTTCAAAATTGAGTTGCAAGATTCCACCCGAACATACATGCAAGTTAAATAAAAGCTTGTAAAAAGAAAAGGGACACCGTCACTTATACCCGGTATGTGTACACCTACACGACAACATTTTAAACATAATAGTAGTGAAGTTTTTATTAGAGCTTTCGTTGTGTTAAGCTGTGGTGCGCAGCCAGCCAGGCCTTGACAAAAGCCACATTCTTAATTTTCCGCAGTCGTTCCGCAGAAAAATGTATGGAAATGACATTAGCTTGTGACAGCCTCACGGTATTTTTTCCGCAGCTGATGTCATTTCCAATTTTTCTGCGGAACGACTACGGAAGAAAAAGTGTGTTTCTTTTGTTTCGGCCTACAGAAGCGGACACCGTCACTTATACCCTTTATAAGACAGGGAAACTTTTGGCCTTCATCCAACTGATGGTAAGTGGCTATAAGGCCGAAGGTGGAAGCGAGCTTTACCTGATCTCCTCAACAACTGTGGAACTGGTTAGCTCATTTCTAACTGACGAAACACAACAAAGCTATTAATATTGTTATCATGGCGGCAAGCTTTGAGGTGAAGTGCGGGGAAGATAATAATAGGGAACACGAGTGTTCGGAGAGACGGTCCGTTTATTACTGACTCACACAATTGATAGACTTAACTCGTTACATATAACTTACATACTACTACACCTACGGGGATACAAAGAAAAAAAAAATTTTCGAAGAAACATTTTTTTTTGCATACATAAAACATGTATTATTTTAACATTACTAAGGTATTACAAATTAAAAAAAAATACAATTAAAAATAATGAAAAATTATTACAAATTAAAAAAAAATAGTATTACAAAGATAAAAAAAAATTGCGAATCAATCATAATTATTTAAGTTATCTAAAATTATTGGGGTACAAAACGTTTTGTCCTATTTTTATGCACAATATCGGGTTTACAATTTCTTAAAATTACAACATTAGGTTCCTTATCCTCTAAAACTTTAAAAGGTCCGTCGTATAAGGTATCTAATTTTCCACTGTTTTCATTTTTCACTAACACTAAATCGTCTTTTTCGTAATTCACTGAATTCACTTTTTTATCATATTCACTTTTTCTACGCTGTTTAGTGTTTATTAAGTTTTCTCGAGCGTCCTTTTGCGCTACTTGTAACCTATATTTTAATTCTAGATTATAACTATCAGGATTATACAATGGTTCTATGCTACTGCTTATTCTACATGGAAGTTCGCTTTTCTTACCAAAAACAAGTTCAAAGGGTGTATACTTGGTTGCTGAATGAACCGTGTTATTAAAACTAAAACACCAAAATGGAATCCAATGACTCCATGATTCAGAATATTTATCACACATGATTCTAAAAAATGAACCAAGATGTTTATGGGAGTTTTCTAAAGAACCTATAGATTCATGGTGATATGCTGTAGAATGTATTTTTTCGATATGCAACAATTTACATATTTCCGTCATAGTAGAAGATATAAATTCTGTACCTCTGTCAGTTGCAATAACTTTTGGAACACCAAATCTTAAAATAAAATTGTTTACAAATGACTTAGCAATACTAACAGTTTCTTTATTTTTGAGTGCATAAGCTTCAACGAACTTTGTTAACTCACACTGAATAGTTAAAATATATTTGTTATCGTCATTATCACGATCTAAGGGTCCTACAACATCTAAAAATATTTTTTCGAAAGCTTCATTAGCTGTAGTTGTTAATTGCATAGGTTCTACAATATGCCGAGAGTGTTTCATTTTTTGGCATTGTTCACATTTATTTATAAAAGCTTTAACATCTTTTTCTATACCTGGCCAATAGTATAGTCTTTTGATGTTATTTACTGTTCTCCTAACTCCTGCATGTCCACTTGTAGGTAACAAATGGAAATCATTTATTATGAATGATTTTTCGTCATTATTATTTATTCTTTTTACTCCTTTCAAAACACATATTCGTGGACCGGTCCAATCCTTTATTCTTTTAATCTCTCTAATTAAATCAGTTACAAATAACGCGTTATCATCTGTTTTTATAATACAGACTTCTTTTATATTTATAATTTTACAAAATTCGCATAATTTAGTTACAAATTCGGCTCGCGTAAAATGTAATCTAAAATCACGATTAATGTTTATTATTTCTTTTTCTTTTATATAGCTAAAACATTCTTTTTCTATATTAATTTTCTTTTGTCTTCTCAACTCGTGAATTATTTCTCCTTTTACAAGCCTCATCTCTACAGAATTATTCGGTATCTGTAATATTTCTGTGACTCTCAGTTGATCAGCCTGATTATCTACAGATTTATTAGAGATAGGAATACATACATCATTTTTTCTATCACATTCATTCATCTTTTCCATTCGTTTTTTCTGTGCTCTAGTCATCACTGCTACTGTACTCTCATTCATCGCCTTTAATTCATCAGATGTAATACAAATCCTAGATAAGGCATCTGCAATAACATTATCTTTTCCTTTAATATATTTAATGGTAAAATCGTATTGTTCTAATTCTAGCCTGAATTTCAATAATCTGCTTGATGGACGTGCATACGCGTACTAGATCTCAACATAGATAATGCGGCGATGCGGGGCGTCGTCGTGCACCGCAGCTCCGGACGGTGATACGGAGCAAACCGTACGGTTTCACGGTTCCGTGCCGCCGCAGCCGCATGCGGTTTTCGTCCCTCCGTACACCGCAGCGGTGTCCGGTGCAATGTGTTATGCGCCTTAGAGTCAGCCTGTGATATCGTTAGATCTACAAATAATTCTTCGATTTTAGCCGCATATTGAGATACGGACATTTCGTTTTGCGATATATTATTCATCTGTGAGAGTAATGAGCTTGAAGATTTTTTTGTCATTAGAAAAGCTCGCATGTCTTTTATTAATTCCTCACATGTCTCATATTTATTTTTAATTCTAAGTTTTGCAGACTTAGATAACCGTGTTTTCAAAACAAATGAAATTAACAACTTTTTACACGCCGGTTCTTGAAGACAACTTTCATACATTTCTATACTATCTATGATTTTTTCAGTAGTACTTTCTTTATCATCCATAGTAGGTATTAAACTAGCCGCGGTTTTTAAATTAAACTTGTCCATGGTTATAGAAGTAAGTGAACTTCCCTTATAACTAAGAATTTTTACGTATGTTTGTTCAATATTTTCGACAATAACTTCTAAAATATTATAGTCAAAACATTCATTAGAACTTATATTTAAAAGCACAGTTTTATATTTATCATACAATATGTTTGCTTGGCTTAATTTTTTATTTACATAATCTGTTAATGTATATCTCTTTTTTCCTAACTTTCTCAAAGTGATTTGAATATCTTTTAGTTTACTATATATTCCTTGTAAATTTTCCATAAAATAAAATAATATTAAGAACCGATTATTAGATAAAAAAAAAAATAAACTTACAATTAAATCATTTTCTTAATAACATACAAAAAAGTATTTGATATAATGTTAAGAGAAAAAAAAAATTATAAGTAAAGTATAAGTACCTTAAAATATATATTTTTTAACCTTCTATTGGCCGCTCTCTCTTCAAAATTTAGCATCAGACTGGTAGCTCCTCCTCTGGTTTTTCCTTACGTCCAGAAAATCTCATCCGCACTCGACGAAATGCTTCTGCCTGGATTTCTTTTTGCATCCACTTCCCGTGACATTTCCTATATTTTCGATATCCCAGGTAAATAATGCCTATGATAAGTATCGCCAGCACTGTAGAAGCTATGTAGTTGTTGGTCCATATGATGTGGGAAGCGTCTGTGTTATTGTTACCAACGACGCTCTGAACAATTATGGTTTCCTTTTCCTCAGTTTTTGAGTGTGGTTGCCCCATTTTGATATAATATGACTTTTGATTTAATGACGTTCACCAATATATTTTTTGAATAAGTCTGTACACCAATGTATTCACCTTGAAAGTTAAACGTGGTCTGTCTTGAGTACGCCATAGTCACATAGGTCGAAGTCCGTTCGCAAATTTCGCTGACAGCGCGAAAAAGGTCACGTACGCCACCACGGACGACGAGCGCCCGCGCATGGCAGGGTCGCCATGAGGTGAAGTGCGGGGAAGATAATAATAAGGAACACGAGTGTTCGGAGAGACGGTCCGTTTATTACTGACTCACACAATTGATAGACTTAACTCGTTACATATAACTTACATACTACTACAGCTTAAATAAGACGGTGGTAGCTAGCGAACAAACAAACTTCGAAATCGAACCCGGAACCCGATTTTTGAAGTGAGAACTTCTTTAGCGGCGTTGTACACTTTTTTTGTAATGGGTAAAAAATGCTAAACTCGCGTCAGGACACGTGACCCTGATCGAAAATTCGTAAGACCAATTAAAATTGAAATGGCCGCAGGAACTGTCGAGGTGCGGTGAGGGGTCCACGTAAGCCGGCCGAGAACAATAGCGGCTGGCAAAAGTACTGGAAGTCACACGTCACTTGAGACAGTTTTAATCAATTTATTTACTTTGTTAGGAAAAATCTAAATTGTGCTTTTATTTGATTTTGTTGTAAATATTAATTAGGTAAGTTAGTATAAATTAAATATTATTTATTTGTTATAAAATTACGTTTTTAAGTAGTATATTAATGTCTGTTTTCATCATATTTTAAATTTAATTGTAAATATTTTGATTCATTATTACTAGTTATATAATTATGTACGCACAACGTTACAACAGGAAGTTGATTTTTCTGAGGGATAAACTTTTTAATGTAATATAAATTGTCATGTTTGTGTACGATAGCGCAATAAATAAATATTGTATTCTACCACATAAAAGATAGTACTTTTATTCTGACAATTAAAGCAATTCGTGCAAAATTATTCCATAACCATTCCAAAATATCCAAAACGCACAACGTTAATACTTAAGTTTTCACTTCTGCCGGCACTCCCGGAGTGCAACCCGTCATTTTTTTTTATTGCAGAAAGTTGGCAAACAAGCAAACTGCCCACCCGATGGTAAGTGGTAACAGTCGCCTATAATACATGTAGTTCCTGTAAGATTGAAAACTGCAACCCCCACAAGAACCACAGTGCGCGTTGCCAACTTGTGACACCAGATGTAAAATCACAGTACCCAGTAATTTCACTGCCATAACTTACCCTTCAAACCGGAACACAGCAATGCAAGCACTGCTGCTTTGCGGCAGAAATAGGTAAGACGGAGGTACCTAACCTCGTACTCAGCGTCGACAACTTAAAATTTATATGTAAATTTTAATTTACAGTTCATTTTCATCACCGAAATACGAATAGAAGATTATTTAAATTAGATTTTTGTTTTTTAAATTTTGCTGTAATGAAACTGTTTGTTAAGATAATTATTACCACACATTTATACTTATTGGTGTGACTTCTTGATGGATTAATTATTACCCATCGATATTGTATTGGTTTACTGATCTTATTTTTATCTGATCTTTATTTACAGTTCCACCTGATGTTCATGTTCGAATCGGGCCCAAGGGATATGTTTTCTACAAAGGATTTTCGCCGTGCGTTCCGAAAATCTACAACTTTGTTCCCAGACCAGACGATATCTGGGTAGTTTCATTTCCAAAATCAGGTAGGTCTATAAATATGACAGATTTTCCCATTGCAGTAAGCGGTAGACCTCCGCCTCCCGATGATGAAAAGTTCGCGGTAAAAATTTGAGTTAAGTACCTATCTAAATATTGTAAATTTTAAGTAATTTTAATAAAGTTTGACACATATTATTTATTATACTTAAATGAACCTAGTTTTTAATAACCTTAACATGACGAATGTGTCTAGTGGTACCATAGACGTATAAAGGGAAGCGGACTATACGTATCGATATATTTATATCATGTCACTTTGGAGTGAAAGTAAAAACGATATACATTACTTATGTATGACAAATGTGTGAGTAAAATTATGTTAAGTCTGCTTCTCTTTATACGTCTGTGAATGGTACAGGTTGTCTAGGCAAGAGCTATTTTCTGTCTTATACATCTTTCGAATATTTTTTTTCTGAAATTAAGAAATCATCTCATAATTGTATACATTATACATATAGGTACACATTTCATATAATGTTAAAATTCATTGTAATGCTTTTGTTTGGATCATTAATGTGTCTTAATATTATGTACTACTTTTATCAGGCGACTTTTAATGTTATTCCATGTTAGTGAATCTGTTCAACATTTTGGTATTCAGCGTTCTGTAAATTCACCTTTTTGGAAAACGATAAGTAATTCAACTTATTGCAAAATCAACATTCTGGGATACAACATTCTGTAATAGTAGATTGTTAACCGAGGGTCGAAAGAATCAATTCCCGAGGTATTTGGCTATAGTCCGAGTAGGAATTGATTCTTTTACCCGTGTTAAACACTACTTTCCATTTCGAATATGAGGAAAATCAAACTAGTTGTTTATCTAAACTATTTATTGATAATATATAATATATCTTTCTTTTGAGATTTCTGGCAAAAGATTTTCGATAACGCAATTTGCCTCGTCTTTAATCGAATCTGGTGTCAACATTTTAGAATCGCTTGAACTCATTTTTAATATTCAAATCTTAGCATAAAAGATTATTAAGTATCTATTTTTTTGAATTCCGTCACAGATACAATAACAGATTAGTATCCCGCCAATTTATGTCGACTTTTAAAATTTTAAATATGGAACTTAAATATGGAAATTACGCGGTAATTGTTGCGGCTTATTCCGCTCAAGTTCACACTGGCTGTTTGGAAACTCACATGGACGCAGCATTTTTTTTATTAGTTTTTTTTTTACATAAAACTCTTCACAGCTGACAGCAGTTCTATTTTTAAAGTTTATTCCGGCCCTTAGGTGGGAAGTAATTTGTATGAGTTTTTCCCTCCCTATGGAGGGAAGCAGCATTTTCCACTCAATAATCAGATCAAAACAACACTACTTTCCGAATATGAAAAATTAAAATTCAATTTTCTGCAAACTTTATATTTTAGAAAGACAAATATATTTAGGAAATAATATTACGGAGTTTTGAGTTTGCCATTGATTTACTACCAAACGTTTGGTAGTAAATCAATGAGTTTTGCAATTAAATTTAATTACCTTCCATTTTATACGGTACAATATTGAATTGCTTTTCTATGCAAAAACTTTCACGAAATGTTTTTCCGACAGGCACCACATGGGTTCAAGAGTTAGTGTGGATGGTGGCAAACGACTGTAACTACGAGGGCTCTGATGCAACACCTCTCTTGAAAAGATATCAATTCCTAGAGTAAGTAATTATTGCATGAAACTTTTTAATACCATTCGAAAGACCATCATGTCAACTGATTGTAAGTGACGATAATAAGGCCGGAGAGGGCGGAGAGGGCAGCGAGCTTCACCTGAATCCTTCAACATCTGAAAAAGTTGGCTATACCTCTGTCGGATACATTTATAGGGTCAAACTTGGATAGCCCCAGTACTATCCAGGCGGACTCACCAACCATAATATGGAGAAAATACTTTAATAGGATTTTATTCTCTTTGTTTTAATACCGGCTAACCAGCCCTCATTGAATATTGCAAGATAATAAATGTTCATGATATAATAAGATTTTCTATACTACAACTAAAGTAAATGTGGCCACTTACCTGCAGGAAATAAAGAGACCGTGTCACCTCAGACAAATGTACACCAATGAATATTGTCTACCCAACGTAACAAATGTATATGTGGCTAATTCTCATCGACACCATTCTCATCGTCACTTCCGTGGAGAATTCTTATTTGGCTTTTTGAAACTATTTAAATAAAACAAATTATAGCGCTTGATAAGAAGAGTAAATTAATAAGTGAATCAATCGAATTACGATACGAGTATCCTTTGGAAGATATAGGTAGTGTTTTAAGATTCTTGACCCCACGAAAGTGACGCAGTAATCCACGAAAGTGACTCAGTAACTTAAGAGATATTATTAATATTATTTTAAATAAAAAATAAAATACTAAATTAATGTTCATGGACTCGCAGATCAGTCTTTTTGTGATCAGAACCTAACATGTCATCCTAACAGGCAAATTAGCAGTTTGGTCCTAGATTCGTTTATCCTATAGAAAAGGTTACCTATAAACTATGTTAATTAAAACGACACGATTTTAATGAAGAGTTTTTATTATGATACATCAAAAACGTAAGTTACAAGTTAATTTTTTATATACGTAATAAATATAATCACATATTTGTATTCAAAATTATAACAATTATGCTTGATTTAAACACCTTTAACCGTAATATTACAAGTAGAAATCTTTAAATTCACCAATACTCAGTCATTTATGGTAACAAATAATGAAAACTAAGCTTCGTCATTACGGCTCATATTCGATCCCACCGAGGAGCTCGAGTCTACCCTATGGTCGACTTCACATAGTACACCTTTGAATTTCTTCACAGACATATGTAGGTTCCCTCACGATATTTTCCTTCACCGTAGGGACATCGGCAAATGAACATATGAAATTCGAAAAACGAAAAACTTATTACTACATGGCAGGATCGAACCACGGGGAGGTCACAACCAAGTTAACTTGGTAACCCTCCCTTGGCGAGTCTCAGCTCATTTACACCACTGTGACTGTTCCCAGTTCGGGGAAAGGCTACTCCGATTTTGAGTGTGCCTCCATCGGTGACGGAGAGGTACCGGAATGTGGTTTAGCCCGGTATAGGGTTTTACCAATCCAAAGGACAGCCTTGTCACCTTCAGTCCCTTATAAATCGTAAAGAGATTTCCTCTAAAAAAGGATCGAACCACGGACCTTCCGATTGATGTCCTCCTTGACGTATCCGTCAATGGCGAAAAACCGGCTAATTATGTTTTGAGCGGAGATGGCTAGCAAATCCAAATTTAGTTTTAAAAGTCCTGTCACACGGTTGACAGTGCAACTGGCCTGATGAGTCGTATGTGTATCGATAAGTGGGTTTATGGCGGTTCTTTTTGATAAGACGCTTAGCATCCAGATCATCCAAGCGTCTCCTCTCAAAGGTGGTAGAAGCATCAAAGACCGTTTTACGCCACTAGGCCTCTGTACGAACCATTATTACACTTTTCTAGATTCTTTTCAAAAACAAAAACTTATTTAAAATCAACATTATTGCAAAAAACTAATTCTAAAATACTACAAAAGACAATGATATATTCAAATATGACGAAGGTTTAACGTAAAGAAAAAAGTACAAAATGTCTCATTGTAAAATAACTCCTTTGGCCTTTTCTCTATGATAGCGTTCTCTTGCTTTTATTTTTATAGAGTCGATTGAAGATCAGAGTTTCCTTTTATCCTTTCCCTTCTCTATTTTTCTGCATTTTTTTTGTTTTTTTCGTTCTTTATCTGTTTGCAGCAGTTTGAAGTATTGAAAAATCATAAAACTATAGATTTTTATAAGAGAGAAAAATACTCCACAAAAATAACTCATCTTATATTCGTGCAAACGGCAATATGAGACAAGTTGATATTTCCTATTTACCTTAGCCCTATTTAATTTATTTTCAGAATAACTGAAACGGTGGTAAGCCAGGCTGGCGGTCAACAGTAGTATATTTAGGCAGCAACTATTATCTATTCTGTGATTTAGGGCCTGTTTTACAATCAAAAAATAAGTTGTGAGTTGCGTACTTGACAGATAATTTGGCATTATTTTATATTACAATTTTACCCTTAGGACCTGTTTTACAATCAATAAGTAAGTTTTGAATAGCTTACTTGACAGATTCTTTGACATATTTTTAATTTAACATCTGTCTATTTATCTGTCAAGTAAGCTATTCAAAACTTACCTTTCGATTGTGAAACAGGTCTTTTAGTAATGGAATATAAGTAGTAGAAATTAAATATTAGAAAAAATACTAATAATCAACTTGTCTCATACGGTAGTTGATTTTTTCTAGTTCTTCCAAATATTAAAATTTATTTTTAAATAGCATATGAATAAATCAAAACTTACCATTATTTTATCTCTCGGAGTGATAGTCCCTCATCTGAATTATGCTATGTTACGCACACGACTGATATTTTACCGAATCGAAGTCTATGACTCGTTCCTACAGTTATTTTCGACAGCAAGTCTTCATAACTACGCAAATCTTAAGTACCTAAAATCGTGCGACCGACAATTATTGGGTATTTAATTAAAAATAAAGACAAACACTTTTTTTAGACTATTATGTATTTGAGCTTTGATGAGAATTACCCATGTGTAACAAATCTACAGCTTCCTGTGAATATTTAAAATAATATTCCTTACTACATTCGCGGGAAGAATGGGAGCGGTAACACAATGTCTTTTGCCTTACCAAATATATTGTTTTGTCAGATGGTGCATGATGTATAATAACAAGTTTATTCGGGACTTGGCGGAGAAGTATAGCAAGAGCGACGATAAAAAGAAACAGCTTTTCGCTGCTAAAATGTTGAGGTAAGAAATACGAGCGTCAGAAACTGGTGCTCACAGGATAAACCAGTAATCAAAGACATCTCTGACTACGAAAATACACGGTGTTACAGAAATACCCGTAAAGCGGAAAGGGGGTCAAATGGTTCCCTATAAAGAGTTCATTTACAATATTATGTTAAAAACTTAGTATCACTATATGTGTTACCGCCAAAAACCTGACACCTGCATTTAATGTATACTCATGTTTGACAAAATAAAGGAATATAGAATTATTATTATAAAAAATTATTAAATTTTTCATTGATGTGCAAACCCTATTTCAATAATATTAAAGAGTAAACTACGCAGAATGACAGGTGCGGTTCACCGGTTCTCTGACATGACATTAATAGGGTTGACAATATTTTTGGCTTTGGTAATTTATTATATTTTTACGGGTTATTTTGTAACACGTTGTTTAATAAAATAATAAAGGTCGGGTCGTTGTCCTGGATCACTTTTTCGCCGTAACGGTATCATATACCGCGACGGTAAGTAGATACTCCCAGGTATTATAGTAGGTTTACCTATCGATCGGCATTGAGATTGTAATTTTTCGTACGCTTGAGTATGCACATTGGTGTCAAATTGTACCCGTTTTGCGCAGATATTAAGTGAACTAAGCTCAGTGTTACTTATTTTCTCAAAATGCTTATCGAATTTGGTGCTAGTGTAGCTATTCCAGCATAAGACAAATTACATACCCATTACCCATGTCATTCGACCGGAACTGGTACAAGAGTAAGCCTACAGGGGACGCATTTTTTATTCATTAAAAGTGAATCTTAAAGTTGAACATAAATATTTTATCACGTGTAAAATTATTTTTTACATCTCTCATGTTCGGTTTACAGTTACTGATTTTTTAAATTTCAATCGAACTCAGTTGTTCCTCCTCGATCCCCCCGACCCGATCACACGAGCGAACAATCTTCTCCCTCCGCCTTCCAACTCACTATCAAACACTGCACACTCATGCACTAGTGCCACACACCGCACTCGTAGAGCAAGAGTGCGAAGGCCCGGTCTACACAGTTGTACAGTCGACAAAGTTGCCGGTCTACCAGTAGAGTTTTTTGGTCAGCGATATTGGAAAAATTAAAAGCGTTAAAACAGGTTTTAATATTATATAAAATAGATAGAAGTGTATTAGGATATATATGATTTAAATGATTGCTTTATACCTGTTATTGTTTGAAATAATGCTTCCCAAAAAACTCTACTGGTAGACCGCGAACTTTGTCGACTGTACCTGGTCGCTTCTCCCAACGAGTCCCAACCCTCCACTACACGGCGAACTCGAGCGTCCGCGCTCGCGTTGCAGCCGCTCCCCGCACCGGCTATAACCGCCTGGTGGCTCTACTCAGAGAGCGGGACACCCCCGTGGTGGTGCCTCTCTGAGCTAGAAATCCATCAGGTTAGGTAAGCCAAACGAGTGGGTAGGACCGCTTATTGCAGCATTCGCAGAATTAATAGGTAGGTAGGTAAATATTCAAAAATAGTGAATTTGGAAATCCATAACCGAATCGTACGATTTCGAATGCCAATTTGATTTCTATTGTTTAAAAAAAGGTCCCCAGGAGACTACATTATATTTATTTATTTCTTAATATAATTATTTTATTCTATAAATTAATTATTTTATTATTATATAAAATACATCGTTATTTGAGGTTAAATCAGCGATTCTGTCTTCGATTGGTCCTCTGAAACATATTACTATTGGTTGTAATTCCATTTATTTTAAATTACCTTTATGTGGAATTGTTTCTCTACAATTTTCTAGCTGTGAAGTAGACGTTTGTGAAAAAACGCCGTCGCCAAGGTTCATCAAGACCCACCTGCCGCTGTCGCTGCTGCCTCCAGCACTCCTGGACACCTGCAAGGTGGTGCACATCGCCAGAGACCCCAGGGACGCGCTGGTTTCATACTACCATCACCTTAAAGTGTTCTCGGACATACGATATGAAATAGAATTGAAACAACTCTGGAACTTATTTATCAATGACCAGCGTAAGTTTTTAATGAGAATTTAATTTTGTTTGTAAGTTCGTTTCAGTACCTCGTGAAAATTGGTCTAGAATAAGTCAAATTAAAAAAAAAATTACATTTTTACGAGGAAACCACATGGGCCGTTTCTCCATACAGATGAAGTCTCGTATTTCCTTCCAGGAAAATTGTAATAGTTTCTTTATTTAATATTTATTGCACTTAAAACGATACAAAGGGCGGACTTAATGCAACAATCAACATTCGTGAAAATGTAGTCTGAATTGCAATTGAGCGAGAGGTCAATGGTCTTGTAGTCTTAGCAATACCACGGTAATTATATATTATTACCGTGGCAATACACTGCTTTACTTTATTGTATATACTTATCGTATTGTACAGGCTAAATCAACGAGTGTTACAGTCAAGTACCTACCAGTAGAATTGCTTTGCTTTTTCGTATAGTAATTCCCCAGGCCTGTCACCGAAGTAACATTCACAATCACGTCCTTAGAACGCACTCGAATCGAATGACAATGTATGAGAATGATTCGTAATGTAGAAATTCCTATACATTGTTGTTCAATAAGTACGTTAAGGAAACGAACGGAAATGTTACTTTAGCGTTAGGCACAGGATGGTGCAAACTTTTGCGCATTTATACTGTACTGTATTTACATAACGTGCTTTATTGTGCAAATCAATTTTCATTACTTATGCTCCGAAAGTACACTTGAAGTTGTCTGAACAGAGGGACGAAAACAGTATTTCCCTCCCGACGAGCATACGAGCCGATGTTCGAGGGCTTCTTTCGTCCTTAGCCTTATCTACTATTGCAAAGTTTTGTGCAAGCCATTTTATTTGTGCGGTATACCGTTTTACCATTTTAACGCACATGTTTGTAAGTGCAAACAATAATTTGTAGAAATAAGTTTTCGAGCATGTAGCCGAACCTTGAGAATTAATTGTCGACATACGATATATTTTGTCCAATATTCTACGTGTGCGCTAGGACTAAATATGAAGTCCCGCGCGTGGGTAGTGGAGTCGCAGTGTGGACCTTACCTAGCGCGCCCATAAGGGCAGGGAGAACATCAGGGGGTTTTAGTCTGTAGGCCTGGCACTCTGCCGGGCCAGCCCCACACACGCTCGCCGTCGAGCCAACGGCGGGTACGGTGCGGTTACGCATTTGCCCCCGAGAAAAAAAGGATTAAAGATGAAATCTCCTAAGTCATATATTTATTAAATGAGGATATTCACTTAGGAGGAGACAGTGTTAATCGTTATACTTATAATAGAGCAGTCCAACATTGCCTGCGAGTTTCTGTAATACTCCCACGTTCCGAAAAGAAGATCGCAAAATACATCGTCTTATATTACTGTTAAGAGCCGAGCTAATTGAGAGGGATTTTTTAATTTAAAACAATCCAAAATTGTAACTATTTCAGTGGAATGGACTCCGTTCTTCGAAAACGTTAAGGAATCGTGGGCACAGCGCAATCATCCTAATATGTTATTCCTATTTTATGAAGATCTTTTGAAGGTGAGCTGGTTTATCTTGACATAAATCCACTTACTAACATCATTAACTACAACATTTGTTTATTTTTCTATGAAAGTAAAATCTAACGAATTATCAAAAGTCGTAGAACAAACATTGTAGTTAATGATACTACAATGTTTCATTGTAGTAGTTGTACAATTATTATAGTATTATATATTACTATCTAATACCTGTCAGTATTATATGTATATTACTATCTAATACTGAGAGGTTGCCGGTACCTCAAAATTTACCCTGTATAATAGGCTACAAAATTATTATTTCTACGGGAAAATATAAAATTCCCACGGGAAAACAATAAAAACGCGGGCGGAGCCGCGAGCGGAAAGCTAGTAGTGAGATAAAGTCAACGCGTGAGTTTTTTAGGATTACTCACCCGTTATTCTAGAGATTCAAATCTAGACGGTAATTAGGAACTTCGTTATTTGTAATATTATATTTTCATTAAGGACCTGCCATCAGCGGTAAGAACTGTTGCTAAATTTCTGGGGAAGACGATGACTGAAGACCAAGTAAGCCGCCTCTGTGACCACCTCAGTTTCGACAATTTCAAGAAGAATAAGTCAGTCAACGGTGAATTTCTAAGTCAATCTAACGTCACTACCGGCAACGCTTTCGTGAGGAATGGTATGTATTGTAGCTGTACCGACTTGTATTGCAATGCTTTTGATATGTTGGTAGTAGCTTTGGGCCCAGCCCCCCTAGACAAGATGTCTTTCGATTATCGCTATCGCAATCGCTAAATGGACAATGTATGATTTGACAATTGCGCTCAAAAGCTAAGCGAGGGCTCATGTCAAATCGGTGTGCGTTCCCCCAGCAGGAAATTGTGTCCTAGGCCAAATTAAGTTTCATGAATAATTAGAGCGTAATTTGCTATAAATGTGCGCGAAATAAAAAATTTGTGCGCGTTTCCGTTTTGGAAAAAAACGCATACATTTTCCTTCCTTGAAATGCGTCTTATCTAGGGGGGCTGAAACCCTTTTTAATCCAGTCAAAAAGATAGATCCACAGTGGGGTCTAGCTGCGGTTATGTGCAACCTCACCTTAACTAATCGAGGCATACGCACTAAAAAGTTCTAAATATCTGGAGAAGTAGTCTACCACCAGCAGATATTTTTAATTATTGAAATCAAATAAGTCTACTCCTACTTTGTGCCAAGGAATAGGCTCAACATAATGACTGCACAATGTTTCTTCAGTATTTTTGCGCCTGTTGGTAAGGCAAATAAGACAAGAAATTATAAATGTTTCAATATCAGTAGTGTTAATATGAGGCCAGTACACTGAGTTTTGAGCGGGACTTTGACAACTTTTAATGCCTTAATGTCCTTCATGTAGTATTTGTAGAATTGTATTTCCAAGTGAGTTTGGAACAATAATACTATTATTTTTTACTAACAGGCAATTTATCACATGAAGTTAATTTTTTAAGGGAAAATTTGGTCTAACATTTATAGGCACTGACTTTTTGTGTTCCGGCCAGCCATTTTTACAAAAGTTGATAACACTAATAAGGTCTTGATCCTAACAAGTGTGATCTTGAAATTGTTGTAGTTTTTCATTGCTTAGGGCAGGAGATTTCACAACTAGATTAATATGAAGATCAATGTCTCCATCCAGATCAGTCAATGCATAGTCATTTTGAGCGCTTCTAGATAAAGTGTTGGCAACATATAAAAATTTCCCTGGTTTGTAAGTTACATTAAAGTCATATGGCTGAAGACGAAGCATAATCTTCAAAGGATTATGCTTCGTCTTCCTTGCAGGAATGTTAAATATTGGTTTTTTGAACAGTGATATAATAGGTTCCTTCAGTTCCTACTAGTAGTATGACGCCCATATATGTATTGATGAAACTTTGTGCAGGCATATAGCTCCTTTTCAATTTGGGAATATGCCTGCTGTGTAGGATTTAAAGATGCGGAACCATAGGCGATGGGTTGCTGGTTGTGACTAATCATAGCACCCATTGTATCGTTGAATGCATCTACTGTATCTACTGTAGTAAGGTCTCGCATTTCACAGGGAGAACTTGACTTTTTAAAGGCGGGACTATCTCTTACGATAACAAGGGAAAGTTGACCACTCACTTGGGTATGCCGTGGGACTGGTCCATCGGCGGCCGCTCCCCTGGTGCTCCCATACCCCTCTAAGTCACTCTCCGAAACCTTTTCACCCCCGATGTAGTTACGTTCGGGAAAGGGAAGACCAACGAATTCACCCTCTAGAACAGTGGTTCTTAACGGGTGGTCGGCGGACCGCTGATGGTCCCTGGAAGCATCCGAAGTGGTTCGCGAAGCCATCCCCAAAATAATATTATAGATATAACAAACAACACTTTATTCATAAACTGTTATTTGTCTAGAATTGATGGTCCAGGGCTAGAGAGATATTTGTAAAGTGGTCTTTACTGCTCTAGAGATAAGCCCAGCAATATAAACAAGGTGGGACATCATCGCCTAATTTGTAACCGCTAACAACGCTATTCGAATTATCTGTCAGCGTACAACATTGCCTTCGTATTATTGCTGTATCGACATTCGACACACTAAACAACATTTTTATTTTAATCGTAGGAAAATCAGGTGGATGGAAAGAATGTTTCGACGAGGAAATGAAGCAGCAAGCCGCTAAATGGATGGAAGACAATTTGCGCGACTCTGACTTCAATTTCCCTGGACAATGAAAACTGATTTTATTCTCCTATCTTGAAGCACTAATATTGAGGAGTTCGAATAAAATAATGACTTTAGTGTAAACAACGCCTACCAGGAACGTGGGCATTTTACTAAAGTTACTAATAACTTCGAAATATCGACTAAAATGGATGAATGCTCATAGTATTTCATTTAATGCAAAATAAATGTTTACAATTTAGTTTACGACTTTTATTTGTGTAATTTTTTGAGATCATTTTGATTGAAACAAATCGTTTTATTTATATTTAGGTAGTTAATAGATACTTTCCTATTTACAAGAATGAGAAATTACTTTTCATTTTCAACAAGGCACATTAAATCGAAAACCATTTCGAGTTTGAAAAAAGCTCAAGATATCGAGATAAAAAATGTCCAACCAGAAGTAACCTACAAACATACATACTCACACACATAATAAGGATTATATTTTCCTGGGATCCCATCACATGATCCTGACTTTAGTAACGATGGGACCAATCGGGGAGTAGGTATACCCTCTCAAACAAAATACAATTTTCCAAATCGGTTAATAAATGACACAGTTCATCATCATCATCATCATCAGCCCACTCACGACCACTGCTGGACATATGCCTTTCCACTGAGCACGATCCGCGGCTACACTCTACCAGCTTTTGCCAGCCACCTTGCGAAGATCGTCGCTCCACCAAATCTGAGGGCGTCCTACACTTCGCTTGCCGACGTATGGTGTTCACTCTAGCACCAATTTTCCCCAACGGTTATCGGTTCTGGGGTTGATGTGGCCAGCCCATTGCCACTTTAGCCTGCTTATTCGGTGAGCTATGTCGATAACCTTCGTTCTCTGTCGGATCGTCTCGTTCCTGATCTGATCCTTCAGAGCGACTCCGAGCATAGCCCTTTCCATGGCTCGCTGAGCGACTTTTAATTTGTGGACTAACCCTACCGTGAGTAGCCATGTTGTTACTTTTTTACAGTGGCCATGTAAAAAAGACCTACAATCGAAAGATACGAGTAAACTCCTCCTTTTTGTGAAGTCGGTTAAAAAATGAAATTACACTGGAACTCGCAACTAAAAAGTTTCGTTAAAGTTGCTTTTAAAAAAGTTTTATCATAGCGTTCCTTAATTTCTTTAAAATTATTCAAATATTAACTGATAGTTACCCACATGGTGTTCTTTTATTGTCAAAATTAATAAGTAGTACTAGGGGCAAAATTAATCGCCCGTAGACCGTAGTACTACCGGACACGTGAGTAGTACCACGGACAAAAAAATACCCGTAGAACCAACGGTATTACCACGGGTAAGCACTGGTGAATGTATGAGAATGATTCACGGTGAGGAATCATTCCCATATACATATTTTGTTATTTTCGAACATCGTTACCGTTATTGAATTGTAACACATCACATCGTAATTGTTTCACACTACACACACACATTATTATAGGCCACATTGTTATTGTTTTAACATTTGTTTATCTATACTAATATTATAAAGAGGAAAGCTTTGATTGTTTGTTTCTTTGTTTGTATTGAATAGGCTTCGAAACTTTTTTTTTATTGCAAGAAAGTTGGCAAACAAGCAAACTGCCCACCTGATGGTAAGTGGTAATAACAGTCACCTATAATACATGTGGCTCTTGTGAGATTCGCAGCAAAACTGCAACCCCCACAAGAACCACAGTGTACGTTGCCAACTTGTGGCACAAGATGTAAAGTCACAGTACCCAGTAATTTCACTGCCATATCTTACCCTTCAAACCGGAACACAGCAATGCAAGCACTGCTGCTTTGCGGCAGAAATAGGTAAGACGGAGGTACCTAAGCAGACGACCCTGGTACAGAGTCTCCCTCCAGTAACTACTGAACCGATTTTGATGAAAGTTGGTATAGGGATAGTTCGAGACCAGGGGAAGGACATAGGGTAATTTTCCTACGGGAAAACAAAAATAACGCGGGCGAAATCGCGAGCGGAAAGCTAGTGTACAGTACAATAAAGAATTATTATATTGATACTTTGTCTAGGCCCTCAGCTGTGCTCGGTTTCGGCGCTGATTTGTTAGCTGTTATCCTTGAGGTTATTTTAATATAATAATAATATCTTTATTTCATTTAAAAACAAGTATAAAGTTTTTTTTTACTTAAATGGTTTTATTGAAAATGAACATAATAATAATCATACATAATTGCATTGTTATTGGATCTAAAGTTGCATACCAAATTTCAGCTCAATCGGACACAGGCAAGAGGGTCTTTAGCTTGCAAGATTTGACCCAAACAATCAGGGCAAGCTAAATAAAACCGTTTAAAAAACACAGTGCAAGGTACTTGATCTATGACTCCTGCACTAGGCTATGCCTGTCTTGTGGAAATCAAATTTATAACAAAACAAAAATAAATTAAATGAAAACGCTCCAGTATTTATGTGTGTGTGTGTACGTTATGTGTAAATATCACACACATAAATACTGGAGCGCTTTTATTTGATTTGTAAATTAAATGAGAATGAGTAAAAAAGCATATTATGTAAATAAATGCATAATAATAGGTGTAAATAAATACGTGCATAGAATCTTAAAAACGGCTTCCGTTCCGTTATCATGCATTTATTTACATATGCTTTTTATAATCAAAGAAAAACAGGATAGGTATAGGTAAGTTTGGGTTTTATAAGCCCCACTATCAGGATCTTGGCACAGGGTGAGATCAAGATCTCTTCGGATTGCTCATATTCACAGGTTAATAATAGGCAGATAGGCTCATTAAGTCAAATCAAATACACGCTTTGGAGAGATGGTAAACTCGAAACAAAAACCCTATACAGCCCTTCTGGCTAGTTCGATTTAGTGGGCCAAGTAATTCTTGCTTAAGGAGCGAGTCGTGCTTTAAAATCGGTACGTATATTGGTTAAAGTGAGTGTGAATGACCACCAAAGATGATTTGGACACACAAGTGAGGGCAGTGGGAGCGGAGGCGAAGCGAAGTATCTAGGCTCATTTTTATGTTGGCCTCGTGAAGATGGGACTGTTTTAAGTCACATACATATATTGACAAGTTTGTTGTAAATGCAAGGAAATAAGTATATTTTGAAACACTGAACAAAGACCGTTTTATCGATACAGACGCGCGCACAACGCAATACGAAAATGTGTAAAGCCTTGATCAAGGTGGAACCAAAGTAAAGTCTTGTTGTGAATTGGCAGCCCTTAGATGTGAAAAAAGTCCTCTGTTAATTTGAATATATGTAGAATTAGACTTGAAAAAAATATTTTACAAAAAATAAAAACCGATTTCAAAAACACTGAAAAGTTAAAAATAATATAAGAATAGGTACAGACAACATCACACTTCTTTCTATATTGAAGTCGGTGCCAAACGATCCTTTCGTAGACTTAATTCACCTGCTTAATTCACCTAGGTGCATTAAGTCAACCAAGTAGTATACCTTATTCACCCAGGTGAATTAAATCTACAAAATAGTACTTTTATTCACCTGGGTGCATTAAGGCTACCAAATAATATTTTTTATTCACCCAGGTGAATTAACTCTACCAAATACTATTCTTTATTCACACGGGTGCATTAAGTCTATATTTTTATTCACCCGCAGGCCTAGCACGGCGCATGAACTACAGAAGAGAAAGTGACTAACCCTCGTCCCGTCGCGCTTCATTGTTATATGAGAGAGCGAGAAGAAAAATGTTATTTGTCTCATGTCCTGTTTTGTCCACGGTCCGTGCTACGCCTGCTGTGTTTGATAAGTATATCTAAGACATTGGGAAATGGTGTCAAAATGAACTTCCTAATATTTTTTATTATCTTTAACAGCACTAGTCATAAACGGATTTCTTTAACGCGTCATTTCTAAAAAATGTCCTACTGTAATGCTTTCATCCGATAAACTTAACTGAGCCTTTTGAATGATTTCATCGTTAATCTGACCAGTCTGCCTGCGTTTTCTAGGATTGCGTATCATATATGCATCTCTTTTGAAAGCATTTAGTTCTTAAAGTAAATTTTGATTGTTTCGTCGAAAGCGGCTATTTAACGAAAGGTGCCACCCTCAATATAATTATTTGTTCGGTGTCGTTCACCACACACCACTTCTTTCTAAAGCCGGATTTCATCCAGTAGGTCTTAAAATAATTGAGAAAGGATTGTACTTCCTTACGATTTGTGTATTGTTTTACAATATAGTTCCATCCTTCGATTATTTGTTGTTCTGGTAGTAATGCCAAGTTAGAGCAGAGGTAAATACATCGGTGATTATTTTTAGATTTATTTATATTCAACTCCTACGGTGAACCTGCCCACCTGCGAAGTTGTATGTGAAGTCAACCAATCCGCACTGGGCCAGCGTGGTTTAACTAAGGCCTAATCGCCCTAACTAGTTAGAGTAGGCTCGTGGCCCTCGGTGGGAACGTATATGAGCTGTGATGATGATGATGATCTATATTCAAGACTTTACCTTTTTGTCTTAAGCTTTCACGAATGTGATAATCACAGCCCTTCACGATACAATCGGGAAACAATGATGTAATACTAAATGTTGTGATTATTACATCATTGTTTGCTGTAATTGTTGTAATTATATTATGTTATTTTGTTTTGAAGTATTTCTAATGTAAGTGAATTGTAAAATTCTTATGAGAATAAATATCTTAAACCATAATAGCTTTCATTGTACTATATTCATAATCGCAAGTTCCTTCACGATACAATCGGGAAACAATGATGTAGTAGCTTTTATTGTACTATATTCATAATTGCAAGTTTTCAGTCTTTAGAAATTTGCGACATTATCATTTTGAACATAATTGTAGGAGTTTAAATCTTTATGTGATATCATGTCAGGCATAAATAAGAGGTGTTATATTGGTATTCTGAATGTCACTGCCACAATCCCCCTGTATTGAATTAATCTGGCAGAATGATTTGGGGCATAGTTTAAAAGTACCATCTCCGGAAAAGTGCTTCAGCTGTCTCATCTTCAATCTACTTTCTTTAGAACATAACAATTTTTTTCTGACACCATCACAATAATTAAAGTCGGCTAATAAGAAATCCTCAAACTCATTAGGGATGGCAATATTGGCAAATATTATTATAAATAATTTTCGGTATTCCTATTTCTTTTTCTAAAAAGTCCTGATTTGATGGCATCAATAAAGGAGATGTTTCAATTTCGGCTATGAACATGTACACTGTACAGTACATTAAAAAATGTAAAAAAATGAATAAAATTACATTGCCTGATATTTTCAGCCGTTAAACCGTGTACAAAAATATTTTATAGCATCCAAATAAAACCAATCGATAATCAGGGTGGCTGCGATACACCGATATTTTTATGACCGACTTTTTGTAGTTCGCGTGCGTTGCAACGTAAAAATCCATGTCTCATTTTCCACCGCCAATAAATCGGTCACCGATAGTCGGTCGAGTGCGAATGCGCCAAGTCTGTCAGTGATTATTATATTAGGTTGGGGAAAAAGTCTTTTCGCATTATAGTAAGTATGTATAAACTTGTAATAAAATCTCTTTGGCTATACTATTTGTATCTGGCTGGTTTTGGTATCATTGAAAGTTTAAATTTTAAAGAACATAATTCCAAATTCAAATTAGGAAAATGTGTGATTTTCATTTGTTTTTCGTACCGCCAAGATGAGTGAATCTAATGAAGAAATTCGATACATTTTAAAATTTTACTACAAAAAAGGTAAAAATGCAACGCAAGCCGCGAAAAAAATTTGCGATGTTTATGGACCTAGTGCAGTGTCTGTGAGAGTAGCACAAATTTGGTTTAAGCGTTTTCAATCCGGAAATTTTGATGTCAAAGATGCACGTCGCTCTGGTCGCCCTATTACAGATAAAATGGATGCCATTTTTGAAAAAGTGGAGCAAGATCGGCATGTCAGTAGTTACGACGTAGCTGAAGAACTGGGAATTGTCCACAAAACAGTTTTGGCGCATTTAAAAAAAAATGGGTACACAAAAAAGCTCGACATTTGGGTACCTCACGAGCTCACTGAAAGAAACCTAATGAACCGTGTACTCATTTGTGATTCTTTATTACGACGTAATGAAACCGAACCATTTTTGAAGAAGCTGATAACTGGTGATGAAAAGTGGATCACGTACGACAAGAACGTGCGAAAAAGGTCGTGGTCAAAGGCCGGTCAGGCTTCACAGACTGTGGCGAAACCCGGGTTAACTCGCAACAAGGTGATGCTGTGTGTGTGGTGGGATTGGAAGGGCATTATTCATTATGAGCTGTTACCACCAGGCAGGACCATCGATTCTGAACTCTACTGCGAACAACTGATGAGATTAAAGCAAGAAGTTGAGAGAAAGCGGCCGGAATTAATGAACAGAAGGGGTGTGGTTTTTCATCATGATAACGCTAGACCTCACACATCTTTAGCCACTCAGCAAAAATTAAGAGAGTTTGGCTGGGAGGTGTTAATGCATCCGCCGTATAGTCCTGACCTTGCACCTTCAGATTTCCACCTGTTTCGGTCTCTTCAGAATTCTTTAGGCAGTGTCAGGTTAACATCACGAGAGGACTGCCAAAACCACTTGTCGCGGTATTTTGACCAGAAGTCCCAAAATTTCTATAGCAATGGGATCATGTCCCTACCTACAAGATGGCAAAAAGTTATCGAACAAAATGGTACCTACATACTTTAGTTAAATGTAAATAAACTATATTAAAAAATGTTTTGAATTTTCTTAAAAAATGCGAAGAAACTTTTTCCCCACCCTATTATTTCTTGACTTGATGACCTGGCTATAATATTTTGGACTTTTGTATGCTGCTAACCTGTTTACCACGGCTTAAGGCTTATTTCAACGAACTAAGATATAGCTCTAGCGACTTGGATTTTGACGATTATCATCATTTCCTTTAGCTTTTAGAACGGTGAGTATTCTTGTGTAAATGTGTAAAAAAGTTATCAACTACTTGACCACAATAGTTTCAAAACGTGTTTAAGTTTTCTTAACGATTTAATTGCGATTTCAAATAAATATTTATTACTCTTTTTAGTTCATGTACATAATAGATATTAACGTTTAATATTGGTAGGGAGTTTAACGATAACTACTACATGTGTGTTTATTTTCAGGCTCACAATAACTCGCTGTGTGAATTGTGACTCCCTTTTCAATGAAAATGGTAACCAACTTTATCTTCTGACTGATATTGGAGCAGAATTAGTTTCCATCATAGAGCAAAAAATGGGTCATGAGGTAATCAGTGTTTACTAATCACCCTTAATTTTTCACAATATGTATAATATTAAAGTGTATCTGAAAAAATGGTTCTTGTTTTTTTAATATGACATTGCTTCATTCTTTTATTTTTAGATCGATCTTGCTGGTGTTTTGTCTGAAAACTGTTTTAATTCGGCATTACAAGAATTGCAGACTGTATCAACAACATCTCACACACATCAATTGCCTGAAGTGCAGTCTGCACCAGTATATCATGACACATATGTTTGTGTTTGGTGCAGGTCATCATATCAGAGAAGAACTCAATTCTCTTTTAAGAAGGCCCAGAGAGAAATGAAATCACTTAAAGGATAATATCCTATAGTGGTCAGTTGACTTATGATAGCATTGCCTACAATTCTTTACAAGATGTCACACATGTACAGTAAGCTCCTTATAAAGCTGTTTGACCTTTGGACCGATCTTATGGTGCTCGTAATAGTGGCGGTTTTTGTAGGGTAAATGTATGCTTGAATGGGAGCTTACTGTACCTACAAACAAATCTGTATCTCAAAATATTAATCATGTATTTTTGCAAATTATATTCATTTTATATGGTTTTATTTCTATTAATAGATTCCAGATAATGCATATATCATGTTGGGTCCGAGTTAGATGAATTGTGCAGCAACACATGAAAATTGAATCAAGTCAATATTCAGTCAGTTACACCTACTCATAATATTAATGTATGTGTATGTTGTGGAGTAGCACTAGTCAATGGCGATCACATACTCTGCCAGATGGCTCTGAGTGGAATGTAGTAGCATCAAGAATTTTTCCCAGAGAGGTATGGGGTAATTTAAAAAAAATCATGCATGCATGAGTGATTTAAAAATTCATGGAATATTGTTTTGATCTGAATTTGTTTTTTGTATTTCTTTAGATAGCAGAGTTTGCTATGCATGCTGGGTGTCTGCTCAGCGGAATGCTCATCGACAGACTGTCCAAGACGAACAGGGTGACTAGAGTCCACTACAATAAGATCAAAATAGGAATAATTGTGTTTGGTGCAAGTCTTCATTGATTCGAAGGCGTACACATTTATTGTGACCTGGACCTGAGATAGATTAAATTGCCACAAGGATTTTTCCTAAAGGGGTAACACAGTTTAATTTAGTCTAACCAGAACACTAACATTGCCAAATAATTAAAGAAACACTGTACTTATACTATACTTTTGAAATTTACTTTGCCTAACATTAAGTTCGTTAAGTTTTTAGATGTCAGTCATTGATTTACTACCAAACGTAGATAACGCATGAACGATCGAAAAGTGGGCCGGTGAAGAACTGCTCAATCGCGACTCGTGCAGTTCCTTTCCATAGTGAGTGATTAGCTGTCGGCACGGAAACATGCCGAAGTGCGCATTCAAAAGTTGTGGTAACAATAGCCAGAAACGGCAGAAAAAAGACGGGATTTCATATTTTGCGTGAGTAAACTCATTACACATCTTATCGTGTATTCAAATATTCGATTTATACGTAAAAACCATTAAAAAACTATTATTTTAATCATAAACATGTCGCTTCGCGTCAGTGTCAGTACATCACAATCGTCTCGCTCGCACGGGCATCGTATTACGATGTGCTATCTCATTCATGCGTTGAAGCGACAACGCGATAAGCAATTTCAAGCATTATGTTTGAGAGTATAAAGTTGATATTTTCTTGTAGAAATTACTAAAACGTCGTTTGCTCTGTGGCTAGGTATGAAATGATGTAACTTCCCACCGTTGTACTTAAAATAGTTGCCGTAATAATGCAGAATAAGGTTGAATATACGGTACTTTCTTTATGGTAATTTTCATTCGGGCGTGCATATTCAAGTATATATCAGCGAGTACAAATGTATAGTCGATTAGGTGACAGATTTCAAGCGCGTTTTTGTATGAAGCGCTCTATCTACGTTTGGTAGTAAATCAATGATGTCAGTTATTAAGGAATGTCATTTATTTCACAGATAGATCACAGAGAAGATAATGCACTTGCATGTAGTGAGTGTTGGGCCCAAGCTCAACAAAATATACTTCTTCACAATGTGGCACAGGAGCACAATATACCCACAGATTATATTGATTTGGATGAGTTCACACATACGCCTGATTCCAGTAGCCAGTGTTTTATTCCTGGGTGTTTACAACCGGAAAGATTAAATGTTCCAGATTATTTAAGAAAGAGAGTTGACCACAAATAAAATATTTATTACTAAAACTGCTAGTCTGTGCCGAACATCAGTCAGAGTATAATTGGAACATTTTGGATGAACATATATTTAGTAATTCTTTCAGTAAAAATACTTTGGAGGCAATTTTAAAGTTAAGTATCTAAGGGGGTGACAATAATATGCAATTGAATTTTGAAAATATTGATTTGATGAGTGACAGTATTTTGGTACTTTGAGTGGGCTCGGCATCAAGCTAACATACAAGGGCCGGCATCATTTCTAGATGGAATATTAATAAATGAAATAAAATAAACATTTTTAAAACAGTGTTTTATTTATCAGACTGAACCCTAACACCTTACACACTTTTTACTACACTTAAAAGGCACTCACTCGACTTCAACTTTAAACCTTCCCAATAACACAGGATATGCAAACAACTTTTAACAAAACTGAATATAATCAACACAATCTGCCTGTTGTGTACCATATTATTATAATATAAGGCTTCTTTAGCATTCACATACTTCACTTAGAACGTTGGTTATTGGGTTCAAGTTATGCACTAAAAATAGATTTAAGTACATACACTTTTCTGAGTGCTGGATGATTACTTGATCTTTTACAGTGTTGCGCTATAACTTTTAATAGAAGCACAAGCTGCTTTTCTGTAGACATATTGGCTAAGGTGGTTTCGAATAACTAGTCCTATTTCATCATAAACACTTTACTACACTTGAAAGGCAATCACTCGACTTCAACTTTTAACCTTCCCAATGACACAGGACATGCAAGCCACTTTTAACAAAACATTCAATATAATCAACACAATCTGCCTATTGTGTACCATATAATATAATGCTTCTTTAGCGTTCACTTACTTCACTTGGAAGTTTGGTTATTGGCTTTTGGTTATGCAGTATAAATAGGTCTAAGTTCACTTTTCCGAGTGTTGGGTGATTACTTGAAGTTTTGCACTAAAACTTAATAGAAGCTCAAGCTGCTTTTTAGTTCACATATCGTAAGGTGGTTTCGTATTCGTAATAGTCACAAGAACTGTTCAATCATATTTCAGGAAGCTCATAAAGAAATCCGTTGATATAGGTATTGATAATGATTAATTATATAAATAATTGTATCTATTTACGTTCAATTCAATTCAATTTTAAGATTACGGAATTGTTTGTAAACTGTAGTGTCGTGTGTTAGTTTTTTTTTATTTTCCAATTATTTTTTGACGTTATACAGTGTTGCCATTATATTGATGTTATAAAACTGTCATTGATCATCAAAAAGTATAATGTACACGAAAACAACAAAAAAATAACTAAAATTAATTGCAAAGTAATGTTTAATTTTTATTTCCCTAGCATAAAAACCACTGTACATACTCATAGCCGGGACTCCATACAAACCTGAAACATCTCCTTAAAATTAGACATTTTAAAATTGTTTTATTTTTTTAAAGATGAATTAATATTATTTTTATCCACTATTTGATACGATATTGAAACTTAAAAGACGCAAATATGCAGTGACATTGTTAAAAGACTATCATTAGAATCAGTAGCAGTTATGAGTTTCTGGTTATGAGTGGGTGCGAGATTGACATAGCATGGGCCGTGGACAAAACGGGACAAAAGACAAATAATATGTTTCTTCTCGCTTTCCCATATAACAACGAAACAAGACGGTACGGGGGTTAGTCAATTACTCTACTATAGTCTACGCGTCGTGCTAGGCCTGCAGGATTTATAAATGGAATAGGTTACAAAACTCGCAACAACGAATGGTTGATTTTAATGCACGCAGGTGAATTAAACATGCGAAATAAGTGTACTTAATTCACCTGGGTGAATATAACTATACTATTTGGTAGCTTTAATGCACCTAGGTGAATAAAAATATTATTTGGTAGATTTAATTCACCTGGGTGAATAATGTATACTATTTGGTTGACTTAATGCACCTAGGTGAATTAAGCAGGTGAATTAAGTCTACGGAAGGCAAACGATAATCTCCTAGAAAGTCTTAAAATTTGTCACCGACTTCGATATCGAAGTGTGATCTTGTCTTTACCTATTCATATATTATTTTTAACTTTTCTGTGTTTTTGAAGACGGTTTTTATTTTTTGTAAAATATTTTTATTTTTAACTTTTTTGTGAATGAAATCTTTTTAGTGAAAGAAACTCAAATATAATACCAGCTCACATTCGCTGAACTGGTATTAAATTAGGGTTTCCCTAAATTTTCATGGGATCCCATCATCAGATCCTGACTTTGGTGACCTTGGGACGTTGGGAACATACACACAAAAAAACATACGCATCGAATTGAGAACCTCCTCCTTTTATTCAATAAAATTTCATTCAATAAAAGTTGAAAATATATTACAAAAAATAAAATCCGACTTCAAAAACATTGAAAAGTAAAAAATTATATAAGAATAGATACTCGTACATACAACATCACACTTCCATATTGAAGTCGGTGCCAAATTAGCCTTATGAAGGTACCTAAGTTTGTTCGATCTACACTACACTCGAAAGTCCAAATCATAGGACTATGTGGGGTTAGCCTTTATAAATCACCAACTTTCACAATTTTCTACGCAAAAGAGTATTATGGTTCAACAAATTTAATTTTCTAAAATAAATAAAGATGATTTTGATGTCTTCTGAATTCGAATGCTATTGGTGTGTCGATTTCAATTGTTTGTGCGGGTCGGGAGTGGATGAAGAATTATATTAAGAAACCGGCCAAGTGCGATAGTTGGTCTCGCGCACCGAGGGTACCGCACAAATTCGTCTAATGGTCATTCTATCTATATAGTTATTCTTCTAGTCAACCTTAGGGTGGCGCAGAAAAAGTAAATGCGGTAGATCTACCGAGAAATGGAACAGCTGATTTAGAATATCATCATCATCACAGCTTATATACGTCCCCACCGAGGGGCACGAATCTACCCTAACTAATTATGTTAGGGCGATTAGGCCTTAGTCAAATCACGCTGGCCCAGTGCGGATTGGTTGACTTTACATACACCTTTGAATTACTTCGTAGGTTTATGCAGGTTTCCTCACGATGTTTTCCTTCACCGTAGGAGCGTCAGATAAATGTACATATAAAATCCGTGAAACGAAAAACACATTGGTACACGGCAGGATCGATCGCGTGCCTTCCGAGTCTACTCGGGGCACAGTCCAGTGCCGAAGCCACAGTGCCACCGACTCTCAGAATATCATGTTAAATTCTAATACCTACATAATTAAAAAATAATATATACCATGTTTGGTCAATATCCTTTTTTACGTTGGGAAATGCATACCGCGCTTGGAAAAACGCGGGGCTATGTCGGACTCCCGCGACCACTGAAGGCAAAGTGCCATCCAGAAACCGCAGCCTTTTTTTTTTTTCTCGTGGGGAATGCGCAACCGCACCGTACCCACCGTTGGCTAGACGGCGAGCGTGTGTGGGGCTCAACCGGCAGAGTGCCAGGCCTACCCACTAAAACCCCTCGGTGTTCTCCCTGCCCTTTTAGGGCGCGTGTAGTAGGGTCCACAATGCGACACCACTACTCACGCGTCCGGGCTAGCCCGACCGGTCGGTCGGGCTATTTATCGCCAAGGGGGGATTGTCCGAGAACACCAGGACAATCCCCAGACGGAGAAGCCTTACGGCGGCGTGCACGGGAGCCGACCGTGCACGCAGGCTTCACGGCAGGGTCATCAGACAGGCATTGCTTGAGCGAATGCCCGTCTTCTCCTGCCTATCCGTCTGCGGCGGAGGGGAGCGGCCTGAGGATCTACCTCCCGCTCCCTCTCCGCAGCCTCCTTCTGCGAGATGACATCTTCGCAGAAGGAGGCGACAGCCCCCCATTCCGCTTCGCCGCGGAGCATGGCCACGACCATGCTCGGCAACGAAAGGTCTCCGCCTCCCAGCGCAGCGTTAAGTTCGCTGCGCTGGCGTCGCCAAGCCCAGCACACCAACAGGGTGTGCTCGGCCGTGTCGTCGGGAGCGTCGCAGTGATGACACTGCGGCGTTTCCTCCCGACGTGCAACTCGGTACAGGTAGTGACCGAAGCAACCATGTCCGGTCAGTACCTGCACCATGCGGAATGAAAGGCTGCCCTGCCGGCGCCCAACCCACTCCTCCAATACCGGACGGATCGCCTCGATCGTCCGGTGGCCGGCAGCTGGGAAGGCGAGTGCCTCACCCCACCGGCGCAGAGCCTCCCTCTGCGCCTGGGTACGAACTACCTCCAGCTCCTGTGGGGCAGATCGTCCCCCCGTTCTCTGACGGCAACCCGATGCCGATACACCTCCGACTGGACGCGTGCATCGACATCCCACGGCGTTTGACCCGCAAGTACGCAGGCCGCACCGTGGCTAACTGTGCGATAAGCTCGCACGGCCCGGGCTGCTATGACCCTCTGTCGCGGAGTTCCGCGAATACTCTGACTACTTCCGGTAAGAAACGAAATGAATAAATTGATACAATGATTATGTTTCTAATATTGTTATGGGTAATAAATAAATTATGAATCTAATTATGTGAATTATTAATGTTACCGATACTACCAGCAGCATTCCCAATTCCTTTGTCAGTATAAATAGCGTTGTGTCGACTCAGTGGTAATAATGGTATTGTACTGTGTCGGTATTTTAAGAATGCTATTCTGCTTTGCCTATAAGGCAGACATGTGGCTTGCTCTTGTGACTTGTTCACTTCGGTTCTGAACATCATAGTGATCAGGTGAGAAAGGCGAGACCTGGGAGCGAAGAAAGGTGCAGCAGGTGAGAGTGTGAACTGGCCAAGTGGCGGGGTTATAAATAATATAAGGATATATTATGGTAAGTGCCTGATGGCTTAGTTAAGAATTGTGCAAGTTCATGAAGTATGGTCCATCTGATATGTTCAACCACAGAACACTGGAAGAGGTTTCTATGTTCTATGTTCTGTGTGTCCAACAGTGGCCGGAGGTGTAAGCTCGGCCTCTCCTGATCTCTGCCTGGGGGCGTACACTGTTGCGTCAAGGGCAGCCTGGGGGCGTGCATTGTTGCGTCAAGGGCACTTGGTCTGGACCACGTGAGGCATCTGGTGATGCAGGCGATGAAACCGCCTAGTTGTGTGAGAGAGATCAGGAGTGTCAGTTGCGAGGCATGGGCAGACTATAGGGGAGGTTGGAGGTCTGTGAGGGGGTGAGCCCCCGTGGTTGTGTTGATGAAGGGTTGTGTTGTTGAAGGCAGCTCTCGCGGTCCCCCTAACGGAAGGGACAGGTGTAATACGTCCTAGATGCGTCTAGGTTTCCTGTCGTTACTGAGAATTTCTCGGCTTCCGTGCAGAGAGTAAAGCGGGCCGTATGACCCGCTCCATCGAGTATGGCTCTCAATACGTATAGATAAGACGATACTTCGTGAACAACCTATGTTACTCCTTAAAGTTATTAATCCGTTTTTGCTCTTATGTCGTGTAATCTATTGTATGCATAACGGTTCATATAAAACGCCACGACATAAAATGGTGGAGGTGCTGGGATCTATATTCGAGTATAAAAGGGCTTGAATTACGAGAATCCCGACGGGTTATGTTGGATTACTATTTTCCCGGTGATTGGAGTAACATTCGCCCACGTGTTATTTGTGAGGTTGGAGTAATATTACAAGAATTATTTTGTTAGGGCATTGAGTTTTGAAAACCAGTGAACTGCTGTGAGTGCTGTGACCATTTGTTTACGTTTAAGTTTCTTCACTTACGGAATCGTATTAAATAATTATTAATTATGGTTAGGCAGAGAGAGGAGCCGGGGTGGTGAAGGTGAATGTTAATGCATTATAAAGTGGCCACTTAAACCTGCACCTGGGTCATAAGCCCCAGGCACCGCTCTTGGCTCTCTTCTCTGCAACGCGATAGACCGAGCACCCGCGTGGAATGCTAAGTTATCGTCTCTCCTTGGGATTAACCTAACAATTTCGTTAAGTTAACGTTTACTTACGAGGTTCTTTATAATTTACCTACCTATTATTTGAATATGCAAATTTTGTAATGAGTCCAGTAATCATTGATTACTATGGTTCGGATATTAAACGGGCTACCCGAAGCAATTAAATAAAATTAATTATCAGTCTGCCTTACTCCTATGTGTATCTACCTTCCTTTATTTGTGTTAAATGTTAAATGTCTTTGTTTATTACAGTTACGGAATTACGTTCTTGTCTTTTATTCAAAGGTGTTCTTTGAATTCCTACGTTTAAAAAAAAAAAAATATGCTGTGTGTTCTAAAACGCGTTTCAATATTTTGTGGATAAAGTTGGTGCCGATGTGTTTTAATATTTCGGTAAATTTTATTAATGTTTATAACCTTTACACAAGTTTTATTACCACCTTTTCAACGGGAACTTGTGTAGTAATAATTGTTTTTTATTTCGTTTGTATACATCCGCAATACACAAAGGTCTTTGCTTAATAATGATCAAATCGCTTGTGCGTACCAGTCAGTGGTATCGACAAATTTTTATAATACTAAATTTTTTGGGTAATATATATATATATATGTGCGGTATGTTGGTTGTAACTCACGGGGCGTAATAGCGCCCAGTGTGGGTAACCAGTGTACGCGCGTGTGTTGTGCGACGCTTTTCAGCACGCTTGTGAGGAAAATAAATAAAGACTGAGTTTCTTGATTAAATAACACAAATCATACACGCGTGTTTATGAGCTGCTTATGTATATAAAAAAAAACCGGTAAAATTAGACCCACTTTACGAGCAAGTGTGTTGAAAAAACAAATAATCAAATTGTGGCCTAAGCTCCGCTAGTAGTATTTGATCTGAGAGCCTAACCTTGGGTATATGTGTTCTGTGGGGCCTAAGGCTGTGACATAATGGTCAAATTAATCGTATATTTCAATTACTAAAAAAAAAAGCGGGAAGAGAGGAATTTGTTTAACTGTGGAGTTTTACCGACACCTATTTGCCAAATGAAAATAGAGTCCAAAGAGTAGTTTTATATACGGGGAATAGAGTCGGCTGAAGTGGGCACATTGTGAAAGCTCACTATCGATTGCTAGTGATTTAGAGCAATTATAAGCCAAAATGTTGACTCAAATTTGAAGACACTATGTTTTTGTTCGTAGTCCAAAATTAAAGCCCATGTAGCATTAAAAAAAAAAAAACTTTTAAATTCGTGGGTTTTTACTTACTTATTGTATTATTATGCATTTTGTGTTCTTTACTAAAATGCGAAGCGACTGTTAATTGACCTATCCATAGTGTATTTAATCCAATGGTGATTAATTCATAGTGCTTAGAAGTTAGTGGAACTAGGTATTGATTGACTGACCAATAATAACATTCTATTGATTTGAAAGAAAGAAAGAAAGAAAAGTTTATTATTTGGTTGCTATAATTGGAATGGAAGAATTGCTTGCATCGGTTTCATAAAGTATATGAGTATATTAAGATATATAAACTCATATTAGTTTGTAGGAATTGTAGGTAAGTGATAACCTGCTTTATTTTACGAAATACTTGTGAAAATTATTACATACCTACAGTTTGTGGATGAGAAAATTCAAAACCACAATGATTGAGAAAAAAAAAATATATATGGGATGATTGGAAAGGGGGAAATGAAATACCATTTTCAAGTCATTTCAGTACATTGTAACTAGTGAATTCACTCATACATAGGTAAGTAACTGTTGTATTACCTACATGTTACAAGTTATTCCAAAGAATTTCTTCTTCCTTGTGTTATTTCGATACTAAGTGCCATTTAAGTCTTGAAAATATTTCGACCTTGTGTGGTCATGTTACATTATTTTACTTACATTTTAAAACATCACCAAGTGGCTAAGTAAATGGACACTGTTTAGTGGTGGTATAAATTTGCTTAACATTTGCAAGTTAATATCATGTTTTTGTGAAGATAAACTTTGACCTTTTTATTTTAAACTACCATAATTAGTTGAGTTTCACAGGTAGGTAACACCATGGAAATAATGCTAGCACCAAAACATACCAACCGTTGTAACCTGTAATAACGAATTTAATAAACTGATTTGATTTTGATTTAATTTGACCTTTCTTGCTTTTTCTTAGTGCTTAAAGACATAGCTTGCCTCTAAATATCTGATGGTTTCTATAGTATATTTTTAGATAAATGATGAGGTGCACATATAAAATGTATATAAAATATTAACAATATAATTAGGTACACTACTGATATGTTAGATACCCATGGGCACCAACTGGTAAGAATACTCCATAAGTGAAATACTTTCGAATAGAGTAAAAAGGCTCTGTTTGTAAAATTGTAACTCGCTTGTCATGGAATTAAGTACCAGACCACTTTGGTGGAAAAGTTTTTTACAACGTGTATAGAAAGTATGCTTGATTCCAAACTAAAAAAGCCAAAATTAAAGATACTTCCTCTGATCTGATGAAATAAAGTGAACAAGATCTCTAACAAACAGCTAGATGGAATAGCGGCTATTAAATAAACGGTTACATTGCTGAAGACAATCTCTATACCTATAGTTTATATGGGTCAATTGCATTGAAAATTGATTTGCATTGTAAAGGCAGAATTATAGCAATAGAGCAATTTCATCTGTAGGTGCCTGTAGACAGATACTGAAGAAAGGAAGAGTGCTAATTTACAATAAATTAGAATTAACAGGTATATAAAATATCAAACTTTGCTAATTTTTAATGGTAAGTAATTAATCGTAGCATTGGCAATAGAGTCAAACGCTAGTCTTTTTCTTAAAATGTGAATTGTGTAGTCTGTAACAATTAATTGGCAAAGAAATGAATTGTGAATTCAAAGGCTTTATAAATGATTTGTTACATATGCAGTCAAATATTATTTCTTTATACCAATGGTTCCCAGCCCAGCCAGTGGAGAAAAGTGGTCCGCAAATGCAAACTTACCTACTCCTCGGAGCAGATCTTTGTGGGTCTCTCTGGAATCTCAGAACAAGGTTCGAATCGACTGATAACATAATGATAATTTGCTGGTTGCTTCGAGCAATAATATTAGTCCTACTGTACGAGTAAATCCGCACATTTGTAATTGTTTAGTAAATAAGCTATGTCGACAGTTTACACCGGCGATATTGACCTTGTTAAGCATAAAATCAAATGCTGTTTATTATTAGCTTCAGTGTTGAATAAAGACTACGACAAGTGACATTACATTTATTTCTTTCTGACAATATCATCAGCACTCACAGCATCCTAAAGTGTAGAGACATTACTACATTTTACATGCCAACACAAGAAAAAGATAAAAAGTCATTAAAAACAAATATTCTATGAATCCAATAAAAACAACTATTACTACTATAATTGTATTGTATACTAATATATGCTAATATATGCTAATAATATACTACTGATATTCTCTTCTGAACTTGGCATCCTCGTTATCCAATGCACTAACGATGTCGTTGTCGGAGATAAGTAGTTGTTTTTAAATGCAGGTCATTTCTTTAATTAATGCGTAATGTTTTACGATCTATTGTCATATTGCGCGTGTAAGCAATGTCTCGGTAACTTGATCACCGTGCTTTATTATTTTCAAGTTGTAATTAATTGTCATTTACTTGTTTTGACGCGCAGCTATGTTTGTTGAATTATTATATTTTGGTTAATTCTCAATGTTACTACTGTCTTCTTAATTAATTAAGCTAATTTAGATGTAATTTATGACTTATTTATATTCTTCGTTAACTGGTAAAAGTACCAACTTGGTCGTTTTATGGTGTTATTCTGCACCTTTAACGAGACCACTCTAACATATCCGTCCTTTCCAGGAAACAGTTCTTGTACGCGGCCTAGAGCCCACTTGCCAGGCGGAGCGTTGTCTTCTTTTATGAGGACGATATCATTAATTTGCAGATTTTCACAGGGAATGCGCCATTTTGTCCTATTTTGCAGTTGTGCCAAGTAATCTATAGACCATCTCTTCCAGAATTGCTTGTTAAGTGACTGAACTAGTTGCCATCTTGTTGCTAAATTTACATTGTCTGGGTCGGTTTGAGGTCTGGATAAAATGGATCCACCGATTAAGAAATGTCCTGGTGTTAAGTAAGTGCTGTTTGGGTCTTCTGTAATCTGGCATAAGGGTCTTGAGTTGAGGCAGGCTTCTATTTGATGCAGTAGAGTAGTAAATTCCTCGAATGTTAATCGCTGTTCTCCGAGGACCCGTCTTAGATGATGTTTAAAGCTCTTTACTGCAGCTTCCCAAAGCCCTCCTGCGTTTGGCCATGCAGGTGCATTGAAATGCCAGGTGATGTCCATGTCAGCAATGCTGTAACAAGAAGACTCCTTAATGACCCTGAGGATCTCTTTATACTCCTTACGTAACAGTTTTGCGGCACCAACAAAATTTGTCCCGTTGTCACTATAGATGTTCGCGGGAGTGCCTCGGCGTGAGCACATTCTATTAAATGCGCCAAGAAATGCTGATGTACTCATGTCAGAGACCAGTTCAAGGTGTATGGCCTTTGTTGTCATACATACAAACACTGCAACATATCCCTTTGTTGTTCTCACTCCACGGCCTTTATTTAATTTCAGTTCAACATGACCCGTATAGTCAACACCAACATTAGTGAACGGGCGTGATGGGGTTACCCGAACTTGAGGTAAGTCCGCCATGATCGGTTGTTGCTTCGTTTGACTGTACCGTTGACATTGGATGCAAAATTTTAATACCTTTTTTACAGTTTTCATTCCACTTACTATCCAATATTTTTCTCTAATATATGTCAAGGTCAATCTTGGACCGCCATGTAACGTGATTATATGAGCTTGATGGATTATAAGATCTGTGAAGCGACTTCCTGATTTCAATAAGATGGGATGCTTTGCTGAGAATGTAATGTCGGAATTTCTGAGTCGCCCACCTACTCTCAAAATGCCTTGACTGTCAACAAATGGGCTTAAACTGGCAATCTTGCTTTTCTTATGCACAATTCCTTTATTGCGAAGGTCAATTAACTCAGATGTAAAATCTTGAGATTGAATTGCTCTAATTATTAAATTGTATGCGTTTTGAATTTCAGCCGATGTTAATGAATTGCCACGCTCGAAGTTATGCTTATTTCGCAAACGTGCAATAAAACGTGACACCCAGGCGATCGTCTTCACTGCCTTTATTATGCTGCTATATTTATTAATTACTTCATTAATGATTGTCATTGAATTATTATTTTGATGTAAAGCTGTAAATACTTTTTGATTTTGAGCCTTTTTGATTTCAACTGTAGGTGTTTCATATTTTTGTTTTGTCATAAGATTTTCGTCGAAATGTAAAAGCCATTCTGGGCCCTTCCACCACAAAAATTTTTTTATCAATATGTCTGACGTCATTCCTCGCGTCGCACAGTCCGCTGCATTTTCTTCGGATCGAACATGGTGCCAGGAAGACGGTGGGACCGTGTCTGTTATTTGCTGCACTCTATTGGCTACGAATTGCTTCCACCTTGTTTTATCTCCATGTATCCATCCAAGAACTATCATAGAATCAGTCCATGTAAATACGCGCACATTTTCGTTTGGAAAACATGCCAATAACTTTTTAATTAATTGTGTCAACAGTAGTGCACCAAGTAGCTCCATTCTTGGTAACGTAATTGGTTTTTTACGGGGCGCTAGTTTAGTCTTTGCAGCAACAAGCGTCGACGTGTATGCGCCTTTATGATTCTTCGCAACAATGTAGACGGCGCATGAGTACGCGCGTTCTGAAGCATCACAAAAACCATGTATGAGATATTTTTGTTGTGTATCTCCAATATATCTTTGAATAATGAAATTGTCAATATTTTGTATATCTTTCCTTATTGTTGACCATTCTTCTTGTAATTTGTCAGGTAGGGATTCATCCCATGATATGTCATATGTCCAAACCCTTTGAAAGAGTATCTTTGCTTTTATCGTGAGAGGTGATAGCCAGCCCAGAGGGTCAAATAGCTGAGATATTTCGGAGAGCATTTGCCTTTTAGATGTAGGTTGTTTGATGACAGCAAGATTGTATTTAAATGAAAATGTGTCTGTGTTTGGATTCCATCTAAGTCCGAGCGTTTTTCTGGATTCCGAGTCCTTAAAGTCATAATAAGACGTATCTCTTTGTTCTACCGGTAAATGTTTGAGTAGTTCTGGATTATTTGAAGCCCACTTCCGTATGTTCATACCTGCGTTTCTTAAAACTGCTATTAGCTGTTGTTGTAACTCTCTTGTCTTGTCAATTGTCATCTGTCCACTCATCAAGTCGTCTGTATAGAATGAGTCTTCTATAGCAGATGCTGCTAACGGGTATGTCTTAGTATTGTCCTGTGCGATTTGTTTGAGAGTTCTCATAGCGAGAAACGGAGCTGCCTTCATGCCGTACGTCACAGTTGTCAGCTGATATTCTTTAAGTGGCGAATGAGGGGATTTTCTCCATAGAATTCTTTGTAAGCCTTGGTCACATTCACGGATGAATATTTGTCGAAACATCTTCTCTATGTCGGCTGTAACTACATATTTATATTGTCTCCATTTTAGTAATAGGCTTAATAAATTTTGCTGTAAGTTTGGTCCACGGTACATGAGATCATTAAGGCTGTATCCCGATGACGTCAGTGTTGATGCATTGAATACGACCCTTAGTGCTGTTGTACTGGAGTCCTTTACCACCCCATGGTGTGGGAGATAGCATACCGGGTTTTGATATGGTGTGACGTCAGACATGTGACCAAGTCTTTCATATTCTGACATAAATTCTTGATACCCCTGTAATAGATGCTCGTCTTTGCTCATGCGTTTCTCAAGTTGTAAAAATTGTGCTGCAGCTTTGGCCTTTGATGAACCCAGTTTATTGTGGAAGTCAGGTATCATGGGAAGTGCGACCTCGTATCGACCATCTTCTAAGCGTCTCGTTGTTGTTTGAAACAGTTCTTCACAATAAATGTCTTCGCTGCTCAGCGCATTGTTGTCAGGTATGTCTTCAAGTTCCCAATATTTTGTCAAGTCCGGTATATTATTTAATACGACGTGGCAGTTGAATGTCTTAATATTTCCCGACAAAATCCATCCAAGTCGGGTTTGTTGGGCTATTGGTGCTGTAAACGGACCTTTAATAAGGCCATTTTGTATTATGTCAGAATAGACACTTGCGTCTAAAAGAATGTCAATCGGTCTGGAGATATTGTACTCAGGATCTGCGAGTTGTAAGTGTTGTAAATGTGGCCAGGTTTGTTTTTCGAATGAAGCATTGGGTAAATTGTTGATGACATGCTTTATTACAAGAGCTTGCGTTTGGAAGGTGTACTCATCATGGATTGATTGGCATTCCAATGTGACGACACCTTTACCCTGCTTTGATCCAAATCCGATTCCTGATACTGAGGCATGATATTGTCTTCGCTGCAGTCCTAACATCTGAGCTGCATTCTCTGAGATCAATGAGACCTGTGAGCCTTGATCTAGTAGGGCTCTCAAGGTTATGTATGTTTCATCAGCCGCCTTAACTCGAAGCGAGAGTGTGGTGAGTAAAATTTCTTCATCATGTGATGCTACGTAATTAATGCATTTTGACGATGTCGCTTTGTTTTCAATGTCAGCAGGTGTCGGGTTTGTAGTTATTTTCAGAGCCGCCTGATTCATTGACTCGTAATTGGAAGTCATAATGTCGTGTAAAATTGTATTATGAGCGGCATTGCATTGTCTGCATCTTTTTGTTGAATTGCATTTATTATTCGAATGATGAAACAAACAGTTATGACATACTTGCAAATTACTAAGTGTATTCAACTTTGTGTCCGGTGATAAATTTAGAAATTTCTTGCACATAAATAAATCATGTTCTAATGAGCAATAGGGGCATCTTCTTGTAAATGCAGGTACAGCTTGGAAATGCCTATGTGTCTGTTTATAGGGAACTTTGTTGTAAGAAGGCTTGAATACAGCATTTTGATTAGGTCTTGATGGTGTAGCAATCTCCTTCTCTCGTTCATGTAGAGGTTCGAGAGCAATAAACTTCTCTTCTATAAAGTTCATCAACTCATCAAATGACGGCAAATCCCGAGGTGATTTGCGAAACTCTTTGTAATTTTTATACGTCTCCGAGTCAAGTTTCTTCACAACGAGATGTACTAAGAGGGGATCCCAGGTTGTGGTATCAATGCCAAGGTTATTAATAGCATTTATACACTCCATTGTAGTGTCATATATCTTCTTCAACTCAAATGATGACTGTTTATGTATGACTGGCTGATTTAAAAATATTTCAATCTGCTTCGTGAATAAAACTTGTGGATTATTATAACGATGGAGAAGAATGTCCCACGCCGTGTCATAGTTATCTGCTGAAATGTTGAGATGCTGTATGAGTCTCTCGGCGTCACCCTTTATCTTGCTTTTAAGATGTTGCATCTTTTGTGTCTTGCTTAAACAGTTGTTACTATGTATCGTTTCAGTGAATAAATCACAGAAGGTGGGCCATTGAGTGTATTTTCCCGTGAATATCGGAATGTCTATCTGAGGTACTGACTGTTGAGCGTGACTGGTAGAAAATAATTTTCGATTAAGTGTTCTCTTCATGTCTCTATAAGATGTCTCAATCCGTTTGAATTCTCCGTCGTAAAATCCATCTTCACCTTGCAATAAATTGTCGATTTGTAAATGAAGTTCGTCAATAGTACGCCATCGGTATTGCATATTCTTGAGTTCGTCTTCGATTTCCCACTTTTCCGAGATGTTATTGACGTCAATATTCTCTATCAGTCGTTGCATAGCTCGGAAATTCGTACGCTGCTGTGAAAGCAGGTCTTCTATGCGAGTGGAGGTAGGCTTAATGTCTGTCTTACCTAACTCTATAACAGGAACATTAAATGTAGCTTCGGCGGCAGGAAAGGGGTGAACATATGTCGAAATCAATGTCCTCGTAGTATCAAAGAATCTTTTAAACTCAACGAAAACATTTCTGGCAAAGTACTCATGGCTGTCGTCCTTGTACCGGTCTAGTTGAAGGTCGTTTTGTTCAAATTCACCCCACAAGTTGTCCAAGGCTTGCACACGCCGATTGATGTAGTCACTGTTTTTTCTAGATGAACTGTCCTTGCGAAAGTTGTTGTAAATTTTATCAACCTCGCTGATGATTGCGTTTTGTCGGTTCAATAAGTCTTCCATGTTGGCCATGTCAATTAAGGATTTTTGGTACCTTGGTGCGGTATATGCGCCTTCTCAATTTGATTGGTGAGACCCGCTGGTGGGAGGCCGAATCAAGCCGATACGCTACTGCACTAAGTACACAAATCACCAAGCTAACGCAAAATCTCTGCTTGTCACTGATTACACTAATCTTCGGTAGAATAACTCGAAACGAGCACCAATGATACGACGAAAAAAAATGTCACACACGTGGTTATTTTCACGATCACGAAAATGTTCGTATAAAAAATGTCCGATCACAAATGTCTTGATTTAATGTCGAAAAGCTCGAAGGACCATGTAAAATGTAGTAAATGTCTCTACACTTTAGGATGCTGTGAGTGCTGATGATATTGTCAGAAAGAAATAAATGTAATGTCACTTGTCGTAGTCTTTATTCAACACTGAAGCTAATAATAAACAGCATTTGATTTTATGCTTAACAAGGTCAATATCGCCGGTGTAAACTGTCGACATAGCTTATTTACTAAACAATTACAAATGTGCGGATTTACTCGTACACCTACAAATACGTGTAAAAGATGAATGGCACGACACTATTAAGTTATTTACAATAATATTTCTTTAAAATTTATTGAGGTTTTTTGTAGGTACATAAAGGTCCCTGGAAATGAAAGGATGGGAACCACTGCTATACAAAAAAATCAAATCCACATGCCCTAAAGTATGAATAAGCAATTGGCTTCACCATTCATCATTTCTTCATACATTCTTATTGGAAATTCAAATTTAGAATAACCATCGGAACATAGCATCTTTCGCAGTGTTATAGTTTGAATTTAAAACGATTTGAATGTTTGCTTCTAGTATTTTGTTGTTAATTTTCCTATGTGTAGTTGCTGCCTATGATTAAGGTTACACTCACAATGTTACCATTAATGTACGAGTATGTTAATTGGTAATATTTTTTTTGCTTCATGTGAACCTAATGGTCTAAATATGAAGTAATGAACTGCGAAGTAGACTTTTAAGCTGATGATGATCCAGCAGAAATGTTAATTGATAAGTTGACTAGTAGGTAGTAATTATAACTTTATATTGCATAATCATATAATAAAAGATAAAAGCGAAATTTCATATTTTATTGATAATAATTATAATGCTGAAGATACTTGACATTGTTTTAAATATATTAGCAATGTCATAACTATATAATTAGTACCCATTGTCATGGAACTTAATCCCCTTAATCAAAAACACGTAGTTCATGAGCTGCGTCTCTGTTTTAGTTTGTTTTAGCGTAGCTATGAGCGATCACGGTAAGGCCTAGGTGCCTACCGTTCCGCGCACACCGAGAGTGCAAAGGCGGCGGTGCTGCCGCGCTCTTGGTATTGGCACAGAATAAATAATAGTACGGTGCATACTTACAGTGATTGGTGGCGTTTCGCGCGCTTAATTGTTAACCATCAGCAACAAGCCTATCGCTCGAAGCTGGAAAGCGACGTGAGGCTGTAAGAGTACGAATGACTGGGGTGTGATTCGGCTTGATGCTCAAAGATAGTTATTTAAAGTGAATTTGATCTTTGATCTCCAACTTTTTCGGAGATCAAAGGAGTGAAACTTCTGTATGTACTGTTATCTATTCTGGCATATACATGGTATACCGCCCGACGCAGGTCGGATTGATTCTTCTGTACCCAAAGATTTGGTAACACTAAGACATAATAAATTGGCATCATAATGGATGTGGGTATGAAGGAGGAGGGGTCACAGATGTTACTATATTTGTGACCATAGTAGGTATCCCACTAAAATGTGCAACAGTTTAACATTATACATTGTTAAACTGTGAATGTGCTGAGGATGACTTGTTGATTTTATGGACTGCCATTTCAATAATTTTAAGCGTTTTCTTACTGATACAATATGTGTTTTGTGTAAATCTTATGACAATAATTTCCACAAATGCCACGTTCATAATTTATAGTGATTTAATTGATGTGTTGGGCATTGGTGGCGCTGTGGACTCGGCGCTGGCCTTCTGGTCGGGGGATCCGGGGTTCCATCCTGCCATGTGACAGTGTTTTATTTTCTTCGCCTTTTCGATTTTCGTATGTGCATCCGACGCTCCTGCGGTAGGGAGCCTGCGTGCTTCTGCGAGGAGATTCGGGGTTGTATGTGAGGTCGACCGACCCGCGCTGGCCCGGCGTGGTTGAGTGAGACCTGGACGCCCTGTGTTGGGATGGACTCGAACCCCTCGGTGGGGGCTTGTGTGGACTGTGCGAATTTGTAGCATACAATTCGTGGTTAGCAATGAATAGTCTGTTTGGGCTTGACAAAGTTAAGTGTCTGGGTTTACAAAGTTAAAATGGCAAAAGTCGAGATTTCGTCCGGACTGGTGGGTCTTCGGTGACCACATTGATCAGGGCTTTGACACGCAATGTTGAGGACGCGAGTTCCGAACCGTTTGCGTCAGGATTTCTTCTTGTTTTGATTTGCTCGTTTCTCGACGTATTTAGATTTTTAAGGAAAGTGCAAACTCACAAAAAAAAAAAAAAGTCTTTTAGTTCTTTGGAATGAATATCTCTTTTAGGTTACATAAAATAATATGTGTTAAAATGATTCTACACATGGTCCCTATAAGGAACTCCTAGAAAGATAGGTAACTCAAAATGATTTCTATTTTTGAACATCTAGAAATGCTTAACAGTGGTTAGACGTACCTATCCATGGTTATTATAAACAAATTGTACCTATACCTCAGCCTCAGATTATTGTTCTGAGACCTCAGCAACCTATACAGTGCACAATATGTCAAATATATTTAAAAAAAAAAAAAAATCAAGATAAATATTTATAGATTATAGATAGATAGTTGGTACTGTTAAATTAGCAGTGGTGGCTGTTACCCTATTACCATTAAGACAAGTGAAAGATATTAAATTACATAACTAAAAGTTATGTTAATTATAGTTTTTTTTAATAAAAATATTTTTTTTCCGAATTAAATTTGAAACGAACCTCTTATATTGGGACAGAGATTTTGACCACATCAACTTTCTTTTGTTTGGGGAGGTCCTACTGGAGGAGATCTGGTTATCTAGTGAAGAATATAAAGTTGGTGAATTGCCCACAATGCATAGAGTACAAGAATGCGTTAGTAAGATAAGTATATAGTAGGAGGAGTTAAGATGTTTCCAATTTAATTTTTCCTGGTGCAGGCCATGGAAAAGAAACTTGAAATGAATGTATAGGACTAATGTATAGGGATGTAACTTGTCTTCATCTGACCAACTGGTGATATGTTGAAGGAAATACTTCCCATTCCGAGCTTGACTTCGTTAAAAAAAAAATGAATGGGTATAAACGGGATACTGAGCTGGTGTCGCCTACACGTTAAGCATTAAAACAATTTTTGATCTCTTTAGTTATGTATCAAGCATGGCGGAGGCTGTTTGAAGAGACCGGCAGAAGTTTGTCTACTACTATAACACGGGTGGATGACTCATCAGATATAGCAGAAGTTAATGATTAGGAAGACCCATATTGTGAGGGCCAGAAGGAAGGCAGCCACTCAAGCATGAAAAAAAATGCTCAATGGGCTCGTCATTTACTGTACCACAAACTTCTTCTTTTTTGCCGTCGGGAGTGTCGCGGAGTTCCGCGAATACTCTGACTACTTCCGGTAAGAAACGAAATGAATAAATTGATACAATGATTATGTTTCTAATATTGTTATGGGTAATAAATAAATTATGAATCTAATTATGTGAATTATTAATGTTACCGATACTACCAGCAGCATTCCCAATTCCTTTGTCAGTATAAATAGCGTTGTGTCGACTCAGTGGTAATAATGGTATTGTACTGTGTCGGTATTTTAAGAATGCTATTCTGCTTTGCCTATAAGGCAGACATGTGGCTTGCTCTTGTGACTTGTTCACTTCGGTTCTGAACATCATAGTGATCAGGTGAGAAAGGCGAGACCTGGGAGCGAAGAAAGGTGCAGCAGGTGAGAGTGTGAACTGGCCAAGTGGCGGGGTTATAAATAATATAAGGATATATTATGGTAAGTGCCTGATGGCTTAGTTAAGAATTGTGCAAGTTCATGAAGTATGGTCCATCTGATATGTTCAACCACAGAACACTGGAAGAGGTTTCTATGTTCTATGTTCTGTGTGTCCAACAGTGGCCGGAGGTGTAAGCTCGGCCTCTCCTGATCTCTGCCTGGGGGCGTACACTGTTGCGTCAAGGGCAGCCTGGGGGCGTGCATTGTTGCGTCAAGGGCACTTGGTCTGGACCACGTGAGGCATCTGGTGATGCAGGCGATGAAACCGCCTAGTTGTGTGAGAGAGATCAGGAGTGTCAGTTGCGAGGCATGGGCAGACTATAGGGGAGGTTGGAGGTCTGTGAGGGGGTGAGCCCCCGTGGTTGTGTTGATGAAGGGTTGTGTTGTTGAAGGCAGCTCTCGCGGTCCCCCTAACGGAAGGGACAGGTGTAATACGTCCTAGATGCGTCTAGGTTTCCTGTCGTTACTGAGAATTTCTCGGCTTCCGTGCAGAGAGTAAAGCGGGCCGTATGACCCGCTCCATCGAGTATGGCTCTCAATACGTATAGATAAGACGATACTTCGTGAACAACCTATGTTACTCCTTAAAGTTATTAATCCGTTTTTGCTCTTATGTCGTGTAACCTATTGTATGCATAACGGTTCATATAAAACGCCACGACACCCTCTGCGGACGTCGCAGGAGGGCCACCGTTTGGGGCCAGAAACCGCAGCCTACCGACTTTAACGCAACGATGCCCCCTCACATACGTCTTGGCACGAGCACGTCCATCACCGCCGTATCTTCCCCATCATCAGACGAAGAGGATACACCGGGGAGGGACGCCTCGACACCGGACAAGGCCACGGGAACCCTTTCGGACACTTCCGAGCCTCTTTCACCTCCCCAAAACGGGAAGGCCGACGATGCTCCTGGGCATTAAGAGCATCGACGACTGACAGGTACCCGTGCAATGCAGGACTCGCGCTTCCTGGACGTTTGGTCAACACCCCATCAAGCCGAAACCTAACAATGTTAAATATTAATTTTGAAATTCATACAAATAGTTGGGTCTGTGAAAAAAAAATGTATGGAGAGAATTTCGATTTTCAATGACGACATATCTTTTATATGACTATGTTAACATGGGTAGGTTTCGGCTTGACCAAATACCTTGTACATACTGAAAATGTCTACGGGACAATGCACTGTATTAATTGCTAATGCCTAAAAGAATTAGAAATTTTAATTACTAGCTTGACATTAGCTCCATACAAAATGGCGCAAGCACATCCATCACCGCCGCATCCTTCTCATCGTCAGATGAAGAAGACACGCCGAGGAGAGACGTGTCACTGCCCGACAAGGTCATGAGAACGCGGATGAATACTTCCACGACCTCGTCGGCGTCTGCTCGCTCTCCCCTTCCTACCCCCTGGAATGGGGAGGCAGGCGATACACTGGGTCATCCAGGACAACTGGCGGCAACCGGTGCAATGCAGGATTCGGGCTTCCCAGGCCTGGGTCCCGCTGGTTACCGTCAGGAGGAAGGCGTGCAAATTGCCGTCTTCTTCGTTCTACCCTCCTACGGCGGCATATGGATCAGCCCGTGGGTCATCCTCCCGGGCTCGCTCCTCTGCCTCCTTCTGCGTCATGACATCGAAGCAGAAAGAGTTTACAACTTCCCAAGAGCGCTCACTCTCCAGCACGGCCTGAACGATCTAAACATCATTAACAACAACGTTTGGTCTACGACTTTTGATAATTCATTAGATTTCACTTTTATACAAAAATAAATATTAATTTAATATACCTCTAGAATGTTTGTAACTCTACGCGTATCACAACTTGTACGAATTACGTTGTATGGGGGCGGAGCGTCGTTAGAGCACCTTTGATTGAACTTGCTTGACCTACTTTTCTATGGCTGTCAGTCGGCGGCTATGCCTATGATGCGCGTGCGTCACACGTCCTTGTGTACCAAAATCTTCCTTGCGTTATCGATTGCATCGCTGCCTCGTCGAACAACCACTTGGTTCGACTGGTTGTACCACGGGGATTTTATCTCTCGGTGGACCAACCGTTCGGTAGTACTACAAAAAATTTTCGCCTTGGTACAACTAAGATTCAAAATAATAAAGTGGAGAAGAACTGGTTGTACCACAGGGATTTTTTTTAACCAAACTCCTTAAATTGGAGCGAGGTCCTATAACATGCCATTTACCGACACAAACAACTCAATTGAATGCTATGTCATTCAATGATAAACAATCAAATCAAATCTACTTTAAAACAACAAAACTTTGTAGAACAGTCGTAGATAACGCTTGTGTTGACGGTGTTTTAGCAGCACGTCTTTTTAATTTAATAATATCGTTGGGTACTGTTTAATGTTTGTTGTTTTTGATGCTCAATAATCGTCGATCAAAATGTCGAGATCAGACTTAATTTTTCCGTTAGAAGTGAAGGAGTTTGGACCTGAGGAAAAAGAAGAAGTATTTAAACGTTTCACTAAAGGTAATACCGATTTTTTTTTATTTTAATTTAAGTTAGTCTGTAGCGCTTTAAATTTATTAAACTGTAACGATACTCAAGTATAAGCATGCACAAATTCAAGAATCTTCTTAATATTTAAAACCTTGTTCACCCTAGTTAATGATATTGATTTGTATGGCATCTAAATAAAATGTTTCTTTGTGAATTGCATATTGTTGTGTAGAGATCACGCTTTTCTGAGAGGTTTTTTTGTGATCAGAATCAAATGTAGTACTTAGCTCTCCTGTGGACACTGCACTGGTTTGACTTCCCAACATAGACATGCATTTTATAAAATTGAACGATAAATGCAAATATTAATAAATAAATTAATACAAACAATGTGAGAAGTTCCCTGTAATAAGAATGATTTGATAATGTTTGTGATCATGATGTGATCAGCTTCAATTAAAAATACTTCAAAAAATACTTCACTCATATCTTACCCATAATGGCCCATAATGCCAATGGTAGCTTATTTGATACCAGTGTGATTCCATAAAAAAATGCTAATTTTTTTATCGATTTTGTAACTCATCGATTGATCGACAATCGTTATCAGACTGGATGACTTAATAAAGAAAAGCGAAATTATGTTTATTAGCTATAACTTTTGGTTGATTTATTCAACAAATTTACCAAGACTACTTAGACGACGACATTACAAAATGTTAAACATATTAATATATGAATCTTGTTTCACAATCGAAAAGTAAGTAGTGAATAGCTTACTTGACAGATGATTTGACGGTTGTTATATGAAAAATATGTCAAAGAATCTGTCAAGTAAGCTATTCAAAACTTACTTATTGATTGTGAAACAGACCCTTAATCAAACAGAATTATCAAATCTATGTGGCCGATTGCCGATGAGTTACAAAATCACCCACCAGATTTGGTAATCTGGGAGCTAAAACTCACTCAATTCGTGAAAAACTTCGAATTCCAGGTTCAGCCAACCAGAACACAGAACATGTTGAACTCCGCCATGTTTTGTGTTATTGAAGTCTGTTTTTGTTTCGTATTAAACATTTTTTATTTTAATATTTTTTGTAAATTTAACACCAACCGAAGTAACTTAAAAGAATACAACTGAGGGTCAATACACGCCTATTTTATTTTAAAGGATAACCTCTAATGCCTGAAAGTCAGGATCCTTCCATCATCAGCCCGGCTCATGATTTCCAGACGTAAATACCGGAAGAATATCAGAAAAGCATGAAACACGTTAGATGTGCCGATAAAATTAAAAGGGTTTCCCTCGATTTGCATATGATATTCCGATATTGGTGACAAGCATTTAAAAAAACATGCAGTCGAATTGAAAACCTCCTCCTTTTTGTGAAGTCGATTAAAAATTAATTTACTTGGCTTTCCGAATATTATCAAAATGTGTTTGAGAAGTGCGGCTAATAATGTCAGTGGTGGGACCTACTTATAGTTATCCAAACTGGTTTTTGTATAAAGTAATAATTTACCATAAAACACTCGTGTAACCTTAAGCTTTGGTTTTGTCACTAACTTACGAAGTTACACAACAAGATTTACACTTGCGTGTTTGAAAAGATATCACGTTTGCCAAAATCATTCACCCTAAGACAGGTATCTACCAAGCAAAATAAGTGAACTCTATGTAAATTAAATTGACCGTTCGCCAAAATCATTCACCCTAAGACAGGTATCCACCAAGCAAAATAAGTGAACTCCTATGTAAATTAAATTGAGTGTCTCTGTGTATACAGGACGACTTTTAGGTCGACTTTTAAAGCAAGAGCACAATTTTGGGTGCTTGTTCAGACAAGGAAACTAAACAACTTTTATTGTGGGAACAATCTTAAAAATTGCGAAAAAAAATCTGCTGTGCAATACATTTAGGTTCACTGGATGTTGAACATTTGTATGGAACAGCTTATATTTCGCGATTTCAAGATTGGTCACATAGTAAAAGTTGTTCAGATTACTTGGCTGAACAAGCACCCAAAATGTTGGTTCTACTTTAAAAGTAACCTTATGTATAACAACATAATATAACAGATAACAAGGTCCTTGCAATATAACTTTATTAAATACCAAAACCAAAATCTGTAATGTTGTAATTTGTTACTTACTTAGGTTTTTATGAAAACTTTGTGTATTACATTCCATATGATAATATCAGTCTTCTTTTTATAATAGGCACAGGCGTACAATAAAATATTTTTTGTTGCTGGCAATCTTGTGATATGATTTGATGACTGACTTAATACTAAGTCGTGCAAAAGTTTTAGAACGTCAAAACTACGTGTAGTTTTTAAACTACCCACATCAGATAAAAATATCTATTTTTTCGTGTGAACTGTGTTCGCATTCCGTCTTTTTGTGTAATAATCCGATAATACCAGTATCTTGTCGTCTAGGAGTTATTGTTTCAATGATTCAAATACATTTAAACAATAACTCCTACATAACATTTGTTGTGAATATGTGGTAAAAAAAAATTCAGAAAACCTATAATGGCCTTCCTAAAAAAGGAGTACTATTTTGACTATTTTTAAATCAAAATTTTATATCCAAAAACTTAAGAATAGGGATCACCAGCAATGGGTAAAATGCGTAGATTTATAAATGGTGAACCTTTCATTATGTCAAAACAGAAAGGTAAGTACACAAACTTTCCATGCTGGGACAACAGAGCAAATCAGCCATTGGGTCAAGAAATAGTGTAAGCCGTTTCGGAGGAGTTCGGTAACAAACACTGTGACACGAGAATTTTATATATTAGAAAAAATAGCACAGTCAGGAACTCAATATAGATACTTCAGATTTATATTTACGTATTTTGTACACATTAACCGTATAGAATAGTCGAAATCATAATTATTGCTTCAAGTGGCCACTTTTAACAATAATTGTGATTATGATTATTCCTATAAGTACTTTTAATCTATGCCTGAATGGCTCCCAAAAATCTAAAATATAAATATTGAGTTCCTGACTGTTCTATTTTTTGTAGAAACGTCTTTAATTCATCATAATTAATAAAAAACGAATGGCGGCGCTAGTACTATTTTTTATCTACATTCGCGCGCCGCAATGTTATTGGCTGTTGTCGAGTTTCCCGCGGAAAATTTGACGTTCGGCAGCCTGCGCATGCGTAGAAGGCGCAAGTGAAAAATATATAAAAGATTTTCATTCGTTTTATTTGCTTAGATAATTTATAGTATTCTTTTAACTTTATAACAAAGCTCTCGGTAAGTTCGCATATGTAGTCATAAAATTATTTATTCATTATCTTAGGAAATACTTATATATGTAATTTATTATTATGTATTAAAGTCAGTCCTTAAAACCTGCAATAAAACCGACTTCAAAAACACCAAAAGGTCATAAATAATATAAGAATACATGCAACATTACTGTTTTATATTGAAGTCGGTAAGTACCAAGCAATGATCACCTGGAAAGTCTTAAAAATATAAGAACAATTGATGTAGTTACTGGGGCCACAGTACCTACTACTAGCGCCGCCATTCGTTTTTTATTAATTATGATGAATTAAATACGTTTCTACAAAAAATAGAACAGTCAGGAACTCAATATATATATATTTTAGATTTTTGGGAGCCATTCAGGCATAGATTAAAAGTACTTATAGGAATAATCATAATCACTATTATTGCTAAAAGTGGCCACTTTAAGCAATAATTATGATTTCGACTATTCTATACGATTAATGTGTACAAAATACGTATATATAAATCTGAAGTATCTATATTGAGTTCCTGACTGTGCTATTTTTTGTAGAAACGTCTTTAATTTACTATCTAATATATAAAATTTTCGTGTCAGTGTTTGTTACCGAACTCCTCCGAAACGGCTCGACCGATCTTGATGAAATTTTTTATATATATTCGGTAGGTCTGAGAATAGGTCGTAAACTATTTTTTATTACGGCGAAACGTAAGTTCGCCGTTATTATGGCGAAACGTAGTTCGCCGGCACAGCTTGTAATTAATAAAAAAATTAATGGCGGCGCTAGTAATAGGTACTGTGCCCTCTTAAAATTTAGCACCAACTTCAATATAAAAATGTAATGTTGCATGTATTCTTATATTATTTATGACTTTTTGGTTATTTTGAAGGTTTAATTTTTTAGTTTAAGGGTTCAATAAAGCACCTGGGTAAGTATATAGCATTAAGGAGCATCTGATATCACATGAAATTACATTGTTTCATTTGCTTATAGCTCCAAATGATGAGTACATTCGCATCGGCCCCAAGAGATATGTTGTAATGAAAGGATATTTGAAGTATGCCCCGGAAATTTACAACTTAGCTCTTAGACCAGACGATACCTGGATAGTCACATTCCCTAAGTCAGGTTAGTTTGTAAATAGTATTTGGGAAAGTTTGTTAATTTGGATTACATTTATAAGAAATCTATACAATGTGCTAATGACAGTGTGCAAAACCCAAAATTAGTTTCTTGAGAATAGAGAGAACGATTCCACTAATAACAATATGGGTCAGATTTTAGATTTTTTTTCCACGCCGCTTTTTTACTGAACTCCATCGTATTTACAGCTTATAGGCACAAAGTCTGCGCACGCGCAGCACAATGACTAGCGGCAATATACTTTTTTTTTGCAAGATCTCTGCGACTTTTTACATTGTTCGCCCCAACACCAACAGCAGTGAAAAAATGCTTTTCGTATAATTAAACATGAGTAAAAACTAATGATTCGTATGAATCAGATTTTGAGGTTAGTTGAAGTAACACTTTAATTCATTAGAGCAATACAAATAGTCCATACGTATACAATTATTAAAATAATAATTATTGCAATCAATCAAAGAACGATATTATAGCCACGTAGTAAAGAACAAGAAATCTCGAAATTATAAAGCAAGTCAAAACACGACGAACTAACAAGCCATAGTGCGTGATTGACGTATGTTTTAATTTAATTTACGTTGTAAGTTATGAAAACTTAATTTATAGATATAAATAAATGGCCATACCTACATGAAATCTTTGTTGGTCATGGGGCGATTTTCGACATTGTCCTTTGCAAGATATGGAACAAAACAAAAGAGCATTAAAAAATAAAATTTTGATATTTATTATAATAAAAATTAGTAAAGGTGTCTAATGTTTTTTGTTAAATTATACGTAAGTATACGTATAAATTGCATGTCCTGCCTGACTGATTCATGTTCATCGAGCCCAAACTGTTAAAGCTAGGCCTATGAAATTTGGTCAACCTGGTTCCTTACACTAAGGAAAGGGTCTTTGAAAAGTCACCCCTGGCGATAATAATGATAAAATAGTGCTGAAAGTTTGTATGGAACTTTGATATTTTTGAAATTTCTATATGTATTTAAATGGTTAAGGTAGGGATTAAAATTTAGTTTTTGTTTGAATATCTCTCTCTCTCTCTCATTATTCGTGTGACGTCATATAGATCTGATAATATGTATGTACGTACACTGATCAAAATCTGCATCTTCAACATTCTATACTTACGGAACCGAATCAGCACATAAAATTTACTGAGCTACTTTGCAATCAAAAGCCTTCAGGAGCGGCTCACTATTGGTAACATAAGTACTTATAATAACCGATATCCGTAAAGAACCATAATTATTTAATTATGTCATCCATGGTCTAGTGGTTGAGACCACGCGATAATGATCTGGAAGTTCGGGGTTCGATTCCCCAGGGGCAGAAGTTTTTCTGCGTGGTTTGGTTGGTGATAGGGTTTCTGAGCCCGCCTGGCAAGCTACCTAGTCTTACATAAGTTTGTCGTTATAATGACAATATAAGTAACATGGATGTGTTTCTTCAATGAGAGGTAAAATAAGCATTCCTCCGTTGATGATCGCTTTGATCTTCGACCTTACTGTCTCTTACCATCAGGGTAAGTGTTTGGCCTTAGGTGAGATGAAGACCAAGAACTTCCCTGCTGTTTGTAAAAAAATCCAATAAGTAATAACAAACATAATTTATGTCCTACTCCTGCTAATGGCTCCTTGAATAAAGAGGAGTTGATTTACCACACCACATCACCCTGGCCAGAGGGGAAAACCATAATTAAACGGTTTCAATTTCGAGTTTTCCAATTTGCGCAAAGATGTAATTGTAGTTATTCTCGTTTAACGATATCGACAGGAGAAAAGGGAAGCATGAGCACGTATAAATTCTAAATCAATCTCCGTACGACAAAAATACCGATATTCAATCCCTATTCACCTTTTAATATTTAACCTACAGGCACCACATGGGTTCAAGAATTGGTTTGGATGGTGGTTAACGACTGTGATTATGAGGGTTCTAATAAAACACCCCTCATTCAAAGATATCAATTTCTGGAGTAAGTAAAGTGTCTATTCTGTATCTGTATTCATAGTAAAGCTTAAGCGAGTGACTGACGTATAGGCCCAAACAATTGAAGCTAAGAGCATGAAATTGAAGGTTGTATCAACGTACGTCCAAACTACTGGAGCTAGAAGCATAAAATTCATTACAAAGGTTCGTTGGGTTATGTAGGTACTCACCAAGAAGGAATATAGAATATTCTCACAGGACGCTGAAATAGCCCCACACGCCGAGTGTTGAACATGGTTGAGCTTAGCGAAAAGTAGTTCGTGGCCACAGGTAGTAGGACAATAATTGAAAAGTAATGAAATCTTACCTGCACACCGCCGCCGTGACGTGTACTAATTCTCTTTGAAATCTGGCTTATTACACTGTTTTGTACCATTCAATATCCTAACCATATCTTAAGTTTCTCTTCTATATTCGTTTCTCCTGATTCTACGATCTAATTTTAAATCTACTCGTCCTTATCTATCTATCTATTTTTCTGTTAAATCTACTCGTCCTTATCTTCCGCCGATCGTTCAATCGTTCACTCTCTCTTTGAGTATTAAAAGAACACGCATGCTTGTCTTTTAAAACCCCATGCTATATTCACTTCCCACCCATGAGTCCTAAGATGGCATTGTATTATTCAGTTTCTCTTTTACCGCGGTTGCCTGTTGCTGAAATAGATTGCTTTACAAAAATAAGGCCGCTTACACACTGCGAGTTAGGGTATCACTGGTCATTTTCCTAATTTGTTAGTTTCGCCACAGATTACTTAATAGTTTCGCCACAGATTACATAATACTACGTGTTTCGCTAATTTGCCAGTTTACTTATTCGTCAGTTTCGAAAGAATGACATTTTCCCTAGTTTGTCATTTTCTTGATTCATCAGTTTCCCCATTCGCTAGTTTTTCTAGGCTGGCAATTTCGTAAATTCATCAGTTTCCTTGTGTACACTTTACTGATTATCCTCGTTACTAATTTGTCAGTTTCCATATTCGCCTGTTTGGAGATATATAGGTACTTAAAATATAGTACTTATTCATCATCAATCAATCACCATTATCATCATTTTAGTCAAGAGACGTTCGACATAGGTTTTTTACTTAAAAAAGAGAAAATCATTTGGTTTTTAAATATGAATTATTTCATTTTATTTTACAGATTAGGTATGTTCTATAACAACAAATTATCTCAAGACATGGCAGAGGAATGTATGAAGAGTGATGACAAAATTAAACAAAATTTAGCTGCTATATTGAGAAGGTAGGAAAAGACTTTACGCAATGCCATCAACTTGTTTCGTCAGTGTGAACAGTGGTACGATAAAGGGCTATCCTTCCTTGTGAATACCGACAAGAAGTGAGGTTTCTAAGTTTATTAGAGGCAATTTATTGTTTAGAAGGCTTTTAGTGGAAAATTTAATTTGCAACTAAAAATGTGATGCGAGATCGGTAAAGCAGACTTCTTTGTCTCCTGTCAGTTAGAACTAGTGTGGCCCAAAATCGATCTTGGTCTTGGGTCTTGCGAGACTCTTGCTGCAATACCGAGTTCTAGACCAACACCAAGACTGACCCAAGCAATATTTGAGCAAGAGGCTTGCTCAAATCTTGAATGGATCAGCCTTGGTCTTGGACTTGCTACAATTAGGCCGATCTTGGTCTCGATCTTACAGCAAAAGTCTCACAGGACTACTAGACCAAGGCAGAGGGGTTTCACTCCCCAGTTTAGGTACGTTTGGTCGGCGGCGCACCGGCCGGGCCGGTGTATGGCAAAGGTTGCCGCTCGGCTCGCACGCAGGCCGCTTCGCCCGTACCTAATAATTTAGATTTTTCTCGGTAACGATAACTGCATATCGGTGCGCTCTTATCGCTAAATCGGTATCGGGTCAGCGACGCGTAACGGAATTGGAACACTCGTGTTATGCAATAAATTTCAATTGCCCGGGCAGTCAGATGAACGTCGTAAGAGTAGGTAAATTTTCATACCTAAACTTGGCTTTTCTTCGAGAGTGATCCTTCTGTACTTTAGTCCTATTATTTATCCTGTGACCAAGGCCAACTTTGGGCAAACTAGTCAGAACCTCGAACCAAGCTTTAAGTCGGTCGTACTATTTAAGTTAACCTGTTCTGTTTCAGGTCTGAAGTAGACATTTGTAACAAAAGGCCGTCTCCGAGGTTCATCAAGACCCACCTGCCGCTATCGCTGTTGCCTCCTACACTACTGGATACCTGCAAGGTGGTGCATATCGCTAGAGATCCCAGGGACGTCGTGGTCTCTTACTACCACCACAACAAAATGTTTCCAGAAGTGGGGTACACAATAGAGATGAAACAACTCTGGAAATTATTTATTAACGACCAGTGTAAGTTAAGAACTACTAAAGAATTACATGGAATAAATACTCACATCAAATTCATTAAAACATAAGATTCACAGGACACAGAAATAGGACGTCACGATTTACTAAAGCATGCGGGGTGTGTAAAAAGAATCGAAACAAAATATTATCAGTATATTAATTAAAAAAATTGAAACAAAATGATGTGGGCGTAAGTAGAACTCGATAAAATTTTCAACTATAGTAAAATAAAAATCTATAAGCGAACTTTCAGTGTTCCTGGCTCATCAATTCAGACACTGCGGTTGGGTCTAATAATATCATAATGATACGATAAAAATCGGTACCATTTAAATTTATTGTGTAATTATCAATATGTTATTTTAGAGTTCTAAAAAGTACCGGTATTTGGACTATGGTCTTAGCGTAGTTTGTAAAGTAAGGATATGTTTACGTCGCGCATGTAAGTGGCGCCCAACGAGTTGCTAAGCCGACACTAAGTTCATTTTAATGCATTTAATTATTCGTTATTTTTAACAGTATAACTGCTTAAGGCGTTAATACGGTGTGTTAAGACGCGGGTTCGATTCCCGCCCAAGACGAAATTTTCTCTTAATTGATTTATTAATGTTTAGCATTTTCAAAGAAAATGCTGTCACAAATATAAAAGTTGTAATTTAGGTTTATTCTTAACCAATATTCAAGAATTCTGTAAAGATTTCTAAGTCTTAGTCTTCTAAGGCTTAAAAGTAGTTATTAGCAATGAATATCTATTTTGTCTATTTTGACTAAACAAAGTTCAAAAGAGATTAATACAGTTAAAATTTCGTCGGGGCTGGTAAGGTGTCGGTGCCCGAATGGCTATAGCGTCAACACGGTGTGTTGAAGACGTAGAGTATATTCCCATGCGGGACAAATCAGAATCGAATTTTTTTTCTTTATTAATTTATCACTTTTCAATTTATTTGGCTATTTTTAAAGAAAATGCAAAGTCATAAATATAAAATGTTAAGACCACCCGGTATTAATTTGAACGTCCGGGGTTCGATTACCCGTGGAGACATATATTTTTTGCTTGGTTTGGTTAAAGGTAGGGCTTCTTCGTCTAGGCCGTTCTAAGTCCGCCTGTCTAGGTACCACCAAAGTTTGCCATAACAACCATGTTCATATTGTTGTGTTCCAACAATTAAAGGTAAGATAGGCAGTTCCTCGGAAAACCATTTAGTGTGTTTAAAAAAACGTAAACTGTACTCGTTATTTTAATGCAACAGTGGAATGGACCCCATATTTTGAAAACGTCAAGGAATCGTGGGCGAGCCGCCATCATCCCAACATGCTGTTCTTATTTTATGAAGATCTTTTGAAGGTGAGATACCAATTTAGACATAAAATTCGCATAATTTTTGTAATTAAAATAAGTTACACATTGCATTCATTATGTTCCAAAATTAATAATAATAAGTTGGACTTCTATAATGCATGTTTACCTCGAAAATTTTGATATTGCTCTCTATAGCTCGTTATTGTGCTGAGAACGATTCTTGCACTAACAATTTTAGCACATTTCTTATAACACAGAGACAAAGCACTGTTCAACTCGATTTCTGATGCAAACGTGTTTATTCAACAAAAAACTCAACTATTCACATTTAGGATCTACCATCAGCGGTGAGACGTGTTGCCAAGTTTCTGGGGAAGACAATGACTGAAGACCAGATAAGCCGCCTCTGCGACCACCTCAGTTTCGACAATTTCAAGAATAACAAGTCAGTCAACGGTGAGCTTCTACGTGAAGCAAATGTCTCCACTGGCACGGTGTTCGTTAGAAAGGGTGAGATTTATTTTGTAACTAGAAGCTGAAAGCTTTAAATTGAACAACAGCGACTGGCAGCCTTGAAGTTTCTTCAATTTGATACCAAGTGACAATAAATCAAAGACATACTCGTAAATATACCGGTATTACTTTGAAACTCTTTGTAATAAATAACACTTCATGGCAAAAAAACCAGACAATGCTGTCTCACTGGTCTTTTCTTTTTTTTTATTAGACCGCCCGTTTGGGTATGCCATAATAATTCGGTATACTATAGCTAATCCTACGATACCCAGCTAAACCCAGCAGTAAAATTTACAGTGGTATCATCACTACTGAGCTCCTAAGGACAACGCTGAGCACACTCTAGAGGATTGCTCGGCCAGGCGACCCCAGTGTGATGCATAAGCCCCCACGTTGGGCCACAATGGAGGCCAGGCCAACTTTCTGACGATGTCAGAAAGATGGCCTGGGCTCGGCGAATCGACGGCGCGAATCGGCGAAAACGGCGATCAGGGCGCCGATATGGGGGGTTGTCACCTCCTTCTGTAAAGATGTCTCGGAAAGAGATCTCTTCTCGGCTCCGGCTCCGGCTAGGCTCTGTTATGGCCCCTCGCGAGGGCTTATACATCACACTGGAGTCGCCTGGCCGAGCAATTCAATAGGGTGTTCTCAGCGGTGTCCTCGGTATTATCACAGCAGTGATAATACCGTGGCGAATCTTACTAGTACCAACTTATATCTTATCTGTCGGCGTTTGGTCGACATGCGACATTGCCTCTAACACTCCGCCGGGCGGTAAGACAATCTGACATTTAATATATATTTTAATTCTAGGTAAATCAGGTGGATGGAGAGAATATTTCGACGAAGAAATGAAGCAGAAAACCGCAAAATGGATGGAAGAAAATTTACTCAATTCCGACCTTAAATTCCCTACTGAATAATGACTTGAAGTTGAAGCAGTAACTATAAGCGGATTAAATTGTAAATAATGTTGGTTTACTAGATTGTGGTTATGTTTAATTAATATTTAGACTGAAACGCAGGACTTCTGGAGCCCTTGGGGGCTGAAGAATAACATCAACAAAACAAATTAATATAAGTACTTATAAAATATTTCATACGTGGTATAAGTTTTATAATCCGAATAAAGAAGAGCTTAATCAATTGGGTGAAAGTTTTATTTTAACTAAACGCCGATAAATACTTATAATTTTATGTTCGTTATTAAAAACGATTGTTTTGGTTCTTTATTGTCCAATTTAGTATAATCTGCATTTCAACACTTCTACACCATCATTGCTCCGTGTTGAGGTTCAACTTCGCTTGAATAAAGCGATGCGTAAAAAAACCGGCCAAGTGCGTGTCAGGCCACGTCCAGTGTAGGGTTCCGTAGTTGTAAATGCCAACTTTGAGTTCACACTCACACCTCACAACACGTTGCTATTAAATTCGGCATTATTATTATTATTAAAGCTGCAATGATTTTATATTTCCTTAACTTCACGTGGTTCGTAAATTTATATTCAGTACTAATCTATCTAGTATTGAATATAAATTTACGAACCACGCGTCTATAACTTTTTAGTTTGAACTTAGTACTCAACTCTGCTAGTTTTCCTTTAAACTTCGTTATATATACTACTGTTGTAATTTTTTTCACGTGTCCATATACATATGTATAACCGTTTAGCAGATAGAGCAGATGATAGAGGGGGGAACACTTACCTCTCACAAAAATTTGCACTTTAAAACCAAATATTTCAGAAACGGATCCCTAAATCAAAAAATGGTGTTCTGAACCTTACATTATTTTTAAAGACCTATTCAACAATAGCCCTCACGATGGGTTAGTCGAGAAAAAAAAGTTACTCCCACTTTACTTGTATGGAAGCTACCCTAAAAAAATTTTTTTTCTTTCAATATTTTTTTCTATCACTTTTTGGCATGATTAAGGGTATTACGTCGCCCAATGACCTTCAGCATTTGCCCGCTGGTAAAAGTATTCCCACGTTAACGCCATCTCTTTCTAGACAACTGCACTATAAAGTATCAAGCTCAAGATAAAATAAGACTACAGACACGCCGCCCAGTCAGTGTTATTTTGCCTACTTTAATCGCTCTCTGAACGACATATATTTTCTCATCACTACATAGTATAAAACAAAGTCGCTTTCCGCTGTCTGTGCCTATGTATGTTAAGATCTTTAAAACTACGCAACGGATTTTCATGTGGTTTTTTTTTTATTTTTTTAAAAACTTTTATTTACTTTCACCTATGTCGATGTTTGTCATCAAATCTTGCAAATTAAATTTGATCCACTTCCCGGTTACCGATTGATCTAAAATTTAGCATACAAGTGTAAATCGCGCGACAATACAATATTATGATGACATTGGTGCTGATCTGATGATGGAGCTGGAAGGTGGCCATAGAAACTTCGCAATGAAATGACACATCCTAATCGAGTTTGGGTTCGTTTGATTCGTCTTGACGAGTACTTTGGTGCTACATGGTAACCAGGGTCTGATGGAGTTGGAATGTGGCCATAGAAACTCAGTAAAGCAACGACGCAACCCCATCGAGCCTCGGCTCGTTTGATTCGTCTTGACGAGTACTTTGGTGCTAGAGGTTAACCAGGGTCTAATGATGGAACTGGAATATGGCCATAGGAACTCATTAATTAATCGACATAACCACATCGAGTATGGGCTCGTTTGATTCGTCTTGATGAATGTGTGTCCATCTCGCCTTAGTGATCGGGCTCGCAATGCATCGGAATCTATGGGATTACCTCGGAGGTGCTCGGAGCGATCACAACCTCCCGCGCACCGCAGCTAGTTGACACTCTTGTTTTCTTTTGAATTCGCATGAATTACATCTCTATTGGGTTAAGTGCTCGTAGGTCTAAGCATACGTCTCTAGCGTCCTCCACTTTCATAAATGCTTTCGTACACGCTCGTCGGTTACGGGTACTCTTGACCTGACCTTTTGGTGCAGGTCCAAGATGTCTCCTATTTGGTCCAGGTAAGTTCGTTTCGGTCGTCCCTTACCGACTTGTCCACTTGCATTTGCCTCGTATATTTTTTTCGTAAGTCATCTTCCATTCATCCTTTCTATATGGCCAAACCATATTAGCATTCCTTTTTCAATTTTTGTCACTATGTCTTCTTTCATCCCACACATTTCCCTTATCACACTATTACGAAACTTATCTATCAGAGTCACTCCAGCCATTCCTCTCAAAGCTCTCATTTCCACTGCATTAATCCTACTTTCATCCTTCTTTTGCCACACCCAACATTCACTACCATACATAAGCGTAGGGACCAAAACGCATCTATGAACAGCCAGTCGTGCCTTTTTTGACAACATTTGGCTGTTCAGAAAGTTTTTGCAAGCCCTATTTACTTTATTACCTTGTCGCGAAGCGGAAGGCTACGTGCAAAAAAAATAGGGAGGAAGCTAAAAGAAAAACAAGGTTAAAAGTTAATACCGTATAATTAAAAAATAAATGCAAAGGTAGGGTGATAAGGAGGGCACGACCGAACTTAATTATCTAACTTCACTAAGATCTAGCTATGTACAACAATATTTATATAAAAATCTAGCCTGGCCAGGGTAGGACGCGGGGGCGAGTAGCAGCTCAGCCGGATAGCCGGAGCAGGAACAGGCACGGCAGCACAGCTCTCCGGATAGGCAGCTCAGAGGATAGGTAGGCAGCATAGGAGCGCCCCAACGATGCTTCGTAGGCAGACGGCAGCAGGGACCCGTAGAAGGCGCGACGGAGTGGTCAGGTGGGCAGCAGGCACACGTAGCAGGCGTGGTGGAGACGCGTGAAGGAACCGGCATGAAGTGATATGATCACGAAGGCCTGGCGGTGGTGGTTAGGTTCCAAGCCGGTTTAAGGAGCTTAGCTACTCCTTAGCCGTTTGCGTTCAATACCAGAGCTGGTAGTAGACTGGCTTCCTAATGACCCTGGTCCGCTTTTATACTGGCCATAACAATAGACAACTACATAAATGTCAAACGAAAGATTTTTGAAAAATAATTAATTATATGACATTTGTCAGTCACGTAGGCATTGAGCTACAATATTGAGATCAAATGTTGGACGCTAACAATTATAATAAGAAAATATAGAAAAACACAATAAAGGACTAATAACTATTACAAATATTTATCGCTTGTGAATAATAGCGTTATACAAAGTGAAGTTCAAATAATCAGTTAGTGCTTTACAAACATTCGTGAATTAATAAGTGTTACAAGAATTTGTGCATATTTACAAGATCGATATGTGAAAAGACAACTCTTCTTCCAGATATGTTTAGGACTTCTGTTTGTGATTGTACTTCTTTTTCGATAATAAGGCCAGGCAAAGAATCTTCATTTTGTTGAAACTAAAAAAATAGCATGTTCATGATTACTAGGCAGTTAAATATATCTTAATTTTAAATTTGTAGTTAGATTATAACACAAATATAAATAAAAATCTATATTCTGACAAATCACAGAGTATGATGACGCTAAAACATACCCTCATATTTTGTACTGGTCCCTCGTCAATAGCGACAGAACTTAGTTCGTTTGATTCTGGCGAAATTCCTTTTACTTTCGTCGTAGGCAGTTCCTTATGTACTGTTTGGGAGTTTTGTAGATTTTTTGATTGCCTAAAAACAGAAAACTTTATAAGCACATTTATTAGCACAGTCAAGTGTAATATCAATTTAATAATTTTTAAATAATTATAGTGGCTTCATTTTTAAATAGCCGTTTCATAGAAGTTTGGGCACTATACAGATTACATATATTTATTTACACTCTTTTTTCTTCAAAGAACGTTTGTTCTCACAAGAATCTCACAGTTGGATTTTCTCCTGTGTCGTGGCTGCAGCTACAAACATTGAATCTCACATGCACATACATACGCCCAGACCGGAACAAAATTTTGTAGGTCGTACAAAATCTTTGTCCCGTACGGGAATCGAACCCGCGACTCGTTGCGCAGTAGGCGATCACTCGACCGCTGCGTTAACCATGCCGCCTCGACTTTATGTACGACGAGCTATGCCCGCGACCTTCGTTTCGCTTTACGATAGTTTCTTTTATTCTAGTTTTCCCGTCTATTTTTCCCGTGGGAAAAAAAGTATCCTATGTCCGTCTCCTGGTTCTAAGCTACCTCCCCACCAATTTTCAGTCAAATCCTAGTTTTCCCGTGGGAATTTTTACCGTGGGAAAAGTATTATATATTATACCTTATATAATTAGCTATCTATTGATGAAAGTCCCGTCAAAATCGGTCTGGCCGTCCCGGAGACGTATGTTCCCGTAGTCTGTCTGTCTGTATGTTCCCGCTAATCTCCGTAACAGCTGGACCAATTTTGACGGGATTTTCACTAATAGATAGCTAATTATATAAGGTATAATATATAATACTTTTCCCACGGTAAAAATTCCCACGGGAAAACTAGGATTTGGCTGAAAATTAGTGGGGAGGTAGCTTAGGACGAGGAGACGGATATATGATACTTTTTTCCTACGGGAAAAATTAGACAGTAAAACGGGAAAACTAGAATAAAACAAAAGAACCTATCGTGAGGCGAAACGGAATTCGCGGGCACAGCTAGTGTATTATAAAACTTATTATGCTGATCGTCAGAAGGCAAATCATCACAGTCATCTTGTTCTCGGTGAGCCTATTCAAGTGAGTCCAAACACAAAAGTTCTACGTAAACCGACTTCAAAAACACCAAAAGTCATAAATAATGTTAAAACACAACATCACAGTTTTATATTGAATTTGATGCCAAAATAACTAAGTAAGTACCTATATTAATTGATCTTTTCATTTTTTAAGACTTTCCAGGTGATCATTGCTTGGCACCGACTTTTCAATCTCACCGGTTTTTTTTAAATCTTTTTAGTTTATAATACATGCGTTTTAGGATTTGAGCCATGGCAAACACCAGAACAACTTAAAATAAAACGTCTTTCGCTCTATACAGTACTGAAAAAATTATTCCCGAACTCCTAACCTACCAGAAACCTTCCATCATCAGCTCAATAACATGATTGATGACTACCAAATGCAAATACCTGAACATCTTCAACAAAAACATGAAACACGTTGGACGCGCCTATGAAATTCAAGGGTTTTCCTCGATTTTCATGGGATCCCATCATCAGATCATGACATGGTAACAATGGAACCACCTCGGGAGTATACTCTTTCAAATAAAAAAAGAATTTTGGAAATCGGTTTAAAAATAACGGAGTTATGAGGTAACAAACATAAATAAATACAACCGAATTGATAACCTCCTCCTTTTTTGAAGTCGGTTAAAAATAGTAATTATTGATAAAAGTCCATTATTTAGGGAATTTAAAGCAAAAATTAAGCGTAAAAATGCTTTAAATAATTATGTTAAAATGCTATAATTTAAGGAATACATTTCTAAAAACATCTAAAATGTTAACAACCCCTGGAAAATTATGAAATTCTTTATTTTTTAATTTTTTGAGTACTTTCAATAGTAATTAGAAGATAATAATGCAATTATGTATATAGAAAGCAAATTAATTTACTGTTTTTGGCCATAATTGTTTAAAAACTTCACTTATTACGTAAATTATTATTTAACACCAAAAAGGTCACAAAACTTTAAAACAATTTACTACAATACTTTTTAAATATTACAGAGGTATGCTAGTGTAACACAAATGGCAGTTTTTGTGTGTTTTGTAATAAATTATGCGATAATATGTACAAATTCCTTACTCAGTGCTGAAAACGCCGATGTGCGTCTTTTTTTACTCTTACGGCACACCCCGGACACTCCATACAACGTTCGCAAATCAATTACCTATTACTACTACTTAAACAAATGACGTTCATACACGCGCAAATGTGTGCGTGGAATCTAGTAGGGCTGAGTGAGCGGTTATCAATCGCAATGACGCGGGAAGTGTAGCGACTGCCTTCTCTTTCACCCGCATAGCGCTGTCTCTGTTATCGCCCGGCGCTCGCGTCTACTCGTCCGAGCGATCGCGCGCGCCCTTGTTTACTTGTCAGTGATGTCTACAGGGAAGTGCCGGGTAGGACGAGGTATTTGAAATGAGTGCGAGGAGGTGAGTGGCCGTTCTGTACGTAGTACTATTATCTATTCTGTGCTTACGGGGTGCGGCGGACGCCGATCGGCGTCATCGCTTAAAACGCCCCGCATCTGACTAGTACGAGCAATTTCGGTCGCCGCATTGAATGGGTTAATATACATACCCATACCAAATTACAGCTTTCTAGTACTAATAGTCTGAGTAAAACCGCGGACAGACAGACATGGCTATAAGGGTTCCTTGTTTACTACCGAACCCTAAAAACGACTGCCGGGTTGAAAGGAAAAATATGGCAGTGAAATTACTGGGTACCGACTACCGTAACTGCTGTGGAAAAAATAGCTGCGGAAAAATAGCGTGAGATTGCGACAGGCCAATATAATAATAATATGCCATTTTCATACATTTTTTCTGAGTAACGACTGCGGAAAAGTTACTTAGTTAAGTGTGACATATTTTGTCTAGGACGGCTGGATGTCACAAGTTGGCAACGTACACTGTGGTTCTTGTGGGGGGTTGCAGTTCTGCTGCGAATCTCACAAGAGCCACATGTATTTTAGGTGACTGTTACCACTTATTATCAGGTGGGCAGTTTGCTTGTTTGCCAAGTTAGTTGCAATAAAAAAAACCCTATACAGAGATCAAACGGCTATAGGTACTTTTAGAGAATCACGTCCAAAATTCGACATTTTTGTCTGATTTTAGCCCACTTTTTGGTGACCTAGTTGTCTTGAGTGACAGCTAGCTAATAAAAAATCAGAAAACAGTGAAAATTTGTAAGATTTGAAAAAGGAACACTTAGCGCCTATCAAAATGATTACAGCTAAAATTATTTTTTGCAGAAGAATATGTTCCATGATGTAGCCTTTTATATGTATTTATCAATCCATATTATTATTATAAATGGGAAAGTGTGTGTGTGTGTGTTTGTTTGTCCGTTTTTCACGGCAAAACGGAGCGACGGATTGAAGTGATTTTTTAAGTGGAGATAGTTGAACAGATGGTGAGAAACGTAGGCTACTTTTTGTCTCTTTCTAACCCCCCACTTCCCTAAAATAGGGGGTGGAAGTTTGTATGGAGCATTCCGAAATTTTCAAGGTAGAAAGCTAAAAATTGGTATGCGAACTATTTGTGACTAACAAAAAAATCGTGCATCATATTTTTTTTGGAAATCTGCCCCCAACCCCTTAAAAGAGGGGGTGAAATTTTATATGGGACTTTTTGCAGTTTTCAAGGTAGGAAGCTAAAAATCGGTACACAGACTCTCTGTTACCAACGAAAAATACCTGCCTTATTATTATTTTTTTAAATCTTCGGTGTCACCCCGAATTTAACGCGAGCGAAGCCGCGGGCAAAAGCTAGTTCTTTATAAAACTTTAACAATAATGATAATAGGAACACGAAATGCTCCTGGCAGCGCCCGCTGGCTCAGCGTTCTGACGTCAATACGAATAAAATTCGCTAAGAAATAAGCAGTGCCTTTGTACATGTATATGTTCTTGTTGCTTTTGTTTGTGTGTGCATAAATTGCAAAATAATAAATAATAAAATTTGAGTCAAAATCACCAAGGTGGCGAATACGGAAATCTATAATTTGCAAAAAAAATATCACATCAAAGAAATCAAAAAAATAACTAAAAATGTTCACACTATTATTACGGTAATAGTATTACCGTGCTATTATCAATAATTGCGTTGTAAAAGACAGGCGCAAAATATTCACATTTCAATTTCAAAGACACTGGGGTGTATGTATTATAATAACGTCATACAGGGAGCGTATGTATTTCAAAATCTAAATTATTATTGTTAAAAATATAAAGGAAAGTATTGTATTTCCATACGGTACAGATTATACAATAATACTACAGTACCACGGATTTATTGATGAGCCCCATGTACAGTGCTTGCTTATATACGATAATAAAGGAACAACCAACCGACGACGCTAGAAGTGACGTATGCGACTTCAAACGAGTAACTCAAAAATAAAGCCTCAGGTCAGTAGGCTTACTCGCAAAGCAATTCCGATCGATCGACATTGAGATTGTGATTTTTCTTACGCTTATATTGCCACACTCTGGCGCTAAATTGGACCCGTATGGCGCCGATTCTGAGTGCACCAAACTCAGTATTATATAATTTTCACAAGATACAGAGCCAATTTTGCGCTATGTTGCTACTCAAGCGTACAAAAAATCACAATCCCATTGTCGATCGATCGGAATGGGTTCGAGAGTAAGCCTACTGGCCTTACCCACGATCGCTTGCCTAAGAGCAAGGTTAAAACGATTGATATTGTGAAACAGAGACACTCCTATTGCGGCGTATAGCGCCATCTCGCTCTCATTGCGGCTATACTACCGTTTTAAGCAATCATAGTAAGGGGACTGTGAGTCCTGTGAGTGTGAGTGAGTGAGGGGAATAAATCTAGATTCGAGATCGCAAATTAGAGCTCTCGCGGGATTGTAATTTCTAATCTCGCAAGATCTCCAAAATACTCGGAAAGTTTTCGAAAAAATATTGTTAAATTCGGATGACTAAAAAGCAATGAAAACTAATTGTGGATATTATGAGGTTAATTAAGATAATATATAAATTGAAAGAAAAATCCCTTATTATTTAATATAACTGACTAATTACTCGTATTTTTAATATCAACAAAGACAATAAAATATCACTATCAGTCAAATGCAGACAAGGAGCATTGATATTGATGTCTGATAAACGTCAACTCAACGGACAATTTCGCTTTCGAAGTCAACAAGAACAGCATATTTTTCATTCCTGAAAAATAGTCTGAATTGGAACTGAGCGAAAGATCAATTAATGTCTTAGAAACACACTACTTTACTTTATTGTATGTAAGTACTTATCATGTCGCACAGACTAGACCAATAAGTTTTTCTAAGTGTATTGTTTTAATGCAATGAAATCTCACCTGGATATACAGAAATCTGGATCATATTAAACTGTCATATTTCTATTCATAGTCTCATCAATTTAGTCATTTATGATTTTAGTACAACAAAAGCACTTATATAAAAATGTATGTATTTAAAAGGCTAACAAAATTCCATTTCAATAAATTTACACAATAAAATACGAACTCCCAAAACAACAAATCTTCAAACAGTGACTTATATATTATGACAGTTTCAAACATCATACCGAATTTGAATTTTAAAGCCATAGAGGAAAATTCCACCCTACGACAGTTTTAACAGTCCAGAACCAATTGAATTGTTTTGCCACTCCTACCCAATATAATTCTGAAGAATATCATTTTTAACCCCCGACTTGATTGATTGATTGATTCGTACAACGGCTGGACGCGTGTAGCGTCGCTCACTACTGCCGCCCAATCCCGTCAATCTAGAGCGAGATCTCGTCATAAATGATGCTTCGAAATTGATCTCGAAAAATGACACGAGTTCTCGCGAGATCGAGATCCCGCGAGATCGGGAAAGCATTCCCAAGCTGTGAGGTGTTACTCGAGCAGGTTATTTCTGCTCGTATACGGTCGTTTCGGAATATGCGCTTACATGCGCGCTTCATTTCTCGCTTATGAGGACTGTGAAGTGCCAATTCATGGCTCGAGTAAGTATGCACTTTCAAAAATGTAGTTTGTTGCACTACATTTTTTAAAGTGGCACTTGCCTCGGACTTTCAACTCTATGCAGTATAGAGTTGAAAGTCCGAGGCAAGTGCCTACATTTCTTATTAAAATATTGTTTCGGGCCATAACAATTTTACCCCCCTAACCCTTTTGATTTCATTACATTTAGTTTACCTTAATCTATGTTCGTACGTTTTGCTTTTTTTTAATACAGTGTAATTTTGTAAAAAAAAAAGATAGAAATGCTCGAGGTTGTTTTTAAGTCTAAAATATAGATATTTAGATGCTAATAATTTATATTCTGAGCAATATAACTTCAAAATCAAAACGTACAAACCTAGATCTTCATTATATCTACAACATTTTCAAAAATTATGAAAATTGGACTATGTAAAGTGGGAGAAAAGCATTATCGTTATTTGTATGAAAATTGACAGCTTCACAATCCTCATAAAAAAGCCGAACGCGCAAACACGGACTTATTCCGGTGAGTACGCTCGAACCAATGCCGGCGAGGGTCAACAGCAATATGGATTCCGACGAAGAAACATAGATTATTGCGTTGCTCATTCGAAATACGAGCATACAAACGCATCAACACTCGCACGATGGTCGATTGTTGATGAGTTACAAAATCTCGCCCCTGAAGAGGCACTTATTGTGGTCGCGGAACTCTACCATTGAGCCCCACACACCCTTGCACTATACAATGGGCTTGAACGGAACAGAGATTGCTAGGCCATTTGGCCCGGGATGGTCCGGAGAATTTGGGTTATCTAAATCCCGGATTATCCTGACAAGATTAACATCGACATTTGGTTATGTGGATAGGTAGCCCCGCAGTCAGCAGGGGGAGTCCCACACACGCCTGCCGACTAGCCAACGGTGCGGAACAGCATTCCATCCCGTAATAAAACAAGAATAAGTAGGGATTGGCAGCATGTATGTTTACTCCATGTGGCAAGTTAAATTTCAGACTCTAATGAGAGACTTCAAAAAATATTTAACGCGTCGGTCGTCATGAAAATAAGTTAAAAGTACTTATATACTTTTACTACAGGGAACATTGGTTTAATTCATCCTGTATGTATATTTATTATCATAAAAATGATTAAAAGCATATGGATAATGATATCAATCTACATGTTTTAATATAAATGTTAAATCAGGCTGACCTCTGGTTGTTTCATTATAAGCAGCTACAGAGTGGTAATTGGCATTACGTCTGTTACCATTTATAATATGGAGTCTGGAAATTGTCCTATAATTTTTGAGAAACTAAACACAGAAGAAGATGAACAAATCAAAAAAGGATATAGCGAAGGTAAGTTATTAGTGCGTAATTAGAAAGTAGTTAAATGCTTGCCGACATCAACATTCAGTCTTAGGATCATTACAACTGAAAAATGAATGAAAAATTGATATTTTATAAAGACTCGGTACATACGTATTTTGTAATATTCCACGATTTGAATTTTAAGTATTTTAATGTAATGTGTAAATTTAAGTCCTTCTTTGCGTCTAGGGCATACACTACTCATTGTGTCAGGGAGATACCGTTTCACGAAAAGATGATACTAATCTATACTTATCTATAGTTACTTATACTTACTTACTAATATTATAAAGCTGAAGAGTTCGTTTGATTGTTTGTTTGTTTAGTTAAATGCGCTAATCTCAGTTACTACTGATTCAATTAAAAAAATTGTTTTTGTGTTGAATAGTCCAGGGGCGGATCTACCTAAGCCCAAATTAAAATCAAAAGACGATACTTTTTTTAAATAAGGAAAAATATGCAAAATAAAAAAACGACTTTCAAATGAAACAGGGAATTCCACTGTCGCTTGTCTATTTGAAAGATTGATATAATGTCGTAGAATTTGTACCTACTATACATAAACACGAACTCTTATAAAATTAATATTTTATTGAAATCTCTATTTTTTCCTATACCGTACATCTATATCAGATTAGTATTAGCCCAGGGCCCCACAAATTCACGATCCGCCCCTGGGATAGTTCATTTATCGAGGAACGCTATAGGCTATACAACATCACGCTACGAGTAATTGGAGCTGAGCATCAATGAAAACTGTTGCAAAAACGGGGAAACATATATGGCGAAACATATTCGCAGGCGTGGCTAGTAAAAATTATATGCGAAAGTGTGTTTGTTTCGCTTTCATACATAAACCACTCAACTAATTTTAATTATATGTGGTATAGGAATAGCTTAAGCCCTTGGGAATAACATAAGCTATTTTCATCCCGAATTTAAATGAATGCAGCTCATGGATGCAGACGCAGTCGCGGGCAGCAGCTAGTAGGAAATAAATTGAAGCTAATCTTAGTGAAAAGTTCATTCATAATCGCAAACTGCATATAAGCTGTTAGATGAACTATGAATTTTCGCATGCAAATTTAACTGAAGCTGTTAAATGGAAGAAAAATGGAAAATAACAAACCATTTGTTCATCTATAATTCTGAATATGTGTAATTTGTGTTCTCTATGTATTTCATTAATCTGTGCCATCTTAAGTAAGTACTTTAGTACCTTACCCGTCATGGTGGCAATTCTGTTGGCACTAATTGGTTTAGACTAAACTAGATTTAGTTTTAGTGCTGTCAAATCGTGTTTTTTGTTCGAAAATTTTGATTGAAAACACAATTTGACAGCAGGCTCGGATACCGGTTAAATTTTCAAACCGGTATCATGTACCTACTTGGAGTAGAACCTTTTCATTACGGTTTCGTTCCAGTAAACCGCTTTTTTAACCGGTTCTTGCAAGAATGTTTACATAAAGGTTTTTATCAATAAACCGGTTTGGAGTAATAAAAACCTAATGGAGTAATACTGTGTAATTTTTTTACAGTACCTACTTCTCTTCTTCGCAGTTTGAATAAGTGTTGTTTGCGACGTAATCAAAGTATGTACCTATATATTGTATTCTTTCGCTTTCTACTTACCTTAAATACTTTCAAATGATAGAGGTTTGTAAATCCACTACGCAAATCAGACGTCAACGTACATACGTTAAAACGTACTGCACGGCCGTACGCGGCTTCAAGTCAATAACACGATACAATGTCAATTAAACCGGTTTATTTAGGTCATAGTAAAGTTCTTATACTTAACGTTCGCGTTCTCAGGAAAAGTTCGGAGCAAAACCGAAATAAACCGATATTAACCGGTATATTTTAAACCGGTTCCGAGCCTTATTAAGTTTAGTTTAATCCAATTAGTGCAAACAGAATTGCCACCATTATATTATACTTTCTACAATTCAAACTATATCCTCTTTACCCATCGGTTGCCTGGTAGAGATTGCTGCTTTGACAGTAAGGCCGCCGGCGCTGTTTGTTTTCTCATCATATTTCTCTTTTTGTTTATTTTAATCTTAAACAGAAAGTATTCACTCATTCAATCTTATTATAAATATAACTAGCTTTTACCCGCGACTTCGTCGTCGTGGTTTTAGTTATTTGGGTAGCTTACGTATTGTCCAATCTGCTTTTATCCATCCCCACAACACAAACTATCTCCATGCCAAATTTCATCTCAATCTGTTCAGATCCGAGGTTATTGATTCCCCATACAAGCTGCCACCCCCTTTTCACCCCCTAAAGGATGATTTCTGCAATAAAACTATCCTATGTATGTCCTTTCTCAGGACTCAAGCTGTCTCTACACAAAATTTCATCTAAATCAAAGAGGTAAGAGACACTCTTGCATTTGTAATATTAGTATGGGTTCCTATAATTTCTTCCAAAAGAACAATACTCAAAAGTAACCTAATTAAATCTAAATAGGTGAAATAGAACCACTTGTTTTATAAGTAGCCAAAGATCATTTTCACGTTATCCGATACGATATCGGCGCCAGATGCCGCTTCGATAAACTATATACGTAAAATATAATATATATAAAGATATTTTTGACATTGTGATGACATAGGTGAAAATTTTTAATCCGTTCTTTCAACATTTTCTGTAGTGTGAACGTAGGTATTATAAGGTGATTCAATTTCATTGCAATTTTGTCCATCAAACTCATATATGTTATCAGAAAAAAAAATCTAAGTCACCTATTAAAAAAAAATCTAGCATTAAAAAAATGGATAAAATTTACACCCTGTGACGGTTTTTTCACTGTTGTTGCTACAATTCTTGACTTTTCTAAACATTTTCTTTTGTTTTGTAATCCTGAATAATGTTTCTGTATACTCTAATCTAAAATTTAAAGCCAGCTGCTCCAAATTAGAAGAATATGCCATTTTTATCTAAATTAAATATTCAAAATTAATTTTTCGCATAGCTTTAACAAGCTGTACTGAAAAAAAAATGTACTATGCGAGTTTGGCAAGTAACTGCAAAAGTTGGCGCATTCAATAAGGATTCCAAAATGGTATGATACTTGGTAGATAATTTCTACGATTGCAGACAATATTTTTTTTTCCAAAAACAGGCAGTTTTGAACAAATTTTTCTTACGTACTTAAAATTTATTCTAATGTACCCATGGTTTGCTTTAAGGCTGTAACTTTAACATTCTAGTTTGAGTGAGACCGGGAGAGTCATTTTACGAAGTGTGAGAGAAACAGATAGTGAAATAAATTAAATACACAAAAATTGTTTAACATAATTTATTTAAATGTCAAGATTTACAACTGTCTTCCTTCAGCTCTAATGCAGGCTCGACATCTTCTTAAAAAAGATCGGGCTATCAAGCGGGCGAATCTTCCATTATTAACAAAATCATTTGCTTCTATTATTATTTGCCGTAGGTCAGTCACAGTTTCGATTGGCTTTGCGTAAACTTTTTCTTTCACCGCTCCCCAGTAAAAGAAATCTAATGGATTTAAATCTGGGGAACGGGCTGGCCACGAGATAGTACCAGATCGTCCTATCCATCTGCCTGGGTATTCCTCATCGAGATATTCTCTTACTGAGCTGGCATAGTGAGCTGGGCAACCATCTTGTTGAAACCACATATCTCTCAGAATGTTAAGTGGCACATCATCCAGTAGATTTGGTAAATCATTTTGTAAAAATTAGTTTTGAATATTTAATTTACATAAAAATGGCATATTCTTCTAATTTGGAGCAGCTGGCTTTAAATTTTAGATTAGAGTAAGTATACAGAAACATTATTCAGGATTACAAAACAAAAGAAAATGTTTAGAAAAGTCAAGATTTGTAGCAACAAGGGTGAAAAAACCGCCAGGGTGTAAATTATATCGATTTTTTTAAATGTTAGATTTTTTTTTATATTTTTCTGATAACATATATGTGTTAGTCTACCGCCTGCTTTCGGCTTGACGTCGGCTTCTGGGACACCCTGTATGTAGGTAATCTCTTCACATGACTGAATTATTGTATTAGATATTATATTAGATAGTCCATTTGTCAAGGAAGGCTAGGCTATCACGCTACGACTAATAGAAGCTGAGCATAAATGAAAAATGTTGCAAAAAGGGGAAAACATATATGGCGAAACGTAGTTCGCGGGAACAGCTAATAACTGAATAAAATCGTTAAAGTAAGGCAACATAGCCACCAATAGGATTAAAGGCCTTCTGAGATCCAACGTGCAGATCATCTTTTCCTAAACAATTCCACATAGCGGATATTAAACCCTACTCTGATTTTGCCATTACTTGTAATAAATTTATATTTTCCAACCAGCTTTAGTGGACGCCTATGTGCGCTGCGCCGCAGGTCCTCAAAGTTACGTAATGCCAGCATCCTTTCAAAACATAGCCACGGATATATACAATATGCCACTCAGATCGGACGATGTTTGGGTAGCCACATTTCTGAAATCTGGTAAGTTTCATTAGTTTCGTAGAAAGATGTTCTGGCGCTCTAATCAACTTAAGTAAAATTATTTAAAAAAAAAATAAATACAAACTTTTATATCATCATAATATTGCATTGTCACGCGATATACATATGCATGCAAAATTTCAGCTCAATCGGAGATCGGGAAGTGGGTCAAATTTAACTTGCAAGATTTCATTACAGACACCGGACAAGACTTGTAAAAAGGAGGTTCTATGTTTGACTGTGTCTATTTTTTGATCTCATACGGAACAAGATGAATTATTTAAAAAAATCAATTCAAGCTTTTAGTACTCGTCAATACGAATCAAACAAGCCCAGGGTGGGTTTCGGGATTATAAACATGTATAAATTAAATCAAAGTCATGTAAATGGCGTTACTGTCGAAGTTGTGCAAGTATTAAAGTTGTATATACGTACAACTGGGACAGCACAATTTCGAAAAGAAATGAACTATTTCTAAAATAGCATAGTATTTTAGCAAATGTAAACCAGGCAACCATGTTACCACTTACCATCAGGTGGGCAGTTTGCTTGTTTGCCAACTTTCTGCAATAAAAAAAAAATTATTATTGTCGCCTATTCCGAAAACCAAGGGAAGAATAAAAGCGGAGACGCGTACCTACATTCTAAGTCCGGAAAGGCTACAAAGGCGGTAAAAATCTAATAAATCCGAAAGTACCTACCCGCGCAAAAGAAATGTTGTAAAATTTCGTATCTTTCTTCAGCCGTAAATTGAATTATGTGTACTTAAGGAAATAGCTTGTTATTTACTCATCACGTCTATCGAATTCTATATGAAAGATAAATCTATCCGTTTAATCAACAGGAACGACGTGGGTTCAGGAATTGGTTTGGATGGTGGCCAACGATTGTGACTACGCTAAATCTGCAGAACTCAAATTAGTCGAAAGATTCCCATATTTGGAGTGAGTAGATTTCGTCCTAGGTTCCATAATAAAATAAAGTGTAGATAACTATAAAATTTAAAATATACCCTAATTTATTTATAGGTAATGTATTCACTAAATAACAATGTTTTCGATAACAAGGTACGTACGTACGTAGGTAGATAAGGGTGATTCAATCACGTAGAATAGATTGAGTAACTCTTCGAGAATATTTTTTATTGATTTCAAACCAATTCACCCCATCATCCTTCTTGTATTCTGTGATCGATATATACCTACGTAAAAACAAATAATTTATCGACATCGAGCTTATATTTATATTTCTAGGTCCTCTGTAATGTGTGATAACGAGAAGGCCCGCAAAATATTTGAGGAATGGTCTAACAGTAAAAATGAAATCCTAATACAACTGGCGAATTCTCTGTCAAGGTAAGTACCTATTTTTTTTTTTTTTTTTATTATACCTTACATTCCATAACACAGTTTTAACTTAGTAGTAGATTACTATAAATCGATAACAGCATCGAAATAGTTACATAATACCCACCGAACAATGAGTTTTGAAAATGCACCGTAAGCACAAAACAGCTAATCAAAGTTTTGATAAAACACTAGATCTATCTTTCAAATCTACGGGCTCGGAGCTGCAAGCCTTTAGTTTACCCGACTTATCCACTGAACATAATAATGAAATAATTGAATTGCGGGACACAATACGTCAATTGAAATGTAAGCTGCAAAGTGCAGATTTGCAGATTGATGAATTGCTGCAGGAAAATAACAAATTAACGAAAAAGCTTAGTCAACAAGACTTACAAATTAAACAGCTTAAAAATATATGCGCATTTTCTCCATCTTTAAATAAAACAATTACAAACACAAGTAGTATTAAGCTTAAAAAAGAGAATAATATTACCTAAATCAGCCAATACTCAAAGTGATAGAAACATAGATGACACTGGATGTAAACTATTCATGGACCATTCCATGTCCACAGATGAGCCAACCAATAAGCCAACTAGCACCAAACCACAAAAGAGTCTTATAACTACAGAAATCCCGCAAAAAAATAAGAAATTGTGTGTTCTCACTAACAATAAACACATGAAAATACTGCAAACATTTGCATCTACAAAGCTTTACAATGAATACGAATTAGAGCTATGTCTATCCCGGTTCTGGAATAATTAATATATTACAAAGCCTAAAATATAAATTAAAAGATTTTAAGCAAGATGACTATTGTATTGTTGTTATAGGCGAAGAAGATTTTAAAATTACAAAAAATTATGCAAATCTTGTAAAAACTATTAGAAAATATCTGAAAAACCTAGAAATAAGTACAAATATAATTATTTCAGTACCTACTTACATATGCGGTGCTTCTATATATAACTGTAGAGTGGAAACATTTAATAATTTGTTATACATGGATACACAATTATATAATTATGCATACTGTTTTGATTCCAATGCCGAATTAACTTTTGATATGTTCTCATATAAAACTGGAAAAATCACAAGTAATGGCATTAACAATATCATATATCACATACAGCAATTAATAATCACTGAGGGTATAAAAATAGAAACAAATATGGAGAAACATATGAATAATAATCCGACTGTTTGTGTGGATCAGGAAACACAAACAGAATTTTGTAGACTAATTAATAACGAGGGTGATCAAGAAAATCGTATTGAGTTTTTTCAGGAAGAATGCAATTAAAAGTCATACCAAATATACTAAAGCCAAACCAAAAGATAAATCCAGTTCAGGGCAAAATGTGCTGGGAATACTGCACCAAAATATTTCTGGGGCATTAAACAAACAGGATGAACTTTACTGTACGGTAATAAAATTAAGAGAGGAAGAAGCGATTAATATCGATGTAATATGCCTCTGTGAGACGAACATGGAAAGAGGCAGTGAACACTACCTTAAATTAAAAAAATTCACAACAGCAGCATCTTATTCCAGAAGGAATTCTAAGCGCGGTGGTGTAGCAATCTTAGTGAAGAGCAACTTACAGTATAAAGTTATAAGACATTTAGATACTCTTGCTCAAAAATTGGTATTTGAATGCTGCGGCATTGAGTTGCTTGACCACGGTATAGTAGTGATATGCATTTACACAAACAAAACCCCAACATCAATAAACTCACTGTTTTTTGTTAAGTTGAGAGAGCTCCTTGATTTAATCGGTAGACATAAAAGGAAGAAGTATATTATCTGTGGGGATTTTAATATCAATATGCTGAAATGTTCAAGAATAGCTTTAGAATTAGAACAGATATTTGAGAACTACAACTTGCGCAGATGCATCTACGAACCGACACGAATTACTGAAAATACGTCTACTTGTATTGATCATATCTATACCAATATTGAAGACGGAAAAGTGCCAATTCATGATTTCGGATTATCTGATCACACTACACAAACATATCAAATCCCAGTAAAAAAAGCAGTTGTCAGACAGCAACAGTGGTGGTATGAATACAGAAGAGACTATTCTGAAGAAAATGGGGCCAAATTCATTGATTGCTTATCGAGTCTTTCTTTTAGTACCTACAGTATACGAACCAACAAACACACCCGAACAAGCATTTAATGAATTCTATGAATTATACACTATGTTCTACTACCTGTGCTTTCCAGTTGTAAGGGTAAAGATGTTGGAAAGAAAACTTAAATCAAAGTGGCTCACCAAAGGACTATTAAAATGTACCACAACAAAACGGAGCCTATATTTAGATTGTCGTACAAATAAGTGTAGCAAACAATTATATAAGGCATATACTGGTATACTAAGGCGATGCATAATCTCATCTAGAAAAAAATGTAATTCCAATTACATTAATAAAGCCACTAACAAATGTAAAGCAGTATGGAATATTGTAAGGAAACACACAGTATCAAGTAGTACTCAATCTAAGACAATTACAAAAATTAATTACAACAATTCTAATATAGACGATCCACAAAAGATATCCGAGTTATTTAATAATTATTTTTTAAATACTGCAACTCAAAATTGTTCTAATGGGTCAGGCATACCAGATATCAACAAAAGTGTTCAATCTCAGAAGTCAAGTGTGTTTCTTTATCCTTTAGATGAACATGAACTATTTAAGGTTGTAAGATCTTTAAGTAATACTCGATGTACTGGCTTTGACGAAATATCTACACATATTATCAAAATGAGTATTGGGTTAATCCTACATCCATTACAACACATTATTAATTTATCTTTACAACATGGAAGTTTTCCCGAAATTCTTAAGCAATCTATAGTCAAACCACTTTTTAAAAAGGGGGATAAATGTGAAATGAACAATTATAGACCAATCACCCTGATACCCACCTTATATAAGATATTTGAAAAAGTCATGTATAATAAGGTTAATAGTCTTTCTAGAAAAAAATAATATCTTGGTTGAAGAACAAAATGGTTTTCGTAAACAAAAAAGTACATCGTTGGCTTCCTTTAAATTAATAAAATATATAACCGACTGTATCGACGATAAGATTCCTGTGACTGCTATATTTATGGATATGAGCAAGGCGTTCGATTTAGTTTGTCACAAACGACTAATGGCAAAATTATATAGATATGGAATCAGGGGTCTAGCATACGACTGGATCAAATCATATTTATATCATAGGAAACAAAGTGTTGAAATATTAAGATATTGTGAAAAAAGTAAAAATGTAGAAAAGTACCGATCAACCTTTGCTATAAATAAGTATGGTGTACCACAAGGGAGTATACTAGGACCTTTGCTGTTTCTATTATACATTAATGACTTGCCAAAGGCCCTATCTCAGAAATGTATATTGTTTGCAGATGACACAATTTTTATCGTTAGAGGAACAGACATACGCAATTACGAGTCAGAAATTAACAAGACCTTTTTTACTGCTATTGATTGGTTAAAACTTAATAATTTAAAAATTAATATTGAAAAGACAAAATGTATTCAATTTCATACAAGACAAGGCAAGCCGCAAAATATTAAAATTAATTTTGATGGACAGTTAGTTGAACAGGTTTCTAGTCTAAAATTTCTGGGAATAACCATGGATCGCTTTTGTAATTGGAAAGAGCATATTTATAATATCTCTAATAAAGTTAATAGTTTTGTTTATGCCTTAAGACGAATAAGCCAAACAACGAGTAAGGAGGCTGCAGTCACAGCCTACAACGGTTATGTAAACAGTATCCTACGATATGGTATTGTGTTATGGGGCAATAGCACTGAATTGGACAGGGCTTTTATCATGCAAAAAAGATGTATCCGTGCAATTTTTGGATTAAGACAAATTGATTCTTGCAGACCATTTTTTCGAAAATATAAACTCTTAACATTGCCCTGTTTATATATAATGGATATGTGTTTGTTTGTACACAAACATCGAAGCCTCTTTCAACAAAACCAGGAAATTAGTAATCGTCAGTTAAGATCGAAATACAAAAACAAGCTTTATAGACCAAAAACAAATCTTAGCGTTGTTAGTAACAATGGTTTTATAATGTGCATAAAAATATATAACAATTTGCCAGATTCGTTCAAAAATCACAAATATCACAAATTTAGAAAATTACTAAAATATTGGCTTGCTGAAAGATGTTTCTATAGTACTCCGGAATATTTTAATTATAAATAGATTAATTCACCTATGATAATTTAAGACTTACTATTTGTAATTATTTTGTGAAATCATTAACATATATTACGTCAATGGGTGAAATAGAAATAGTTCTGTATTGTTCTGTATCTAATTATTATCTTGTGTATACGTCTGTGAAGATAGATTTTTGGTGTTCTTTCTTTGTATGCAATGTGATCTGCATTATGTACCTGAATTTCATGCACAATAAAGAATAAAGAATAACTTATTATCCTATTTACTCATTTTCAAATAAACGATTATTTCACAAAAAATGTACCAAAGCTTAAAATGTTTTGTTTTCCTTGATGTTTTGCTTGGAGTTCTTCTCTGAATTTCTGGTGATGTTAATATATCTTCATCACTCGAAAAACTCATTTTATTCAATGAAATATAATAAATGGACAACAATCTTAACAACAATAGACACTAAGAATAGTAAAGCCGCGCGTAAATATCTATTATTTAGATATTTATTTTTTTCTCAAACATGCTCGGGAATGTAGGTATTATTGTAGTAAAAAGAAGACACAAAGTTTGTAATTCTTGGCCCATGCATTACTTTACCGGGCTAGGCCAGGAAAGTAAGCACAGACTAAAAAGAGATACTACGAAAGTAAGAAAGTAAATATGAAAATTCATGCGCATTCGCTGCTGAAATGTAATTCATCTATAACTTGAATTATGTAACTTATCATACAGCCAATTGCTACCACATTATAAAAAATGCACTCCTCGAGTATTTAAATATATGAATATGGCAATAATTTTATTAAAATGTTGGTATAAGATCACACGGAAATATGCTTAATTTTCGTTGCGAGAGAAAAAAGCCATAATCTACAGTAATTACATTGTATATAAGCATAAAATATATCTCGTACATAAAGCTTACTCGTCCGGTAATCCCTAACTTCCCGGCCTCTGCAGTAATGTACTATTACTTTTATTTTTTGTCAACATTTTTATGTCGCGCCAGTTCAAAATTTAAATAAAACCACAGAATAGATAATAGTACTACGTACAGAACGGCCACTCACCTCCCCGCACTCATTTCAAATACCTCGTCCTACCCGGCACTTCGCTGTAGATATCACTGACACGTAAACAAGGGCGCGCGCGATCGCTCGGACGAGTAGACGCGAGCGCCGGCCGATAACAGAGACAGCGCTATGCGGGTGAAAGAGAAGGCAGTCGCTGCACTTCCCGCGTCATTTCGATTGATAACCGCGCACTCAGCCCTACTAGATTCCACGCACACATTTGCGCGTGTACGAACGTCATTTGTTTAAGTAGTAGTGATAGGTAGTTGATTTGCGAACGTTGTATGGAGTGTCCGGGGTGTGATAAAACTTAAGTGCCGTAAACTTCAGTAATCATGTACGGGCATTAAAGAAGTTCATTCCGTTTTCAAATTACATTGCCGGCCGCACGAGCACGTCAGATAGAAATTGCTGGCCGCTGCCAGGCCCGGGACTGCAAGTAAGCCAAAGAAGGTCGTATATCGAAGCATGTTTGGAAAGAAATCATTTCTTGTCAATAGATTTCTAACCTGCAATCTTGCTTTTCTTATTAGTAGAGGTGAAAACTTGTATATTTCGCACGAGAGCAAACTTTTTATGTCTATGCCCAGTAGTCTATATTATAAAACCACTCGCTGCGCTCTTGATTCAACTGCTTCGCTAGTTCGCAGCAAAAATTAACTATACTCTCTTTTTGACCAAGCTACTTACTCCTCAGCTGTAGTGTGCAGAAAGTACAAAATATGGCACCACGAAGATTCATAAAAACCCACGTCCCCCTGTCGCTGCTGCCGCCGAGGCTACTGGACACCTGCAAAGTGGTGTACGTGGCGCGGGACCCCCGGGACGTCGCCATTTCCTTCTTTTACCACTGCAAGCTGATGCAGTCCACTCGCTTCAGTGGTGACCTCAAAGAGTACTGGAACTATTTCATCAACGATCTAGGCAAGTATACCATATCCATAGGCTTAATCGCGATTGCTTAAACCGGGGCTATTACAATATTGAGACAGAAACGCCACTTTTGCAGCTTATAGCGTAATCACCGTCACCCTCCCACTGCAGTTTAAATACTGCTTCAAACGATCATGGCAAGGGTCTGAGGCGCTAGACAAACGCTAGCTTTTCCGCAGTCGCTCCGCAGAAAAAATGTATGGAAATGACATTAGCTTACGACAACCTCACGCTATTTTTTGCGCAGCTAATGTCATCTCCATACATTTTTTCTGAGGAACGACTGCGAAAAAGTTAGCGTGTGGCATTTGTCTAGGGGGGCAAGGGGCTTCATAATACCTAGTACTTAGAGCAGAACAGATTAGAGCAGAGTTAAACCAGTCTATGAATAAAGACGCAGCTATTGTAGTGTATAAAGCCATCTCGCTCTAACTACGGTTTTGCTTAGTAAGCCTTTGGGCCTTGCTAATCTCGACCGAGCACTCCATAGAAGACGGAAAGTATATAGGAATTTTAGCTAGGGTATCTAGAAGTGTCGCAGGTTTCTCGAATATTTGCGTTACCGTTTTCATCACATACCTCCTTCCTATCGTCCTGTTCGTTCGTGTAACAAACACCCTTATATTACCTTCTTCAAATACCACATTCTTTTTCCGTGCTGATTGCCAAACGATATTCGTCAAAGGTCGATCGTAAATATTTTTAAAATTTAATCAAAAGAAGTCTTTTACCTAATTATGTATGCCTAATTAATTATATTTGCCTAATTGTGTATGTTTGTTTATTTATATGTTTTATTTGTTTTATGTAATTTTAAGATAGTTTATATCAAGAATACCAAATAATATTTAAGTTATTTTATTTTTTTAGATATTTCCAAAGCTTTTAATACTGGCTCATGCCAATCCTATTAAATAACCCGGAACTAATAGAAAAAATAATAGGAAAAACTGAAAAATAAGATAATCTATCTACCTATCTATTTATTGGGAATCGTCTCTATCTCTCGTAATGTTATAAGTGATGTGAGTTCTATTACCTCCGGTGTTCGTCAGGGTAGTGTGCTTAGACCGACTAAGATTTCCGACTTGCAATGAGTGAAGCCGAAAACTATCCCGCCGCGCCGACAAAAAGTTGCGCGCATACGTCGGCGAGTCGGCGATTTTGGTGTTTTTGCGTATTATAGTGGTGTACTTTTCTTTTTTCACTAAGTGGGTGAATGAATGATAATAAAATGTAAAAACCAAGCAGCAATGATAATATTTTGATTTTATGAAATATTACTTATATTTGGGATTGTTTTTATAAATTGGCTCATCGTAACTCTGAAATAATATTTATAATTGCAGTGTATGCAGCACCGGTCATAGAACACGTCAAGGAGGCGTGGGAAAAGCGACATCATAAAAACATGCTGTTCTTATTTTATGAAGATCTTCAAAAGGTAGTAATAATGTGACGTCCATCATGTCCATCCGCCCTGGTCCCTAGTCAGCTACCATTCGGGTCTTAACGCCTGTGGAGGATTACCCTGGACATTTGGATAATCCCCAGATGGTTGAAGGGGCTATAATCACGCAGCAGGAGCCACCCTAGCGCGCAAGCCGCAGTAACAATAATACTACGTAGTACTTTAACGCATACAAAAAAAATAAATGTTCCTATGACATATAGGAGCAATGTGGTTTGTGTGTTGATATAATAAATAAGCACCAATTAAGGAATATTTGCTATCAACTTTTTTTTGTTTTATTCGTGTACTCAAATTTGCGATTTTAAAATTAGGTGTCGTTTGAAGTACATACATAACAAAATTACTGGTGACCACAACATTATACACTTTTTATATCAATTAGAATAGTATGTTGATTTTTTAAATCATGTTTATCAAAGGTCAGCAATGTCGATCATTACTTATTAAACATTTTATCCGTTTCAGGATCTTCCGAGGGCGATTAAACAAGTAGCAGACTTTCTTGGTAAGACCCTCACCGAAGACCAAGTGTCGCGGCTAAGCGACCACCTGAGCTTCGAAAACTTCAAGAACAATAAATCAGTAAACTTTGAATTCATGAAAGACCTAGGTGTTTTTGCGAAGGACCAATCGTTTATAAGAAAAGGTAAATTGTGAAGATTCAATTGTTATAATTGGTCGTAAATGTTTTTGTACTCGTAAGTAAAAGTAGGTATATATTTTTTTCACAACAGTAGAATGCGAATAGAGAGCTGTCGCCACTAAAAAAGTTACGTACGGCTCTACATGATTTTTTCAACCCAAAAGTAATGTTTAAAAGTTTGTGAAACTAAGAAGCTTTTATTTCTGACGTGCAGTCTTATGTATGACTGGTTGATTTATTACACACGGCAAGGAACCTCTCAGCTGTGTCCTATTAATCGGACTATGTGGACTTTTTTCCGGTCGATCTAATTGTTCGGACTACACGGACTTATTGGACTATTCAAAAGAGTTTTTATCAAGTCCTATTTGAACTTAGATTATTATATTGATGTGTATCTCCGTACAGGCAAGTCGGGCGGATGGCGGGAGCAATTTGACGAGGAGATGAAGCAGCAAGCAGAGCAGTGGATGCAGGAGGGCCTTCGGGATACTGACATGCGTTACCCGGATATACAATCATAGTACATACCAATAGGTTAAGAAACAATTAGTATATTATTTGTGTTGTAAAACAAAACTAAATTATAAAACAAATTCTTAAATTTTTAATTATACAATAATATTATTGTAAGTATTTTTAATGGTAAATAGAGAGCACAAGCTTAAGCAAATGTAAACAAACATTCAATATTTTCATGCAGATTTGTGGAGGTAATTAAAATAAATCAAATAAACATTAATTCGAAATCGAATAAAGTACTGCATATAAAAAAATCTTTCAGATTCATATTGATTTTTAATTTAAGCGAAGAATTTTCTTTATGTTTCCACCAAAGAAAGAACTTAACAGACTGAATGGAGCCTATTGTTTCCATTACAGAGGACCTAGAAAGCTCAAGCGAATGTCCCCAGTACTTTCTTTATGCGCAGAAAGAACTTTCTTTATGATTCGACCTAAGGGAGAATAGATTGTGCGGAACTCATCATTAGTCAAGAGAAGACTAAGGCAGTGTTTAAGTAATTGGTTTTATAACAAAACCTGGTCTAAACATAGTCTTGGTTTAAACCTGATGCACTTTCACTGTGTTAATATATTTAGAATGCGTCAGCGTCAAGCGTAGTTTTATAAGTGTATAAATTTTTGACGTGCCTTACCAAAAAAATACACTAACTTTACTTTTGAATAAACTGAGTATTCGTTGCACATAAGTTAGTACTACAATACTATGTTCTACAATTGTATGACTGACCAGTGACACTTATTTGAAAATTACACTTAGATCAGGAAGAGAAGAGAACTTACGGTGATGATGTTATTGGGTACGTGACATGTACCTATTATCATAATTAGATCATAATTAGATAATTGAGAGATACTTAGGGGAAAAACTAAGCCAATTTTTAGATTCTTATAAAATAAATAGCAAACAATATGGTTTCCAAAAATGAAAAAGTACATCTCAATTATTGTGTCAATTCACCAATGAAATTAACGAGCACCTGAATGAAAAACGTCACGTGCTCGTTATTTTCATTGATTTCAGCAAAGCATTTGATATGCTGCAGTATAATGTATTGTATGAGAGGCTCGAGCAATCTGGCATACGGGGTCCACTTTTACAACTTTTTAAAAATTACCACCAGAATAGATATACTATACCAGAATAGACTAAAGTCAAGGTTGAAAATACCTACAGCAAGAGCATAACTACGGACCAGGGATCGGCACAAGGCTCTATAATAGGACCGTACGAATACCTCATATATGTCAACCAAATGTGTGAGTTATTTACAAACGGATGCGCCGTATACCAGTTTGCAGACGACACCTGTTTGGTAGTCGGTGATGCAGACCTAATAAATGCTGAACGCACCTTACAAAAAATTTTCAATATATTATGTCAGTGGGCGCATGATGTCGGCTTGGTGCTGAATGCACAAAAACAAAACTTATGTGTATAGAATCAGCTCAAAACAGGGATATCTACACCCCTAGCATAGTAGCGCACGATCATAAATGCCTACATAATAATTTTATATGCAAGCATAACAGTAGGACGTGTTCCAACCTAGACAGTTAAAGAGCATAATTATGTATATTGGACTCATAATAGATGTGCGATTTAATTGGTCCGCCCATATAGAACATGTCTGTAAAAAATTAAGAGCTATACTTAGCAAACTATACATATTATAGTATAAAATGCCATATAAAACTTTAAGACTATTGTATTTAGCACTAGCAGACTCTGTTATAGGTTATGGGCTATGTAGCTACGGCCGTACATACAAATCATATACCGGGTGTAACTGAACACCCCAATAACATTTAAGGCTTAGGGGCATATAAGTTAGATACTAAATGAATCTTCGGTGCTTGTCTGAGACCTGGAACCCCAATACTTTCAGAGTTATTTGAGTTTAAACTAAAAGCAAAAACGTTCAAGTGAGAACCATAATCAGCTCTTAACACAAAATTTTAAACACAAAATGACACGTGACAGACGAGCGTAGTATTCCTCCTACGCTTACGTAGGGCTGTCGGGACTTAATACCAAAAAATAATTTATTTAGTTTGTATAGGAAAAAAAAGTAGGTTTGTTAGCCCTAATATTTTTCCTACAGAATCTCTACTTCTGATGGATACATACCCTTAAATGTTATTGGGGTGTTCAGTTACACCCTGTATCGATAAAATACATAAACTACAAATTCGAATATTAAAAACTATTGTTCCTCACAACATAAAATGTAGGTATGTATAGAGATAATTACAATGAATTATTTAAATATTGTAAGGTACTGCCGATTCAATCCAAGCTTAAAATGGCAATCATGAAGGAGGAATTTGTAAATATTCATGTACTTCGTAAGCAGAAACGCAATGTTAAACTAAGACAACTGTCAAATCTAAAAAAATATGAATTATTAATGTATAAGAATTTATTTGGAACCAGATTATGTCGATATATACTACCCAATGTTTTAAACAGCCTTCCAGAAGATATTGTGAATAAATATTTAAGCAAACAACAATACAGTAGAATGTTGCAAAAATACCTATTAGATCATATTGAAATATGAGAATTATTATGTATAATAACTAAGATATTTATTAAGTATGCGAACTCCCACCCGCATAAAAACCCCAGTGGTTTAAGCGAGGGTCTTAGGTGTAAAAAATATATATATTGAAATAATTTGATCAATAAATAAAAATAAAAAAAATCTACCTGTTACACGATATCTCAACGCAACTAACGATGACGCGGCATACCTATTCGTTACATACATTTATTTGATTGCTTATTAGAGAAAGTAACAATAAAACGTACATTAAAAAAGGCGAGAGCGATTGTTTGAATCCAGAGCGAAGCGAAAGATTCTAAAGTAAGTAGAAGCCCGAGCCACAGTTAGCGAGGGATTCGCTAGAGAAGAATCCTAAGCGTAGCGAGGGATTCAAAGTAAGTACATCGCTCGGGGTTAAATAATGTTGGTACTGTGTGGCACACTCTTCTTTTCATCCCATCATAAGAAAAATTAAATAAGAGATACTTTTAGTAGTAAAGAATATTTATATTTACATAACCAAATTACAAACACAATTTCTGAAAATGACTTCGCTTCTTTTTATTTTTTTATTTCTGGCAAGGACTTTACCGAAGCGAATTGCGTTCAAACTTTTAAATCAAAATAGTGTTCCAAATTTAAAAATCATTTCCTCACTGTTATATACTGCGCCGGAAAATGTCCCATTTTGCTCGCACTTATCGAGGAACCCTACACCTCTTTTCGAATAGATGGGATGAAAAAGAACATACAATCGAATTGATAACCTCCACCTTTTTGTGAAGTCAGTTTAAAATAAAAACCAATTTCAAAAACAAGAAAGTCAAAAATACAATAAAAACATTATATTTTTTTTATTTTGAAGTCGGTCCCTTTCAAGTCATGATCGATCATCCGCACCTACTTCAAAATAAAATTGTAATGTCGATGGTATTATTTTTGTCATTTTTTGTTTCTGAAGTCGTTTTTTTAAAGCCAGAAACAACGAATTAGATGTGTAGCGTTTGAAAACCCCTATATAGGTGTTGTGTATTGATATATACGTCGTATATTATACAGGACATTCTTTAGTACATATTGCTTTTGAATCTTGTTTTTTTATCAATCGGAGCAAATAAATTTACTAAATATAGGTAAACATTGTTTAATAGTAAATTATTTAATATAAAATGTAACTGCGTACTTAACTCATACAATTAAAGTTATGAAACTAAATCAGTCCTAATTGAACGATGGAAATTTTAAATCAGAGTCACGAAGATTGTCCTCAATCCATTTCGTAGCTTGCTGCTTCATTTCCTCGTCAAAACAGTCTCTCCATCCACCAGATTTTCCTTAAATAAAAAATAGAAATATGTTAATTTATCTCACCTAATAAGTGTGTCGAAAACCAATCCATTCCTATATATTTGTCTTTCAGTCGGCATGAATGTAAATAGATACTGCGACTGCGATACTTTACATGTCAAAAATAAGAACAACCATAAGTTACCTACATGTGGCGCGTTCCAGATAAGAACGTATTTGTAACATTCCAAAATTTTTAGCATCAACGCGATTTATTAGCTTTTGGTGTAAACTTAAAAGAAAAGTTAGCATCAAATACCCAGGCTATCAGATGGGTCCTCTGATACCATTTTTAGATAGCTTTGGAATAAAGTTTTTTCAGAGGATTAAAATAATAAATTGAAAGAAATTTACGGTGTTACTACAAAAAGTTTTAAAACGCTGTCTATAACTGTTAACATTTCTTAAAAGAAACGCCAAACAAGGCTAACCTCAGATGTTAGCACCAGCAAAGTTGTGATGCTTATCTGAAACACACTATTAAAAGCTGTTTATAGAGCCTTTTCAGGCGGGTACAATGTTGCCGCTTAGACGTCGCGTGAGAAATAAAGACGATAAAGTTAAGTAAATTGAAAAAGCGACGTGGTTGAAACCTTTTTTTTGTACAATCTGACCTGTATTTCTATAAGGTTCATGTTATAGGGTTACATTCACACAACAGTTATTACGATTGCACCCGCGAAGAAGCCAGCCATTTCATTATGTGCCACAATATTAAACAATAGGGGCGTTCCAAATAAGCACAGGTTTGCAGCATTTTTAACATTTTAACATCATAGCGTTTTATTAGCTTTTGACGCTAGCATCGTATGTTAACGTAATGCGTTCCATTAAAACAATATCTTGATTTTTAGGTTAGCTTCCGTTTGTGAAAAATAGCGCGGTTAAAAGTGTTAACATTTCTTAAAAGAAACGCAAAACATGGTTGATGAAAACATTTGATGTTAGCGTGAAACAATAGTGATGCTAAATGGCAAACCGGGTATATTGAAACGGAGCACCGCTATTGAAGCGTATAATGCTATTTCGCTCTCACTGCTTCAAACTGTTTATAGCAATCATGATAAGGGGAATACACACCTTTTCTTACTAATAAGTTCCCAGAAGCCATACTAGAAAATACCATCAATGACTTGTTCTTCTTGAAATTGTCGAAACTGAGGTGGTCGCAGAGGCGGCTTATTTGGTCTTCAGTCATCGCCTTCCCCAGAAACTTAGCAACACGATTCACCGCCGATGGCAAGTCCTACATAGAAATGCTTAGAAGCTTATTTGTCGTGCAGGTGTGCTCTCGTGCAGTATCTATTTCGTGTAAGTGTACTTTATAATTCACGAATCTAGGACATAACGTAGATGATGAACGAGAGGCGAAAGGAACAAAGCTTCCTCTAAACTTAATTAAAAACGAGCTTATTGTATATTTTAATTTAAATATGTATTGATTACAAACAAGCTGTGACTATCTTAAAGAAAGACTAATATCAATGATATGTCCCGAAAAGAATAAGTTATAAAATAAATAAGCATGTAGCGTACACTATTTGCACATTATGTACATTAATTTTGTTTTACCTAAAAGAAAAAATAATACATAATTTATACAAAAAAAAAAACAGGAACTTGGAAGGAGTTATCGATGACGCCCCCCTAGACAAATGCCACACGCTAACTTTTCCGCAGTCGTTACGCAGAAAAAATGTATGGAGATGACATTAGCTACGGAAAAATAGTGTGAGGTTGTCACAGGCTAATGTCATTTCCATGCATTTTTTCTGCGGAAAAGTTAGCGTGTGGCATTTGTCAATGGGGGCTGGTGGTTCGAAACCCGCCCGAGATCAAATTCGAAATCTGAACATCTATGTCACAAGTTGGCACTGTGCACTTGTCAGAGTTGCATATTTGTGATCCCCAGACGGGTGACCAGGTCAGCCCATGTCCCCCAACGACTGGTCGTCCGTCTGGGCCAAATCCTCCCCAGCCCCTTAGGTTAGTTGGAGACTGTCTACGAAGGTTTGAGAATGAGTACCTTCGTAATGATCGAGTAACAAAGACTACTAACACGAATACCAAAGAGACCAAAATAATGACAAACAATAAAAAAAACGATTTATTATGACGAATGATTATGAATTAAAATCATATTTTAAATTTAAACGAGCTTCAGTGGCGGTGTAGACTCGACACATGGCCTTCTAATCGGTAGGTCCGGGGTTCGATCCTGCCATGTGCCAATATATTTTCGATTTTCGAATTTCATAATAATATGTAGATACCTTAGTCCGACGCTCCATCGCATACATCTGCGATGAAATTCAAATGTGTATGCGAAGTCGAGCAGTCTATTATTAAAATATTCCCTTCACCTTCAACCACGCTCGCGGCATAAACACCCCTAATTAGGATAGGTTCGAGGGTTGGGACGTATTTATTTTTTTATTTTATAGATTTTTGAGAAATTAACGGCTATAAATAACAGATTAAACACACAATATAATGAATAACTTAGCCAATTACAAATTTCTACTAATAGAAATAATATAGCACTTGGACGCTTATACAAAATAAGTAGGTGAATAAAAACCAGATACTTAAATTGTAAAATACCGATAACAGTACAAAAACAAAAAAAAAGAGACTAAACACTGCACTCACGAAGAATAAATTATTAATATTGGATTTGTATTACCTAATTACAATTATACTTTTTGAAAAAGTTGTCACTAAGCCGCTTTTATGGATACTGTACTAGAATTAAATATATCAATGTCTTAATTTGACTTGAGAAAGTTATTAGCAGTACCGCATGCACGCACGACAAAACTGTTTTGCCTATAATTAGATGATGACACTTGAGGCCGAAATAATGGGCTGCTACGAAATGTTGTGATTGGAGCATAAAAATTTATTTTGCTGAGAAGATCAATGGTAGATGTGATGATTTTTTTAAGATAAATTATATCTGATATTTCACGACGATAATCCAATGTCAGAAAATGGTGCTTAGCGCAAGATTCAAAATAATCTCTTATTCTAGTTTTGGTTTTAAAGTTAAGATAGCGTATAAATTTCTTTTGAATATTTTCCAAGCGATGTCTGTAGATTTTATATCTTGGGTTCCAACACTGAGATGCGTATTCCAAATGGCTGCGAACGTAGGTGGTATAAAGAACTTTTAGGGTTTTAGCCGAGTTAAAATCTTTAGTAGATCTCATTATGAAACCAAGAGCTTTGGAGGCCTTTTTTACTACAGCTGAAATGTGATCGTGAAATATCAATTTACAATCATGAACAACATGTATATGAGCTATGATTATGAAAAAATGTAAAAATAAAATAATTTCAAAAGGCGCATATTTATGAATGTTTCAGGAGCCACGGGTTACTCTGAGACCTACTACTTACTTTATTGGCGTAGGTAAGGGGCTTGGACCCCCCATTGAAAATCAACATACGCTAGATAGAATGAACTTTTTCTTCCAAGTATCAGTATACACTAGGCAAATTTAAGTTTTTAATCTGGACCCCTCCCCCATCGAAAACTACCACTTACGATTATATTATTAGAACATTGTGTGAAACGCACCTATCGGCACATTGAGTTTTAATTGTAATAAGTAACTGTGATTAGATTATTTTAAAAGTATAGAATAACGTCAAGATAAACCTGCTCACCTTCAGAAGATCCTCATAAAATAAGAACAGCATGTTGGGATGGTGGCGCTGTGCCCACGACTCCTTTACACTTTCAAAGTACGGAGTCCATTCCACTAAAATTATCGGATACAGTTAACAACTACTTATGTATAAAATTTATTAATATTTTTTGGAACATTTAATAATGTATGTTCACGCAGTGTCTGGGTATAGACTTTATTTTGTTAATATTAACTATATCTAATGAATAAAATACCATTCATAGCTTTTTGTAAGATAGTGATACAAGAAAAGCCAAAATTTTAAATCAACTATAAAAACTCAATACTTGTTTAATTGTACATACTCAACTAAATTACAAACAAAATAAATAATCACCAACAACTTACGTTGATCATTGATAAATATATTCCAGAATTGTTTTAATTCTATATCATATCTCAATTTAGTAACCATTTTCATGTGATGGTAGTAAGAGACCGCGATGTCCCTGGGATCTCTAGCGACATGGATCACCTTGCAGGTATCCAGCAGCGCCGGCGGCAGCAGTGACAGTGGCAGGTGGGTTTTAATGAACCTTGGAGACGGTCTCTTCTCACATATGTCGAGATCACAACTAAAACATCATAACGGAGAGTAAATCCACCAATTAACCAAAACAGGAAACCATTCAGTACGATCATGAGTGGTTCATGAGGACCAATCTCAGACGACATGACACATTGTCTAAGTCAATTAATGCTAATATTTTAAAATGACGAATCAACGTCGTTCAGTCGTTGTCTTCATGATATGCTATTTCCTTAATCAGCAAACCCAGATTCTATCAAATTCAATGATCTTTTTTCATAAGCCGTTACAGTCGCTTATTGCCTTGACATGAACCCTGTATGAGATGCTATTATTATTTAAGTAGGTATGTGATGCTGTTACCTCTTCAGGGTGGCGGCAAGAAGTTTTTTCTTTTCATCGTCACTCTTACTATATTCCTCAGCCATGTCTTGAACATATTTGTTATTGAAAACCATAGACCATCTGAAAAAATACCAAAAAACTATTAATAGGTAAGCGTGGTCTACTAGACTCTATGGAATTGAAGAGTGAAGTAACGATGGTGAAGTTGGGAAGTAACGCTCGTGAGGCACTTGAGCTATAAAACTGAGTACACATATGCCGAACTATCCTCCATATAGTAATATAATACAGGGTATAAATGACGGTGTCCCATTTCTTTTAACAGTGAGCTCAGACCATGATCCTATTATTAAAATCACTGAAATTTTCTCCCGAAAAATTTCCGAATTTTTTTTCTAATATTTCTGGTGTAATATAACTTAGTTAACGTTTACAAATCATATTCTGTTAAAAAAACACAAGAAAAAAAATAAACTTCGCAATGTAAATCGTATTACATTTCCATCATACCGCGCGCGGAATCAGCTGTTTAGGTCATCGAACGTCAGCGCACCGGTGAGCAGAACAAAAATGATGCCATGCGTAACATGAATAATTATTAAAAATGAAAACTCCTTTTTTCGCTTTAAAAGTTTTTCCGGGAAAAATAAACATCGGTAAACAAATATTAACATTATAGTCTGAACTTACTGTTAAAAGAAATAGGACACCGTCACTTATACCCGTTATATTATGGAGCTTTTCAATTTCATTTCTTTTTTGCTTCTTTAGGACTAGATTATAAGAGTCAGTGGGGATCCACGTATTGATTACCATATAGCCTGAGTTGTATGAAAAATACATCACCTTACGATATTGATACAGCGACATTTGGATACTTTGCTTATTTTTAGAGAGTATTGAATGTTCTATGGCATTTTGCTGTGCGAAAATGCTGCCGACATAGACTGTTTTTGTGTTGAAGAAGAGAGCTATTTTAGCGATTTACAACTTTTTGTGGGGGAGTGCTGAAGAAAATAATTTAAATAAAAAATGCAATTATGACATGTTGCATCACAATATATTAACGAGTATGTACGAGTATATTGTATATAAATGTATATTTCATAAAAATATACATTTTTTTTGTAAAAACAGTGATATTAATTCAGTACGTAGGTACCTATATTAGGCAAAAGAATATGATAGTTTTACCGAATACTAAAATGTATTGTACTGATATTGTAATGTTACCAAAGGCGCAAAAAAAATCATCATTCTTTTCGAAGCCTTTATGTAGGTACTTTTCTAAAATAAGATCCCAACTAACTTAAACAATTTAGTTTAACTTTAAAGTTACGATCCAGTTACGATCCTACATTACTTCGGAAAAAAGCACAGTTCATCTGGTTTTTAAAAAAAAAAACGTCGCCCCACACTAGGTTTTTCTCCTGTGTCGTGGGTGCAGTTACAAACATAGAATATCACATGCCCTAGATATTGGCCCGTGGGATGAATGTTAACTTTCTTGTAGGTAGGATAAATATAAGCAGAAAGGGCAATTTTTATTACTTACTCTAAGAATTGATATCTATGAATAAGAGGCGTATTATCAGATCCCTCGTAATCACAGTCATTAGCTATCATCCAAACCATTTCTTGCACCCATGTCGTGCCTGTGAGAAAACATCAAGTTTTGTTATAAGATACACGTCGTTGTCTATATGAGGGCGCAAAAACAAATTAAAATCTTACCTTTCTTTATGATTAGGTATTATTTCGGTGACTAAGTAACTATATGACTGAGTAACTATGTGAGAAAGTAACTATGCTAAGCAAAAAATCTTTTTAATCAATTAATCCCTACCTGACTTTGGAAATGTGACTACCCAAGTATCGTCTGGCCTTAAAGCAAAATTGTAGATTCTTGGAGCATACTTCAGAAAACCTTTATATAAAACATAACCCTTGGGACCGATTCGGACTTGAACATCAGGTGGAGCTGCAAATAAAGAAACAGGTAGGTAAGGAGTATTTACAAAAAATTACTCCGTTTCCCAAATACACACATGTTTATTTAATTAACCTTATCTTGTAATTCATATTCATATTGTAATTAGAATTGCAAACCAAACCTTTTTTCAGACGTAATATTTTTTACATACGACAGGGAAGTTCTTTTTTTTTCTTAGCCTTTATCTCACCTGATGGTAAGTGAGGATAAAGTCGACAGTGGAAGCGAGCTTCACCTGGACTCAACAACTGAGGAACTGGCTATCTCACCTCTATTTGTCGGAACACGCCAATGCTGCAAACACAGCATTATTATTATGGCGGCAAACTTTGGTAAGGCAATGGTAGCTAACCAGGCGAGCTCAGACAGAAGCCCTACTACCAACCAAACCTAGCAGAAAAATTTGGGGGAAAAGCTCCCGTGGACCTCCCGATCAACCGGAGGGAGACTCTGTACCAGGGTCGTCTGCATGGGTGCCTCCGTCTTACCTTTTTCTGCCGCAAAGCAGCAGTGCTTGCATTGCTGTGTTCCGGTTTGAAGGGTAAGATATGGCAGTGAAATTACTCGGTACCGTGACTTTACATCTGATGTCACAAGTTGGCAACGTACACTCTGGTTCTTGTAGGGGTTGCAGTTTTGCTGCAAATCTCACAGGAGCCACATGTATTGTAGGTGACTGTTACCACTTACCATCAGGTGGGCAGCTTGCTTGTTTGCCAACTTAGTTGCAATAAAAAAAACCGGCCAAGCGCGAGTCGGACTCGCTCATGAAGGGTTCCGTAGGATTTATGATTATGACTTATTAAAAAACTACTTACTAGATCTCGTTCAAACCAATTTTCGGTGGAAGTTTGCATGGTAATGTACATCATACAGGTGTCCCAAAAAATAGTGTCAAGCGTAAGTCCAGAGTTAGAGCATCTCTTGGAGTACCCGAATCACCCCCATGTATGTTCCGCGATTATTCGTAGTTTTCGAGTAATAATTTTTTTTCTGACTTTTTGAAAATTTTGATCCAAAGAACTTAAAAATTTTAAATAAAAAAAAGTAGAACATATTTTAATGTTTTTCTTTTTGCCACTGAATCACCTTTAGTGCTTCTTTTATGTCTAAAATAATCAGCTTCGTAACTTTAGTGGAAATTTAGAAAACAGTAGGTAGTGTAAAGTCAAAATTTGAATGTTAGTGAATAATTACTTAAAAATTCATCTTTAAATTAAAAATCTAAACAGGCGAATTCATGGTTTCTAAGTATGTGTAAAAACTTCTCTAGACCCTCTGCTTTCATAATCATTTAAAAAAAGAAGTACTTAATAGGGCTACTTTGGCTTAAATCGGCCATCAAAGACAGCGAGGTGAAAATTTCATAAAATTTACCAAATTCCTATCAGATGATAAAAAAAAATATCTGGTCTTTTTATAATTACTAAGGTTCAGATTAATTACAATTTAGCAAAAATTAACTACATGAAACCCATATTTAAATATTTTTCTCGCGGATCACATCGGTTGTAGTGTTGAATGTAACGCAGTACTTACCTGCTAAAAAATTGCCCGAGTGAGAGGATATGAAAGAGACCGCATTATTGCTATCTCTCTTACTCTCATTGGCGAAATGGATAACTGTAACTGAGGAATGCTATTCTTTGTGACAAGGGGATGAGGCGGGGGGTGTAGTCCGAGCGCCTATTGTGTTCTGGCGCCAGTCGTTTGCCTGCTTTTGTTTGCGCCTTACGTACGATACGCTCATTTGTGATTATTTGACGAACTTTGCTTTCTTTACGGACCTTGAGTGCGATTACGATTTGGTTTTGTGTGAATACGGGATTTTGACAAATTTGGCATTCTTAACGGACTTTTCAAGCTCTTCATTTTGTGATGTCTTTTTCATCGCAAGAATATGCTCTTATGCATTACTTTTATGGATATGCAAGAGGAATTGCTTCTGAAGCAGCCAGGTTGCTCCGGCAGCAAGTACAAAATGGAGGTGGACCTCAGCCTGAAACTTGGCCTGATCATCGCATGATTTTAAGAGTACATAACTCTTACATGGAAGGACGCCTACCAGGTAGAAGATCGGGGCGCCCATCTGAAATGAGTGACCCAGATACTGTCCAATCAGTGGTCGAAGAAGTGGTGAGAGATCCATCAGTTAGTGTAAGAACAATAGACCGTCGAATCGGAATTCCGAAATCACAAGCACATCGAATACTTAATCAAGAGCGTTTTCACCCATATCACATCCAGAAAGTTCAGCAGCTCAGGCCCGCAGACTACCCGAGAAGGGTGGCATTTTGTCAGGAAATGTTACGGAGACAAGCTGAAAACGAAAATTTCTTTAAAAATATTCTATGGACTAATGAATCACATTTAAAGCGATGTGGGGTGTTTAATGCGCATAACTACCATTCGTGGAGTATTGAAAATCCACACCTCACAAGGGAATCTAATTTCCAAGAACAATTTAGTATCAATTTGTGGTCAGGCATCCTAAACGGACAGCTGATTGGTCCGTTCGAACTACCGGACCGACTGAACAGCGAGGCCTACTTGCAATTTCTACGACGTGATCTCGGCGTCTTATTAGAAGATGTAGACCTATTAACGCGGAGAAATATGATTTTTCAAAACGACGGCGCTCCATGCCATTTTGCTAGAAATGTTAGACAACATTTGTCTCAAACATTTCCAGGCAGATGGATCGGTCGTGGAGGGCCCATTGCGTGGCCGCCACGGTCCCCCGACTTGAACCCCATAGATTTTTTCGTCTGGGGATACTACAAGGAATTAGTATACGCCAAGGGCATTACAAACGTCACAGTGTTAAGAACAAAATTAAGACAAGCGGAAGAAACAATAAAAAACAACAGAATTGCATTTATAAATTTAGAAAACTTTTTTAGACGATGTAGAATATGTATTGAACACGAAGGTCGTCATTTTGAAAACTTTCTTTAAGCGATCGAATAATAAATACTTTGAAAATAATGTTTTGTTTCATTTATTAAGTTATAATAAACCTTCAAAGGTTATTAAAGATGGCAGCAGGAACAGTTATTTTTGACCTTCAAATAATAAATTTTTAGCTTTTCTACAATCATTTTTGGTTTATTAATAAATAATTGGAATTTAAAAAAAAAATTATTCAGAAGTCGAGTTTTATGAAATTTTCACCTTGCTGTCTTTGATGGCCGATTTAAGCCAAAGTAGCCCTATTAAGTACTTTTTTTAAATTATTATGAAAGCAGAGAGTCTAGAGAAGTTTTTACACATACTTAGAAACCATGAATTCGCCTGTTTAGATTTTTAATTTAAAGGTGAATTTTTTAAGTAATTATTCACTAATATTCAAATTTTGACTTTACACTACTGTTTTCTAAATTTCCACTAAAGTTACGAAGCTGATTATTTTAGACATAAAAGAAGCACTAAAGATAATTCAGTGGCATAAAGAAAAACATTAAAATATGTTCAACTTATTTTTATTAAAAAAATTTAAGTTCTTTAGATCGAAATTTTCAAAAAGTCAGAAAAAAAATTATTACTCTAAAACTACGAATAATCGCGGAACATACATGGGGGTGATTCGGGTACTCCAAGAGGTGCTCTAACTCTGGACTTTCGCTTGACACTATTTTTTGGGACACCCTGTATATTTTTTTTAGTTTTATCATTCTCTTATTTTAGAAGTTACAAGGGGGGGGGGGGGGACACACATTTTACCACTTTGGACGTGTCTCTCGCGCAAACCATTCAGTTTAGAAAAAAATGATATTAGAACCTCAATATAATTTTTGAAGACCTATCCATAGATACCCCACAAGTATGGGTTTGATGAAAAAAATGTTGAGTTTCAGTTCTATGTATTCTACCCCCAAAATTTATTGCTTTTTTCTATTTTTGTATAAAAATCTTAATGCCGTTCACAGAATACATCTACTTACCAAGTTTCAACAGTTTACTTCTTATAGTTTCGGAGAAAAGTGGCTGTGACATACGAACGGACAGACAGACAGACATGACGAATCTATAAGGGTTCCGTTTTTTGCCATTTGGCTGCGGAACCCTAAAAACTTGGGCATGCTTTAGGACCTTGGTCACTAGCGGTCGTTCCGCTGGCGTCCCAATAGGAACCCGGCTAAACCTTCCTCCAAAACCTCTCCGCTCTTTATGAAGGACACGTTTGAGATCAGCCCCCTTATCACAACTCTCGAAAAAAAAACGTATCACAGAATCTCTTTTTTAAGGCATCAAAAGTTAATCATTGTCTCAGTAAATTGTATCTGTTAAATCAGGTCACAACTTAATTTTAATGCAGAAAATTAGAACCTTAGAAAATTTTGGAGAATTGAAATGCATTAAATACAACCTTTGATAAAACGTTTACGAAGTTCCTCCAACTCCTCCGGTTCAAACTCTTTTACTTCTAAGGGATAACTTAACTCTAGGTCGTCCGACATTTCAACTAATCCACCTGTCAATTTCCACACCAACTACCCAAATGTCATAGCTGATGCATCATTTTCATTTTCGATAAAATTTATCTTTTACGATTATATATTACGGACAGATAGATAAAATACTTGGAATACTTGATAAAAAGATTGATATTGACAAATAAGCAAAAGCATTTTCATACAAAACAACAATATTAGTAGATTAATAACCAAGGGGATAAAGCATTGCGTCGCTCGGCATTCATAACCGCGAATGTCAAATATGGTCACTTTTCAGGCGAGGCAAAAACAGTTAATATAAAATATAATAATTGTGAGATTATTGTTAAAAAGTATTACTATTATCTTTCTGAAATTTTAAAATAATTTAATTATTTTAATATTAATTGATAAGGTCTGAAATCTACCGAAAACACTAATAAAAAAATACAATATTTCACATTAGCGGTAATGAATGCCGAACGACGAAATTGTCTTATATGTCCCGGTACTTGGTGTATGAAAGCTGCCGATGAAAACGGTGGCCCATTATCACTAACAATGCGCTTCGGAAGGCCAAATCGCGAAAAAATTCGTCTTAAGCAGTCACAAACTACGCTGGTCGAAGTCGTGTTTACCTTCTCTGCTTCGATCCATTTTGAATGTGCATCAATAATGATGAGATAGTAATTATTATTAAATGGACCTAAGAAGTCGATGTGTAAACGAGCCCACGGCTCCGCAGGCCACGGCCACGAGTGCAGCGGCGCGGTGGCGGGGGCCGGCCGCACCTGCCGGCACGGGACACACTCCCGCGCGACCTGCTCGATATCGCGGTCTATGTTTTCCCACCATACATAACTACGCGCGATCTGTTTCATTTTAACGACAACCGGGTGCCCTTCGTGAATTTCTTTTAATATAATAATTCTAAGAGTATACGGAACTACGATACGATATCCCCAAATAATACAACCTTGATCTATATGTAAGCTGTCTTTTCTATCGAAAAATATTTTCTCAATGTCATTGAATTTATTATGAATAGGCCGTACATAATGTATCCTGATATTTTACTAAGCAAGGCGTCTTTTGCCGTTTCAGTTTTAATATCCTTAAAGCTGATCGGAAAACTTTGCTGCGCGTAGTTGAGATAGCTACCTTCATCACCTACCCCATCTAGTTGCTTCTTTGTCAATTCTAGTGGGAGGCGTGAGAGTGCGTCGGCAAAGCAGTTTTTTGCTGATGTGACGAATTCAATTTTGAAATCATAAGCAGCTAACTTAACTGCGTAACGTTGTAACCTACTCGCAGCGGTAACCGGTAATCCCTTATTTTTACCAAATATGTAACTTAAAGGACGGTGATCACTTCGTAATGTAAAATATCTCCCGTATAGATACTGGTGTCGTTTTGTCACTCCGAATACAATGGCGAGTGCCTCCTTGTCTATTTGAGAATAGTTAGCTTCAGCCGCGTTGAGTTTACGCGACGCACAACACACCGGCCGCTCCGAGCCGTCTGCGTAACGTTGAGTCAGCACTGCCCCCAAACCGTACGCGCTGCTGTCCACTGACACAATTAGTTCAAGACCCGGATCGTAATGAGCGAGCACAGGGGAACTGCTTAAAATTTTTTTAATCTTGTTAAAAGCCGAATTACATTTTGTGGTCCATTCCCACTTTACATTTTTTTTCAATAAATCATATAATGGCTTTAATACGTCGCTAATGTTTAAACAGAACTTAGAATAGAAATTTACTAAGCCCATAAAGCTTTTCAATTGGGTCACAGTATTGGGAGGGGGCGCTGCTACAATGGCCTCTATTTTTTTCTTATCTGTATGCAAACCGAATTTGTCTATTTTATAGCCTAAATAGATAACGCTTTCTTTAAAAAATTGACATTTTTTATAATTAATTCTAAGACCGTTTTCTTTGAGTCTTTGTAGCACCGCCCTTAAGTTTGCCAGGTGGCTAACCCTGTCCTTCCCTGTAATACAAATATCGTCCGCAAATACAGCTGTTGAGGGCAACCCATTTAAAGTTTCCTCCATAATTTTTTGAACATTTTCGGGTATGCACTTAATGCCAAAGGGAACACGCTTATAAACAAAAGTTCCGATGTGCGTAGTGATCGCAGTCATCGCTTGTGAGTCTTTGTGTAATAAACACTGTTGAAATGCGTTTGACAAATCTAGCTTAGTGTATTTTTCACCACCCCCTAAAGCAGCGAAGAGGTCCTCAATCCGTGGCAGCGGGTAATGAAAGTCCTTTAAAAGTGGATTAATTGTAACTTTGTAGTCTCCATATAGTCTGATTTTACCGTTGGCTTTAATGACCGGCACGATAGGGGTGCCATAGTCCGATCGCTCGAATAACGCCATCCTGCTGCAACCGAGTGAGCTCCTCTTCCACGGGCCGTCGCAATGCTATTGGCAACGATCGCGCTTTTACAAACACCGGGATTTCTTCTTTTAAATACAACTTAAATTAAGATTTAAGTGTACCTAAGCCTTCAGCAAACACTTCAGGAAATTCTTCACGTAAAGAGCTCGCCATCGAATCCTCCTTCGTTAAATTATGGCATTCAACTATAGACATCTTTAATTGTTTTATCCAGGAGCGGCCCATTAAAGGAGGGCCTCCATTTTCAATTACAAATAAATTTGATTTGATTATCGCCATAACTTACGTTGACAGCTGTGCCCGCGATTCATCCGCGTGGATGTCCGAAAATAACAATATCGTGATGTAATAAGTATAGCCCTAAAGCCTTCCTCGATAAATGGACTATCCAAAACAAAATAATTTTTCAATTCGAACCAGACATTCCTGAGATTAGCGCGTTCAAACAAACAAACTTCTCAGCTTTATAATATTAGTATAGATTAATAGTACTTTATTCTGACATAAAATACTTTTTTTCAACCTTTGAAATCCACAATGTACGTTATTTGGCTAAAAAAAGGTGGCAACCCTAGTTATGAGGAAATCGTACGGGTCGTTTTTCCATACAAACGTAGTCCCCTGTTTCCTTCCTGGATAATAGCAATAGCTGTTCTATTTTTTCCAAAAACATAAATGGCCACTATTAGCATGTTCCTATGTTTTCCTTTTTTATTAAGTTGATTATTTAATGAGATATACTTAAACCCTCAAAAACCAGAAAAATTGGCCTGATTTTCTGCTAAGTATATTCAAACACCCAGTAAACAAATTTGACGAGATTATATGAAAAAAGCAAAACATAAGAACACCGCCAATGACGCTCTTTAATTTTTTACGCAAAAATTGATTAAAACTGTCTAGTATTAGCGGAGAAAACAGGGGACTACGAAACGTATATTTTGTGTAGTACTTTTTATAGGTAAATGTCTGTACCTATTCTTATTTTATTTTTAACTTTTTAGTGTTTTTGAAGTCGGTTTTTATTTTTTGTAAAAAAACATTTTTATTTTTAGTGAATTTAATACCAGCTCACCGAATTTACAAGCAGCTATTAAATTCAGGTCCAAGGTCAGGTGACGTCAGGTCAAGTCCAAAAGTTAAGGATCCTTCCACCATCAGCTCGGTTTATAACTACCAGACGCAAATACGTGAATAACTTCGGAAAAACAATAAAACCGTTTAACGTTAATTGTTTTTACGTATTTTATTCTCAAGTTTTTCTTTTTTTCAAAGTGTACTACAATACTCTACAAGTCAAGCTCTTTCATTTGATACCCATTTTGAGGGGGTTGATAATAAATATCCGCCATTTTGTGACTGCGGCCATCATTAATTTGAATTATTTTTTATAATTATACTGTTTGCTACAAATTAAGCTCTTTCATTTGATAGTCATATTGGGGAGGGTTGTACAAAAATGAAAATGCCACTTTATGATGGCGGCCATCTTGGATTATTTTTTATAGTGTACCTACTGTATTTTACAAGTCAACTCCTTTTATTGATTGATACCCATATAGAGGGGGTTGTACAAAAATATGCGATCTGAAAATTTTTGCAGCGACGATCTTGGATTTGATTTTTTTTCATAAAGTACTGTATTCCGCAAACCAAGCCCCTTCATTTGATACCCATATTGCAAGGGTTGTACAAGAATACGAAAGCCGCAATTATGTTGCATTATGTTGTCATCAGAACTAAATGTGTATTCCAAATTTCAGCTCAATCCGATATTGACAAGAGTAAAATTTTACTCGCAAGATTTACCCAAACAAATAAACACACAGGGCAAGCTAAATAGAACCGTTAGGGTTCCGTACTTAAAGGGTAAAAACTGGAGCCTATTACTAAGACTTCGCTGTCTGTCCGTCCGTCTGTCTGTCACCAGGTTGTATCTCAAGAACCGCGATAGCTAGACAGTTGAAATTTTCACAAATTATGTAGGTAGGTATTTCTGTTGCTAAAAACAAAATAAATATTTACAGGGGGCTCCCATACAACAAACGCAATTTTTTTGCCCTTTTTTGCTCGATATCACTAAATGTTAACAGGTAGGCACTTGAAATATTCACAAAATACTTAATTGTATATTTACTTTATTAATAAATAATAAAATTAAAATAAAAAATTATTTAGTTGTGTACCTACTGTTGTTTACCTAGTCAATGGTACGGAACCCTTCGTGCGCGAGTCCGACTCGCACTTAGCCGGTTTTCTAACAGACTTCAAAATAGGAGGAGGTTCTCAATTCGATGCGCATGTTATTTTTTTGTTTATGTTACGCGATTACTATTGAATAGTAGCGACATATTGAAATAAAAAGATATATTTAACCGAATTATCTGTTTATTATTTAGAACACACTCGGAAGCAATATCAATCGAATGATATAAAACAAGATGAATGACAAATCAAATCTGTCAGCGGAGCATAGTCATTAAACATAGACAGTAATTAATTTTTACTGGTTCCATCATTATAACTATGAAGATTATTTTGTATTAAAACCTTTCTATAATTCAACACGCTCCCCTCAAAATAATCTTCTAACCTAAAGTCAAATATACAACACATTTGTACCAAAGCCTAGTATTCAACAAATATTCCTTCCGAGTGCTTGCCTGGGGAATACAATATGATCCAACATTTGTTGCAAGGATTAGGGAAACCAGGAAAACCTAATCAGATCATTTCATCTTAAATATTCAACAAAAATAACATTCTAACGCTATATCACACTAACACAATAGCGTAACTACATATTCTAAGCCCCTTTTCTTATTTGTTGAAAGGTAGAGAACGGTAGTTAGTTAGTTAGTTAGTTTGACGGGGCTCTTTCGCACTTAGCCTCTTGATTGGGCCATTGTGCGTTCTGACCTTGCGTCAGCCTACATCCTACTCCATCCATCCCAGGTCCTCCCAGAATGCCAGCAGCCTCTGTGGGCTGCTACATGCTTCCGGCATGGATGCCGGGGAGTGGAGAAGTTTCGCCCGTTGATCGGCCACGCTTGTGCATTCCATAAGGACGTGCTGTGGCGTTTCCTCCGCCTCCATGCATCCTCTGCATAGGGGGCTGTCTGTCACTCCTATTGTGAATAGGTGTTTGTTTAGGAGACAGTGTCCGGTTATAGTAGCTATAACTTTCCGGATTTTGTCTCTCTTTAGTCTGATGAGGGAACGGGCAAGCTTTTTGGATGGTACCGGGATTGCATCTTTTGTTTGCTTGCATCCCTCATTGGCTCTCCATTCTGTTAGATGTTGTTCCTCGGTTTTCTCACGCAGCCAGGTTTTAATCTGGGCCTGTGGAATAGGCATTAAGGGTTCTGGTCCATACACTTTTGTGTTTGAACCTCTCTTAGCCAATTCATCTGCTGCATCGTTGCCAAGTGAGTCGCTGTGTCCTTTTATCCATTGCAGAGTTACCCGGTTTGTATCTGCTATGGTTTGGAGCATGTTGTGGCATTCCAGTATAAGGACGGAGTTGATAGTGTTGTTTTGGAGGGCCTGCAGGACAGATGCGCTGTCTGAGATAATCTTTATGCTAAGATTATTAACACCTCTAGCTGCAATCGCCTGAGCCGCTCTGGTGATGCCAATGCATTCTGCTTGGAAGATAGTATTCCGCCTATCTAGGGTTATTGATAATTTGATATTAAGGTCGTTTGAGAAGACGCCGGCTCCAGTTCCACAAGTGGTTTTGGAGCCGTCTGTATATATCCTAACTTCTTTAGTGTCAGAGCAATCTTTCGATTCTGCTGTAAGTTGGATATCATATCTTCTGCCAAAGACATGGTGGCATGGTATTCTATCGATTGGTGCGTCGAGAAGAGGTGTTTCTTTCGTACTCCAATCTAGGATAATTGTGTGTGTTTTTCCAGTGTTGCGTTTCCATAGTCCCTGTGATCTTAGTCTTAGGGCTGCTGCTTTCGCCTCCTCTTGTATGACTAGATCTAGAGGCCTCAGTTGTAAGAGGTATTCTAGGGAGGCTGATGGAGTGGTTTTCATACATCTACTGGTCGATGTAGTTGCTAAGCGTTGCAGACTCTGGAGCTTAGCTTTTGCCGTGGTCAGTTGGGTTCTGGGCCACCAAACCACTGATCCGTAGGTTATAGAGGGTCTGATAACTGCAGTGTATAACCAAAGTGTGATTTTTGGATTGAGACCCCATTTCTTACCAACGAGTCTCCTGCATTGGTTAAACGCTAAGCATGCCTTCTTTGTTATTGTTTCCATGTGGCTCGCCCAGTTTAATTTACTATCGAAGGTAATGCCCAGATATTTTACTTGTGTTGACAGGGAGAGTTTGGTGTTAAATAATTTGGGTAGTTGTAGTTCTGGTAACTTCCTTTTGTTGGTGAAAAGTATAAGTTCTGTTTTATTTGGATTTACTGACAATTGATGTTCGTCACACCATTGTTCCACTAATACTAGGGCTGCGCGCATTTCCTTACATAGTATGTTTTCTGCAGTCCCATTTATCAGTATTGCCAGGTCATCTGCATAACCAATAGTAGTGTAGCCTCTTTCGTTCAGTTTCCTTAGGAGGCTGTCTACTACTATGTTCCACAGAAGTGGGGATAGGACTCCCCCTTGGGGACATCCTTTAACCACTTTTGCTCTGACTGTGTTATTCCCCACTATCTGAACCGCCCTCTTGCTTACCAGCTCGGTGATCCATTTTATTACTGCTGGTTCTATATCGTACTTTTGAAGGGCGTGGTTTATGCTATTGTGCATTGTTTTATCGAAGGCTCCTTCTATGTCTATGAAGGCACCTAGGGTTGAGGATTGGTTGTGTATGGCCGACTCTATTTTACGGACCACCATATGTAGTGCCGACTCTGTGGACCTGCCTTTCCGATAGGCGTGTTGTTGGGGATGTAAGGGTCTTACTTGGAGTGCTCCATCCCTTAGGTGTCTGTCTACCAATCTCTCCAGTGTTTTGAGCAGGAATGATGTTAGACTTATTGGTCTGAAGGATTTCGCCGTAGTGTAGTCTTCTTTCCCTGGTTTGGGTAGGAATACTACCTTCGCCTCTCTCCATTGTTTGGGAATATATTTGAAGGCTATGCAAGCTTTAAATATAGGTTCTAAGTGTTTTACTACTAAGTTAGGCTTCCATTGTAGCAGCGCTGGGAATATTCCGTCCAGTCCTGCGGATTTAAAGGGTTTGAAGCTCTTTATAGCCCACTCTATTCTATCCGCAGTTACTACTTTGCTGGCAGCCTCCCATTCTTCGGTTGATGGAGTGCTGTAGTGCTCGTCGGACCATTCCAGGTGCGACGCGATTCGACAACCGGGAAAGTGTACTTCCAGCATTACAGCACTGGTTTCTTCTTCAGATTTGGTATAAGTGCCGTCGCCTTTTTTGATGTTGCCAAGGAGGTCTGTGTTTCCCTTAGACAATACTTTCTTTATTCTGGCGGCTTGGTTTGTTGAGTTTATGCTGCTGCAGAAGTTTTGCCAGGCTTCCGTTCTCCGGAATCTGATCCTCTTCTTGTAGTGTCTCTGCGCATTTTTGTATTTGTCCCAGTCATCGGGAGTTCTTGTATTTTTTGCCCTATTGAAGAGTGCCCTCAGTTTTTTCCGCAGTCTTTCAAGTTCTGGCCCCCACCAGAAATTCTTGTTGAGGTCTTTTGGTATGGACATCGGGCATGCCAACTCGTAACTTCGGACTATTGCTGAAGTGAGGAGTTGTACTTTTTCTTCAATACTGTTCGTGTTCGGTGTTTCGCCGCTACCATGCGTTTCGTCTAGTTCTTTTGTTAATGTGTTTGTGTACCTTGCTATGTTTGTTTTACGGGGGTTGCGATAAGGAGCAGGGTCTGGTAATTCATAGAGCAATTGGAAACACACTCGGCGGTGGTCCGCGAAGGATGGTTCGTTCGATACATGCCAACCTTTAATAAGGTTCGCCGCCGTGTGTGTTGCCAAAGTAATGTCGATGATGGTTTGATACCTAGAGCTTACAAAGGTTGGTTCTGTGCCTTTGTTCATGATATTTAGGTTTGTTTGAAATAGGTATTCGGTTAGTAACTCACCTCTTTTGTTTGTGTCCTTACTTCCCCACAGTGGATGATGTGCATTGCAGTCCGCCGCAATGATCAGCTCCCAGCTGTGGTTCTCGCAGTGTTGTACCAGTTCCATCATTCCCTTGGAGGAATGTCCTCTTCACTCGGCATATACGCTGAAGCTAGTACAAGGGTAGTTTGGTTGTCTGTGGAGAGCTTCACTGCAGTAAGATCTCTAGAACAGAATTGGTTAAGCATAGTTGATTTTACAGAGTTAGGCATGTAAATGCAGGTTCTCGGTTTGTCCACTGTTGTGTTTAGCAGTAACTTACCACCGATGTTGTTCAGACCGCAGATTCTGCTGTTCCTGATCCAGGGTTCCTGGATCAGAGCGACGGTCTTGGTATTTTCCTCCAGCACTCTGCGCAGTGTAGCCGTCGCTATCTGTTTGTGCTGGAGGTTTGTTTGAATGATTTGTAGGCTACTAGGGACTCCGCAACACGTCATCTTCGTCGCTGGTGTCCCTTTCGCCTACCGTCAGCGGGGAGGTGGTCTCCATCCGGCTCAAACCCTGTTGGGGAGCCGAGGTGGAGGGCTCCGGGGAAGAGGCGCCCCTCGGTTGCACCCTCTCCGCTGTTTGGTTGTCGGCCGGTGGCTCCTCTGGTTTCTTCGCCTCTTCCGAGGTGAAGAAGCGGATGTACCCGCTACCAGACATGTGAGCCACTCGGCGGTCCCTGTCCAGGATGGTCTGCTTTTGATCTTCCGGTATCCCAAGGATCAGGTGCACCACCTTCTCCTTGGACTCCGGTTCCTGCGCCTTGTTGTCCACCGTCATGTCGTAACACTGCCAAGAATCAACTTTGTACCACGGGTTTTGGGCACAAAGGACTCTCTGCAGTGTCACGGCGTCGGTGATGCGCGTGTGGACCAGAAGCCCCGCTCTGAGCCTCTTCTTCATCTCTGACTGTCTGATGACAGCCAGAGTGGTGTCAGCTATTGGTGACTTGATGGTTTTCACCTCCTTCTCCAACCAGCTGAGTGCGTTCGCATCCTCACACCACATCGCTAGGACCCCCTCTAAAAGAAAGGGCCGACCGCGGAAAGATGGAGCCTGCGCGCTCGGGTACGGAGGAGACAGTATGGCCTGTAGGATCCTATCGTCGATAGTCTCCCTCAGCCACTCTGCCTGTTCGGTCGAGAGGTCTCTCGGCGGGACGGTGGTGACCGCTACTCTCAGGTGCGAGTTACTCGCATCTGCGTAGCTCACCGTCCGCCGGGTCTTCGAGTCGGTTTTCGCGCGTTTGGCATCCCCCCTGGGTGACTGAGTTTCATCCAGACGAGTTCGCTTCGCTGAAGCTGGCCCGCCTGAATTATTCCCAGCACCAGGCTGCTCCTTTCCAGGAGCAGTGGGAGCCGCCGCAGCAGTCCGCCGACCTCGTTTACCCCTCGGCTTCCGCCTCCCGCTCCGCTGGTTGGGTGGTGGTGGTGGTGGGGGTGGTGGTGGTGGTGTTGGTTGTGTCGGTGTTGGTTGTGTCGGCGACGGCCCCTGTATTTCTACAGGTTCGCGCTGTGTTTCCACTGCTGCGGTGGCCGTCGCTGTACTGGTTTTGGGCTGCAGAGCTTCCCTTCTCGCGCGCCTGTTGGGGCGACTGCGTTCCGGTTGTCCCTTTGGCCCCTGTGTTTGTGTGGTTGTGTGGGTGGCTGCATTAGCGCTCCTTTTGCAAGGGCGCTTATGAGCCACGACTGTCCACTGGTTGACGGTTGCGGTGTTGTCAACCGTCTTAATGGCCTCTACTAGGCCAGATAAACAAAGATTCTTTTCAGAAATTGGGCATACGTTGTCCCCCCCAGAATACGTGGGACAGACCGGGCTAGGCCCGGTGAGGGACTCCCCACCATCGGTGGGACCCTCCTGGGGTCGTTTTACCATTCTCTTTTGCATGTCCATTATTTCTTTTCGGGCCGTATGGCTAGACGCCAAACTCACACCAGTTGGCCCATGGCTGGTGTGGTACCGACTTTTAGGGGGTATTTAATGCCCCTAGGCTAGGTTGGCCTGGGTGTGGTTTTGCGCCGCCACTGTTCGGCTATGCGGGGTTGGGCTTAGGAAAGAGGATGGGATGTGGGTAGGGATAAATATGGAAGGGAATTGGGTTTGGGTTACACCTGGTCAGTGGGAGAGCTGTTCCAGGCACGCCCGCCATACTTGGCTGACTCAGATCCGGGGCAGGTGGTAAGTAATGCGACGCCCGTTGCCAATCTGAGTCATTACCAGGGCGCACGACCCACTTCAGTGGGTCTGCTCCAGGTCTGTACGTCGGCAGTATCTGGGGCAGCGTGGACGTGTATGACGGACTTAGAGAAAGGAGGACTTATAGCCCAGCGTCGCATGCCTAGGCGTTCCCCCCCCTCCCGCGCCCGGTACCGGTAGAGGACGGTAACGGCTTAGTCAACACGTCAGCCAGCTATTGACCTGTAGAAATATATTTCAATTTAATAACATTTTTCTCAACTTGCTCTCTCGAGAAGTGATACTTGATGTCAATATGTTTAGACGGTTTATATGGTTAGTGGGGCTATTATTAGCAATGCCTATTCAGTCGTTATTGCTCTCATATAAAATGATGGGTTGTTCAATTTTCATTTGATACTTTGTACTAGAGACTTTACCCATATGCTTCTTTGACAGCCTCATACATATGTATTCGGCTTGTGTAGATGAAACTGCCACTGTAGTTTGTCTTTTTGTGCACCAAGTTATTGTGCAACTGTCATATAATTGAAACAAGTAGCCAGTTGTACTTTTCCTGTCATTAGTATCCTGACCACACAATCAGATTCTACGTAGCCACTCAGGATGTTTTCATACTCACTTCTTTTGCAAGTTAATTTCAAAGACATGGTACCTTTAAGATATCTTAATACCATTTTAAGGCATTGCCACAACTATTGATTATTATTATTATTTGTATAGCGGCTTAAGAGGATTGTGAAGTAATCGTGCGCGGCGCGAGTAGGTATTTTCTAAAATGCTATCTGTTTCACATCGCTCGGCCTCCGGTCTGGCGTTTACACCACAAATACAACATGCGCAAATTTTCACGCACACTACGACACAGCAGCGCGCGACTCGGCCGCGATACTCGGCGGCTGCGGCCGGCGCGAGAGCTCGAAATTATTATTCTATCGTTCGTAATGTTTTGCGTTGCTTATATTTCTGACTCCCTTTCCGCTCGCAACTTCGCCATCGTTACTTTCATTTTTCGTGTGGGAATTTTATGTTTTCACACAGAAAAATAATTTTATAGCCTATATTACTCAGTGATAATGTAGCATTCTATTAGCCAAAGAATTTTTAAAATCAGTCTGGTAGTGTTTGAGTTTATTCATTACAAACAAAAATACAAACGTACTTAATCTTCTTTCTTCATAATATTTTAGTAGATGAGGTTCGGAATACAGAATTTATTTACATTTCGTAAATTATTTCTGTATTGAAATTTATTGTGAAGGCACTTATTTGGTATCCCTATAGGTAACTTATAGGATTGAGGGTGAGGACTTTTTGTCAGGAAAGTATGTATCCTATATTTACCTGTCTAAGGAAAATGCCATTTTTTAAGATGAGTGTTATACTGAATTAAAATAACTTGCATTTGAGATGTGAATCTTTTCTGAAAATAAAACATTAAACATATAATAATACTTTTACATACAAACTAAATAGGAACAGGGATACAAAAATAAAAAGTAATAATAAATAATAATAATATTTTTTTGATTGGGCTGGGCAGCTTTTGCAGAACTTGGCTTTGCTTTTAATATGAGCATTAGCATAAAACAGAAAGCGCGGATCTTCAACTAGTGTGTCCTACCAGTGCTTACTTATGGAGCCGAGATATGGATAACAACTAAGGCCATCGTCCACAAACTAGAGGTGGCACAAAGAGCAATGGTAAGAAAATTAGTAGGAGTAACACTCCGGGACACGAAAACGAATAGTTGGTTCCGAAAACGGCGTCAGGTCTCGGACATTACACACCACGTAGCAAAGCTCAAGTGGCAATGGGCTGGACATATAGCCAGAAAGCCGGACTCGTGGTGCAGAACTATCTTAGAGTGGAGGCCATGGAACCGTAAAAGACCCAACGGGAGACCACAGATGCGGTAGAAGGACGACATCGTCAAGATGGTGGGCACAAACTGGATTAGAGTAGCTCAAAATAGAACGGAATGGAGAAAGTTGAAGGAGGCCTATACCGCCATGGTAGAAGAAAAGGCTTAGATGATGAATAATATTTTTTAATAATTATATGATTATTTTTGTTGGTGATGTTCACCTCAATTTCTTTATTAATAAGCCAAACGTAACATCATCTGCAACTAGCTCCATCTCCATCCATCTTTGAAATTAGTCAGCAGCAAAACAAAAATAATGTGCGTCGGTGGAATCAGGGTTAACAACAGGGCTCTGTGACTGATCCCTCTATGAGTTTCCATAATTGATCCTCAAACCCAAGATTCCTCGAAAAGCCCGGAATACCAAAGGAAAAGGTGGCTAGATGATATTAAAAAAGTAGACTGGACTGACATCCACAATTAAAAAACGCAGGCGTTTTATTAAGTAAATAACTAGTTATACTAATAGTTTTAGAATTTATTTTTTTCCACCTCCGTGGTCTAGTGGTTGAGGCCACCGGTTTGATGATTGATGGGGAGGTCCGGGTTCGATTCCCATTGGGGACAGAAGCTTTTCTGATCGGTTTGGTTGGTGGTAGGGCTTCTAATCCCACCTGGCTAGCTACCACCGTCTTACCTAAGTTTGTCGCCATAATAACATGTTAATAGCATTGCTGTGTTCCGATATAAGGCCAAGAGCTTCCCTGTCGTATGAAAAAAAACCTATTAGTAGGATTATATGTAATCAGGTGCTTTAAATTATATTGTTAAAATGAAAAAAAAAAAACGTCAAAACCGTACGAAGGGTGCCTTCTCCAAATATATGCCTACCCTGCCTAACCTACATATATTATTTACTTTGTCGTTTGTATTTGTTATACATTCGTAGATTGCATAACGCGAGTACAAATAAAATAATATTGAAAATAACGCTACTTGCATATAGTTTGTTACACGTTTTTTAGCTGCTCCAACTTGGTTATACGAAAAATAGTTTGTGAGCAACTTAGAATACGATAACGAACATACAATGCATAACAAATACCTATCACAAGAAACAAAAAACTAATTTCTTTTGACTGTGTCTTTGTGGCACATATCTATTATAAAAAATAAAAACCGACTTTAAAAACACTGAAAAGTTAAAAATAATTATAAGAATAGGTACAGACAACATCACACTTTTATATTGAAGTCGGTGCCGGTAACTTTTCAGTGTTTTTGAAGTCGGTTTTTATTTTTTGGAAAATATTTTTTATTTTTAACTTTTTAGTGAATGAAGTCTTTTTAGTGAAAGAAACCCTAATATAATACCCTAGTATTAAATTAGGGTTTCCCTCGATTTTCATGGGATCCCATCATCACCATACTCTATCGAATACAAAAATAATTTTGAAAATCGGTCAACAATTGGCGGAGTAATCGCGTAACATATATACAAAACACGTTGGACACACGTAAAAATTTAATGGTTTTTCTCGATTTTTATGGGATCCCATTATCAGATCCTAACTTTGATGACCATGGGACCAGCCTTGGAGTATCCTATCGAATACAAAAAGAATCATCAAAATCGGTTCATAAACGACGAAGGTATCCGCGAACAAATATAAAAAAAAGCATATAGGTATACGGTCGAATTGAGTAACCTCCTTTTTTCGAAGTCGGTTATCAAACAACTACATACTTACTTACAATTTATTTTCTTATTTGATTTTGGGAATTTACAGTTAGTTAACAGGCTACAGGCTGCTTACCCTTAAATAAGGTTTGTATTGAAATAAGATCCTTAAAATAAAACACTAAAATCAATAAACGTATTCGAAAAGACATTTACTTTTTGATGTAGAAGGTATTTGTGTAGACTTGAGTAATACCTTTCAGTATTGATCGATATATCGATATTACTTTCTCCTCCCTAGTCGACAATAACTACGATAACATTATGTCACATCACTAGTAGATTATGCCCCATTATACCCCTGCCCCCGACCCGTATCGTGCGATAGAGAGAGTTGCAAGAACTGGTCGAAATTGCCTACAATTCCTGTTTGAAATATTGTTTCGGGCGATAACTGTTTTACCCCCCTAAACCTTTACAAAATTAGACACTTTTGGTCTCATTCTATTCAGTATACCTTAAACGATGTTTGTACGTTTTGCTTTTTTCGTAATTCAGTAAAATTTAGTCAAAAAAAGATAAAAATGCTCAAGGTAGTTTTTAAGTCTAAAATATAGATATTTAGATGCAAATAATTTGTATTCTGAGCAATATTTCTTCAAAATCAAAACGTACAAACCTAGATCTTCATTATATCTACAACATTTCCAAAAATTATGAAAATTGGACTATGTTTAGTGGGAGAAAAGCGTTATCGCTTTTTGTATGAAAATTTACAGCCTCACAATCCTCTTAAGATGTGAACGGAAGTACTAAAATCTGGGCGTGTGCAAAGCATCATATATATTAAACATTCTATGAGGTTTCGACAGAGAGCATCACATTTGGTTTCTAAGTTTAGAGCCTCATAATTTAATTTGGCTTCAGTGAGAGTACGGATAGGATTACTCTCACTCATATTAAAATTTAAAATTAATTGTATATAGGCACTTTGATCTAATGTAATTGTATCTGAATATCTTATTACTTTTATACCAAGGAAGAATTTTACCTCTTTTAGGTCAGTTATTTCAAATTTAGTCATCAAATATTCTTTAAAACTGAACATTGTTTGAATATTTGCACATGCTATAAAGAGATTATCAACATTATAGAATTACCTAAGTATATATTTTATTTGCATCCTTTTTGTCCAATAATACATACTGTATTATTTTCAGTTACGATACCTTGAGGAACTTGCATATATACTTCCTCTTTTAACTAAGATGCCATTTAAAAATGCAGTCTTAATACCCATGTGATAAATAAGTAAATTATTTTCATTCGCAAAACATATGATAAAACGGAAACTAGCTATTCGAGCTACTGCCGCGAAAGTTTCATTGTAATCAGTAAGACTAAAACCTCTAGCAACTAGACGTGCCTTATATCTCACGGGTTTCCCGAAATCATCATTTTATATCGTAAAAATCCATTTATAATCGCCAATATTTTTATTTTCTGGTCTCGGGACTAGAGTACATGTGTTATTACTTTTGAGAGAGTTTAGTTCATCATTTACCCCTTTTTCCACTGAGCTCTATTATCTAGACACTTTATCTCATCAAAAGACCTTTGAAGTACCTTTGAAGAAACCGACTGAGCACTATACAAGTACTCTTCGTTCACAGCTTTATACGATACGGATGGTCGACCTTTTATCCTTTCACTCCTATTGGTTAAATGATTGATCAATTTAAGAAACTTGATCATTAACAGATAATGGATCTGAAATTCTATCAGAAGTCAGTGGCATTTTATTACCTCATTTACGAATTTTAGAAACACTGCCTTGTTCATCAATATCCGATATTATTGATTTACGTATGCTAGAACATTGAGACTTTAAAGGTACTGATTTCAGCCTTATCAGTTTCACCATGAGACCATTCACCACTACTCCCATCAGGCTTTAACGATGGCCTGGTGTCAACAAAATTAGTCTCATCAATAATAACGTCCCTGACAGTTTAAAATCTTTCACAATCTGTGTTCCATACTTTATAGCCATTTGGGTGATAACCTACCAGAATACCCTTCCATGACGTTTCGTCAAATTTACCTTGACTTCTTTTGCTATGTACATACACAGTTGAACCAAACACCCAAAGTGTTTTTATATTAGGTTTTCCATCATGCCACATTTCATATAGTGTTTTGGTTAGTTCTAAATCCCTTGTTGGAGTAATATTTATCAAATGTACTGCAGTTAATACTGCCTTGCCTCAAAAATATTTCTTCAATTTTCCATTGAACGAGCTTTTTCAGTAATAGTTCTAACCATACGTTTCGCTACACCATTTAACCGTGGAGTTCGCAGTACTGTTAAGTGATATGTGATACCTTTTTGTTTATAGTAATCTTTTATATCACTAGACAAATATTCACCACCATTATCACTGTATAATTAGTATACTAATTTCGAATTGAACTTTGCCTCACCTTTCGCGACAAAGTCTTTAAACGCCGAGAATACATCTGATTTATAATGTAACAAATGTCTCTGTCACAGCGTATGGATGTGGTCTATGGTACTATAGCCTTTTATTATTTATAGTACTTTCCTTGTTCTATACCTACTCCGATATTGTTTAGTTGTATTTGTATATCGAACCATAGTTTAACTAGTACCACTGATGGTACTAACAATACAACAATATCCATGTAGGGATACACCAATATTAATGATGGTACAGTAAGCTCCCATTCAAGCTTTCCATTTACACTGCAGTGTCAAAATCTTACAAGATCTCATTACAGACACCGGGACAGGTCATAGTAAATAAATGTTTGTTAACAAGATAAATTATTAAATAATAAATTAATAAAATTATACACCACACAATAATGTGTAAATCGATCAACAAATAACACAAAATAATTTGCGTTGTCAATTGTTGGAGGAGTGACAGGGCCTGCTACATCAGAGTATACAATAATACATAACTTTTGTCCTTTTGTTTATTAAAAGTTAGCCGTGTCTGTTTTCCCTAAATACAAGCTTCACATAAAGTAGGCGAAACATTTTCAATTTCTTTAATATTACCAATCATTTTATGACCTTTAAATTCAAGAAATTTACTTTTACTTATATGGCCTAAACGTTGATGCCATATCACACATTTATTACTTTGACATGTTTGGGAAACTGATAGGTTCATCTTTACAGGTAAATTAAAATCTACAATAATGAAATTTTGGTGAGATTTACCGTTCATGATGACTTTACCATCTTTAATGACGTGAACTCCATCCTGGGCAAAGATTACCATCAGCCCTGCTTGCTGAATCCTGGCCACAGACAGCAGGTTGTACGGCACCTCTCGGCAGTACAGCACGTTCTTGAGTACTCCGGAAACGCCCATGTTGCTGGTGACCTTAATAGATCCAAGTTTCGTAGCTGAAATAAATTCACCCTTATTAGCCACCGTAATTTTTATTGGCTCATTCAATTTTTGCCAAGAAATGAAGATATCATCCCTGTTATGGTCCGATGCGCCAGAGTCCAGTATAAATGATAATTTATTACGATCATTTTCTTGTTGGTACTGTCCAGTCATGAAAGCATAATTATCCAGAAAAATCATCTGATGTTGATGTGGATGGTTTATTCATTTCAACAGTTTGAATACTTCTGGTTCATTCAGAGGAAAATTTCTTTTATAATAATAACAGTCTTCCTTCACATGTCCATTTCACCCACAATGATGACATTTTACAAATTGGTGTCCGTTCTGTATTTTTTATTATTTTGGCGAGTAGACGAAGGCATCCTTTTAACTTTCTTTTATTGGGCCGGTTAATGTTTACACTTAGAATTTTGGAGCTTATGTCAGAATTTTCACTTTTAAGTTTAATTTCGTGATCTAATAATCTGATTTTAACGAGAGTAGTCCGGTTGTTTTTCTCCCATACATTACTTCGGGCTTGTGGAATCGGTTCGTCTATCCCTGCGTTCCAGATAAAGCACTGCTACTTTCTGAGGCTAACATCTGATGTTAGCCTCGTTTTGCGTTTCTTTTAAGAAATGTTGACATTTTTAGCCGCGCTAATTGTTACAAATGAAACGCAAGGTACTGATTTTTCGTGCTGAATTTTGACACCTCACTTAATTAGTCCAGCCACTTAAAATTTTTTATAATATAAATCAGAATTGGCTAATACTACAAATATATTTCAATAAATTTTTTAAATCCGCTGAAAATCCTTTTTGATTCATGAAAAAAAGATTCCAAATGTCAAATTTGAAAGCTGTCAAAAAGTGGTATCAGAGGACCCATCTATTAACATGGGTATTTGATGCTAGCATTTCGTGTTAAAAATGCTTAAATGAAACGCATGACAACCAGCAAGAAAAACTAGCATCACCGGCTAATGAAACGCAGAGATGCTAAAAATGTTGGTATTTATGGCTAAAAATGCTTATCTGGAACGGGCCGTATGTCTCTTAAAATTTCCATCTCACTCAATAGAGAACATATTCTAAATTTCCATATTATGCTGTATTTTTCACCATCGAATTCTTTTATATTTCTAATTTTTTTTAGTTTTGAAGAATCCATTGCTTGCGAAATTTTTTTTTTTCAAATAATTGGCAATCTAACATTGTCTAACATGAACGTTATTATTCTAAGAACATGAACATGAACACGTCACACGAAAATTTTGAATTTTGAAAAATTTCACAAAATCACAATATGAAAAACACGAACCTGGGCCCATAACCTATTGAATAGTAGCGACATATTGAAATAAAAAGATATATTTAACCGAATTATCTGTTTATTATTTAGAACACACTCGGAAGCAATATCAATCGAAAGATATAAAACAAGATGAATGACAAATCAAATCTGTCAGCGGATCATAGTCATTAAACATAGACAGTAATTCCTTTTTACTGGTTCCATCATTATAACTATGAAGATTATTTTGTATTAAAACCTTTCTATAATTCAACAATTACGCCGCCAATTGTGGACCGGTTTTGAAAATTATTTTTGTATTCGATAGAGTATACTCTTGGGGTAGTCCCAAGGTCACCAAAGTCAGGGTCCGATGATGGGATCCCATAAAAATCTGTAATCCGCAATCCAGTACAAACTCTGTCTCAACAATGCGCTCGTAAAATCGAGATTTGATTAAAAGATTTGATTGAAAAAAATATTTGAGACAAATTTCCAATTTCATGCATATTCCCTATTTCCCTGGTATTTCTTAATATGAATTGAGATTTCAATTTTTACCGCGAGATTCTAATACTTTTTTAACTCTATGCTCTACGTCTCCTTAAAAACGTATTAATTTAATCGCAATTTACTATTTGACGATTTTTTTTTATTCTTCCGTGCTATTTATTGTTTATAAGGTAAAACTTGGTTATTCCAACAAAAGTTTTGTCACGGTAATATATACCTACTCGTATTTCTCTTAAACACTAGCTGCCCGCCCTGGTCCCGCACGGGTATACTAAAAAACCTTAAAAAACCTATTGAAAATACAACAGTGTAAGAAACCATAGATTTGGAGTAGCCTGAATGTCAATCTGTCAAGTTTGTCACTTTTATTGTGAACATATTTTAAATTCATTTTTTCGAATATTTTCTTTTATACAAACCTTATCCTACCTAACAATAACGAATACATAAAACCAAGAATCATCCAATTTGGTGCAGTCGTTCGAATTCGAAAGTTACATACATTTCGAAGATCCATTTTTATTTATATAGATTTTGTCTTTAAGTACATTAACAAATACATTAGCAAAAATAAATAACCTTGTGATATCGATTTAAAATGAACATTTTAAATTGATATCAGAATGAAAAACATATTGTTGATAAGATAAGGACAATCAAATTGGCTATCGGTTGTTGCCATTCTGAATAGTATTTGCCCTTAGACGTTACAGGACACATGTGACATAACTTACGGCACGGTAATATTATTACCGTGCTTACAGTCATTCCGCGCAAGTTTAACTCCAGGTTTACTATTGTTTACCAAAAAACGTATGACAAAAGATCGTTTTACAAACAACGTATGAAAAACTAATCATTTGACAAACTTTCATTTCGCAAACATTATTACTTTAAAAAGAATCATTTGACATAATACAGGTATCGCAAATGTTTTACTTAGAAAATATATCTTTCTTTCGTCTATTATTTTAAAAATGTTCATTTGACTAAATAATACGTTTGCCAAATTACAAAAAGTTTGGAAATAAATTATTAGTCAGGTGACATTTAAAGGGTAAGAACCTAATCTAACCTAACCTACAGTTTTAGCCAATAAGTTGCTTTTTCAATAAGTTTGATGCTCTGCTCGCTTCGCTCGCTCCGCTCGCTCCGCTCTGTATGGTCACAATATCTAGCCTAACCTAACCTACAGTTTAATCCTTTTCGTTCTTTTTTTTTCCTTGCGGGGGGCTTCCGTCCCAAAATAATCAATTTGTGAAATAATGTTTTGGCATATTAATGATTTTTTTTTTAGTAAATAGGTATATTGTCTAATGATCAGTTTATTAAACAATAGTTTCTAAAATGATACATTTATTATGTACCTATAGTTTTGTCAAACGTTATTTTTCAAATGAAAATTTGTTATTTGTTTTTTGTCAAATGATTGGACACTTTAACTCCATCCATCACGAGGCTTGATGAGTCATTTCCTCATCAAAGTATTCTCTCCATCCTCCTTCTTTCCTGTGGACTTGTTGTTTTATTTAGATTTTTAGAAAATTACTCAATTGACAGTGATAATGAAAATATGGAATATAGCAGTAGACACAGAAATGCTACGGCTACCCTTGTAGGTATTTAAAAAAATATTTGACAAAAAATAAAAACCGACTTCCAAAACACTGAAAAGTTAAAAATAATATAAGAATAGGTACAGACAACATCGCACTTCTATATTGAAGTCGGTGCCAAATTTTAGGACTTTCTAAGAGATTTATCGTTTAGCTGAATAACTTCGGTAGAAACATGATGAAACACGTTGGATTAAATTTAAGGGTTTCCCTCGATTTTCATGGGATCCCATCATCAGGTCCCGATTTTGGTGACCTTGGGACCACCCCAGGAGTATACTATATCGAATACAAAAAGAATTTTGAAAATCGGACTACAATTGGCGGCGAAATCGCGTAACATACACACAAAAACAAACGCACCGAATCTCATTAACCTTTTTTGAAGTCGATAAAAAAAAAGAAAGTAGTTTTTGAAGAGGTCCCTAAGGAAGACTGGTGCAATGCAACTGCTTTGTACAATGATTTCAGCGAATGCAAAAATGCATTAATTGCGGGGTAGTATAGTTTGAAAAACAATAAATGTGTCCTAAGTCTTATATATCTATAGTCCTATTTATGAGAATCCAGAAACTTTCAGTGTGCCCTCAGTAAAAAGCTTTGGTGACTGACTGACTGAGGTATTAACGTAGAGCCCAAACTTTCAACACATGACTTTATTGGCGTATGTAGGCTCCCACTTAGGAAGGATTTTTCAAAATTTCCACAGAACGCTTATAGAAATCCCAATGCAAAAAAATAAGGAAACTAGTGTTGAGCTTTATTAAAGTGATGAAACGTAATTCGCGGCACAGCTAGTAAAAAATAAATACCTTTCCGATCAAACATGGTCCAATAAGATGACGTTGAATTGTTCTTCCGTCAATGATTTTCAAGAAGATCTACTCGTTTTATCGCTACTGGTAGGCCCTGCCCTTCTTAAAACGAAATTATTTCATCAGCACTGTAGGTAAAATCAACTCATTTAACAGGGGATCCCAAAAACAGTCTTACTCAAGTCTTAGTGCTAACTTTATCATCGCAGCTTTGAACATGGTCAATAATATTGTTCATATTATAATGAAAGCTTACCTACACAACTAAGATCTTCGTAAACATGACCAGCATGTCAGCACAATGATGCCGTTCCCAAAATTCCCATCAGGTTGCCTCACGATGTTCCTTTACAACTTTCACGTAGGAACGTTAAACAAATGTACATAAAATTCGAAAAACAAAAAACACATTGGTACATGGCGGTCTCGAACCCCGAAGCTCCCGATTGGAAGGCAAGTGCCAAGCTTAACCTGGTGGGTGATTTTGTAACTCATCGGCAATCGACTATCACATCGATTTGATAATTCTGTTTGATTAAAACTGATTTTTAAAATGTTTAACGTTTTGTAATGTCGTCGTCTAAGTAGTCATGGTATATTTGTTGAATAAATCAACCAATACTTATAGCTAATGAAGATAATTTCGCTCTTCTTTATTAAATCATGCAGTCTGATAACGATTGCCGATCAATCGATGAGTTACAAAATCACCACTCAGAATTTAACCGGTATCCGAGCCTTGCACGGAGCTGTGAACAAGTTCGTACAAACCGACTTCGAAAAAATGAGGTTACTCAATTCGACCGTATATAAGCTTTTTTTTATGTTTGTTCACGGATAACTTCGTCGTTTATGAACCGATTTTGATGATTCTTTTTGTATTCGATAGAGGATACTCCAAGGGTAGTCTCATGGTCACCAAAGTTAGGATCTGATAAAGGGATCTCATAAAAATCGAGGAAAACCATTAAATTTTTACGTGTGTCCAACGTATATTATGTTACGCAATTACTCCGCCAATTGTTGACCGATTTTCAAAATTGTTTTTGTATTCGATAGAGTATACTCCTGGGATGGTCTCAAGGTCACCAAAGTCAGGCTCTGATGATGGGATCCCATGAAAATCGAAATTAGGGTTTCTTTCACTAAAAAGACTTTATTCACTAAAAAGTTAAACAAAAAATATTTTACAAAAAATAAAAACCGACTTCAAAAACACTGAAAAGTTAAAAATAATATAAGAATAGGTACAGACAACATCACACTTCTATATTGAAGTCGGTGCCAAACGATGATCTCCTAGAAAGTCTTAAAATTTGTCACCGACTTCAATATAGAAGTGTAATGTTGTTTGTTATAATACCAGCTTACCTAAAATAATTTAATATAAGTACTCACGTAAAATATTTTTTCTTCGTCTCTGACAGGACGCGGCAAAGACAGGGTGCCGGGATGTGGACTGCACTTTATTTCAAGTTTATCAAGCTTTTACGTCGTCAGCCCCCCTACACGGAGAAAAAAATCTTGTAGAGTTTACAAGAACAACAACTAGAAGAACTAGACTTTCTTATTGTTAACGACACAGCAAGAATTTTGTGTTGGATTTACTATAACTAGAATTGAACAGAATTTTTCGTCATTCCAACTTATTCATTCAGTAAAATATAAAAGTGCTTGAGTTGTCATTAATAGCTAATTTAGTATTTTGTATTGAATAAAAGTTCTCCATACTTTCTACAAAGTATACTTTACTAGAATATTAAGTAACTGAAATAACACGAGGGTTAGAGCACATAAAATACTTTGCTATGATTACATGCCATTTCATTTTCAGAACTGAAAATTCTCGTAATTCACACATATTGGTTTTGTCACTATAAACAGTTCAATTGCTATAGTAACTATACACACTGTTATGATAACTGTATATTAGAGTTACGTCTACAAAATCTTGTATTGTAACCTCTACTCGAGCGGTCTTGCAAGTGTTATATTATTTAGCCAATAGTTATTTACTGTAATCACACACTTTTCACAATTAAATTAGTACTTATTATGTTGTTGTCTGATGTGGTTGCATTTTTTGAGGAAGGTAAAACATACACATCTATAGCTATTGTATAAGGCAACCGCATCACACAAGAACACAGTAAACACTTACTGTATTGTGAAAAGTATGTGATTACAGTAAATAACTATAGACTAAATAATACAATACTTACAACATTGGGATTTTTAGGAGAATAAATGAATGCTTAAATAAATTTTGATTAATCACATCTATTTTATCACTTGTGTTACAAACCATATTATTAAAACAGTAATAATACATATTTAACAGTTATTACAAACTTGGTTGTAAAGTCTTGATGAAAAATAATTTCTAAGCACTACTTATCAACTTTATTATGTAATAATGACAAAAAGTAAGTGTTACAAATCTCAATAGTGTAACTTCAACATTGTGTCTTTATCACTATAAAAATAACATATTTATTGTTTCCATCAACATGAAAGATAAATTATAGGTTTATTACATGTAACCTTTTATATTTACATAATAATTAGTATCACTTTTATTACAATTTCAACTAAAATTTTAATCTATAAAAAAATAACTAAAGAAAGTTCCAGTCAAATAAACTATTCAAAAATAATAATGCTCTTCTTGGCTAAATAGACAGATTCGATTAAACTAGATTATAGATAATATATTTGCTTCATTAATATCCCCAGTAATTATCACATTGGGAATATAATTTGCTCCGTTAACTCTAATACAATTAAAATTTCTAGTGTAATGTTGAACTGTTTAGAAATTGCATTTTTCAGTGAATTCTCATTAATATCTTTTATTCCACCAAATTCTGAAAACTTAGTAAATCTGTTATACAAATAAATTTATATTGCTTATCATTTTTGCATATAATTAAGGGGTTAACACCATGTGGCTATACTGTTAATATAGTGAATTAATAATTAATAAGTACTTTTTCTAATAAAAAAAAATATTTAAGATGTTACTATGTCTTAGATTTTTCTTAACAATATGTAAGTATAAAGGTATACCACATTTGATCATCTCTGGTCATGGCCATTGTCCCGTTTGGTTTATTCTCTTGTTCTTGTTTATTATTGCAGTCAAAATTTGCCCACACTTTTATTTGCCACACTCAAATGAATATCCAGGTTTTTTTTTCAATTTTGCTCGGACCTCCACTGGATGGATTAATTATTAGGTCTTCAAAGGAAATAGGCTTCCAGCATTTCAGCATTACTTAACTTTATTGGCTGAAAATAAAAAAATATGTGATTTTAGCAATAATGTATGTAGTACCTGCTGTACCTGCCATACCACTATTTGCATGCATAAGTAGGCATGTATCTTACGGTATTTATCAATTTTAAATTAAAACTCTCTTTATGGTGTATGAAGGCATCATGAGAAAACTGGCAAGTCAAAGACTCTTACAAGTTCGAAGACTTATGTTATCTCCAATGATTTTTCACATATTGGACAGGAAATTTAATTTTATTTAGAGGAACTTGATGGCGAAGTGGTGTGTACACTCGGCGTAACGTTTGCCGTGGCCAGGACCCGTGTAGGTGATTGGTGTGCTTTTACTTTGGACTGCTGAAGAATGCGGTGGGCAAACAGATCTTGGTTTCTTCTAAAAACAATAATATCTAAATGTTCATTTTTGTCAACTGAGCGTATCGTGATGCACATAGTTTAATGAAATATCAAAATGAGCTTACCTCGAAATTAAATACACATAATATTATATCTTTTTCTAGTTCCCACTGAACAAGTAACTAACACATATCTTCATCCATATAGAATGTTAATTCTTTATACTTATTTACAGTTCTTATAGTTCTGAACACCTTAACACACAGTTTTAACAGAACGAAAAAAGTGGAATAACTGCAATGATGCGGCTAGTTTGACATTTGTAACAAAAGATTCGTTTCTTCTGCAAAGCGCGTAGTTTGTGTTACGTTTTAATAAGCAATCACAGCAAGATAATTCTTGTTGAAATAACTAATTGATAAAATTGTAACATATTCATATTATTAAAACTGTATAATCAATATTAGTTACTAGACTAGTTATTGTTATCCATACCAGTTACTATATTGTTATAGTTACGTTATTGGTAAAGTGCTACAAACGATAAAGTTGTACTCAAAACCGAGTATTTAGTCTCAAAAACAAGTTTTAATGTATTTAGTACTTAACAATATATCGTTTAGAGCACCATAACTTTTAATGTAATTAAAACATATTATTCCGGTAAACTTTACACAGTGACTTGTAATGATACCGATCAAGAATTGTGGTAGTTAACATAAGCATTCTTGTAGGATTATATTAAGTACACCTTACAAAATAAAATGTAGAGAAAACTGAATGTTAGTAATATGAAACAGAATATTGTATTAAACACTATATTTATGTTAAAATAACTAAAAATCTTGTAATTTTTTTTTTTACTATACACTTCTTGTAATTTTTTTTTCTCCGTGTAGACAAGACGCATTTCGATAATCGCTATCGCAATCGCTAGAAGGAAAATGTATGGGATTTGACATAAGCCCTCGCTTAGCTTTCGAGTGCAATTGTAAAATCTTATACATTGTCCATTTAGCGATTGTGATAAAGATTTAAGTCCTCCTGGGATACCTTAATGCTCGTGGCGTCAACGTGGCAAGTTTAAATCTGCACGAGGATTTCTTGCTTGTATTGATTCTCTAGTTGTTGTAGTATTTATATTTTAGTGTAGGAAATCAGTTAAACGTATTTTCAGTAGAGACCTTAAGATATATTTTGCACACAATCAGAAAAGATTTTACGGAATTAATTCTGGGCATTCTTGGAGCAAGTATCATACTCTAAGATCATACTCTTAGGTGAAAATAGTATAAAAATATGCCAATTATACTTTTTGGTTCTACATTGACTCTCGGGCTCCCCAAAGTCAATCAGAAAAGTGCGTTGTCAACTTTAAAGTTCTCTTAAAACTAAGATTTTGCTATAACCTTACCACAAATCTATTATCAAACTATGAAAGTTATTTTAACAAAAAAAAATCCCAAACCAAAACGATATTCAACCTTGTTTGTTGTTGTTCTTTAACCTGGCATAAGTGCTCTTAAATTAGGGCTGCCAACCATTGTATTTCCCCTTGACATGTTCCGACTTTTGACGTATAATACGTATTTCCAAATGTGAAAGTTAACTTAAAAAATTAAGCTTAGTTCTTTTCAATCACTCAACTTATAATAACTGATCTTGTATACCATGTGCTGAGTTTGGTTTTAAGTCAATACGTCGTAGAATTGTTACTTTAATATCTGAAGATGGTAACCCTACCTTCTTTGGTGTATGTGTTACGGGTTATTTCGAAAGATGCAGTAAACCTAGGTTTACCCGGGTAAAACTAGTACTACCCAAGCCTTTTGAATAAAGTCCGTAGCAAGCATACAAGTAAGTATGCCGACAAGCCTGCAACGTGCAAGCTAGCATGCAGACAAGCCTGCAACGTGCAAGCAAGCATGCAGCATGCAGTTTATTGCTCCGCTCGCTTTGCTTGCTCCGCTGTGTATAGTCACGGTAATACTATTACCGTGGTATAGTCACACTCACAACATAATGTCTAACCTAACCTAACATACAGATTTCAGTTTTATCCTATAACTTTTTTCCTTGCGGGGCGTCTTCCGCCCTCCGATTCCCCGAGCAAGGGGGCTGCGCCCTCTGCACCCCCGTTCATGCCAGTGTTGGTTAGAATTAGGTTTAATTTAATTTTCTGACTTTACCCAAAAGGCTTAGGTAATATACTAGTTTTACCCTGGTAATCTGGGTACCTAATGAATCTTCTAGCATTACCCGTAACATATGTACAGACAGCTGTTGCGAATATCATCATCAGCATCCGCGGATTACCAGCATTGTTTTTCATATCATCAGCAACAATCCGTGCTGATTTGTAATGCTGCCATCCACGACGTACTGTATTTGTTGAAGGCGGCAGGTGCGGATCCAGCCCTCAAAAAAGGTTGTGGTCAAAGCCAGAGCCATCCGAAAATCGGCCAAGTGAGAGCCGGAGTCTGGACTCGCTTATGATCGATATAGTGCATTCCTACAAAGGAGATGTTTACAAAACATATCTCGCCCTGGCCAAAATTCATTGTTTTTTTTTTGTTAATGCATTAGATACAATACGAGTGAAATTGTAACGTCACAAGTTTCTTAGGGTTGTGGGCATGCCCATCGTGCCCACAAGGGTGGATCCGCGCTTGGAAGGCGGGACCTTGCACAAGTCAGGTGGAGATTTAATAGACAGTTATACCAAAAAGGGGTCAGTTGTGCTCCGTGTTTCCTCATTCTGTTGTCTTGTCGACGTAATTAGTTGCTCTGAATAATTGTGTGACGTGCGTAGTGTACTAATAAGTAATCAGTAATCCACAAACCATACTCAAATGAATAAAGAGCTCCTACAATTATTAAGAATTACTTGTCTTTTATTCAAAACAATATATCGCACCTCCGCTCAAATAGTGTATTAACTCAAAATTTTTGAGAAACGGTTTTTTTACAGCTTTCGAACCACAATTGTTCAAACTTTAATCTGTAATAGTGTCATATCAGTAGTTTTACACTATTAAGATAGATGTCGGCAGTGCCATTGTATTATCTAGCGAGTCCGTGATTGGCCGACGCACAAACAGTGTCGTATGACAGCTTGCGCCAAGTGATTGTGTATTCAGTGCAAAAAATTGTGTACTTTGTCGACTCATGCCACTATTTTGGAACAAGTAAAGTAAGCATTTCTGTTTATGTTTAAGAAATAGTGTGTTTTGTAGACTTATGACACTATATTCGAACAAGGTAAGTACAAATTATAGTTTATTTACAAAGTCGAAGTAATATATCGAAAGATTTTGAACGTAGATTATGTATTGAGTTGAATAAAGACATTACAATGTAATTCTTTTATTCAAATGTTTGCTTATAAGTGACCTGTTTGAGCACTATATAAGTCTATAATGATTCAAGACATGACTTTATTGGGGCGCTTTTTGTCATGAGTTTTTTTCGCAAAATTCGAAATCCGGAGAAAGATTTTTTGTCTGATTTTTTCTTATATTTCCAATTCACCGGTAGAATGTAATAATGAGGTCAAGAAACGAAATATTACAGAAACTGTGCATGAAATCTCAGTCGAACAGCCTGAATCTGCTTACTGAATCCAAGGAAACTACTGAAGACATGTCAATGGGTACATTGCTATTTTTGGAGTAGCTTGTGTTTGTACAATAAATGTTAAGTTACATGCTCTAAAGTTTTTAAACCTGGGCATACCGTGCAGTCAAATGGATATGTAACTTTATATTTTTTTAGGATTATGCTGAACTACTGTCTACCAGGGGTTTCAACCGAGTGGAAATCAGTTATAGTTGTAAATTGTTTATTCCGCGGGAACTACTTATTTTATCACGATAAAAAGTAGCCGTAATGTCCGTCTCTAGGACAATTTCAACTATGTACCAAATTTCATCCAAATTGGTTCATCCTCTAGGTGATTGAGCAAACATCCAAACTTTCGCATTTTTCATATTAGTAGGATAACAAAGCAAATTTTTACTGTTACGGAAAGTCAGAAAATTACTACAGTAAAGAAAATCGGGCTAGTACCTCGGGGCATGATTGCTTGTCTGATTTTGCCACTTGCAATGATTTGGAAGAATGTCATGATAATGTCATAAAACTAAATAATGCTGAAAACGTTTCAACTTTGCGAGAGTCATCGACAGAGTGTAAGAATACAGGTGACTCAGTCAAGGATCCCAATTATAGTATTCGTCGTAAAAATCCAAGAATAGAATTATTCTAACTAATAATCGCTCATCATCGTCGTCTTCGATTTGCTCGACATCATCCTCTTCCAGTTCTTCGTCTTCATCCTCAGATAACGATATACCAACGTATACCAATAAATTGACAATCCAAGAAAATAAGAAGACTGATTCAATGACTATGTAAAAAAACAATCACATTCCTAGCTTTTATTCTGATTTTTATACTAACTTATAGACTTACTTCTATTTTGGACTTAGTCTGTATACTAATGTTGCATTATTGTGTCATCAAAGTTCTTTTAATTTTCTTTTTATACTACTATTTAGTAAATAAGAAATTGTCGACTATTTTCGAAAATGTTATTTTTCTTTATATTTTATCGTTATGTATGTAACGCATTATTGGTCATTGATTCGGTAACGCATCATTGGCTTCTGAATTATTTCTTAGAGGTTTTTTTTTATTTTTGCTATAAATAATTCCTATTTTTGTTAGAAGGGCTTGTTGGCTGTTGTTAGTGATTTTTCATTTCAAGTTTTAATGATTTCGAGCGTGCCATAAGTAGAATAAAAAATTAAATTATGAAGATTATGATTAAATGGATGCGCAAATTCAAACAACAAAGATTTAGAAGACTATTTAAAAAAAATGAGATTACAGTAGTTTATTGAAAAAGTGATTTTTCAGATTTATTGGAAGTATTATTATTGTCTACTAGATAATCGGTGAAAACTATCATGTTATTTGAAGCTAATTAATGGCTATTGTTTCTTAAGTCTTGATTTATACACATTAAGTTAATTTTTTCATGAAAACTATCATGTTATTTCAAGCTAGTTAATGGCTATTGTTTCTTAAGTCTTGATTTATACACATTAAGTTAATTTTTTTATGAAAACTGAAAGATTTTTTTTCAAATGTCTCTTAATAAATACAAAATTTCTCAAAACTGCATTTTCTTGAACCTTATACTGTCATAACTCAGAATCCTAGATTTTATTTTTCATTATTTCAAGATACTGAGTATACAATTTTGTAGGACTTGGAAAGCTTTAAAACATCCTACAAGGGTTCTTAGCAATTCGGATTGGTTTTAAAGTTATTAACCAAATAGTGAAAAAAATTGACAAGTCCAACTTCTTTTGTCTGTTTCTCAACAATGTGATTTTATGACTTAATACACTATTTGAGCGGAGGTGCGATATCACATTTGCTAATAATATTATAGTAGGCGCTGTTTTATTTATATAGTTTTTTAATATCGCCATCAGCATCCTCTACACTAAAAAGCTGCATCGGCGACAACCCTGGTACAGACTACGTGGAGCATGCAACAAAGTTGTAGTGCAGTGACATCGATACGGCTGACAGATGTCTATCAAGTGCAGAGATGGCTGCTCCAAATCAGGGCTGCAGACTGGTCGGAGCGGCTTTAGAAAGGTGAGTGGACGGGGTCCCGTTGCCTTCCTGCTCGTCTCGACTGGCCGATTAGCATAAACTGGCCAGAGTGGAGTATCGATGCCAATTTTTATCTGCAGTCTCCTGCGGAGTTCGCAGTGCAGTTAGCTGGCACCCATGGCCGACACTTAATTATCATTCTGTCACCTGTTTCGTTGTTACAGATTCTGTGACCTACTGGCGAATGGTCTTTTTAATTAAGCAAATTATAAATAATAACGGAAGAGTTGTCCATGTCAACTTGCCGGCTCTTTACGAGATTTTATCTCAGGCTTCATAAGTGTATAAGAAGTGCTAATGGTGAGCTCAAAATATTTTTCCTTTTAGTTGATTTTTAGAGTTCCGTAGTAAACAAGGAATCCTTATAGTTTCGCCATGTCTGTCTGTCTGTCCGCGGTTTTACTCAGAGACTATTAGTACTAGAAAGCTGTAATTTGGTATGGGTATGTATATTATTCATGGCAAAAAAGTGATAGAAAAAAATATTGAAAAAAAAACTGTTTCTAGGGTAGCTCCCATACAAGTAAAGTGGGAGTAAATTTTTTTTCCCATCATGTGGGATATTGTTGAATAGGTCTTTAAAAAATAATGTAAGGTTCAGAACACCATTTTTCTATTTAGGGATCCGTTTCTGAAATATTGGGTTTTAAAGTGCAAATTTTTGTTAGAGGTAAGTGTCCCCCCCCCCCCCCCCCCCCATCTGCTAAACGGTTATATATGGGCACGTGAAAAAAATTACATCAGTAGTATATATAACGAAGTTTAAAGGAAAACTATCAGAGTTGAGTACTAAGTACAAACTAAAAAGTTATAGACGACCAACTTATAAAATGTACTCGGAAAAGTAAAATTTCATTGAAAATTAGTACTGAATATAAATTTACGAACCACGTGAAGTTAAGGAAATATATAAAATCATTGCAGCTTAAATAATAATAATAATGCCTAATTTAATAGCAACGTGTTGTGAGACTTGTGACTGTGAGGTGTGAGTGTGAACTCAAAGTTGGCATTTTCAACTACGGAACCCTACACTACGCGTGGCCCAACACGCACTTGGCCGGTTTTTAATACAACCGGCGGCGTATTTTTCGCTTGCACATAACTTTATAAGCTGCCCGGCACCGTTAGGTACATACGAGTATTAGATGTGCAAAAAACCGGTACATAGTATAAAAAACCTTAATGATACCGGTAAATATAGGATAAGAAAATAATAAATTAAATTACCGGTATACATACAATGAACGCCTTGAACGCCTGGTGCGTTACACATTGATACCGATTCTTGAAAATCCTGTAGGCTCTAGTATTCAAGCTCTGTGCAACACTGCAAGCGCACGTCACACTGCTGCCATCTGATTTATTAGGTAAAGTGACATTATCTGATAAAGCACGATCAAGCATAAAAACTAATAGATATGAAGTTTACGCTCAGGACTCGGCACTGGCTTCTAATCGGGAGGTCTTCGACTGGATCCTGCCATGTACCAATGTGTATTTCGTTTTTATAATTTCTTTGTGTATGTGGAGTCGACCAATCCGCACTGGGCCAGCGTGGTTGACTAAAGCCTAAACACCCTAACTTAGGGTAGGCTCGAGCCCCTGTAAGGACGTATATGAGCTGTGATGATGAAGTATTTAGCTCTAAAGATCACGTAGAAGTACCGTGGACAACCCCACGTGGACAATCACAATTTCCTAGGATACCGGTGTGACTAATTCCTTACAATGTTGCAGACTATTTAATATTTAAGATCACGATATATGTAAACCCGATAAGATTCCTTGCATAGGGCAAACAAGATGAAAAGTAATAGCTTTAAGGTTGCTTAAGGTACCGTTCACCCGACACGGTGATGCGGTACAGTTAGGCGAAAGCTGCGCGCGCGCAGGTTGTTTTGGCCGTCCCTGTAATCCGTGACAGCTTTCCTATGCAACCGATAAATACTCGTTCAACTGATTATAATCAGTTGTATATTTAATAGTTGCATAGAAAAGCTTACCTATTAACTGTGTTGAGACAGTTTTGTTATTATGATCTTCGTAAGTATATATCAAGAATAATTATCTATACTAACTTTACTTACTAATATTATAAAGAGGAAAGATTTGTATGTTTGTATTGAATAGGCTCCGATTTGAAAAATTATTTCACTAATAGAATGCTACAATATCACTGAGTAATATAGGCTATAGAATATTTTCCTACGAAAAAAATAATGATAACAGCGGCGAAGCTGCGAGCGGAAAGCTAATAGTACTTGATATACGAGTACAAAGATGATAACTATAAATTAGTTAATAGGTAACTATGTATTTATAATTTCAGTAATAGCGACAGAATCTGTTGTATTTTGGTGTGCAGTAAAATATATCTTTATATGACTGGGCGGTGAGTAATGGTAGAGTGCAATCACAGGTTCCATGCGCGTCTCGCATGATTCGACCATTACAGCCGGGGAATGGCCTTCGATGGTGGTGGGGCGACTTGGTACTGTATGTAGTATGGACACATAGATTTGTTTAAATTTGACGATTTTACTATGTTGCTTCAAATTGAAGGAGGTTATCAATTTCAATATAATATGTTCTTTTTTGTTTATTACCTCGTAAGTTTGTCATTCATTGACCGATTTCAAAAATTTGTTTCTTGTTTGAGAGGGTTTACTTCCTGGTGACAGGATCTCAGGAAAATCAAGGGAAACTCTTAAATTGTATAGGCATGACCAACGTGTTTTATATTCTTTTTCTGACGCTATTCAGTCCCCTAACCATGATCGCTCAAAACAATATTAAAATCGCGCAGAGAGCGGGATGGCGCTATACGCAGCAAGAGCGGTGTCTCTGTTTCAATATTGTTTTAACCTTGCTATAAGCGATCATGGTAAGGCCCCAGGTATTTGCATCTGGTAGTCATGAACCTAGCTGATGATGGAAGGATCCTTAACTTTTGGGAGTGAGAGGTTTTTTAAAGTAGATACGTATTGACACTTTGTCGTATACTTCAATTATCTTTTAGTGAATTTAATTTTTGGTATTAAAACACTACACAGATAAAAAATTTTTTTACAAAAAATTGATAGCGAACATTTTTTATGCTCGTTTACGTTATTTTTTTTAGTCTTAATTACTAGTCCAATATTTGAAAATGATGAAAATTTGTAGATATTAGTAGACAAATATTATTATTATAACAGGACTGGATAAACAATAAATATAGATGATTATTTAAAAGAACTCTTATGCTGCATTCATTTTAAAACTTTACAAAAGATAATTTTTAAGTTATATCTCGGAAATCAGAGTTTTCCCGGGATCTCCTAGTCGGAAATTCTCGAGATTCGAGAAAAAAAAGTCAAACCATGAGAAACTCCACAGTGAAATTTCCAAGCTGAAGTTTTATGTGCCAACAAACCGTACAATTTGTAATTAAATCATACCACTCTGCGAGTGACTTATTTAAAGCTGTGACAACTGCATCAATCTTTGTATCGAATTGCTGCTCCTTCATGCCGTCGTATTTAACACAAGCCCATGTTGCATTAATTCCAGTTTAGTTGGACGAGTTGTGCGGTTACAGCGCGGCGGTTGTACCGCTATCTTCGCGAATAAATAAAAGATGCAGTGGAGAGTCGGTACATTAGCGCGGCGGAGGCGGAGCTCAGTGCGCGGCGACGCTCAACTCAGGATGGTCAACTACAAACGCGTGGTCTGTGAAGTAGCTATACTGGCGACGGTCCTGGCCGTGGCTGGAGCCGCGCCAGCCGACTGCCACTACGACCAGCGCCAGAACGGCACCGAAAACTACAGACTCAACATCGACGGCGTCGTCATAGCTGTCGCGCCAGCCGACTCGCTGCTCGCAGCAGCTTCCGACATCGACATCAGCGATCTGCTCGACCTGGACGAATTCAATGAGCCCACAAAACCGAAACCGCCCAATGACACGCTGAAACCGCACGTCGAACCCAAACCGGAGGACAGCAAGCCGCAGGAATCGAAGCCGGACACTCCAGCGAAACCGGAGAAGCCAGCTGAGGCGCCACTCAGCGACGTCAGCCTCAACTCGGAACCCAAAGGCCAGAAGAAAGACGCGTCAACTAAAAAGCAGGAAAAAGCGCAAAGGTATTCATCACGTGTAAAGTAGCTAATCTGTAGATAGTCACTAAAACATTTCATAAAATAATATTAGTAATAAGTCTCAAAAACAGAAAATATGGCGGAGGTACTAACCCGTAGTTAGATTACTAAAGTTATGAAATTAAGTAAATGCTAAGTTACAAACGTCAGTTAAATTCAAAAAAGCAATCGGTACTAAAAATGGTTTCATATGCAATGTATTTATTCAGTGTAGTCTACGGCATTGTAAAGATTACATAAAAAATAACGGAACGGAATTATCATCAAAACGCATTCAGTTAGATCATCTGCAATGTAGATAAACATTAGAGTGAGGAAGTCCGGGCAACGCGGACAATAATGAAAGAAATCCAAAGATAGAAATAAAATACTAAATTACTGCGTTGTGTTTAAATCAGTACTTACCTGTTTAATCAAAGTACTGTTCGTTGTCCACAGACTAAAAAACAGGCTCGCTCACATTCTACTCCCGCTGCTAAGAAGGAATCGTCACCACTAGGTGAACAATAGACTGAATGACGGACATCGAAGCAAGAATTAACAATCAATACACTAAGCTAGAACATATCTCTCTCTAAGTCGGAGAAATATAAAACTGTAGTTGATAGTAATGTGTTCGATCAAGTGATAAGTGATGCATTTATATTTATACTAGGGTAAGTGAATTATAATTATGCTGTAAATTGTTTTGTTGAAAATAAAAGTGATTAATTTTTATTGAAAAATCCCTAATTGTCTCGTTTTATTTTTTACCATCAACGTAATATTTGACACCTACAGCCTTACAAATAAACGTGGCATAAAGTTACACTCGAGAATAAATTAAGAATAAGCAAAATGTCTACAAATAAACCAAGAATAACTTATACTGAGTATAACATTGACATTTCTATTGATACAAACGTTATTCCGAAGTTATACCAGCCCGCACCCTTGTATAAACCTAGTATAACTCGATTTGTGCTTATTTGCTGTGGTCATTTGAGGTTATTATATTTAAATATAGTTAATGGATACACTAAAGTAGTCTTTATTCACTGTTAAAAATTAACAAAGTTCAAATGAGATCAATCATCATCATCATTTCAGCCAACAGACGCCCTCTGTTGGACATAGGCTTCCCCCAAGGATCTCCATACCGATCGGTCCTACGCCTCTCGCATCCAGCGGCTTCCCGCGACCTTCATCAGGTCGTCGGTCCACCTTTTGAGGGGCTTACCAACGCGGCGTCTCTTACGGATTTCATCATTACTTATCGTTCACGTAAAGAAACTCCGAGCATAGCCATCTCCACCCCCCACCCCTCCTCCCCCAAATTAATGAGATCAATACAGTTAAAAATTTCGTCGGAGCTGATAAGAGCTCGGTGGTCGAAGTGGTCAAAGCGTCAATACGTTACGTTGGAGACACGGGTTCGATCCCCGCCCGAGACGAAATTTATTTATTGATTTATTCAGCATTTTTGAAAAAAAAATCAAAGGTCTTTATCGAAATTTATACTATTTTCAAATTAATATAATTATTTACACGAAAGTATAAACAAATATAATAATATGGAAATGAAACCAATCAACAAAACGGTCGCCCGGTCGAAAAACTGACAGCTTTCACAGATAAAATGTTACTTTTTTTTACATTTCTCTTTGATTGCGCTGTTGCCATATTGTGCATTTTGATAGATCGGAAGAATAGCTATACCGAAGATAAACCTCGTTTATTTGTCAAAAAATATTTTAGAGTTATTCTCGTTTTATACTAAGTATAACTATACCTAGTATAAGGGTGGTATAAATGTGGTATAACTCATTTTTATTTGTAAGAGTGCTAGTCATTAACTGAAAACCTAAGTATCGAGGTCCAGAAAGGAGAAATGTGCATTAATTAGTATTAATATAGGCTAATAATGTCGTTCCGATATTCGGAGAGCGGTGGCCGGGAGATATAGTGCACTGCGCAAACGCAAGTGCACTCTCTGTTCCTTCACTCTCATATTACTCCTACGGGACGGTTAACTGCCACGACAGGGACGAGATGAAGCACAGGACGTTTCGAAGTAAGAAGTAAGAATTTCTTATTATTTGTCGGCCAACATAAACCAGTCCCCATAGACAAAAGTCGCACGCAAATTTTTCCGCAGTCGTTCCGCAGAAAAAAGTATGAAAATGACATTAGTCTGTGACAATCTCACGCTATTTTTTAAGCAGCTTATGTCACTTTCATTTCCATACATACATTTTTTCTGCTAAATGCGTGTGGCTTTTGTCTACGGGGCCTGCCCCTTAATTGTTTAACTCAAGATCTTTCGAGATCGCTTTCAATTTTGATAATCGTACTGTAATATGTTAACCTTACAAAATAATTTTATGATTTATTAATATTCTTTATTATATATGTACTAGCTTTACCATAAAAAAAACACGCTCTATCTCAGGAACTGTGCTCGTTTCGAGTTTTGAAAGTTAACCCATAAGTTCGTCATCACCCAGAATATGCTTGTTAGGAGGAGCTTATTAAAAGTTATTTAAAGTCATTTCTTTTGTTTTGGAGATACGAGTAGTAAGTTAATAAGTTAGTAAGTTAATATGATAAAAATCTCGTATCCCAGTGATTGGTTTCGAACTCCTCCGAACGGCTTCATCGATTTTTATGACTTTTTTGTGTTATATTTGGTAGGTCTAAGAATAGGTTGTAGGCTATTTTTTATTACCCCTGAGTGTTTAGTGTGGCCCTCTCCAGAATATTTTCAGAAAAATAGAGTAGGTAAAATGTTTTTTATTTTTATAGGCATTCTTTTTAGTAAGTATTTATTTTTTTCTTGTGTACCATATAATTTAGTCTTATTTTTTGCTTATTCGTTGAAAGTTCTTATTTTATCGCACATAAAATAACATAACTTAGTACAACTTTTTTAATACCTAATCAATTTACACGAAATCTGTAAAATTTCTAAATTGGATGTTAATCTGTAGCGAGTAAAGTCTAAAGTAACATAGCAGCCTAAGTACTGACCAAGACATTAGCAGAAAGCGACAAAAAAATTCTTAATATTTCACCTTTATTACTGAAATTTTCTTTTAAGAGATAATTAACTGAAATTTATATGAAATACTCGGATCTTAGATCTGTTTCAGCTGTGAAAAAATCACACTTGTAAGTAAACACGATCAAAAGATATGACCGTTAATGTCGCATATTTTCACCAAATTTCATACCTAGTGATCACTATGTTCATATTTACGATTTCGGATTTTTCCCTTAATATGTGCTATAAGATCTTGCTTCTTGTCAAATTTCATGATTCTAGGTCAACGGAATGTACCCTACAGGTTTTGATTCGCTTGTGAAATCGTGAAATTTGCGAAAATATGCGACATTAACGATCATTTCTTTTGATCGTGTTCACTTTTACAAGTGTGAGTACCCCAGGGTTCCATTTTATCCCCGACACTCTTTCTTCTGCATATCAATGATATGATTCCTCTTGGGAATATTCATTGCTATGCAGATGACAGTACAGTGCATGCGGGATATTTTGGACACGCGACGGCTGGACGGCTGGACACCGGGGAGTCGGGATCATCTTGGCACTGAACTCAACCGGGTCTTGGACCTCATATCTAAAAGAGGCATAGAGAACCTGGTTGAGTGCAATGCCAAGAAAACACAGGTGTGTACGTTTTCGGCAAAAAAGTCACCGTTCCTACCCCTTCCTTCTCTTCAGAGCACAAAACTGGAGCTGCAGAGCAGTATTAACATGCTCGGTATAGACGTGCGCTGCGAACTAAATCCAAAAGACTACATCGAAGGCATATTAAAAACAGCTTCACGAAAACTCGGAGTCTTGAACAAGGTGCGGCGATTCTTCACGGCTGACCAATTGTGCTTACTATACAAATCGCAAGTACGGTCCTGTGTAGAATATTGTTCGCACCTCTGGGATGGCTCCGCCAAATACTTGCTCGATGCTTTGGATAGGTTGCAGCGGCGCGCAACACGCATCATTGGCGATGTAGAGGTGACTCAAAGAGAATAGTAATATTACGGGAAAGGTGACTAATAACCTCGAACCACTGCAATTGCGTCACTAAGCGCGTTCCACCGTCTTGACCACAGCGAATGCTCTGAAGAGCTTTTTTCTCTAATCCCTTCCTCTCCATTCCTTTTAAGGACTACACGTGCTGGTCTGCGCTGTCACCGTCTTACATTGACTACCATTCCAACGCGTACAAAGAAATTTGGTAACTCATTTCTTTGTCGCATAATCAAAAAATGTAATTCACTGCCAGCACATGTGTTCCCCCCTCCCTCTATAATCCCGGGTCCTTTATAAGAGGCGTGAAGAAACACCTTGCAGGTCGGCAAGGTGAGGGTGGCTAGTGCAGCGTGTATTCTCTCTGCTGCACTAGCTATCTTTGGATTTGGATCCCACTTCCACTTACCATCAGGTGGAATGGAGTCATTTGCTAGACCCAGTATAAAAAAATGGGAACCATATATCATCTAACAGCCCACCAAAACGATATTTTTAATATTAGACCCCAAAAGCCTAATGATAATGACATTGATTTTGAGTGAACGATGTCTTCTTGGATAAACTGTGAGGCCGATGAAACGTATGTCCTAAATCTATACGGACATCATACACAATTTCACATTAAATATTGTGTAATTTTTTTATACTTACCTTCAATGTGCACAGAAAATATATACTAATATCGGTGACTTGCTGTTTTTTATTCTTTTAGTTATGCCACACCTTTTTTTTCGTGGGGAAATGCGCAACCGCACCGTACCCGCCGTTGGCTAGACGGCGGGGCTTTCCAGTGTTCCTGTGGCCAGGTAGAGTTCCAGGCCGACCCACTAAAACCCCCCGGTGTTCTTCCTGTCCATGTGGGTGCACATTGCGACTACCACTACCAGCGCGCCCCGGGCAAACCCGACCAAGTTGGTCGGGCTATCGCCAAGGGGGGATGCCCGAGAACACCAGGCCAATCCCCAGAAGGAGGGCCTTACGGCAGCGTGCATGGGGCGCCTTCGCCTGCCTATCCGTCTGCGGCGGAGAGGAGCGGCTTGGGGATCTCGCTCCCGCTCCCTCTCCGCAGCCTCCTTCTGCGAGATTACTTCTGCGCAGAAGGAGATAGCCTCCCATTCGGCCTTGCCGCGGAGCATGGCCACGACCATGCTCTGATGATATGCGAAATGTAGAATGTAAGAATCTGGTAGACTATTTTACTATGAATGCGGATTTAATCGAATGAGGTTGAGTAGAGTGGAGAAAGTTTTAAGATATAACGTCTTAAAATATGGGTGTAAGACAAACTACGAGTACTTACATAAAACTATCTTAGGCAGTTACGGATTTCTGTGATACCTACACTTCTTATTTCTTAGCTAGTGTAAAGTATATGGCAAGTATTGATATTGAAACACGATCTAGATGACATTGCAACCTGACACTAAATATTTATAGAAAGCTAGCCAAGTGTGCAGTTTAATGTCACAGTGACCACTTAACGGAACTTTGCGAACTATGTAAAGCCAGCAAAATTCTTATTCAAATAACAACCCAACCCAGATTCAGAAAGCTCAGCCCGGGATCTTGTTTAAATGAAGCTATGCAAGTCAATTTGTCGCCTTAGAATTGTATATTTTTAAACTATTATATACTCACTAATATAGTAATCATTCAAAGGCACCTATATATATATTTCAAATCAATGTATTCGAAAATACATTGATTTGAAATGTCGCTTGACGTGAGGTCTATGTTTATCTTCTACTATTTGCTTTATCTAAATAGTTTTGTTAAGTCGGCGGGCGAAGCAAAGAATACTACGTCTGATATCTTCTTGTTATTATCTAACTGACGAAGTAATTAGAATTTTTCATAGACAATCCGCATCTCTTTTAAGCCTTGCTTTTGGCGCCAGTGGCTGTGGCCGGGCTCCTAATAGATGACATTAGTAATATTATTAATCTCGATTTCACACTTAACCTCATGAACAGTCACCTAAAAAAACTTGAATACATGAACCCTTTGACCATATAGTACCTACTGGGTCTTCTCATCCAATACCCATACCCAATGACATACCCAATGCTTAATAATGAAAATGATGAATTTTATTCACAGTGTAGAGAAACACTATCGACTTTTCGATCTAAATTCAATTCACAAATCAAAATGAATAGTTTGCCTTACAGCGCCCTTTTGCTGATTTTTAAAAAGTGCTAGGAAAATTAATAACTTTTGTACCTCTTGGAAAGCTTATGAAACTAGTAAGTCATTACTAATTTGTAAGCCAAATTCCATACAGTTTTTTTGCAATAATTTACAGAGAAGTTCGGGAAAACTACAAAAATAAAAATTATTGCTACTAAAGTCCTTTTATTTTTGTGATTATGTAAGTTTTGGGCAAGCGGTTTTTTTTAAATGATCACAAATTTTTCAGCTTTCAAAAAATTCAATGTTCAGAGTGGAGTAGTTTATTTACAATTAATAGTTTTTGGTAGCAAGACAGAAAAATTCTAAAAGTCAAAGAACCGTCACAACTTGGTAACCATCCAGTTTTGACCCCTGGTTCACTGCACTTACTTTGTTGCTAATGACCTCTTGTATAACCCCTTTCAAGGAATAGGTAGAGTTTCTCTGTCATCCTGTATACATTATTTTATTTTATCATAACGATTTTCATCAAGTACCTACAGTAGATAGGTGTTGCAAAAAAATAACTTCATATTTATTTACCCTTGACGGACGTTGACGCACGGACGTTGATCAAAGTGACCTGTGAGACTATTTGATAGGTACATAACACCCAATTACGTCTGTGGTTTATTTATAACAGTAAGCAGCGGTACATAATATTGTTATCTGTTGGTAAAAGCTTAAAGCCCGCTTCATACGGGACGTATTTTTCCTGGACGGAATAGGGACGGAACGGGACAGGAAATTTGGAAAAATCGCTTAATAGAAAATGTATACCCAAGTGCATACAACATGACGGATGCAAGACAATCGGTACGTGGCATATTATCGTCGGGGTATAATGTCGATTGTCGGTTCTATTAAGCCCGCTGCACACGGTACGTGATTGTGCTCGGACGGCAGCACGAGTTTTGGAAACATCGTTTTATAGAAAACTAGCTGTGCCTACGAACTACGTTTCGCCATAATAGTTTTCTTAAAATAAAACACTATATTAAGATAATAAAATGTAAGGTAAGATTTACACGTGCCAGGCTATACGGACGGGACAGGAGACGCACGAGATGGCACGTGCTAAACTTTTGTTGCCAGCGATATTTTTCCCAATTTATTGTGCCAATATTAAGATTTGACGATATTATGCCACGTACCCGTTCTCTCCTTAGTTTTCATTTTCTCAAAATTTCTCATCCCGTTCCGTCCAGGGAAAATCACGTCTCGTATGCAGCGGGCTTTACATAACCCCGTGCCGACCCGTTCGCAGTCCAGCGCATGCACTTCACTCTACATTTTCTATGAAACGACGACGTTTCCAAAACTCCCGGCCCGCTCCGTCCGGAAAAGTGACGTTCCGTAGCGAGCTTCAGAAAACAACTTCGGGACCACTACTTTACCGGCCCGTAGTCAGTGCCGACCAACGGACGAGGTCTGGAGTTCCACATCAACCCGCACTGTACACCCTTTTAAGGAAGCCGATGCCCAGCATTGAACGTTTTGTGGGTAAGATAATGGGTACATCTATCTTACCTATTTCTGCCGACAAGCAGCGGTGCTTGCATTGCTGTGTTCCGGTTTGAAGGGTGAGAGAGGCAGTGAAATTACTGGGTGCTGTGTTTTGATATCTTATCTGCAAATAAATAAATTTGAATTTGAATTACCTACTTATATCGCAAGTTGGCAACATACATTGGCGTCCTTCTAGGGGCTGTAGATTTTATAGGCGAGCAGACCCCGACGCGGTCGTGGAAGTATTCGATAAAGTTCCTATGATTTGTCAGGTAGTGACGCTACCCTCTTCGGCGTACCCGCCTCGCCGGATGATGGGGAGGAAGTGGCGGTGATGAACATACTCGTGCCAAGGCGAATGTAAGGGGGCATCGTTGGGTTTTAGTCGGTAGACCGCAGCCGCTGGGAGCTTACTGCCCCTATGGCAGCAAATCTGCAACCCCCATAAGAACCACAGTGTACATGGCACACTTGTGACAAGATATAAAGTCACGACACCCAGCAATTTCACTGCCATAATATCTTACCCTTCATAGCAATGCAAGGCAAGCACTGCTGCTTTGCGGAAGAAATAGGTAAGACGGAGGTACCCAAGCAGGCGACCCTGGTACATTATAAACTGGCGTTTTCCCAAAGTTAAAGCAGGGAGATTGTAGATTTACAAATCTTACATGTGTAATATATGCGACTGTAATAGCCACTTACCATCAGATCGGCAGCCTGCTTCTCCCCGGCCAAGTTCTAATTAGTTTCGAACTACATTTGACGGTTTTCAGATTTTAGACATTGCTTCTTGCTATTATATTTCATGATTCTAGATTCTAGGTCAACAGGTAATACCCACCCGGTAGGTCGCAAAATATGCGACATAAACATTCATATGTTTTGATCGCGCTGACTTAGTTTAATTCACAGCTGAGACACCCTAAACCTGAATACTTCATACAAATTACAGTTTGATATGTCTACTCGTCCCTTAAAAAAGGGGTCTTGACAGACAATCAGACGGACAGCAGGAGCGCGGGCTGCCAAGTCTGGACTTGATTCACGCATTATTTCACAATTTCAGTGACATCGATACACAGTGACCCTCCCTTCTTGCCATGGTAATTGTAATCTATACAAATAAATAAAATTGAAGTGTCTGTTTGTAATGTTAAAAAAACAAGTTTTTACTAAATGGGTATGAATGTAGATATCGGGTAACAATAACAAAAACACAATTTTTTTTTTTTGTCTGTCTGCCTTTTTGTTCCCGCTAATCCCCGGAACGGCTGGACCGATTTTGGCGGGACTTTCACTAATAGATAGCTAATTATATAAGGTATAACATAGGCTATTTTTTGCCAAGAGTTACTATTCCACGCGGACGAAGTCACGGGCACAGCTAGTAATAATATATGACTAATGGGAGTTCACCGCAATGACAACTCTACGAAGATATGGAGAAACTTCAAAACAAAACACTACACCAAACATTATGTTATCTGTGACCAAACAGACTCGCCAGCGTGACGCGAGATGCCTTCTCGTTTGAGGATGCTTTGACGTGAAGCACCCCAGGGGAGGATGTTGAGCAAGCTTCCGCTCATAAAATAGGGTTTTGCGAAGTGCCGTAATTTTATTTAGGCTACCGTAACCAGATAGCCATTTTAACATCAAGTGGTCGTATCCTTGATGCCAACATTACAAAACTAACTACTGTATACAAAATACTGTTTACTTTTTTGATAATTATTATGACCAATTCGCTAGTAAAAAAATACCTAATACTCAACTGAGATGCGAAATGTCTGTAGCCATTAGGAATTAACGAAGTCTACGAGTCAAATTACTCAAGTGGTCCTCACCGTCTGACCTACATTTTCTTCTAAGTATATTTCTTCTACAATTGCCTTGTTGATCTAGATCTAGATTCCAGCTAGGCGGTCACAACAAAGCACGGCTGCCTATTGCGAAATATTCATCAGTTTTCTGATTAATTAATTGATTCGCTCGAGGTTTATCCACCGTGTAACCTTCTAGAGATGAGCATTGTACGGAAAGACAAATGCAAGTCGGACCATAAATAAAAAATTACATCAGCCATTGATAAGCGTCTATTTATACTGCGCGTGAGTAACTGCGCCGCGAAACTCGGTTATCAGCGCGGTGACCCGCGGTCAGTGTCACGAGTCAACGCTCGAGGAGTCGAGACTGCGGCTCCATTCCACCGGTGCTCGGACCACAATGCCGTCTCTGATGACGTCACGCCTGTAGTAAATAAACATTCCACAACCGACGCCGCAAACAATCTAATAGCGGTTGTGTCTACTAGATAAAAGAATAAATAATCAACATAAATATAAATATTACCTAGTATAAATTGTTCCATTATTTCGCTTTTAATAAACCTATTAAACGCAAATAAATCTCCGGAAACTAGCCAATTAACTACCCAAACACAAAATCCACATTCTCATTTTAATGTTTGAATAGAACCTAATTATTGGGCTTTGGGATCGGATAGTCAATAAACCACTTACCTAAGAGGAAACACCAAGAAGGAATTCAAAAGAAATATATATTGTAAAATGTATTGCTGTCGCGGCTGTGGCCGAAAAAACGAGCTGAACTCGACAGAGACATCTGCAGCTCGGACCGCAGATACCTTTGGAAAGTACGCAAAATAGACGTTTCATAGTCCAATGTTTTCCCCTTCATATAAATTCTAGACCCATTAAATTGCCTACCTTTTGCATTAAAAAATAAAGAAAGGCTGGCTGTGTTACAGCAAAAAACTAGCATTTATTTACGTTTTTGAAGGTTTAAATCACGTTTAATAAAAAAAGGAAAACATACAAACACGCTAATAGTGGCCATTGATTTTTTTTTTTGGAAAAAAATAGAGCAACTATTGCCATTATCCAGGAAACCAGAGACTACGTTTGTATGGAACAACGACCCGTATGATTTCCTTCTAATAAACTCATTTAAGTAATGCTTTAGTTTCGCTACAGATGAATTTAATCAGTGATTTCTAGTAAAGAAAGACGTCAGCGAATCGTTGAGTTTTGTCAACTATAACGGTATAACGATTCATTCGTATTAATACACCATTATCGTCTGAACTAACATAAATAACATTTCGAACTATCATAACATTGTTAATGTAGTTCGTACGATAATGATAATGAGTATTATTAGATCCAGCGCGGAGATACGCGGTCGTGTCGTGTTCACCGTTACAGTGTGCCCGATTCAGCCGGCGGACTGGTTCCGCGGCGTTCGGTAAAAGCGGCGGCGGTATACGGCGGGCGCAGTCTGACCGTGCACCGCGCGACGCGCACGCGACATGTTGGCCGCACTAGTCCTCACGTACGCGCTCGCGGCCGCCGCCGCCCCCGCCACCTACGACCAGAGGCAGGACGGCGACTTCAACGTGCGAGCTGACGTGCAAAACGTCATCTTACTCGTCGCCCTGCCCCAGAAGATGGCGCTGCCCGGCAACGTTTTAGACGGGTTCTTCAAGAGCGCCAAGCCGGAGCTGCAGGACCGGGCTGACATTCTGATGGAGGCGTTCGTCGAGCCGAGCACGCCGTACAAAGTGGAGATAGGGAGCGGGAGGGACGCCGACGCCGACGGGCGCGCTGTGGAGGTAGTGATTGCTGGTAGGCGGCGGCAGAACGTCGAGGCCGCTGCGGAAGAGGAGTACAAGCTAGTCGGTGCGACGGAGCAGTGTGGACCGGACCGAGAGCGTGACCCAGTGACGCTAGCCTGCCGCGCGCGCATCGCCCCACAAACGGACGACACCAAACGAAAACACGACGTCAGTCCAGACCAGAAGATCCCCATACCAGAAGTCGTGCCTCTCGCGTAAACCCGATCTCTTCCCTACGTCTAGTTTAGTTTATTCGCATGTCTATATGCCATTATAATTTATTGTATTATACTTTAAGCCATTGATTTTTAGTAAAACCTCTGATCTAAACACATTTTCATTTACATCCTTCGCAAAGTTTATATTGAAAAACAAAGAAGTGTCAATTTTATTTCAGTGAATTAAATTAAGAACTTCACAGACTTCATAGCCCACTCGTTTTTTTTATAAATCAACAATAGATTCAGAATCACAATAGCAACTATCCCATGTGTCCAACAAGTGTGTCAACCTAACAATAATACAGATAGGTAACTGTGAGAAAATAAAACACAATACGATACTTAAAAAATGTTGTAATTAATATGCATGATAGAAAACAATGACAATATGGGGAACAATTACATACAATACAAGTAACGCTTAACTATTAAGGCACATCATAATTTATTAGATATAAGAGTGTACACGGTACAATGAAAATTAAACGCTCGTGCTCATTCTCAATTTCTCATTTAAGTTTACTATAGGTATATGGTTGAAAGTAGCTATTTAGGCAGGCATCCATAGACTACTTGCTTGTTTTATAAGTTTTGTATTTTTTATTCTACAGATAACATTGTACCTACTTCATTATCCGTAAGTGAACCTCAGATAAAGAGCAACCATAGAGTTTTAAGACTATCGAAATCGATTTTATAACAAAATACATCGAACATATTAAATGAAACTATTTAGGTAGGTAACTATATTATTTATTTAAAATACTAAAGTTATTTGCAATTATATATTATATCACGTAATGTTTGTGTAAATTTCGTAAAACAATATAATTTAAATTTAAAAATATTCCATATAAGGTAAAAAACATAACCGACAGTTTCGATTTTTTTTTAAATATACGTAATTCAAGTATATTTTGACGACTATCGATTCAAATTCTATGAGGTTAATAATCGAATGTGTTCGAAAACGAAGTACGTTATCGCTCCCTAATGTGACCTGTCAAACACGTCATTTCATTTTAAACAAAGTATAATTTCCCATTTGCATTCAACATGCTCTACGTCAAAATCATCAATATCATTCATTGTAAACAAACACTCAATTAATAATATAATACAGTTGGATAATACTTATCTGTGTTCAGTTTTGTCAAAATAGAAAGCACTTGTTTTACAGATCATTATGTTCACAGTGATTTGTATAGTATAAGTTATGCTATTGAAACACAGACAATATTGACGCCACAATAAATTACTGTCAAATCGATAGCCACTATGGATAAGCTTATATTGCTTAGATACTTTTCATGCCGACTGTATCTAGTCAGACTACAGCAGCTGCGGTTCTGGACAAAAATCATTTCACTTGAGCGTTCAGCTGTGCGGAAAGCTGAAGATGTAGATGACATTAGTTGTTTGTCTGTGCTGTGATGGATTAAAAAAACATGTGCCGCCGCTCCCTTCTTTCCCGTGGATGTCGTAAGACGCGACTAAGAGAGCCGACGAAGAGATGGAAAGTTCGACACAAAACCCTAGCTCAATCCGCACAAGACACCAGCCCAGCAGCGGGAGGGTACCTATAAGTATTGAAATAGTGATGCGAGTCGGGTCCATTTACACTCGAGTGAGATCGTTTTTATTAAAGTCTTTGTCGCGTTGTACATTATTTGAATTGTATTTGAGTTAGGTACTTGTGTAAAAAGGTATCGACGCTGTTAATAAACGTACGTAAATAAAATATAAATAAGTATACTTATTAATTTTGCATTATTGAAAATATTTCTATCTTTCTTTCTTTCTTAAAGCTAAGAAACGAATAAGCAGTGTTTCAATGACTCAAAAACCGAGTGGTCTGTAAAATGATTCGAATGAATCGAGTGACAAAATTTTACTCGAGTCGCAACGTTATATTGAAGTGATGATGATGAAAGTTGTTGAAGATAAAATAATAATGTCTGTGCAAAACAGGACCGGTCAGGCAGGTCTATTATTTCGATTTGTACCAACCAAGAAAGCAGGCGGGATTTCGTGCTGGTTTTGGAACGAATGATCGATCATCTACAAACAATTAGGACCATCATAGAAAAGTGCCACGAGTATAGAAAGCCTATCGTAATCACATTTGTGGATTACGAAAAGGCGTTTGATACAGTGGAGCATTGGGCAGTGGAGAAGGCATTGGCGAACTGCAGAGTAGATGAGAGATAATATGTCCAACTGATCAAGCATCTCCAACAAAATGCTACGTCATGAGTTGACCGAACCGTTCAAACTGGGCCGAGGAGTACGCCAAGGCGACACAATATCGCCAAAACTATTCAATGCAGCACTGGAGAATGTCTTTCGAAAGTTGAACTCTCCCAGTTGTTAAAAGGCATAAATGTTGACGGTGAGCGATTGAACTTGCGCTTCGCGGATGACATAGCGGTGTTTGCCGATAGTATGGAGGATATGCTTACGATGATAGAAGATCTACAGACGGAATCTCGAAAAATAGGCCGAAGAAAAATATATATAGCCGAAAAATAGACGGAATCTCGAATAAGTCGAAGACCAAAACTATGACCAATATTCCAGACGTAAGCAATTATCAATTACCCGTCGATATATTGAGCATTATATATATCTAGGCCATAAAATTACAATGGGCTCTGAAAATCAAACGGCGGAAGTGGGTAAAAGGATTGCCCAATCCTGGTCTGCGTTCGGGTGTAATAACTCAATCCTGCGATCCAAGACGATTCCCCAGTCTAAAAACCAAGGTGTACAACCAATGAGTTCTGCCGGTAGTCACTTACGGTATGGAAACCACAACCTTGACAAAGGGATCCGCAGAAAGGCTTCGAGTTGCGCAGAGAGCTATGGAAAGAGCAATGCTCGGCATTCCCATAATGGACAGAAAAAGGAATGTGGATATTAGGAAGAAGACCAAAGTCAGGGATGTCGTGGAAGTGATAAGAGCACAGAAATGGAGGTGAACCGGGCACATTGCGCGTATAGACATAGCTAGGTGGACTCGACGAACGTTAGAATGGAGGCCACGAGAAACGACACGTGGCAGAGGCCGTCCGCCGGAAAGATGGGTCAATAAAATACGACCAATTAAAGGCTGTTGATGATGATGATGAGTCCCCCCCCCCCCCCAGCCGGATGTTCAACCTAACAAGCGTGTGTTCTTAGTGGAACGTCACCGTCCCTTTGACAGAAAGAAACCCGTGACGGTATATAACATTAATTTTCGAAATAATAATAATAATTACACAGACTGATTAATGTTAGTAATCAGAACATACGAACTCGTATGTATTTAACATTAAAAACTAATGCCATTTTCCATACATTATTTCCATTCCGCACAGCTGAACGTTGACGCTACATTGTCTGACAACCCAGCCTCCCTAGCACGTCCACCAAAACACGATATGATAAAGCGGTTTATCGCGGTGAACTGTCAAAATACAATAGAGCTTCGTCGTATTTTGACAGTTCACCGCGATATATCGCTTTATCATATCGTGTTTTGATGGACGTGCTACGGGGGCAGCACGCACTATCCAAACTCTCAAAAGTCTCACTAGGATACCATGGTGACGTAACCAGCGGATCGTGCGCTGTCAGCCGCTGACAACTTGACAGTCAACCACAGACGTATTAGGTTGGGGAAAAAGTCTTTTCGCATTATAGTATGTATAAACTTGTAATAAAATCTCTTTGGCTATACTATTTGTATCTGGCTGGTTTTGGTATCATTGAAAGTTTAAATTTTAAAGAACATAATTCCAAATTCAAATTAGGAAAATGTGTGATTTTCATTTGTTTTTCGTACCGCCAAGATGAGTGAATCTAATGAAGAAATTCGATACATTTTAAAATTTTACTACAAAAAAGGTAAAAATGCAACGCAAGCCGCGAAAAAAATTTGCGATGTTTATGGACCTAGTGCAGTGTCTGTGAGAGTAGCACAAATTTGGTTTAAGCGTTTTCAATCCGGAAATTTTGATGTCAAAGATGCACGTCGCTCTGGTCGCCCTATTACAGATAAAATGGATGCCATTTTTGAAAAAGTGGAGCAAGATCGGCATGTCAGTAGTTACGACGTAGCTGAAGAACTGGGAATTGACCACAAAATAGTTTTGGCGCATTTGAAAAAAACTGGGTACACAAAAAAGCTCGACATTTGGGTACCTCACGAGCTCACTGAAAGAAACCTAATGAACCGTGTACTCATTTGTGATTCTTTATTACGACGTAATGAATGCGAACCATTTTTGAAGAAGCTGATAACTGGTGATGAAAAGTGGATCACGTACGACAAGAACGTGCGAAAAAGGTCGTGGTCAAAGGCCGGTCAGGCTTCACAGACTGTGGCGAAACCCGGGTTAACTCGCAACAAGGTGATGCTGTGTGTGTGGTGGGATTGGAAGGGCATTATTCATTATGAGCTGTTACCACCAGGCAGGACCATCGATTCTGAACTCTACTGCGAACAACTGATGAGATTAAAGCAAGAAGTTAAGAGAAAGCGGCCGGAATTAATCAACAGAAGGGGTGTGGTTTTTCATCATGATAACGCTAGACCTCACACATCTTTAGCCACTCAGCAAAAATTAAGAGAGTTTGGCTGGGAGGTGTTAATGCATCCGCCGTATAGTCCTGACCTTGCACCTTCAGATTTCCACCTGTTTCGGTCTCTTCAGAATTCTTTAGGCAGTGTCAGGTTAACATCACGAGAGGACTGCCAAAACCACTTGTCGCGGTATTTTGACCAGAAGTCCCAAAATTTCTATAGCAATGGGATCATGTCCCTACCTACAAGATGGCAAAAAGTTATCGAACAAAATGGTACCTACATACTTTAGTTAAATGTAAATAAACTATATTAAAAAATGTTTTGAATTTTCTTAAAAAATGCGAAGAAACTTTTTCCCCAACCTATTATAAAGGGAAGCAGACTTAACATAATTTTACTCACACATTTTTCATAAGTAATGTATATAGTTTTTACTTTCACTCCAAAGTGACATGATATATCGCTATTTCTGTTTCTCGTCTTTGGCGATACTAACGCACACATAAACATTTACGAGGCCGTGGCAGACGCCAGGTGGACGCCATGTTTAGATTTGTCAAAATAAGAGACAAATGGCGTCGTGACATTGTGTTATGTTTTATTTTGTGATTATGAATAAAAATAACTGCTAATCGGACAAGAACAATGGTAAAGTGCTGTGCCCCGAAGTGTTCTAACGCATCATATAATAAAATAAAACTCCAGATATTACAATAAAATTAAATTAATATTGTTTGTGTGTGAGTAATCTTTACATGTGGTAAAGTTGCCACGCTTTTTGAACGATACGTTTAGTCTGCTTCTCTTTATACGTCTGTGCAGTCAACCATGTGTACACCGGATGAAGCACCCTCCATACAGCGTATACTCCTGGTTGGTGGCGCTATTTGTTACGCCACCACGGGGGCGTTTCGTTTTGCATAATGTTGTTTGTCATAAAAACGCTTGGCATAACTTACTAGGCATAATTATCGAATAGCATAACATTAACGTAAGTATCATGAAGCATAGTTATCTAAAGGCATAATATTATTAAGCAATGCAACCCCTGATTTCTTTTACGATAATAAATTCTATGCTTATAATTATTGAGCCCCGCCACCACTGGTATTCCAGTAAAACATGGGCCCCTATTATATCAACAATAATCAAAGTTTCACAACCATCATTCGCTGATCAATGCTGAACGCTTTTATTAACGAGGAACAACGCACACAAACAACACGCTTATTGTAATTTATTAGAGATAGCCGCTTTATAATAGCACGGCCGACGGCTTTGGAGCTATCCATATAAACTAGGCTTAGAACGAAAGAAATAAAAAATGTTTCCTTATGAAATTGCGCAATTTTCTTATGAAATTGCGATCTGCGCAGCCATCCGCCTCTCCGGGCTTTGTAACCAGTTGCGAAAATGTAATTTTTTTCACTGTTTCATGACTAGCTACTGTAACACCATTTTTTCTTAAAATTTCATAAAGCACTAATTTGTTTCAAACAACACGTTATCTTTCCATTTTCATAACTTTAAAATGTTCAGTTATGAAACAGCACTACAAGTATTTATTTCCGTTTAGTAACTTTTCATAACAACCATTCCGTTCCCGCATTTCAACCAACCAACACACTTGCGTTTTTTTTTCGCGAGTTCAAAAAATAAGCTGTCGCAAAAAGAAGTAATGAAAATAGAAAAATAACGTGTTGTTTCATAAATGGCGACGAAACAGTGAAAAAATTCCATTTTCGCTACTGGTTTTGTGTTAGACTTCGGGCCGATCAAGTTTCTACCTTAATTTATCGTATAGTCTAAATATATAAATTCGATTAATTATTGTAATACATTACAACCTTGTTCTTATAATATCTTCATATTTTTACACTATCAATAAAAACGGTTCTTAGGGTTTTGCCTAAATCAATAAAAACATTATATTTTAAAAAGTTTACTGCGTAAAGTAAGATTTAAAAAGTTAAACAATTCATATATCAAATACAATAAAGATATCTCATTCATATAACATTTTGTACCAAAGTTTTATTTAGCCATGTAACATATTTAACTGAGCGAATTCATACAAGTAATATAGTTTATTTTTACGAATAGTTACAATATAAACAATTTTATTTATCGCACTGCCTAAAGTCAAACATTTTATTATATGGCTTAATGGTTTTAATACAAAATATATCAAGAATAGTTTCGATATCTTTTACGGAACTTTGAGGCAGTAAACAGATTTTTCCTTTTATATTCTTTTTAACCGACTTCAAAAAAGGAGGAGGTTCTCAATTCGATGCGTATGTTTTTTTTTCTTCCCTATACTCCAAAATCAGGGGTTCCCAACCTTTTACCCTATGCGCCTCGCCCAACATTATGCTAAAATACTACGCCCCCCTAGGGACCGAAATAGGCAGTCAAAATAAGAAAATTAAACAAATGAAGAAAATATTGGCGTGTTTAGTTTTTTATTCAAAAGTTGGTAATCAACTAAGAAAAGTAAAACATACAATTAATGAGAGCACTGTGGCTGCAGTTTATTAAACAATTAGAAAACAAGTGCACAGCGAAGATTATTTTCCTCAATATACTTTATGGCCGGTACACACTTTGTTTAGTGTTTAGTGCGAGTGGCTTGTTTAGTGTTTAGTGCTTAGTAAAAAACACGTTCGGAAAGCTTCTGTTTAGTGTTAAGTGTTTAGTGTTAAGTGCTTAGTGTTTAGTGAATAGGAACGCGTTCTATTTTTTCTGCGAGTCGCCCCTCCCGCGCTCCCGCCTTCACCCCTCACTTGCAGCTAAACACTCACTAAACACGTCTGGACAGATCTGTTTAGTGTTTAGTCCATATAATGAACAAATAAACTAAACACCGTTTACTAAACAGTGTAGCCTACTAATCACTTAACACTAAACAGTGTACTAAACAGTAAACACTAAGCACTTGATTAAACAAAGTGTATACCGGCCATTATACAGTTTAATTCTGGAGCCGCTCGCTGCGCCCCTCCCCCCTTGGTTCACTCTACGCACCCTAAGTGAGGCGCGCCTCACTGGTTGGGAAACCCTGCTCCAAATTGACATCGTAGTGTGGACAACAGTATTAGGTATATATAATATGAGGGTAATATAAAATAGATTCGTCTTAAGATTGAACTCTTTCCTATCACGTATTTACATTTGACAACGACAGCACAAAAATTTGCATCATGTAATTGAACAATAACAAATTTTATAATTTAGGAATATCACTACACAAGGCACATAATAAAGGCACTAAGGAAGACATGACAATAATTAAATTACTATAACGGAATATTCAAGTGAGAAATTTTCCTTCCTATTATAACTAATAAAACAGCCCATGTCCACCAAAAAGGCGGGTTGTAAACGATGAACCATGCAATACAATTCACTTAACCTTATTTTGTGATATAATGTGGCAGTACATAACAGGTGATATTTTGTCTTCTGTGTTCTTTAACAAAATTAGCAACAGCTGTCAAAAGAACAAGTCAAAATGTGCTACAGTTACAAATACACAAATTATAACATTGAAAAATAAAAAAATAAGACACTGGCATAATACTAATAATAATATCATCATAATATCATTTCGATTGAAATATGGTAATTGATCACAACCAAATATTTTTTTTTTGTGTTATTTACATCAGGATACGTGCACGCTTCATTGCGGAATTTATCTAATATGTACTGTTTCAATAGATTTTGTATATTGAAGGACTTATCCATAATTAAAACAATTAATTTACCAGTGAATATACATACATATAGTATATACTCGGCCCGCCGCTTTTCCATGAAGGTAGGAAGAAATAAATCAAATCAAATGTCTTTATTTGCGGATACAGTTATGATATTTGTTTACAATAAATTTCATGTGAGAACAGCCATATCCTGCCTTGTGGCATGCAAATACCTTTTCTTATCAAAGGTAGTATTATATTTCTGAGGCAAAAGTATATAATGTTTTATAAAAAGATATCACTTAAATTTTAACTACATTGAAATATTATTAATTGTCGAGTTATATATTTAATGTCATAAATTGCAAAATTAAGTATGCCATATTTCCAATTTCAAGGGTCATTAATAAATCTTGTCAAAAATTAAAAGATGCTATGTCAATCTTCATTATCAATAAATATTGTGTAGCTACAGCTTGTCGTTAAGAAACTGGTCAATTGTATAATATGCCTTTTTTATCAATAACTGTTTTAATTTTGATTTGAATGTGTCAAGATTACTTTCTTTAATACATTCTGGTAAGTGATTAAATATTCGTGGGGCCATTACAAATACACTTTTGTTATATCGGGCATTGTCATTTGGTGGGAAGCATATGTTATTTTTATGTCTTTTGCTTTTAACGCGTTGGAACATAGTAATATTTGCTCTTACAATTTTACAAATTTCGTATAAGCTTGGCATGGTCATAATATTTAAACTTATAAAGTGGGGCAGACAGCTATCGGTTCGTTCCAACTTACAAATTGCTCATATGCATTTTTTTTGTGCCTTAAAGACTGTGTATTTTTCTGTTGAATTGCCCCAAAAGATGATGGCGTATCTTAAAATAGATTCAACATGGCCATGGTATGCTATCATTAGTGTTGATTGTTCAGCAACTTTGCTCAGTTTGTAGATGGCATAAGAGAATTGGTTAATTCGAGTACATACGTAGTTAACATGTGTTTTCCAATTAAGACCTTTATCTATATGAAGGCCTAAGAATTTTGTTGTTTCAACTGTATGAACTTGTTGCCCTCGATGGTAAATATTTTTATCAATTAAATTCGTATGGTAGGTATTGTTAAATGTCATTAAGTTAGTTTTGTCAATATTTATTTTCAATTTATTCATATCTAGCCATTTTATAACTCTGCTTAATGATTCATTCATTCTATTTATAAGATTAGGTATATTGTCATCTATGAAAATCGCTGTGCTATCATCAGCAAAGAGAATTAGTTTATCCTGTATTGAATCAGGCAATTCATTTATGAAAACCAAGAAAAGTAAAGGGGCCATGATGCTGCCCTGTGGCACCCCTTGTTTGATGACCTGTGGGTTTGATGTGTATGTTACAACCCTTTTTTGCTTGGTACAGATTCGTGTAACCTGAGTGTATTGAATTCTATTTGTCAGGTACGATTTTATTAGGTTCAGCGTATTGCCTCTGACTCCATATCGTTCCAATTTATCTATAAGTAGGTCATGATCTACACAGTCAAAAGCCTTTGATAAATCCATGTACATAGCAGTAACATAACGTTTATTATTTAAATTTTTCATCACATTTTCCAAGAATTTGTATATCGCTATGTTTATCGATTTGCCTTTACGAAATCCCATTTGTTCATCTGATAAAATGTTGCATTGTTCTAAGAAATTATACAGTCTTTTATACAGAACACTTTCAATTACTTTAGCGAAAACAGGGATGAGGGCTATTGGCCGATAACAACTTATATCTTCTACGTCTTTTTTCTTGAATAAAGGTTTTATTATGGTTTTTTTAAGCTTATTGGGGAATATCCCGTGTTCGATGCAAAGATTTACAATATGACTAAGAGCTGGAGCGATAGCGTTACTAGCATGCTTTAGTACTTTTGTACATACTTCGTCATATCCGGTACTGTTTTTATTTTTTAATGACTTAATAATAGATTTTACTTCCTCAGCAGATGTAGGTGCCATGAATATTGTTTTGATATTGTTAATAGTTGGGAATTTCATTAAATTGTCGTAATGCGAATTATTTTCGGGTGCAGCTACTGGATTTCTTACGAAATAATTATTAAAAGCTTCGGCAATAAATAACATCTTTATACTCGCTAGTGTAACATTCTTCTGTAACTCGAGTTTCATTAATGCTTTCATATGCGGTTTAGGTTACCAGAGAATCAAGTCAAAGTCGTACGTTCGTTGCGTTAATGTATTAGAACGGCAATAAATGCGACTGACATAATACGAAACCACATATATTTTTGAAATCCCGCACTGTACCGTTCTAAGCGTTTGCATTAGCGAGTTTTTTATTAATTATGATGAATTATGGACGTTTTTACAAAAAATCGCACAGTTGGGCACTCAATATAGATATTTCAAATATTTGGGTACTAATCAGGCATTGATCAAAATTGATAATAATCATAAGCAGAATTATTGTTAAAAATTGCCATTTTAAGCAATAATTTTGATTGCGGCTATTCTATACGGTTAATGTGTACAAAATACGTAAATATAAATCTAAAATATCTATGCTGAGTGCTCTACTCTGCGATATTATGTAGAAACGTCTTTAATTCATCATAATTAATTATAAAATAAATAATTAAAAATGGCGGCGCTAGTTGACTGACCACAGAACACAGAAGTGTTCTATGGGACTGACTGTGCCCCCTTAATAACTTGTCCATGCATAATAATGATAATTAATTTATTTGCATAAAACAATGTAATGTTGTTAGTGACATTACAATGTATCCTCGTAGTCCGAGATGCATAATTAAGATTACGATCAATGCAAACGCTGTGGTTCGAACAGAATACGATAATATTTGTAGTGTTCGCATGTAATATTTCGGACTAATTCGGACCACTTGTGCGCACTTGTGAATAGTTTTGTTGGGTTCGTTCAACATAGAAATTAACTATCACTAGTCGCAGCATTAGTCAAACATGGAGAGCAAAACTTTAGCAAAATTAGCCAAATAAGAAAGATTTTATAAACTCAAAACTTATTAAAAACATTAACTTTCTTCATTCCAAGCCGTCCTAAACGTAAAAATTTGAATTTGACATTTACATTTACGTACACATGCACTACCTCATTTTCGTGTGCACGGATAGCACCACTTCATGACGTCACATTGTTTTCTTTGGCACGCATACATTCAATTCGGATCGGAATGTAGGCACCATTACGCAGAATAGTTCAATTTGGACCACAGTCCATATTTGCATGCCCCCTACAAATATATTTTGTCAGTCGTCTCTCAATCAGCCTTACTACATGCCCAAATTGTCTAAGCATTCCTTTCTCGATTCTTTCACGCGAAACATGTCCTTTATTACTATTTCGCAACTCTATCAATCATAGCCATTTCACTTCAACTTTTCATTTCCACAGCGTTTAATCCCACACTTATCCTACTTTTGACACTCCCAACATTCACTCTCATGCATAAGCATAGTCATCAGTAAATATTATAAAAATGACGTACTGTACTAGGTGAATGATTATAAAATAAACCCCGTTATTCATAAACGTACAACAAACCTTCATTAGCTATTACAGTCTTACAAAATATTTTTTTAATACAGTTGCTCAAAAAGTAGTATATTGCAGGGCTGTTTAGCGTGCGGGATGACCACCATTACGCACTAGTGCTTTTTCTTTACCAAATGTCAAATGTCTTGAATCTGACACACATTTTGCTTTTTTCCTGCTTTTTTCTAGCATGCTAAGTTAAGATTGCGCTAAATAATCTGACTGGTCTACCAGATTTTGTATTGTAAAAAAGCATGCCTAAAAACAAAGCATAACAAAAAGCACAGCCGGACCTTGCTTTTAAAAATTCGTCAAGCAAAGCATAGCACGCATATGCTTTGTCACTGCTGTGTACGTACGACGACATATTTGGCACCATTTTTCTAAAATGTTCTCTGCGTGATTATTGATTGTTGTTGTTTGCTTAAAAGTTTAATAATTCTATAAAATTAGTGACTCTGATAACATATTAATTGATTTAACACCACCGGAATTATGTTTAATTGCTGAAAATGCGAGTGTGAGTATTTTACCTGTAAAGTCCAAAAGCAGGTACATTGCTACATATGGTTGCTACGTATTTATTGTTTCATTTTTTCGCAACTGTATTAAAAATAGTTGTTCAATACACGTGCGGGACTGTCATTTCCACTCGTTCCGACTGTCAACCCTCGCCTTCGGCTCGGGACGACATTTGTCGGCACTCGTTGCAATGACAGGCTTCCCGCACTTGTAGTGAAAAGAACTATAATTTTTTATAAGAGTGAATAAAGTACAATGCTTTATCACCTAGTTATAATTTCGCTTGTTTTTATGAACAATAGAAAGATAAAGAAGGGGGATTCAACAAATTAAATTACACCCTACGATATTACATATATGTGTACACTTCCTTTTACGTGCACATTTGCGTATATCATGTTCGTTGCGTTCACATAAAATCCATATTTTACCAAAATCCACCCCGTCCTCAACACGGCCCATAGGTAATTTAAGTCTGGGCTACGTTCGTAAACCATCGCTCGACGTCGGGCGATCGCCCTAGAGAGAACGACGCTCTTCATCGGACGTTTTAGAACGACATGCTCATAGAAATTATTAAGCAAATATCCATCTCATAAATAAACAATGCCATTTTCATCCAAAATAATGTATCGCATTTTCTGTAACAATTTCTATTGTCTTCATATTTATGAAATTACACAACACAACATAGTCGAGTGATTATATATCTAAGAACATAATACAAAATGAACTTGTTCACAAATTATTACAAAAAGGAGGAAATAGCCGAATTGACGGACATGTCATCTGTCAAATAAACGTCAGAGCGATTTTCACCCACCTATTTCACGGGGCGACCGGTGCGTTCACACCGGGGGTTTTCGAACGGCCAGTACGTCATCGAGCGTCGTCGGGCGGCGTTTACGAACGCAGCCCTGGGAATAAAATCCATTAAGATTTATAGTAACAGTAAAATTCTTTAAACAAGCGTTATTTCCGGTTACAGCTTAAGTTTGCCAATGTAGTGTGTAGTCCAAAGCGATAATCTCTAGTATGTGACCGAAGAATCCATCGCGGTACATCAGACGGTAAAGGGAGGTATGCAGGTACCTTTGTACTGCGGCACGGTGCGACGCCTGACCGGCCGCGCTGAGATCTCGGGAGGCAGCACACAGAGTCACTGCCTGCCGCCAGACCCGCCTCGTCACTGTAAGCACACAAACACAATGTTACGTTGAACCAATCAGAGAGCCGATTTTTTTGATGGCTACTAACGCCCGAACCCAATATGCGATCCTGATCCGTTTTTTCCGGATTGAGATTGCAAACTCAATCCAAAAGTACCATTTTGCGTCTCTATAACCAATCGAAGGATTGCATTTGTAATCTCTGAAAGGCAACCATCCATGAGAGGTCCGATCAGTGTTTTTGGATAGACCTCTGTTCGAAAATGACGTTTGACGTGTCCCAATAATCAATCTCTGATTAAAAGGGATTGATTGACGTCTACACAATCTTTTTTTGGCAATCTTCCTATTTTCATGGTTTACTTGTCAAAATTTGGATTGATTTACATGTTTTGAAAATAATTGTTGTATTTTTGTCAGAAATGGCAATGGCAAAGACGATATTTTTGGAAGATGTGATAGTAGTGATTTGGAGTTATGAGCCGAAACAATATCAGATTTCGATACGTGACTGCAGTGATGATGATGAAGCGTTACAACAACAATGTCGCAATTAACACCAAATATCAACAATAGCAATAAATAAATACGAATTTACTTTTCGGTTCCGGCTGAACAAAACTGTCGTAAATTACTTTTAACGAAAATAATGCCATACATAAAAGAAACATCAAAACAGTGACTAAAATACCTTTTGCCGCGCTATATAATATGTGATGTGAATGTGTTTGAAATCTATACAAATAAATAAAATTGAAGTGTCTGTTTGTATTGTCAAAATAACAAGTTTTTAATAAATGGGTATGAATGTATATCGGGTACCAATAACAAAAACACAATTAAATTTTTTTTTGTCTGTTTGTTCCCGCTAATCTCCGGAACGGCTGGACCGATTTTGACGGTACTTTCACTAATAGATAGCTAATTATATAAGGTATAACATAGGCTACTTTTTATCAAGATCGGTCCAGCCGTTACTATTCCATGCGGACGAAGTCGCGGGCACAGCTAGTATATAATAAATAGCTGTGCTGGCGAACTACGTTTCGCCATAATAATCACCTAGGTGTATAAAAAATAGTTTATGGTCTATTCTCAGACCTACCGAACATACTTACACAAAAAATTTCATAAAGATCGTTCAAGCCTTTTTGGAGGAGTTTGGTAACAAACTGGGACACAAACATTTTATATATTAGAAGATAATAGCTTCAGCTTTGCCTCGCTGTCGGATTAAGTTTTATATATTATTTTGTTCTTGTATAGATATTGTAAAAATCTTAAATTTAAGATATTTTTTGAAATAAATGATGATAATATAAATAAGTCATTTATTTTCCTCTTTACATTTCGTTACCTCAATAGTTTACACATTACATTAATTACTACATTACACTCATATAAAAATCTTCTTCTTTTTAGTAATCATGGAGAGGCACCTCTTCTTTCTGTAATTTCTCACCCCAAATTTTACTTCTGTATTTATTATACGATTATTCGTTGTTTTTATTGATTTATATTAGTTCAAATCACAAATTATACGTTCAAATCAAACCAACCACACCACAGCTAGCTAACAAACAAATATAATGTCACTCGCGTGCTCGTGTCAGTTTTATGCACGTTCCATTCCTATAAAAATAAGTAGTTTGCATAATATTGTATTTGATATATTATTATTTACAGAATAAATTCTAAGTGTTTTTAAACATTATATTTATTGTTAGAAGCATAAGAAACATTATTTTAAAAGATTTATAGCTAATTTGTTTTCATAGAACTTACAGTAATAATATTGCACAATCTAATATTTTGCGTATAAAGAAACGGCCAAGAGGGAAAGGATAGCTGGCGATCCGGTGTCAAAAGAATCCTAGGATTGCAGTCTTTAGTTATTGGCACGCGGATAAGAGATCGATTGAGCGATACGCAATAATCCGAGATTGTTTTTAATCTTAAACTACGCATACAATATTGGGTTCGGCCGTAAGTTGGCAAACAAGCAAACTGCCCTCCGATGGTAAGTGGTAACAGTCGCCTATAATACATGTGACTCCTGTGAGATTCGCAGCAAAACTGCAACCCCCACAAGAACCACAGTGTACGTTGCCAACTTGTGACCTAAGATGTAAAATCACTGCCCAGGTACCCAGTAATGTCACTGCCATATCATACCCTTCAAATCGGAACACAGCAATGCAAGCACTGCTGCTTTGCGGTAGAAATAGGTAAGACGGAGGTACCCAAGCAGAGGACCCTGGTACAGAGTCTCCCTCCGGTAATCCGATTCACGTGAAAAAGATATAGCCACGATATATGACCAATTGCAATAACCTAGCATAAGTAAGTGATAAATCTACTACAGTTTATATGCTAAGTTTAATATTTATTTAGCATCTAACCTGTAGTATACATAGATAGCAACTAAACAAAGATTCCAGCCATCTCTTACCTTAGATAGGTAAGTGAGTTTGGATATTAGTCGCTGATACCGTTTTCGTGTTAACATCTGTAAAACGAACCAATTTCCAAGGTGTTCTATCGGAGAGTCGTCAAACCATATTCTGATGTTCAAAGTTTCCAATGTTCTATAATAGTCTCAAAAAATTAAATTTTTAGAATAAGTGACTGCATTTGGCGTCAAAAATAATGTTTAAAGGTTTGCAGCAAAAAAGAATACATCACACTCTTATAACTTCTTTAGTGACAAATTACACCCCTGCGTACCTATTAAGTTGAAGTTATTTTGAAGATTTAGGTAGGTCACGAATAGAACGATTTCAGGGGATTTAAAAAGGCCGCATCGCAGAATCATAATACGAATCATATTACGATTCATAGTATGAATGAAGTGCAACTCATCATAAGCAAATTCTATTTGACTGCTTTGTATGAATATTCGTAAAATGGTCCCAATCGAAACTTTAGCAATGCCTAATTTGTGGACCATTTTACGAATATTCATACAAAGCTGTCAACTAGAATAATTACTTATGATGAGTTGCACTTCATTCACACTATGAATCGTAATATGATTCGTATTATGATTTTGCGACGCGGCCTTTTTAGGTCCGCTGATCTTCAACGGTATTTGAGCTATTGAGTTGTACGTGAACCCGCCCTCAGAACAGGCCTCCATCACGCCATCGTAGACAGGGCTAACAATGAACTCAGGATGTTGAATTACAATTAAAGGCAAAAGGGATATTGAAGCAAATACATATGTCATAAAATCAGTGATTTATAAAGAATATAAAAATTTTTGATACTATTTATTTCTACCACATAAAAGATAACAGTCATTTGTTTTTTTTTTACATACGACAAGGAAGCTCTTGACCTTCATCTCACCCGATGGTAAGTGATAATATTATTATTATTATTATAACCCCTGTATTCATTTCCTCCGTCGTCACGTCTACTACTGCAATAAGATAAAAGCTTACAAAAATGTTGCATCTCGCAATCGCAGTGCTGGGCCAGCTGCTGTATCGTCGCAGCGCCCTCTATTGGAGGTATGGTGTCACCGGTGACCAAGATAGACTCGGGCTCTGTTGTTTGTGAGATCACCTCCTCAATTTCCTTGCGCAGATGCTATAAACGGTATACAAATTTTATGAATAAATAAGTGCAGCATGTGTTAAAGCAAGAAATCTGGCATCAAAGCCATCTTCATATTGGATGCGGTCCAAAACTTGCTATCAGCGCTTGTGTGCGCTATTTGGATGCAAAGAGACGCTCTAAAATTGCTCATATACGCATTTGTTGTTACATTTACGATGGCATCAATTGATGTACAGTGTGTTTGAAAAATGGCAGGTTGAGTTGACAACAAAAATTAGCTAATACTCCGCCAAGAATCAAATGAAAATAATGAATATTTTTACCTGATTATCCACCAAGCAATGTTGCTTCCTTAAATCATCTTTAACCACATACAATTTATAGGCTGTTGGGATATGCTGCAAAAGAAAAAAAAGACATTAATATCTAAGTAACATACCACTGTTTTGTGATTTCTTTTTTTTTTTTTAGTATAATATTGAATTGTATCTATAAATTGATCTCTTATTAATACTTTACACAACAAACACTATCGCTTAAACTCTAATGATATTAGTCATTAGTCATATTTTTATCAATGTAGGCTTAAAATGCACTTATTGACGTCATAAAAACAAAAACGAACACGAGTTGGTAACATGATTATAATAAAATAAAAAAACGACCGAATAGAAAATATTAACTATTACTAGTTTAAACCGTAGCCTGTAATAACTACATTAACATGTAGCATTCATTGCCAGGGATGTTTGTCTTCGATGAAGTCTTGTACCCTATAATATGCTTTAGCAATTAATTTTGTTTTAATTTTTTGTTTAAATTGTGTAGCCGTCATAATTAAGATTTCGTCAGGTATTTCATTGTAAAACCTTACGCTATTCCCTATAAATGAATTTTTACTCTTCGCAAGTCGTAGAGTATTATTGTAACCACTTACTTTGGTGTCAGCCAACATGAGTATCCTATGAACACTTGGTTGGTCTGTGGTGTCCGGAGACAATCGGTTCAAGCAGTCCGGGTACATCTCGGCCATCACGACACTGTTCTCACCTCCGAGTTTGGTTTTGTTGTGCTCCCGGATAGCTATGTCGTCCAACTTGTCGAAAATCAACGCGGCGACCCTTGGTTTTACACCTAGAAATCGAAAATTTCGAGTCATTTTTAAAACAGAGTTACATTGCATTCAGAAACCATAGGAGTATAAAACTTTCGGCATAGTGGTAACCATAATTTTGCAAAAATGTGCTACATAAATACGTTTTTTTCTATTTTATCAAGTCCCAAGTTCGACCACATTTGAAGTACTGCTGTCATCTGTAGGCGAGAGCACTAAAGTACCAGCTCGGAAATTTTGCCGCGATCCAGAAACGTGCGATTCGGATTGTCGGCGATCCTAGTGCTATAAACGGCATTGAACCCCAAGGAGAGACTTTGCCTGTGCATATTTTATTTACCGTCTGTACAACGGGGTGTGTTCCAAAAAGCTGTTTGATATGATGCCAACGGCCACGCTTTACCATCACACCGCTCGCCATCGGAAGATAGTTTGTACACCGTTACAAGTTCATCCTCACATCTTTGAACCAAACTAGTCACGTACGGTACGGTTCTCGAGAAATTTTCTCCTGCGCACGCTCAGGTTGTGGAATGAGCTACCTTCTCGGGTTTCACTTAGGACTAGGCATGGGGTTCTTCAAAAAAGGAGTGGAGGTTTTTATATTTAAGGTTGGCAACGCGCGAGTGATGCCACTGGTGTTCCAAGCGTGCATAGGCGATGATGATCACTTACCATCAGGTGACACACGTGCTTGTTTGGTACCTTCGTGGTATAAAAAAAATCTCGGTTTTGTGCGCTTCAATAAGAAATTGCTCCAATGCACTTCGCAGTTAATATTACGAATTAGTATTGAAAAATATCCTGGCTGATACTTTGAGGAAAAAAAAAGTTAACTAGATACTTATAGAAATATGAAGATACTACTTACCTTACATAACCTATATTTGTGGATAGCATGAAATAATAATTATAAAATGTATTTTATAAATTCGATCTATGTATGTCAATATAATATAAAAAATCGCTTTGCTTATTATACAAATTAATAGTGTTTCATATAGCAGATCATACTGGCATAGGACTTTACACAAAAAAAACAGCTTTGTATATGTCCTACAAAAAGCTAAAATTACATATAGACAAGGTGGAGACGTCAATACGATAAGAAAATTTTACTTGTGTACACGTTTGCCTTCCAAAGCCTGGAGCGCCAGTTCCATGGAGTGTAGTGGTTCTGTTGTTTTTAGCTCACTCTGAGTTGTTGAATGCGTTGCAGTAGTAATACCTATTATCTTCCTCTTTCACATGAATATTTTATTTCTTTCTCTTTCTAGCAGATCACGTAATAGATAAAGGCCCCAATATCATAAAATCATCTAAGAGTTCTTGAGTAATAAACGTCAGAGCGTTTTACAACCATCAAATTCGATGGTTGTTCGGTTGAAACTCGTTCTGACACTCTAAGGTCTTGATCGGCTGGTTGTTTCACCCAAACGTCACGTTCTAAGGCATTGAACGAGGTTAGAGCGAAAACTTGTACTTCGCGCGAAGTTTCTGCACGCGCCCCAGTATACAAAAAAATCAAAGAAACATCCTAGCCTTTTAGTTCCAGGCAATGATGATAGATAATACAATAAACAACTTACTGGAAATATGATAGGCCATCAACTTTTCTCACTTTACTCGCAAATTCTCGCACGTATTGATAATACAGTAACTTTAAATAACTTCAAATTACTATTAAGTTATATTGTCCTCTTTTCATTTGTATTGACGTTTCCACCTTGTATATCTGTTACGGGTAATGCTACAAGATTCAGTAAACTTAGGATTACCCGTGTAAAACTAGTATTACCTAAGCCTTTTGGGTAAAGTCCGAATATTAAATCAAACTTAATTAATATCCAACGTTTACCCATACACACCTTTTTTTTTTTTTTTTTTTTTTTTGAGGCGGGGGAATCTCTTTACGATTCAACAAGGGGCTGAAAGCTGACAAAGCCGCCCCAAGGATATGCCATTGGACTCGGGTTACCTGGGTAACCCCATACCTGGCTAAACCACCCTCCAGAGCAACTTCTACCTCCGTAGAGACACACTCGGGATCGGCGTTAGCCATTCCCCGAGTGCGCCCCCTGGATTGTAGGCCTGACGCAAGCGCCAGGTCTTACCTCTACGGGGGGGTCGACAAGTGCAATAATTCGACCCCCCAGACGGGCAGGCCAGGGGTAGAAAAGTGTCTCCCGACCGGTTGTCGGCCGGCCGGGCCATTTCATCCCCAGCTTGCTTAGGGGAGTTGGTGGCGCGCGTCTAGGAACGCGCGCCTCCTCCTACCCAACCGCCTGCGCCGGAGCGGTGCGGCGAGAGGGTCAACCTCTCGCGCCCGCTCCGCTGCCTCCTTCTGCGAGATCACTTCCTCGCAGAAGGAAGCGACAGCCTCCCACGCCGTCGCGCTGGTCAGCATCTCGCGTGCGACGTTGGCCAGCACGACGGGCGCACCCCTACCTAGGCCCAGCGCGAGGGCTAATGCGTCGCGCTGGGGTCGCCAGGCCGGGCACTCCGAGAGGGTGTGTCCGGCCGTGTCGTCGGGAGCGCCGCAGTGGTGGCACTGCGGCGTCTCTTCCCTCCGTGCGACATGGTGCAGATAATGGCCGAAGCAGCCGTGCCCGGTCATCATCTGCACCATCCGGTAGGTGAGGCTGCCCTGCCGGCGCCCAACCCACTCCTCCAACACTGGACGAACGGCCTCGATCGTCCAGTGGCCGGCAGCTGGGTGGGCGAGCGTCTCGGCCCACTGGCGGAGAGCCTCCCTCTGCGCCAGGAGCCTTGTGCGCGCCACCTCCTGCGGGAGGGGGCGCTCCCCCCGACTCCTCGCTGCCACCCGATGTCGGTGCACGGCCGCAAGGACGCGTGCCTCGACATCCCACGGAGGCGAGCCCGCTAGAACGCAGGCCGCCCCGTGAGAGACCGTGCGGTAGGCCCGCACGGCCCGGGTGGCAATGACCCTCTGCGGCCTACGCAGGAGGGCCACCGTTCGGGGGGCGAGACGCTCCGCCCAAATCGGGGCTCCGTACAGCGCCATCGACTTTATCACCGTCTGATAAAGTCGACGGCTCGCTGCGCCTGGTCCCCCCACGTTGGGGAGGACCCGTCCGAGGGCTGCCGCGGCGGCACACAGCCTTGGGGCGAGGAGCTTAAAGTGCTCCCCGAAATCCCATCGGGGGTCCAGCACCAGACCGAGATACTTCATCGAGCTCTCGATCTGGACTTGCACCCCCTCTACTCGGACACGGAGCCCCGCCTGGGGTCTGCGGCGACGCGGCGGCCTGAACGAAATGGCCGTCGTCTTCTCGACGGCCACGTCCAGCCCGAGGAGGCGGATGCGCCGGACGACCATCGTCGCGCCGACCGACGCCAGGTGGACCGCCTCCTCATACGTGCGCCCCTTCGCCGCGACAAGGGTGTCGTCGGCGAAGCAGACAACCTCCATGTTCGGCAGGAGGTTGCCCCGCAGAACCCAGTTGTACCCCAGGTTCCAGAGCAGAGGGCCCAGCACGGAACCCTGGGGTACTCCCGCCGCCATCGGCCACCTGTGGACGCGACCGTCCGCCCCCTCATACACGATTTCCCTCCCGCGGAGGTAATCGGTGATGAGGGAGCGGAGGTAGAGGGGCACTCCATGAAAACGCAGTGCCTCCTCTATGCATTCGTGGGGGAGGCTGTTGAATGCGTTGCGGATGTCTAATGACACCGCAACGACAACCTCCCCCGCCGACGTGGCCCCCTCAGTCCACCTCTTGAGGTGGGCCACGGCGTCCACGGTGGACCGGCCGGTGCGGAAACCGAACTGGCACTCAGCCAAGTCCGGTCCCGGGCCCTCCAGATGCTCGACGAGCCGGGAAGCGAGAATTTTCTCAAAAAACTTCCCGGCCTCGTCGAGCAGCACCACCGGCCTGTACCCCGACGGGGCATCGGCGGGGCGATTCGGCTTCCGCAGAAGGCAGAGTCGCCCCACCTTCCAGCACTGAGGGAAACGGCCCGAGGCGATGCTCGTATTGAGCACCGCCCGGAACCGCTCCTCCAGGGGGCCCAGTGCCAGGCACAGGACCCTCGCTGGCACCCCGTCCGGTCCCGGCGCCTTCCCCTTCCCCTTGCGCCGGAACCGCTCCCTAACCGCGTCGAACTCGAGGTCCGACACGGGAGGGCCCGCTTCCTCCACTTGGAGGGAGGCGCTGGGGGCGACCATCCTCGGGGGCTCGAAGGGTCCAGGGTCGGGGAAGAGCGACCCTAGAACCCTCTGTACAAGCCCCTCGTCCAACTGGTGTATCGGGGGAGCACCGTTTTGGTACTTCCCCCTCACCAGTCGGTACGGCCGTCCCCAGGGGTCGGAGTCGAGGAGCTCTATAAAAGAGTTCCACGACTCCGTTTTGGCCCTCGAGATCTCCGTCTTGAGGGCCTTATTCGCCTCCCTGTACGCCCGACGCAGGGTTTCCTCTTCGTCGGGCGTCCTCCTGGTGGCGCGCCTTCTGCACCGCAGGTAGGCGCGCCTCGCCCTACAACTGGTGGCGCGCAGATCCGCGATGGTCTGCGACCACCAGTATACCTGCCGCTTGCGGGCGGCAGGTTTCGCCCGCGGCATGGCGGCGTCGCAGACGACTCTCAGGTCCTCTGCGAAGTGCACCGCCATGCCGTTAGCGTCGCCGGCGAGGTGCGGGGGCAGCTCAGACCACTCCCGCACCATCGCCGCCTCCAGCGCCACGTCGGGCTGGAGGTGCGTCACCGCCCACCGGCGGAAGGCGGCACCCGTCCCCGCTGGAGACGTGGAGGCGTGCGAGGGGGAGACCGAATATCGGACGTACCGGTGGTCCGACATGGTCTCCTCCTCTGCCTCCACTCTCCAGTCCCTCACCCTTGCGGCGAGGGGTGCGGTGGCTAGGGTCACGTCGACGATCGACGAACCCTGCCACCGCACGCACGTCGGGGTGGTCCCTCGGTTGAGGACGTCGAGGCCCAGGCTCGTGGCCCAGGACTCGACCAAACGACCCCTGACGTCCGTGGCGGGCGAGCCCCACACGCGCGACTTCGCGTTGAGGTCGCCCGCCACCAAAACTTGCAGGGGCGCCGCCCTCCTTACCACCCCCTCGACCGCAGTCAGGTAGGCCTCGAAGTCTGCCCGACTGCGGTTCGGGGAGAAGTAGGTGGACACCACCACCACTTCTCCCCACTTGACGGCCACGTAACCCGGCCCCCTCTCTCTAACCGAGATGAGGGGGGCCGAGCTGGTGGGCGGCACCACAACGGCCGCCAAGCCGTCGGTGGACTCAGCCCACCTCGTGGACTGAGGCACCGCGTACGGCTCGGCGACCACCGCCAGGTCTATCTGCCACTGCGCCATCGACTGGCACAGGAGATCTTGTGCCGCGGCGCAGTGGTTGATATTGGCTTGGAGGAGATTCCCTGTGGACCTACTGGCCATTGGCGATGTCCATGGAAATCTCCTCCCTGGCGGACAGTGTTGCCCGCCCGGTAGCCGCCACTGTGGCAGCCCTCGGCATCAGTCTTCCCCTCACCGGCGGGGGGTTGCAACTGAGGCCCCCCATCCGGTGAGTGGAAGGCTTGCCGGCGTCGGCGCACACGGCGCACTTTATCTGCCCCTGGCAGGTGGCGGCTGCGTGCCCCTCCGAACCGCAGCGGAAGCAGAGCGCGCTGCGGTCCTTGGCGGAGGGGCACCGCTGCACAGGGTGACCGATCCCCATGCAGCGGAAGCAGCGCATGGGGCGCTGCTCCAGCAGGCGGATGGAGGCGTTGCTCCATCCGACCGCGACTTTGCCAGCGCCTGCGAGGCGTTTGGCCACTTCGATGGGAGCTGACACGTTGGCGGCTCCCATGCCCCTGAGGCCAGGGTGGACAGTGCCCACCCTGATTGCAGAGCGGGGGCACTCCGCCAACGCGGCCAAGGCCTCGCATACCTCCGCTGCGGTCACCGAGTCATCCAGTCCGGTGACTCGAATGTCCGCAGTCTTGGTCGGACGCACTACCTTGGCGGCGTCGCCGAGTACCCCCGCTATGCGTGTGGCGAGCGCGTCAGCCTGCTCCGGCGAAGTGCCCTTCGGGAGCTCCATGATCCGAGCTCCCGTCACCCCAGTCCGGAACGTGGGGCTCCCCACAATTCCCATCTCCCCCAGCTTGATGCTGCCTTTCGCCGTTGCAATGGCGGCGGCGTATGTGGCGCCTTTTGCCACCGCTTCGGGCGACAGGCTAATCACCACCGCCAGAGTCTTGGGTGCCTTAGGCATCTTCGGCTTTGCGGCGGTGGTTGGGGGTGGAGGGGGCGCGGACTTGACCGGGGCCGTCACCGCAGCCGTCTTGGCTGGCTTCCTGCGCCCCTTCCTTACCACCGTGCTCCAGCCCTCCTTTTCGGGGGGCTTGGAGGTGTCAGGCCTCGAAGGGCCCGCCACCGGCACAGGAGTCGCGGCTGGAGCCGCCGGGGCCTTCTTCGGCCTTACCTCCCTGGCATTCTTCGGTAGGTTCGCCTCGGGGGCCAGGGTGGTCACTCCCTTCTTCTTCCTACCCCAGCTGGGTGCTGGCGCTGCTTCCGCATCAGCAGCGGGGGGTGCCTGCTTCGCGGGCTGACTCTCAGCAGCCTTGTCGCTAGCCAATGGGGGCCTGTGCGATTTAGCCGGCAAGAGGCGCCCGTCCACCTCCAGGCCATCCAGCCTGGCCGCACACATGTTCCCGAAGAGGGACATCATGTCCGATTGGAACGAGTCCATGAATGACATGAACTCGTCCCGGGTCACGATGTCCCCCTTCGGGGCCTCTGCTGCTGCTGCAGCTGGTACCGCCACTGGCGGTGGGCTCGCCCTCTGGCGTGGGCTCGCCCCCCCTCCCCGCTCCGAGTAGTCTCTTCTTAGGGCCACAAGCTCTGACTGTATCGCGTCGAGCTGCCCTTTCAGCCGGCGGTTGTCGGCCTGTAGGCGGCGAACCTCCTCGGAGGTCTTCCTATCAGCCAGAGTTCTGGCAACCCCGAGGATGGATGTGGAAGCCTCTTTGAGGTCCCTCACGCACGTACCCTTGAGGTTGCCAGACTTCTTGGCAACCTCCGTAATAAGCGAGGCGCTCGCTTCCGCCCTGTGTAGGAGTTCCTCGTTGGTGAGGCCCTCTGGTGAGGGAGGCCTCTCCTTCTTTGAGGTTTTCCCCTTGCCTTTCCCTTTTGGGGGCTTGGGGACGTCTGCTTCAGCCGGGCCTTCCTCCAGCTCTTTACGGGCCTGGGAGAGTCCGGTCGTGTGGAGGTAAGAATCTCCCGCGTCATCGGGGGTGCTAACGCCCTTATTCTTCTTGGCCTTTCGGGCCTTGCGCGCAACTTTCGGCAACGGGGTCCTAGCCCTTGCCTCCATTTCGACCTCAGTCTCTACCTCCAGCTCTGAGTCAGTCCCAGAGCTGGCGCTGAAGAACTTGCCCAAGGAGGGCCTCTTCCGGCTCGCCGGCGTTTCCGACCTTAGTACCCATTCTTGGGTCCTGACATCAGACACACTGGCGTCCACCACCTGAACACTAACTCCCGAAAGGGGCCTCACCATCAGGTCCCTGATTTCAACGTCCGTCGCCTCTGAGGCTTCGGAGACGCTAAAGTTGTCCATAGTGGGACAAAGCTACGGGCCTAGCCCGTGACACACAAAATTGTACAAATGAGCAATACACAAATATACAACTTAAAGATAAAACTTAACCTACCTTAAAATTAAGCACTCTAGTGTTCGTAACTTAAAAACTACGCCACTAGGGTCCACAAAATTGTCCTTGCAACTACCTTATAGACTAACACTTACGGTCTATATGGAGTCTTGATGCGCACGATGCGGCCGCACTGCAGTCCTGTTTGCACAGCAGCGCACACACGATACAGCACCACACCACACAAAACACCGCGTTCGCCCGACGCAAAAGCGCCGGGGTCGCCACCACACTGCACAGCACTATTAGGCACCGGAAGTGCCAACACCAGCACGGAGAACCGGGACCAGGACCGACGAGACCGGGACCAGGACCGGCGGGACCAAGACCGGCGGGACCAGGACCGGCGAGACCAGGACCAGCGAGACCGGGACCAGGGCCAGGACCGGCGGGACCGGGACCAGGACCGGCGGGACCGGGACCAGGACCGGCGGGACCGGGGCCAGGACCGGTAGAACCGGGACCAGGACCGGCGAGACCGGGGTCAGGACCAGGACCAACGCTTGGCCCGTTCTTCCTATCTTCGGCGAGATCAACACTTGTCGAAGTTGTAAGGACACTAGCACTTCACTTTACGTGTTCGCCACGACACTTAGTTTGTGTTCGGGGGTCTCACAACAAAACCACACCAATTTTATCAACTGGTCCGGGACCAGGACCAGCAAGACCGGGGCCGGGACCAACGGGACCAGGACCGGCGAGACCGGCGGGACCAGCGGGACCGGGGCCGAGACCGGTGAGACCGGGGCCAGGACCGGCGAGACCGGCGGGACCGGCGGGACCAGCGGGACCAACGGGACCGGGGCCGAGACCGGCGGGACCGGGACCAGGACCGGTGAGACCGACACTTGCAATCTATTGCATACGACCGGCGAAGCGTCTCGGTGAGCGCGTGTGCTCTCGACGGCGTCCAGAGCGCGAATCTTTACCCATACACACCTAGGTCTAACCAACACTTGCATGAACGGGGGTGCATAGGGCGCAGCGCTCGGGGAATCGGAGGGCGGAAGACCCCCGCAAGGTTTTGCTTATAGGATAAAACTGAAATCTATAGGTTAGGTTCGACATTGTTACTATACACAGCATCAAACTGCATGCCGCATGCTTGCTTGCATGCTGCAGGCTTTCTGCATGCTTACTTGTATACTTGCTACGGACTTTACCCCAAAAGGCTTGGGTGATACTAGTCTTACCCGGGTAAACCTAAGTTTACTGAATCTTTTGGCATTACCCATAACATATACACTTATTTTTGATCAAATATCCCATGATAAGGGTGATCTGTTATTAGAAACACTCAAAATTTGTAATGGTAAAATTATAATTTTAAATTTTTATCTTACAATTTGAAATAAACTCGAATCATTGGCGGAATGGCGGCTCCAGTCAAGAAACAATGAGAACCATTAGAAGGTATACACTGCTTTTAACAAGAAGACGGCCTTCCTGATGGCTATAGTACATGTGGTACGCAAACATGCAATCCCTACAAGCACCACAGTGTACGTTGCCAACTTGTGACATAAGATGTAAGTAAAGTCACAGTACACAGTAATTTCACTGCCTTTCTCGCCCTTCAAACCGGAGGGTTTATTGTGCAGAGAAATACCTGCTGCAGAAATAGATAAGAGAAGAAACATACTACCAATTTTATTCGCTTTACCAATACTAATTCATCATCACAGCTCATATACATCCCCAACGAGGGGCTCGAGCCTACCCTAAGTTAGGGTGTTTAGGCCTTAGTCAACCACGCTGGCCCAGTGCAGGTTGGTTGACAGGCAGGATACCATTAAATTTCTTTGCAGATGTATGCAGGTTGCCTCGCAATGTTTTCCTTCACCGTTGGAGCATCGGAGAAATATAAAGCTCGAAACACAATAATATATGGCAGGATGGAATCGCGGACCTCCCGATTAATAGGCCAGTGCCGAGTGGACAGCGCCACCGATGCTCCTCAATATTAATTATCACTTGCGATTTCCTTTTTTGCAAAGTTGTTAATGAATAGTATTTCGTAAGTCAAACCCAGACATTGGGATTAAAGGGAATTAAAATTTGATAGTGGATAATATACTCCCATGACCTAACAACAAACATTTTTTATACCTTACATAAAATGTTTACATCAACTTGGATTTGAACTTGAGACCTCCAGTTTTGTTTTTTAGAGTGGAAAAACCACTTGACAAAACTATGACATTATTTTAGAATAAGAAAAATTTTAAAACCATACTTATTTAAGGAAACAGTTAAAAATAACAATGTTGCAGTAACAGACTGATGAGGTCAACATAATCAGGATTGTAATAATTTGTTATTTTTAAGTTTTAAATACATGGTTTACATTTTGGCTCACTTTCATTGAAATGGAGCAAGGATCCCTTTCATGTGACATCATGCAATGAAACAGGACATATTACCAAACCACTCAGCAGCAGTTATCAAGTCAGCATCTTCACACCACGCTAAAATCATTTGTAATGCTTGAAGTAAGGAGCACTGGAGTCGCAGGAAAAATGAACCATATCTAATTGGGAGCTTTTTACCACATGTTTCACAAGCCCACTGAACCCTGAAATGTATGAAATTTTTATAATCTGATTAAACAAAAAAGTTTTGTTATTTATTTCAATTACAATTGTATCTACATCATTTGTATTTGCATTACATGTTAATAAGCGTAAAAGTGTGAAAACTTCATTTAAAATGGTAAATTGTCCTTTCTTTTTATGTGTTTTGACCATTGACCTACAAACAAATGAACTTCGTGTCATTTTTAGCATTTATTCACCTAATTTACCAAATCTGCACATAAAAATTCAATTCCATATAGTCGCTCGGCATTCATAACAGCGAATGTCAAATATGGTAACTTTACAGGAGAGGCAAAAAACACCAATTTGCAGTTTATATAAAATATAATGTAAAGTCTGAATTCTACTATCGAAAACACAATTGAAGAAAATGTTTTTATTTTTCACATTAGCAGTAATGAATGCCGAATGTCGATATGATAAAAAGAAGTGATTCTTATACAGCTTAAAACATTTAACCAAACAATCATGATAAATACCTTTAGTATTCTAAATATAGTTATTGTTTTACTGACTTCATTCCTGTATACTGATTCATATTTTATTTATTAATTCAGTTTCCTTAAAAGCAGACATTCTAAAGGCTGGACCAAACCAACGTGTGCACCGGTGGCGATCAGTTGTAGTGTACGAACTTGAAGCGACGTGTTCACATCGATGAGGACGCAGCAATGTGAACAGTCCGCTACAAGTTCGTACACAACAACTGATCGCCACCGTGCACGCCACCGGTGCACGCGTTGGTTTGGTCCAGCCTTAAGGCCTCGTTTACGGAGACGCGGGGCGTTGCGCGGCGCGGCCCGCACAGAATTCAAACATATGGCGTTGTATGGGTGCGTTTACGGAGAAGCAATTTTACACGCCTTTGCTTGAAATGGCGCGTTTTTTTGCGGCCGAGTCCGCGGATGGCAGCGACGCGTGGCGTTTATCGCAGCGGCGCACGCAGCGACAATTCTCGATGAAGCGATGCCCGCCGCGTGCTTCGCTACACTTGAGGATGCGCGGCGGGCACCGCCACGCTTCCCGTCTCGCATCTCTATGAACATCGTATATTGCCATATGTTTGTGTTTACGCGTGCGACTATGAGTGCAGCTTCACGCGCCGCCCCAACAGAAAAAACGTCTGACGCGCCGCGAGACGCCACGCCACACGCGACGCGCGACGCCCCGCGTCTCCATAAGCGAGGCCTAAGTCCAACCCATTTCAACTATTATAAACAGGTATAGAGTTAAAGTTATAGAGTTAATTGTAAGGAGAAATTATTTAGAATACACTTACCGGTCAATTACTCTAGCCATTTTGCAAACTAACTGGCATTCAGGATTGTTTGATGTACACTGAACAGACACAGGCAGAAGACCAAATGATTGGAGATTCTCTACAATCCAACTCTCAATGCATATATTGCCATTTCTGGCTGTTAATTCTTCATAGAGCTTATAATTTCTAAAAAAAGATTTTATTTTTTTTGTAAATTTGTTAATTAGCTTCCAATAAATATTCCTTTTGGTTAAGTATAAATTACCCAAAATTTCCATTTACATACCCTGAAGTTATAGAGAACGGAAAATTGCAGCTTTTTTCACACGTAGTTGAATCTGCTTCCATTTTACAGGATCCAAATTAGCAACCAATATAAATTTCACGATAAACATTAAATTCACTTCCTCAAAATATAAAAATAAACGAAACGAACGAAAAAAACAAAAGAAAGGCGTTTGTTTGACAATCACTTGACAATGTTCTTTCTGACACATGTCAATGTCAGTTAATTATTTTTTTATATTTTTATTGGCTACTGGATACAAGTTCTTTAAGCCTCAATGTCAGCTAGGGCTACCATTTTTTTTTCGTCAATTCTGCTGAACTTTTGTGAAAAAATCCTGAAAGTATTGTGAAAATTATTATAAAAAGGAAATATTCAATTTAGTAGCTTAACCACCTAATTATGAAAATGATCTATTAACCTTCGCTCCCAGGGTAGTATAATAGGAAATTAAACACAGAATACACAGGTCTTCAGTGGTTTTAGCAAAATTATCATATTTAAATATTCAATTTCATTCATTTACAGTTAGTGAGGTTCTTTTTCTGGATTTTTACAATATACATTAATATGACACTTCCGAGTGATAATCCAGCAGTAATATGCCATCATATGCTCATCCTATCAACCTTGGTAGTGTCATCATTTAGATACTGATGGAAATGTTTTCCTTGTTCTTCGCTGTAGAAACCAAGTTTTTCAGTAAAGTACAAGTGGTTATAGAGGTTGTGCACTTTTATAATCATGTTATAGTCAAGATTTTTAACGTTATCTAAATGTCTTGAGCTAATTCTTTTAACATAATACTGTCCTTTTATTACTTAAGAAATTTTTGATACCTAACTTTGCCGAACAATTTCCAACCTATTGATTGATATTATTTATTTAATTTATGAAATCGAATCGCATTCTTTCGGCGGCTGTACTGTGCGCTTTGCAAAAGACATTTGTGTTATCACATTTTGGCCGCGATAACTATCTAACTTTGCTCAAACCTTCACTACATTGTTAAACAGTATAACTTCAATAATCACTATACAGGATGTAAAAAGACACATAATGAAGCCCCCGTCTACGCATTCACAATTCAAACCTTACAATCTAGCACTAAAATACTCAATCTCAGTTTAATCTGACTGAACCCAGACTGAATAACTGAACTGCGGTGGAAATGAGAGAGACCACATCGAACGCACGAACTCTACGTAGGAATAGCGTTTAGGGGAATTCCCCTTAATATGTCTGATATTGCCAGAACGCCAGTGATTGCGAAAGGCAAATACACATTCACAAGCCATTGCTCGTATCGTATTCTTCTCAGTGCATGAAAATAATAATGATATGTATACTTCATTATGTATTTATACTAATATTTCAAATAGTTTTTCGGTTAGTTGAAAAATGCTAAATGTAATTGAAAAATAACCTGCTATGGCTCAAATTTCAACTCAACACTACTAAAAAAGCAGGATCCTGCTAGAAATGGTAAGCCTGCCACAAGCCCAGTGATCACAGATTCACAGATTAATAATGTAGCAAGAAATGGTAGCAAGCATGGAATTATTACTCAAATAGGAATGAGCTCTTGCTTAAAAAAGTGTGCCGAGCGAGAGATAAATAACTGTATCGTTTGTCTCTTTCGTAAATTTGTGACCACAAATTCTACAAAATAGGGATTTTTTCTTAAAAACAATAACATTCAACCTGAAAGATGCTTTTGAAAATCATAATATGTTTATAATTATCACGATTGTTAAGGAAGAGATCGCTTTTAGCGACAAGGTCGCCCTTTGTACAAGTGTTAAGTGTATTATTTATACGTTGACTTTAAACTGGTTGGTGTTGTACAACAAAGAAATATTATATTTTATTCTATTATTTCAAAATGGGTTGTGCAAAAGAATTTGATATCTGCTTTTCAATACAAGATAGGTTTTATTAACATAATAATTATTTAAAGAATAAGGAATGTCAATGAATGTCTTTCAATAGATGGGTCTTTCCAATCGGTATTATTATGTTGAACCCACTGCCACATAACAGATAATCAACTTCTTAAAAATGAGTCAACACTAAACTCTCTCTGTGATATTTAAATACATACCTAGTAACCACTGGAACGCTCGCCACGCGAAGCGTGGTGGGTTTCAAAAGCAAAAAGTAGTATATCTCAAATATCAAAGGTGCCGCCATTGCGGAATGACTCAACCCGGCGCGTACGGAGTGTTCAAAAAATTGCGGAGAGTGACATATACTGTCTACAAGAGAACAAAAAATACTTATGGAAAGGTAATTTAATATAGAAGGAACTTATAACAGTTAATTAGATAAGGATTAATAATTAAATGAATGAAGCGCGAAAATGTTCGGAAGGTCGCGGAAGACCCGATTTTTTTAAAAAAAATTTTGCACAAAAACTATTTTATAAAACTTTAAATAACCATATATATTATTATAGCCCTATTCTTGAAGATTATTTTGATATATAATAGTTTTGGGTAATATTTTTAATGAAAAAAGAAAAAAATAATAAAATCGATTAATTACGTAATTATATACGCGAGATGCGCACGCGCGACCTCAAATTTAAAAAAAATGCAAAAAATAAATTATTGTGTCTAAAATTAAATAAAAAATACGTATGGAAAGCTAATTTAATAAGGAATGAACTTATAATAGTTAATTAGATACGGATTCATAATTGAATGAATAATGACGAGAATAGTAACTAAAGTGCTTAAAATTTCAAAAATACTCACTTTTTGAAAAAAACGTTTAGTGTGGCAATATAACACTATAAACTATCATAAACCATACATAATAATGTAGCCCAATTCTTCTAGTTTATTTTGATATAGAACACTCTACGAAAATACTAATACAGACTAACCACTGGAACGCTCGCCACGCGAAGCGTGGTGGGTTTCAAAAGCAAAAAGTAGTATATCTCAAATATCAAAGGTGCCGCCATTGCGGAATGACTCAACCCGGCGCCTACGGAGTGTTCAAAAAATTGCGGAGAGTGACATATACTGTCTACAAGAGAACAAAAAATACGTATGGAAAGGTAATTTAATATAGAAGGAACTTATAACAGTTAATTAGATAAGGATTAATAATTAAATGAATGAAGCGCGAAAATGTTCGGAAGGTGGCGGAAGACCCGATTTTTTTAAAAAAATTTTTGCACAAAAACTATTTTATAAAACTAAATAACCATATATATTATTATAGCCCTATTCTTGAAGATTATTTTGATATATAATAGTTTTGGGTAATATTTTTAATGAAAAAAGAAAAAAATAATAAAATCGATTAATTACGTAATTATATACGCGAGATGCGCACGCGCGACCTCAAATTTAAAAAAAATGCAAAAAATAAATTATTGTGTCTAAAATTAAATAAAAAATACGTATGGAAAGCTAATTTAATAAGGAATGAACTTATAATAGTTAATTAGATAAGGATTCATAATAGGGTAGTTGACTCATATCAAAATTTATTAAAATATTGTTTATTTCTAACAGTATTTGGCATAAGGTTCCACAATATACCGATTTTAATAAATAACAATGAATGATTACTGTAAAATTTTAATTTGAAAATGCTAGAAATAATCTTTTTTTATCTCACGCCGTAAACGCTTTGATATCCTGTGGTCAGGGCCGTGACGTCACACATATAGTAAACAAAGAAATGTCAAATTTGATTCAACAACTCGTCGATTTGCTCTATTCTTTCCTAAAACTGGCAAAAAATCGTCCAAATCTCCGTTATTATATGTGTAAATATCGTAAATTATTTGCATTAATAGCAAAATCAACCATTGATGTTGGATTTGTGAGAGCAGATAGTACAAATCTTCCGAAAATCGACAGATTGATGGTCAAGAGATTCTTTGTGTATCGCTCTAAACAATATAAGTACAATTTCAATACTGTTATAATGAAGAACAGGTTACAAGTGTACTTGTCAAGATTGTCAAGCGGCAGAAGAGAGTTGCAAACATGCATTTTTGGTGTGGTTGCACCATCACAGTGAGGAGCTATTTTGTACAGCAGTTGAATGCTATTGGATAGAATCCTGTCTCTCAAAAGTGAAATAAACACTAAAAGTATTTACTTCAAGAGAAATGTTCAAAAGAAGCATCAGGATCATGTGTCAAATACCAGTGTAGTACTGCAAGAATTTGTAAATGAACATAAAAAGAGAAAGATTGGCAGTTGTTCATTTGTCAAGCATGAAGAAAATTACTGGAGGAAAAATATATATACATTCACAGACACAGATTGTGACATATTTCTTAAAAAATTAAAGACCTCTTCAATGAAGAAAGAATAAAGTGCATAGAAAACTAAACCAGGAATCATCAATACAGAAGTGCTCTTTAGTTCGAGCTTCGTTATGAAGAATAACAGCTTCCATGTGCTATGAAGCCAGTGCATAACACATGATGTTTCTTTCGTTGGGAAGATTTTTGGTGGGATATGTTGCAGACACCTATAATGAAATGTGGATAAAAGTTGAAAGATAAGGATTTGGGTTGAAATTTGCAATATGTGACCTCTTCATTTTTTATTAATACCCTGTAATAGTCAGTTCAACAAACGGTATCCATAAAATTAGATTAATACAAAATAGTCATGCTCTTTTACTGAAGAAAATGCTAATTATCAAAGACAGAAAACTGTGAACAGTATGCTTAACTCAAGTATAGATGCAGATGTTTTGTGCTAAAGCGAAACTTATATACTTTTGTGTATTAAGTAATTTTGAGAACACTCAAAAGGTGACAATATTAGCTATAATAGGTACTTATTTATCAAAGCCATTTTGGAAACTATACTACATTTTTCCTAATATATGAAAGTGTTACTTCATAATAAATCACTACTATTATTTGGACTTTTATTACCTGCGGCCCTAAGGCAATATATGACAAATTAATAAATTTAATTTAACTCTATTCAAACCTATTTGTACTTTTGGAACATATATATTTGAGTAACAATGATAAATATGAACAACAAACCTATAAAAAAATTATCTTTTAAGGTGTAAGGGAAAAATAAAACACATGTACGAGTATTTCAAATTAAAAAAATTTGATTCGACTTAAACCTTTACAAGTCATTATTGTCAAATAAACATGCAACATTTTTTTTAGTGAAGAACATAATGTCTAATGTAGTACAAAAATTTGTTGTCATCTTTAGATGTTATGTATAAAGTAGATAAAAAAAATTATTTATGTTATTTATTTAATAAGAAGGGTCTTGTAAATTAGGAAGAGCAAAGGCTGACAACACAGCAATCACATTTAATATATTTGTATACGGCTTTAAAATGGATAACTTGCATATTCTTCGTAAGCTGTTCTGAAATTTACTTTCTTCTAGTAAGTTAATACCACTAATACTGCTTTCATATCCTGTATATATTAAGCTGACTAAACCATCAGGTAGTCACTCTAATAAATATTCAATAGTATTTGCTTTTTTATACTCGGGCCAAGTTAGCGCTCGTTAAATGACTTCATTGGGTTTTTGAATTTCATTTCTTAGCAATCTATGATTACCCTTTTATACTTATGGTAAAACACTAGAAGTAACTTTTTTTATTGTGCTTTTGGTTAAAAGGTTTAATGAATAAATGTCATTATCATAATTTTCCTCACTTGGAAATAATAATTTTTAATAATGTCTGGCCAGATATAGGTGGTTTGCAGCACTTTACTTCAGACAATTTATTGGGAGATGTTGCAGTTGATTGGTGGTGGGCAGCAGGTTTAATCAGTGAAGATATACTTAACATCTTTCAGTTTTACCAAACTGGACCTATTTACTTCTATGGTGCTTTGGTATATGAATACTTGTGTTATTTTGTTGACATAATGTTGTTCTAGTTGACAGGTCACATTTTGATGTGGCTGAGCATGCACTGCTTTGTATTATGTTGCACAACTTTTACTGCCTTATCAATCTCGTTGTCAAGAGGAGAACAGGGTAGTACCTACACAACAGTTCTCATTAAGTAACCTCTGAAAGCAACAAATTTTAATTAGGTACTCAGTAAATTCAAGTAAAAGTTGTTTAGATAAATATATTCATTATTATGAAACTGGAATAGTTTGTATTACATACTTTTTAAATAATATTCAATTACATCATGACATCATTATTCAATTGGACATAAGTACAAAAATCATCTAGTGTCAGTGTATTACTTAGATTAAATCAAAAAGGCGTGAATGGTCAAGTTTTCTCTACGTCTGGCGTTAAAATTTGGTTGGTCGGCTGCAGTCAGTTTTCATTCTAACTGAAAGATAAAAATTTTATTAATGATTTTACATACAACATAAAAACTTCTATTTTGTTTAAGTTGAAACTGAAGTACCTACACAGATTGAGTTATTCATTTATAGTACTTACATTAATGTGATTTTCGCAAAAATACATTTGAGTTTCAGTAAGTAGATAGTTACAGGATTTCTTTAAGCGAGTGTTAATCAATTTTAAGCGAGAGTTATTTCGCATGTCTATCTATATCACTGGGTACGGCTAATCCACAGCCACAGCTTTCCTGGAGTCTTTGAAGAGGTAATTCCTGTTCTATTTTCCCGTTCCATATACTACAGTTTTACTATATTTTGTGATATTTAATAAAAAGCATTGTTTTTGTGAGGTTATTTCGCCTCGGTGCTTTGTTTACTATAAGACTGACGTCATTTGATGTATGCCACAGATAATCAATAGACTATCATGGCTGACCGTGTTTTCGGTCCAAAATTGAAAATCTTAATTTAAAATAGATTTTTTGCACTTTTTAGGCATCGAAAAAAATTATATTCATGTGCTATGGTCTAATACAACAATTATGAACATTTTAAGCCCTACTTTAAAAAAGGGTCAACTACCCTATTGAATGAATAATGACGAGAATAGTAACTAAAGTGCTTAAAATTTCAAAAATACTCACTTTTTGAAAAAAACGTTTAGTGTGGCAATATAACACTATAAACTATCATAAACCATACATAATAATGTAGCCCAATTCTTCTAGTTTATTTTGATATAGAACACTCTACGAAAATACTAATACAGACTAAGTAAGTACGCAATAAATCTCATCGGTCATGGAGTAAGAAACGTATGGATACGGCCAAGTAAGTTAAACCGCAGACTATGACAAATTTATTTCAATCTAAGACTAAAAATAAATTGGACATGACCTGTCAACTTATGAAAGAGACTATTGACAAAGGAATAAAGCCATAGAGAAAATATTTTATTTTTCGCGATTTTTTTATCACACCGCGCGGTTTTACGCAAAGGGAACTGGGTACCATAGTACCCAGGTCGATCGAGAAGAGCGAGATTTTGGGGACTATAGTCCCCACGGACGTTCCAGTGGCTAAGTAAGTACGCAATAAATCTCATCGGTCATGGAGTAAGAAACGTATGGATACGGCCAAGTAAGTTAAACCGCAGACTATGACAAATTTATTTCAATCTAAGACTAAAAATAAATTGGACATGACCTGTCAACTTATGAAAGAGACTATTGACAAAGGAATAAAGCCATAGAGAAAATATTTTATTTTTCGCGATTTTTTTATCACACCGCGCGGTTTTACGCAAAGGGAACTGGGTACCATAGTACCCAGGTCGATCGAGAAGATCGAGATTTTGGGGACTATAGTCCCCACGGACGTTCCAGTGGGTAAAAGAATGAGTAATATTTTAAGAACAAAAGAATTAAAAACACATCAGTGTGAGTCGAACTGTTTCAACAATATTTAAAACTTTTGTGGTTTCGCCAATATCTTGAACAGAATGTTAATGCCAATTCCTTTTTTGTAATAACTTAACACCGCATCGTGTAAGCTAAACAATAAATAACTAATATAAATTACTTTTATTAAAAAATGTTAAATATTGCGATAATATTTAGGTTAGGTACATACCATGTGGTCACCCTACTACAATGACAACGAAAATTACTGACATTGACAAAGAATCATTGTTGCAATATAACATTTTTTGAATACTACCACTAGAATATTTCCTGGACGTAAAATCTTAGTGTTATAATTATTAATATTAGGCTAACATGGTAATTTAATTTATTTTATGTTATAATTATTACAAAAAAAAACAATTTAGGTATTTTGGGCGTTAAAAGTAATTAAAATAAACAATAATAAAAAATCTTCATCTACCAATAGTTGCTTCAAAACTACTAAATTATAAAATATACAACAGTAGCAACACTGTGGGAAAGGGATAACAGGTACAGTTATTGCTATCTCTCTCGGCACACTTTTGCACTTTCAAGTGTTTAGTCTTTATTCAGATATAAATAAAGTCCAAAGAACAACAATATTTTGAAGAACTCATTCCATGGTCTGTGCTCTGTCTGTGAGACAAACATAATCATGGCTCAAAGGCCTAGAAGCCAAGCCAAAAATATTATTTAAAAAAAAACAAACATAATCTGTGTCTGGCAGTGTTGCCATATATACAGATTTCTCCGTATTTATCTTAGATAAAGAATGAATAGATAGGACGTGACCGTATACCCGTAAGGGACAGACATATATGACGTCATACCTGCCTAAAGTAGATGGGTATACCAGTGTTGCTTTAAGTTTTACCCTACTTTATGTTTATAGTGGTAAAAAGGTTGGTTGATCTACGTATTTTTATTGAGACATTTTAATGAGCGCCCTTCGCTCAACAATAAGTATGTCTCAAAAAATAAAAGTGGGAGGAAGTTGCGAATTTTTTTATTGTATTCTTCATTCAACCTTCGCAGTCTAAAGTTATTTACACTTTTAAATAAAACTACACTTTTCGGATTTACTCGAGTATATTTAGTTTTAAAACATTTTACTTAATTATTTAAGCTATTATGTAAACATCTTTACAAATATAAGAAAAAATATTAGGAATCATCATCAGCCCACACGCGTCCACTGCTGGACATAGGCCTCTCCAAGTGCTCGCCACTGAGTACGATCCGCGACCACTCACTTCCAGCTTTTGCCAGCTAGGTACCTTGCGAAGATCGACGCTCGATTAAGAATACAGCGGGCAATATCATTGTTTTTTCTTTATCTCTGCAATTTATTTAAAATCCAATATTTATACATTTACTAAATATATGTGAAGATTTAGAAAATGTATAAATATAAAATTTTTAATAAACATTTTCTAAAATTAGATTTCAATAACTCCGTTATTGTCATCGAATACAGCGTATTAGCAATGAATTCGCGTATTTAAATATTTTTTACAAATACATTTCATCAAAAGCGGGTAGTGATTATGCGTAAACTCTTCAGTAAAAAAATTTATTTAACAATTTTTGTAAGCATTGGTGCAAAAGGGAATGTATGTACTTAATAATATTTTCAGAAAATCTCTATTGGTTTCTCCTACAGTATCTAAAATGTCCAACCGCTCATTTTGCATCATTAACTTACACTTCAAATCACTTAACACATTTTCAAGTTTGGCTACTTTTTTCCCAATCGTCTAAGCGATTCACGCACTGCCCGTAGTTTTTTACTTGATGATTGTTTCAAACGCAGCATTTGAAGCCGCATTTTTCTCTTTCGGGGCGTATTCAAATTTGAACCGAAACCCAACAACGATGCGTCCTGAAACAATATGTATACAGGTTAAAAATAAAAGCAGGTGCTAATTTTACAACATTAAAAATAATAATTAAGAAATTTGTAAACTGTATCTGTACTAATGGTCAGACTTGTTATATAAATAGGAAATGTCCAAAATCAAACCATTAATAATATTTTTGGCCATTTCAAAATAGTAGAAAAGAATTTGGTACCTACCCATGTTAACATACTCTTATAAAAAATTTGGTGTCATTAATCCAAAACTGTAAAATTAATTTTGAAATCCCTTATACAAATAGTTGGGTATGTGAAAAATAAATATAGGTTTCGGCTTGATAGGGTATTTACTTTGTAGATATAATATGTATAAGTTACTGACCTGTAAAAAAAGTTAGGAATAGCACCACTCCCAAGAAAAGTGCCTTTTTTGTTTTTCTGAATCCACTGTTGTTCAAAATGCTTAGAACACATTCGGGTATGCTTGGTTGGCTGCCAATTCAATCGACCAGTAGCTTTAACCCAACTGTTTCGAGTAATTATCTCCGAAGGAAATCTGTTAAATACAGACAAACAAGCAAATAGAAAGTTTCACTTCAAAAGAATTACCTTTGTTATCTAAAATGCTCAAAATTTTATACTTAAATATGTCAGTATTAATGTAACACAGAAACTAATATGTGAGTTCCCTTTAACGTAACAAATTACCTACGAATCAAGGAAAAATTGTCGTAGCGACTGGTATCATTATAACCCGGCAAAATGTTATACGCGTTGGTTGTATAGGTGACCTTATTGAATGGCGACATTCTTAACTTATTAGGTTAATAGTAACCTTATAATTAGTTTGAAATTTCATGTTTAATCCCATAATATGATTGAGAACCATAGTAGAAGGATAAAATATTGCAATATAACTTGTATTTATAATTTAAAAAATAGTTTTGGCGCTTAATATTGACACAATTTAGGTCTTACCTGTAAAGGTTATATTTTCCTGTTTTCTAGCACTATAACTATTACAACCTAAAGCGGAGCAGTGCACCAAGATTTAAATGTTCAAATAGTTCACAATTACACTAATTAAACTGTTAAATAATTGCACAGTGAGCTATACTTCACACAACAAATTTCATCCACGTATTTGTTTAGCACCAGACGCTGGTGATAAACAATCCCCATTACCAGTTCCACCTATATACGGTGACAAAGACAAAAAAAAATGATGCCGTCTTCTTCTTTCCTTTGGCAATGTGTATAAGTTTATCTCTTTTCCTCATGTTTGACGGCTTTTATAGCCCATCTATTTCATTCTATATCTATGGTATTTATCATGGAACTAATTGAATTATTAGTTCCATGGTATTTATACAGATTTTCGATGTGTAATACAGATTAGCACTGGATACAGATTTATATACAGAATTTTCTAACTACACAGTCCGACCGAAGAAAAGTCTGAACGCAGACCACGGTAGCCGTCAGACTCCTATATGCGTACAAACGATCCGATTTCACATGGTTCCTCGGCCCTTCCGACTTTTTGTATATGATTTTTCTTTGCGCTGTTGTTCCTTATTTTGTACTCGCCGTCCGATTAGCTAGCGGCTACGATCTGCGGTCGGGCGTTACTTTAGTCAGACCGTGTTTAGCGGCTATAAAAAAATGAAGCAAAATTATATGTCTACCGTATCGTACCGTACCGTATTACACAAGATAATTTGTTGCAAATGTTTGAATTTTAAATAAGATTTTGTTTTAATCCGTTGTTTTCAATTTTACTATGTATACTTACAGAACATACGTACGGCATTTTTTGTGTATATCTTTATTTAATACTAGCTGTGCCAGCGACTTCGTCCGCGTGAAATAGTAACTTTTGTTGAGGTTGATAAAAAGTAGCCTATGTTATACCTTATATAATTAGCTATCTATTAGTGAAAGTCCCGTCAAAATCGGTCAAGCCGTTCCGGAGATAGCGGGAACAAACAGACAAACAAAAAATCTTTAAATTGTGTTTTTGTTATTGGTACCCGATATAAATTCATACCCATTTAGTAAAAACTTATTATTTTGACATTACAAACAGACACTTCAATTTTATTTATTTGTATAGATACCTACGATAGTCAAACCTGATCACATTAAACTATTATCCCTTGTTTTTTAAAAGAATCAATAATGATGATGATTAATATTCTATATTGGTTTATTTGATTATACAGACTTGAAGTTAAAATAACATACAGATTTTATACAGATTTTAGCAGTTTCTACTACAGATAAAAGGTTCAAGGCATCTGGCAACACTGGTGTCTGGTCTGTGAGTGACTGTCTGTAGAAATTATAGGTTTTTTCAGTTTTTGTTTTTTCTGTAAGTTGGATTTGTGAGTTTTATTATGATAAGAAAAATACTATTTTTATGAAAAACATCAATTCTAGCATCATGATAAAATGTTTGTTTTGTTGATATTATTTTTTCAAGCGTGATCCAGGGTCCGTGCAGATTCGGTTTCGGTGTTTTGCAGGTAGGTACCTACTTCTAATAATTCTAAATAATTAGCTATCTATTAGTGAAAGTCCTGTCAAAATCGGTCCAGTCGTTCCAGAGATTAGCGGGAACAAACAGACAGACAAAAAAAAATTTAATTGTGTTTTTGTTATTGGTATTCCATAAACATTCATACCCATTTAGTAAAAACTTGTTATTTTGACATTACAATCAGACACTTCAATTTTATTTATTTGTATAGATATAGATTTAGTAAAAACTTGTTATTTTGACATTACAAACAGACACTTTAATTTTATTTATTTGTATAGATTTCTAGGTAATCTATACTAATATTATAAAGAGGAAAGATTTGATTGTTTGTTTGTTTGTATTGAATAGGCTTCGAAACTACTGAAGCGATTTTGATGAAAGTTGGTATAGGGATAGTTCGAGACCAGAGGAAGGACATAGGGTACCTAATTTTCCTACGGGAAAAAAAATCCTACAGGAAAACAAAAATAAAAACAAAAACTTTGCTGGTGAAGTCGGGAGCGGAAAGCTAGTAAGTAATAATTGAATAAAATATTATGTGAAATTGGTAATTAGAACACTGAATTATTATTATTAGTCTAGTAGTAGACTTTTAAATGTGTGTTTTGCGGATTTTTCTGTTAAAAAGGTGTGTAGTATTTTTAGTAATTACAAACCTTTTTGAAGACTTAGTTAGTTTTTAAATATTTTTTTTTAACAAGATGCGAACAAGGTTCCCTTTGCCGCGCTGCAAACGTTTTTTCTTAATTTTTCTTAAGTTTTAAGCTGAGCTTTGCCGAGTTAGTATGACAAGAGTCCTTGTGAGTGTTTAGTGAATTGGAGTTATCCCGATTCCAGCGGCTCTACCGACCGCCTATCTAAGGCGGCCATCTTTCTAATAAGTCAATGCGGGACACCCACCCCTTTCCACAAGAAGACTGAAGATGTGTTGTTGGTACACTTAAATTAGTAACAAGCAACACTACTAGTGAAGTACTACTGAAGTCGCACAGACACACTCGCTTGATGATGCGCTGCGGCATGTAGTGTATAATGTACCTATAGGTATGTACTGGACTACTATCTAAGTACGATACGTCTCGTCGTTCGTAGTTTTGACGTGAAACACTAGTATATGCGAGCGAGACAGTGGGAAACGTATCTACATCTACAAAAAAAGATAGGAATGCGGGATATGTGGGACGCATTAGACGATTTGCGGGACTATTTTATTAAATATTGCAATGCGGCAGTACAACTGTCATTACGGGATGGTCTCGCAGAATGCGGGATGGTTGACAGCCTTACCCCTATCTCAAAGAGATCGCTATCGCTTTAGTGACATTAGAAAAGGCGGTAGCCCTCCAGGTTGCCCCCCAATAGAGCAAACTACAGGATATGAGAAAAGGTTTGGTGATGTAAACATCATTCAGTAATCAGTAGTGGCTCACTTATCAACAGGATGTCTCATATTCTATATCTAAATCCATTGACATACTAAATACACGTCTTAATAGAAAAGTATGATGAGTGACATTCTCAAGACTCTTTAAAGAGTACAAGATACTGCAACTATGAGTGGCATACTAAAAAAACTTCATTAGACTTATTTTAATAATCCTATTAAGTAAATACTGCTACTTTGTTGTGTGTACATACTAAATTATATTTATTTATTTTCTCTGTTATAGTCAGTAATCAAACGAAGCTCGAAAATATTTCTACCAGCTTTATGTTTATTTTACTTGTGGTCGGTACTTAATTAATGCCAACTGTAACTTAATTAATTCAGACAGATAAATTCCAACTTAAATTTTATATTTAGAATTCCTTATATGATCTGCTCCGACAATATGAACAAATTTAATATAATCAGTAAAGCCTTCAAGGGACACACATGTTTTTGGATAGAAACCATAAAATTAAAATGAACAGCAATATTCTATTGCAATGTTTGAATTAACAACTAAAAATTGACTATTTTCTAGGCAATTTTTAAAATTTTTGTCTTCATGTTTATCTTATTTCATTATTTCCTACGTATATTTAAGCCAGCTCATAAATTCAAGACACTGTATTGTATATTCACTATGCAGAATGCATAAACCCGTTTTATGAGGTTTATACTCCAGCATTTGCCTTCTATTTTACAACATTGTTACAGGTGATGCTTGTAGCTTTGGACTTTATTTCAATATGGCTGGTCCACTATTATTTCTAGTGATATTTTACCTTCTTTAATAGTGTTAAAGTGATACTGAACAGTTAATAATATTAAACTGGTGCCTTTGTGATCACCTGGTTCGGGGAAATCTGAGGTTTGGTTACCCATGGTGGTAGAATGCGTTCTACTAGGTTTATGTGTGGCTCAGCAGGGGGAATGTTACCCCAGCTGGGCACACATATCTCTGTGCGAGGTTTCATATAATTTCATACAACGAATTCCAAAAATGCGCAAATTGTACTCACTTTGCATTATGATTATTACTCTCATGGTCGCACGCTACTTACCTGTTTCCACCTGGTCCGTGGCGGGAGAGGCTGGTAATCTATAATACATATGATATAATGGTCATCAATAACACAGCGATAAATCGCTTTATCTTATCGAGATTTGGTGGTCATGCATGGGCGACCAAACTCACGCGTAACAAGCAACGATATGACGTTACGTACTTAGTTTGATCCCCAGACTTTGAGATCTTTCCTGTCTCTAGTCGGGTTTCTTCTTAGAGTTAGAAACCATTTAGATTATTTTTATCAATATACTTTATTTTTATATTAATTGCTTATCGACAAGGTTCAATTAATACTTGAAAACTTATAAAAATTACCGATGGTACATTAGGCGCCGCCTGCAGGGCAACCATTACAATTTTCATCGCGACCATTACGGGCAAAATACATGCAGTCGCCGAAAATATACGCGCGTTGCGTCACCGGCCAACATTTTCCTCATTCCACACGGAAATGACATCTTTACTATTACTAATAGTGTCCTATTTCCTGCCTATATTTAGATTAAACCCTTGTCACGGTACAAGATAGGATGATGTCTTTAGAATGTATAACGAAAGATGTCTATCTCTGCAAATATGGTTTCTGGTAATCACCCAAAATCTTGTTTCTTTGCAAAAGGAGAATCGTCAGTATGATCAAATAACATGTTATCAGGGGTGGATTTTTGTACACGTACAATACTTCTCAAGGCTTGTGTAGTTCAGAGTTACGTTCAAGAACCAAAATAGTGGAATTTATGGAAAGGTTGCGTCAATATTTCATAGCAATAGCCCGCGATTTATGCCAGAATCTGGTATACCTTAATCAATCTAAATGTATTGAATCTACTCGTAGTAGGTAATCTATTAATTGCTACTAACTATTACTACTACTATTACTAATATTATTTTAGTACTAGCTATGCAAGTTATGTGTCGTCGGTGGCGCTGTGGACCCGGCACTTGCCTTTCAGTCGGGAGATCCGGCCGGAGTTGAATCCTGCCTTGTACCAATGTTTTTGTCTTTCGAATTGCATATTGTACATGTCTGACGCTCCTACGGTGGAGAGAAACATTGTGAGGCAATCTGCACACATCTGCGAAGGCTCTAGCCCGGGTGGGGACATACAGGGTGTCTCAGAAACAATGGATAAACCTTTAACTGTTGATAGGTTTCGTCGAGACCTCTCTAATCTCAAATTTTGACTTTAGTAAAAATATCTCGGTTTTCAAGATATTTGATAGTTTATGATTTTTTTTAAAAATGCCACTTTTGGTTGGTTTTTAATGTGCCATTTTTACAAATACGGACTTTTTCTGATTCAGGTTTTTTTAGCTTCTAACGGAATAGTTCAGCTATCAATAACAGTGGTTAAAATTGAGCTAGCTAATCACGAAGTGCTTGGAAAAAACAATGTTCCAAAAAAAATTAAACAAGAAATTATTTTTCTTCGTGTTTGGTCTGCTACCATGTAAAAAAAATGTATGACGCTCATCCTGCCCATTATCTTAAAAAAATGCTTAGTTATTCTAGTTTCATAAAAGGTATGATAAACTTATGCTTAATGTATCTCTGAACTTTTATTACTGCTTGAATAGCAAATGGTATGAAAATTTTAAAAAGATTGTTTGTCGGATTAATTATTTTTCGGATTAATTTTATTCGGTTAATTTAGTTTTCCAGTATTAAGTTTATGCTTTCTTGACTTTCTGACTGGTTGAATAGCAAATAAAATGAAAATTTGAAAAAAAAAGGTTTTTTTTCCACTAATAAGCACTTAAAGCTTATTTGTAAACATTCGTTTGCGAGTCACAGAGTTGAGAAACGTGTTTGTTTAACGTGAGCTTCGATGATTTTAAACGACATTTTGCTGTGATTTTGGACTTGACTAGCTTTGCGATTCGGATATTGTTTGTGCTGTGAAACCTATTGACAACTGGTGATCATATGGACTTGGCTAGCTTTACGATTTGGATATTGTTTGTGCTGTGAAACCTAACTGACAACCAATACATAACACTGAACATGCCTAGACATCAGTACACGTCGCGCGAATATGCAAACATGCATTTCGTTTATGGCGAATGTCGAGGAAATGCTAACGCTGCTGCTCGTCTGTACGCAGAGAGGTAAGATTATTTATTTTCTCTTTAATTCAATCAATCTTATTTTTTTTTAAATCACACACATTTATTGCAACTTTAGTTAAACGTATCAGGATGGGTCTTACATTATGTTATCCTTCTAAAAATAGTCACACGCCGTGTTTAATTAGATTTTAAAATTAAATGAATTAGTAAATTTAATAACGTCATTTTTTGTATTAGGTACCCCAACGCACGTCACCCGGACTATCGAGTTTTTGCTCGGGTACATAATTCTTACTGCGAAGGGAGGCTTCCAGGAAGAGGCATTGGTGGTGCAGGGCCAGGAAGACCAGAAAGAAACGACGATGAAGAAGTAGTAGTCCTCGACGAAATAAAAGAAGATTCAACACGTTCTGTGCGTGGAATTGCACGTCGAACCGGCATTAATAGAAGCAAAGTGCATCGCATATTGAAAAAATGCCTTTTGCACCCTTTCCATATTCAAAGGGTCCAAACTCTACAGCCTGCTGACTATCCGCGCAGGATTGCATTCTGCAGAATCATGTTAAATAAAATAAGGGAGGACCCGCAATTTTTCAATAAAATTTTATGGACGGATGAATCCTCATGCCGGAGAGATGGATATTTCAACATCCACAATCTACATAGCTGGCAAGTTGAAAACCCACATTTGATGAGGGAAGATCGGTCCCAAGTTCAATTTAAAGTTAACTTGTGGACTGGGATTATTGACGGACAGGTGATCGGGCCATATGAACTTCCAGCTACACTGAATAGTGAAATTTACCTTAATTTTTTACAAAATGATTTACTCGGCATGCTAGAAGATGTCAATTTAGAAGTGAGGCGGAGAATATGGCTTTAAAATGATGGGTGCCCAGCTCACTATGCAATAGTAGTAAGAAATTATTTAAATCAACACTTCCCACAAAGGTGGATAGGCCGGCTCGGCCCTATTTTATGGCCGCCCAGATCGCCGGATCTAAATCCCTTGGATTTTTTTTATTGGGGATGTCTGAAAGACCTTGTCTACGCGAGGCCAGTATCCTCAATAACAGAGTTGCGTACTCGTATACAAAATGCAGCTGCACACATAAAAACGTCTGGTTACGCGCGCCGCATCAAACTTTCTTTTATAAAAAGATGTAGGGCGTGTATCAGAGCGCAAGGACGCCAATTCGAACATTTATTGTAAATTTAATAAAAAATTAAAATTTCATGTTGTTTTATTTCAAATTCTTTATTCAAACTAAGAATTAATAACTATTCCGAAAAAAATCTTTTTAAAATTTCATACCATTTGCTATTCAAGCAGTAATAAAATTTAAGAGATACATTAAGCATAGGTTATCATACCTTTTTTGAAACTAGAATAACTAAGCATTTTTTTAAGATAATGGGCACGATGAGCGTCATACATTTTTTTTACATGGTAGCTGACCAAACACGAAGAAAAATAATTTCTTGTTTAATTTTTTTTTGGAACATTGTTTTTTCCAAGCACTTCGTGATTAGCTAGCTCAATTTTAACCACTGTTATTGATAGCTGAACTATTCCGTTAGAAGCTAAAAAAAACTGAATCAGAAAAAGTCCGTATTTGTAAAAATGGCACATTAAAAACCAACCAAAAGTGGCATTTTTAAAAAAAATCATAAACTATCAAATATCTTGAAAACCGAGATATTTTTACTAAAGTCAAAATTTGAGATTAGAGAGGTCTCGACGAAACCTATCAACAGTTAAAGGTTTATCCATTGTTTCTGAGACACCCTGTATATGAGCAATGTTGATGACTGCAGTTTCCTTATTTTTTGGATGGGAATTTCTTAGCTTCCTATATGAATTTTGACGCCTACTAAAGCCAACGAACCTCTGTATCGAAATTCACCAAAGCTAAAAATAAATACCGATTGTCGATAGCATAAATCCAAACAGTTATCCGCACCCTTTAAACTTTCTAAAAGTATCGATACGTGCGTGGTACTCTATAATTCATATACTTACCCACATTCTTGGAGTAACGTGAATTGATTCCTATAACAAATTTTTTATATATTTACGACAGGGAATCTCTTTTCTATCATCTAACTTGATGGTAAGTGACTATAAGGCCACAGATGACAGCAGGCGAATATAAAGATTCCTCAACAACCTCGGAGTAGGTACATTACATATCATACCGCTGGAGGAGTTATTGCTTCGCTAGAATTTCTGCACGACAGGGACGGATGAACGTACACGTAGGTGATTGGACAAAACATTGACTATTTCATAGTCACACAAAAAAAAATACTTACTCGAAGTCAAGAAGCAAGGAAATGGCTATGTTACCTACAATTACGAGAAAACAATAATGTTCACTGTCATCATAATCAGTACACGTTCGTCCACTGCTGTATATGCGCTCTCCTATGGCATGCCTCTCATCTCGGTCTCCGGTCAACCTCATCCAAGCGCTTCCAGCTACTTTACGTATGTCCCATACAGTCCTACACAAACACAACGTCAAGACACGGACGCCACTATAAACACTATACTAAGATACGAAACTGAGACGTGGCCGCTTACAATGGGTCTCATAAGAAGGCTTAAAGGGCAATGCAGAGGGCTATGCTCGGGGTTCCTCTACGTGATCACGTCAGAAATGATGAGATACGTAGAAGAACTAGAGTTATGAAAAAATGCAAATCATCGAACGTCGGCTCTCACAAATGTGACCAGCACAATAATGTTACATTGTTATTAGGTCGACAAACATACATGAAACTGTAGTAGTTAACCCTAGATACGCCAATGCCTCCAAAGCTACATATCCGCTTCGAGTCTTTTCATCTACAAGGAGGCGGTTATGCTTCGCCTACAATCTATTCATCTCAGTAAATCATGAAGTTTTCGCAAATCGATAACAGTCTCTATTTTCGTACGTTACCGTTTTGCAAATAATCGGATAACGGCACGCTAAAAGCATATCGTGCCTTTTGATCATCAATGTTGTCCGTGACAAATTGTTTGGTTTCCGTGCTAAATTGGACCCGAACACCTTCCATACGCATGATATACAAACAGGAACATTGGTGGCAATTCTGTTGGCACTAATTCGATTAAACTAAACTAAATTTAGTGTTAGTGCTGTCAAATTGTGTTTTCGGTTAAAATTTTCTAACAAAAAACTTAATTTAGTTTAGTCTATTCCAACAAATGCCAACAGAATTGACACCATTGTCTGTATGGGTTGAACTACAGCTACCGACGCGCGACGCGGCGCGCTATTTTACTAATAGTGCGCCGGCGAGCGCGTGGCACTCTTGACTTGTGGATGGTGAAGATGATCAAGATGATGATGACAGATGAAGCTTGTCGGCGCAAAAGTATAACTATCTGTTGATATTTCTAGTTGTTTTTAATAGAGGCGGCCACCTTGTTTTTATAGGCGCCGCTGTAACGCGTTTTACTTTACGCAATTGGCAGCAAATGCGATTTTATTTAGTACTAGCTGTGCCCGCGACTTCGACCGCGTGGTATAGTAACTTTTGGCAGCATTTTGATTTTTATAGGCAATATTTTTAAGATCTTGATAGAAAGCAGCCTATGTTATACCTTATATAATTAGCTATCTATTAGTGAAAGTCCCGTCAAAATCCGTCCAGCCGTTCCGGAGATTAACGGGAACAAACAGACAGACAGACAATTTTTGTTAAAATTGTGTTTTTGTTATTGCTACCCGATATACATTCATACCTATTTAGTAAAAACTTGTTATTTTGACATTACAAACAGACACTTCAATTTTATTTATTTGTATAGATGTATATAATAGATTTATAGATGTATAGTGGGCCTGGCAGACGTTGTCCTGCTCCTGCCCGATTCCAGCGCCACCTACCGGGTCTAACTTTACGTTTAAACTTTCCTTGGAGCTGTTCAAATACACCCAGAAAAATTTGTAAGAATCGGTCGAGCCGTTCTTGAGTTTTAGCGAAACTAACACACAGCGTTTCATTTTTATATACGAGTATGAGAGAAGATATTTCGTTTTGGTGCCTAAGTTCTTGACAATCTTGCTGTGCAGCTAAAAATGTCATACTTATAAACGGAAATACGCTTCTATTATAGGTATTACGTGCATTGCAATGAAATGAGAGAGAATGTATCTATGATAACGATTTAAATTAATGATTGAATGAATAAATATATAAATAACAACAAATAACAGATACATACACAGAAGGCGGCCTTATAACTGAAATAGCAACTTTTGCTGGGAAAACCTTAGAGCATGAGAATAGTTTGAAAAGTATAATAATATAGAGTGGGAAGTAAATAACGTAACACATACGTGTGCTTAATATAGACTTATTACATTCATATTATAAATTAATAAACATATACATATTTTATAATTTACAATAAATATATTACAAAAAGGTATGTCAAGGAGTTTTATAACAAGCTTTTTAATCTAAAGCCCTCTTATAAAGCGGCTCGAACGGGGCTACTTAGTAGACCTAACTCTCGCTCGGAACACAATTCACAGATACTATCATCTCAAGTGGGTATTTCAGTTAGAATCGATACAAAGCTTAGATCGTTTATTTTTAAAGTTAGTAAAACTATATCACTTTAAACATTATTCAATGTTATTTGTTTTAAAACAATGATTGGCTTGCGTAATAATAAATCTTGAATCGACAGATATTTTAATTCAAACAGGTAAGTACGGTAGGTACCCGTATGTAATTATGTCGCGGAATTAATTGCTGTTATACTGCTAGCTACCGGCTTTATAAAACAGCTGATTTAATCGCGCTATGAAACTAAAAATGCCATGCCATAAATAAACGGTTACGCCTCGGAACTATTATTCATTTGTGACGAAATTAAAAACACATTTTTAGGAATTGTGGTAAACCCACTGGACAACAGAGTGTCACACCCACCCTGGAAGCTGAACTGAGAATTATCCAGTGACGGGCAGATGAAAAAGATTTATCATCCTTCATCTCTTTTCAACATATTTTTTTAACATGATTTCTTATTAAGTTCTTTTAAAACGTTCAAATTTATTGATAAGGAGAATGGGCACAAGAAACTTATCAGTATTATCAGAAGAATCTATACCTATTTATAATAAATTATTGAAATCGCTATCACACACAATAATTTATGTTTTTCGTGAATAGATTATACCTACATGATAACATTTCATTTGTAGCGAGTGATGTCTACTGTGTGTCTGTCTACGAATCAACAACAAACATTCAAATAATCATTGACTTTATAATAACTTTTCGTCGAACGTCTTTTTATATTCGCTTTAAACTTTTTAATAGACAAATCGGCAACACTTTGTGGAAGCTTCTAATAAAAAGGCAAATGCATTGCCCCCTCGAATCATACCACATAAAAGTATCCTCTTTGCTGATGATATATCGGTGGTAGTGACAACGGAAGGCAACAAATCTTTAGAGGACCATATAGATGACGTAAACAAAACTATTTCATTAATAATTAATTGGCTAAAATATTTAAATCTGAAAATTAATATTGATAAAACACACTTTATAAATTTTACCAATTTAAAACAATCTATGAATATAAATTATCAAGGTCAAACTCTAATTAATCCAAAAAATGTCAAATTCCTAGGTATACATATTGACAATAAGCTGGACTGGAAACTACATGTTGATAATGTGTGTAATAAAGTAAATGGCTTTTCCTTTGCACTTTATAAATTAACAAAAGTTGCATCAATAAATGCTGCTCTTACAGCGTACTTTGCTTATGTTGAGTCTATACTGCGATATGGTATCATCCTTTGGGGAAACAGCACAGACATTCAGAGACTTTTTATTGCTCAGAAAAAATGTCTTCGAGCCATCTACGGCATGGAAGCAGACGAATCATGTAAACCTTTATTCGCACAAATAAAGTTACTACCACTACCGTGCCTTTATATATTCGAAGTGGCAAAATTTGTAAGACAAAATCCCAATTATTTTAAAACAGCAAAGGATGTATACTATAGAAACACGAGAAACAGCAAGAGACTGGTTCTTGATACAGTCCCAAAAAGTGCGCGTTTTAAAAAAAACTGTTTTTATATGAGTATGATCATATATAATAAAATTCCACAAGAAATAAAAGACATGTCATTCAATCAGTTTAAAAAAACACTACGAAGTTGGCTAGTTAAACGGACATTTTACACAATAAAAGAATTTCTTGATTATAGGGGTTGACTAATGTTATATCTACCTTATCTTATTACTTTAAAATGACATTGTTTTTACTAGAAAATAAATAAATAACATTATTTAATTGTATTTAAACTATGAATCTTAAGAACAATTATTGTAAATCAAATTCACTTTAACTTTAGGACTAACATATTTGTGTGCTATTGAAAATGGCGAATGGGATTGAGCGAATTGACTGTAAACATCTATTTCTGTTGTACCCTATTCAAATGCAAATAAAGTATTCTATTCTATTCCTAAAGGAACCGCATAGGTTATTAAAGCTCGTGCTTTGGAAAGGAAAAAAATTGTTTAACTTTGAAAAAATAGAAATCATAAATCTATTTTTTTGCCGCAAGCAAGCAACGTGGCAAGGCCCAAGCCCAAGCTACCGGTGGTTAACAGACAGGGGAATCTCTGGACATTATGCCACAAAGCTGTGATTATGCGCTGTATGAAGAATACCTTCTGTATCCGACCCTTGATCTATCCGTCAATTATTATTATTATTATATGCAAGTTTGTTTTTATTTTGAAAAAGGTGTAATCATAAAAAGCCTGGTATGAACTAAACGCTTATATCGTATTCTTATTGTTTTTTACAAAACCAGTTTAACCTTTATAATGTAACCTTTCCTCGCTTTCTTGCTTATAGTCGTCGCCTCCGCGCGGCACTGTCGACCTGGATTTATGACTTATTGTTAGAAACTGCCTGTGCCTATTAATATTATTTGTAGGCCCGCAGTTAATCAACGCCTACCTGAATCCGCGATTTTCTGCTGACTACGTTTTAACAGGAAGTTCCTTCGTTTTTAGTTTTTTGAACGTTACTTTGAAGCAAATTTATAGTTAAAAGTACGTAGGACGCAGGTTAATGTTGTAGGTATATTGATCAATGAAATTAATTATTTTATTAATTTATTTTAATCTTAATGATACAAAAATGTTGCACATAGCGAACTTAGCGATATACAATCAAATATCAGCCACAACAAGTCCTCTACGATTACTAATATTATTGAATTTATTATCTTATGTTTTATATCATTGAAAATGTTATGTCAATAACTTTACTACAATTTACTTCTTCATGAAACGTACGGTCTGAAATGAAACGTACTTCTTCATGAGCGTCGGTGGCGCTGTGGTTTCGGCACTTGCCTTCCAATCGGGGGGTCGGGGTTCGAGACCCGCCATGTACCAATGTGTTTTTCGTTTCGAATTTCATATGTACATTTGTCTGACGCTCCTATGGTGAAGGAAAACATCGTGAGGCAACCTGCATACATCTGCGAAGAAATTCAATGATGTATGTGAAGTCGACCAATCCGCACTGGGCCAGCGTGGTTGACTAAGGCCTAATCACCCTAACATAGGGTAGGCTCGAACCCCTCGGTGGGGACGTATATGAGCTGTGATGATGATGATGATGAAACGTACCGATGAATGAATAGAATAGTACACACACATACGTACGTATGTCTCACATGAATTTTCTTAATACATACTTAAATATGCACAAATGATTGTTATATGTCTTTAAAAATTTCACGTTCTCTGTATAGCATTAATTTTACTGAGTATGAAATTCATGTGTTGCATTATTAGCACTTGCATAACAAATGAACACTAAACAATAGTATCATTCAAATAACAGTCGACTTTACTCCTAAGACTTTTGCATACACTAAACTTACGAAAAGTAATTCATTAACACTTAGTAAAACTTTATTGCAAAAATTGTGCATTTGCCCATAAATAAACCTCTAGCTTATGAAGCCTGTACGCTGGCTGGAACAGCAAGTTTATTTTTGTTTCTTGTATTAAAATTGTGAATTTGTAAATTCTGATGACATTTTTCCTACTAATAGGTAATTTGGTCCAACTTAAAAGATAGGATAGTTTTTATCTTAAATATTGACCTCAATATTTATTATTGCGAATTATCTAAGTTGCGTAACCTTCCAGTATATGGCGTTGTGTTTTAATTTCTTTAAGCTAAAGTCTATTCCACGTTGTATCTTATGTTTAATCAATTTTGTTAGAACTGTACTATATTGCTGTGTATTGTTTTGTTTTAAAACCTTTATAAGTGAATCTTAATTTGTCAACATTAAGAAGTTTAGTATAACACTTATCCAACAAGCTATAATTGCTAATCCAATGCAACGTGCGGCCGGGTCAGCTAGTAGGCTATAAAATAAATCAAGTGCTCATATCATAAACAAACAAATTACACATACCACATTATGACACAAACGTCTATACTTACAACCTATTAAGTAACGGCTCGTCTAGGTTGCCGATGTGAAGCATCCATCCTCATTCGACGGGCTATCGAGTCTATTATCGTAGGAGGAACTATTCAAGTGCTTCGTAAATAGATTATTTACACGCTGTTATAGGCGATGTGTTGTTGTGGTTATGTCGTGGAGCCGAGGCACGCAGGAACGCGGATTCGTTGGTTAAAATTAGTAGTGGCATCCTCTGTAGGCTGAAATACCGGACTTGCTTCTTGGAACTGGAATCTCAGATAAGGTTAAGAGGTTAAGAAGACTGGAGAGGAGTGTGTGGCAAGAAGCGTTTTTGCATGCATCGCGGGAGTTCTTGGCTTACATCTCACCTGATGGTAAATGACGGTAAGGCAAGATGGAAGCAAGCTCAACAACTCCTCGATAACTGAGAAATTGGCTATCTTACTTCTATTGTTGGAACACAACCATGTTATTTATTATGGCGACAAAATTAAGTAAGACAGTGCTAACTCAGAAGCGCCAACCAAATCGAGCAGAAAAGCTTATGCCATCACGGCGAATCGAAACCCGCCCCTTGACTGTGTATCAAAAATCAATCGCGATCGCCTTCGATTTTGACAGTCAAAGTACATCCATTGTTATTTTTTATTAGACAATCGACACAGAGTCTTGTATTGACGCCGCAATGATTGGTAAATTCAAAGCGATCGTGATAGATTTTTTTCTTAGAAAATAACCTCCGCGGATCTCAAGATCAATACCGGGTGGTCTCAATCACTAGACCGCGGGCCGGTATTTTTTCACGGAATACGTTACCGTGCCGTGCCTCTATATGTCCTCCGTGGTCAGGCGTTGTGAGAGTCTCCCCTCCACAACGACATACAACAGAGATTCCATTATTTTTGTCTCGTAGACCTCGTAGATTAACGTTTTGAGTAGCCCCACTGATTAGTCAATTTGAGTCTAGTGAATTCATCTACTGTTGCGACAACAACTTGAATTTTCGCAAAACAACTCGACAAAACTGGATAGTGTACAGCGAAAAATTCTTCTGACTACGCTGCACACACGCCAATCACTCCGGATTCCCCAGCGAGGCCCATTAGGGTATGGTGTACACTCATCGTTAGTATCGCACCAACCGACATGAATTATATCTCCGTGTCACTCAGTAGGTGCGATGTACACTCCATGCACCAACCGATATGAATTCTATCTCCATGTCATGCAGTGGATGCGATGTACACTCCATGCACCAACTGATATGAATTCTATCTCCATGTCATGCAGTGGATGCGATGTACATCGATCGATCTCTGTGTCACTCAGTAGGTGCTATGTACATTCCATGCACCAACCGATATGAATTCTATCTCCATGTCATTCAGTGGATGCGATGTAAACTCCATGCACCAACCTATATGAATTCTATCTCCATGTCATGCAGTGGATGCGATGTACACTCCGTGCACCAACCGACATAAATTCTATCAACGTGTCAATCATGTTTAGTCTTTCATTCACATTATGTATTACCCTTAGCCCACTCTGTAAACAACCATTAAACAATAAAAAAAAAACCCGTGTTAAATAACACATTAAATTCCGAAATGTCAACTATATTAATAGAACATGCGCAAAATGATAAATGTGTTATATGTATGAATGAATGAAAGGAAAATAAAATGGTAGCATGCACATTTATACATTTAAAAAAAAATTAAATACTAGAAGTGAAATGCGTTATGACGGAAATTTGAAAATATTTGTTTGCACCTTTCTGATTGGCGGAAAAAAGCGCGATCATTCTGAATCGCATCGTAGACTCGCGAAGTACATAATAATAATAATTCAATTTCATTACTCTGAATAAAACGGCTTTTATGTAAATATGATCACTCTCACCGAGAACCGAATCGGATCGCCGCGCCTACAGGAAGATGTGCGCGCTTTGTATCCGCACCAGTTGGTTAATTGTCTGACGGTCGTTCTTTAGTAATTGCGCGTCAAATTGCGCGTTGGGGAAAGTGTGGCGAAACATAAAAAAAATTATAATCAATCACTCGGAAGCACCTAATGATTTTATCTTTATTTTTACTGAAGACTTCTTGGAGCTTTTCTGTTTTGTCGTTTCTCTTTTTGTCGGTGACGTGATCATAACAATTTTAGGTAACTAAAAAATATGTTTTTATTTATTTTCATTTATATTTTGCAACCTCCGTGGTCTAGTGGTTGGGACCATTGGGTGCTGATCGGGAGGTCCGGGGTTCAATTCCCCACGGGGGCAGAATTTTCTTCTTGGTTTGGTCGGTGGTAGGGCTTCTGAGCCCGACTGGCTAGCTACCACCGTCTTACCTAAGTTCGTCGCAATAATAACAATGTTAATTGCATTGTTGTGCTGTGACAATTAGAGGTAAGATAGCCAGTCCCTCAGCTGTTGAGGAGTCCAGGTGAAGTGATTTAAAGGCACGAGACATAAAAAAAATTGCTCTCGTGTGAAACACAACTTTTCACCTCCTCCAGCAAGAAAAGTGTTAATAGGTCATCATTAGGTAAGAAAATAAATTAAAACAATTTTAAACAAAATGTTTATTATAGCTAACAAACATAACTAAATTAACAATATTAAAACTTGAAATTACTGCAATTTGTCAAATTAAAGGTTTTTGATAATTCTATAAAATATGACAAAAGCACTCAAAATAACTTTTAGCACCTTTTGAAAATCGCGAATAGTTCACACGCCTAAGAGCGTGTACAAACAGCGTGTAATCCATATTTTTCACGTGACTTTTCTGGTAAAAAACTTAATTCAGCATTGGGGACTTGTTTTCTCAACTCTTTTGGAGTTAGCGAACTATCTTCATCGCTGGACGCACTAATTTTTCTTTATATTTACCAAAACAGTTCAATCGACCTAATGCTGCAAAAAGTTTGATTCCCGCTAAATAATATTATATTTTTTAGATGTTTCGTTCGAAAATTACACTGGTTGACATTTTTATGAAAACCAAACATTAATGGCCTTATTCATAAACATATTTAAGCAATGTTTAAGTTAAATAATGTTGCTGTCACTTTCAATCTCATTACAAAAGAAAGGACATTAAAAGAGACAGCAACATTACTTAACTTAAGCTTTGCTTAAATATTTTTATGAATAAGGCCATATATTTTTAAGTAGGTAACTGATATTAATGTTTTCTACTTATTTATTTTGAATTTTACGATTAATTCCTGTGAGGTTAATCGCTGGGCCAAAATTATTTTCTGAACGCACTATTTGTTTTTTCTGCGCCGAATAATTCCAAAAGGTGATGTTCGAAATACGAATCACTTTTCCTCACGCTCGCAGCAACAATCGATTTTGCTGCAAGTTTTTAGGCACCAAAAGCACCCTTTTCGTGTTGGAGAGGTGAAAAATATTTTCTACCCCATTGTACAAGCACAGAATTTTTTTTTATTAAAATGAATAACACTATCGCTAATAAAAGCAAAACTGATTTATTGTGTTACAAAAACTAACAGTCTTCTTGTAATCAATTTTTATTTTTATTATTTATTAACTTTTATTATTTTACTAACTGCTCCCAGCGATTTCGTCTGTGTATAATTAATTTATGTCGTGAGTTCGGTTATATATCATGCGTTCCTCAAGAAATACATTTAATATCGGCATAAAGGGTAGCTTATGTCCTTCCTCAGGCCTTTCATTAATATTGGTTCAATGGCTTAGGGTGAAAGCGTAACAGACAGACATACATAGTAACTTAGTAGCGTAGATATTTAATTTTATGTGTAATGAAACATAATTTCGAAATGTGTTGCATTTCACATATTTCTACGAGAAGGGGCTTACTCTTAAAATAAATTTTGTTCCTGTGTTTTGTTCGATCGACGGCGATATTATGACATTGGACATTCTAGGAAACTATTGTCAGTCGAAAGGGATTTTCCATACTCTTGAGTTTCAAACAACCATCATTTCAGCCAAGAGACGCCCATTGTTGGACATAGGCCTCCCCCTAGGATCTCCACACCGATCGGTCCTGCGCCTCCCGCATCCAGCGGCTTCCCGCGACCTTCACCAGATCGTCGGTCCACCTTGTGGGGGGCTTACCAACACTGCGTCTCCGGGTACGCAGCCGCCATTCGAAGACCTTTCCGCCCCAACGCCTGTCAGTCCTATGAGCGATGTGTCCTGCCCACTGCCACTTAAGGTTTGCAATTCTTTGGGCTATGTCGGTAACTCTAGTTCTTCTACGGATCTCATCATTTCTAATATGATCACGTAGAGAAACCCCGAGCATAGCCCTCTCCATTGCCCTTTGAGTGACTTTGGAGCCTTGAGACCCATTGTAAGCGGCGAATGTAATTCAATTTACTGAAGTTTCGCGCAAAACGGATCCAATTTAGCACTAGTGTTGCAACTCAACAGTGCGGAGAATCAATGTCAATCTATCGGAATTGGGATCAAGAGTAAGCTTAAAATGGAGTGGTTTTTTTACTGTGATCTCGACTCATCGGCAATCAGCCATCATGTATGTACGAGTAGGTAATCGATTTAATAATTTTGTTTGATTGAAATCGATTTTAAATACGCTTACCATTTTGCAACATTGTCGAAAATCAAAATCAACAAATATTTATTCAAATATTAAGTGATAAAAAGGTGTTTTGACTCGTCCAATTTTTTACCTACCACCCATTCAGGCCCTCCTTTAGCTGATAAGAAGAATGGGCGGAAGAAACTTAAAATTTTATCGAAAATACCGACATTTGCAGTAAGTTATGTCGTTATCAAACACAATAATATTAGTTTACATTGTAATTATTTTTGTTGTGATATAGTTTAATAATCCTTTAAGCCTTTTTGCATGCTATTTAAACATATAAAAAGACAAATTACACTTTGTGGAACTTTGTCGTAGAAAGCTATGCATTTCCCCATAAAAGAGCCTCTAGTTTTTTGAAACCGTTGGAACGGTAAGTTTATTTTATAATTTCTACGATCTTGCAAATTGTACCACTTGAATCAATCGACGAGTAACAATACTTCACAGACAAATGATCTAGGAAAACTTTTTAGCTGCTTGTTGACGACAGTTCGCAAGTGCCGGGGACCCAGAACTAAGCAGCGGGCGTAGTCTAAGCTTATGCGGGCCAAGTCCCCATGAATGAACCATATCGTAAATAAATTCCGCCCCTTTTGATTGGCGGGGGGACATCCCGCGGGCGGGATGTCCCCCCGCGGACCAAGGGATAGTGTATAAATATAGGGCTGAATACTGATAAATTGTAGTCAGTTGTAGTCGGTCAGTGGAAGTCGTCTTGGAAGAAGAAAATAAAGCTCCAAATATTATCACAAAGAAATCAGCGTTTAACTCAAGTACCTACATACAGTCCACTCTCAACATCTTGGTCCTACCGAACCGGATCTAAACAAGTACAAGTGATGGTAGTTACACGGAGCCAGAGCGGGAAGGAAGATTTGGTGTGCGTATTCGACCACCCACCGCGATCGCCATCCGCATCGACGACTGTCGCCGCCCAAATGGAACCGGGCATCGAGGAAGGGATCTCAAGTCGCACTGAACGGCGACACCGAATGGAAGGGGTCTCAACTCGCGACGAAAAACTGTACCGAGAGGAGGGGATCTCAAGTCGCACTGAACGGCGACACCGAACGGAAGGGGTCTCAACTCGCGACGAAAACCTGTACCGCGAGGAAGGGATCTCAAGTCGCACTGAACGGCGACACCGAACGGAAGGGGTCTCAACTCGCCCCGAACAACCAAGAACGGAAGGGGTCTCAACTCGCCTCGAACAACTTCAACGACCGGAAGGGGTCTCAACTCGCCCCGAACAACTTCACCGACCGGAAGGGGTCTCAACTCGCGACGAACAATGGCACCGAACTGAAGGGATGCCAACTCGCGAGGAGGAGAATGCGCGTCACGTTTATAAGACGACGCCGGTTAGGAAGATTGCTCGCTCCACGAGATCGACGGCCAGTGCCATCGCCCGCCTGCAATTCGAAGCCGAAGAGAGACTAGCTGCAGTACGACGCCAGGAAGCTGCAGTACGACGCCAGGAAGTTGCAGAGGAAGCCGCAACACTACGCCAGGAAGCTGCAGTACGACGCCAGGAAGTTGCAGAGGAAGCCGCAGCACGACGCCAGGAAGCTGCACAGGAAGCTGCAGTACGACGCCAGGAAGCTGCAGAGGAAGCTGCAATACGACGCCAGGAGCTAGAAATTGAAGCGGAGCTTATTCGTAAAAAGCTAACCGCCGACCTAGCCGCCGCCGAAGATGGCAGTATGCTAGAAGAAGAGACCGAACCGGCGGAAAACCACGAACGAGTTGAGGCATGGCTACAGGAGACTTCGAGGCAAGAGGAACAAGTGCATCAAGTGCTCGAACCGGAACCCGTACGCGCACCGGTGAGACGCGACATAGTTAGACCTAGGGAGGTTGAAATCGCTACTCCAGTCGCGCACCGAACGAGACTACGGTGGAAAGAAACAACCACACCGCGTGATCGCGAGCACTCGAGAGGACGGGCTATTGAACATTTAGCCGGCACGCTCGACCACATGATGAGGTCGCGACCGCCGCCGCGTCAAGCCACCGACCTGCCACTATTCTCGGGATCACCGCTAGAGTGGCTGCAGTTTGCCGCAGCAATGCAAGAAACGACAGCCGTGTACCAGTTTTCGAAAGTGGAAAACCTTGCGCGCCTCCGTAACTGTCTGCGAGGCGAAGCCAAGGAGACCGTCGCGCCGTTACTGAGCACCGCAGCGCATCCTGACGTCATCATGAAGACGCTGCAGCAGTGTTTTGGCAGGCCTGAAATATTGATCGACGTCGCGTTCGAAGACCTGAAAAAACTACCGAAGCTCGGCTCGACTGCGATAGAACTCAACACCTTCGCAGTTCGAGTACAGAATGTCGTAGCCGTGCTTAACAACGTAGAAAAGAACTATCTACACAATCCGCTGCTCGTGAGAGAAATCTTCGAGAAGCTTAGCCCGCATCTAAAGACGAAATGGTGCGACTACGCCGAAGAACACAATGAACCTGAGCCGGAAATAGTCAAGTTGACCACGTTCCTCATGCGAGAGGCTGATCGAGCACTCAAGCACGGATACTCCGGTACGACTCACAAGCCGACGCCGCAACCACCGCAACGCCCCGCCTCTAAACCCGAACAGAGGAGGAGGGTGTACAACGTGGCAGAACCGTCGTCGTCGGACAAGACCGAGCCGGAACGCCGTGCACAGTACGACGACGCGCAACCGACGCCGCGACCGCCGCGACGCCCCGCCTCTAAACCCGAACAGAGGAGGAGGGTGTACAACGTGGCAGAACCGTCGTCGTCGGACAAGACCGAGCCGGAACGCCGTGCACAGTACGACGACGCGCAACCGACGCCGCGACCGCCGCGACGCCCCGCCTCTAAACCCGAACAGAGGAGGAGGGTGTACAACGTGGCAGAACCGTCGTCGTCGGACAAGACCGAGCCGGAACGCCGTGCACAGTACGACGACGCGCAACCGACGCCGCCACCGCCGCGACGCCCCGCCCCTAAACCCGAACAGAGGAGGAGGGCGTACGACGTAGCAGAATCGTCGTCGTCGAACAAGACCGAGCCGGAACGCTGTGCACACTGCAACAACGCGCAACTACCGACGCCGCCACCGCCGCGACGCCCCGCCTCTAAACCCGAACAGAGGAGGAGGGCGTACGACGTTGCAGAACCGTCGTCGTCGGAAAAGAACGAGCCGAAACGCCGTGCACAGTACGACGACGCGCAACCGACGCCGCGACCGCCGCGACGCCCCGCCCCTAAACCCGAACAGAGGAGGAGGGCGTACGACGCAGCCGCATCGTCGTCGTTGGACAAGACCGAGCCGGAACGCTGTGCACAGTGCGACAACGCACACCGACTTGACGCCTGCGACAAGTTCAAGAAGGTGTCTTTGGACGAACGATGGAACGTCGCGAAGAAAGCTGGCTTGTGTTTCAAGTGCTTGAAGAGCAAGCACCGAAGAATGAACTGCCGCCAGAAAACATGTGGCGTGAATGGATGTCGTCGGCCGCACCACCGCTTGCTTCACGCCGAAGCACCTGCGGCCCGAACTAACCAGCAGGAAGAAGCAAGCGTCTCTTCGACCCGAACTGAGTGCACTGTGAAACTCAAGGTTTGCCCAGTAACCGTATCGGGCAAGAACGGGGAGCGTAACACATACGCGCTCTTCGATGAAGGCAGCACAGTGACGCTCATAGAAGAGGGGCTGGCACGAGAGATAGGCCTGGATGGCCCCGCGACGCAGCTACGCGTAAAAGGGATCGACGACCGACAGCGTGAAATTGACAGCCGCGTCGTTTCACTACGCATCGCCGAACGAAGCACGAACAGCTTCAAGGCGTGTTCTGCGCGAACAATGGAGGACCTGAACCTCGCCACTCAATCAATTGCAAAGGAAGAGGTGCAGTTTGATCACCTCACTGACCTGCAAGATCAGTTGGTATACAAGAACGCGAAACCTCGCATACTCATCGGATCCGATAACTGGCCGCTGATTGTTACCCGAAAGCTGCGCGTGGGCAAACGGAACGAGCCCGCGGCATCCCGAACGGAACTCGGATGGGTGGTGCACGGAACGGCACCGACCAACGTAATAATCAAGCGCCAAGATGAAGTGCTGCACGTGTGGACGCAAAACATCGAACGACGGGTCAGCGAGCACTTCCAATTAGAATCGATGGGAATCTCGCTGAAGTCAGCACACACGAGGGCAAAGGACAAGCGAGTGATGACCAACATTGAGTCCACCGTCAAACGAGCAGCGAGAACGATCCAACAAGTCGACGAAGTGCACAAAGAAGCTGGCTTCAAGCTGAAGGGGTGGAATAGTAACAGCGCGGAGCTCTTGAGGAACGTAGAGAGTGAACGCCGCGCGACCACTACGCTCCTTGGGAAGCCAGAAAAGGCACTGGGCCTCATGTGGGACGCGCAAGACACATTGCGCTTCAACACCGCGTTGGCTCGCGTCCCAAACGAGGTGAAGACGCAACTGCGGCCGCCGACGAAGAGGGAACCACTCTCGACAGTCATGAGCGTATATGACCCTCTCGGGCTGTTGAGCTGTTATACTGCTACGGCGAAGATCGCGCAGCAGAAATTATGGCGGCTGAAGACGAAATGGGACGAGCAAGTCCCTCCCGAGATTGCGTCGATGTCCAAAGACTGGCTTACGAGCCTGGAAGCCGTCGGCAGACTGCGCTTGCCCCGGTCTTACAACGGGGGGAGAAGAGTAACGCGTCGCGAACTGCACGTTTTCTGCGACGCGAGCGAAGACGCATACGCTGCGGCGGCATATTGGGTGCACCAAAATGAAGATGGCACCTCAGGAACGATCTTGGTGTCGGCCAAGGTGAAGGCCGCGCCGCCACAAAGGATTCCACGGCTGGAGATGCAGGCTGCGCTCATCGGAGCTAGACTCGCTCAAAGCGTCAAGACGGATCACTGCATTCCCGTGGACGAAGCCGTGAACTGGAGCGACTCACAAACCGCGCTCCACTGTACGAAGAACGGGAGCAAGCGCGAGAAGTCGCCACACGTGGAGGTCGGCAAAAACGCTGACCGATCACTACTGGCGTCGATGGGTGCGGGAGTACCTCCCGAACCTTGTACCTCGCCCCAAAGCTGCGACGCCAGCAGAGCTCGACGACAGAGGTGTGACCCTGGTCGCAGACCCCATGCTTCCCCGGAATGTCTGACCGCGGGGACGCATAGACAAGATTTTCCTGGGACCGGACGGCGTAAGAAGAATCGACCGCACTCTCCCCGGACCAGAGGGAGGGGACGCGCTGCACATCGGCCTGACATACCGCACACTCCCCGGACTAGAGGGAGGGGACGCGCTGCACATCGGCCTGACATACCGCACACTCCCCGGACTAGAGGGAGGGGACGCGCTGCACATCGGCCTCACATACCGCACACTCCCCGGACTAGAGGGAGGGGACGCGCTGCACTGTCTTACGGCGAAGGCGAGTACGAGTTCTCGCCGGGGGGAGGATGTTGACGACAGTTCGCAAGTGCCGGGGACCCAGAACTAAGCAGCGGGCGTAGTCTAAGCTTATGCGGGCCAAGTCCCCATGAATGAACCATATCGTAAATAAATTCCGCCCCTTTTGATTGGTCCGCGGGCGGGATGTCCCCCCGCGGACCAAGGGATAGTGTATAAATATAGGGCTGAATACTGATAAATTGTAGTCAGTTGTAGTCGGTCAGTGGAAGTCGTCTTGGAAGAAGAAAATAAAGCTCCAAATATTATCACAAAGAAATCAGCGTTTAACTCAAGTACCTAAATACAGTCCACTCTCAACACTGCTGTTATGCTATGAACGATAGTGAATACCTTAGCTTCTAGAAAATTATCATTACGCAAGGAATTCTTGATTAACGCCGCATTAAATAGTAATTAAAAGTAGGAACTAATGTCACGATTGAACTTTCACCCGATCTTTGATTCCGTCCCCATAACTTGGAAGCTATCAATTATATCATCCGATAATAGCGTTGGTGTTGTAGCTACCTTTATCGCGGAAACATTCTATGGGAATATGTTACGCACTCTATTCTTGTTGTGTACTAGCGTGTATTAGCTGCTGTTAATGCAACTCCCTCAATACGTAACGCCCTCGAGAAAATCTGTCCATATTACTCGATAGAGTTTTTGGCTGATTATATACTGTCAATTTCAGTTCCGTTTATAAAGCTTCTAACCACACTGTAGCTTTAGGTCGAGAACTGATAATTAAGAGCTTCACGACAAATTGAATTATTGCAAATTTTGCAATGCTTCTTGCTTTGGTTTTTTTTTCATCGATTGAATGATCGTAATCGTCGAATAACTGGGTAAGTAATTATCTCAACCGATCGCATGTCCGTGGCTTGGCAATTTACAATTGCAATACAGTGTACGAGTTTTCGGTGGTAACAATTTGGTTACGGTGTCATGGTCCGCACCGGCCGGCGGCGACCTCTTGCGTACGTACGCAGGCTCCGCAGCCCCGAACTGGGTCATTCGGACGCTCTCCGAATACGGCGCTCTGTGTCCCGACAGATCTGCATGCGAACTTTAAAGCTTTTGCCCAGAAATTGGGTCAATACGATGTTATTGAGCGACGAGGTTTTCGGACACGGTACTAAAGATTGATGCTGGTGCTGATGTTGTTGACTACTTGAGATGAAGCTAAATAATCTGTTGATTGGATACATTTTCACACTTCGTTATAGTTTCATATTGAAAATCTGCATCGGAGCCAGACCAAATTCACGGGTGTTGCTTGGCAATATGATTGATTATTACAAAGCTTCTATTGTCGCTTGGCCACAAACATGAATTATCTTCCTTCACTAAATAATCACTACCTTATCTTTGTAAATTCTAAAGGAACCATATTCATGCATCGGTTGCCAAAAGACGCACTAAATCAAATGAGGATTAAAATGATACTTAATTTCTTTGTCTGAATCATATAAGTGTTTTCTAGCAACTTGACATTGTTGCCTTGATGCGTCTGGAAGCATTATTTAGATTTCCACTAATGCTCCAACGATTTCCTGACTGGCGCCGCGTGTGGTGAGGACGCGTCTTTTGCCAGTCATTACTCAGCTTTGGCTTAATCATCTGATACTTTCGTTCCCGTGATGCAAATGTGTGGCACAATCTGTATTTAGGCTTGATGGATGTCAAATTCAACTATGAATTTTATCTTAACCGTGTCTGTTAAAAAAATCGATAACACAATAATTTTAGTCAATGCAACCTCTAGTAATATTGTTAAAATTTTGATCGAAAATTCGCGCTACTCCACTATAATCCATTAACACTTTTTTTCAACTGTAATCCATCGTTGGATTTGTTTCCACTTTTTCTATTCTGATTCTGATCAATCGATGGATTTGTTTCCACTTTTTTCCACTCTGCAGGCGTAGCACGGAACGTGGACAAAACAGAACATGAGACAAGTAACATGATTCTTCCCGCTCTCTCATATAACAATGCAGCGCGACGGGACGAGGATTAGTCACTTTCTCTTCTGTAGTTCACGCGCCGTGCTAGGCCTACTGATCCGTCGATGGATTTCAGTTCTATTCTAATCCTTCAAAATTCACTAAGGTTGGAACTTTAAGCTGAATAGCAGTACTGGAAAGAAAAGCCCAAATATAATTTAACTCGTTATGATGCTTAATTTTTCGCTGTCAAAAATAATCAAGGGAAGGCTTCAGCTTCTAGCTTCGATAGGAGCTATTTTACCGGTCTTCATGCAAGGTAATACAAGTCCATACGAGTATCATACTAAAAGCTCTTGCAATTGCAATTTTGCAAGTTAAAAATGTATCGACAACTTTAGCTTTTAATTTAATTGCCGAAAGGCAACATTTTTTATTTATTTATATACTTAGTTAATTTGCAAGAAAAAGGGACACACACCTTTATCCATTTGTTCTAAATAACTAGAAGTCACTTTAACATAAACAGTGAAGATCACCTCCGTAAATCTTTAAAAGGACAATTTTTAAACAATGCTTCCAAAGATCAGCCGTGAAATGAATCTAATTGCTAATTACATGGCTATTATAGACACTGTCATTGTGTTCATAAGTAATTGAAGAAAGTGTCGTTAACAAAAGTGCCCTGCTGTAATTATTGCATTACGAAGTATCTTTTTACAATAAAAGGTATTATAGCCCTGTTTTTTATGTTTTGAAACTGCGTCGCTTGGAGCAATCCATCAAATACAAGGGGTTCACGGGAAATGGTGCCCGCATCACTTCAGCGCACTGCGGACATTTGGATGGACGTGCAATCTCGAGTCTCGAAAAGCCAGTTTCACCGGTCCCTGTTAAAGTTCCAGATAGTTATCTTACATATACCTAACTCTATCTAACAGTGAAAAATTGCTGATATGTTTTGCTGCTTATAGTACTACGGGATTCTTTATCCGCCTGATATCTCTGTCAGTGAACTGTTAAACCAAACGCTGTGTTTGACTTAACCGATGTTGCTTTAAACCTATCACGGAATTTATTTGCAAGTGGTGAAACTGGCCCGAAGTCTCATAATTTATATCTTTTTCTCGTCACATCATACTGCTATCTTCATAAATCTTCACGTCACCAAGGGTTCTTTGATCATACTCATAAGCGTCATTATTTTTTCTTTACAATATTGCACTTGCGACAGAGAAAACACAATAGAATTAGTTGCGACTGGAAATTCATCATACATAATCGTCGTTTTAATACATAAGGAAAATTTATAAAAGTACCAGGCGGTCAGAAAGGAGGAGGAGGAGGTCTTAAGGAGGTTAATCTGAACAAAAATAATGATACGAACACAGCAGTGCGTCCTGCTGCACTATACAGCAAACTATAGCTACATTAGTTACGAAAATGCACCAAGTAAATTATATTATTAAAAAAGACTGGTTCTCTGCCGACAGGCGGCCGTAGTAAAATTTGCTAGTGGCTCTTAGTTGCGATTTGAACGACACAATGTGACAAATGCGTGTTCATATTCAATTTAAGGTCCAACGATTCTCGGTAATTTGTCAAATGTGTGAAGGTTCATTCTATAATAAATAGCCAATGATTTTTTCTAGATATAATCGCAGATCATTGTCTTTTAAATAAAAGAAACCTTTTATATGTCTTTCAGCTGTAAAAAGATAATTCCAGAATTGATTTATTCTTATTTAATTAACTTCACAAAAAGGAGGAGGTTATAAATTAAATTGTATGTTTTTTTTCTTCCTCAACCGAAGTCATCAAACAAGACTAGCAACCTATACAAATCCATGTTAAGAATTAGATTTTTTTTCTATTTTTTACGCAGTGCGCGTAGATCATATTCTGCGCTATTTCACAGCGCGATTTTATAATCGTGTCGCAAATATAATAAGTCTTAGTGTGCGCTAAGCCTGCCTCATGATTAGCGGCTCCAGCTGTCAGGTCTCACTCGATGGTCTAGACTAGACTTCTATAGTCAGCCGCGCACTTCTGTTAGTGCTGGACGCGTTCCGCCTTCTTTGCGTGTTTGCTATACAGTAAACTGTCGACAACTCATCTTCTATTTATTTTAGTGTATTGATTGAAGTGTCTTACGTTTGTGATTTTTTTTTGTACATCTGTGTATGAAATTCCATGAAATATGTACAGCTATTGAATGTAAGTGTTCAAATTGTTTTTATAGGCATGTTGATTGGCTTTTTTTGTAATTCTTACTTTATCTAAAGACTAATGATATTGAATTGTACTTACTCGTATATAGAACCGATATGAATTGATTAGTGAAAATAGATAATTAACTTTAAACTATTGAATGCGCCTTATTTTAAAACTAGCTTTCCGTCCGCGGCTTCGCCCGCGTTATTTTTGTTTTCCCGTGGGAATTTTATATTTTCCCGTTGGAAAATTACCCTATGTCCTTCTCCTGGTCTCGAACTATCGCTATACCAACTTTCATCAAAATCGGTTCAGTAGTTTCGAAGCCTATTGAATACAAACAAACAAACAATCAAATCTTTCCTCTTTATAATATTAGTATAGATGTTCTTATTTTATGTACAAGGTGGCGCAAAAGTAATGTCAAAATGTGAATGTGCCATATTTTTTGCAAATTAAATCAATAATGTCATAAATGTTGTAGACAGATACCGTATTAGTTGACATAAGCTATGAAGCATTGGTGGTTCCAACAGGACGGACGGAACAACCGCTCGTGCAGCTCAGGCAACGATGGAGATTGAGAGACACCAATTTTCGAGCCGGGTGATCTCCCGTTTTGGAGATTTGAACAGTATGTCCAGATCACCAGATCTAACGGTGCCAGACTTCTTCCTTTGAGACTTTTTGAAATCTCGCGTTTACCACAACGAACCACAAAACTTGCAAATCTTGAAAGCTAACATTGAAGAGGAAATCGCCAATTTGGAGCCAGTTGTTTTGCGAACAACAATCCAAAATGATGTAAAACGAACACAATTGTGCATCAACTCGGGAGGTGGTCATTTGAGCGATATCATTTTTTCGTCTCAATGTCATAAATTTTACATCTTCTTCTTATAAATGAAACGCTGTGTTTCTCGCAAAAACTCAGAAACGGCCAGGCAGATTCTTACGAAATTTCCTGTATGTGTATGAATAGGTCCAAGGAAGGTTTAAAAGTACAGTTAGATTCAGTCGGTGGCGTTGTAATCGGGCAGGATAACGTCTGCCAGGCCCGTTAGTCTAAATAAACTTTTCATGAAAACAGAGCAAATTTTTTTTAAATTTCTAACAAAATGATAGCCAATTCACATTTTGTATGACATTACTTTTGCGCCAACTTGTATTTTCATTGCTCAATAACCATGACTGTGGCAAAATTAAAACCCCTTATATTTTAATTCACTCGCTAGATATTATCAAACGCCTATCAATTGCGTGCTTACATAAGGTACTTGCCATCTTCTCGGCTAAGGACTTTGGGCCTTAGTATAATTTCAACTGTTTCATTCACTTAAGATATGCTTACTTATCTCATATGTATTATAATTTTTGACCTGAAACACATGCACACAAAAACAATCTATTATATCCAGCTACAAATAATATCTCTGTGCTAAGTATGCGTCGCGTGCGCCTTCCCGCAAACCAGTTATGAAAGTGAGGGTATTGATGATGAAACTGGTTCACTAACAATGTATGTAGGTAGGCAAAATAAGTGATGGATATCTGGTACTTACTTATTTAAAATATTAATACAATGACCTTTACTAATGCCAAGTGGGAAAATGTTTAAGTACCTCAATTTTCTGAATGGACTCTGCAATGTGCAAAACGAATGTGGTGATCCACATTAAATATTGCCAAATTGACTTACGCCAGGCATAATTCGTGATTGCCTCGATTTTGCAATATAAACGAAATAATACGGAAGAAATCCGCTCTTTTTTCATAACTGGTTTTTGTAATATCATTACCTATTTTATCGGAATTTGTACAAGACGACATGATTCAAATTTTGTACATTTGGAAATTTTCACTACGTTTTTTAATCCATACACGGCACGGCCGTCTTTAATGGATGGAAACTGATCATTTTAATACTTTTTGTTTATTGTAGTAAAATTTAATTCACTGTCATGTCATTGTTACTAACAAAATATGGATTTAGTCCGAAATAAATAATTTGATTTGATTAAATTTATACAACAAAACTAGTAATACTTATTTGATCTTTATCTCTAAATTGACAGTGTTATTTCAAGTATGTGTATCATTGGAGACCCAACAGCTGATGTCCGTACATCCGTCTAATAAGACTAGTAGTAGTACTACTACCAGTAGTGCCAACGATAGTACCACGGGTAAGCACTGGAGGTCCCGCTAAAGTTCTAAGCTTTTTTTAAATAACATGACGCCTGCTTCCAACAGCGTAGGTCAACCAAAAAAAATCTGTCAATACATTTGTGTTGCCGGGCTTCGGGTTTTGGGGTGAGAATCGCAAGTGATTGTGGCGCAAGCTTCCATATACTCCGGTAACCGCTTGAAATCGAGTGTGTAAGTACATAAATACACCCGCTCATATACATAAAACTAAAAAAGATGTGTCAAAAACGCGCGCGTAGTGAAGTACCGAAAACGTCCTAACGTTTTATCTTCAGCCTATATATCAAGATGTTCAAGACGAAGAATCGCAACGGGACTAAATTGTGGCATTGATCAAATATAAAAAAAAATTCCAAATACCATTTTGTGTCCCCAATAGGTGATACCAATTATGATTCAAAAGTTAATTAGTCACAAGAGATCTCGTATCACATGTAAAGGTTGTAGTATATTTTTTCTTAAATTTAATATAAACAGTCGCCAAGACATAAAAAAGAGATAGTATAATTTTAGGACACGTTGATTGAGTGACATTTTTATATATTTACGTCTGACTGACAAACATTAGCTATCTTGCTTTTTATATTAGTTTGATCACGCTATTCTTTTTCGGTCGTTTGTCAAATGTGGAACAAATGCTACCGATTATTCGGTCGCTGTGTCCTGGACACTATTTTAGTTTGAACTGTATACATATGGCATAATGACATATCTATAAATATCATTGACCCTCGAGTCCCTTACCTCACGAGCTAGTTTTATATATAAAAAAAGAAATAGAATTCCTGGAGGGAGATTCTGTACTAGGGTCGTCTGCATGGGTACCTCCGTCTTACGTATTTCTGCCGCAAAGCAGCAGTGTTTGCATTGTTGTGTTCCGGTTTGAAGGGTAAGATATGGCAGTGACTTTACATGAGCCACATGTATTACAGGTGACTGTTACCACTTACCATCAGGTACAGGTAGGCAGTTTGCTTGTTTGCCAACTTAGTAGCAATAACAAAAATAGTTTATCGGGCGCCACTCAGTTTATGTAACCGTTCCACACTTTATGAACATCAAACGCTTTTGTCGCTACGATTAAGTGCTTTTAATTTACTTCCGCGTGCGACGACGCTTTGCCCGTTCGGTCGTTCGATCGCGCGGGCCTATTATCAATTTTCTACTGACTTTCTTTTGTTTTTGTCTTTTGTAATGCCACCATGATGCATTGTTCTCTTTTACTCTGAATTTGGGAGGTGCACATGAATTTTGTGTATCATTGGAGACCCAACAGCTGATGTCCGTACATCCGTCTAATAAGACTAGTAGTAGTACTACTACTAGTAGTGCCAACGGTAGTACCACGGGTAAGCACTGGAGGTCCCGCTAAAGTTCTAAGCTTTTTTAAATAACATGACGCCTGCTTCCAACAGCGTAGGTCAACCAAAAAAAATCTGTCAATACATTTGTGTTGCCGGGCTTCGGGTTTTGGGGTGAGAATCGCAAGTGATTGTGGCGCAAGCTTCCATATACTCCGGTAACCGCTTGAAATCGAGTGTGTAAGTACATAAATACACCCGCTCATATACATAAAACTAAAAAAGATGTGTCAAAAACGCGCGCGTAGTGAAGTACCGAAAACGTCCTAACGTTTTATCTTCAGCCTATATCAAGATGTTCAAGACGAAGAATCGCAACGGGACTAAATTGTGGCATTGATCAAATATAAAAAAAAATTCCAAATACCATTTTGTGTCCCCAATAGGTGATACCAATTATGATTCAAAAGTTAATTAGTCACAAGAGATCTCGTATCACATGTAAAGGTTGTAGTATATTTTTTCTTAAATTTAATATAAACAGTCGCCAAAACATAAAAAAGAGATAGTATAATTTTAGGACACGTTGATTGAGTGACATTTTTATATATTTACGTCTGACTGACAAACATTAGCTATCTTGCTTTTTATATTAGTTTGATCACGCTATTCTTTTTCGGTCGTTTGTCAAATGTGGAACAAATGCTACCGATTATTCGGTCGCTGTGTCCTGGACACTATTTTCGTTTGAACTGTATACATATGGCATAATGACATATCTATAAATATCATTGACCCTCGAGTCCCTTACCTTACGAGCTAGTTTTATATATAAAAAAAGAAATAGAATTCCTGGAGGGAGATTCTGTACCAGGGTCGTCTGCATGGGTACCTCCGTCTTACGTATTTCTGCCGCAAAGCAGCAGTGTTTGCATTGTTGTGTTCCGGTTTGAAGGGTAAGATATGGCAGTGACTTTACATGAGCCACATGTATTACAGGTGACTGTTACCACTTACCATCAGGTACAGGTAGGTAGTTTGCTTGTTTGCCAACTTAGTAGCAATAACAAAAATAGTTTATCGGGCGCCACTCAGTTTATGTAATCGTTCCACACTTTATGAACATCAAACGCTTTTGTCGCTACGATTAAGTGCTTTTAATTTACTTCCGCGTGCGACGACGCTTTGCCCGTTCGGTCGTTCGATCGCGCGGGCCTATTATCAATTTTCTACTGACTTTCTTTTGTTTTTGTCTTTTGTAATGCCACCATGATGCATTGTTCTCTTTTACTCTGAATTTGGGAGGTGCACATGAATTTTTTCCCACACTATTCGCAAGAGAAATTCGGTTTCTTTTCTACGGTGACATACTAAATACGTGCATGAGATTGTGAATTAATTTGAATTGCAGAAAATATATGGGTTATGATGGCATAAAAACGTAAAAAATATATAATGAAATAACCGCAATAAAGCAAACAATTTACCTATATTAGAATTCGTCGTGTACTCGCTCGTTTTAAACAATCATTAATCATGTTAATGTTATGCTAACGGCCGGTTGTTCCAACTATTACGTTTTACAATTTTGAAAATGTGATGTAGAAATCAGCTTAAAGTGTTGTTCTGTAATTTAATATACGATTTACGCTATACATTTGATATTCGTACGTTTAATGCGTATAGGATCAAGTAAAACTATCGTAAGTGAGGTATAAATCAATAACAGTTTGGTTTAATATAATTCTTTTTATTACAAACTAGTTGGCCCGGCGGACGATGTCCCGCCCGATTACAGCGCCACCTACCGGGTCCAACTATACGTTTAAACCTTCCTTGGACCTATTCAAATACACACAGAAAATTTCGTAAGAATCGGTCGAGCCGTTTCCGGGTTTTTGCGAGACTAACACACAGCGTTTCATTTTTATATATAAGAAGAAGAATAAGAAGAAGATTTCTGTATACATGTAGACTTGAACATAAGTATAACTTTTTTTTATTTCAAACTCTTAAAAAGGTTGAATTGAAAAAACTTTATTTTGACAATGTAATCCTGTGTCCTCAATGTGGAACTGCAATATTACAATTAATTTGAATCGTCCGCAAAGCAACCACTATAAATACATTCGTAGCAGAATTTTTACAATGCAACATCGGACAAAAAAGTAACTCAGATACTCGGAAATCCAACATTAGCCACCGGGCATCGAACCCGTTATCTCGTTTTTAGAACGACGACCTTGCATCGAAAGGCTTTGGTTCAATTTCACACACGCATTTTTTTACAAACAAAATTCAACACAAACCAATGGAATCGTTTTTAGTACCAAAATCTCATTGTTAATCTCCCGCTTCCTAAGTAAAATCGTCATTGTAAAAATTAAAGTGATCACTGATCACATTAATTTTTACAATGATGATTAAGCTAATTAGTATCACACAAGGAAGGTTTGTTTTCTTTTTAAATTGTAGAATGCAATGTCACAAAGAATTGAAAGAAAGGAAAATCACACATTTGAAAAAAAAAACCGTATATAGTATTATAATGAACTCGCTATGTGGCAGCAACTTGTAAAAGTAGGAATGCAATCATAAGTCGAAGACTTCGTGTATCGTTGCAGATAATTAATTGTTCTAAAAAAACTTGGAGCTAGTCTGAGCGGTGACGCCATCTCAGTCTATTCATCAGTTTTTGCCAATGTGAGATTCACGCCTAACTGGTAAAATGTTTAAATTTTGCGTTTATGTTTTCGTCGCGATACTTATGCTTGTCAAAATAAAAGATAATAATTTTACCATAACGTTGTAAGTATATGCACCGAAAGCTCCTTTAAGTACCTAGATGTAAAAATCATTTTCATCAAATTACTATCATCATCATTATAGTATTTTATGTTAGTGGAATGAAAATGGAACGAAAATAGTATAAGAATAGGCCGATTGGACAGACAAAGAACAAAGATTTTATTCATAATTAGATTAAACTGGAACACGTTGCTTCAGCTTCTATTATGAATGTTTCTTGTGAGCGAAATAACATTAATTTTCAGCTTTACTTGTATCGTTGCGCCGTTCACAATAACGGATTTCATTTCTGAACATGTCACACAACCTACTGAGTTTTATTTCTGAGGTATGTATTTATGTATGTACATTTGCAGTGGTTCCCGCGTTCCGGATTTGGCCTATTTTCCCATAGAGTGCTGTTGCATATTGTCTAACGTCACCGCAGACTTCTCAGTTTACGTTCTTCAGACTCACTTATTCTACTCTGTGTGCTATTGTTTTATGTTGAGGTATGTCATTTGCTGTGTTTGTTGTCGTTTGTTTGTCTATCTATTTTATTACATCTCTGCCCTTTTTAGCACAATAAAATGTTATATTATTTTTGATTTTGAAATGCTGGGTTACGTTTAGGAAAATGAATGCGCATGATCACTAGTTTGTCATGGTTTAAAATGAATATCTTATTTGCTATTGTTTACAATATTATTTTTAACTAAGTAAATTTCATTGTTATTAAAGTGTCACTTTCATTTTACACCTTAATCACTTAACACTTCTGTCATGAATGTTTACCGCTATCACTAAAGTTAAAGTCGTATCCAATCGAGTATTCGACATATATCTAGAGGATTAACTCACGTTTAATTGGGTTGTTTTAATAGTTTGCGTCGTATTAAAGGTTATTTAAAAATAAGGCGCTCAGACGTGCATACATGTATATTTATTCTTACGCACTCTTTTCGGACAATTAAATCGCGTCTCAGTTATATATCATAGTTAACACCATAATACTTAAAAATCTTGGGAGATGTGATTGAAGTGATACTGATGTTAGAGACAATTTTCTTAGCAATGCATGGATTCATGTGCGGGTGCCGGGTCCGTCGCGTTGCAGAGAAAGGAGTGCGAGGCAGCGCCTGGGACTTGCGAGTTGCGACCCAGGTGTAATTTTTCGAGGGCCCTTAGCGCTTACCTTCACTACCACCGCTCCTTTCTCTGTTTAGCCATATCTGGTAAGATTCTACAAGCAAGTGTAGTTTTAGATATTCTTTGCAATAAAGAATTTACGGTTGACTGTGACAGGTCAAGCCTTTCGTATTACCGTATTGCCAAACAACGTAAAATTACCAGTATTGAAATTATAAATATTTCCGCCACAGACAAAAATATAGTGTTGTGTAGGACATGAATTTTATATGAGTTTGTAAGAGTAGCCTCTTTTTTGTACTGAGCCAGTACAATGTCCCACTTCAAAAGAGGCGAGGCGTCTTGAAGCATAGCGATACATTTGAAGTACAGAGTAATTATGTCACTTTGTCAGCCATAATAATTCATTTGATTGATATGAGAACAGTTTTTTCGTTTAAATAGTATAAAGCTATCCCTATAGTGTTTTTGTCATTAGCAATAGAACGGTGCATACGTTGTACTTAAACGTTTTTGCAAACATAATTATACGCAATAAACAATAAGCGTTTAAACGAAAAACTTTTTTACAAGCGCGCTTATTTAAATAAGTACAACGTTTAAGCGTTTTAAAATTTTAAGCCGTTTTTTCCACTTCTAGTAGACGCTCTACCGGCAGTACTGAAGTGAAGCATACCACTATAATGCTCGACACATACGCTGCGTTTTCTCTTTCTAGATTTTTGGAGTATGTGTCGCGCTCCTTCTCGGTTGCGACTACCGCGACAGAAAATGTGAAGTAGCGCCGCTCTTACATTTTGACGCCATGTACGGGACAAATGTACTGCCTCTTGTATGTCCTACTCAACACTACAAAAATAGAATGACAGTGGTTCTTCGATGCACGTGCCGGTTCATAAAACAAAATATATGATCGTAGTTAAAATAGAAAAGCTTAGAAAAGTATAAAATCCGGCGAAAATACAAGTTGCTTGTTGGTAAAAAATTGCGCATAAACATCTCTCGATGCTTTTGTTTTTACTGCAGTTGTTATACAAGATCTATTTGATGAATGCAGCTTCTCATTAGTATTTGGATCTGTGCCAGTGGCCAGTGCATTCTAAAAAAATGTCTTATCAGATTTTTCACGTATTCGAAATTGCTTGTAGTATATCTGTTTTTCAAGAGTTTGTGTTTATTTATCGAGTGATATTTCTGACCTGTTTTATCGCACGGACGTGCTAACTATGGAGCGATCGTTAAACGTTTCGGCTTCTTCAGTTTATAGGTTCTAAACTCGCCGCGTTTGGTGTTTTTGAACTAACAAGAGCAACCGTGAAGTAAACACTCTGTCTTCGGCAGGGTTTGACTTGGAAAGTTTACTTAGCAACAGAAAAGAAAATAAGTTTGTTTATTTGATATTATATTTCAACTAATATCGAACCTAATAGGAAAATCGCTCCTAGTGGAGCTACATAATATTCTGTAAGTAGTTCTAATATTTCGTTGTCAATAGACACTTTCAGGCACAGGTTTCATTGTTATCACTGCTTATTTATCTTTAAGGCGAGGATTTCCCAAATTTGCCGATCTTAGAACGTCTAGATCTGGATAATATTAGAACCCACAATTCTGAAATTCACACACCTTAAACTTGAAGATATAATCTAGTGAACTGTGAAAGCAGAAACACGATTTACTCCATTTCACTCGATAGAAAAAAAATCCAAACATAGGTCTTGTAGTACTTTTTCTTGCTAAATTGTGGAAATATAGGGAGATCGTAAAGTTGAAAGAAGAAAAACAAACTTATTCCTTTAGTCCGATACAAAATGAAAAGCTTTATTCTTGTAGGTACATAATTCACTTATTCATATGGTACTTAAGTAAATAAACTCCCTTAATGCAAAGCACTTAACTAATTGTTTAATCAATACAAGCCAAGGGCAGGATGGTTCAGGTTTGTTTGATCAATCTCGGCAGGTAAAAATCAGGTACAAATTGGGTACAAAACTACAAAATGAGGGGCAATAAATTACACGAACAAATAGTTATAGGTTTCTTTTTTTTTTAAATTAGTAGCCTTCCCCGGAGCGGTTGTTAGTAGAGCGTACCTTCTATGCTAAATCTTGCAATCACGGGTCAGAGCTATGATATTCCTGTTTTATATTAATATATTTAGCTCCACAGAATTCCTCCTTGATAATAGGTTAGTTCATCAGGCTCTAAAGTCAAGCAGCGGAACCCTACGGCCTCCGGGAACTGCCCTGGAGATTCATAGCACAGTGTTAGGTTAAAAATATGATTAAATATGCCTATGATCTTGAGGTCAGTGGGTCTAACACTGAGTTCTGAAGGAATCTCAGTCAATACATCTGAATTTCAGGTAATAAACATTGCAAGTTAATTCCAAACATAATTTTTAATAAATTGACAAATTGTCTTATTGGTTAGTTAATAAAAAGGACATATGGAGGGGAGAGCACCTATTTTGTGTATAATTACTGCTATTAATAAAAAGAAAACAGCTTAATTTGTGAGTTATTTGCCAAAGAAGGATGTGAAACTTAATATTGTACAAATTTGGAATTTAACAGGAAATTCGCAAGTGTTACTCAATATATGCCTTAATCCCACTAAGATGCCGCTCACTATCAGGTTTTTTTAATGAAATAGGGGATGAAAAAGGCGAATTTTGGAAATGTAACATGTTTGATTTAATAATCAATTTACCCACAAATAAAAATAAAATTAACAAAATCTGTTTTAAATCATGAAATATAATAAGTTAATTAGATACCTTATTGATTTTTTGCACTTATTGATACAATAAATCCATTTAATTTAATAAATCGCGTGCCGGCGAGTAAATATAGTATTTTTTTCTTAGCTTTACTCTTCAAGCTGAAAACAAAAAGAACTGAATTTTGTAAATTCTTTTCAAATTAAATTCACACGGAAAACGAGAGAAATACCTATGGATTTTCTTCGCTGAAATTAATTTAAATACTTTATGATCTTCGAATCAATAACAAATTTCTTCAGTCGATGTCTCACAGACAAATCATAACATAGACGATAGACGCGTTCAAAGACTAAGGTGAAAAATGGGCGCGTTCCATCTACGCGCATACTAGAATCGAGGTCCGTTCACCGAATGTTAAGCGTCGTATTGGCGACGGAACCTTCCCTAAAACCAAATTCATTTCATAGCATGTGTGTCATGATGTGTCAAGTCAACGTACGGATCTATCGGAATTCTACAATATGCTATAAGTATTTCCAGCCCAAGTTATAAGCTTGGTTGAAAAACGAAACGTAATGAAAAAATTAACCATAAACAAACTGTGAATGCTTCCCAAATTCTATTCGACGAAACTATAATTATATGATCTATAAGCTTAAGTGTATTTTATTAAAATATGTCTATAGAAATGATCGAAACAAACGGTCTAAATGTCAAATTCCGAATTTTGAGAAAATCAACCCACCTAAATGGAAGCACGGGATTTTGGGCGAAAAAAAACTATCTTTGTAAATAAGGCCAGGATAAACGCGAGATTTATTTTGTTTATGCAAAAATTGAATAATGACCAAAGATAATTGCAAATGTCACTGACGTGACGTGAAACGACGTTGACGTTGACACTTGACATTGACATTGTGAAATTCCTTGACAAAGTTATTGTAATTACGATTTTAGTTGTGAAATTTGCGTTAAAACTACAGTGAAAGCAAAGTGTTTTTGCAAAATTAGTGTTTTATGAAATTTTAAGAAAAAACGGTGTTACAGTATCCCCCCAACCACGATAGAATTCACGTAGGGAATTCGTCTGACGCCCCGTCAGCCTCAAAACCCTAACCAATCAAACAGAATTATCATAAATAGAATCAATTAGGTATTTAAAAACTATTCATTCGTGATAAACTCTGTACCCAATTACGCCTAACGTTATTTTTTTTTTATAAGTTTATTTATTTGTATTATATAAAAAATAAAGCTTTAAATATAAACGTGTGTAAATAAAGAATATTTAACATGCATGTACCTTAAATCTACGTAAATCCATTAATATGGTATGTTAAAGATTGTAATAAAAAAAACAACATTCACCAATAAGGTGACAACATCTAGCGCGAAACTACTGCTGCTAGCACCTACATGGTTTTAAAAAAAATATTCACCCATAAGGTGGCAAAATCTAGCGAAACCACTTCTGCTAGCACCTATATGGCTGTGATAAATAGGTAAAAGGCATTATATCCTATGCCCATCAAATATAAGTAAGTAATAAAGAAAAAACTGTAGTGTCAGGACTGACGCCGAGATGGCGTTGTTAAATAAGTATATCTTGACACTAACAGAGTATAGCATGTAATGTCAACAACCACCGGTAGATGTCGCTATTACAGACATTTTGACTCTAATCGTCAAATAATAAGTAAAAAAACAATAAAAAAGGAAATAATAAAAAATGAGTCGCATGTGTCGTTGCCCCTGATCGTCGATATTGATGTTTCCAGCTAGATGTAACTTCCTCCATTATAAGAATATAGCAAAGGCTTATTTCTAGAGTTGCAAACCGCTCCTGTGAGGAATTCAAAATTAATTTTGTTGATTAGAGTAGAATACATATAAAAAATAATGAACAAGACACGTTTATATTTGTGATCTTGTGCTAAATGCATCTATCTAACCACATAACAGTTATACTAAGTACATACTTGTTCTTTAATTCTGGTATCAGATACTAAAGAAGTAATATCCATTTTATATATGTAATGGTAGTAATGATATATTTATTTATTTATTATCATGAACTAAGACACGTACAATATTTGTGTTTTAGATCTTAATGTACTTATGTAATGGTAATATCAATTTTGAAGATGTTAGGTATATGGAAACTTAAGTATCAAGGCAAATCAATAAAAAACGACAGGGACAGACACATGCAAAAACGCCGCCAGATGTTATATGGCGCGTTATCCTACACTCGGGTTCTACGAGACGCCAGGAAGAATGGCGGGGTGGGTATTCTGTGACCGCCGCACCCGCGGTGCCTAAATAGTTTAAATGCTGATACAAATATCGCTATTTTCATAAGAGCATAGAAATTAAAATTAAGTAGGTATTATGTTATTAGGTATGTAATTTAGTCACTCGAAGTATCTAAATTTTTAAAATCTTTTATGTGCCACTTTCCTATGTATTTTCCGTTCTCGTCTTCGAGCTCATAGACGAGGCGAGAAAGCTTACGTATAATTTTACAACGTTCATATTTAGGGGCAAGTTTAGCAGTAAAATATTTATTAGCAGAACTCTGCTTATACGTACGCTTCCACACAAAATCACCGACATTAAAAGAGATATCTCTGCGTTTGTTGTTATAGTATTTTATATTCCTTTCATGGGCCTTACGCAATGACTCTCGGACTTTGATGAAAATGTCACCGAGGTGGCCAATATTAGACGCATGAGTATCGCGTGGTACCACAACCAACTCTTGGAGATCTTCGAAACCACGGTAAATACTACCATCTGTGACAGCTTCCCTACCGTGTACTAGCATGAAAGGAGTATAAGAAGTAGACTCATTTACTGAGGTGTTCATGGCAAATTGTATTTTATGTATGTTAATATCCCACGTTCTATGATCGTTCTCAACAAACGAGGAAACTGCTGTGATTATTGTGCGGTTATAACGTTCCACCGTATTAACTTGTGGACAATATACTGGACCCAAATGTACTTGCGGAATATTGTATTTTTCATATAATGCCTGAACCTCATGACTTATAAATTGCGAGCCATTATCAGACATCACAGTCTGTGGTATTCCGTGAACCAGAAATACATGGTCTTCTAACCTTTGCGCTATAACTTTGCCCGTTGCACGCCGTATAGGAAATAATAAACAATATTTTGTAAAACAACACACAACTACTAGTAAAAAGGTGTTTTGCTGTCGAGACATCGGCAGTGGACCAACGAGATCAATGCTGATGCACTGGAATGGTCGACAGCAGACCTTGGGTTCCCCCATAAAGCCAGGTGGCGCTAGTGAGCTATGTTTATATGAGTTGCAAGTGGCACAATTTTTAATAAATTCCTCGGTATCTTTATGCATACCGGGCCAAAAATACCGTAATTTTAATCTTTTATATGTTTTTGCAACGCCTAAGTGCGCAGCAATTGGTTCAGAATGGTTACTTTTAATAATATCCTCCCTAAGCTCCTTTGGTACAACCTCTTTCCACTGGTAGTCACCACAGAGTTTGTTAGTGCTTTTTGTAAATCTAAAAAGCCTACCATCAATAATTTGAAAATTGGGACACGCGCGCGGCCTATCCGTGCAACGTTTTAATATATTGTTATACCAAGCATCGCTGGATGTAAATGCGTCTACGGCTGCCACTGGTACAGAACGTGATAGTGCATCCGGTACGACGTTTTGAGATCCACTACGATGCTCAATAATGAAATTATAAGGCGACAATCTACACCCCCAACGCGCTAGTCGTCCTGTAGGATTCTTGAGGTTTAAAAACCACTTTAGACTAGCATGATCGGTAATAATTTTAAATTGTCGACCACCTTCAAGGTAAGGGCGGAAGTGTTCAACGACATGTACCACGGCCAATGCCTCTCGCTCTGTAGCGGAATAGTTACGTTCGGCGGGTGTTAGTGAACGGCTACAGTATGCAACAGGATGTTCTTGTCCATCTACAACCTGGGTCAAGGTACCTCCTAACCCGAAATCAGAAGCGTCACAGTGGACAGCAAAATCTTTCGAGAAGTCAGGACATACCAGAACCGGAGAAGTAGACAGTGCGAGTTTTAGGTCGTTGAACGCCTCGTCTGCCTCGGTCGTCCATTTGAAAGGGGGCGCGCTCTTACGGGTAGAAGTAAGAGCATTAAGGGGACCAGCTCTATGACTAAAATTTTTTATGAAACGCCTATAATAAGATGCGGTTCCCAAGAAACGTTTGACGTCTTTCCTGCAGGTGGGAATAGGAAAGTCTACTATAGCCTTAATTTTGTCAGGATCCGTGCGCAGACCATATTCGTCAACCACATGACCCAAGAATTTCAGCTGTCTCCTGAAGAACTGGCATTTACCCATGTTGACAGTAAGGTTGGCTAGTTTAAGTCTCTCCTTTACCCTAAGTAGGAGCTGGAGGTGATCCTGGAAGGCCGTTGGGCCTTCAGGGGTAAGTAAAATTAAATCATCAACATATACGAACACCTTATTGTCAAACTTGGGGCCAAAGAGGCGGTCCATCAACCGCTGCTGCGTAGCTGGAGCTGCAGTAAGTCCAAAGCACATGACCTTAAAGTGAAACAAGCCTCTGCAGGGAATAGTAAAAGCAGTTTTCTCTCTGGACTCAATAGAGTCCAAAGGAACTTGGTAATATGAAGACTTAAGGTCAATAGAAGATAAGTACTTAGCATTTTTGAGCTGGTCCAGAATATGGCTAATATAAGGCATAGGGTAAGCGTCATGCTTTGATATGGCGTTAAGTTTTCGGCTGTCCAAGCAGAAACGTGATGACCCATCTGATTTAACCGCTAAAGTAACGGGGTTGTTCCATGCACTTCCGCTAGGCTCCACAACATCATCCTTCAGCATTTGGTCTAGGTGTTTATTTAATTCTGCCAGTTTAGCGGGTGAGACTACATAATACCGTTGCTTAATAGGTGGGTGGTCACCGGTATCAATTTTATGACTCACTAAGTGTGTCCTACCTAGGCCTTTCTTTTCTGCGGAAATGTCATCAAATTGCTTTATGACGTCATTGACCAGCCTACGCTCAAGCTTAGATAAAGTTTCAAAATCATATAAAGCACGGTTGCCTGACATAACTGTGTACACCTGATTATTATTTTTATATAAATGTCCACTATCCTCTAACAATGATAAAATATCTGGCGCAATATTAAATTCCTTCCAGAAATTTAAGCCAAATAACAACTCTGTAGCAACTCCAGGGACGACGTAAAATTTAATAACACGAGTTTTATTCTCTATTGATACAGGTAAAAATAAATACCCAGTTACTCGTGAAGTGGAACCATTTGCAGTTTTTATAAAGTCTAAGTCCTCAGACTTATGTAAAGTAGCGAAATCTTTAAAATATTTGTATGCTTGCCCTCCCACAATGGAGATCTGTGATCCTGAATCTAGTAATCCTCTGAATTCCAAGCCAAAAATATTAATCTTCAGATATGCTCTGGTATCATTATAGGTGGCGTTAGTAGTAGCGTGAACCGATGTAACCTCACCTTTATGCATGTTTACGTTATCTGTACTAGCTTTACTTACATAGAATTCATTGTATTTCTGCCTTGATTGTTCAGAATTACAATGTTTATTATAAAAATATACTGTTCTATGCCATCGGTTCACTGCTTGACGTTTTTTGGAATCTCTGCGGTTGAAGGTTTTGAAGAAGTGCACTTTGGACAATTACTTGCATTGAAGCCCTTTTCTCCACAACGATAACAAATAAGTACCCAAGGCGCCTTGCAATACCTCAAGCTGTGCCCATTTTTCCGACAGCGGACACAAAAAAGATTATTTTGTGTATTATTTGCTGGCTGTATTGAAGAGACTTTTGGTGGCGCCTTGCTAGTGCTGCTACTACTATTACTACTTTTATAACACAAATCGGGAGCCAGAGAAGATGTGGTGACCCTAGGAGGTTCACTGAAATGCACCGATCGCTCCTTTGCACCTTCTAACAACCTACATTTTTTCTTTAGATCAGTCCAAGATTCCACTGGGGCTAGAGCAAGCTGAGTAGTATAAAATGGTCTAATATTAAACATGACTATGTTCAATTTATCATCATCAGAGATTGGTTTTGATAATCGAGTAAAATAATTTTGCATAATGCTGAGATAATTCACAATGCTTTCGTCGGGGCCCTGAGTACGACTTCTAATTTCCTGCATCAAGCGATGGTCATAATCAGATGGTAAATATTCATCGAGAAGCAAGGTCTTCAGCTCAGTCCAATTGTGAACGTCTGACTTTACTCCTCGATACCAGCATAGCGCTTCATCAGTGAAAAGTTCAGCCGCAGAACAGAAAAGCTTTGAATCTGCAAGGCCACGAGACAAGCATAACTCTTCGAGGCGTTGTAAGAAGGCTTTAATGCATGTCTTGCCATTGAAGCGTAAATTTAGTTTATGCACGGAGCAATCATTAGCTGTATTGTGTGTAGTTGCAGTGGAGTGCTCAATCGGTTGTTCAGGTGCCAAGCTACTTTTAAAATTATGACAAATATTATCTATTTTAACAAGAATGCTATCTAATCTATTATTCAGAGAAGTAATTAAAGAAGTAAGATTATTATCATCATACTCCGATGAAGACAAGCGACCAATTCTGTGGAATAAGTGGTGTGCAAGAGTTTGAATTCTATTTAACACCTTAAGTGATGACGGTTTACTTGAAGTACTTGTGATAAGTTTCTCAAGATCCTCTAATTTCTTTTGAATTACTTTTAATTCAATATTGACATCAAGATCACAAGTCAGTATTTCATCAGAAGGCAGATCTTTATTGAGAGTACGGATCTGTGCTCTCAGAGCCATCACCGTGTCAGCTGGTTTCGAACCCCTGATTTTCACCTCATATTCTAGTTCATCTTTGTTAAGTAAATTAAAACTAATTGGTCTTTGTTCCATTTTTGTAAAAATATACTACGCTCTATTCTATATGAGAAGTTAATTTTACAATATTATTTATGTTATATACTCAAACTATGAACAAAAAATCTTAAAATATATCACCTCATTCAAATGTAACTAAAATTTGTTTTTATTTATACCTATCTGAACCAAACCTGCATAGAATTCTTATTTATCTTATAACTAGTGAGACCGGCAGATGTTCTCCTGTCCGATTCCAGCGCCACCTACTGGGTCCAGTTGTACTTTTAAACCTTCCCTGGACCTATTCAAATACACATAACATTTCGTAAGAATCGGTCGAGCTGTTTTTGAGTTTTAGCTTAACTAACACACAACGTTAAAAAAGAAAATTATTAAAGATACATACCGAGATGGATCAACATTATCTGAGCATTTGACCAGAATAATGGGCCATATAATGCCACAAAACCTGCTGTATATTCGGGCGCCAAATTGTAGTACTTTTTCTTGCTAAATTGTGGAAATATAGGGAGATCGTAAAGTTGAAAGAAGAAAAACAAACTTATTCCTTTAGTCCGATACAAAATGAAAAGCTTTATTCTTGTAGGTACATAATTCACTTATTCATATGGTACTTAAGTAAATAAACTCCCTTAATGCAAAGCACTTAACTAATTGTTTAATCAATACAAGCCAAGGGCAGGATGGTTCAGGTTTGTTTGATCAATCTCGGCAGGTAAAAATCAGGTACAAATTGGGTACAAAACTACAAAATGAGGGGCAATAAATTACACGAACAAATAGTTATAGGTTTCTTTTTTTTTTAAATTAGTAGCCTTCCCCGGAGCGGTTGTTAGTAGAGCGTACCTTCTATGCTAAATCTTGCAATCACGGGTCAGAGCTATGATATTCCTGTTTTATATTAATATATTTAGCTCCACAGAATTCCTCCTTGATAATAGGTTAGTTCATCAGGCTCTAAAGTCAAGCAGCGGAACCCTACGGCCTCCGGGAACTGCCCTGGAGATTCATAGCACAGTGTTAGGTTAAAAATATGATTAAATATGCCTATGATCTTGAGGTCAGTGGGTCTAACACTGAGTTCTGAAGGAATCTCAGTCAATACATCTGAATTTCAGGTAATAAACATTGCAAGTTAATTCCAAACATAATTTTTAATAAATTGACAAATTGTCTTATTGGTTAGTTAATAAAAAGGACATATGGAGGGGAGAGCACCTATTTTGTGTATAATTACTGCTATTAATAAAAAGAAAACAGCTTAATTTGTGAGTTATTTGCCAAAGAAGGATGTGAAACTTAATATTGTACAAATTTGGAATTTAACAGGAAATTCGCAAGTGTTACTCAATATATGCCTTAATCCCACTAAGATGCCGCTCACTATCAGGTTTTTTTAATGAAATAGGGGATGAAAAAGGCGAATTTTGGAAATGTAACATGTTTGATTTAATAATCAATTTACCCACAAATAAAAATAAAATTAACAAAATCTGTTTTAAATCATGAAATATAATAAGTTAATTAGATACCTTATTGATTTTTTGCACTTATTGATACAATAAATCCATTTAATTTAATAAATCGCGTGCCGGCGAGTAAATATAGTATTTTTTTCTTAGCTTTACTCTTCAAGCTGAAAACAAAAAGAACTGAATTTTGTAAATTCTTTTCAAATTAAATTCACACGGAAAACGAGAGAAATACCTATGGATTTTCTTCGCTGAAATTAATTTAAATACTTTATGATCTTCGAATCAATAACAAATTTCTTCAGTCGATGTCTCACAGACAAATCATAACATAGACGATAGACGCGTTCAAAGACTAAGGTGAAAAATGGGCGCGTTCCATCTACGCGCATACTAGAATCGAGGTCCGTTCACCGAATGTTAAGCGTCGTATTGGCGACGGAACCTTCCCTAAAACCAAATTCATTTCATAGCATGTGTGTCATGATGTGTCAAGTCAACGTACGGATCTATCGGAATTCTACAATATGCTATAAGTATTTCCAGCCCAAGTTATAAGCTTGGTTGAAAAACGAAACGTAATGAAAAAATTAACCATAAACAAACTGTGAATGCTTCCCAAATTCTATTCGACGAAACTATAATTATATGATCTATAAGCTTAAGTGTATTTTATTAAAATATGTCTATAGAAATGATCGAAACAAACGGTCTAAATGTCAAATTCCGAATTTTGAGAAAATCAACCCACCTAAATGGAAGCACGGGATTTTGGGCGAAAAAAAACTATCTTTGTAAATAAGGCCAGGATAAACGCGAGATTTATTTTGTTTATGCAAAAATTGAATAATGACCAAAGATAATTGCAAATGTCACTGACGTGACGTGAAACGACGTTGACGTTGACACTTGACATTGACATTGTGAAATTCCTTGACAAAGTTATTGTAATTACGATTTTAGTTGTGAAATTTGCGTTAAAACTACAGTGAAAGCAAAGTGTTTTTGCAAAATTAGTGTTTTATGAAATTTTAAGAAAAAACGGTGTTACAGTCTAAATCAAAAACTAAAACCACGATTTGAAATCGAAATATACATAAAACAGTATAAAAGTTATACCAAAACACGTAGTTCGTTATTATCTAGTGAACTGTGAAGACAGATTTTTTGATGTCATATAAAATATTTAGGAAAATGACGAAAATTCTATAATTTCGCTTGGTTGCAATCGCGCTCCATATAAGACAGTACTCGCCAAGTCGTCTCAGGGTATGGTCATGTCGCTTCATGTCGCGGGCGCAAAAAAATATATTACGTGTTTCTTTACGATCGAATTTTAATTTTGCAGTTTGCGTTTATTTTGTTAACTTTCATTATTATTATAGATTAGTGTAGTAATATGGTGAATAGTGTAAATAATGGATTAGGTATTATAAAGGAGAAAACTATTTTAATCCTTCTTCCTAAATTATTTTATGTGTGAAAAAATATGTTTTTCGTTCTTTTTTTCTATAAGTTATTTTATGTGTAAAAATCGCTAATAAAAGAAGTCAAAGACGATATGTTAAATCAAATGCATACAAAAAATGCTGAAAGAAAAGTGGTAAATATTTATTTCCCAAATGTTTATATTTTATTGCCGCGGCCATATAGCACAGTGCAGTGTTAATAAACCAGTATGATAATTTCTTCAAGTAAATATGCAACGATTTATAGGTTCAAAATAATGTTTCCTATAAAACTTTATTGCTGAATTCCTTTAAATACTTAATGTTACCCCCTTTATTCACAACGCCTTGCATCAAAGCTTTAGAAGGTAGAATCAACAGCACATTATGCATGTAGCTAAATAATAGAGTTTTATTCGAGCCTATGTATTATATATGATTATGAACAGTAAAATAGTATTTTAGGAATCTTTTAAATTTCGTAACATTTATGGTCAAGCGTGAGTTGATTATAAAAAAGTAAAAAATAATTAACATAAATTTCCGTTCGATTTATGTAAAGATCACTTCATTGTATTAAAAGAAAATATCTGATCAGCGGAATTTTGTGAAACTTTATAAAATATTTGCTTTTGCCCGCTGCTTCGCCCGCGGCTGTGCGTAATCTGTCAGTCACTCAGTAATGAAAGTGTTTTTATATAAATACGTCGGCCCACACTAGGATTTTCAACTGTGTCGTAGGTGCAGTTTTTTTCTTTTTGAAAACGTCGCCCCACACTAAGATTTTCTCCTGTGTTGTGGGTGCAGTTACGAACATAGAATATCACATGTACATACGCCCAGACCGGAAAAAAATTCTGTAGGCCATACAAAATATTTGTCCCGTACGGGAATCGAACCCGCGACCCGTTGCGCAGTAGGCGATCATTCGACCTCTGCGCTAACCGTGTCATCAAAGTTACAAACATAGAATATATTACATATCACATGCACATACGCCCAGACCGGAACATATTTCTGTATTCCATACATAATATTTGACCCGTAACTACAAAAAAATATTTTACAAAAAATAAAAACCGACTTCAAAAACACTGAAAACTTAAAAATAATATAAGAATAGGTACAGACAACATCACACTTCTAATAGGTTGGGGAAAAAGTTTCTTCGCATTTTTTAAGAAAATTCAAAACATTTTTTAATATAGTTTATTTACATTTAACTAAAGTATGTAGGTACCATTTTGTTCGATAACTTTTTGCCATCTTGTAGGTAGGGACATGATCCCATTGCTATAGAAATTTTGGGACTTCTGGTCAAAATACCGCGACAAGTGGTTTTGGCAGTCCTCTCGTGATGTTAACCTGACACTGCCTAAAGAATTCTGAAGAGACCGAAACAGGTGGAAATCTGAAGGTGCAAGGTCAGGACTATACGGCGGATGCATTAACACCTCCCAGCCAAACTCTCTTAATTTTTGCTGAGTGACTAAAGATGTGTGAGGTCTAGCGTTATCATGATGAAAAACCCCACCTCTTCTGTGTCCCTATGTCCCTACCTACAAGATGGCAAAAAGTTATCGAACAAAATGGTACCTACATACTTTAGTTAAATGTAAATAAACTATATTAAAAAATGTTTTGAATTTTCTTAAAAAATGCGAAGAAACTTTTTCCCCAACCTATTAGAAGTGTGATGTTGTCTGTACCTATTCTTATATTATTTTTAAGCTTTCAGTGTTTTTGAAGTCGTTTTTTATTTTTTGTAAAATATCTTTTATTTTTAACTTTTCAGTGAATGAAATCTTTTTAGTGAAAGAAGTGTGTTTTTAGTGCTTTCCTCGATTTTCTATGGGATCCCATCATCAGATCCTGACTTTGGTGACCATGAGACCACCCTTGCTCTATACTCTATCGAATACAAAAATAATTTTGGACATCGGTTTAAAATGACGGAGTTATGAGGTAACAAACATAAAAAATACAACCGAATTGATAACCTCCTCCTTTTTTGAAGTCGGTTAAAAATATTTGGGAATCGAACCCGCGACCAGTTGCGTAGTAGGCGATCACTCGAACTCTGTGCGCTAACCGTGTCGTCAAATGTAAAGTCATCATGGTAAAGAACGCTAGCTGTGTAGTACTTCCCGAGTTTTCTTACAGGCCTAAGGTGGTAGAATATTAATTAATATTTTAAAACCAGTTTGCTTAGAGACTAATACGGTTGCCTGATATTCATAGCGATTTGTGGCTTTCTTCTTGATAATCTTGTTTAGTACATGCACGCCCCTGTCACTCACGCAATGCAGCGTTATAAATACCTACCACTAAGTAGCGCGCCGGCGCGCCGACCGCTGCACACACGTGTAAAGAAATTCTTAGGTTGTGTGTGAAGTCGACCAACCCGCACTTGGCCAGCGTTGATGATGGTAACACATCAAAAACAGGTTTGAGCTTGTTTCGAATTCATCTAATAATAATATGATAGATGACATACCTGCCAGAGATACCTGTCACAAAAATTGGGATATAATTAAAAACAAAAATACTATCGTTTTTGATGCTTGCTAAGGCAAGGATAAAAATACCTCCGTCTTACCTATTTCTGCCGCAAATCAGCAGTGCTTGCATTGCTGTGTTCCGGTGTGAAGGGTAAGATATGGCACTGAAATTACTGGGTACCGTGACTTTACATCTGATGTCACAAGTTGGCAACGTACACTGTGGTTCTTGTGGGGCTTGCAGTTTTACTGCGAATCGCACAGGAACCACATGTATTATAGGTGACTGTTACCACTTACCATCAGGTGGGCAGTTTACTTGTTTGCCAACTTAGTAGCAATAAAATAAAACACACAACATTACATTTTTATTTTGAAGGAGTTTTTGTTTTGCAGTGGTGTCGGTATTTTTGTAAAAAAAAATATTTTTATTTTTTTCGTGAAATTAATAATAGCTCTCTTAGTCAACTTGAAAGAATATACCTAACTGAGAGTCAATACGTACCTTTTATATCTAAAGACTAACTCCCTAACTCCTTAAAGTTAAGGATCCATCGTAAGCTCAGCATAGTGGAAGAATCCTTGAGATGATGTCTTTCAGACGCAAATACCTGAATAGCTTCAGAAAAAAACAGGAAAGACGTTGGACGTGCCTATTCTCTCGATATTCTTGGGATTCCAATACTAGATCCTGACTTGATGGCATGGAACCACTTCGGGGGTATACTTTTCTGAATACAAAAAGAATTTTGAAAATCAGTTAATAAATGACGAAGCTATGAGGTATGTGTTACCTCATAACTTCGTGAAGTCAGTGAAGTCGGTTAACAAATCAAATCGAAATAAGTTATAGTACTTATTTATTCAGTAATGTATTAAAATACCTACATATATCTATTAAAATATTTTTCTTCAAACTACTCATTAATTTTACTCTAATCATCGGAAAAGGCAACACTAAGTAATACATTACTACCCTGGAAAACGGCAGTAGTATTGTATGAAACTTCATTAATGACCCGTTCAACATAATTGCCCTGTTGTTTGTTTTTATAATTTAAAAAAAAAAATAAAGAGAAATTACAATTCATATTCATACAATTCATACAAAATGTAGGCATTTTTCCAAAGAGATTTGAGTGGTTGTATAACATGTCACAAAAAATACACATGCGCAAAACAAGTTAGATAGGACCCTACAAAGCCAATTTTATTTAAAAAAGAGAGGCAATTGGCTTTAATGGCGAAGATTAGCTTTTATTTTAATAAATTAAAAATTGTATTCGAGTGAATATTGTGCAGTGAAAGTGGTGTTTTTTGGTGCACATTCATGTTGACGGCAAGAAATAAGGGTTTTGTGATGTACATGACAGTGAGTTTTATTTTTTGTGGATTTTCCACTTCCGTCACCACCGTCAAGATAAGGTTTGGTTTCTTAATAAGAACAATTTGCATTTTTTTGTCATAAATAAATAAGTTTTTCTACAGTCAACTTCAGTTTTTTATTATTTTTTAATAAGTTGAAGGAAAAGCAGATTACACACCTCGTAAGTGAGCTATTAATGCCCTCGGGTTATTAGTGCCCTCGAGCAAGTGCTCGTGCACCAAACATCCGCTAGCATTAATAAGTCACTTAGCGCTCGGTGTAACAATCTACTATTTCTTAATCAAACCGAATAGCCGTCGAAGTCAAACAAAAAAATTTAACAGTGCTGTATAAGTATATGCCGCCGCGTCAGTCATATTCTTAGCTTTTGTTTTAAATACTACTTCTAGCCAGTTCTAGCTAATCGAGCATTTCTTGTATTCTTGTGATGCATTCTATACTGCACAAAAGAAATATGCATAAAATTTTAATTTACATTTTATTAATAACACATCATAGAAACATTTAAAACCTTTGAAATTGTCAAGAAACGGTCTAATTATGATGAATCTTGAAAAGTCTAATTATTGATAATTGCTTTACGTCTCTTTCTTATAAAATATATGTTTGTATCGGTATTATAATGGTGGACGAGTACAATGACGTCACTAGCAAATAAAAGCTTTTTAAACTTTGTTATTTTTTAAGTTATTAAAAAAATCACATGGTTGTTTGCCAAATAAAAATACTATGTAATGTAACAATTAAAAAGTGTCCATATTTACATAAAGATACAATAAAAATAGCAATGAAGTCATAAAGCTGTATCATTATTGGTTGTATTACTGTAGGTACTTACCTCAGTTTATAAATCAATACTTATTTGTAACCTAGCAAAAAGTATATTGCATACGATATAAAACGTCCTTGTTGTACTGTTATATTTTTACTGTGCGGCACACGATGTTGGCGCCTGTTCAGTGGCCGCGTCCGCGCTAACGTCATGTACAAATGAACGGTGTGAAGTGCGGAACATATGGGCTTGCACGTGGAAATTCCTCGCCTTAAGCCTCCTAGTAAGTAACAAGAAATCAGATGCTATATAAGAAATTCCTACTATTATTATAAATTCATATCATTTGTCCTTCTATTTGTTACGTTTTCACGCCTAAACCGCTGAGTCAAATTTAATAAAATATTGTACAGAGATAGCTTAAGCCCCGAGGAAGGACAGGATTCTTTTATACCAATTTTAAGAAGTTCCCTGGGAACACGCAATTTAATCGAACTCGCGTTGTAACTGAACTCCTCGCAGACAAAGTTGCGAAGAACAGCTAATACAAAGTAAGACAAGGATCTACTACTATTTTCGTATGATGTTTTAGATACTTTTTGGTGACAGCATTATGTTGGCGCCAGAAAGTCGCGGCCACCGCGCTCGTTGCGGAACCTCGCCGTAGCTACATAGGTTTATTGTAACTCGAACTCGACCTTTTGACTAAAACCTTTTGGGAAAATTCGGGCCAACAATAGACAAGAGACCTATACGCTTCATTTGATTTACGATCCTATTAATCTTTATCTCTAATGCAATAACTCCGCACGGATTTGAAGCGTGTCGCTCGGAACTATCTTTATATGACAATTTATCTTTCAGGAAGAGCTTTTGTTGTGTCTTCTGTCTGAATAATGTGTGAATTATTTCACCAAAATTGGCGTTGCCCGTGTTGCTTTTTGTATTCTTTGTAATGGATCGAATTTATTAATACTTACTTTTGAGGTTCCATTGTTTTTGGTGCCGCCAAAGTAATGGCAATAATATGGCGTGCCGGTGCCACTTTCCCGGATGTGACAGACAATTTTGCGCATTATGCGTTTGTATGCAACCCTCGTAACATTGCCTCTGTGTGATGCAACATTTCTCGACCAAGGTGACTAGTATAGTAAAATATATAAGCGATCTTGGCTCAGTCATTTTGCATGCGATCGTCGAACGACTAATGTCTTTGATTACGCAGCCAAGACCTGAGAAATGCACTTTATTCTAATAAATTCCAAATGTTAGTGAGTGTTTCCTGGTCCTGCTCAATTCACTGTATTGGAAACTATATTACCAATGGTCTAGTATTCTGAGAATATAAAAAAAAACATCCATGATAGTTTCATAACAGTACGCCTTTCGTGTGTCTTTTCCAAATCTAAAAACATAATGACCCTTCTAATTTACCTGCTGATTGCGTGTAATTGTACAGTTTTAAATGTCATTCTTTTATTACAGCATTACAGTCATTTAAAAACAATGAGTTACGAAAAGTTACTGCCATAGTAGTTAGCTTTTCTAATATAAAATGTAGTTTTTCGGCCATGTATGTAAGTACCTTTTTTAAAATCTTGGCATTCATAGTATGTAAAAATAAATACCGTTTAGTATGCAATCATCGCCTCGGGACAACGAACTTTGAGGATCATTCTTGCCATAATGGATTCTCTAAAGCCATATTTGCACTGTCGGAAAATGAATCATGTATTCAAATTGTACAAGTCGCCTACGCCAGCAGCGGCCAGACTGCGTTATTATTCAGACTTATAACTTAGTACTCAATGTGAACGATTCTTCTAATGATAATTATTTAACTTAAATACAGATAAGATGCATAATTTTATATACATTTGGATGATTCGCTAAAGAGTTCAATAACCATTTTTTTGGATTCTAAAACTTAAAACTCTCTAGCCAATAGTTATTATAAAATACTGGCAAATTCGACGATATCCCCGAATAGATTGGATGTATTAGTATTCCTGTGTCGAATTTTATATATTTAATCTACGGAATAAGCTTCGAAACCCCAAATTACAGAAAAAAAATAAAAACTTATTTTGTTCCGTGACTTTAATTTCGAAAACTGGAGTTTATCTTTCGCCTTGTTCAACTTTTTTGTAGTCCGAACATACAAGTAGTTATCTTCTATTATAGTTGGCGTAACATCTGTTTTCAGCCAAGGGACGCACGAACCATGCTCTATCTTTTGACGAACACGTGTGCCGAGTTTTTGTACACAATAACCCACGTGTTCTATACGGTGTTGTAGTGTAGAATGTTTTCCCTTAACATGTATAAATGTTTCATCGTTTCATTAAAATTTGACACGTGCTAAAGCCTTTTTTAGATTAAGATATTTCGAGCTGATAAAATTGCTTGATATATACCTAAATACAGATAGATACCTCCTAGTAGGTACTGTTCGTTGCTTTATTATATGCAGCGCGGTTTTATTTTTATCAACGCTCTTAGTTTTAAGCCGACATAATTTCCTATCTATACAATCATATCGATGTTGTTAACACAGCTTGGTTTTTATTTATTTATTGGTTTTTGGTTCACCTAGAATTGTTAAACTCTCTAACATTAGGTAATAATTGAAGTGTAAATAGAGGGGTATGGTTATTAAATATAAGTATACAAGTAAACTGATAAAAAATGAAACTAGTAAATATCCAATGAAAACTATATTTAGAACACACACAACACTCGCACGCAATTGCCCACATACTCGTAAATACCTTATGTGAGCTCTATATGACATTTGGACTCTGGTAAATGTCTTCGAAATTTGTTCATGTTTTGCCAGTGAATAACGCTGGATTAACAAAACTATTCTACTGTTAACTGCCAGAGTAAAATCATTAACTCTTTCAGGAGTTGAACGTATATGACAGCAGCTGCGACTGTCGTTTGAGGTTAATTATTATCAATGACCTCATGGTCATGACAACAGCTGTGAGACCAACTTATCTCTTGTCTATTGACAAATGAATCTTGGTATTTTTTTAAGGAGATCTGTTTGTATGATCTGTAAAATTCAGCTGGTGCTACTCATACAGTTACACTGCTAATGCACTCCAGCAACGTGTCTTGTACTAAAATAATATGTAAAATCTCGTGTCACAGTATTTATTTGAACTCCTCCGAAACGGCTTCACTGATTTTAATGACATTTTTTGTGTTGTATTTGATAGGTCTGAGAATAGGTCGTAGGCTATTTTTTATACTCCTAGGTGATAAGGTTGGCCCTCTCCAGATTTTTGACAATGATTATGTTGAAATATAATTCGCGGCACAGCTAGTATATAAATAGCATATACACTTTCTGTTTCATCATGTCATAGGTGTTGATAGTTTTCCACTTGCTACTAAACATAGTTCTCTAGCTTGCCTGTCATTTCATTAACGCTTTCATACACGTTCGCCAGTTAAGGTTTTGATACCAATCAATGTAACGTAAAATTGAAAGTCGCGAGCTAATGGTAAACATCCATACCTAGAGTGCTGTGGGCGGGATTATCATGTTCATGCACAATAATCTTTTTTACTCAGCACCTTTTAAAGTGTCGCTCGCAGTGAGAGTTGTCCACAATAGCCAGTACTAGAATATCGTTGAGCACTCCCGTGTCAAGTAAATTAACGTTTATCAGAGCAGGCGGCATCGGCTCACGGCAGGAAGTCGCCTATTTGCTATCCGTGTCCAACCAGCTGAGGTGACTAGGTACTTGTTTCCGATTGCAACCGAGACACTATTTGTTTTGAGTTTGTCTATCGAGTTTGCATCTCTAAATGCAGTAACACAGCGTTTTTAAAAAGATTGCCTACCACGATACCTTGAAAATTAGTTCCTCGTTCAATAATTTATTATGAGTGGAAATTGCCGCAGGTTATGTGTGTGCGATGATTAACAGCTTTCTTCCTTTATGATAAGAAAAATGCATGTTTTCTGGTATATTAATTAGCCTTGGAATATTAAAAAGTTTATTAATGCTGCCGTAGTGATGCTTAGTGCTTACGTTATCTTTTTGCATTGCATGGTTATCTCATGTACTTGAAACAGTAGCTGGCCTTCGCCTGACTGTCGCGATAGCTGCCTCCATTATCCCATTATACCGTTTTCAGTACTATTCTGATCTACGCACGATGTACGCTACTTACTTACAATTGACGTTTGACGGTGTGACTGAAGTAAGATTGTAAAATTATGCCGGTCTAACATCACCTTTTTTGATAGCGCTTGCACGAACCAATAACTTCTCGTTTCCCATTAAAGAGTTCTCTCAAAGCATATTTGAACTTCTTTCAAAGACTCCGGCACACGTTCTGAAATCAAATATCAGCTGGGCCCTCTCGTATCCGACAGCGAACACGTAATATTCATGTTTTATTAGTTCCTCTCCTTGTTTGTTCCTAAAAGCAGACGCTTATGTCTTGGAATAATCCGACCATTTATTTCAGTCCTGGTTCTGATGCGGTGCTTAGTGAAATTGCTGTTTATGAATGGAACAAGGACTGTTTTCAAGAAATCTCTCTAATATCGCAAACGAAAACTTTGTCTACATTAAAGAACAACAATGTGAATTTTTCTATTTATTTTTAAATTACTATTAAGGTTATGATAGATGTGTAGATGACTGAATACAACATCATTCTGAGAAACAACTTTCGCCAGTTCGTATTAGTTGTTTTTTCATCGCCACCTAACATTTTGGCTAGTCATTGATTGGATGTAGTTTCTACCTCTTAATTAATTAAAGCTATTGAATAGTATCGTCAACATAATATTTTGCCTTAGTAGATGAACCGCAGTAGGTATAATTTGATGCTGAATATACTATAAATGTCACAGCCCGACGAGAACGCTAGGTATGCGACGAGACGGGAGGAAACTATAATTAGAACTGCAGCTTTCTTGTCAGCCCTACCAGTTTCAGTTCTTTGACCTAAATTATAGCTAAAATATAAATTCTCACTTACTGAGCATCATCCCACTGAAATATTTGCCTCTGAAACAGTTGAAACGTATACCCCTGGCATATATTTAACTGTAATGCATTTATCAAAATTTGAAGTATTCGTTATTGTGAAACGATTACTACACAAGCCACAGATCCATTATTCATATCATGTAATAGGATTATTAATCCCATTACACACATTATATTATTACGTGTCCCAGAACAATAACAGAACTTGGTCGAGACGGCCGTTAAAAATGTTGAGAATTGTAACAACATCAGTAATATTGGCATTGCATATAGTGGGTTTCTTCAGATTTATCGCTATGACCGCATTAGATATGTTATTGTTGCACTGTGTCGCAACTAAATTTTCTTCGACTACGGTCTTTAAAGTGTTAATGTGTGGTAGAATATTCGACATGTTTTTTTGAAAGTCCTAGCTACAAAATGTTGCGATCATTGGACGTAATAAGTCCATCATTATTTGATAATAAATGTACAAAGGCTAATGTGATTATCTGACTGATTATGACGCATTTATACAAATATCGCGAATCAATAAAACCACGAGAGAAATAGAATAGCCCAACCAATACAAGCTACTGTGAGGATACTTGCTAACTGTGCAGCCAGTTAGTTACTGACATGGCCATAGCACAGTTTACATTATACTAGTATCCGTACCAATGTCCTGCATATGACGGGCATTATCTCTGCGTACATAATATAGGGTGGCTTTCAGTGAGTGGTTCCTAACGAAGTCTCGCCTTCAAGATTTTCGTTATATCCAACCAATCACCGTGCTCCACGAAGCTTGACAATAGGGAAACGTTCTCATAAGCCTGATGACGATGTTAACTCTGTTCACGGAGGATAATCGCAATCGATACTCGTGAGTCGGATCGTTACGCTATCATGCGCCCGAGATCCGATTGCAAAGCCAATGGCTCTGCCAGGTCAACAAAGTGACACGGATGCAAGAACTGGACTGTCCGTCTATTGCATTAACGCGTTCGTATACACGTCCAACCAGTGTTGTGTTGAATTCTTACGCGTCGACCGGCGCGGGCGCAGTCACGGTTGCATGGCCCCGGTGGGTGAGTCATATTCGGATGTCAACTCACAAAACCGGTTTCATTGATTGAATACAATAAATTTACCTTGGAATATCAGGAAAGTATACTGAACTTTGATGAGTCTGTATGTCTACTAAAGTTTACTAAAACTATAACTGTGGCTAAATACCCAAAAGATTTTGAAACAATGCACATTTTATTGCTTATAACGGGGAAGCTCTTTGCCTTCATCTCACCTTATGGCGGTGATGACAAAGCCGAAGATGAAAGCGAGTCTCACTTGAATTCCTTGATAACGGCTACTTCTAATTGTCGGAACACATCAATATTATGACGACAAACTTAGGCAAGCGGGCTCAGAAGCCCTACAACCAACTAAACCAAGCAGAGAAGCTTCTCCTATGGGAAATCGAACCCCATCAGACCTATAGATCACGGAGGCCGACAATTGATTTGTACCGCAGTACTCGAATAACCGTAGATCACCGGTTAAGTTTCTAACATGTAGCTGTGCCAGAATAATCAGTAACGTAAAACTTAGATATTTTTTGTTGGTATAATAACGCTAACTAGTGCTCGCACACGCTCACATTCATCGTTTTCATGCTGCAAACTGTGTAATATATGCCCGTGTATAATAATTGTAATTTCCGCTGAAATTCTTCAAGCAATAGGTGTACAAAACGTGCATTGACACAGATGCTCAGCGTTACGTAAGGTCGCACTAGTTAATTAGATTTCCTACTGAAATTATTATTTTCGGCCCGTATAGCGCTAATTGCGATACTGTCGAATGTCGACTATAAAAATTCGATTGCGTTCTCATGATGTCCACATTAAGTGGTTATTGGTTGTTTTGTTAGAAAGTTGAAGTGCTCGAGAACGTTTCTTGATTCTGTCGAGGCTCGAGCGTATTGTATAGTTGTTGTGATTGCCTGTCCTTATTTTGGCCTGGTTTTCGTGCAAGGTAACACTGGTCTGGTCGTTCGTGTGCTGGCGACGTGCCTTGTATGGTATTGGTTTTACAAGACGAGAATAAAAGCACGCACCATATGGGCACTGCAGGACTGGTCAAGGCCGAACCACTCTAGCCAAACTAATCTGTATGTTTTTTGTTGTGGTATTAACATAAAGGTTTATTATTGAGCCATCGAAAAGCAATTGAATACTTGTCTGCTCCTGCTTGTCTAGCTGAAAAATAAATCCCGTTAGAGTTTATCAAAATTTATATGAAAACTAGCTGTGCCCGCGAAATACGTTTCGCTATAATAAATGTAAAAAAAAGTTCTTAGAGGGCCACCCTTATCACCTAGGGATATAAAAATTGCCTACGACCTATTCTCAGACCTAAAAAAAATAGTTACACAAAAAATTTCATAAAAAACGGTGAAGCAGTTTCGCAGGAGTTCGATAACAAACATTGTGACACGGGATTTTTATACATTAGACATATCTATTTGATAATAAATTAAAATGATATTAAAATGATATGCAGTCTATTTCACATTGAAACAAAAGTTGTTTGTTTTTTAGCTTATTAATTATAATGATTTAATTTACATTTGCAACATCTTTGTTTCATGAGTATGTTTTGATCGGATGCGCTTTATTTCTTATAATAAAAAATAATGTTATTTCAAAGGATATAACGTTCATTGGGTTTATTTTTTATTGCCCTTCGGAGCATAATGTACAATACGCAAAATGTGCACGACACGCAAAATGAGCAAAACTCAAAATGTACAATACGCAGAATGTGCAGAATGTGTGTGTGAAATAATAAATATATCAAATGAAATTAGAGAATCTAAAATTATATCAAATGTTTATTTTATTAAGTCAGTTTTCATATGAAATGATATATTATTTGAATGTTATATCATCAGCATTTATATCGAAAACACACACCCGTTTTGATAATTCCGCTTTTATACTTCTCGCCGTTAATCGACAGTAATAATAATCTCTGACTAAATCGGAAATTGATTTTCCGGGCTCCCGTGTAACGTACCTACTCGGGAAATTAACCTGATATTGCTATACAGCGCAGGCAATTGAAAAGAGATTGGTTGCAATCAGTGCGTCGCTTTTCACAGCCGGCTATCTGTTATCCCCATTCATTAGGAAGGTAAACAAGCTCCACCCAATAGTGCCGTGTCGAATTCAATCGCTAGTAGTTGAGAGTGCAACGCCCGTGGGAAGGAAATAAAATTACGGATTGCCATCAGCTGCGTCCGATGTTCCTATATTGGCTTGAATGGACATGGGCCTCTTCGTGATAGCATAATTGGCGAGACTGATTTTTATCCAATATCCAAAAATTTTCTACTATCAAATCGAATTTCTGAAGCTGCTTCGATGCGTAAATCTTATATTTATTTGTGGTTGAAGCTGCAGCCGGCTAGCTTGTGATGATTATTTTCACTTCTGAACATCTGCTGTTCCAATGAGGTCATAGATAATTACCATAACAAACCCGCTATGAAAGTTTTTTGACCTTTCGTACACTGAGATTTATGTTTTGATCGAAAAAGGTAAGTACGTGCGTTGTAAGCACAAAAGTTGTCTTTTGTGTTTTCACAACATTTAACGAAATCAAACTTGCTTGTGATTGGCCGTGGACGGAGGGTTTAAATATGAATCTAGAAGTATTAGATTAAATGTGATACAAGGAGGGTTTAAATATGGATCTAGAAGTATTACATCAAATATGATACAAATGGAAATAGCTGAAGATTCGCATAGGCACATTAAATGTAATAAATTTTCCATATTGAAAATGAAATCGTGGCGCCATCGCGATTGTATCCAACGAACCAGACAATTCTGTAACAACTCTGGGCTAGGTATACGTAACATGCAAATAGGAGATCTAGCGGCAAATCGGCTATTGCAATCTTGTAAACAGAAGCAGCCCGAGTCTGCGCGTCGGATCAATCTGCTTATTGCACGCATTATAGATAAGTCATGCGTGACGGATTGCCAATTTGAAGAAGATTATCATGGGCTGAAAAGGATCCTACGGCACAAGGGGTGTGTTTATGGAAATTACGAAATAGCAGAGTAATTATCGGCTGGAACGCGTTAGTGGTTATAAACGAACAGCGCTGACCTGTTGTTGCTAATTAAATTTCGCTTTGTGGTTTTCTTTGTGAAATCAAGCATAATAAAGTCTGAAACATGTTTGGTCGTTAAAGTTTTTAGTTTTTGCTATTTTCATGACGAGCGGCGAGCCAGAGCGGTTGGCTCGTTTATCACATTAATCTCATTATTGCGTTATGTAAAATGTTTTAATTAAAATGTTATGAACGGGAAAACTAACAATACTTAATGATTTATTTGTGGGACAACATGCTGAAGCTCATGTTTCGCTCTTTCAAAGTTGGTTTTCGTTTAATGATATCCCAGTTTACTTATTGAAGATATCGCTTGCAGAGCTCAGAATTATTTAAATTCTTTTGTTACGGAATGACTATGGTCTTCGTAGACATTCTTTTGTTCCGTTTGTCAGGTATACTATACCATAATCCATTATACATAAAAATTATAGTGATCTAATTTTATTATCATCAAATCCATTCTTGTTAAACTGAAAATGCATGATTGTGATTTTGATTTATTCTGATGCAAAAGTCCTTTAGACTCAAAAGCTTCTTCAGTAGCTTTTGCGCGAAAGTCCTTAAGATCCGCCTTAATTAATTTCGCATATGTAAATGTAAACTTTGCAGTATGTATGTGAGAATTGTATGTGCATCGGTTCAAAATTGGTGTTTCAATGTGAGGGCCATTTTTTTTTCTATGTTTAGGGCGCACAAGTACATAAACTATAGCGATCTAATTTCATTATCATCAAATCCATTCTTGTTAAGCTCAAAAACGCATGTGATTTCGATTTGTTATTCTGATGCAAAAGTCCTTTAGACTTAAAAGCTTCTTCAGTTGTTTTTTCACGAAAGTCTCAAAGATCCGTCTTAATTAATTCATTCGTAAATCAAAAGACTTTGCAGTAGCTACCTATGTGAGAATTGTATGTGCTCCGGTTCAAAATTGGTGATTAAATGTGAGGGCAATTATTTTTATTTGCCCAAGTTCGTGGCGCACACATGGCGGCGCGGCGCACCGCTCCCCCCGGGTCGTCGCCACCAGCCAATGGGTCTCTTGTTCGCTAGTTCCATCCGTGCCCGCGTCGGATGTGGCCGCGGCTTTACTATTATAGAGTGAGGAATCAACCAAAAAGTTGGCCTTAACAGTTGGTCCTTGTAAAGTTTTCGTGATTGCTAAGTACCTATTGCCATTGGATTGTTTTCATACTGGATGGAGTGTGTAAGGTAACTTAATATTTGTTTGTACACTTGCTTAGTTTAGTTACACATTGCTGGACATTAATATTATTATTATCTTCCTGAAATACAGTTAGTACTGGAAGTCTAGTAGTGGAAGAAGTGAGAAAATGTTAATTACCTTATTGCGTAAACTAGTTTTTATTATGTTTCGTTTTAAAATATCACAGTTCCGTCGTCTCGTTCTTTTTGATAATGTGTTATTTATATCTATATCCTTCACTAGTATAAAGTAGGAATAAATTTGAATCGGAAATATAACAGTCAAGTGTTCGCAGTTATCACACAATTTGAAGGTCAATGTTTCCTTCCATGAAACACGGTCTGTGTAGTGATATTTCTGTGATTTTGTTTTGAAGTTTTTATAGTACGGAGATAAAGCTTTTCTCCTTGTTATCATTTGGATAAAATAAGTATGTTATGTTAAGTAATGCACTAGTTTTCGTTACTAAATATATGTTTAGTGAAAGAGCCTATTGCGAAAATCAACGGAGACAATTAAGCATTCGCGTCCCGTAGAACCTCGGTACAGTGTACAAATATTGGGGTAAGTTTGCACAGAACAACTGGTGGGGTAATAAAAGTGGTTGTCTTGTTTGCTGTTAAAACAGAATTAATTTTGAACTTGTTTTCACGCTCAATTCTAAATAATCTTTCATATTGTCTTTCACGCTTTGTAATAGATTAATATTTCAGAGATATTCATTCTTTCCATTTTTGTTATCCACGCGATGCGCATTCTGAAATAATTGTTGCGTTATAAATTGTTTAATTCGATTCGATTATTTATCTTTAGGAAAAGATATAGATTTATGTATAAATAACTCATCATCATTTTTATTTGTACGTGTAAAATTTTTTGGGTTCTGTAGCTCAAAAGGTAACTCATCTTATAGGATAACGTAACGTAACTCCTCTTATCACTTTGTTGTCCATCAGCCTGTCTGTCTAGGCCCATATTCTTGGGAACGCCTAGAGATATTACACTGAAATTTATATGAAATAATCGGATGTATGATCTCTTTCAGCTGTAAAAAAATCGTTCTTGTAAGTCAACACGATTAAAAGATAATGACCGTTTATCTATACTTCTAAAATTATAAAGCTGAAGAGTTGTTTCATTGTTTGTTTAGTTGAACGCGCTAATCTCAGGAACTACTGATTCAAATTGAAAAATTATTTTTGTGTTGATTAGTTGATTTATCGAGGAAGGCTTTAGGCTATATTTTATTATTGGCGCGTTCAAACAAACAAACAAAGAATCAAATAAACTCTTAAGCTTTATAATATTAGTATAGATAGGTAATATTAAGTTAGTGCGGAACTCTCGGTGCGCGAGTCCATGTCGTATGTACTTGGCTGATTTTAGGTTAATTTTTAGGTTTATTTATAGTACATAGAATGAATTTGTGTCTTGAGAGGATACCGATCTTCGCCGACTCCAGTAGTTTTCTTACGAGTCAATTTCAGCGTGTGTCTCGGAGCTCGGACCTCGACGTTAATGAGAACTAAGCAAAGAGAATAAAGCTCACAGCCCCGGTCTATTGACGTCATTACTTTGATTTGATTCGTGTGTTAATGTCATTGGGGTCGTTAAAGTGTGCCGTATGTAAGCCAGGGGTGCGACCAACCTACTAAAATATAAGCTGGGGTGTGCGTGTAGTCAACGTGCGAATCATGCGGGTATGTGCTCATTTCAGTTGTATCCAACTACAAATTTATCTTCTTTTCTGTGTAAAAATAATAAATAATAATTAGTACCATCGTTTGGGGATGTTTGTTAAGTTTCTGGTAGGAGCATGCAAATTTAAGTACTCGTAATATTTCCTTAACAACTCAGGATTCTGTGTTCGATTAAAATTTAGCCTTATTTAGAGTTGCTCTTTTAATGCTACATAAATTCGCCGAAGTAGGTATTCAATTTCAAAATGGTAACTAACCTATACTCACCGCTCTCGATATGGTAACTATTTATTGTAAGCCGGTTGTTGTCCAATAAAACCTAATTGAAGGCATCGAACGTAAATAGTAATCCTTGTCGAACATAAAACCTAATAAGGTGAGCCTAAACAAATCCCATTGCTAGGTAGGCGAGACTAATTGCAAAGTTACGCAAACATACAGTATGTATTGGTATATAGACTTGTTTAGACGTCCCTTCGTATCCGGTCGCGCCCTGTCTGCTCGCTAATAGAGACTCAAAAAGGGTTACAAAGCTTATTGTTGTTCGTGATAATGCATACAATGATAACAATGCTAAAGCACTTGCCCTTTGCATAGGTTAACCTGTTTTTAATATCATCATTACTTATATTGATAGACTCTATACACCTTGGAATGTCAGATGTTTTATCAAAATATTGATAGGAAGTAAATTTTCAACCGTGAGAAGAATCAATAAATGTGAAACTATGATTATTATTGAAATATTTATTCGTATGAATTAATTGTATTTTGCCGTTGATTCACCTGAAAAAATAAAATTAAGTGTACCTAAATAAAGTAGTCAAACACATTTGGTTCATTTAAAGATTGATTGATATTTATTCTTCTGTTATACACGCATACAATTATTACAATACAATTTCTCCTCTCGCGGGTCTGCTGGAAGAAATTTTATTTTTGAAATAAGCAGTACCTTTGTACATCTTTTCTTCTGTGTTGTTTCTGTATGTGTTAATTTCTGCGTGCATAAATTGTTAAATAAATAAAAGATTGCTTAGGCATGGTTTTGTTTAAATAGGTGCTTATGGCACCTTCCCAATTTGTTTTCTTATTATTTGTGATAATAACACTCATAACGTAACAACAAGCATATTTGTACTGTGTTTAATCAAATTCATCAAGCTCAAAATATATTGGCAACATCGTTACAACACAAAACTTTGTCTAAGTAATGAAAAAAGTTTTTCTTTTTTCGTAACGTATTATTAAAAGTTTACAATAACTGTAAATGTTTGTCGAACGCCGAACCAATTAAAAATGTAACATTTTACTGTGATCAAATCAGTCCAATAACAAATTGAATTTATACTTTTTAGTACTTATACAATGCTCGTATTCGCGGGTCGATTCTCTGCGGGAGGCAACGTACAGTGAATTGAGAAAAAAAATCGCAACACAAGCTGCGACTTGCGAACCGGTTGCCTCTACAATAATTATGTTCTAATCGATTGTTATAAATAGAGTGTGTTCCAATTTTGAAGCCATCCACCTGCCATACCGGTGTTCGCATGTGTGCCGGGTCCCCAGGGGCTGGTCGGCTGTTTTACTGTTATGCGGACTATATTGTCGGGCAAATGAACCATTGTTAGGACCTATTAGATAAAATTAACGGCAAGGATATTAAACAATTTGAGAGGAAATGTGAATAAATTTATGTGAGTTTATGGAGGTTGGATTGAGCAGCTGTCTTGTTTCTTCTGATGAGTTTTACACATAGCTCTCATAGAACTAAGAAAACGGATTTGTTACACACAAGCCACATAATTTTTCTTCGATTACTCTAATCGTTGTAGGTACTATGTTATCTTCACAAATACACATGAAGAAGCCCTATTGCTTTAACGGAAATTATATCTTTCTTTCTTTTTTCTTTTCTTTTTTTAAAAAAAAAACGTCGCCGCACACTAGGATTTTCTCCTGTGTCGTGGGTGCAGTTACAAACATAGAATATCACATGCACATACTCCCAGACCGGAACAAATTTCTGTAGGCCATACAAAACATCTGTCCCGTGCGGGAATCGAACCCGCGACCTGTTGCGCAGTAGGCGATCGCTCGACCTCTGCGCTAACCGTGTCAATATAAGTATATACAGTATAAGTCCTCATTATGTGCAGATATTAAAATGAGAGAAAATATGTTTAATTTTATCGACGAAAATTTAAAAACCTATTAAAAATTCAAGCTCTCTCCTGTTGCCCCCGTGTAAAAACAGTGTAACTTTTTAACGAAATGATCTATAACGATATACCTGTTATTTTTTTTTTCGTTCTTTTTAAACAAATTGTAAAATTTCTCAATAAAACGCTCTCATTAGATATCTCAAAGTTAGAAAACTTTTTTTATTATGCTGCTTCGTACTGCCTTTTTAAATGCCATAAAAATATATTTTTATTATGTTTATATAATTACGTTTTTGCTCCATAGAATTAACCATACTTTCCCTTTGTTTAATATGTGCATATCATGAAGACTCACACTGTATTTCAAAACAACATAATTTTAGTTAGTTACAACAGATTGACACAATTTAAATAAATTCAAATAATAGTAATATCGTTAATAGTCCTTAAATGTTAAACATTTTCATCCTGTTATCATGCGATTTTTAAATATAGACATTATCTAACTATAGGTACTCATTAGGAGACAGAAGCATCCATGAAACTAACTTACATTGCATTATTATCCATTAAAATTTCATTAAACTTTTATAAACAATGTAAGCCGTAACCAATGTATTTTAGATTCAACAGAAACAGCGAACGCAAGCAAAATTTAGATCTGTCCAGCAGCGAATTTAATTGTGATAACTAGCAGTTTCAAGTGAAGAGATATTTCATATTCATGGTCATTCTGTCAATTTACATTAATTCTTATCGTGATACTATTGATTGCGTTGGAAAAATCAACAATGCAATGAAATAACCGTAAAAGCTGCGTAGTGTAAACAATATTAGCCTACAAGTGAATCAAATGTCACAAAATGTACGATTTTCTATAAAAGCTTTTTGTTGTTCATGGCCGTCAGTGAATATTCTTTCACACATTTTTTCTGATTTCTTACAATACACAGGTATGGCGTGTTTGTCTAATAAACGCAGGTTAAAACTATAAACTTAGCATTAATTTATTATAATGAATTGTGAACCAAATAGTACAAAGATCACAGATATCGATGTACGTCTACGCCAAAGTATAAGTTAAAGAGTGTTGAATTATGGCTTGGTTCAAAAAATCTAGTTTTTGCCGCAACTGGTCCAGTTTTTACTTATTGTCGGCGAATAAGGAACGATGACGCAATTGGTGATATCATAAATACTTTATGCGGATTATTCTAGTTTTATCCTGCGTTAATGGGGTCTGTGTTTTGCTCGCTTGCCTTGCATAAAAATATTGTGTAACCATTAGTAACTAACCAACATGTTCACCTTTAAACTTGAAATTCACCGAGAGGTGCGTCACGAATGTTTTGTTATGTACCTATTGAAATCGAAATATAATTTGTCAAGTTTAAAAACACGCGTGCTTAATTTCGAACGAAGAGCTTATTAATAAAATCCTGACAAGTGCGCATTGGACTCGCGCACTAATGGTTCCATACAATAGCTTTCATTTCCCTTGTGAAATCTGAAAATTTTTCAAAAATAACGACGAACGCTCATGACTTTTAATCGCGTTTACTTACAAGTTGAGTATCTCTGTACCGAATTTCATTAAAATTTGTTGACCGGTTTTCGCGCTAAATCGAAACAAACAGACGGAGTAATTTTCGTATTTATAATATTAGTATCAGATGTGAATTGTTGTAACGCTAAAAAAAGATTCAGTTGACAATCATTGTAGATGGTCGCCCATTGAGTAAGGCTATTTTTTTGATATGTCAAAAAAAGGGAACGTAAGCAATGCTATTACTTCAAAATAAAATATTCTTCTTAGATACCTTATATAATATCACCAATAAATTAATTGTTTAGGTTAGCTTCCCAATTTTTCTTGTTTTCGATTCGGTTAACTTTTCATTATATCTGTAACACCTTATATTTTCTATTCCGCCTTTGTAATAAATAATTGACTGTGAGTCCGTCAGTTTAGAACAGTTGACAAGCGAGCAAGCGACAGCGTGTCAGCAGCCAGTCGCGTCACACTTTGTTTAGTGTTCGGTGTCTGTCTGGGCGACAACTGTGATTAAGGCGCTAGTGCTCTCAAACACAGAAAATGTCTCGAGAAACAAAATTTTTTAAAAAGGTTCAGCAAAGAATATCTAATAATATCTGTCATCTCAAATATGTATATTGTTTGATGTCGTGATAGTTTTTTGACAGATTTGTTTCAGCTTCTTGAGAAAGTGATTGACTGGTCCAAATATGCCTCGGTCTTGAAAGTTTTTCGCTAGGTTAATTTTATGTTTAATCAAGCTCATGCTTTTTCAATACATGTGAACAACATTTAAGATTATGGTTGTTTTATATTGTTAACCGACTTCAAGAAAGGAGGAAGTTGGGATTTGAACAGTAAATTGGGATAAATTATCAAATTTTATAGGTATTAACACATCAAGTTGGATGTTTTTTCTAAAGAAGTGTGCACTTAAGAAGTGTGCAGCGGAGTTGACTCCGGTCCTGACGCGTCTATACCGTCTGTCGTTCTCTGCTGGTTGTGTGCCGAAATCTTGGAAAGAGGCCAATGTCCAGCCGGTTCCCAAAAAGGGAGATCGTTCTGATCCGGCTAACTATCGCCCTATAGCCGTCACTTCCATTTTGTGTAAAATCATGGAGAGGATCCTTAACACCCAGCTGATCCGTTACCTGGAAGGTCACTCGTTGCTTAATGACCGTCAGTATGGGTTTCGTCCTAAACGGTCAACAGGTGACCTTCTAGCGTTCCTTTTGCACAAATGGGGTGAATCTATCGATAAGCGCGGCGAGTCTGTGGCTATTAGTCTCGACATCGCCAAAGCTTTTGATAGAGTCTGGCACAAGGCTCTCCTTTCCAAGCTTCCGGCATACGGATTGCCCGCTCAGTTCTGTACGTGGATTGCCAGCTTCCTCCACGAGCGTAGAATTCGCGTTGTCGTTGACGGCTGCGCTTCGCGGTTCGTGGCAGTGAATGCTGGTGTTCCACAAGGCTCCGTTCTATCCCCAACATTGTTTCTTCTGCATATCAATGACATGCTTTCCTTGGGAAGTATACATTGCTATGCAGACGACAGTACAGTGCATGGGGGATATCACGGAAGCTCAGGGGCTGCTCGTGGCAATATTGATAGGGAGAGGCAGAATCTTATCATTGAGCTCAACAGGACGCTGGACCTCATCTCCGAATGGGGTTCCAACAATCTTGTCGAGTTCAATGCTAAGAAAACACAGGTGTGCGCGTTCTCGGCGAAAAGGTCACCTTTCCTCCCCCCTCCTTCTCTTCAGGGCACAACCCTTCACACACAGAGTAACATCACCTTGCTGGGAATGAACATTCGCTGCGATCTGAACCCCAGAGACTACATCGAATCCGTTATAACTGCTGCCTCACGGAAACTCGGTGTCCTAAACAAGGTGCGTAGGTATTTTGCGCCGGACCAACTATGCCTGTTGTATAAAACTCAGGTTAGGTCTTGCGTGGAATATTGCTCGCACCTTTGGGACGGCTCCGCTCAGTACCTCCTCGATGCTCTGGACAGATTGCAGCGTCGCGCTATTCGAATAATTGGCGATGTAGAGGCAACTAACACCCTCGAGCCTCTACAACTTCGTCGTGACATCGCCTCTCTTAGCGCCTTTTACCGAATGTTCCATGGGGAATGCTCTGAGGAGCTCTTTAACCTTATCCCTCCCTCTCCATTCCTTAACAGAAACACGCGTAAGGGCCTTCGGAGTCATCCGTACACTGTGTCCTCCTTTTCACACCGTACCAAGAAATTCCAAGATTCCTTCTTCTGTCGTTCATCCCATACTTGGAATTCTCTACCTGCGCACGTGTTTCCTCCATCCTACAACATGGGTTCCTTCAAAAGAGGTGTGAAAAAGCATCTTTTAGGCCGGCAAGGGGCGGGCAGGTAGGATAGTGGATGTCGTCCCTACTCTATCTGTCAACTCATTTGGGCCTCTTTCACCGCTTAACATCAGGCGGGAGGAGGTCATTTGCCGGGCCTTACATAAAAAAAAAAAAAAAAAAAAGCTATTCCTTTAATTGTCTGGTGGTCATCATCTCATGTTGCTGAGCTGATGATGCAAAAGCTCTTTATAGTTACGGCGTTAGGTGATAGTAATAGTTAGTTCTTTAAATGTCATGCGCAGGTGACTCGTAGATAGTTGTATTTTTATCCAATGATTCACGTGAGTTAATAGTGGAAACAATTTCTAAATATTTAGGAATTCAGGAATAATTCTCTTAGTACCTTTTAAAGCGAATGTTGTATTATTTGAAGTTAATCTGGTATTTACATCGGATCAAATTCTAATGCGCATGTATCAAATCCACTAAAAGCCAAACATTACCTATTGGAAAGTCTTAAAAAAGAAATGAAGTCAGTTAAAAATTTGACAAAAAATCAGATGATTGTTTTCATTTCAATGTTATTACTTAATTGAATTTTTGTTTTTATTTTGAAGTCGGTTTTTTATTTTTGGTAAAATATGTTTAGTTTATGATTTTAATTCTTTTTTCTATAGATGCAATGGGAAACAAAACCGAAAACCGGTCAGTAACAAAAATCTCGGTAACCTTTAAAATACTGGGTGTAGCTTTATATGAAAATCAAAACTAAATTTAAGTTTAGTAACAACGAAAGTAAGAATTAGCATTATCATTTCATTTCTTTTTGGTGTTTGTATTTAATACCATAAATATAATATACGTTTTTGAAGTTATTGAAGGTTTTGTTAGTGACCCGTTTTCAATGCAGTCCAGTGTATTTCATCCCAAGCCTCTTTAGCACACGAGTATTTTCTTACAATTACCCCTCAACTCATGCGCTCACTCACTCACTCATAAATGACTAGAGCCGGACGGCCGATTGGCGCTGCTAAGCCCCTTAACGTCGCTCACAATACCTTCACTCTCAGGGTCACTCGACGTATATAGCATGAAACTTACAATGGTGAGAAAATATTTACTCGTATCGTATCGAATGTTGTAGTGTGTTTAATTATAGAATACATGGAACGTATACGATGTTTGTTGTCTCAGATGTTTGATTGATATGCTGTTAGGCTGTATTTATGTAATAACGCAATTTGAACTACATCCTTGAGTATTTGAGGATATATGTGACGTTAGTTTTATGTAAACACTTTATTTTTAATAACATGGAAATATGGTTATTTAAGCGTTATAAATGGACCTCAGACACAGTTATTTTATTACCTTATATCCACTGTAATATTTGGTGTCTCAAATTCGTCATCATCTAAAATTACAACTGTAACCAAGGAAGAAAAAAGTGTGGGGATCATTATTACTTATCAGTAGAGACCGGATTATATGCATTTACATATTTGCATGTGCATTGGCATATTTCAAACGTCCTCAGTGGTAATAACATATTTTACCTAAGATCTAGTTATGATGCATATTTTTCCGAGTGCAGTGCACTCACCCTGTGTTTCGAAATGCGAAGTGATAAAATCCCGAATCCGACCAAATTTAAATAGCCACAAAATATAATAAAAATATTTAAAATGATCGAAGATACAATCTTACCACTAAACATTTGGAACAATATTTGATTGTTTACGTTTACAAAAATATTTAATAATTTTAAGGTCATGTAATGTTAGTGCATATATTGTCGCCTATCAAAGGATAATTTACCAATTGTATGCTGATTTTGAAAAAAAAAAAACTTACTTTTCTTCTTTTTTTGGGTTCCTAAAATCTATCATTTAATTTCGCATATTCTGCCAATTTTCGTGCATATTTCAAGCATTTTTATGCATATTTGCGTGCATATAATAAGCTTTTTATGTTGCATATAATCTCTACTTATCAGCAACAAATCATGAAATAACGTCAAACGTAACGAATATACGTTAACAACATGTCGTTTTACTCACGGCTCTTTGCCCGTCATCGTGATAATGAAAACTTTATGAAAAGACTTCAGTGACAAACGGGCATCCCATGTAGGTATCGTTACAAACTTTTGCGACTATTCTTATATGAAGATATTTTTATTACACGTATTTTTAAATAACGAAAATTAAAAACCGACTTCAAAGACACTGAAAAGTTGAAAATAATATAAGAATAATGTTGTCTGTTTGTACTTACAGACAGAAAACAACACATTTTTATATTAAAGTCGGCTCTAAAAATTAAGACTTTCTGAGAGATCATAGTTTGGTGATTAAATTCACTTAATAATACGTGCCTATTGTATTTAAAAAACTAACCTCTAACTCCCAAAAGTTAAGGATCCTTCCATCATTAACTCGGTTTACGACTACGATACGTAAATACGTCAATAGTTTTGAAAAAAACATGAAAGACGCTGGACGTACCATAAAATTAAAGGGTTTCCCACGATTTTCATGGGATCTCATCATTAAATCCTGACTGGTGACAATAGGACCACCTCAGTGTGCGGAGTAAAAAAGTACGTTCCAGTAAATTGCAATAGGTATTTGATAGATATTTAATAATTAGCACCTTTTTAACCGAATTAAAAAAAGGGGTAGGTTCTCAATACACAAAAAAAACATACGCATCAAGCGTATGTTTCTTTTGTGTATGTTACGCAATTACTCCGCCAATTGTGGACCGATTTTCAAAATTCTTTTTGTATTCGATATATTATTATAGCATACTCCAGTGAGCTTAGTGCGAGTTTTATCGAGCTTTACTCGATGGTACGCATCGAACGCGTTAACACGAATTTGTATGGAATTAGAGCATTGCTGCGTACGATCGAGTAGAGCTCGATAAAACTCTCACTAACTAAGCACACTGGAGTATGCTATATAATATATCGAATACAAAAGAATTTTGAAAATCGGTCCACAATTGGCGAAGTAATCGCCTAACATACACAAAAAAAAACATACGCTTAATAATTCGGTTAAAAAGGGGCTAATTATTAAATATCTATCAAATACCTATTGTAATTTACTGGAACGTACTTTTTTACCGAGTGACGTAATTTTTGTACTATTCCTAAAGAGACAAACGCATGCAATGCAATAGCACAAACGAGCTACTACTCTGTGTTAACTAAAACACGTTTTAACACCAAAGTTTTTTTTTTGTTTCAGAACTGCTACTTAATATAAATGTTTGTCTAAAGAATCTGTAAATATTACTCATTTAGCGTTTGAAGTCCGAGGAACGGCAGTTTCTGTGTACATTTGCCAGATCTCCGAGCGATAAAACAATCCACACCCGCGGAAATGTTGCTAAACAAACAAAACTTGAAAGTTTGTTTTTTTGTTGACAAATCCCAATAACGAAAGTGTATCGTATAAGAACTCAAACCATTGCGAATGTAAAGAGAACTTTTAAGGCGCTCTTCGTTGTCTCTGAGATATAATCAACAAATCATTTAAATATCGTATAAGCACGAATCAATGTACTGTGCAATATCCGACGAACTCTGAAATATGTTATTTTTACATACAACAGGTAAGCTCTTAGCCCTCATCTCACCTAATGGTAAGTGACGATAATCCGAAGGTGGAAGCGAGCTTCACCTGCAGGCATATAATATAATATGTGAAGTCACAGTCAGTACCCAGTACCCAGTAATTTCACTGCCTCTTTAACTCTACTGCTCTCTTTAACAAAGCGGAAAATAGCAATGCAAACACCGATACTTTTCAGCAGAAATATGGTATTAAGGTACCTACCAATGCAAACAAGCGAGGTACAAGAAAGCACTATTAAAACATGATTTTTGATCATGTTTCTCTGTGCCTATTTACATTTACGAGAGTTATGCTGTTGATTTCGCTATCGCATAAAATTAATTTTCTATCATATAAATCTCATAAACTTATTTTCGCCTTTTATGACTTTGAAGTCTGTTCTATATTTACATAAGTGATACCTCGGCGCGGAATATCTCATAAATTTCGTTGCGTCTTTTTTTATTAATAGGTCGGATTAATAAAGTAGATTTAAGACTACCGTTGTTACATACGAGACGACGGCCAATCCTATTTTGCTTTTTATGAGCAAATAATCTAAGGGTCTTAAAAAGTTTATGGATTTCACATTAGGACAAACATAAATTGTTTGTATTATAGGTAGCCTTTTTAAGTATCTATTTCAAACAGAAGATAAGGCTTATCGGGAAATCTGAAAAACAAAAACTAAAAAAAATTTATCACCTTCCTCGGCAGTCAGGATAAAATGTCGACAGCTCAAAATACTTCGTCAAAATAGTGAAAAGTTATTCTTCGATGTTTCAATTTTATCCCAAATATAATGTTTCCAACTTCAAAGCTTAACACTTGTGTTACGTTCGACTACGTGTTCGAAGTTTAAGCACACACTGCACTATATTAAACTATATTTATTGCTCTTTGCTATGTGGTGTCGACTCTAGCCGTACATCAAAGCGTTTCAGCTTAAAAAATGGACTTTGTCAGGTTGCAGTAAAAAGTATTCAGTCTTATGCAGGTTGAATTTTTCAAGCGTGCCTGGATTGTCAAATTGGAAACTATTACAGATATTGAAAAACACTCAAGGTGATTTCGGGAACAATTTTGATAAAAACTAAAACGGCATCATTAGATTTTCGAAGAATTTTATATTGCAAACTGGAATCGGGATCACAAAAATGAGCCCTGTCCTTTAGTTTGCAATATGCGATTACTTCCCAGAATTTGGTTCTTATCAGCGACTCTATTGGTTGGTGTAATAATACGATATTTAATTGAAATATGAATAAAGAAAAATATCGTCTCGGGCGGGATTTGAATCCGCGTCTCCAACATACCGTATTGACGCCTTGACCAACTCGGCCACCGAGCTCCTACACGCACCGATGAAATTCTTAGCCTTATAACTTATTGATCTCCTTTATTCTTTGTTAAGCCAAAGTAATCCTTATTCACTGTTAATAACTTCGTATTAACATCCGGTGCTTACCCGTGGTACTAGAATAGAATTTATTTAGACTTTTTCAAATAATACGCAAAGTCCTATACTTACCGAGTTATTTTTCCATCAGGAGCCAAATTTTGTATGCTTGTTTAGACAAGCAAAATGAACAACTTTTACTATGGAACCAAACTCGATGTATAGAACAACTGATTTTTTTTCGCGATTTCGAGGTTGGTCCCATAGTAAAAGTTGTTCATTTTGCTTGTTTAAACAAGCATAAAAAATTTGGCTCCTGATGGAAAATAACCCGGTATAAAAAATACGACATAATAATAAGATTTCATCAAAATCAGTCCCGTGGCCTCTTTGTATTTTTTTTTTGCTGTCTGTAATAGTTTCGGATTTGGCCACCCAGGATGTTATCTGTGACCCAGGCACCCTTGAAAAATTCACCTGTATACCTGTATAAATGTTACATTCAGTCTTTCTCTTAAGAGGAGTCGTTCTTGCTTTGCAGTGATTTTGCCTGTTTCTTTAATTCTTTTGAAGCTGTTTGACGGCAAACTAAATGAGTTACAACGTGTTATGATGTATATGTTAAATTAAAGTTAATTTCAATATCAAAAAACAAATTATCGATTTTCATTGTAATAGTTGGTTTAATCCAAAAGATTTGAAGCTATCTCTTGCGCTAAGCTTTCCGTGATCTGTAGGGTTACTCTTAAACTACGTAATTCCGATGGATCGTCATTGGGATTGTGATTTTTCGTATGCTTGTGTAACAACACTAGCGCCAAATTGGATCCGTATTTTGAGAAAATTTAATAATACTGAGTTTGGTTCGCCCAAAATCCGCACAATACGGGGTCAATTTGGAGCCAATGCGCAAAAATAAGCGTACGAAACATCACAATCTCAATGCCGATCGATCGGATTCGGCTCAAGAGTAACCCTACTGTTTCCAGTACACCGAATCATTTCGGAATACAAAACGATAGAGGTTATTGTATATTCATCGCCGCCTCCACAGAAAGCTGCAATTGGCAAATGCAGTCGGAATAGTAAGCTCCGTAACTGGTGTTGCAACCGTACTCCCATCGGAATACGTTTATTAGAAACTAGCTGTGCCCGCGACTTCGTCTGCGTGGAATAGTAAGATCTTGATAGTAGTGTTTTAAAATCTTGATAGCCTATATTATACCTTATATAATTAGCTATCTATTAGTGAAAGTCCCGTCAAAATCGGTGCAGCCGTTCCGGATATTAGCGGGAACAAACAGACAGACAGACAGACAAAAATTATTTAAATTGTGTTTTTGTTATTGGTACCCGATATACATTCATACCCATTAAGTAAAAACTTGTTATTTTGACATTACAAACAGACACTTCAATTTTAATTATTTGTATAGATGTAAGTAAATTCCAATTTAAAGGTTCTCCTTCAGTATATTAAAAATATGTCTTTAATTTAAATCTTTACAGTGGTATCGTATAGGTATGTGTTTGGATTTGGATTGTCAAACTTATTTGAATCGAGATATATTAGAGCTGTGGATTCCGCATCCTGTCAACGGAACTCGCCGCTTTTTTATTTCTATTTACAGTAGACGAGACCAAAAAAGCAAAAAGATCAATGCTTTACAACAAGGAAATGCATTCACTCGTCCTGTTTGTAGCTGGCGAAGCCGTAAGCGAGTGTAGGACTCGCCCAGGGAGTGCCGGAAATCTCTATTAGATAGTCACTTATAGAAGAAGTCAATTTCAGGTTCACACCACTGTAAACATAAAGAATAAATGTGAAGGTTTAAGCACGTAATAAATAATAGTACTATATGACATGAAAACTGTTTGGCTTTGACAAAAATATGTGGCAATATAATAGTGATGTTCATAACTCTTTCTAAGTCATAACTATACATGCTACTTTAAATAAATAAATTTATTTATTCGGCGTACTTGTTCCATTCACATCAACAAGCAATCCCTTAGCTTAGTTTATACAATCACAATCATGTTATGGTAATGTTGGCTATTTAGAAAAGGAGACAAGAAATTAAATTTGAGTTTCTGCCTATTGTTCTTATGGAGAAGGATATCCCAGTTTCCGAACAGGGCCCTTATTCTGCTAGCGTTAACGCATTTATGGCGTGTCAATAACGCTTCAATAGCATCGCTTTTTGAGATAGTAATTGTTGGTTAACCAATTATTAACTATAACATTTGTCACTATTGACTTATCATGAAATTGTAGTACGAATAAATTCTACCAGGAAATGCGTATAAAAGCGACAAAAGCAGTTTTATTGAAACGCTATCAAGACACGACAACGACGTTACGATTAGCGGAATTAGGCCCCTGGTAGTGAACCAGAGGTAGACTCTGTACCACAGCCGGACCTATATCCTATCTATTTATGCCGCCAAGCAGCGGTGCTTGCGTTGCTGTGTCCTGGTTTGTTGGGTAAGGCAGACAGTGAAATTGCTGGGTACCGTGACTTAATATCTTAATGCACAAGTTGGCAACATACGAGTATTTTCGTCCTTGTAGGGGTTGAAGATTTGCAACTCTTGCAGGAACCTCTGTATCCACTTAGCATCAGGTGGGTAGTCTGCTTATTTGCCAACTTAATAGTATAAAAAACAGAAGTCAACTTTTTCAACGGTATTTGACGTCAATGGTAAGTGCCTGTGAAGGTGTATGTTCAGTAATAATCCTAGTAAAAAACCGCTTTACTAAAACAGCACCTGCCAGTGTTGGTTAAATGCGGCATAATATTTTAAAAACAGATTATTCATGAAATCCAGGAAACAATTGGCGCTTCATATCGCATCATATTTAATTTCGATCTTTTATCAAATAAGTTTCATTAATAGTTTCATATTTTTTTAAGGTAGTGAGTGCCATAAGGACAAGGGTTTAGTTTATATCTGCAACTGACATTTGAATAGATACCAGTTTATTCGGGAAGCGGTAGAAATCCTCAAAACATGAAGTCGTGACCTCTTGTTGATGGCTTATGCACAAGCGCTCGCCAATGAGACCTTCGCCGTGGCCTTTCTCTTCTAACTTGTTTAATTTATTGCCGGCCAGCGCGGGCCCGTTGGGTCGCCGGTAAAAATAAACCATGTGATTAATACTCCGCGCGACGGGTGCGCCTGCGCAGACGGCGCGTCGCTTATAACCGTGATAAATTAAATTATAAGCCTCTGTACTGTCCGCAGCCTACGTACAAATAGGTCTGTCAGTTCTCCCTAGTACTTTTCGAGCAATGACCCCTGCTAATGTTCAATGATCGCATCGATCGCTATGTGCTCAAATTGACTTGTTATTGACAAATATAAAGGAACATTCGAACTACTCATACTTTTCTTTATCGAACTAATCATTATAAATTATCGCGTAACCAATAAATAAAACACTGGCCCTCGAGTGTTTTTATTTCTGTGTGTGACTGAGTGTTAAGTATGTATTTCTTGACTGTTTATCATTCGTTATCATATAATCGATATAACTACGGGATTAATGAACGCAAAAAAGCTAATCATAGGGTATATTCTTATCGGAAAGAAGTTGTTATGGTATATTAAAAGATTGCTTATGAACAACAATACCTGTATCGTGCGAAAGCGACTATTAACGTAATATTTGATTAATAGTATGAATAGCCGTGGCGAGGCCGGTTGCGGGACCCCGCCGCGCCATGAGAACCGCGTATTGTGCCATTCTCCACTCAGCATAGAAACGTTGCATTACAATAACGTTGATAGCTTTTTCTCGTCATTACCTACTCGTTTCTCTACTTGGCATTCTGTGCGCAGGCTTTTTGTCAATGCTCGAACAAGCTTAACGTTGTAGGCTGCCTTGTTTGTATGCTTCTGCACATCCCATCAAGTTTTTATTTGGAGTATACAAGTACATGAAAGTGTATAAATTAGTTTACTGTTATATATTTATGCACCGAACAAACAATTAAATATTATACACCGACTGAATAAGCAACATTCAAAACAATGGATGCTAGGTCCTCAGAGATTGCAGCACGTCCGAGAACCGCTCAAACACAATGAACAAATTTGAACAATAGCACCGCGTCAGCCTGATTTTGCTCTAAACATAACCGTTTTTGTCACACAAATCACTTACGGTATTCATTTTCCTTGTTACAGAACATGTGACGAAAAAAGCAACATGGAAGAAGAGCTTAATATTTGTAATGCCGCTGAAACAGGCTGTTCAGCTCCCAGCGATTCGCAAATTAACGGGGAACATGTAAATATAGTAAATAAGATTGGAGAAGATCAAGAACCTCCGACTAGTGATAAAATAATTATTACAGAAAATGATAGCTACAACAGCAAAAATGAGAGCGGGGTCGTTTTAGAGGGCTTTGAAGATAGGAATGTAACTATAGATGTGAAAGAGAATTTTGTGGATCATGAACCTTGTGAATTAAATGATGATGCAAGATCCCTTGGCGATTTAGATAGTTTACCCGCTGGTGATGAATTAGTTCTTGGCGCTGCTGGCAGCGACAGTGGTGTCGAGGGCTGTGGACGAGCCCTTAGCAGTGGAGGAGGATCTAGATCGTGCGCTTCAAGTGTTGTGTCCTGCGGCTCGGGTTGTGGTTCAGAAAGCTCTTCCTTAGCAGGTGCTCCGCCTAGACCGCGGCGCCGCGTCAACGTCACCGTCGCAGAACCAAAACGTAACTCTCCTCTCGGGTCGTCTACGCCCCGCCCAGTTACCGCACCACGGGGACCCAACCTAGCAACGCGTGAACGAGCCAGAAGCCGCGAGAAGCCTACACCGCCCGAAAAACCTCGGCCGCTGACGCCGAAGCCGCGCATCCGTCCAACTGCAGACTTGCCCAATCTAGTCCGTGAAAGCCCCGCGTTACGTGCCAAACCTACAAAAACTTCCACGGCTAGATGTAGAACGCCCAATTCTCCATGCGAAGAAAAGAAATGGCCGATAAACGGTCAGAGGTTAACGCCAGTTTCTGATAATAATGCAACTCGAGTCGCTGCCGACAAATATGGAACCTTGCCACGTAGGAGACGAGACGTGGAAGCGGAAGGGTCGCCGAAGCATGAGAGCACTCCGCCGACATTGAAGAGGCCCACTGTCACCAGATCCGTGTCATCGCGGTCTACGACGAAGACCAGAGTACGGATATACGCAGAAAAGGTTTCACAAACCGTGCTACTGGGAACTGATGTGGAGTCCGCGTTCGCTGGGGTTGTACCTAATATTGAAAGGTAAATAGTCGTTTTTTTTTCTTATTATGAACTTCCTCCTTTGTGCGGTAATTAAGCTGTATGTTACGCCAGAATTTTTGAAGATACTATATCCTTCCTAAGTTTTCTGCATATATCTTATCAAATTGAAAAAAAAAATTGTTGATCTGATTTCTTTAGATTACTAAATTAACATTAACATGTTTTCTATATTATATGAAGTCTCCAGAGCTTTATTCTGTTTTGACCAATGTAATTTATAATGTAACATTTTTATTCGTAACGTATCTCATTTTACCCCTCTAAGGAGGTAAATCCCGTTCTTAGCGGGCCTCTCCTGATACCAGTAAATGCACATATAAATAATCTGACTATGTACCACATTTCATAATTTTTCGCTGATTAGTTTTCGAGGTTTTATGATTAGTCATTGAATGAATGATAGATAAGATAATTACGTCAAAATCCTGTGATCATTGAAGTCAAACTTAACAATTGAATTTTTCCTTGAGGTATAGAGAAAATTCAAAAATAAGTATTTGTAAAATGTATTGCTTTCACGCTGGCCCCCGTATAAAGGAACTGAGCGCGACAGAGATAAGTGCAGCTCGGATCGAAGATAACTTTGAAAGTACACTAAAATAGACTGTTTCTCCTCCAAATTAGTTTTTGCATTAAAAATTAAAGAAACGCTTTGACTGTTTCTGTTTTGCTGTTTTATATATAAAAATTTGATCGCTGGATGTGTTAATACTGAACCTTTAATAATTAACTAAATAGAGAAAGGGAAAACATAGGTACATGTATGCTTATAGTGGCCATAAACTTTTTGTAAAATAGATCATCCATATTGGCATTATCCTGAAGGAAACAGGACTAAGTTTGTAATGGAAAAACGGCCCGTATGCTTTCCTCTGAAAGCCTTTAAGTAAACAAGTGCCTAAGAGCCAGAGCGCACTAGCGACTTTTAGTTGGACGATAGTTTGATCGTTCAGGGAATAAGTATAGAGCTATATTAAAGTGCACGCATTTAGCGATTAAAAATCGGCGAAAATGACTATGTGATTTCTAATCAATCAAACTATCGGACGACAAAAAGTCGCTAGTGCGCTCTGGCTCTTACTCGAACGATTACAACAACACTTGCACAGTCGCATCGAGGTGTCTCGCTGCCACCGCGGCGTGCAGGCGTGCTCGCGGGACGCGGAGCTGGCGCGGCTCACCGCGGCCGCTTCCACCGCCGAAGCGCTGGCGGCAGAGGAGCGGGAGCGGAGGCTGCAGACCGAGGCGCAACTCGCCGCCGAAAGGGCCGCGCGGCTCGCTGCCATCGCAGAACTGGAGCGAAACTCCCAGAGGCTGCTGGAACTGGCTGGCGCTGGTGAGCACTTTATTTTATCGTACCGCTTTGTATTGTGCCCATGCACCTTACCCCTCGGCCGTTTCTACCGCCCAAGCGCAGTCTGGAGGTTAAACTCGCCGCCGAAATGAATGCATGGCTCACTGCCTTCACGTGGCTAAAACGAAACTTTCAGAGGCTGTTGGAACTGGCTGGCGCTGGTGAGCACCTTATTTCAAATTACCGCTTTGTATGCCCGTGCTCCTTAGCTCGGCTGTATTTATAGCCCAAGCGCAGGCGGTGGAGGAGTGGGAAGCTAAGCTATAGTCTGATATTATTCGGACCTCTCGGCTCGTTAATATCGCGAAATGATAGCCAATCTCTCATAGGCTGCTAAGACTAGCTGGCGCTGGTGAGCACTTTATTTTAAACAACCAGTTTGTATGACCGATTGTCCGTGCACATTAACTCAGCCGCTTCTATTGCCCAAGCGCAGGCGGGGCGGAGGAGTTAGCTATAGTCTGAAGTTCGGCGCTTTCGGCTCGTTGACATCGCAAAACTCTCAAAGGCTTCTGAAACTAGCTGGCGCTGCTGAGCACTTCATTTTAAAGAACCAGTTTGTATGCCCGATTAACCGTGCACATTAACTCGGCCGCTTCTACCGCCCAAGCGCAGGCGGGGCGGAGTAGTTAGCTTAACTATCGTCTGAAGTTCGACGCTCTAGGCTCGTTGACATCGCGAAATTGGGGCGAAATTCTCAGAGGCTAATAGAACTGGCTGGCGCTGGTGAGCACTTATTTTAACGAACCGGCTTGTATGCCCTTGCATCTGACCTCGGCCGTTTTTACCGCTCAAACGCAAGCAGCGGAGGAGAAGGAAGCTAAACTAAAGTCTGAAGCTCGCCCGCACGGCTCGCTGACATCGCGGAGTTAGAGCGAAACTTTCAGAGGCTACTGAGTCTGGCTTATGGTTCTTTTTTAATTAATTTTGCGCAATATAACTATCGTATATGACTAAACCCTTACTTATGCTTGTAACTCTTTCAGGCGCCGATGCTGGAGCGGATGGCTGCCTCCGCGCTCTGGAGGAGCAGTTGCGGTCCACAGGCGATCTGGCGGCGAGGCAACGCACCGAGATAGATTCGTTGAGGGAGCACTGTGCCAAGCTGCAAGTGGTTAGTAGCCTGTTCTTTTGATTCATAAAATTTCAACAAAATAAGATGACATACAGTATGATATGAATAGAATAGTTCGGACTTCTGATACAGCAATAGGCTCTCTACTAGACAACCCTATAGTGAGCAATGTTACTGAAGTGCGAAATGATTTTGTTTACCATAACACCGAAGACGGAAGCGAGCATTGTATTTCTCGAGAACTTCCACATCGAAAAATAAAACACAAAGCCAGACTTGATGATGAGTCGTCTGCGCGGGTTCTTCTTGCCTACTTTGTAGCAATGTAGCAAAACAGCGCTCTTGTTGCTATGTTCAGGTTTGAAGTATGTAAGTTGGCAACAAACTATGATCCTTGTTGGGGTTGTAAATCTGCAAATCTTAGAACAAACACTTGTGCTGTAGGCAGGCCTCCTCCGTCACGACGCGCTTAGGTACAAGATAAGTACCTACCGTTCACACACACTGAGAGTGTAAGAGGCAGCAGGGCTGCCTCGCTCCGCTCGGAGTATATTGTTCTGTGTGTCGCGGTCTTGGCACACAGGTGTGCCAAGGCGCGCGCTTAATTATTTCTCATCAGCAACAACCTTGTCGCTCGAGCCCGTAGCGACGTGAGGCTTGAATTACTAATAATATACCCTAAACCATGGCGTTAAGGTGTGATTCAGCTTTGATGTTCAAGTTTCATCATCATCATCATCATCATCATCTACCCGTGTTCGTCCACTGCTGGACATAGGCCTCTCCCATGGCACGCCACTTATCCCTATCTCCGGTCATCCTCATCCAGCCGCCACCAGCCACTTTTCGTATGTCGTCGCTCCATCTTGCCGGAGGGCGTCCTACACTACGTTTGCCAAGACGCGGTCGCCACTCTAAAACCCGCTTACTCCACCGATCGTCGGCTCTGCGACAGATGTGACCAGCCCATTGCCACTTCAACTTGCTAATGCGGTGCGCTATGTCGGTAACCTTAGTTCTTTGTCGGATCACCTGGTTTTGGATGCGATCCTTCAAAGAAACCCCAAGCATAGCCCGTTCCATAGCTCGCTGAGCGACCTTAAGCTGATGGACTAGCCCCACCGTTAGCGTCCACGTCTCGGCACCGTAAGTCATGGTAGGCAGGATGCACTGATCAAAAACTTTAGTTTTGAGGCTCTGAAGTATAGGCGACGAAAAGACTCGATGTAATTTTCTAAATGCTGCCCAGCCAAGCCGTATCCTTCTATTAATCTCTCGCTCGATGTTGCCTCTACCTAATTGGACAGTCTTTTTTTTTTTTTTTTTTTTTTTTGGGAGGGGGGAAAATGCATTGACGCATTCCTCGTGGTCGAGCCAAACCACGAGGATATGTGGGACTCCCCAGACCATACACGGCCCGGGCCTACCCACTAAAAACCCCCCAAGCAGCTCTCCGTCCGTCACAAGACAGGGGGAAGGGGACAACAGCGAGGCCTTATTCCCGCTGACCCCCTGCCTGTGGCACGTCCGTTGCCGGACTCCCCATCTGGCTCTGCTACTTTGTGGAGCGGCACAGAATTGCGCCGCTCTACACCCCGAATTGGTTTTTTATTGTGGTTGTCTTCCACGCGGTCCGACGCTCAGTGCGTCGGGCCCCCGGCCCGCTCAGTGCGGGTAACGGGTTGCCCGACGGCAGATCCCACTGGATCCACCGCCGCGCGGGTGAGCCGAAGCTCGGGGAAATCCCCAACGGGCGCGAAGCGCCACGGCGAGAAGCTCGCCCTCATCCTCCCTACCACCAGAGGTAGCCGCCGGAATCGGCTTCCAGCGAGAGCCACACCTCTTCTTAACATAAGAAGAGGGGACTTCGCCCTTCTCCGCATGAAGCGGGTGGCCACACGAAGTGGCCCGCCGGGCAAAGCCCGGCCATCCCACGCCCCCCCTCCATGGGGGTCCTCTCGTCAGACAATTAGCCCGCGGCAGAGAATCTGCCGGGTTGCCCAGGGTGCACCACGTGGAGGTGTCTGACATCGCACCCCTAATTGGACAGTCTGCCCGAGGTATACATATTCGGAAACAACCTCGAGCGAGACCCCACTAATATCGATCGGTTCCGGTGTTACGTGTTGGTTAAACATGACTTTTGTTTTGTCTAAGTTCATGCGGAGACCGATGCGTTCGGAAGAGTCAGCTAGATCATTCAGCATCCGTTGTAAGTCCTGCAAAGATTCTGCTATCAAGACAATATCATTGGCGAACCTCAGGTGTGAGATGTACTTCCCATTAACATTAATTCCTTGTCCAGTCCAGTCCACAGTCTTAAACATATCCTCCATAGCGTTTGCGAACAACTTGGGTGATAATACATCTCCCTGTCTCACACCACGACTTAGGAAGATAGGCGCGGTCTGTCGGTTTTGTATTTGCACGGTCATCGTAGCACTTTCATATAACTTCTCAACACCTGAATATAATGCCAATCGACCTGACAGCGTTGCAAGGACTCCAGAACAGACCAGGTTTCAATAGAGTCAAATGCTTTTTCATAATCCACAAATGCTAGGCACAGTGGCTGATTGTATTCTTCGGTCTTTTGAATAATTTGTCGCACTGTATGGATATGATCTATTGTACTGTAGCCTCTTCGAAACCCGGCCTGCTCCGGGGGTTGAAACTCATCGAGTCTGCGTGCCAGGCGATTCGAAACAACCCTTGAGAACAGCTTATAGACGTGGCTTAGGAGTGATATCGGCCTGTAGTTTTTAAGAAACTTCTTGTCACCTTTTTTGAAAAACAAGATGACCACACTTCTATTCCACGCCTTTGGAGTTCTCCAAGATGACAGTACAGCGTTGAATATTTGCTGCAATTCCTCTAAAACAGGAGCACCACCTGCTTTTAAAAGCTCTGTTGTAATACCATCCTCACCTGGGGCATTTCCATTTTTCAGCTGTCTCAGTGCTATCTTAATTTCGTCAAGGGTTATTTCTGGCAAGTCTTCTGTATAGTGCCGGGTTAACATTGCTCTGGAATCGCTTGGGTCTGGCTCTGATTGGGTTGCGCGTGAAGCGTATAATTGGCCATAGAAATCCTCAACCTCCTTGAGTATTCCTGGAACAGAAGCAATAGTCTCTCCGTTGGATGTGGTCAGCTTCGTCAGGTGACTCCGACCTAGCTGTTGTTCAAGTTTAGTTATTTTAAAATGTCGGCTTTTCTCTAGATCAAAGGAGTGCAACTTCTGTACGTACTACTATTATATATTCTGTGGTGTTAACTGACACTTCTTAGCTTCATAGTTTTTTACCTTCAAGTGGATAGTCTGCCGATTTGGCAACTCTGTTATCTTTATCTTTTACATAGGCCGATATTAGACTATCATTTAGATATGATCATAGATGTAGGGATCATATTTAAATGAAAAACCTATGATGGTGTAATAACAAAATATGAATCATATTGTCTATATGATCATATTGGTATCCTATTTGACAGTATGTGTACAATTAGGATCATTTTTAACCTCAACTATGCAAATATCGCAAACAATCTTTATTTATTTACTTTATGATTCGAAATATGTGAAAGATCTCTCGAGGATGGCATGTTCAAAATCCAAGAGTTTCGACTGGAGTATCGAAACAACGACAATATTGATAAGTCTTTACAGGGAAAACGGGAACGGGGAAAAAAAAATACAACAATTTTATGCACTACATGTTTCTGGTATTATTAATGATAATGTGCATTGGGGAATTCTGGTTTGAAACTGTAAGCTGGAGAAAGTTTCTTCGGTAGCTAAATATTTCAGAGTTACTAATAATCGATCTTTTGCACTAATTGGGCATCTAAAAAGAGTTTATTGCTTAGATATTATTGGTGCCACCTTTGACAGAATATAGTTAAATACTATATCATTCATTCGGAGGTAAATTTTTTAAGACTTCATATCTTCTAATTTCCTTGAGTAAAGTGTTATGGATCCCTCTCTCTGAACGTCTTGCTATCCATGATCGTCTTTTACGTCTTTTGTTTTTTGTTTTATTTTTAACAGTTTTCTTTATCTTTAAAGCAATTAATAAAATTGCACTCATACCAACGGAAAACGCGGCTAATTCAGAATTCATCATGATTAAATATGACGTTTTTATGACCTGAGTGTAATAAGTAAAAATGATGAACAGCATCATATAAATATGATTCTAGTATTTGATAGATATTAAATCATATATAAATGATTAAAAAAATGATAGTCTAATATCGGCCATAAACAAAATCGCTCCCGCTGTCTGTACACTTACGGCTTTATTAAAAAAAAAATTTACTCCTTGGATCATCCTCGGATTACTTACGCCGTGTTTTGTCTCGTTTTAACATATGACAGCCGACATGTGCGAAAACAAGACAAAACACGGAGTAACTAATGCGAGGATGATCCAAGGAGTAATTTTTTTATTAATAAGGCTGTTTGATCTTACGGATTTTAATGCAGTTTTCGGCAATAGATAGAGTGTTTCAAGAGAAGGATTTATATGTATACCTAGCGATCCCCCCCGGCTTCCCATTGGTAATAGTTTAATGTAAATTATCTACGTTGACAAAGCCGCGGGCGGGGGTCGCTAGTCTATACTAATTGAAATTCAAATTCAATTTTTGATGAAAGTTGGTATAGGGATAGTTCGAGACCAGGGAAAGGAAGGACATAGGGTCATTTTCCTACGGGAAAATATAAAATTCCCACGGGAAAACAAAAATAACGCGGACGAAGTCGCGAGCGGAAAGCTAAAATAAAATAAAATATTGTAAATGGTTACATGTTTGCGAACGCAGGAGGTGTGCGGGGCGAGGGAGACGGCAAAGTCCCTGCAGTCGCGTCTGGCGGAGGCGGAACGCGAGGCGGCCGAGATGCAGGACTTCCTGGCGGCCGAGACCGCCGCGCTGGGGGATTCGCTGCGGGACGCGGACGCAGAGATCGCGCGTCTGACCGCTGATCTCGACAGACGGTACGATCCTGTAAATCTTACGTGAAAGAGTCGTTCAACTCCATGTCTATGGACTCATCTTACTCCCTTTTTCTCCTGACAGTCTTCCCATATGTGGTAACTTAAATAGTAACATTAGCCGTAAAATTGGTTGCGCAATATTTTGATAAGAATTCAACAATGATAACTCCAAGCGGAGCTATGATACGTAATATCGTTCTATCGCAGCTAAGCGCGATTTGTATGAATTCCCAACTTCTTGCGATGATGCTTCGAGCGAAACGCACTTATATTATAAGAAGATGAAGCTTAGTTACTTACAGTGACAACTTTTAGAACGAGGCTGTTATTATGTCTAAAGAAACGTAAAATTAACAATTGTTATTATGGTGACAAACTTAGGTAAGATAGTGGTAGTTAGCCAGAGGGGCCCTACGACTAATCAAAGTCGCAACTTTTTGAGACCCACACAAGTTGTTGCACACAGAGACACACACAAGTGCGGAAAGTATTGGCATCGTCCTGTACAGCGGACCTGAAAAGGTCGTATTGGCAGAATCATAATATGATTCGTATTATGAACGGAGTACAATTCATCATAAGCAATTGGAATGATGACTGCATTCTAAATTTCACGTCTCGTCATAAAATATTAAAATACCATAGAAAAGATGCAATCATGTGAAATTAGAATTTGGAAGCGATAGGACAGAGAGATCCGACATCAACCGTGACGTCATTGTTGAGTACGGCCATATAAACTCCATGTAAATTGCCGTTTTGCTAGAAAGAGATGGAGAAAAATCTTTAATACCTGGATGGAGAAATATCTTGGTTGTTTTTATAGTTATTTGAAAACCGATTTTTCATTTCTGTTGATTATATGAATGAGCTTCTATTAAAGCAATTTTTTTTCATTCATCATATTTTTTATCAATATTTTTTTTTCATTCATCTAGCCTATTATTCTATTTGACAGCTTTGTATGATTAGTCGTAAAATGGTCCGAATTAACACGTGTCAAGCGATGCCTAAATTCTGTGTCAAATAGAATTTGCTTACGATGAGTTGCACTCCATTCGTAATACGAATCACACAATGATTCTGCCGATGCGGCCCCTAGCTCCGCAGGTGTGTTCACATGTGTTCTGTCGGCTCGTCAGGCGCGCGGAGTGCCGGCAGCTGGTGCGCATGTGCGAGCAGCGGCGGCAGGAGGCGCTGGCGGCGGCGGCGCGCGCGCGCAGCGGCGGCGCGGGCGCGGCGCACGCGCTGGACGCGCTGGCGCGCCGCGTGCGACACCTGGCCGCCGCCGTGCGCGCCGCCTACCGCCTGCCGCGCCGCGACACGCACCCCACGCTCTACAGGAACGACGCGTACGCGCCCAGGTATAGTAGCACCACGGTAATAGTACACCGGACTATTTTTGAAGCAGGAGCCAAGTTTTGCGTGCTCGTTCGGACAAGCAAAATGCGCAACTTCTACTATGGGACCGATCTCGAAATCGAGAAAAAAATCAGCTAGTTCATACAAATGTTCAACATCCACTCAACCTAAATACAGTATTGAAAGGCTGATTTTTATTCGCGATTTCAAGATTGGTCCCAAAGTAAAAGTTGTTCAGTTTCCTTGTCCGAACGAGCACACAAAGTTAAACAAACACACAAATACCGTGGATCACTTAAACGAATGAGTGAGAATATAAATGCTACACGGCCAGCTAATGCGAACCATGGGCGTCGCCATATTGACCTTGGTTGCTTTGCCGAGCGTCTTTCACTTTACCCCTACTCCGCGGCCGACTGTTATGCAACATGCGATAGATGGACAAACTTTGAGGCAATGGAATAAAAGTTGCACTTTAAAAAAACTATTATAACTGTATTTTCCGATAATTTATCACCTACAGTAAATACATTAACATTACACAGTTATTCGTGGTTCCTTGTAAGTACTTGTATTTTCAAAAAAATATATATATACATATATATACACGGTTATTTTTTTATCACCCTGGAAAATTTAAGGGACGCTTCACGACATGGTATTAGAATGATTTAAATATAAATAAAAAAAATAACCTAAAATAATAATTCTTAATTTTATATTATTTTTTTTAAAAATACAAAAAATGCTGCACTAGTTGAGAGCAGCATTTTTAGAGATTTTTTTTATTTTTAAATATTTTTTTTTTTATTTTTTTATTTTTATTTTTTATATAATATTGGATGTGTCCTGAAGCGTCCCTAAAATTTTCCAGGGTGATAAAAAAATAACCGTGTATATAATAGTAGTAGTATGTTTCTACAACGAGCAATATTTATAAAATAAATAGGGAAGATGCAAATGTAATATTAATGAACGATTTGTAATTAAAATGTTGTAAAAACCTAAAATAAGAATAATGGCCCCGTTTTTATTTTAGTTAATACAATTTTTAATGAAAAATTGCGGATGAAAAATACGCGAAACGGAACGCATCTTGATCTACCAATCAGCGACTAGTGACGTCACTCGTGTTTTATGTCCCGTCAGATGTAAAGGTAAACATTATTTTTACGAAAATTATTTACATTTTTTTGTAAAATAATGTTAGTTGGTTGTATAAAAATAAACCCCAGAAAGCTACCGAGAGTTAGTGTCGCCATGGTAGTAACTTTTTCGTTGAAAGTGCCGAGTTTTCGAGTGCAGAAATGAAAGTAATTAAACTTCTGCGGTAGGTAACATATTAAATTACAGTAAAGTTAGTGTTTCATTAAGAACATAAAGTACGAAAAGAAGGTTATCGTGTTACAATCATTTTTTTAACTTTGGATCAGAAGGTCTAGTTTTAAAAACAATTTATTTGGGAACTTCTTTGAAGTCGATGGACACATTGGTATTAAACATGAATCCAAACGTCTTTTTTCAGAGCAATAATTGCATTTTTCTGACTACCTTATATCTTATAGTGATAGATAGTCCATTTAAAATAAGTAATTTGAAACAAACGGAAACTTTCCCTATGATATTTGAATTGAATGTTAGCGACGAATGAATGACAGACAGGAGTGACGTCATCAGAACTGTAGGCCCGTTTTACCGCGAAAGGAGGTCTTCAGTATTTGCCCAAATCATGTACCAAGGTACAAATTATATGAAATGAAAGTTAATAATGTGTTGAAAATGACCCAAAGGCTAAAATCTTTTCAAACTCAATAGATTTTGCAAAAAAATAAGATAACAAATGATAAGTGAATGCAAAACTTCGTGAAACGAAACGTGATTAGCTATGGACGTCAAGGTTTGATATTGACAATCAGTCATTGTTATGGTCGCTTGATAATATTTTCACTTAAATTCTTCTTCTTATTATAGGTTTTTTTTTTATGTATGACCCGGCAAATGACCTCCTCCCGCCTAATGTTAAGCGGTGAAAGAGGCCCAAATGAGTTGACAGGTAGAGTAGGGACGACATCCACTATCCTACCTGCCCGCCCTTTGCCGGCCCAAAAGATGCTTTTTCACGCCTCTTTTGAAGGAACCCATGTTGTAGGATGGAGGAAACACGTGCGCAGGTAGAGAATTCCAAGTGTGGGATGAACGACAGAAGAAAGAATCTTGGAATTTCTTGGTACGGTGTGAAAAGGAGGACACAGTGTACGGACTACTCCGAAGGCCCTTACGCGTGTTTCTATTAAGGAATGGAGAGGGAGGGATATGATTAAAGAGCTCCTCAGAGCATTCCCCATGGAACATTCGGTAAAAGGCGCTAAGAGAGGCGATGTCACGACGAAGTTGTAGAGGCTCGAGGGTGTTAGTTACCTCTACATCGCCAATAACGCGAATAGCGCGACGCTGCAATCTGTCCAGAGCATCGAGCAGGTACTCAGCGGAGCCGTCCCAAAGGTGCGAGCAATATTCCACGCAAGACCTAACCTGAGTTTTATACAACAAGCATAGTTGGTCCGGCGCAAAATACCTACGCACCTTGTTCAGGACACCGAGTTTCCGTGAGGCAGTAGTTATGACGGATTCGATGTAGTCTCGGGTTCAGATCGCAGCGAATGTTCATTCCGAGCAAGGTGATGTCGCTCTGTGTGTGAAGGGTTGTGCCCTGAAGAGAAGGAAGGGGGAGGAAAGGTGACCTTTTCGCCGAAAACGCGCACACCTGTGTTTTCTTAGCATTGAACTCAACAAGATTGTTGGAGCCCCATTCGGAGACGAGGTCCAGCGTCCTGTTGAGCTCAATGATAAGATTCTGCCTCTCCCTACCAATATCACCACGAGCAGCCCCTGAGCTTCCGTGATATCCCCCATGCACTGTACTGTCGTCTGCATAGCAATGTATAGCTCCCAAGGAAAGCATGTCATTGATATGCAGAAGAAACAATGTTGGGTATAGAACGGAGCCTTGCGGAACTCCAGCGTTCACTGCCACGAACCGCGAAGCGCAGCCGTCAACGACAACGCGAATTCTACGCTCGTGTAGGAAGCTGGCAATCCACGTACAGAACTGCGCGGGTAATCCGTATGCCGGAAGCTTGGAAAGAAGAGCCTTGTGCCAGACTCTATCAAAAGCTTTGGCGATGTCGAGACTAATAGCCACCGATTCGCCGCGCTTATCGATAGATTCACCCCATCTGTGCAAAAGGAACGCTAGAAGGTCACCTGTTGACCGTTTAGGACGAAATCCATACTGTCGTTCATTAAGTAACGAGTGACCTTCCAGGTAACGGATCAGCTGGGTATTTAGGATCCTCTCCATGATTTTGCACAAAATGGAAGTGACGGCTATAGGACGATAGTTAGCCGGATTAGAACGATCTCCCTTTTTGGGAACCGGCTGGACATTGGCCTCTTTCCAAGATTTCGGCACACAACCAGCTGAGACCGACAGACGGTATAGACGCGTCAGGACCGGAGTAAACTCCGCTGCACACTTCTTAAGAACAATCGCAGGAATGCCGTCTGGTTCACTTGCTTTTCGAGTATCGATCGACTGGAGCTCCGCCCGCACATCACGCTGTCTGATACGGATATCAGGCATGGTGCTGCCACAATGGGACAGTTTCGGAGGTTGTGCACCACAGTCATCGACACGGGAATGAGCCGCGAAGAGTTTTGCCAGGAGGTCGGCTTTCTCCTGCGGCTGATGAGCAATGGGAACCACGATGGGAACGGTAGACGTAGACACGGCAATGAATGCCAAAATCGACGTGTACCGCAAGGATGGAAAAGGAAGGTTCCTCCAAACAGCGCAGGCGACGACAGCAAACGTCCGCCCGGACGAACAAGCAAACACCAGCCTTCGCCTTGAAGGACTCCTCAAGAGCGTAGCCGGGGTAATTAAGGTAGCCTGTATCGGCCGGGCAGATAATTTGCGTCTCCGTCAAAAACAGCAATGCTGGACTGTGGCTGTGCGCTAGCTGATCCCGAAACGCGGACAAAAAATGGCCACTTGACGGGTTTTACGTCATGCGCACGGCGGTAGCTAGCCAGTCGGGTTTTTCAAGCCCTACCACCAGAAGTTGGTCACTCGATTAGCACCACCCGGGGATCACGTGTAGGGTCTCTAGGGTAAAACCTACGGACGTGAGCGACTCCAATCCCTTTAAAGAAGTTTAAGTTCATTGAATTAAAAATCTGTATTTTGTTATGTGTGTGTGTGTGCGCCAACATCTATTGCGATCGCTTACAAATCACCAGTAATTGTGAATTTGATACGTCAATACAATACACATCCTAATGACATTTCACCTTTTTTTCTTTTTTTATTGGGTATTGTTTGCCATAATAAACACCATACCACAGACTATGAGACATAGTGGCAATTATTAACAAGATTTATAATGCTTTGGAATATGGACTTGTTACGAGTTTTATTGTAATATTTGTTATAATTAAGTAAAAACCTTATTTTAATAGTTGGAAAACCTTTACTAATCAGGTTTGGAGAATACACTACGCTAATACGCTTTATTTAATATTGATGCTATGTTGCCAGTAATCAAAATGTTTAAGTCATAATTTCAGGTGGTACAAATGGTTTAAAAGAAATTATTTTTATTATTTTATGAATTTTCAAATTTACATAGAAAAATGTAATAAAACCCGATGTACGTATTTTGGGCATAGTTGTATTTTTATTTTATTTTATTCAGAAACCAACAGCATATTTATAATACAAAATTTACATATTATAATACATTTTAGGATGCCAATAACAGGTTTCACAAAAAAGTACTGTACGATAACTAAGAACAGGCTAAAATTTACCACAGTCGCAGTGACAGCGGTGAAGCGTTGTCGCCGGAGGAGGAACCGCAAGGGCTGATGGCAGCGTTGACGCGTGCGCTTAGAGCTGCGCCGCTTTCGCAACCGCAGCCACAACCGCAACCGCAACCGCAGCCCCAATCGCAACCGCAGCCACAACCGCAACCGCAACCACAACAACAGTCGCAACCGCAGCCACAACCGTACGAAGACGATCGCTCGCGCATCTCCGACGACAACGACAACTCCGCCGACCTGCTAGACTCGGAAACTGAGCCTTGTCTGGTCACTGATCCTGGTGAGTCTCTGTCTTTGTTCTTCTCTCATTTACGCTGCCATCTGTCAGGCTATTAGTCAGCATTTTAAATGCGATCATTTTTGGGATTTTTACTCAATAACTTTAAAATAGTCTGATTAAAATAATAAAAATAGCTTATTTGATTTAAATAAAATTTGTGACAATACATTGTGTCCATACAAAATCTGGATTAATATACAGGATGTCCCAGAAGCCGACGTCAAGCCGAAAGCAGGCGGTAGACTAACTCATATATGTTATCAGAAAAACATTAAAAAAATCTAAATCACCTATTTAAAAAAATCTAACATTAAAAAAAATCGATATAATTTACACCCTGTGACGGTTTTTTCACTCTTGTTGCTACAAATCTTGACTTTTCTAAACATTTTCTTTTGTTTTGTAATCCTGAATAATGTTTCTGTATACTCTAATCTAAAATTTAAAGCCAGCTGCTCCAAATTAGAAGAATATGCCATTTTTATCTAAATTAAATATTCAAAATTAATTTTTCGCATAGCTTTAACAAGCGGTACTGAAAAAAAAAGTACTATGCGAGTTTGGCAAGTAACTGCAAAAGTTGGCGCATTCAATAAGGATTCCAAAATAGTATGATAATTGGTTGATAATTTCTACGATTGCAGACAATGTTTTTTTTCCAAAAACAGGCAGTTTTTAACAAATTTTTCTTACGTACTTAAAATTTATTCTAATGTACCCATGGTTTGCTTTAAGGCTGTAACTTTAACATTCTAGTTTGAGTGAGACCGGAAAAGTCATTTTACGAAGTGTGAGAGAGACAGATAGTGACGCTAACGTGACAGAGACGGCGAGTCTCACATCCACTTCGTAAAATGACTATTTTACAAAGTGGAAGTGAGACAGATAGTGACGCCAATTATTCGCTAACGCACAAACAATACACATCAGTACGTTTCGCTCCTTCGCTTACTGCGCATCTTTTTGTATTCGTTCGTGTTGATTTCGTGCTTACCACTTTCTGCTTCGTTTATTGGACTTGATTGCTTGTGATTTGAATTCGGACTGTTTAGTTTCTCTACCGACGACCTTTGCTTTGCTCCGGACTACTTATCGTTGATTGTGTAATTGTGTAGTGCCACCATGTCTGCGTACACGACACAAGAATACGCCAACATGCATTTAATTTATGGGGAATGTAGATGCAATGCCAACGCTGCAGCTAGACTTTATCGTGAAAGGTACCCAAATGCAGCTCGTTTTCCGGATCATCGAGTCTTTACAAATGTGCACCGATTACTCTTCTCAGAGGGCCGACTGCCGAACCAAGTACATAGTGAAAGAAGATTTCGTCCCCCTTACGAGGACGTTGTACTAGACATTGTCGAAGAAGATCGGAGTATTTCTGTACGTGGAATAGAGAGAAGCACAGGTGTACCCAAAAGTACAGCCCATCGGATTTTGCAAAGAAATCAGCTACAGCCGTACCACGTACAGCGAGTACAAACTCTACTACCCCGGGACCCCGTGTTGCTTTTTGTCAAACAATGCTACAAAAACACAGAGAAGATCCGCGATTCTTCGAAAAAATTTTGTGGTCAGATGAGTCGACATTTAAAAAAGATGGTTACATGAACCTACACAACTTACACGAGTGGCATATCGAAAATCCTCATTTGATGAGGCAAGATAGATCACAATATCGATTTAAAGTGAATATGTGGACCGGAATTTTAAATGGACAAATAATAGGTCCTTTTGAGCTGCCAGACGCCTTGACTGGTGAAGTTTATTTACATTTTTTACAAAATGATTTACCAAATCTACTGGAAGATATGCCACTTAACATTCTAAGAGATATGTGGTTTCAACAAGATGGTTGCCCAGCTCACTATGCCAGCTCAGTAAGAGAATATCTCGATGAGGAATACCCAGGCAGATGGATAGGACGATCTGGTACTATCTCGTGGCCAGCCCGTTCCCCAGATTTAAATCCATTAGATTTCTTTTACTGGGGAGCGGTGAAAGAAAAAGTTTACGCAAAGCCAATCGAAACTGTGACTGACCTACGGCAAAGAATAATAGAAGCAAATGATTTTGTTAATAATGGAAGATTCGCCCGCTTGATAGCCCGATCTTTTTTAAGAAGATGTCGAGCCTGCATTAGAGCTGAAGGAAGACAGTTTGAACACCTGTTGTAAATCTTGACATTTAAATAAATTATGTTAAACAATTTTTGTGTATTTAATTTATTTTACTATCTGTCTCTCTCACACTTCGTAAAATGACTCTCCAGGTCTCACTCAAACTAGAATGTTAAAGTTACGGCCTTAAAGCAAACCATGGGTACATTAGAATAAATTTTAAGTACGTAAGAAAAATTTGTTCAAAACTGCCTGTTTTTGGAAAAAAAATGTTGTCTGCAATCGTAGAAATTATCTACCAAGTATCATACCATTTTGGAATCCTTATTGAATGCGCCAACTTTTGCAGTTACTTGCCAAACTCGCATAGTACTTTTTTTTTAAGTACAGCTTGTTAAAGCTATGCGAAAAATTAATTTTGAATATTTAATTTAGATAAAAATGGCATATTCTTCTAATTTGGAGCAGCTGGCTTTAAATTTTAGATTAGAGTATACAGAAACATTATTCAGGATTACAAAACAAAAGAAAATGTTTAGAAAAGTCAAGAATTGTAGCAACAACAGTGAAAAACCCGTCACAGGGTGTAAATTTTATCCATTTTTTTTAATGCTAGATTTTTTTAAAATAGGTGGCTTAGATTTTTTTAATATTTTTCTGATAACATATATGAGTTAGTCTATCACCTGCTTTCGGCTTGACGTCGGCTTCTCGGACACCTGTATACAACGTGTCCCAAAATTCAACGATAAGCGGGCACCAGTAGGTAGGCCTGCTCATGACTCCTCGAGAAAAAAAAATAGAAAAAGAAATATTTCTCTATTTTTTTGAATATACAAAAAAAATTGGAATCCTTTGAAATTTGACACCTCGTAAGATATTTTTAACTACCATGACCACAATATTTCAAATATTTCTGTTTTTTTTTGTATCAGCAACCTAAGCAGCATGGCTATCCACCACAAGCCTTAAAATCCATGAATGCCTGTAATTTTTACACAAAAATTAATCAAAATTATTATTTTTCTATAACTTATGAAAGATTTTTATTTTCAGTCCACTTTCACTCATCGTGGTGTAAAAAAAAGTATGGACACTACTATGGCAAGTTTTTTTTTAAAGTTTACGCATCTAATCGAGATTTCAAAATGGTATAATACTCTAGGAAAACTAGCCACAAAAAAATATGCGTACTATTTTGAACAAGAACCAAATGTCATAAAATATTGTTGTTGACAGTAATCACTTTTACTATGTGCACAAGTTAGGTTTATTGTTGCAAATTCTTGGAATTGGAATGGAACTTGTGCACGGTCAATAAAATTTAGAAGTTAGAGGGAGATCCCTCTCTCTCTCTAGCGTATAGAGATTATATGCTAGAGAGAGAGAGAGAGTTAGAAGATCGTTGTTGAATAACAGTAGGGCAGGCAGAGAAATTGCTGTTCTCAGCAAGTCAGTACGCTCCGTTCTTTTGTTTACTGTGCACCGCTCTGTATTCAATTTACGTGGTTCTCGTACTATAGTCTATTCAAGATAAGAAGGTTCCCCTGACAGCTCGAACTTTTCCGTTTCATGCATACTAGATTCCGTGATTAAAAATATTATGTTTTAAAAATATAGCATATCCTTCGGTTATTTTTATCAACAATGCAACAATTAATTCCACATTAAATAGAAACATTAATATCAGTCCAGTTAAATATAAATATTTATAATTCTAATGAAATATTAGTGTAATTAAGTATTTATTTGAGTCGTAAATCGGAACTTATACTTCACACAAATATTTTATTTGTTAACTTTAAACAAATTTTTTCATAATTATAATTTTATTTAACGAGACTAATATTCTTGTTTTTATTTAATGTGGAATTAATTTTTGCATTTTTGATAAAAATAACCTAATGAGATAAATAATATTTTTAAAACATAATATTTTTAATCACGGAATCTAGTATGCATGAAACGGAAAAGTTCGAGCTGTCAGGGGAACCTTCTTATCTTGAATAGACTATAGTACGAGAACCACGTAAATTGAATATAGAGCGGTGCACAGTAAACAAAGGAGCGGAGCGTACTGACTTGCTGAGAACAGCAATTTCTCTGCCTGCTCTACTGTTATATAACAACGATCTTCTAACTCTATCTATCTCTCTCTAACTTCTAAATTTTATTGATTCCGCACAAGTTCCATTCCAATTCCAAGAATTTGCAACAATAAACCTAATTTGTGCACATAGTAAAAGTGATTACTGTCAACAACAATATTTTATGAAATTTAGTTCTCGTTCAAAATAGTACGCATATTTTTTTGTGGCTAGTTTTCCTAGAGTATTATACCATTTTGGAATCTTGATTAGATGCGTAAACTTTTTCAAAAACTTGCCATAGTAGTGTCCATACTTTTTTTTTACACCACGATGAGTGAAACTACACTGAAAAAAAAATCTTTTATAAGTTTTAAAAAAACAATAATTTTGATTGATTTTTGTGTAAAAATTACAGGCATTCATGGATTTTAAGGCTTGTGGTGGATAGCCGTGCTGTTTAGGTTGCTGATACAAAAACAAACAGAAATATTTGAAATATTGTAGTTAAAAATATCTTAAGAGGTGTCAAATTTCAAAGGATTCCAATTTTTTTTTGTACATTAGAATTTTTCTTTCGAGGAGTCATGAGCGGGCCTACCTACTGGTGCCCGCTTATCGTTGAATTTTGGGACACGTTGTATAAATATTTTCGTGCGCTCAGTGACTCAATTGTTCTTTTTCATGAAATTGTAGAAATAATTATTCTTAACTCAAATCTAGCATTATGTGAATATTTTATTTTGTGTATAACATTGCAGAATACGCCGAGGATTGGTGGTCGGGCGCCGAGGGAGCGGGCGCTTGGAGCACCGATGAATTATCGCCGGAACGGGAGTCTATTGGCGACGATAAAGGTTAGGTTCAACTCTGCATTCTTAGTCATCATTGTCATTATTCTTACTTAATTTTCGGTTATTGATAACGTTATAAAACTATTTTTTTAGGTGTCGGAATATTTTGACTGAGTTGAAAAAAAATCTTAAAATAATCAATTTCCCTATTTATGAGGTAATTAATGCACGTCGAGTTTGCTTCAGAAGAAGATGTGAAATTCCACAACACCACTCCGCCGCCGAGCTCGAACCGTCTGTTGAAAATTGAAAATAAAATTCATGGAAATCGAATACTATCAAATACTTACCTAGTTATTTATTTATGAATGGTCACAAAAGTCACATTTTTTGTGACTTTTGGTCCTCTTCTGTGACATGTCTGTGACTTTCGTGACTTTTTATCAGACGCGGAGTCGACGTCGGAGCGCGAGTCGCTGCGGCAGCTGTCGGCGGCGATCGCGCAGCGGCAGCGGTCCGAGGCGGAGGACGGCGAGCGCGGCGGCCTGGTGGAGCGCGTGCTGGCGCTGGACGCGCGGCTCGCCGAGCTGGTGCGGGCGCTGGCGCTGGCGGCGCGCGCGCCCGACCCCGCCGGCGCCGCGCTCGCCGCCGCGCTCAGGTCAGTCACTCAGCGCGGCCGACTGTACCGCCGCCCCCGCCCCCGCCGAGCTGGTGCGGGCGCTGGCGCTGGCGGCGCGCGCGCCCGACCCCGCCGGCGCCGCGCTCGCCGCCGCGCTCAGGTCAGTCACTCAGCGCGGCCGACTGTACCGCCGCCCCCGCCCCCGCCGAGCTGGTGCGGGCGCTGGCGCTGGCGGCGCGCGCGCCCGACCCCGCCGGCGCCGCGCTCGCCGCCGCGCTCAGGTCAGTCACTCAGCGCGGCCGACTGTACCGCCGCCCCCGCCCCCGCCACCGCCCCCGCCGAGCTGGTGCGGGCGCTGGCGCTGGCGGCGCGCGCGCCCGACCCCGCCGGCGCCGCGCTCGCCGCCGCGCTCAGGTCAGTCACTCAGCGCGGCCGACTGTACCGCCGCCCCCGCCCCCGCCGAGCTGGTGCGGGCGCTGGCGCTGGCGGCGCGCGCGCCCGACCCCGCCGGCGCCGCGCTCGCCGCCGCGCTCAGGTCAGTCACTCAGCGCGGCCGACTGTACCGCCGCCCCCGCCCCCGCCACCGCCCCCGCCGAGCTGGTGCGGGCGCTGGCGCTGGCGGCGCGCGCGCCCGACCCCGCCGGCGCCGCGCTCGCCGCCGCGCTCAGGTCAGTCACTCAGCGCGGCCGACTGTACCGCCGCCCCCGCCCCCGCCGAGCTGGTGCGGGCGCTGGCGCTGGCGGCGCGCGCGCCCGACCCCGCCGGCGCCGCGCTCGCCGCCGCCGCGCTCGCCGCCGCGCTCAGGTCAGTCACTCAGCGCGGCCGACTGTACCGCCGCCCCCGCCCCCGCCCCCGCCCCCGCCGAGCTGGTGCGGGCGCTGGCGCTGGCGGCGCGCGCGCCCGACCCCGCCGGCGCCGCGCTCGCCGCCGCGCTCAGGTCAGTCACTCAGCGCGGCCGACTGTACCGCCGCCCCCGCCCCCGCCGAGCTGGTGCGGGCGCTGGCGCTGGCGGCGCGCGCGCCCGACCCCGCCGGCGCCGCGCTCGCCGCCGCGCTCAGGTCAGTCACTCAGCGCGGCCGACTGTACCGCCGCCCCCGCCCCCGCCGAGCTGGTGCGGGCGCTGGCGCTGGCGGCGCGCGCGCCCGACCCCGCCGGCGCCGCGCTCGCCGCCGCGCTCAGGTCAGTCACTCAGCGCGGCCGACTGTACCGCCGCCCCCGCCCCCGCCACCGCCCCCGCCGAGCTGGTGCGGGCGCTGGCGCTGGCGGCGCGCGCGCCCGACCCCGCCGGCGCCGCGCTCGCCGCCGCGCTCAGGTCAGTCACTCAGCGCGGCCGACTGTACCGCCGCCCCCGCCCCCGCCACCGCCCCCGCCGAGCTGGTGCGGGCGCTGGCGCTGGCGGCGAGCGCGCCCGACCCCGCCGGCGCCGCGCTCGCCGCCGCGCTCAGGTCAGTCACTCAGCGCGGCCGACTGTACCGCCGCCCCCGCCCCCGCCGAGCTGGTGCGGGCGCTGGCGCTGGCGGCGCGCGCGCCCGACCCCGCCGGCGCCGCGCTCGCCGCCGCGCTCAGGTCAGTCACTCAGCGCGGCCGACTGTGCCGCCGAATATAGTTTACCTTATATATCCGATATTTTGGATAACTTACTAGACGCTAAATACTTAACTAGTCTAGATCTATCAAAAAGCTTCTGGCAGATATTAATAAGAGAGCAGGACCGTTGTAAGACAGCATTTTATATTCCCTCTAGAGGAACATTTCAGTTCAAATCTATGCCGTTCGGTCTTACTAACGCTCGTGCTACTAACAAAGACTTGTAGATATTCTGTTTTATGGCCCAGAATTCGAACATATGGTATTTGTATTCGTCGATGACATTATTATTATATCCCCTACCTTCGAAAAACACATATCCTTACTTAAACGCGTTCTGGAGAGACTCAAATATGCAAATCTAACTATAAACTTTAAAAAAAGTCAATTCTTTAGGAAACAACTTAATTATCTGGAATATGTCGTGGACTCCAATGGATTACATGCTGATCCTAAGAAAGTTGAAGCTATATCTATACTATATAAAGCTGGATTTAGAATATAAGACCCCAACAAATAGAAGGAAGTTAGACGTTTCCTGGGTACAGCGTCCTGGTATCGTAGGTTTATTTCTAATTTTAGTTCTGTGTCAGCTCCGTTAAATAAACTTACATCGCAAGGAAAAAAGGCTTCCCCATTTTTCTGGTCTCCGGAAGCTGACAACGCCTTCAAAAAGCTCAAAGTATGCCTGGCATCTACGCCTATCTTGGCATGCCCCGATTTTTCTAAGCCATTTGAAGTCCACACAGACGCTAGTGACTTCGGTATAGGCGCTGTACTAACGCTACACTTAGACGGCGAAGAAAAAGTCATAGCATATATGAGCAAAAGCCTAAGTAGTCAGGAACGCAATTATAGCGCTACTGAAAGAGAGGCACTAGCAGTGCTAACTGCTATTGAGCACTTATTTTTTTTTTTTTTTTTTTTTTAAAAACGTCGCCCCACTCTAGGATTTTCTCCTGTGTCGTGGGTGCAGTTACAAACATAGAATATCACATGCACATACGCCCAGACCGGAACAAATTTCTGTAGGCCATACAAAACTTTGTCCCGTACGGGAATCGAACCCGCGACCCGTTGCGCAGTAGGTGATCACTCGACCTCTGCGCTAAACGTGTCGTCAAGCACTGGCGCTGTTACCTCGAGAATGGGCAAAAATTCGTTGTTTATACGGACCATGCATCTTTAAAATGGTTTATTAATCTAAACAATCCTACTGGTCGTCTAGCTCGCTGGAGTGTACGTCTATCTGCCTATAATTTCGACATAAAGCATCGTCGTGGTGCAGATAATGTCGTTCCCGGCAGCCTATCACGGACTGTTGCCATAACTGCAATTGGCACAAATTGTGATAACACAGCGCCACCATCTACTAACGATACGTGGTATCTAAATACTTATAATGGCTGTCAAAAAAATCCAAATTCTTTTCTAAATTATAGAGTACAAGATAACATACTATAGCGTTACGTCAAGAGCTTAAATCCACTCACTAGAGAATTTGCGTGGAAAGAAGTAGTTCCTTCTGAACATCGTGATGATATAATATCAAAAAACCACTCTGAGCCTTTATCTGGACATTTTGGTACTTTTAAAACGTATACACGTCTTTGTTTAAAATACTTTTGGCCTGGCATGCACACAGATGTCAGTAAATATATATTTAATTGTGACATATGCAGTGCTCATAAATTTTCTAATCATCCAACACTGGGTTTGATGGGTCGCCCTAAACAATGTACGAGACCATTTCAGATGATTAGCATAGACCTAATGGGTCCACTACCAGTATCTCGTAAGCAGAATTCCTATATATTTGTTGTAACATGCTGCTTCTCTAAATATTGCTTATTGTTTCCCATTCGACGTGCTACTTCCGAAAAAATCGCTGGCTTGCTAGAGGAGAACGAATTCCTCGTGCACGGAATTCCAAGTACTGTTCTTATGGACAATGGCAAGCAATTCACTAGTAATATTTTTAAAAATTTACTTAATCGTTATAAAATTCCCAATGTTCTATATACTCCTAAATATACCCCTCAGGTTAATACTGTTGAGAGATTCAATAAAACAATAATAGTCGCCGTCTCTTCTTTCATCGCAGACGATCACAGATTATGGGATGTCAATCTACCGAAAATTCAATTTGCTTTAAACAGTTCTGTCAATGAAGTAACTGGTTTCACACCATCCTTTCTAGTATATTTTTTTTTATGTATGACCCGGCAAATGACCTCCTCCCGCCTGATGTTAAGCGGTGAAAGAGGCCCAAATGAGTTGACAGGTAGGGACGACATCCACTATCCTATCTGCCCGCCCCTTGCCGGCCCAAAAGATGCTTTTTCACTTTTGAAGGAACCCATGTTGTAGGATGGAGGAAACACGTGCGCAGGTAGAGAATTCCAAGAGTGGGATGAACGACAGAAGAAGGAATCTTGGAATTTCTTGGTACGGTGTGAAAAGGAGGACACAGTGTACGGATGACTCCGAAGGCCCTTACGCGTGTTTCTGTTAAGGAATGGAGGGGGAGGGATAAGGTTAAAGAGCTCCTCAGAGCATTCCCCATGGAACATTCGATAAAAGGCGCTAAGAGAGGCGATGTCACGACGAAGTTGTAGAGGCTCGAGGGTGTTAGTTACCTCTACATCGTCAATAATGCGAATAGCGCGACGCTGCAATCTGTCCAGAGCATCGAGCAGGTACTGAACGGAGCCGTCCCAAAGGTGCGAGCAATATTCCACGCAAGACCTAACCTGAGTTTTATATAACAAGCATAGTTGGTCCGGCGCAAAATACCTACGCACCTTGTTCAGGACACCGAGTTTCCGTGAGGCAGTAGTTATGACGGATTCGATGTAGTCTCTGGGGTTCAGATCGCAGCGAATGTTCATTCCGAGCAAGGTGATGTTGCTCTGTGTGTGAAGGGTTGTGCCCTGAAGAGAAGGAAGGGGGAGGAAAGGTGACCTTTTCGCCGAAAACGCGCACACCTGTGTTTTCTTAGTATTGAACTCAACAAGATTGTTGGAGCCCCATTCAGAGACGAGGTCCAGCGTCCTGTTGAGCTCAATGATAAGATTCTGCCTCTCTCTACCAATATCACCACGAGCAGCCCCTGAGCTTCCGTGATATCCCCCATGCACTGTACTGTCGTCTGCATAGCAATGTATAGCTCCCAAGGAAAGCATGTCATTGATGTGCAGAAGAAACAATGTTGGGGATAGAACGGAGCCTTGCGGAACTCCAGCGTTCACTGCCACGAACCGCGAAGCGCAGCCGTCAACGACAACGCGAATTCTACGCTCGTGGAGGAAACTGGCAATCCACGTACAGAACTGCGCGGGTAATCCGTATGCCGGAAGCTTAGAAAGAAGAGCCTTGTGCCAGACTCTATCAAAAGCTTTGGCGATGTCGAGACTAATAGCCACCGATTCACCGCGCTTATCGATAGATTCACCCCATTTGTGCAAAAGGAACGCTAGAAGGTCACCTGTTGACCGTTTAGGACGAAATCCATACTGTCGGTCATTAAGTAACGAGTGACCTTCCAGGTAACGGATCAGCTGGGTATTTAGGATCCTCTCCATGATTTAAGGCCATGATTTGATATCACCGTGAATTGATAAGCTGTGGATCTCATTACGTTAATTCCGAAACAAATGACGATCTGGTGTTTTTGCCTCGTGATGAGTACGCGGAGAATCTAGGAACCTTGCATAAAATTTTTGATAAAGTCCAATTAACGTTGTTGAAAGCACACTAGAAATTGTACTAGTTAGAACCTACGTCGTAAAAATATGGAGTTCAATGTTGGAGACGTTGTTTGGAAACGAACATATTATCTAAGTGATAAAGATAATCGTATTTTAAAAAATATGCTCCTAAATTCATTAAATGTCGCATTGTTACAAAAAAATCACCTTTAGTTTATGAGCTTGAAGACTGTAATGGTAATAAATTAGGAAATTGGCATATAAAAGATCTAAAACAAAATGTAATGTCTGAACAATAAAACGTAATATTTTTTCATAATATTGAAAGACATCCAAAAATTTATCAAAGTAGCGGATTTTATTCAGGAAAAATCCTAACCTAAAAGGGGGGGTATGTAACAACTTCAGTTATAACTATCTAAACTAATTAAAAACACTACATAAATAATAATAAATAACAATACTAAAATGCGACGAGTAAAACCACGCGTCACTATATGTTTCGTAATTTACCGTTAGCCGCGTTGGCCCGCTTGGTTGAGCGCTACGAGGCGAGGTGCGTCGACTGCGTGGACCTCGTTCTGAGTGGATGCTAAAAATTATCTTGTGCAAATTCTAACGAATGCCTACTTATTATAGTTTTCTATAGTCTACATTGTAAATATTTTATAAACAATTAAACAAGTGTTGTGTTCCCCGTATTGGGGTTCTTGTATCTACCTGACGGAACTTCACTCCTGTGGGAGTGAAAGGCGGTCGATGAGCTTCTAAGCCTATTTACCTACCTGCCCTGGTTGCTGTGCTGCCCTGCCTACGTCCTCTCTACGAGCCTTCTACCGCCGTGCTCCGGAACGCTACTGCTGGCCAGGATAGTGGTATTTTATTGTAAAGTGCGGGAACTAAATTTAGTGTGCAGACTTACGACCCTAGAGACTTGTTGTAATACCGTTCTTTTAATTTTCATACCTGAAACCTTTTATTAAATTTTGTATTTCACTAGAAGTATTCTTTGCTTCATTCAACCTATAGTTACTAAGAATAACTGTCACAGTCGTTAGTAGATATTTGCATTCGCCTTCGCGAATGCTCAAAAATGACATTATTTACGTCACTAGACATTACTATTTGGTACATTTTAATCAGAGTTACTAAGTTTCTTTGTTGCTTTTTCAGTCTTCAGTAATTTTTGTGTAGTCGAATTCTACATCATTTTTAACACACATTTTTCACGTATAATTTTGTCAGATTATGAACTAGCCTCTTAACTGCTTTTTTCTTAATCCTGCTTTATGTTAATGTGGCCAATACACTTGTATATTTACAGAGACAAGATAGACATCACGGAGAAAAACGTCGCCGACGTTGTAGTGAAGAAACTAGCAGAACTCGAGGCCAGCAAGAATATGATGGAGCAGTATAGGCAGTCCGTTGAAGTGAGTCTAGCAAAGTATATCTCAACTTCTTAACATGCTGATTAAATTTACATAAAATCACGTATCTTGATAACTGTTATATTCAAATGTTTGTAAGTTTGAAAACTACAATTAGTCCTTATTATTAGACTTTTGAAAATATGACTTAAAATCAGGCAATTCCCAAATTTCATTTAAATCAGGCAGATATTATTCTTAACAATAAATGCTGCTGATTCCGTAACATAAAAGTTATGCTTTAGGTACTTAAATTAATGTCGTAGCTTTGTTACTAATCTATATTTTGCCACTGCACACTAGATATTATTTTTGTAGCAAATAATATGTTTATGATAATACAAAATACAATGGTATTTATTTAGAAGTAACCTAATAGGTATATTATTTACATATGTATCTATTCTATTTGTGATCAAGTTTGAAAGTTTTAACAAAATATGCAGTTTTCTTAGTGCCGTTAACAGGTTTAATGTGAAACAGGTATTTACACAATTCAGGCCCTGCTTGGCGATCTCGAGTCAAGAATAAAGTCCCAAGGTTAATAGACATTATGATTGCCGCCTTACCACAGCTTTTAGGTGCACCCGGCCGTGTGTTCTCTCTACGTTGGAAATAGACTTTATAAGACAATTTAGATATCATGCATTATTTTTTCAGCGGCTCGAAGGACCAACAACTCACTTCTACAATCTAACCGCTTATAATGTTTACGTAGCGCGGAGGCTTTATATTATCAGACTGAGTGGTAGTTTTTGACCAAAGAACATGTCAGTCCGGGCTGTGATTACGTATATTGATACTTAGTCAATATTGTAGATATTTGAGACTTTTATAGTATTTATTATACTATTATTTACATTAACAAATGGGGAGTTTCTTAATTTAATTGTACTTGATTAATTTAACCACTTTATATGGTCCTTCGCGCCGGATATGTGAAGACAACATAGACGAATTGCAAATCTAGTTTGGAAGTACTATTTATTATTATCATCTTTATTCCGTTCATAATTTTAGATTTTATTTTAAGGTTATATAACTAAGATTTTTATATTCTTAAAGGCTCAATTTTTTTTGCTTCACAATATATCTAATTGCTTATAAAAATGTATTGCAAATATTTTTGTTAATGGAAAGTGAACACATGGTCGTCAATGTTGAATCGTGTCTACTGCACATTTTGTACATAAACACAGACGATTCTGTACATACATACAATTGGCACATAAATTAAATATTATAATTCCAAACAAATTGTATATTACTCAAAATCTTGCTATAGTACGCTTGATTTGTTTCTTATAAATATAAAATTTACACTGTTCTTTGTTTATATGCGTACGTAGTTTTGAATATTATGTTCGTGAGAATTGGTTTTAATGTAATACATATTTTTCAGGCGCTCAAAATGCAACTGGCACAATACAATGAAGAGGATGATCTAGATATTTTAGAAGAGGTAAGGATTGTTATTTTATTTTCAATCGGCTTATCTTGCGTCTAAATATTTATATTCAATATTTGAGAACAACAACAAATTGCTTAAAAAAAACAACTAAAAAGACAGAATTGGTAATAATTAGCCTATTACCAATTTAATACATTTTTTCCCTTGTTACTCGTACATTACTGAGATACATTACAATTTGGAAAGCAAAAAGAATTCAAAGGAAACTGTAATTCAGTATGATTTACATCATAGACTTTTTATTCAGATGATGCAATGCAAACGATGCACTCTTGGGATCAGTTACTTTTTTAAAATATTGACCTGGTCTCCAGTATCCATTCAGTTATGAGACCCATTGATTTACTACCAAACGTAGATAACGCATGAACGTTCGAAAAGTGGGCCGGTGAAGAACTGCCCAATCGAGCCTCGTGCAGTTCTTTTCTATGCGTTGGAGTGACAACGCGATAAGCAATTTTGAGCATTATGTTTGAAAGTATAAAGTTGATATTTTCTTGTAGCAATTACTAAAACGTCAAATTTAATGAGGAAGTGGAGCGGATTCGTATCCAGGCGCAGAGGGAGGCTCTGCGTCGATGGAGTGAGGCACTCGCCTCCCCAGCTGCCGGCCACCGGACGATCGACGCGATTCGTCCGGTGTTGGAGGAGTGGGTTGGGCGCCGGCAGGGCAGCCTCACGTTCCGCATGGTGCAGGTACTGACCGGGCATGGCTGCTTCGGTCATTACCTGCATCGAGTCGCGCGTCGGGAGGAAACGCCGCTGTGTCACCACTGCGACGCTCCCGACGACACTGCCGAGCACACCCTATTGATGTGCCCGGCCTGGCGACTCCAGCGTAGCGAGCTTAACGCTGCGCTGGGAGGCGGAGACCTCTCGCTGCCGAGCATGGTCGTGGCCATGCTCCGCGGCGAAGCGGAATGGGGGGCTGTCGCCTCCTTCTGCGAGGACGTAATCTCGCAGAAGGAGGCCGCGGAGAGGGAGCGGGAGGCAGATCCTCAAGCCGCTCCCATCCGCCGCAGACGGATAGGCAGGCGAAGGCGGGCATTCGCACAAGCGATGCCCATCTAATGACCCTGCCGTAGAGGCCTGCGTGCACGGTTGGCCCCGTGCACGCCGCCGTAAGGTCCTCCGTCTGGGGATTGCCCTGGTGTTCTCGGGCAATCCCCCCTTGGCGATAGCCCGACCGGTGGGTCGGGCTTGCCCGGGCGCGTGGGTAGTGGAGTCGCAGTGTGGACCTTACCCAGCGCGCCCATAAGGGCAGGGAGAACACCGGGGGGTTTTAGTGGGTAGGCCTGGCACCCTGCCCGGAGAGCCCCACACACGCTCGCTGTCTAGCCAACGGCGGGTACGGTGCGGTTACGCATTTCCCCCCGAGAAAAAAAAAAAAGGTATGAAATGATGTAACTGCACACGGTTGTACTTCAAATAGTTGCCGTAATAATAAAGAATAAGGTTGAATTCGATAAATACGGTACTTTCTTTATGGTAATTTTAATTCGGGTGTGCATATTCAACTACCTATTTAACAGCGTACAAATGTATAGTCGATTAGGTGACAGATTTCAAGCGTGTTTTTGTATGAAGTGCTCTATCTACGTTTGGTAGTAAATCAATGATGAGACCACATAATTATAACCCACTTATTTAAAATGACAATATAAAAATATATGTACTTACTAAAATATTTATTCGACTCTCGATATTGACATATTTTCCTTGGAATATAATGTCTTTAACTGTCCGTTGCAAAAGCGAATCGTTTTTAAATACAAGGTCATATTTTAGGAAGCACAAAAATTTTGTGTGCTTTTTCAGACAAGCAAACTGAACAACTTTCACTATGGGACCAACTTTGAAATCGCAAAAAAAATTAGCTGTTCAATACATCTAGATCCAGTGAATGTTGAACAATTGTACGGAATAGCAAATTTTTTCTTTGTAACTTTAAGGTTCGTCCCATAGTAAAAGTTGGTCAGTTCGCTTGTCTGAACAGGCATACAAAATTTTTGTATTTACTAAAAATCAGCTTGCACAGAAACCGGGCATTCGGCAACTAAGGCTCTATACAGACCGACTGCATTTCAACTGTATTCCGACTGCAAAATTGCAGTTCAGATGCAGTTGGTACAAACAAGCGCGGATCCACCGTTGTGGGCACGATGGGCATGCCCACAACCCTAATAGTCTTGTGACGTCACAGTTTCAGGGTCTATTGAGAATTTGAGATCGATAGGCTGATGATATTATATCCAATGCTTTAAAAACCAATGAATCTTTGTCAGAGTGTCATATGTTTTGGAAATATCTTTGTAGGATACACTGTACAATCCAGTAGGCTTACTCTCGAACTAATTCCGACCGATCGACATCGGGATTGTGATTTTTCGTACACTAATTTAGCAACACTAGCGCCGAATTTGATCCGTATCTTGAGAAAATTAAATAGCACTGAGTTTGGTTCACTCAAAATCAGCGCAATACGGTTCCAATTTGGCGCCAATGTGGAAACTTAAGCGTACGAAAAATCACAATCTCAATGTCGATCGATCAGAATTGGTTCAAGAGTAAGCCTACTGAGTGAGGTCATACTCCGACTCGCACTTGGCTGATTCTCGGATGGCTATGACCACAACCTTTTTTGAGAGCTGGATCCGCGCCTGGGTACAACTGTAAGCAAAATGCAAACCAACCGTGCAGTCCATTTGCAGTTGGTGTGCAGTTCCAACAACTGCACGCCGATCGCATTCGGACTGCACGGTTGAATTGTGGTCCACTGCAGGTAAGCAATTGCTCGCCTGCTGCAGGCATCTACATCCTCTGCGAACAACGATTTCTTCGCTTGCAGTCCGAATGCGATCGGTGTGCAGTTGTCGGAACTGCACACCGACTACGAACGGACTGCACGGTTGGTTTGCAGCTGTACCAACTGCATTTGTTGCAGTCGGAATGCAGTCCGTCTGTATAGCGCCCAATGGTCGGTCGCGGACTCACGCACGAGGTCGCGACGTCGTCGTCCGGCAGGAGCTTTTACCCTCCACCAACCCATGGCCCTACTCAACCAATCGTGGTTATACGGGCCGAAACAGCGGGAGATGTGCGCGGAACTTGCGTAATCGCACTCTAGCCGCGCACACTTCTTGACTCCCTACAAGTTATTTAAATCTTTCTCCTGTTTGTTCCTGTGTCCCTCTCCCCTTACGGGTCGGACAACCAACGTCGCGCCTTCGGTATCCGCCATCAAGTCGCCGCGTGCCCACCGTTGTGGTACCGCTGGCTTCGTCTACCTTTCGTCTCCTCTTCTTTCTTCGGGCGGTTGCCCTCCTCCTTCTTCGCCCCTATCGAATCCACTCCTAATCTTAAACCACCGTCGCGCGAAGCCCCGCAGCCGCTGGAAATTCGCCTCCGTCCCCACGAGATCGCAGCAATAAATCCGTCCGGCAGGAGCTGTCGTCGTGCGGCGACGTGGAGCGGCGCGCGCGCTACGAGGCGCTGGACGCGGCGGTGGCGGCGCTGGCCGGCGACGCGGTGCGCGCGTGGCCGCCGCTGGCCGCGCCGCGCCGCCGACTGGAGAAACTCGCGTTCGCCGCGGCCGCCGCCGAGCCAAGGACTACGCGGCCGCCGCCGGAGCCTACGCCCCAACCGCTGCCGCTGCCGCTGCCCACCACCGCGTAGTGACCCGGTACGTCGCCGCTCTGTATACACGTAGCCAGTGTCTGTAGCTAGGGAGCCAAGTGATCAGTGCCGGAAACAACGCCCCAGCCGATGCCCACCACCGCGCAGTGCTCGGTACGCTGATGTACGCCGCCACTGTATCCATGCCGCCAGTGTACGCCGCCACTGTATACACACCCGCCAGTGTACGTCGCCGTAGTGTCGACATCGCCAGTGTCTATAGCTAGGGAGCCAAGTGATCAGTGCCGGAAACAACGCCCCAGCCGATGCCCACCACCGCGCAGTGCTCGGTACGCTGATGTACGCCGCCACTGTATCCATGCCGCCAGTGTACGCCGCCACTGTATACACACCCGCCAATGTACGTCGCCGTAGTGTCGACATCGCCAGTGTCTGTAGCTAGGGAGCCAAGTGATCAGTGCCGGAAACAACGCCCCAGCCGATGCCCACCACCGCGCAGTGCTCGGTACGCTGATGTACGCCGCCACTGTATCCATGCCGCCAGTGTACGCCGCCACTGTATACACACCCGCCAGTGTACGTCGCCGTAGTGTCGACATCGCCAGTGTCTGTAGCTAGGGAGCCAAGTGATCAGTGCCGTAAACAACGCCCCAGCCGATGCCCACCACCGCGCAGTGCTCGGTACGCTGATGTACGCCGCCACTGTATCCATGCCGCCAGTGTACGCCGCCACTGTATACACACCCGCCAGTGTACGTCGCCGTAGTGTCGACATCGCCAGTGTCTGTAGCTAGGGAGCCAAGTGATCAGTGCCGTAAACAACGCCCCAGCCGTTGCCCACCAGCGCGTAATGCACGGTATGCTGCGTACGCATCACTTATGTATGTACGCCGCCACTGTATACACACCGTCAGTGTGCACATCGCCAGTGTACGTCGCCGCAGTGTCGACATCGCCAGTGTCTACTGTAGACACGTAGCCAGTGTCTGTAGCTAGGGAGCCAAGTGATCGGCGTCCAACGATGTTCGTCGCCACTGTACACATCGCCAGTGTACGTCATCGCTGTGTCGACATCGCCGATGTCTGTGGCTAGGCAGGCAAGCAATCAGTGCCGGAACCAACGCCCCAACCGCCGCCCACCACCGCGTAGTGCTCGGTACGCCGATGTACGTCACCACTGTTTTCACACTGCCAGTGTACGTCGCCGCTGTATACACCTCGCCAGTGTTTGTGACTGGGGAGTCAAGCCAAGTGATCAGTACTGGAATTAACGTACCCCAGCATTAAAGCGTACTGCCCACCACCGTGTAATGCACGTTATGCCGCGTACGCATCACCAATGTACGTCGTCACTGTATACAGAACGCCAATGTACGTCTCCACTGTATACACATCGCCAATGTACGTCTGCACGGTATACACATCGCCAATGTGCGTCTACACTGTATACACATCGCCAGTGTCTGTAGCTAAGGAGCCAAGTAATCAACACTGTAAACATCGCCCCAGCCGCTGCCTCACACCATGTAATGCACGATATGCCGCGTACGCATCACCAATGTACGTCGCCACTGTATACACAACGCCAATGTACATCGCCACCATATTCACATCGCCAACGTCAAGTCTAAGAGAGGCTCGCCTACGCCTAGCGCCAAAAGATGTCTAGACCCAACGGTTAACCAGTGGCAATCTAAAGAGGCTCACATTCGCCTAGAACCGAGTTATCTGAACCGAACCTAACGCTTCAACTACTGCCTACTATGTGGTATACCGAGTCTTCATCATTAGTACCTGTATCGCCACTGCACGCACATCACACGAGTCCATATTTATCAGAGATCGTTCGTCCATGTTAAACGTTAAGCGCTGTAAAATTTATTCGGGTGAGGGTGTGTGTGCGAAGTCGTGGGGCCCAATTCTACTAATAAGTTACAGCCGAATCGAAACTGAACCGTTGCGAACGACCAATCAGAACGCCACATTATGATATATAAGCGCTCCGATTGGTCGACCGCAACGGTTCAGTTTCGATTCGGCTGTGACTTATTAGTAGAATTGGGCCTCTGCTATCAACTGGACGACGTTTGCCACACTAATCCCCTCTGTCGTGCCTTCCACCCAAGTGAAGTCTATTCTTAATGTTTTAAAACCCAATTCGTTCCCCAATTTTCCAAGTGTACACCGTAAAGTCCAAATTTTAACCTCCTAACTAAACTAACAAAACCTTCATGATGCACAGTTGCAATAATGTGACGTGTCGTGCCACCAGAAGACTGTTACGTTGGCATGTTTTGTTATACATAAAAGCATGCAAACTGTTACGGTGGCATGTTTTGTTGTACACACAGCAACACGCTAGGCTTTACATGTTGACCTTGAGACCGCCCTTCTGTCGCTCGTAATAGCGGCGGCTTTCGTAATGCAAATGTAAAGCTTGACGTGTTGCTGACTGTACATAAAAGCATGCAGACTGTTTCAGTGGCATGTTTTGTTGTACATAAAAGCATGCAGACTGTTACGGTGGCATTTTTGTTGTACATAAAAGCATGCAGACTGCTACGGTGGCATATTTTGTTGTACATAAAAGTATGTAGACCGTTACGGCGGCATAATGGTAGTTTTCCAATTACAGCACTAGAGCGCATTATGCGGCATAATGCTTAACGTTGAATGTTCCAACTACAGCAACACTTCGCACAATCGAGCACTCTCAAAAGCAATGTTTTCGTGTGATGCGTGCAATCGATACCAACTCAGTGACAGAAAATTAACAAGTGTTTTTTCTTTAAGTTGGCATTGATCGAAATGTTTTATTTATATATAATCGTTAGTAATATTATTTATTGTTGAAAAATTTTTAAAGCTTTCGTTTCATTGTAGTTTTTTTGAAATAATCAAAGTTAATTCAAACCGTGTTAAAAAATAAATATAAGTATGGATGAAGGTACAAAAATTACTCAAAACAAAAAAATGGTAATGAAATAATCAAAATCCAAATTACTTAAAATAACCGTAAATAGTTTTCAACCAATTATTATGTATACCACATTATTTACACATGAGGTTATTGCTAACTCTATGAATATTTCTTTTTTTCAACACTGAACTTAGCGCACTCTGCTGGTGCATTTGAAAACTAATTCACGTTCCAATTAAGCATCAGCATAATTCGGCATTGTGCGCCACTGAGTCGCATTATGCTCTGTAATTGGAAAACTACCAATGTCTCGTCACATTTATGCTACCGCGCATCTTATCATTGCATAAATGCGCACGTCAGAAGAATAGCGACATGGAAAATTGTTCATTATGTTTGTCTCATTTTTTTTGTGTTGTCTCATTGTGTTATTTATAAGTAGTCATTTTCATCCACCCATCACCACACTTTCTTCCGCCTAATGTTTTAAGTAGTACCACATATATTCTAGTTGTCGTACTAATTAATACACTCAACCAACATACTGATAATCGTAATCAATATTGTTGTAAGTAAAATTTAACAAAGTCATTTGATAATGTCTCGATGCACTGCATTAGTTATCGTGTGACAATGACTTGATCTAATGGCTGGGAATTCAACAAAACGATTGAATTGGCTAGTAGTGTCAATGAATGTGTCTAACATTATTTTATTTTTAAAAAATCATTCCAGTTCTGTTCTACCTTTACTTGTTTCATAGCTGTAGTGCGATGTAAATGTCAAATATAGAGCATTATAGACTTTAAGGTGACATTAATCCTAATGTAGCCTTAAGTCATATTAATGTCACCTTAAGGTGCCACAATGTTCTTGTCGGGAGAACGTAAAAAATCTGTAGTTTAGTTCATTAGATGAGATTAGTCACGAGGTTCCGTCATTCGTAGTTAAAATGCAAAATCTAGCATACTTTTATATTTTATTTTACAATACGAACCTACATTCTTCATTACATTATTACAGAAAATGACTACTTTCCTATATTTAAACATAAGAATCGATGTGCTTGTTATCAATTAATAATAGAAGTGGCACGTAGCGTAGCTTATTGCTATCCGTCCTGAGAATTCTCAGCTTGCCAGTTAGTGATGACGTCACTATTTCAATCTAATAAATTGTATTAGCGATTAATCAGGTCCTGTTTAAGAAATAATATTCCTCAACAAGAAATAAGTTTATTAGATAGTTAAGTATATCTTATGCCGGCTCCACAATGAGACTGAAAATTTGGCAAAAAATCACTGAAAAGCGAGTGAGAGCAGAATGACGTTAATGCAATAATAGCGCCATCTCGCTGCGAACACTTGTTTGCTAAAATTTTAAGCCCAGTTTGGCACCGGCATTACTGTCATTGTGTTAATTATTATTGTAGTTAGTGGAGAAGACTAAAAATGTCAGTTTATGTAGTTACGTCACAATTTAGTGAGTAGTCGATCGATAACGCCTGTTTTAGTGTAGTGTTGTTCAATATCGATTGATCTCAATACGATTCGATATTAATCGATATCCTCGTATATCGGTTTTATACCAGTGCGGTCCAACGATAGTGTTACAAGTGTAAGTTTACCTGAAAATAGAAATGAAAATGGTTGGAAAGAAACTAATCGCTTAAGCCTTGCTTTACTTATATCATTGTATAAGAATAATTTTGTTTTAATATCGCTTCATTCCTAAGTGCATTTAAAATGTCTTGATATTTATCATATCATGAATAACATTTTCTATATGCATAAAATACTTATAATGATAAATTGTTAGTGCCATTTGCGCAAATTGTTTGAATTAAATAATTCGATGTAAGTATCTACATATTTTCACATGACAAAAATGTTTCTGATTTATAAGTACCTACCTACATAAAGTTTACAGTACGTTTCAGAATAATATTGTATCTAGTCAGTTGTCAGCAATTTGATTTGATAATCTTGGGTGATCGTAATTTATTAATGGAACTAATTAACAATTAATGCAATTATTGAAAGATTGATTGAAATGGAATGAATTAAATGTAACGTTGCCTTTACTTTTGTATTGTAATAGGGAAATTAACTAAATTTTATTGGTTATAACCGACGCTTTTTATAGCTGAAGTGAAGAGTGTAAATGTTACATGTAAGTGGAAATGTAACTAAATGAGACTGATTCTGTATTTATGTTAAACATTCGATAATGTTGAGATTTAGTATATTGTGGGATGTTGTATTGTTTGAAAATATATCCAGATATTGATCCGTTAATAAAATTCCAATTTCTTTGTGAAGGATAGATATTTAGTACAAAAGACTAAAACGCTTCATTCAGCCATGACTTCGCTTGCTGCAGGTGCTATTCCATTATGTATGCAATGCCCAAATCGGTCAAATTATTGTGAAAGAAATATTGTCAATGATTCAATTTTCAAAATCATGTGATGTAAATAATATGTATGTAAATAAAATATATTAAAAAATGTGTTTATTTTATTTATTTGACGTTACAGCCATGGTACAGAAAAAAAACAGTGGAAGTGCTTACACATTTTTCACTACTTTTCTCATATTGTATTTTTTATTTGATTGTATGGACGCGGTTAGCGCAGAGGTCGAGTCATCGCCTACTGTGCAACGGGTCGCGGGTTCGATTCCCGTACGGGACAAATATTTTGTATGGCCTACAGAAATTTGTTCCGGTCTGGGCGTATGTGCATGTGATATTCTATGTTGGTAACTGCACCTAGGTACAACACAGGAGAAAATCCTACTGTAGGCGACGATTTGAAAAAGTGCAGAGCACATGCCATATACAATGATGAAAAACTATATAAAATTTGTGTATATTATGCACGCTACAAACAAAGCATAATAATAATTGGTTTGCACTACTAATGTCAAAAATTATTAATGTCAAATTCGAAAAATGTCCAAAAAGAAAAATGTCAAATGCGAAAAATTTCCAATTCGAAAAAGGGGAATCGAGCCCCGATCCTCCCGATCAACTCCCGGTGGTCTCAATCACTACACCACGGAGGCAGTTACATTATTATCATTTTATTTTTTTTACATTATAATTTTTTGTCATTATTATTTTTTGACATTTTTATTGTTGGTCATTTTTATTGCAAACCATATTTCCATATATCATAACTACTAGTGATTTACTGACTAGTCGGGAAGCCGACGTGTGACTGACCCCAGCTGGGCCACACAAAAAAACTTGTGATAAATAGATTGTTTGAGTATGCCGCTATAATGTCTAGTTTGTCGGTAAGTTTCAGAGTTTGTCGTTTGCGAGTTTCAGAGATATGTGTGTCTCAGCTGGGGTTACGTTACCCCAGCCGGGCCACACGGATCTTGAAAACGAAAAACATAGCGAAAATCTGTTTGCTTATATAGATAGGCGGAAGTATGTCGGACAAGTTTCAGAGTTTGTCGATCTACCGTTTCAGAGCTCGCCTGCAGCAAAGTTGTTGCATCTGAACCAGCTGGATCTCGAAAACAAAGCGACGCACACTGGGGCAAGACGCTCTCATAAGTGGCAAAAAATGCGAAAAATAAAACCCCATTTTAAACAACCTACTACAGCCTTTTAAACCAGGGGATCAATTTGACATTTGACACTATCAAGTATCAACTCGACCACAACTTACACAGTACTATTATTTATTCTGTGCTTACACTAATTCTTATTATAATTATCGTTTGTCAGTAGCTGTGAGAGTGTGACTGATTGTAAATTTAATTGCATGTGTTTTGACCGTGATTCTTGGAGTTATTTTAGAAAATTAGCATCATTATGGCCTTCCGTAGACTTAATTCACCTGCTTAATTCACCTAGGTGCATTAAGTCAACCAAATAGTATACCTTATTCACCCAGGTGAGTTAAATCTACCAAATAATATTTTTATTCACCTAGGTGCATTAAAGCTACCAAATAGTACAGTAATATTCACCCAGGTGAATTAAGTACACTTATTTCGCATGTTTAATTCACCTGGGTGCATTAAAGTCAACCATTCGTTGTTGCGAGTTTTGTAACCTATTCCATTTATAAATCCTGCAGACCTAGCACGGCGCGTAGAGAAAGTGACTAACCCTCTTACCGTCTTGTTTCGTTGTTGTTATGAATATAGTACAATGAAAGCTATTACATCATTGTTTCCCGATTGTATCGTGAAGGGCTGTTATTATCACTTTCGTGAAAGCTTAAGACAAAAAGGTAAAGTCTTCAATATAGATCATCATCATCGTCACAGCTCATATACGTTCCCACCGAGTGGCACGAGCCTACCCTAAAGCCGGCTTTTGACTATAGGATGTAATATATATTACATGTTCAGATATATATTATATCCCGGGTTTGCTGTTCTCACTATCAGATATATTTTTTAAAATAGTTCAGCTTCTATGATCCTTACATCATAACGTCTTTTATCGAAACGGTTGACCTTTCGTTATTAAATGGATAATATGGAAATTGTTTTGCTAGATACTTTCGATAGTTCATCAGACGAACATTTCTTTATTTATATTCACCGTAGGAGTTGAATATAAATAAATCTAAAAATTATCACCGATGTATTTACTTCTGCTCTAAGTTGGCATAACTACCAGAACAACAAATTATCGAAGGATGGAACTATATTGTACAACAATACACAAATCGTAAGGAAGTACAATCCTTTCTCAATCATTTTAAGACCTACTAGATGAAATCCGACTTTATAAAGAAGTGGTGTGTGGTGAACGACACCGAACAAATAATTATATTGAGGGGTGGCACCTTTCGTTAAATAACCGCTTTCGACGAAACAATCAAAATTTACTTCAAGTACTAAATGCTTTCAAAAGAGATGCATATATGATACGCAATCCTAGAAAACGCAGGCAGACTGGTCAGATTAACAATGAAATCATTCAAAAGGCTCGGTTAAGTTTATCGGATGAAAGGATGAAAGCATTACAGTAGGACATTTTTTAGAAATGATGCGTTAAAGAAATCCGTTTATTACTAGTGCTGATAAAGATAATAAAAAATATTAGGAAGTTCATTTTGACACCATTTCCCAATGTCTTAGATATACCTACTTATCAAACACAGGTGAATAAAAATATAGACTTAATGCACCTGTGTGAATAAATAATAGTATTTGGTAGATTTAATTCACCTGGGTGAATAAAGAATATTATTTGGTGGCCTTAATGCACCCAGGTGAATAAAAGTACTATTTGGTAGATTTAAATTCACCTGGGTAAATAATACTTGGTTGACTTAATGCACCTAGGTGAATTAAGTCTACGAAAGGCATTATGGAACCTTCAAGCACAGGTATGTGACGGTATCCTAGGAATATTTAATTCGGTATTACGATACAGTAAATGTATCAAACCAATGAATATATTCATTATACTATATTTTTCACTAAATTCAAAAACAGCTAAGATTTTAGTTGTGTTCCTAACTAAGTGAATGCAGCTTTAGTTGTTTTTTGGAAATTACCCACGCAATATCAGCATCTCAAAACTAAAATAAAATGCTAGGTACTTTATAAATTATTATGAGCGCTCCACATTCACGCGAGAGTCTCGGCAAGAATCTACGCGAGAAGTACGCGAGAACCTCGGCAAGAACTTCTTGGGTACACACATCTCGCGAGAAGGTACAAGGCAGGGTTGGCACAAAATCTGTGATTAAATCAAAATTCTTTATTTTTGTGAAGAAAAATGTATTTTTATGAATATCTATTTTCCGAGTAAATCAGATATTTCATATTTCAGTGTCATTATTGTAATTCTTGATTAAAAAAACTAATTTTCCAGGTTTTTGGTCCCTAGTCTGTTGCGTAATTTCGAGTGAACAATGCCAAATGTAAAAAAAACTTTCCACTGATGCTGAGGAGGCTATCGCTCCAAAAAAAATTAAATATTTACTGGGTAAATATTTAATTTTTCCTCTTCCTCTTTCGTTTCCGCAAAATAGTTGCTTACTTATTAAAATTAGTAACGATAAAAACGAAAAAATCAAAAAAATCATGATAAATTAGGATTTATTCAATAAATCATGATTAATTGGATTTTATTAAAAAATCATGTTTTTTTCCAACCCTGGTACAAGGTTCTCAATATAGTTCTCGCGCCTTTGTCTCGCGCCAGAAAACCGACAAAAGTCGGAGAACTACGCGAGAACATGCGAATCGGATCCACATTCACGCTTCTCGTGTTGTTCTCGCGTTCTCGCGAGATTCTCGCGAGAATGTGGAGCGCTCATTACCATTTTTGTAGTTTGACTACATACTTATTTCATTTCCATTTTGCAAAATTACTTATTTTGTTTTAGGAATGGGTTCAAATACATTATTTATTTCAAGAAATAAACTCCTTAATACAATGCGATGTTCGAGGGAAGAGTCTTGTAAAAAAGTTAATTAAATTTTTTTGATTGTTGACCTGCGAAAACGTACAAAATACGACAAAAAATAGTTTTAATTTTAAATCAGAAATTGTCAAAATTTAAATACGAATATACCGAGGTGAGAATGTCAAAAGCTTGGAGAAGCGCGGTCGACCGAAAATTTGATTGTAATTGTCTTCTGAACATTAAAAACTAGTCAAAACACAGCTTGTGGGAATCAACTTTTGTATCATCACTAGTTTAGGCGCATACCACATTGCACCGGACACCGCTCCGGTGTGCGGTGCTGCGGTTTTTAATTTTGTCTGAAGAATCTTAATTTGTACACAAAAACCGCAGGGCATAACACACTCACACCGCATGTCCGTGCGGATGTGCGGCGCGCGCGACGGCACCGCACTACCGGACGGTGATGCAGTACGGTCCGCGGGGTATACCACACTGTGCCGCACTATCGTACGGATTTTTACATAGAAAGGACGTGCATACGCGTAATAGATCTCGACATAGATGATGCGGGGCGTCGTGCATCGCAGCTCCGGACGGAGATACGGAGCAAACCCGTACGGTGGCACGGTTCCGTGTCCCCGCAACCGCATGCGGATTTCGTTCCTCCGTGCACCGCAGCGGGATGCGGCGGCAATGTGTTAACAGCCTTATGCTACCTAAGGCGCGTTCAGAGCCTTCGCGCGAAGTACAACTTTTCGGTCTGACCACGTTCAAAGCCTTCGAGCATGACGCCCGGGTGAAACAACCGGCCCGATCAAGACCTTAGAGCGAGGTAACACCATTAGTATTTCATCAGTTTGATCCATCAGTCTGGTATGATTGACGACAGACTGATTGTGTAACTTAGTGACTGACGAAATACTGATTAATTTTCGCTAGTCCAGCGGAGACTGATGAAATACTGATGCCAGACTGATGGATCAAACTGATGAAATACTTATGGTGTAAACAGAGGCTTAGTGTCAGAGTGCCAGTGCGAGTTTTTTCGAGCTCTACTCGATCGTACGCATCGAACGCGTTAACTCGAATTTGTATGGAATTAGAGCAGCGACATCTAGTAGCTGCTATGGAATGAGATAGTTTCATCTAGTGACTACTAGATGGCACTGCTCCAATTCCATACAAATTCGCGTTTACGCGTTCGATGCGTGTGATCCAGTAAAGCTCGATAAAACTCGCACTCCGCACACAGAGCAAGTTACAACCGAACAACCATCGAATTTGACGGTTATAAAACGCTCTGACATTTATTACTAAAATACTCTTACGTGATTGGATGATATTGGAGGCCATAATCTAAAATGTCATCTTACAGAAAGAGAGAAATAAAAATTCATGTGAAAGAGGGAAAGAAAAGATTTGGTTGCTGCAATCCGTTCAACATGATCTAAGGTTCAACGCCTCTGACCGATGCTGAGATAAAAAATTCTTTCATTCTCTGGATTGGGGCTCAACAAACTCTGAATCTTTGAATAAAGTATCGACAAACTACCACCTATCTATATCAGTAAACAGATTTTAGCTGTCTTTTCGTTTTCGAGATCCGTGTAACTCAGCTGGGGTAACGTTACCCCAGCTGGGCCACACATATCTCTGAAAAGCGCAAGCGACAAACTTTGAAATTAGCCGACAAACTACTGCTTGTTAAAGCATTCGAGCAAATAGACTTCCGCTGCGTCGCTTTGTTTTCGAGATCCAGCTGGCTCAGTTGCAACAACTTTGCTGCAGGTGAGCTCTGAAAGGGTAGATCGACAAACTCTAAAACTTGTCCGACAAACTGCCGCCTATCTATATCAGTTAACAGATTTTCGATGTCGTTCCGTTTTCGAGATCCGTGTGGCTCAGCTGGGGTAATATTACCCCAAGCTGAGCCGTGTGGCTGACCCCAGCCGGGCCACAAAAAAAAGTGTGAAAAATAGATTGTTTGAGTAGGTCGCTATAATGTTTAGAGTTTGTCAGAGTTTGTCGGCAAGTTTCAGAGTTTGTCGCCTGCGCGCTTCAGAGATCTGTATGGCCCAGATCCAGCTAGCTCAGTTGCAGCAACTTTGCTGCAGGTGAGCTCTGAAATGGTGGATCGACAAACTCTGAAACTTGTCCGACAAACTCTGACAAATTGCCGCCTATCTATATCAGCAAACAGATTTTCGCTATGTGTTTGGTTTTGGAGATCTGTGTGGCCCGGCTGGGGAAACGTTACCCCAACCGGGCCACACAGCCCCCTTAAACGCGAGCCCGATGAAAACTCAAACTTGTCCGACAAACTTCGACAAACTGCCGCCTATCTATATCAGCAAACAGATTTTCACTAGGTCGTTTCGTTTTCGAGATCTGTGTGGCCCGGCTGGGGTAACGTATCCCCAGCCGGGCCACACAGATCTCCGAAACGCGCAGGCGACAAACTCTGAAACTTGCCGACAAACTCTGACAAATTCTAGACATTATAGCGACCTACTCAAACAATCTATTTTTCACACTTTTTTTTTGTGGCCCGGCTGGGGTCAGCCACACAGCTGAGCCACACATATCTCTGAAACGCGCAAACGACAACTCTGAAACTTGCCGGCAAACTCTAACAAACTAGACATTATAGCGGCATACTCAATCTATTTTTCAGTTTTTTTTGTGGCCCAGCTGGGGCCAGCCACACTAATTTATTGGAGCCCTCAAGCCACTGTGTGGCTCAGCTGGGGCATTGTCTCGAAATTAGTTATGCTGGTGTTGCTTTATAAAATGATCACAATAAATACTTTGTTTCTGTGTTGGCATTTTTCTTTTAGCATTTTTTAAATTTCTTGTCCTTGTCGTTAAAAGATAAATTCTTCGCCATAGGTAAATATTCACCAAATTAATTCTTTGAAGTTCAAGTTTCATTGACCCGCATTTTTCTTATCCTTTTTTCTTCTTTTGTAAGCGCAGCAATAATAAAAATAATCATGTTCCAGTCCACATCCATTATGAGCGAAAGCAAATACAGGTAAGAGACTGCTGTCACCGCACTTCTCATGGCATTTCGATTGATAACCACGCACTTTAAAATTATATAACGTCATTGAAGTTCTAACACCACGTAAGTAATTTTTGGCGGAAAAAAGACCACACGACGTTTTTCGAATTCTTCGCATTAATTACAAATTCGTACTAATATTATAACGGTTTTATTTTTCCTAATCATCACAGCCCATATACGTCCCCACCGAGGGGCTCGAGCCTACCCTATGTTAGGGTGATTAGGCCTTAGTCAACCACGCTGGCCCAGTGCGGATTGGTCGACTTCACATACATCATTGAATTTCTTCGCAGATGTATGCAGGTTGCCTCACGATGTTTTCCTTCACCGTAGGAGCGTCAGACAAATTTTCCTAATGAATCCAATGAAATGTATGTAAGTAATGGAATGGCATTATAATAGTATATTTATGTATAATAGGCTAGTTGACCCTTTTTTAAAGTAGGGCTTAAAATGTTCATAATTGTTGTATTAGACCATAGCACATGGATATTATTTTTTTCGATGGCTAAAAAGTGCAAAAAATCTATTTTAAATTAAGATTTTCAATTTTGGACCAAAAACACGGTCAGCCATGATAGTCTGTTCATTATCTGTGGCAATGACGTCAGTCTTATAGTAAACAAAGCACGGGGGCGAAATAACCTCACAAAAAAAATGCTTTCTATTAAATATCACAAAATATAGTAAAACTGTATATGGAACGGGACAATAGAACAGTAATATAGAAATACCTCTTCATTCAAAGACTCAAGGAAATCTGTGGATTAGACGTACCCAGTGATATAGACATGCGAAATATTTGGTTAACACTCGCTTAAAGAAATCCTGTAACTATCTACTGAAACTCAAATGTATTTTTGCGAAAATCACATTAATGTAAGTACTATAACTGAATAACTCAATCTGTGTAGGTACTTCAGTTTCAACTTAAACAAAATAAAAGTTTTTAGGTTGTATGTAAAATCAAATCTGTATGTAAATGAATTAAATTTTTATCTTTCAGTTAGAATGAAAACTGACTGCAGCCGACCAACCAAATTTTAACTTGACCAGAAAACTGAGAGAAAACTTGACCATTTACGCCTTTTTGATTTAATCTAAGTTATACACTGACACTAGATGATGTTTCAAGGAAAAGAATATGTACTTATGTCCAATTGAATAATGATGTAATTGAATATTAATTAAAAAGTATGTAATACAAACAAAAATATCAAAGTTTCATAATGAATATATTTATCTAAACAACTTTTACTTGAATTTACTGAGTACCTAATTAAAATTTGTTGCTTTCAGTGGTTACTTAATGAGAACTATTGTGTACTAACCTGTTCTCCTGTTGACAACGAGATTGATAAGGCAGTAAAAGTTGTGCAACATAATACAAAGCAGTGCATGCTCAGCCACAACATCAAAATGTGACCCGTCAACTAGAACAACATTATGTCAACAAAATAACTCAAGTATTCATATACCAAAGCACCATAGAAGTAAATAGGTCCAGTTTGGTAAAACTGAAAGATGTTATATCTTCACTGATTAAACCTGCTGGCCACCATGGCTGGTAAATTTCAGAACAGCTTACGCAAGAATATGCAAGTTATCCATTTTAAAGCCGTATACAAATATATTAAATGTGATTGCTGTGTTGTCAGCCTGTGCTCTTCTTAATTTACAAGACCCTTCTTATTAAATAAATAATATAAAGAATTTTTTTTTCTTTACTTTATACATAACTAACATCTAAAGATGACATAATATATGATCAAACGAACTTCTCGAGTGAAGTTCGATCAATATTATATGAGTCGCTTCATTCGAAGATATGAAGAATTACCAAGTAGTCCCCCTGTTTACCAGGCAACATTCGCACATATTTCAGAGTTTTTAAACGTTACTCTAGTTTTTATTTTAATAAAAATTTTAAAACGATTACCCGCTCTTCCGGTTTACCGTTCGTCTATTCGCCATTATCGACGGCGTTCATTTTTCAGAGTCCTTTCAAAACTTTCTGTTTAGGGTTATGAATTATGAGGGTAGGGTGGGTTCATATCTTCGAATGAAGCGACTCATATAATATTGATCGAACTTCACTCGAGAAGTTCGTTTGATCATATATTATATTTCCTCGCTTCATTCTTCAGATATGAAGAATTACCAAGTAGATGTTAAGAGAAGGAAAGTTTTGCAATATAATGCGTAAAAGGAAAAGGAAAAAACATGTGTATATTTTTATTGATAATCAACACAACTTAATTATTCATAGTTTGTAATAACGATTAGAACAAAATTGTTATTTATAAGTATGATTAAATTAATATACTTAGCATTATTTCAAGATATAACAAGAGACTTAGAACTACATAATTAACGATTTGACGATAAACAAACTGATTGAGCAAATTCACCGTTATTAACAATATTGCGGTTATAAAATCGAGCAAAAGAATTAGATGAGTTAGTCCAGCCAGCGGTCTTACGTATGGTCTCAATGCTGACGCCAGATAAGCTGGCAGCTGACGTGGACGCGTGGCGCGTGCTGTGCGCGCCGTACACACTGGTGTCGACTCCGCTTTCCGACAGTACTTGTTTCACCCATCTACTGATGGACTGTGTGGTAGCTGCTTTATGGGGCTTTTTGTGGGTTAACAACAGATTGCCTTTATTTTCAGTTCTCACATTTCTAGTCATAGAAACATAGTCTGAGAGTGTTGTTGCGGGGCAAATAATTGTATTTTCCCTGAAATAGAGTAAGTATAGTGTAGGATGTTCTCTTCCAGGGGCAGATGTTTTTATAATATCTGATATATTGATCTTTATGCCGCTGTCCAGGAACATGATGTTCTCAACCTTAATAAGAGATAACGTCTGCATTCTATGGGCAGTACAAAGAGCAAGTAAAATGACAAGCTTTTTGGTTATTTTTTCCAGTGATAATTCTTCGTTTGGTGGCCATGTAGAAATGTGGTTTAAAACCACCTGAGGATTCCAGGTTTGGTTATATTTTGGTCTGGGTGGTTTTATTTTGTACGCCCCTTTAAGAAGACGTTTGACGCAATAGTCTGATCCAATGTTATTTCCTATTAAGGCTGATAAAGCGGACCTGTGAGAGTTAAGGCTACCATAAGCACAACCTTCGGTAAATTGAGTAGTCAAAAAAGTGAGAACATCATTTTTTCGCGGTTCAAAGATGTGTATATTGTTAACCACGCAAAAATGCCACCAAAGCTTGAGCGAAGTATTGTATTGCTTAATAGTACTGTTGGAAAAGGAGGCCAGCATCAGCGTCGCTGACTCTGCACAGGCGCCTCGGCGGATGAACGACTGCCGCAGAGCCTCGCGACACCCAGGGTAAGTTTCTTGTGTAAGGGATGATGATCCCTGAAATGAGATTGTAGTAAATGTTTATTTGGATTTAAATAAATGACGTCAGAAACTATTAAATTTTGCAATAATGGGAACCATGGCTGTGATGGCCACTGCGGAAAGACTAAAATACCGTTTGCTTTGTCATCTATAATTTTTCTAATACATTTTAAAATAACAGAAAAAGGCGGAAAAGCATAGAAAAAATCTGATTGCCAGTTTAAGGTAAATGCGTCAACTGATTCCGCGTCTGGGTCTTGTTTCCATGAAACAAAGCGAGAACATTTAGCGTTATCTCGGGATGCGAATAAATCTATAACAGGCTGGCCAAAATGTTGTGTTATATTTAGAAAAGCTCGTTCTGAGAGTGACCACTCAGTGTCAGGATTAATGATTCTAGACGCGGCGTCTGCGCGGTTTTCCTGCGTGTTTATGTATGAAGCAAATATCCAAAGACCACGTGCTTCACACCACTGCCAGAGCGACCTTGCTAAGGTGCTTAGGTGGGGGTATTGAACTCCACCCATTCGATTCACATAGCTAATAGCGGTCGTATTGTCAATCCGAAGTAATACAGCGCAGTTGGTCAATTCACTAGCGAAGGATTTAAGACCCAGAAAGGCGGCCATTAACTCTAAATAATTAATGTGACAGGATTTTTCTGAGTCTTTCCATTTTCCATTTATGGTGTTTTCTTTACAAACTGCACCCCAACCTGATCGAGAAGCGTCAGTGTAAATTTCAACAGTAAAATTTGGTTGTCTCATAATATTAGAAGTGGTCTCAATATTTGACGACCACCAAAACAAATCATTTAGTATTAAGTTTGGAAGTCGAATTTTATTTTCATAATCGTTAGTTTGTAATGTTAGATACTTATGGCGTTCTAATATTTTTGTGTATACCCAACCGTACTTAACTGCTGGGCAAGCTGCAACTAGTACTCCTATGAGTTGAGCAAATTCTCGTATAGAACATAAGGGCAATTTTGAAAACTTGTTAACTAAGTCGAAAATTTTAACTCGCTTATCTGACGGCAGGCTAATACTTAAATCTAAAGTATTGAAAACAAAACCCAGAAACTTACAAGACTGTCGCGGTGTAAAGTTGCTTTTTTTGGAATTAACAATAAAACCAAGGCAATTTAACAATTTTAAGGTTTCGCGAACATTGTTAAGACACTGCACATACGTATCGCCTATACAAAGCAGATCGTCTAAATAAAATACCGACTTATGGCCGCGGCATCTTAGATATGCTACTACTTCTTTCATGACCTTAGTGAAAACGCGGGGAGCAACACATAAGCCGAAAGGTAATGCACAAAATTGGTAAGTAATAGTCCTAGCCGCATTGTTATGTTTAAATTGAAAACGTAAGTATTTTCGATCTGAAGGATTAATAGGTATAAGAAAATACGCGTCCTTCAAATCTATAGTCGCGAGGTAACCATCTCGCGGTATTAGTTTACAAACAGTGCGATAATCCTCCATTTTAAAATGATCGATATAGATGTGTTTATTAAGAGGCTTCAGATTTAAAATAAAACGTTTTTCTCCGTTTGGCTTCGAGGTGAGGAATATCCTAGATATAAATTGATTTTGAGTTTCATCACACTCGGTAATAGCACCCAAGTTTAATAAATTGTTTATAGCGTCTAACATATCTACTTTTTCTGATCGAGAAAAACTATTGTGAGGAATATCACACTGGTTGACAACTGTTTTAAAAGGTATTGTGTAGCCATTTTTAATCCAGTCCAGTACAATTTTATTATTAGTTATCTTTAGCCAACAGTCGTAAAAGTGGGTAAGTCTACCCGCATGTACCTGAGCTAGTGGTGAGTTTGAGCCGGGACACGTGTTTTGTCCCGAGTCGCAGCGCGCTGCTGAGTCTGCGGTATCGCCGCTGTGTAAGGGTGACGGACAGCTGACCGCATCTGCGGCTTCCTGTAGCCTCCTCTCCCCCCCCCCTGTTCGCTGGCGGGTATCGAGGAGGCCCTGTCAAGTTTCCCTGAAAAGACCAGAATGCTGGACAAAGTAGCTGTCGATCTTTGAGGCTTTGGAGCCGGTTTTTTAATCTGAAGGCCCTGTTTTTCAATGGCCTTAGCGGCCTTTATTTTCTCCGACAGCGAAGAACCGAACAATGTTTCGTCCCTTTCGGATTCGTTTATCATATGAAGAAAGGTTTTGTCTAAGCTGGGTGTAATAAGCACAAAATACGGCAGCCGTTACTCAGATGTTTCATTGCTTGAACCTTATCGTCACTCTTTAATAGAATATCTAAACCTCGATTTATGGCGGTGATACCCAGGCCAAGATGTTGTTGAGAGGTGGCGAGCGTTTTATCGTGGTTGCGTACCATATCCGGAATAGCTGCAGATATCTCTGCATTTAATTTTGGGGCTTGCAGAAGTCTGCAATTGTCTGGCACTAAGTAGTCCTTCAACATCTTATTTTTATTATCTAATTGCATCCCTTTTTTCAATAATGGTAGCCACAGCTTTGTAAGAGTTTCATGTATGTTCTCGCCGTATTCAGGAGCGTCTGATGTGGACTCACCAAGCGCAGATAAAAGTTCAGGATCCAGTTCGTTCTCGGGCACTGTCTCGACTTGCAAACTGGGCCCTGGTTTGTCGCTGTTTTGTTCGACATTGTCGGAAAATTCAGGTCCCGCAACCTGTGATATGTTCGGGGATGCTGACAATACATCCGGAATAACATCGTGGTTACTGCCCACGGCGTTCTCGGTGGCTTGATAACCTAAAATTACAATTTGTAATTTAGATTTTGACATTATTATTTGAAGTGAGAAGGACGGAATAGTTGGTCAATTTATAACTCGAAAACAATGTTTTCGGTTTTTGGTGGCAGAGGAACGATACATCTATTTTAGATTGTAACATATTTTCTGCATAATTGTCATTGTTATAGACTCGCAGTCTACCCCAATGCAATGCGAGGACGTTATTAATGTATCGAGCCTAAAAAAATATCAGAGTTATGGACTCGCAGTCCATCCCAAAGTATTTATAAGCTCGTATTTCACGCAAATTAACACTTAGAATACTCAAAGGATAAAAAACGTCCTCATAGTTAAGTAATTTTTTGCTTACCTTCATTATCCGATTGTAATAAACAATCGAAGGGAGATCTGATATTTCGTAGCTTTTCTTTCTCTTCTAGCTTTCTTATTTTCCTTGCGTATCGTTCTATGCGTGATTTCGCACTTCTTTTTGGCATAGTGACAGAAAATAGTGCACCAATTTTGTGCGATGTGCACCGTACGAGTATGTGCGAGCGTTACCGAGCACAACAGAGGAATGAACGCCGTCGATAATGGCGAATAGACGAACGATAAACCGGAAGAGCGGGTAATCGTTTTAAAATTTTTATTAAAATAAAAACTAGAGTAACGTTTAAAAACTCTGAAATATGTGCGAATGTTGCCTGGTAAACAGGGGGACTACTTGGTAATTCTTCATATCTGAAGAATGAAGCGAGGAAATATAATAAATTTTTGTACTACATTAGTCATTATGTTCTTCACAAAAAATAAATGTTCTATGTTTATTTGACAATAATGACTTGTAAAGGTTTAAGTTGAATCAAAATATTTTAATTTGAAATGCATGTGTTTTATTTTTCTGTTACACCTTAAAAGATTTATAATATTTTATAGGTTTGTTGCTCATTTTTATCATTGTTACTCAAATATAGTATATGTTCCAAAAGTACAAATAGGTTGAATAGAGTTAGATCAAATTTATTAATTTGTATATATTGCCTTAAGGTCGCAGGTAATAAAAGTCAAAATAATAGTAAAGTGATTTATTATGAAGTAATACTTTCATATAATTTAGGAAAAATGTAGTATAGTTTCCAAAATGACACTATTTGATCAATAAGTTTTTTGACATTCAGATTGTTAGAACAAATACCTATTATAGCTAATATTGTCACCTTTTGAGTGTTTTCAAAATGACATACTGCTAGCAACATAAAAGTATATAAGTTTTGTTTGCTTTAGCACAAAACATCTGCATCTATACTTGAGTTAAGCATACTGTTCACAGATTTCCGTCTTTGATAATTAACATTATCTTCAGTAAAAGAGCATGACAATTTTGTATTAATCTAATTTTATGGATACCGTTTGTTGAATAGACTATTACAGGGTATTAATCAGAAATGAGGTCACATTTTGCAAATTTCAACCCAAATCTTCATCTTTCAACTTTTATCCACATTTCATTATACTCGTAGGTGTCTGCAAGATTTCCCACCAAAAATCTTCCCAACAAAAGAACCATCATGTGTTATGCACTGGCTGACTTTATAGCACATGGAAGCTGTTATTGTTTATAACGAAGCTCGAACTAAAGAGCACTTCTGTATTGATGATTCGTGGTTTAGTTTTCTTTCTTCATTGAAGAGGTCTTTTATTTTTTAAGAAATATGTCACAATCTGTGTCTGTGAATGTATATATATTTTTCCTCCCAGTAATTTTCTTCATGCTTGACAAATGAACAACTGACAATCTTTCTCTTTTTATGTTCATTTACAAATTCTTGCAGTACTACACTGGTATTTGACAAATGATCCTGATGTTTTCTTATCAACATTTCTCTTGAAGTAAATATTTTTAGTGTTTATTCGACTTTTGAGAGATAGAATTCTATCCAATAGCATTCAACTGCTGTACAAAATAGCTCCTCACTGTGATGGTGCAACCACACCAAAAATGCATGTTTGCAACTCTCTTCTGCCACGTGACAATCTTGACAAGTACACTTGTAACCGTTCTTCATTATAACAGTATTGAAACTGTACTTATATTGTTTAGAGCGATACACAAAGAATCTCCTGACCACCAATCTGTCTATTTTCGGAAGATTTGTACTATCTGCTCTCACAAATCCAACATCAATGGTTGATTTTGCTATTAATACAAATAATTTACGATATTTACAAATATAATAACGGAGACTTGGACGATTTTTTGCCAGTTTTAGGAAAGAATAGTACAAATCGACGAGTTGTTGAATCAAATTTGACATTTTATTGTTTACTATATGATTGACGTCACGGCCCTGACCACAGGATATCAAAGCGTTTACGGCGTGAGATAAAAAAAGATTATTTCTAGCATTTTCAAATTAAAATTTTACAGCAATCATTCATTGTTATTTATTAAAATCGGTATATTGTGGAACCTTATGCCAAATACTGTTAGAAATAAACAATATTTTAACAAATTTTGATATGAGTCAACTACCCTATTGTGCAGTTTTTTCACTCTTCGTAAAAGTTGCTATTTTGACATACGCGGTGTTAGAACTTTAACATCGATAAGCATTGGGAGTTAGGATTTCTAAATACTTGGGAGTTAGGATGAATGTAATGAGAAACAATAAAATAAGACCAGTGCAAACTTGTTTGAGACATTTATTCGACATAATCCATTAATTTAACATTACTTTTTATATGCGCGCGAATACTTTAAATATTCGGCACATTTGTTTAATAGTTTACTCACAATTTTTGACCTAAATGACCTATTTAGATGATATTAAAGCAACCGAAACAAGATAGTATACACCAATTTACCTAAGTATTACGATAAACACCGAATTGGTTTTTATTTCCAATTAATGATACAAGAATACTGACACGTGTGCTATATAAACAAAAGAAGGTAGGTAAATAAATCATACCAACTAATAAGGTGCTTAGTTGTTAATATCTGTTAACATAAGTATGGAGATACCATTCTTAATTTAAATATGAAACGAAAAAGTATATTTATTTTGTTGGTTTTGTCGTAATCACATAGTATAAAAAACTGCAACAAATTCTTGTTCAAATCGTCAAAATCCACTCGTATCCCATTTGCTAATGATACACTTCTTATATGCGCTCTGATTGTGATAACCAAAAACTGGAATAAGCGATATATTAAATTGGTTTTCAATTCAAAATAATTTGATAATATAATTAAAAAATACCAAAAAATTTATCAAAACTGAAAGTCTTGATTACCTAAATATCAATTCAAATTATCACTAGATTATAGAGAGGCTTTGCTGATTCATTTCGAGTTTAGTGTAAATTAGAACTTGTATAACGATGTTTGGAACACAAATAATAAATTTAGGTTACGAGTATATAGTCGGCACAAACATGATTAATGATCGCTCGTATTAATGAACGTTGAGAGCGATCTTAAGCTGCAGTTTTGGTGTTTAATGTATGGAACATCTGTCAAAAACAGTATCTAAAGATCGATCTCATTCTTGAGTTGCAATTATTAATATGAGCCTAAATACACAACCCAACCTTTTCCCATACATTTTCAGGTTAGGTTTATGAATATTTTAAAAATTAATATCTTGAAAACCATGAGAGGGGGGAGTGGTACAGAGGGGTAGCTCCTCTCCTCCCCTCGTTATTAACATTAATAACAAAAATTTGAACCAAAGTAGATACTCTGCTCATTATGGTGATTTTCAAGGTGGTTTTTCTATTCGAAACACTTCATTTAAGATAAAATGCCGCTCAACATAAATAAATCATTTGCCAAATATTGAAAAAATTTGCAGGACGTAACGTTAACAGTCAAACAAATATTAGGTCGCTCAAATATTATGAAGCTTCTCATTTTGTATTTGAAGTAACTCGAATGAATGTTTATAATTTACTGTTCTGTTAATTTATCGTCACTCGCAGTCAGTCGCTCACTTAGTAATACAATAACCCAAATTCATTATTTTTGTCAATTTTAATTTACGTTTAAATACTACCAAATTAAAAATCACTATCTCTATTGATTGAAAAATCTTACCACAAAGTTAGCCCAATTTTTGGTTATTACAAATTCACAATCTCCGTATAACAAAAAAAAACGCCACATGCCCATTGAATAAGTTTAACCTAAAATATATAAATATATCAGTCAGTGGGCTGTTAGCAATTTTTCTATCTAAAGCTATAATTACAGTGGAGACTCCAACGCATGTGGCACGAGTCCCTTTTTCTACTTAACTCTAAAACAAAATAATCCTAAAAATAATTAAATACACAAACTATTCTTGTTCGATTTCATGATATTCTTATTATTACACAACATCAATATAATATAATAAACAAGTTATTGCAAAATGCATCTTTATGGTTTTTCTTTTATAATGCGATTACATGAACAAAGAACTAGTAATTCATAGTTAAATACATTTAAATACATGAAAGCTATTAAAATAAAGGAATGGACATTAAATACCTTTTATAAGTCGCGCCATACATGATTAGGTGTAGCGCCTTCTGGGTTCAACATTGGTCATGTTCGATATACACACAATCAGTAAATAAGTATTTATTTATTTTTATTTTATTTATTTTATTTTATCTGTTAGGAAGACCAATAGCTGAAATACAGAGTGGTTAACTTATAATGTAAACATAAAGCTAATTACAGGTCCTCACATATAGAAAAGTATGTTTGGTTAACCAAACATACCTATCTTAGAGTCCACCGAAAACAACTATGTTCTACCTTTTCAGAAAAATAATTGAGACAGCCACAAGTAATCATAATTTGTGATATGCCACTTTTAAAATTTTCTACAATGCATTCTGGCATTAAATATAAGCTGATGCCGCGTTCTGGCATTCTAGCCTCTTGAAAAGGCAAACCGTTTTAACGCAACAAATGCGTGCTTTGACATAAGCCCCCCTAAGTTCTATGAACGTTGCCGCATTGCATTGCAAACCTTGAAAAATTTGGATTTTTTTCTATTTATAATCCGTTCATAATACATATTTACATCCTTCAATAAAACTTACAGAAAACCAGTGTTTGTTCAATCGTATCTGTAGAAAGAAAAATTAGAAGATTCCCTTCGAACAAAGTCTGAGAATATAGTGAAATATTTATATATCTGATTGTATGTATATCGTGCGCGATACAATATTTTGCTACAACCTCATTTTCTATGAAAACTATATGGTCATTTTATTTGGAAGTATATGGCTTATACTTTCGTGAGATTTATCACACCGTAACAAACTTCAGACAGTATTCTTATTTTTAAATTAATTATATAAAAGTCTTCAATTGATACAACGATACCTCATCATTGAAAATATTATAATTTTTTCACTTACTATCAATTTCATTCTCCTACTCCTTAGGCGGTGCGCAAACACTCACTAAATACGATTAACTCTTAAATGCGTTTAAAAACATAATGCAGTCTTTGTCAATTTCAAGCAAGTAACAAAGACAATAATTGCTAATACGCATTTAAACCTAAAACGTATTTAGTGAGTGTTATGCAAGTCACCATTATTAAGCGATAGGTGTAAATCAGTTCCTAGACAACAGGTGCTATTTCTTGTTATTTAAGAGATATATCTTGGCAACTCAGCATAGTTCATGAAATAGTTTAACAACGGCGAATTGTTCGAGCACAGTATCTCTTGAGACAAATCACAGACACAACACCGATTACACAGAAAACATCTAATAATATCTGAAGCCAGCGCCAGACATTGCTTGCAACGTTTGCAAACTAAGTAAATAGATTTGCATTTACTTTGACAGTTGTAGCTGCAACCTGCTACACATGTACTAACACAATTGTTTGATCATTGAATGCTTTGGTGCAAAGAGTTGGCGCTCAAACATTGAACAAATAGTGAAATACTGCTACACACATTGTTCCACGTGTTCAAAGCTTTGAAACTATGTTTGGTACCGGCATTACGATTATTTCATAACATGACAAAAAACATTCTTTCGACCACATATTATTATACGCATAACACTGACTGCCTGAGTGAAGATCTCACAAAATTTTTGTTAGTTTTAGCTGAAACAAGTCTGGATAGTTGAGCTTAAAGAATCAGAATTGGCTATTTGATAGTTTTCGAGAATAAAGTTTATAATGTTTACGCAGGCTTATTTTATACATCTTACAACTTTTCCCATATAAACTCATATACATTTCAAATTCGCGCGAAAACTCTCGGTCACGTGACAACTGTTAGCTGTGACGTCACATTACAAAAGTTTTTTCATTCCGAAATTCGGCAGAGCAAAAGTGAAGATTACACGCAAAGAAAGAGACTATTAATGTATTTATTTATTTACTTTATTAGGCAGATTTACGCTATCGGCTTTGATACAGCCACGACTCCATTTCGTGAAAGCTATTACAAGCGTAAATCGATTTAAGTCAGTATTTTAGTTATTTTCCCGAAAAACCACAAACTATATTTATTAGTGAAAGGTATATACGAAAACTGACGTTTTGTTTTATATTTATTTGGTGTAATGTGAGGTCACACCACAAAGAACATCATGCCCGCCTGCGTTTTGGTTCTCGTAATCTACAATTTAAAAAAATCAAATTTGTTTTTCAAAAACAAGATATTTATAATTAATTTTGATTAAAAAAATCATTTTATAGTCATTATTCACTTTTAAGTTGTCATTTTACATGTTGTATCGTGACAACTTTCAAAAAACCACGTGACCAAACATTTCAGACAATTTTTGCTCTTGGGTAGGTGGAAAGCAAAATTACCAAAATCGCCCGTCTATCACAGCTTTAACACGAACAGTTGGTCGACATATCAAAGAACACCTAATCATTACACTGGCGAAAACCCAACGCCATAATATCGATGTTATTCAGTAACAGTTTCAATAGTTATGAAATGGGCCCCAGTGTCACCCACAACAACAATGTTCTCTGTAACAACACCAACAACAGGTATGTTGGTGTTGTTACAGAGAACTTCGTGAACGATTAGTTAAAACAAGAGAATATTTTCGTACCCGTTGTAAAGTTTCACAGTCCATGACACCAAATACAAAGCACAGTTTAAAAATGTAAACTTTAATATGTTAGAAAATATTGAATAACAACAATTCATAATCAATTAGTATTCAAGTTGGAGATCACAGTACAATCTTAGCATGTCACAAGTCTTCGTTTCAGTAAACTGAACACTAAACGTCATTTCACGGCCAACGTAATAGTATTCGTGTTAAAAAGCGTCTACGCCAATAATGCGGCGTGCTTAACAAAAAAATATAAGACAGTATAACATTTATTTTAATCTCACTAGTCAACGCATTGAACTTTTGATTATGGACACTACTGTGGTACTCCCAGAATACGCTACAGTCTTTTTCTATTTTTTTGGCTACGACTTTCCCATGATAGCAATAGACTATACACGCTCTTGCACTGTTTAAAATATTGTATCCCAAACTTCGAGATTTTTTTTAACTAAACCATACAAATCTCCTGTCACTTATCTCCGTAGAGTCTAGCATTCTCTATTTGTCTATAGTATATACGAAAGGGGAGCCCCTGCCGCGACTTTGTTATATGAATGGGAAATTTTTATGGAAAAGTCAAAGGGGTTAAATGGGACATGATTAATATTGTGTGTTAACTTACAAAATAATGTGCACAAATCTCTCAAATTTCCTCAACGGTTCTTTTTTGCATAGATTTTTCTATGTGTATTACATTCTTCTAAATAAAACCTTCATATTGTTCAACTAAAGTGATATACACATAAACATCATAAAAGATTGATATTAAACTCTGGGAATAATAATATACTGGTAAAAAATAATTGTTATCCCCTATTCTATTATCTTTGCTACAATTGCCCTGTATCGATATAGTGTTGTACTGTAATACATTACCAGAAAATGTTCCCAATGATTAGGAAAGCTATTTTTTTTAATTATTATTATCAACAACGCTCAAATCTCACGAATTTCCTCTTAGTAATCAGCGCATTTAAGCTGTCCTTATAATAAATATATGACGCAATTCTAGCGCACATACGCCCTTAACAAACTTATTTTTATACAATTATTAATGATACAATATTTAAATAAAATATTACATATGTACATTATATTCTTGCGAGAACAGAGGTCATAACGCCGGTCCAATTATATGTAATTTGTCGATCCTCCACTGAGCATTCACCTAATTAGCAAATTCCTGTTTAATTTAAAAAAAATAATTCCTTTCTTCTTTTTAATTTCCCTCTAAATATCTCATCAGACTTTTCTTTGAATCCGAATTGTATAAGTAAGCATATTATATGGTAATCTATGACGGATATAAAAATACCAAACGCGAAGCCGAGACCCACGCATTGCACCCATCATCAATATAATTTTTGTTATCTAAACCATATTTTCGGTTCCTTTTTCAAATATTTTTTTATGTTAGATGATTTAATAGACTGAATGCTTAGACACCGGCTTCAACAATGGTCTTTTTAGACCATATATTACAACATTCGCGCCATATTATAGTTACTGTTTACTCTATAAAGAACGTCAGAAAGTGCCTGTAAAAAAATATAATAAAACATTGGATGCTTCAATACTTTTATTGCAACACGGTTTCAATATATACGAGAAATATTGCGTACACACGGTCAACGTCCATCACAGACTGGTGAAAGCGCAGTGGAGAACCGAGTTCCAGTCATTTTCAGTATCCTAGATATGATCTGAATATCCGATAAATAATCCCAACAATACACCAAAGTTGTAGGTGCGAAGGTAACAGTGAATGTCGAAGACACAATAAATAACCAGTCTCAGAAAACGGACAGCGAATGAAATACAAAACCAAAAAATCTGTATTTTTTTTTCACTCACCTTCGAATTCCGTTCGCCATAAACCATGTTAATTGACAAACAAAAAGGATGTAAAGTTATTTCCCTTTCCTAGGAGGAGTCGATAGAGTCATACACACTAAGACAGAGCACGTTGACAGCGATACAAATGGTATGCGCCGGCGCAGCGCAATGAGGTTGTTACAGTACAATCAACGACGTATCATTTTCAACCGATTTTGAATTTCACTCCACCTTGTTGGCAAAATCGCTCGTTGAAAATTGTCCGTTTCAATTAACCCTTGTGCTGTTTGTGAAGTCAATAAAATATATTGCTATTGTAATTTATTATAAAGTCTTTATATTATTCTAGGGTTATGCGTTTTTTTACAATTCAGCGTACCTGCATTAGTCCAGTCGTAGGTATCGCTACCAACATGCTTAGATCAAAACTAAATACTACGGTGGTATATGGTGTATGTCCATTAGAACAATTTCGGATAGCAACGAAACACTGAAGAATGAATTTCAATTGCAAATCATTGCCACGTCAAGATACACAATCCACATCAAACACGTCATGGTTGAATCCACATTTTAACTCGAGTCTGCTTCGAGAGACAAGTTGCAAGATCTTGGGTGGTTCAATACTTTACCGAAGCATCTGCAGAGTCCTACACCGACTTAACGTGATTATGGTCTTCTCTGTTTTTTGATCACCATTAAGATGTCTTCGCAGTGTCTGTAACATAATATTTAATTATAATCATTTTATCAGCCATAATCGAGCTACTGATGGGCATAGCTCTTCCCAAAGAACATGTTTTTTTATACAAAAATGTCACCAAACAAGCAGCAGCAGTCCACCTAACGATAAACAGTTATTATAACTATTTATTAGTCACTTATATGACTAGTAAGATTCGCTTCTGTTCTGTAAATTCACAAATCAAGGATAACACTGTAGTTTACCAATTGTGACATGTCTTAACAGTCCTACTTGTTTTTGTATCTGCATAATCCAGGGTCTACAATCTACAGATATGGTGTACTCATCGCTATTACTATATGTGCAAAGGGTTGCCTGTGCACTGTGTGCCTTTAACCGAACGCAGCAATGCAAGTGCCTTCAACTTAAACAGCAATGCAAACACTGCTGCCTAACGCCAGGATGGTTTGGTTACTCAACACCGATTATACTTATACTGTAATGTACGAATATAAATCCGTTGAAACATTGTTTAACAAATAAATAAATAGTGCGATGAGCTCACCCCGGCTTAGGTGGAGAGGTAGAGCCGATGGTAGTCGTTGGCGCCGAAGGCCGCGTTGCACTTGGGGCACTTCCTCTGGCGCGTCTCGTAGCGCGTGCGCAGGCAGTCCCAGCAGAACACGTGGAAACACTTCGTCAGCACCGCGTCTTTCCGCTTCACCTGTGCACGGATCCAAAGCTGGCGTTAGAAGACCCTGCCCACTTTATTTGTACACCATACAGATCATACACCCCCACAGCATAAGTACATGATAGCAAGGCCGTAGCGTACCTAGTAAAAAAACTTTAGTAGCTGCAAGCCAAGAAAGTGGTGTACCAGTTTTGACAAAACTTCGCGTATCAACAAAATATCATTTAGGTCACCTCAGCAGCTGTCAGTATGATATTGCAAAGGAAAATCAACTGTGTTATTTTATGACATGAAACTGAATTTCAGTCTTAGTGTGGTGAGCCAATTTTTGGCCGACTGTACCAATGAGTCTGCAGTTACATATAGTGTTTACGCTCGAGGAAGATCGAGTGGCAACACTGCATATAGTCTGTGCACATGCGGTGTGGCGGCCGGCCGCTGTAACATGACAGTCGAGTCGAATTTGTAATGACATTGAACTAGTTACCACGCGGCGCGATATCTCGAGAAAAATTGCAATTGATTTGTGTTTGTGCGGCGCACCTAATTATTGTGGTGGCGAAAGTCCGCTTATAATTGTTTTCCGAAATAGTTATTGTCGCGAATGTCCGCTGATCGGTCCGCTAATTAAGTGAGCTAGTGAGTGGTGGTGGCCTAATAGGCCCATGTGATCCGGTCGTGGTTCGGTGGATTGACAGCAGCCCTTCAGGAGCCGCGACTTCCTTCGAGCTAGCTCAGAAAGTCCACCGGCTACATAAGGAGACCGGACCAGCTTAGAGGTAAGCAATAGTGTTTTCTAGGAGCGTGTAGTCGGTCTTAAAATGAGCATAACAATCGGCGAATCGCCGAATTGGTTGCGTCGACTTTAGGCGCCAACATATAGCACTCTGTTGTCATACATAATATAGTAATTAGCTGCAACAAAATTCACTACCTAATATTATTTTCATTGTGTATGACTGTGCTTTATGGTCGCTTGGTACTCGCACCAAGAAACCCCCTCCGAAATCTTTTTGTGGCTACAGCTTTGGGGTACAGTTAGGATTTGGTTGGAATTGGCTTCTGAATCGGTATCCATTCCTCAAAAAACAACTGAAATTAATTAAATCACAGCCACTCGTTAGGTCAACATTCTAAAGTAATAAGAGTTATTTTCAGAATACAGCACCGCCCCACGCGGTGGTGTGTCCATGCTATATAACATTAAAAGCATCGATAATAACAAAGTTCACGATCATCGACTAGGTATTTTTTAATATATTTCGAATTATTGGATGTTAGATAACAAAACAAATACCTTGCACGAAGGGCAAGTGAGTGTTTCCTTGTACTCTCGGATCTCCTCCAGCAGCACCTCGTCCATGCTGCTGCCCGCTTGTTCCATCTTTTTCATCCTCTCCGCTTTACGCCGCAAGATAGCCAGCTCTTCCTGTCGTAGTAGTATTACAAATATTACCAATCATAAAAATAATTTAACAGCAACAATGATCGGCTAGTATTTGCGGATGCATGCGTCGATATGTAGACGAAGGTATTTGCTTATCTATGGAAGGTATTGGCCTATCTAAGGAAGGAATTTGCTCATCTACAGAAGGCATTTGCTCATCCATGGAAGGTATTTAACGTCCGGCGACGTATCCGCCACATACCCGCTTATTGTCTATTTTCGTAATGAGTTCATCTCTAAATAAATGAGATGTTTGTATGTTAGAAGCGTCCGCTGCTGTGTCTACACCATTTTGTAGCATAAGATACGTTTGAGATGGTATGTAGAATCAATGTGCCGCAGACCAGTTAATGTGCAGATGGAGTTATCCAGTTGCTGATTCACCCAGAACCATCTGTTTATGTTTAAGCAGAGAATCGAGGTTGGTTTTAAAGAAAATTAATATACAACCTTATAACATTTTGATAAGGATTAAAATTTGTGTAACGCAGAGATTTCGTTTCTCACGATAGACGCACATAAAATTTATTGTATCTTTATTGTTCTTTGATCAGATAACTCACGTGTAGTCTTTTCGTTCTATATGCTTCGGCTTCCAACGCACTAGTTTTCTCTGCGACAACTTGTTGCGCCTCTTTCATTTGAGCGTGGTATTTTTCTAGAAGAGAATAAATAGGTAATTTAAATATGTACAGGCAACACGAGGACGATGTCAAGGTCAATATGTAAACTCTGCTGCGTTGTCGTGTGTACATACTCTGCTAATAGAATAGTAAGAAATAGTTGAGTTAAACAGTGAAAAAAAAGGTATATTCCTTTAGTTGAGCAATTGGGAACTGATATCGAAGTTGCAGACCTAATCAAGTATGTGTACAAAACGTTCAAAGGAACCAAATTAAACCTCTTTTGACATTTTTTTATAAAGCAACGAAGCAAGATAAAACGAGTATGTCTTTTTTATTATCCACAGCCCAATCTAGACTAATGGTGGTATTGGCAAGGCACAGAATGAGACAGATTAACTTACCAAGGTGAAGTTTAAGGTCTGCAGCAGACTGAGCGGACTCAATGGCCTTGCGCTTGTGCATCTCCATAGCCTGTTGCCGCAGCAATAGCTCCTTCTCGACCGCAGACAGTGTGGCCTGAAGCAATCTCTCTTTCTCCTCCAATCTTCGAGCCACCGCTCCCATGGACTCTATTTGCTGGTCTCGTGTCACTACCTAACCAAACATAACAATTGAATTATTGTTTGAGATTTTGTGGTCTCAATCGAATTGAAGAGGTTTGTTTATTTAAGAGATTTGTTCCTTGTGATTGACGCTATCAATCAATATTATAAAAATATAGAATATTTGAAAGGGCCCTGTATCAAACATTTTTCTGGAGCCTTTTCTATATATACAACTGCAGTGAAGTCTACATTCCATTTCAATAATAATATGAAAGATTGGCTTTTTAATAACATTTATTATTCATAATCTTAATTTCGCCTAGATAATAAAATAATTTTAAATTTAACCAATTTTTTTAGCTTTTCACTTGATTTCTTAGCAGCGAAGGTTCTTGCAAGGTAATTTCACTTAATTATCAATAGTAAAAAATAAAACACTTTAAAATTTGACCAGTCTCAAAATTGTTGACCTAATAAATACGGAGCTCATTGACCACTTTATTTGTTTTTTAAGTGATAGATATTTCAATATTATTTGAACAAGCGACCTGCTCCTGCAGAAGCTGCTTCTCCTCCCTCAGCAGCTTGTGCAGCGAGTTGGCCTTGATGCGCTCGGACATGAGTTTGAAGTTGGCGTCGTCCTTCTCGCGCAGCTGCTGGATGAGCCGCGAGTTCTGCTCCTGCATGTCCTCGAACGCCTGCCCCGTCACCTCCATCTCGTTCAGAAGCGCCTCCTCCTCCTGACAAATCGTTCATACCGGGTTACATTTTGCAGTCAGGAGTCGCATTCACAGGAGCAACTCACATGTTATAGTCTATTCAAGATAAGAGGGTTCCCGTGACAGGTCGAAGTTTACCGATTTGTGATAAAAAATATTATGTTATTAAAAATATAAATTGTCTCTAGGTTATTTTTTTATCAAAAATGCAATAATTAAATCCACATTAGAGAAATACAAGAATATCAGTCCAGTTAAATAAAACTATGATTCTGAAAAAGTATTTATTTAAATGTTACATATAAAATATTTGTGTAAAGTGTATGTATGTACTCGAATCGTTCCGATTCACGATTTATCATCATCATCATTTCAGCCAAGAGACGCCCACTGCTGGACATAGGCCTCCCCCAGGGATCTCCAAACCGATCGGTCCTGCGCCTCCCGCATCCAGCGGCTTCCCGCGACCTTCACCAGATCGTCGGTCCACCTTGTGGGGGGCCTACCAACGCTGCGTCTGCCGGTACGCAGCCGCCACTCGAGGACCTTTCCGCCCCAACGGCCGTCAGTCCTGCGAGCTATGTGTCCTGCCCACTGCCACTGGTTTGCAATTCTTTGGGCTATGTCGGCGACTCTAGTTCTTCTACGGATCTCTTCATTTCTGATGCGATCGCGTAGAGAAACCCCGAGCATAGCCCTCTCCATTGCCCTTTGAGTGACATTGAGCCTTCTGATGAGACTCATTGTAAACGGCCACGTCTCAGTTCCGTACGTCATCACTGGCACCGTCACACGCACGAATTGAAGACTTTCGTCTTAAGACACTGCGGTAGATTGGCCGAGAATATGCTGCGTAGCTTCCCGAACGCTGCCCAGCCGAGTTGGATTCGTCGATTTACCTCTTTCTGGAAGTTGGACTTATCGAGCTGGACTATTTGTCCCAGGTAAACATATTCGTCAACAACTTCCAGTGTAATCATAATCATAACTTTATTGCACAAAATATGGTTACAAATAGGTGGTTCATTAAATTTTAAGTTCTACACATATTTTACTGTTCTACAGCATGCAACATTTTGTGACCATTATATTCACATTACCATTATATTCATATTACACACCATTTATAAATTAATTTCAATGTCAATTACAAAAATACAAATACAAATTTAATAACTTCTGTCAAATAAAATTCAATACTGTTTCGATAAACAACCATTACGATTCGCATTATATTAATTACTTTAAACAATCACTGAATTAAAATATTCTAAAATAGTATATAAGTACATTCACATTAAATTAATACTTTGTCATTTAAATACTCGTCAACTGAATAATAGAGCCGCCAACCTTCACAGGAGTGGGTACTACATGGGAATTCACCATAATTTTGGTCTTGTCCATGTTCATTTTAAGACCCACTTGTTGGGAAACTCTACAGAGGTCTTCGAGCATTGTGCCTAGATCTTCCACGGTCTCAGCCATGACCACGATATCATCGGCAAAACGAAGGTGAGTCATGTACTCGCCGTTTATGTTGATGCCGAGTCCTCTCCAGTCCAAAAGCTTAAATACATCCTCCAGCGCAGCTGTGAACAGCTTCGGCGATATAACGTCACCTTGTCTCACACCTCGCTGAAGTCGTATTGGTTTCGAGTTCTGGTCCTGAAGGCGGACTGACATAGTGGCGTTTCCGTACAATGACTTCAACACTTGGATGTACCGATAGTCTATTTGGCACCTCTGGAGTGACCTAAGCACGGCCCAGGTCTCGACAGAATCGAAGGCTTTCTCATAGTCCACAAACGCCAAGCATAGTGGCAGATTATACTCCTCGGTCTTCTGTATAACCTGCCGCAGCGTATGAATGTGGTCTATGGTACTATAGCCTTTACGGAATCCGGCTTGTTCGGGAGGCTGGAAGTCGTCAAACCAGTGGGGCTAGCACGCAGGAGAATCGAAAATCGAATCGAAATCCGAATCGAGGAGTTTGTATGGCAATTTTATTAGCGCCACGGCGGTGAGTAGCAGAACTAATAAAATTGCCATACAAACTCCTCGATTCGGATTTCGATTCGATTTTCGATTCTCCTGCGTGCTAGCCCCACTGCGCGCGAGACGATTCGTAATAACTCTAGAGAACAGCTTGTATACATGACTCAGGAGCGTGATGGGTCTGTAGTTCTTCAACTGGGCCCTGTCGCCCTTTTTGAAGAAAAGTGCCACCACACCCCCGTGCCATGCTTTAGGCGTAATGCCCTCGAGTATGATGGAGTCAAATAGCCTCTGCAGCGCTTTCCAGACTGGTAGTCCACCCGCTTTCAAAAGCTCAGCTGTAACTCCATCATCACCCGGTGCCTTGTTGTTTTTTAGCTGTTTGAGAGCCACACTAATCTCGTACAGGCTGACGTCCGGGATGTCTTCGGTGTAATGCCGGATCAATTTGGCTCTAGGGCCTAGATATAATCTGTAGCCTGAATGACAGGTGCCTGCGATGTTGTGTAAAAAGCTGTCCATAAAAGCGTTCAATCTCAGCCATAAGCTCAGGTCGAGACGTGACACGATTTATAAACACAGTTAATTCAACAAAATATTTTTTCAGAATTATAAATAATTATATTTAACTGGACTGATTTTATTGTTTCTATTTAATATGGAATTAATTATTGCATTTTGGATAAAAATAACCTAGACATGTTATATTTTTAAAACATATAATCATGGAAACTAGTATGCATGAAACGGAAAGCAACCTGTCACGGGAACCTTCTTATCTTGAATAGACTACAGAACAAACATGTGCTACCTTACCTTCCTTCCGTTCCATCGAGACCTCAAACCCTTGGCCACCTAGCGACTTCAGATTTTCACTAGATGATAGGGCATTTTCGTTATTTTAGATCAAATCTTAAGGTCATGGCCACCTAGGATCAAAAACTCTTATTTTTGACATATAAATAAATTGAATATATTTATGGTTTGTAGTAATGCATTGAACTTGATTTTTGATGCTGAGTATGGAAATGCTGATACTAGCAGACCTAAGACCTAGACCGAGGGTCATGCCAGTAACTATCAAGTTATTGTCTCCAGTAATATGGGTATCAAATGTTAGGGCTTAAAGAGAAGAGCACCTGAACCTAGCAATACTGACCTAAATTCAATATGGTCGTCGATAAAAAATGGCTCGTTTTATGGTTTTCAACTCCAGTAATATGGGATATTGAGAATCAAAAAATTAAAAAAGCTTGAAGAGTAGAGCACAGCGAACTTGGCAATATTGACCTAAATTGTACAAGGCCGTCGCGCAAAAATGAAAATGTCGTTTTTAACCCCAGTAATATGGGTATCAAATGAATAAGCTTGAAGAGTAGAGCACTGTGAACCCAGCTTCTTGACCTACATTCAATATGGTCGCCACTCAATAATGGCGTGATTAACACACTGCAATCTCAACCACTAGACCACAGAGGCAGTAATAGGCTAGATGACAAAAAAAAATATTTTGCTTAAATTGAAGCTCATTCATATAATAAACAGAAAGAAAAAATCGGTTTTCGAATAACTATAAAAACAACCAAGATATAAGGTATTAAAGACTTTTCTCCATCTCCTTCTAGCAAAACAGCAATTTACAAGGAGTTTATATGGCCGTACTCAACAACGACGTCACCGTTGATGTCGGATCTCTCTGTCTAATTGCCTTCAAATTAACAACTTAAAATGCCTGTATCTAATGTATTTCTAAGCCGCTTTTAATTCTAATTTCACAGGACTGCGTCTTTTTCCACGGTATTTTAATATTTAATGACGAGACGTAAAAAATAGAATTCAGTCATCATCCCAATTGTATAGATAGACAGTCATCATCACAGAGACATCGTTAACCGTTCGCATCGATTCTAGCGTTGGAACTAGTCCCACTAAAGCTATATAACCAGCTATACCTGAGATCCGGCAAAGGGGCGTGCGAAGGCGTGCAGCGGATCTGCGGCCGGCCTCGCACACGACAGCTGCTTCTGAAGCTCGTACTTCTGCTCCTCCAGTTGTTTAATCTTCCGCAACGCGTCCTCGTCCGCCAGACGTCGTTCACGCTTGCTCTCCTGAAGCCCATTGAAGCCCAGTTACATCGCTTGCATACTACAGTACATTACTGCCGCGGTCACTGATTTACTACTAAACGTAGATAGAGCACTTCATACAAAAACGCGCTTGAAATCTGTCACCTAATCGACTATACATTTGTACGCTGTTAAATAGGTATTTGAATATGCACGCCCGCATTAAAATTACCATAAAGATAGTGCCGTATTTATCGAATTCAACCTTATTCTTTATTATTACGGCAACTATTTGAAGTACAACCGTGTGCAGTTACATCATTTCATACCTAGCCACATTAAACTTGACGTTTTAGTAATTGCTACAAGAAAATATCAACTTTATACTCTCAAACATAATGCTCAAAATTGCTTATCGCGTTGTCGCTCCAACGCATGGAAAAGAACTGCACGAGGCCCGATTGGGCAGTTCTTCACCAGCCCACTTTTCGAACGTTCATGCGTTATCTACGTTTGGTAGTAAATCAATGGCCGCGGTCTATAATGACTACTTTGCTGGTCGCGCTGATGATGGCCGACAGCGCAGCTCCAGGCCGACACAGTGAGGACAGCGAGGGCTGCAATGATGGCCAAGCTGGAAGGCCTAGAGCGTAGCTAGGCTAGCTCGAGGCAATCATAGCGTGACCAGCGAAGAAGTCGATGTGGGCCAAGGCTTGTATAGTGCTTTACTCAAAAATGCAAGTACCTAATCTAAGGTCCAATTTCACCAACATTTAACAGGCGGTTATAGTTAACAAACAACCGTTTTTTGACACTTATTGTATGAGTGAAATGTCAAAAACTTGTTTTTTAGTTAACTAACGACCTGTTAAAATATTGGTGAAATTGGACCTAAATAAAACTAGCAAATAATTTTAATAAAAAATATATTAATTAACTAGAAATTTAATTAAAATGACAATTATGAAAAGTTAACGGCAAGATCGACTTTGCTCAAACAAGGTTGTCAAAATAATGACCACATTACATGCATTTTTGAGTAAAATCAATAGTTGTGGTGTTGTGTATGTCAAATCATAGAATACACAGAGTAACTTTAACCGATAAGTGTGAAATTTACCCAGCAGTTAGTTTATTTAAACTGGGCCAGACTAAAATTACAAATGTAGATATATAATAATAGATATACAAGATTACACTACTATGTAAGTACCTACACTAAAAATACATTTTTTAACAAACAATATACAAATATATAAACATACATATATACATAAATAAAAACTTTAATATACATATGATGACGACTTGCGACTGAAAGTGTTGCCTCAGTCTGTATTTGAAACATGGTACAGAAGGACTCTCTTGAACTACTGAGGGCAGGTGGTGGAAAGGCAAAAAGAAATAAAATGAATTACAATAATCTGACTAGGTACTCACTTGGGCCATTTGACCTTTAGACAACTTACTTGGGCCATTTTGGCTTTTTGTCGGTGATCTTCAAGTTCCTGGCGCGCCTTACGTTCCGCGGCCATAAGCTGGACTTTGTCGCGTTGTTCCTTGCTCACGCCCTTGTACATGTCCAGAAGGAGTTTCAGTTCTTTTTGTTCATTCACAGCTTTCCTGTCAATCAATGTTATGTCACCATTTTGTTGGGAATATACTCATACAAATTTAAAAATACACAATATTATTTATTGAAGAGTGAGACATTGAACAGCGAAAACGCTCTTGACGTACCCAGCTATTATTCAAAATTTGATAAAAATATCTGATGATGAGTTAATTTCAATTAAGATAATATAGATAATCCTACATGAAAACATGAAATTCGGACCACGTAAATATAAGACGGAAGTAAAATAATAATTTGATGTTCATCTCCACTCAGACAACAACCATCTTTAGCCATCCAGTAACCACAAATGTTGAAAAGCATTTGGAATATCAGGATAGAATTTTTTAAATGCAAAGAGTAGTTGTTTCTTTCAAATTAGCAATAATATTTTCATTAGATAAACAATAAACCCAATTTTAAAATAAATTTATGAAAACTTTATATTGATAGTTAGAGAATACCGATATGCCATTTGAGGTTATGCTGTCATTTCTAGAGCCAGTCTGTTTATGCTACAATACATATACAGGGCGTCCCAAGACTATGGGACATGAAGGGATATGGAAGGGAAGGGATATCTAAAAATTATCTGCTTCGTCTGGGAATCGAACCGGCTTAAATGTGTAAAAAAAAACACCCGTATTTTATGATGCCAATCGAAAGAATGGACAAAAAACAATAAGTCCTCTTAAGAAACATTGTATCTTAAAAGAAAGGAATAACGTAAAATGTTTGATTCAAATTTCAAATGCATCCCCTTTAAGCTAGACAGAAGGCAAAAAAAAAGAAAAAGAATGTTGTTCTTAAATTTGAAAATGGTACAATTTGAGAGTGTTTGTGTTTCGGATTTTTATCTGTTTAGTCTTCATTCACTTGCACGCGTGTTATTGTGCTAATTTAGACTACTTATGGCACAGATTAGATAAAAGTTACTGTGGCTGGACCTAGCGCTGGGGCTGTGGCTGGCCCTAGCCTTGAGGCTGGTGGCAGAGAAGCAAAGGCTGAGGCGGGATTGTTGGGTGAGACGGAGCGGGATGGAGAGGGCGACATGATGAGTCTGCCCCTGTCGCAACAGTCGGCGGGGACGGACGACATCATGGCTGATCTGAACCAACTCTGCTTCGGGTCGCCTAAACATCAAACGCCTTAGCTTCAGTTACAACTGATGAACCCATCATACCACCAAGATGGAGGGACTTAGGTGCGTACAAATCAATTTACACCACAGTAGGGCTGCGACTGCCATTATGGCTAAGCAGCTTAAGGAAAATAAATATGACATAGCCTTTATACAGGAACCTTATTTATATAAGGGTGAAGTCAAGGGCTTAGATAATACAGGGGGGGTAATACATTATTACTGCCCTACCAATGACACTAGGACATGTATTTATGTGAGGGAAGGCATTGCTGCTACATCCTTGCGTTCGCTATGTTACAGGGATCTGACTACTCTAAAGATCGGGACGGAGGGAGGGTACCCAGGAGAAAGTGTTGTAATTTCCTCAGCGTACCTACCTTATGAGGAAAAGGATCCGGTCTCTGCACATGTGAGGAGACTGATCGAGACACACGGGCAGAAGAAACTCATCATTGCCCTAGATGCTAACGCACACCATATTGTGTGGGGCAGCACTGACACGAACAAGCGAGGTGAAGACCTACTGGAATATCTGGTAAGTTCATCTTTATATATACTCAATAGAGGAACCACGCCCACATTTGTTAACAAAAACAGGGCTCAGGTAATTGATGTGACGGTTGCAACGGTTCAAGCATTATCATCAATTAATAGTTGGCATGTGTCTGAAGAAATATCACTTTCTGATCATAATTACATATGCTTCAGGTACAAGACTAACATAGAACTAGGTACTGTACGTAGGAGAAATCCGAGGAATACCAATTGGGATTCTTATAGGAGGGATCTTGAATCAGAATTAGGGATCACTACTGTACGGCTTAACTCAATTCCTGAGCTGGATAAGGAAGCTAACCGTATTAACAAAGGTCTCTTGCACGCCTGGACAAATAACTGCCCGGAAAGAGAGACAAAGGTTAGGAAAGTTCAGTGGTGGACACAGGAACTGACTAAGCTTAGGAGGGAAAGAAGGAAGGCATTCAACGAGGCTAAACGTAGAAACGACTACTCGGAGTATGCTAGGAAGCTTACGGAATATAACAATGAAGTAAGGAAGGCTAAGCGCAGGTCATGGCGTAACTTTTGTGAGTCAATAGAAACAATGCCAGAAGGCATGCGTCTTAGCAAAGCCATGTCTAAAACTAAAGCATACCCACTCACAGCAGTGAGAGATGCTAATGGTAGACTAACGGAAACCGGGAGTGAGGCACTGGCCATTATGTTTGACACACATTTCCCGGGTTCAACGGTAACTAACTCTAATGCAGACGAACAAACTCCAAGGGAAAGTCAAACGACCCCTACCACGAAGGAGAATTGGACGTCAGCTAAAAAGGTAGTAACAGAAGAAAAAGTTCGATGGGCAATTAATAGCTTTCAGCCATATAAATCTCCGGGCCATGACGGGATATATCCTGTGTTACTACAACAAGGTGAATCAATACTGGTCCCCATTCTATGTAGACTCTTCAGAGCCTGCATAGCATTTGGTTACATACCAAAAATGTGGACACACATAAATGTAAGCTTTATACCCAAGCCGGGAAAAGCTGACTATGAACAGGCAAAGACATTCAGGCCGATAAGTCTCTCATCGTTCTTGTTAAAGTCGATAGAGAAGCTTATCGACAGGTACATCAGGGACGGTCCACTCAAGAAACGGCCCTTACAAGGGATGCAATGTGCCTATCAAGCAGGCAAATCAACTGAGACTGCTCTACACTATGTAGTCAGCAGGATTGAAACGGCACTGGAGTCAAGGGAGATTTGCCTAGGTGCCTTCCTTGATGTGGAGGGTGCCTTTGACAAGACTACATTTGACTGCATTAGCAGAGCGGCAAGAAAGCATGGCATCAATGACACCATAATAAGATGGATAAATTGCATGCTAAAGAGCAGAGTGATAACTGCAAACATACTAGGCGATTCAATGAGCGTCACAACAACCAAAGGATGTCCGCAGGGAGGAGTCCTCTCTCCCATACTTTGGTGCCTAGTGATAAACCCATTGATCGAAAAGCTGAACAAAGGACCACTGAAAACAGTGGGATACGCTGATGACATAGTCATTTTGATTAATGGCAAGGTGCCGAGCGTGGTAGCCAACCTGATGCAGAAGGCGCTACAACAGGTTGAGCGCTGGTGCAGGGAGACTTCCCTTAGCATCAATCCGAAGAAAACTGTGATTATACCATTCACAAAAAAGAGGAAGCTCAACAGCATGAGAACACTCAAATTGTACGGTACGGAAATACCATGGTCCACTGAGGTCAAATATCTAGGAGTCACCCTAGATAAAGAACTCACGTGGAAAAAACATGTAGGGCTCACTATTGAGAAGGCCACAAGGGCCTTCAACATGTGTCGCTCTACCTTTGATAAAACCTGGGGCCTCAAGCCCAAGATCCTCTATTGGATTTATACAATAATGATACTGCCGATTGTCACCTACGGAAGTATAGTTTGGTGGCCCAGAACTGAACTGGTCACATGCAAGGGACTCCTAGGAAGATTCCAAAGACTGGCCTGCATGGCTGTTACTGGAGCTTTCAAATCTACCCCTACGGCGGCCCTAGAGAGATTTCTCAATCTCGAACCACTGCATATTGCCATATACAGAGAGGCCATGAGAGCACTATACAGGCTCAACACCATGGGCCTGTGGAACGCGAACTGGCCACGTACGAGACACACTGGACTAAAACCTAAAGAAGAGATTCCATTGCTGGGCATGACCAGCGATAGAATGATACCTAAATTCGTATTTAGGAGACTCTTCGAGGTTTCTATTCCAACAAGGGAAGAGTGGGATAAGGGGCTGGCACCCCCTCAGGGGAACAGCATGATATGGTACACGGATGGATCAAAAATGAAATCCGGTACAGGAGCAGGCATATACTGCAACAAAACGGAGATATCGGTCAGCATGGGCAAGCTAGCAACTGTGTTTCAAGCCGAAACATACGCTATCCTAACCTGTGCACAAGAGAATCTAGACAGAGGTCGTAAAGGCTTGAACATCTACATTCTCAGTGATAGTCAAGCAACGCTTAAAGCGCTCTTGGCATATAAGGTGGAATCCAAACTAGTGATGAATGCGATCGAAGTACTAAATAAATTAAGTAAAGCAAACACGGTTCGCCTAGTCTGGATACCAGGCCATAAAGGTTTCACTGGAAACGAAAAGGCTGACTACCTGGCAAGGAAGGGTTCGGAAACACAAATGGTGGGACCGGAACCATTTGTCGGAATCACCCTAAAAACAGTCGGGGCAGGCCTAAGAGCTCAATCACAAAGGAGGCACCAGGAAGAATGGGCCAAGCATAAAGGAATGACACACGCCAAGCTCTTTATGGGCATGGATAACTGGCTCAAATTTACACTGAGCTCAAGCAGATCCCAGACCCGTCTGATGGCAGGTGCCTTAACCGGCCATTTTGGTACTAGGATCATGCTTACCCGGATGGGACATACCAGTTCCATAATTTGTAGGGCCTGCAAGGAAGAAGAGGAGAGCATGGTGCACCTCCTGTGCCATTGCGATGCTCTTGCCTGCAGGAGACTAAAGCTGATGGGAATGGGATACCCAAAACCGGATGACTACAGAGCCATGCCACCGAAGGACATCGTCAGGCTCATGAGCACGATTGACTGGACCGAAGGTGGTGAGGGCGTTAAGGACTAAACACGGGGAAGCACAAAAGATCCACGATGGGTCGAAGTGCGAAGGCTCTCATGCTGAGCCACCCCTGTATTAAGATAAGATAAGATACGAACAAGGACATAATTCCGATTGTATCTGCTAATTTTCTATTGGTGCTATTTAAACTTATCCTTCAATCATGGCACTTCATACTTCTCTGACATAATCATACAAGTCTGCATGCTGCCAAAGAACAATTGAGCTAACATTTTAATATAATGTAGACTGTTGTATATTAATATTTGTGTTCCATCAATGTTTGTAACAGTCGGCTGAAATAGCAATCAAATAAAGCATCCAAAAAAAGCAAAAATATTTATTTGGTTTACCACATTTACGAATCCTTATAAACTAGGGATTGGGACTACCTATTAAGCATTAATGATACGTGTGCCAGACAGCTCCGCTCTTTCTTAATTATTTTTATATAGTTATGTGGTAAATATTAAGTTACACCGAATTACATAACAACAAACAATATTGGCACAGAAAAAATCTATAAGTACATTATAAAGTGCACTGCTCGCGATGAATGAATGTGTGTATGGGTGTATGTATGGGTGAACGAGCTCGTGCATACATGCGGGTGTGTAAAGTTTGTATATTATAATTATTTTATATAATAGGTTGGGGAAAAAGTTTCTTCGCATTTTTTAAGAAAATTCAAAACATTTTTTAATATAGTTTATTTACATTTAACTAAAGTATGTAGGTACCATTTTGTTCGATAAGTTTTTGCCATTTGTAGGTAGGGACATGATCCCATTGCTATAGAAATTTTGGGACTTCTGGTCAAAATACCGCGACAAGTGGTTTTGGCAGTCCTCTCGTGATGTTAACCTGACACTGCCTAAAGAATTCTGAAGAGACCGAAACAGGTGGAAATCTGAAGGTGCAAGGTCAGGACTATACGGCGGATGCATTAACACCTCCCAGCCAAACTCTCTTACTTTTTGCTGAGTGGCTAAAGATGTGTGAGGTCTAGCGTTATCATGATGAAAAACCACACCCCTTCTGTTGATTAATTCCGGCCGCTTTCTCTCAACTTCTTGCTTTAATCTCATCAGTTGTTCGCAGTAGAGTTCAGAATCGATGGTCCTGCCTGGTGGTAACAGCTCATAATGAATAATGCCCTTCCAATCCCACCACACACACAGCATCACCTTGTTGCGAGTTAACCCGGGTTTCGCCACAGTCTGTGAAGCCTGACCGGCCTTTGACCACGACCTTTTTCGCACGTTCTTGTCGTACGTGATCCACTTTTCATCACCAGGTATCAGCTTCTTCAAAAATGGTTCGGTTTCATTACGTCGTAATAAAGAATCACAAATGAGTACACGGTTCATTAGGTTTCTTTCAGTGAGCTCGTGAGGTACCCAAATGTCGAGCTTTTTTGTGTACCCAGTTTTTGTCAAATGCGCCAAAACTGTTTTGTGGTCAATTCCCAGTTCTTCAGCTACGTCGTAACTACTGACATGCCGATCTTGCTCCACTTTTTCAAAAATGGCATCCATTTTATCTGTAATAGGGCGACCAGAGCGACGTGCATCTTTGACATCAAAATTTCCGGATTGAAAACGCTTAAACCAAATTTGTGCTACTCTCACAGACACTGCACTAGGTCCATAAACATCGCAAATTTTTTTCGCGGCTTGCGTTGCATTTTTACCTTTTTTGTAGTAATATTTTAAAATGTATCGAATTTCTTCATTAGATTCACTCATCTTGGCGGTACGAAAAACAAATGAAAATCACACATTTTCCTAATTTGAATTTGGAATTATGTTCTTTAAAATTTAAACTTTCAATGATACCAAAACCAGCCAGATACAAATAGTATAGCCAAAGAGATTTTATTACAAGTTTATACATACTATAATGCGAAAAGACTTTTTCCCCAACCTAATATATTAAATACATAAAGATTTATACATATAGATATACATACATACACATACACATAACAAATTAAAGTTACCCAATACTAATTTTCAACACACTTGCTCGTAAAGTGAATCTAATTTAATTTAATTCTATGTCTGTCTCGTTTGTAAGGAGTTCCTGTTAGTGAAAAGAAATGTCGATTACTCAGTGAAGTCTTATTCACAACAATCGCCACAGAACCAAGTATCCACTTCTTAGGGAGAGAAGAGTGACTCACTTGAGTTGTTGCTTGAGATCCTTGATAAGCAAGTCCTGTTCTTGTATTTTCGCGCGTGCGTGTTCCTTGGGGACCCCTGGAGGGGGCTTGGTATCGCCGCAGCCGGTCCCCATCGCCCCCCCTCCCCCTCCTAAGGCGCCACCACTCCCACTGCTGGCCCCCTCGCAGCCCTGAAACAGAATTTCGAGATTTGAAATTAATCTGATGGAACAAAGACAGAATATGCGTACTGCGCTGAGATTTTTTAGCCCTTCGAAAAAATGTGAATGTGTGATAAATTAGTCGGCGTAGGTAGTGCTATTTCACGGGATTCCTCAATATGGGCGTAACAAATAGGTGAAAATAACTATATCGAGATACCTGTTTATACCTGGCAACCCAGTAGTAATGCCAGGAAAAAAATAGACAACCCAACGTTTCTATATTCTATAGGCTTCATACTTTCGGTTGGTATTAAATTTATTCGTTAAACTCATGAGTGCAATTTAAAAAAAAAACATTTTTCAATTTCTAATTAATCATAGTCTTGCCAGGAATTTTTTAGACAACCCACTCGAGATATATTTTCTTATATATTAAATTTGATATTAAATACTTTTTATTCAATTAACAGATGGGTGAAGGTCATTTCTAGTTCGGATCTTAGACTATAAATTAGTGTCTAAGGGCCGATTTTTCAATCGTCAGATAACCTTGAACTGTAGAATAAATATGGCGGCTTGACAGATTTTCTATATAAAAGCTGTCAAACTGTCATATTTATTCCGCAGATAAAAATTATCTGACTATTGAAAAATCGGCCCTAAAACAAATATTTACTGCAATGACACATGTCAACATTTATTATTTCCTTTAACCCTTTATAAAAAATCACACTAAATGCACTTGTGGCATAACAGTAAGCATATTTATACCATTATATTACCGTCTTGCTATCAGGGTGTATACAGGGTAAGAGTGCAAATGATATAATACTACATAATCTAACGTACCTCAGAATCAGGTTCCTCTTTCTTGACGATCAGTGATTTGTCCTCTGGCGGATCGTTCCCTGTTCCGCGTCCTGCCGTCTCTTCCATCTCCTTACGCAACTGAGACGAAAGCATTTCAATAAAAATGGCTCCTAAAATATGTTATGGTATGAAAATATTTATGCAAGCACACATTTGTCTATGGTTTTTTGTTGTTGTCATTGGGTGTAATTTTATAGTTATTATTATTAAAAGAAAATAAAAAGTAAGTTTTCATTTTTTGCACACAACAGGGAGGCTCTGGGGCTTCATCTCACTTGATGGTACATGTCCCGGCAAACATCTTGATTATTTTTACAGATTAAAAAACCTGCGCAGTAAAAGCTTTTTCATACCACCTGCTCGACAATGATCAATTAGATCCCCCTTAACTTCAACGTAAAGCAAGACATTATATCCCAAGGGATATAATTTTGTATGAAACTCCCAAGGGATTAAAGTGTTTTAAATATGGAACATAAAATTTGTATGAAAATTTAGCATAGATGCTAGCTTAGGAAGGCAAAGGTTCTACGCCCATACAGCAGTAGCGTGCATCCACTAGAGACACAGACATTCTACCTGTGTAAATAATGTTTTTATAAACTCTAAATACATAATTTCTTTACCAAAATTATAAAATATTTATCTACATAACACTGCAATGCAAGCTAAAATAAACAATTACATTTCACTTTATTTTTTATTGATAAAATACGTTTTATGCAAAAAGCGCCATCTTTTGACGGCCACCATTAACTATCGATAAAAACGAATAAAAGCAGAGTAAAGCAAGAACACTCGCCGCCAGCGGTTAAACAGCATTTGGAAAAATTACGCGGCATATTTAAAAATAAAGAATGTTTTTACAATTTGTTCCATAATTTGCACCAACAGTAATCCGTTGTATTGTTTTCATAGCTAAAACTTTGCCGCCAACACCATTACGTATTTCAAAATTGTAATATCTTGTTGCTTACGTTAATAAAGTGATTAGTGGAATGTGTTTTGTGGCATCAATAATACAGTATTTTTAGAAGTTTATTCAGTGTTTTATTGATAAAGTTAAAAAACGTAAGTAGGTAAATGTCCAGGTGCTTTAGCTTTTTTTTATTTGGGGTCAATAGGTTGTCGACTATTTGAGAATTATTTCGACAGATGTGTGTAGTAATTAATTGCTGTTTCAAAAGTAAATATACAATAAAGTTGAAAAATAAAAGAATTTTATTTGATACTATTTTATTGTTAACAAATTAATATTCGTCCTACGTGCTACTAAAGGTCATTGACAGGGTCCAGCAGCTGATCGTATCGTATTGTAAATCGATATGTAGACTAAGTTCATACTTCTAGTCTTATATTATTATTAAATATGTTTTAAGTTTTTGTAATGTTTTAAGCTTTACTTAAGATATAATTATTGCATGATGTGTTCGTGCTTGAGAAAAATAAATCTTTTTTTTTGTATTTTATGGTTTTCATGATAATATCATAATATTAACCATAGTTATAGTGATAATGATAATGTGACAGTGTTTAACCACCTAAGTAATTGGTTATAGAGCCCTGAGTTTTTATTGTCTCGCAGATGGTATGAAAAGTAGAGTATTCACCTCTGGAAGAAAGCAGTGTCTTCGTCTTAGGCGACTTGAACCCCTCGCTTCACTTAGGACTCTACATAACTCCCTCGCTTCGCTCAGGAGTTAAATTTTAACTCCCTCACTACGCTCGGGAGTTAACTCTAGGGTCCCTCGTTACCCTCGGGGTTCAATATGGCGCCCGTGACGTTAGACACTGCTTTAATCCCTTGGTGCATAATCTACTATTGTACTAAATATTGCAACTGCAATTGCAATAATGCTTTTTTGTCTGTGAAAATGTTCAAGGTGTTTGCCGAGACTTGTAAGTGACGATAAGAACAAAGATGAAAGTGAACTTCTTCAACAACTGAGAAACTGATATCTTACCTCTAACTGTCGGAATACAACCATATTATTAAATATATTTTTATGGTGACAAACTTAGGTAGGACGGTGGTAGCTAGCCAGGCGGGCTCAGAAAACCCTACCAAACCAGTAATAAGATTGCCAGATCCGACATAAAAAATGTATATACACAGTTTTACGAGACATTGATTTAAATCTTATTTTATTTTGATGTACCTTATAATAAATTTAAAAAAAATAACCTGCAAGGTGTGAGATTTCAGAGTGAAACTTTTTTGTGCAAAACTAAGTATAATCTTGATTTGAAAAATGTACAATGTTTGATACGATTGTTTGTCTTTTAATTGATTTTCTATTCAGCTTACAAAGTCAAGATAGATACATTGAAATGAAGAGTAATTTTTGAATAAGTTCTGATGTGGAACTAATGCAGAAAACACAGCTAGCAATATCAATGGTTTCATCATCACAGCTCATACACGTCCCCACTGAGGGGCACGAGCCTACCCTACGCTGGCCTAGTGCTCCACATACACCTTTGAATTACTTCGCAGGTGTATGCAGGTTTCCTCACGATGTTTTCCTTCACCGTAGAAGCATCAGATAAATGTACATGTGAAATTCGTAAAACGAAAAACACATTGGTACATGGTACAACGAAAAACACAGCGCCACTGGTTTAGCTGTGGCTAATGAATACAGTGTGTTTTTTATTTAATTGTATCACAGTGGAAGCCAGCTTTCAATATTGTAAATATGCTGACATTTAAGGGCCCATGGCGCGAGAAATAGCAAAAAGGCAGTTGGCGTTTTTTATTTTGTACGTTAACGTTCCAGTTAACTGACTGGCAAAAATAAATTTAATTTCCTAAATTATGTGTTAACACAATCACCGTCGCCATTTTTCAAATTTACATACCATTTCATTAAAAAATAACATCAATTTTACGTCAAATTTGGGTTACACCCAGATACCGTTCGTGATTTTTAGCTTCATTAATTAACCCTATTATATTATTCTTTCACAAATATATAAAACAAGGGTAAGCAAAACAATGACACCGTGGTATTTTTTAAAAATTATGGTACATAAATTTTTACATTTTTAACATACGAGTACATCTATCGATTTTCTTGCAAATTCTTTACTCGGGCGCCTCAAAATTCAGTCAGTCAGTCAGTCAGTGGGCAATCGAGTCGAAGTGAGAGCACTCGCTCCCGGCCACGTAATTTTTGTGTGTGTTTACGACGCGAGGTCCACCGGAGAAGTTGGTAACTAACAATTTAATTTCTTGTGGCTGCCATTTGAAAAATCTTCATAAACCATCGTACGTTTTTATTTAGCTTATGAATGTATGTATATTCGGGTCTAATCTTGCGAGTTACATTTGACCTACTTCCCGGTTTCCAATTAAGCTGAAATTAGCATGCATATGTGTATATATTATGACGACATGGAGCTGGTCTGATGCTGGAGCGTGGCCATAGGAACTCCGCAATAAAACGACACAGCCCTATCGAGTTTGAGCTCGTTTGATTCGTATTGACGAGTACTTGGATCCTATATGGTAACCAGGGTCTGATTCGGGAGTTGGAAGGTGGCCATAGGAACTCCGCAATAAAACGAAACAACCCCATCGAGTTTGGGCTCGTTTGATTCGTATTGACGAGTACTTCGGTCCGATAATATGGTAACCAGGGTCTGATGCTGGAGCTGGTAGGTGGCCATAGAAACTCCGCAATAAAACGACACAACCCCATCGAGTTTGGGCTCGTTTGATTCGTACTGACGAGTACTTTGGTCCTATGTGGTAACCAGGGTCTGATGCTGGAGCTGGAAGGTGGTTATAGGAACTCCGCAATAAAACGAGGCAACCCCATCGAGTTTGGGCTCGTTTGAATCGTATTGATGAGTACTTTGATCCTATATGGTAACCAGGATCTGATGCTGGAGCTAGAAGGTGGCCATAGGAACTCCGCAATAAAACGTCACAATCCCATCGAGTTTAGGTTCGTTTGATTCGTATTGACGAGTACTTGGATCCTATATGGTAACCAGGGTTCTATTCTGGAGTTGGAAGGTGGCCATAGGAACTCCGCAATAAAACGAAACAACCTCATCGAGTTTGGGCTCGTTTGATTCGTATTGACGAGTACTTCGGTCCGATGATATGGTAAACAGGGTCTGATGCTGGAGCTGGTAGGTGGCCATAAGAACTCCGCAATAAAATGACACAAACCCATCGAGTTTGGGCTCGTTTGATTCGTATTAACGAATACTTTGGCCCTATATTGTAACCAGGAATGAATCGTATGATTCATCTTGAAGAGTACTTTGATCCTTGATAATATGTATCAAGGATCAAATACCTTCCCCAATATGGGTGTCAAATGAAAGAGCTTGAATAAAGAACATGCAATATTGTTATTTTTGGGTTTATTGTAAAGAATTCCATGTAGAATAGATACAAGTATGTGCAAAATAAAATAATAAATTTTATTGCAATAAAATGCAGTTTGAAACTAGCAGTTTCAAATTTCGCGCTAATATGCGCATACAGTTCTGATGACGTCGCTCTTTTTCGTCACTCATTCGTCGCTAACATTCAATTTGAATATCACGGGGACAGCTTCCATTAGTTTTGAATTAGTTATTTTAAATGGACTATCCATCAACATCTTATAGTCAATGTTATTATTGCTCTGAAAAAAGGAGTGTGGATTCATGTTTTGTACCAATGTGTCCATCAACTTCAAAGAAGTTCCCAAATAAATTGTTTTTAACTGGACCTTCTGATCTGACCAGACTGACTGGACACGATAATCTTATTTTCGTATTTTATACTCTAAATGAAATACGAAAGCTTAACTGTACGTAACCTACCATAGTACTTTGGTACTTTTCATTTCTACACTCGAAAACTGGGCACTTTCAACAAAAAAGTTACTACCATGTCGACACTAACTCTTGGTAAGTTTCTGCCTCCCTAGACAAATGCCACACGCTAACTTTTCCGCAGTCGTTCCGCAGAAAAAATGTATGAAGATGACATTAGCTGCGGATAAAATAGCGTGAGGTTGTCGCAAGCTAATGTCATTTCCATACATTTTTTCTGCGGAACGACTGCGGAAAAGTTAGCGTGTGGCATTTCTCTACGAGGGCTGGAGTCTATTTTCATAAAACCAACTACCGTTTTCTTACAAAAAAAAAAATAAGTTTCGTAGAAATAATGTTTACCTTTACATCTGACGGGACATAAAACACGAGTGACGTCACTAGTCGTTGATTGGTAGATTAAGATGCGGTCCATTTCGCGTATTTTTATTTCGCAATTATTCATGAAAAATGGTATTCGACACAACCCCATGGATTCTCAATGGAGTTGTGTCGTTTTACTGCGGAGTTCCTATAGCCATCTTCCAGCATCAACATCAGACCCTGGTTACCATATAGGATCAAAGTACTCGGCAATACGAATCAAATAAGTCCAAACTCGATGGGGTGTTGTCGTTTTATTGCGGAGTTCCTATGGCCACCTTCCAGCTCCTGCATCAGATCAGCTCCATGTCATCATAATATTGCATTGTCACGCGGTAATTTTACATATATGCATGCAAAATTTCAGCCTAATCGGAAACCGGGATGTGGTAAAATCTACATACATACAGTGCCAGCTAAATAAAAGCTTCTAAAAATAAAAGTTGATCAAACACATCCCTGTATTTACTATACCTATTAACATTTTACAAAATTAACTTGTACGGTATTTTACTAGGCGGCCGCACCGATTGCGCGACCGAGTCCGCTTGTGTGCGTGAGCGACGCACACTAACAGACACTAGAGAAATTTACCGAAACTAGCTCAGGCTCGCGCGGATGGTGGGCCCTTAACCATGCCGTTAAAGCTTAGGGTAGTTTGATACAGATCAGATTCCAAATTTCGTTCAATTCATCATTATTTACATTTGTGGCTAATCTTTCTCAAGGCTCATTCTTTAAGTCGAGGCCTCCACTATGATACAATTGAATAAAAAAACGCATGGTGTGTACATTATTACTTCATTAGCCGTATTTAAGCATAAGTTTATTTGGTAGTTACCTTATTTAACTCCTGGCTGGTGTCCTTGTATTTCCGTTTGTACCTGTGCACCTCGCCTTTCAGTTGCTGATTGTGATTCTGCAGGGAGGTTATAAGGTGCCTCATCTCCCTATTAATGGGGCCAGTCTGTTCGTTCGCCGCCAAGTTTTGCTCAAACTCTATACGCAGCATCTCATACTCCTTACGTAATTGTCCCAATACATCTTCCAGTTGGATCATTTCTGCTCGGAGTGCTTTCTGTCTACCCAGTTCTTCACTCTAGAAAATAATCAATGCAAAAAAACATGATAGATAGACCTTACAAAAAGACTTATTAGTCAACTGGCGAGTGCGAAACTCGCGAGCGCGCGCCAGTTGGCGCCTTCCTATTTTATCATTAGATTCGGTGAACCGACTAGCTACTCAGATTTCGATATAGAGGTGCGGAATGAAACGAGGGGAACGCAGCTGATAAGTTGATAGCGCATGACATGAGACAGGCTATGTCTGACGTCGCCGGTGTCGCCGGCGCGCAAACCTTTGCTGTCATGTCGGGACAAACTATAATTAGTTCCATCCAAATCTGCATACATGACATAGCTTGTATCATACGAGAATATAATAAATTATTACTATGGTAGTAAAATCGTATGCAGCATATTCTCGACCCATCTACCGCAGAGTCTCAAGACGAAAGTCTTCAATTCGTGTGTATTGCCAGATGACGTACGGAACTAAGACGTGGCCGCTTACAATGGGTCTCATAAGAAGGCTCAAAGTCAATCAAAGGGCAATGGAGAGGGCTATGCTCGGGGTTTCTCTACATAATCACAACAGAAATGATGAGATCCGCAGAAGAACTACAGTTACCGACATAGCCCAAAGAATTGCAAACCTTAACTGGCAGTGGGCAGGACACATCGCTCGAAGGACTGACGGCCGTTGGGGCGGAAAGGTCCTCGAGTGGCGGCCGCGTACCGGCAGACGCAGTGTTGGTAGGCCCCCCACAAGGTGGACCGACGATCTGGTGAAGGTCGCGGGAAGCCGCTGGACGCGGGAGGCGCAGGACCGATCGGTATGGACATCATTGGGGGAGGCCTATGTCCAACAGTGGGCGTCTCTTGGCTGAAACGAAACTGAGTGTTTGTGTTTTGTTTTCTGGGTTTGAATTGAATTTTAATATGTTTACGATTTTTCAAAATATGTACAATCGCATTTAGTTTTCGATTTTCGGAGCAAAACGTTGCTCTGCCCAGATTAGCATGCTTAGGCGTGCTTTGGTTATTATAATAAAAATTAGGCATTTAGGGCTGCCGCCTGTGGAACTATGGAAATAAAATAGTTAACCGAGGTTATGTTTGAAAACGAGTAAATCTTACTCGGGTTAATGTGAATATCACCTGATAGCGTTCGAGAACCACCCGAGTGAAACCGAGGGTAACCGACCTATTACTCTGCTCGTATTTTTGAACGCTTTCGTAAAAGTAAGTGTTTAAATTTACTAAAACATTTTTGTAGCTGACTGTCCATAAATATGTCAGATTTCACCATCAAGCGAGTTTACGACAAATAAAATAGGTAAAATCGGAAGGTGCCAACTGGCGCGCTCGCGAGTTTTGCACTCACCAGTTGACGAATAACTCTACAAAAATAGTTATAGTTTATAAATTTTCATAAAATAGCGAGTTAGCAGCCAGATATTGTGCCAGTGACTAAAACGAATTATAACAAGCCACTAATACCATTGTTGACAACAATTGTAGCTATTTTAATAAGCTATCAGATTCGGATAAGAAACAATTGATAACTAATCAATATTTATTAAAAGGTCACCTCCATCATCTCGATCTGACGCATGTGCAAGTTCTTAGCGTTTTGCAATTGAAGTCTCGTCTCGTCGAGTGCCGTCTTCATCTGCATGGACTCATTGTACAACACTGAGAACTGGCTCTGCAGGCACTTGTACTCCGTCGTCTCCACGATCACCGATTCGGGTAATTGGCGGATCTGCAGTATAATGTATAAATATTGTATTTTGATTATATGGTATTTTGATGAAGTAGTCAATTTCAAATTGGTACAAATAGAATAGTAAAAAAATAAAAAGCCAATAGAGGATGGTATATGTAAGCATAATCACTTGAAACTCTGTCCCAATATTAGCTAAAAAAGATGGTTCCTTATAAGTTTGACCTGTCTGTCTGTGTGTCTCTCTGTGTGTGTGTCTGTGTGTGGCACCATAGCTCCTGAATTAATGAACCGATTTGAGTGCGGTTTTTTAATCGAAAGCCTTGTTCATCGCGGTGGTTCTTAGGTATGTTTTATGAAAATCGGATTAGCAGTTCAAGAGCTACAAGCACTTGGCCAAGACGAGGTAGCTATTTTTTATTAGCTGCGTTTTGGATCAATTGCTATCTATCAGAATTAATTAAAAATTTGAAAAGAACGAAATAAAAAATAAAATTAAAAACCTTGAAAAACTGTCTAAAAAGTATAAAAATATTTTTTTGTAGCTTCCTTTTATGGCTTGATTAAAATTACCTATTAATATTTTTAAGGTGAGAATGAAAAGTTGAGAACCTCTTACTAACTAATAATACATATCAGTTAGTAAGAGGTTCTAAATAAAACTTATTCAGAACCACTTACACGCCCTTAGCTCGAAAACTCACCGTCAAATATTTTCAAACGCTCACCGTTAGTTTTATGTCGCTTTTTAACTAGTCAATTTACATCCTTTTTAACTATCCGTCCGTATGTCACAGCCACTTTTCTCCGAAACTATAAGAACTACACTGTTGAAACTTGGTAAGTAGATGTATTCAGTGAACCGCATTAAGATTTTTACACAAAAATAGAAAAAAGCAATAAATTTTGGGGGTTCCCCATACATAGAACTGAAACTCAAATTTCTTTTCATCAAACCCATACGTGTGGAGTATCTATGGATAGGTCTTCAAAAATCATATTGAGGTTTCTAATATAATGTTTTTCTTAACTGAATAGTTTGCGCGAGAGTCACGTCCAAAGTGGTAAAATGTGTGTGCCCCCCCCCCCCCCCCGTAACTTCTAAAATAAGAGAACGATAAAACTGAAAAAAAAATATATGATGTACACTACCATGCAAACTTCCACCGAAAATTGGTTTGAACGCGATCCAGTAAGTAGTTCTTTCTAATACGTCATAAATCCCACGGAACCCTACAAGGGCGAGTCCGACTCGCGCTTGGCCGGTTTCTTCAATGCCGGCTCGCGGAAAACATGGGGTCTATCGCCGAAGATTACACTATGGCTATATATCTCCGTTATACGACCAATTGTGACATATGGTGCAATAGTATGGTGGCCCAGGACCGAACTTAATACCGTCATTAGAAAATTGCAATCTTTCCAGAGGCTAGCCTGCTCGGCAGTTACTGGATGTATGCAGACTACTCCAACCGCCGCAATAGAGGTGATACTGGGACTGCCCCCTCTTGATTTACACATTCAACAAGAGGCGTCTATGGCAGCTATCAGATTAAAACACTTAGGAATGTGGCACTACCAAAAGGGTCATCACACCATGTTATGGAACAGGATGATCGACTATCAGCCCCTCGTAGCGGCACCATATGATAGGATCCCCAAAAGACATGTATTTGACAGGAAGTACAATATACAGCTCTCAGAGCACAAACGAGATCAATCTGGAATTGATGAAGTCCGCATATACACGGACGGCTCAAAAACCGAAAGGGGTACAGGCGCAGGGGTATTCTCGATGGATCTCAACATTAACATATCATTAGCACTGGGTGATGGAAACTCAATATTTCAATGTGAGACTGTCGCCATCACCCATACTGCCAACGCAGTCATGAGAAGAACCATTAAGAATTACAACATTTGAATTCTTACGGACAGCATGGCTGTACTACTAACACCATTACATCCCATCTTATAAACGAATGCCATGAAGCAATAGAGCATATGGCGTCACAAAACAGAGTTACGCTTCAATGGATTAAAGGACACAGTGGGTCGTTGGGAAATGATGCTGCGGACGAGCTGGTTAAAAGGGGTTCAGAAAGCATAGTGGCTGGTCCTGTGCCACAGCTGCCGATTCGTTTTAGTCAGCTGAAAACCTGGACACGGCAATACACCCAAAACAAACATAATGCCCGTTGGGCAAATACCTCAAAATGTAGACAGTCTAAGGAAGCGATATCTGCACTAACACCGCGACTGACCTACAGACTGCTCTACCTAAACCGACCGGAACTAAGAATAGTGGTAGGCTCTCTAACAGGACACAACACACTGAACAAACATCTACACTTATTAGGCGCAACCGACAGTCCCCTGTGCAGAGGACGTCTGGGCGCTCAAGAATCAGCTGCCCATGTAATCCTGGAATGCATGGGAGTAGCCACACAACGGGCGGAAATCCTTGGTAACCCAAGGTCACTCCTTGAAGCCTGTGAAAGTCCCAGGAAACTTCTGTGCTTCTGGAAGGAGTTGGGCTGGTTAGAATAACTGGCCATCCCACACGCATAATGGACCAAATATGAGTTTAAATGCGGAAAAGGGAGCCCACTACAATACAATACATGCCGGCTCGCGTACTCACGTCCATCTTGAGCTTCTCCACCTCCTTGAGCGCGTCGCAGTGGTGCCGGTGCAGCCGGTCCAGCTCGGCGAGCCGATTGTTGGCCAGCTCCCGCTGCTCCTCCAGCTCAGCGGTCACGTCCTCGAGGCGCGCGTTGGCCACGGTGGGCGCCGGCGCGGCGACCGCGCTGGCGCCGCTCGCGTGGTAGCTCTTCAGCTTCTCGATCGCCTCGGCCAAGTGGTTCTCCAACTTGTCGTTGCGAGACCGCACCTGGGCGATGGAGATGTGAGCTTTTTTTAATAATGCATATTCCTATATAATAATAGCTTCCTACCTTGAAAACTGCGAAAAGTCCCATATAAGATTCCCCCCCCCCCCTATTTTAAAAAAAAATGATGCACGATTTTTTGTTAGTCACAAATAGTCCGCATACCAATTTTTAGCTTTCTACCTTGAAAATTGCGGAATGCTCCATACAAACTTCCACCCCCCATTATAGGGAAGTGGGGGGTTAGAAAGAGACAAAAAGTAGCCTATGTCACTCTCCATCCCTTCAACTATCTCCACTTAAAAAATCACGTCAATTCGTCGCTCCGTTTTGCCGTGAAAGGTAGACAAACAAACAGACCAGGGTTCGAGGATATACAGGGTCATTTTTAATGAACCAACAACCTCCCAGGGGCTGATTCTAGTGCTCAGATGCAACAACTTATTGTATGGGACCAACATCGATATCTCAAAAAAAAACACTTCTCCATACAAACTAGGTTAGCTGATTGAGACTTTAGTATGGGAAAGTGGATTTTTTTTTTTTGCGATTTCGATGTTGGTCCCATACAAAAAGTTGTTGCATCTGAGCACTAGAATCAGCCTCTGGGAGGTTGTTGGTCCATTAAAAATGACCCTGTATATTAATGGATATACAACGTGTCCCAAAATTTAACGATAAGCGAGCACCAGTAGGTAGGCCTGCTCATGACTCCTCGAGAAAAAAATAGAAAAAAAATATTTCTCAATTTTGTTTGAATGTACAAAAAAAAATTGAAATCCTTTTAAATTTGACACCTCTTAAGATATTTTTAAAAATTTTTCAAATATTTCTGATTTTTTTTTGTATCAGCAACATAAGCAGCACGGCTATCCACCACAAGCCTTAAAAATCCATGAATGCTTGTAATTTTTACACAAAAATCAATCATAATTATTGTTTTTCTAAAACTTAGGAAAGATTTTTATTTTCAGTCTCATCGTGGTGTAAAAAAAAGTATGGACACTACTACGGCAAGTTTTTGAAAAAGTTTACGCATCTAATCAAGATTCCAAAATGGTATAATACTCTAGGAAAACTAGCCACAAAAAAATATGCGTACTATTTTGAAAGAGAACCAAATTTCATAAAATATTGTTGTTGACAGTAATCACTTTTACTATTTGCACAAATTAGGTTTATTGTTGCAAATTCTTGGAATTGGAATGGAACTTGTGCGGAGTCAATAAAATTTAGAAGTTAGAGATAGATAGATAGAGATTATACGCTAGAGAGAGAGAAAGAGTTAGAAGATCGTTGTTAAATAACAGTAGAGCAGGCAGAGAAATTGCTGTTCTCAGCAAGTCAGTACGCTCCACTCCTTTGTTTACTGTGCACCGCTCTGTATTCAATTTACGTGGTTCTCGTACTATAGTCTAATCAATCAAGATAAGAAGGTTCCCCTGACAGCTCGAACTTTTCCGTTTCATGCATACTAGATTCCGTGATTAAAAATATTATGTTTTAAAAATATTGCAATATCCTTCGGTTATTTTTATCAACAATGAAACAATTAATTCCATATTAAATAGAAACAAGAATATTAGTCTCGTTAAATAAAATTGTAATTATGAAAAATATTTGTTTAAAGTTAACAAATAAAATATTTGTGTAAGAGCCATAGCGCACTAGCGACTTTTTGTCGCCCGATAGTTTGATTGATTAGAAATCACATAGTCATTTTCGGCGATTTTTAATCGCTAAATGCGTGCACTTCAATATAGCTCTATACTCCTTCAATATTCCTTGAACGATCAAACTATCGTCCAACTAAAAGTCGCCAGTGCGCTCTGGCTCTAAAGTATAAGTTCCGATTCACGACTCAAATAAATACTTTGTTACGGTTGGGGTAGTGAGAAGAAAAAAAAACTACCCCTCGGTAAACAAAATTTATTGGGCGTGGTCCATAATGCCGGTTGCATAAAAAAAATGTGCTACTAGTATAACCACTTTCCAAATCCGGCGATAGTTAAGTTTTATTACTCTCCTGGGTCTCCTGGGTGAATCTTGGCTGCCGAAGGAGTAGAACTCGGGACTCTGCTTTGTGTAGGGCATATGCGATATTATTCGCTGGAGCCAAGAAGGCAGCGTCACACAATCGCAAGCACGAACTTTGGACCCAATACGTGGGTTAAGCTGATGTCACTCAGAAGAGTGAGCGTGTGTCTCCCAACAAATCAATTAGCGTGTGTCGCGACTTCGCGAGGGCCCGATGTGTCGGCAAAATGGATTAGCGCGGGGGGGGACGAGGAACTCCCGACCGGTCCCGTAATTATTCCCCCAAAAATATTCCCCACAAATATTTCATAAGAATTATAAATAATTATATTTAACTAGACTGATATTAATCATTTGGTTCGTTTCGACAGGTTTTTTTTCACCGCTCGCGCGCCGTGTGAATTGTTACATACATACTATTTGTGTTTATATTTTACTTCTATTTTATATCTGTAACCGAAACTATCGGATAATCCGAAATAATTACATATCCGTAACCGTATCCGAAACCGATATAATTTTATTCCTATATCCGTATCCGTATCCAGATATCATATCCGTAACATCCCTGCGTCAGACCACGCCCCGCTCCATTCATTCACCAATAGTAAAGCATAAAGCAGACTGACACCAAGAGCGATTTCAATGAAACCAGATGTCTGTCTATGATTGGCCGTAGTAAATCGTAGTAAAAATACGTAGCAAATCAGGGAACGCTTTCAAACGAATATTTCTACAAAGTGGTAAGGCACGAGAAACCTCGATAGTCCCTGCGTTCCAGATAAAGCACTGCTACTTTCTGAGGCTAACATCTGATGTTAGCCTCGTTTTGCGTTTCTTTTAAGAAATGTTGACATTTTTAGCCGCGCTAATTGTTACAAATGAAACGCAAGGTACTGATTTTTCGTGCTGAATTTTGACATCTCACTTAATTAGTCCAGCCACTTAAAATTTTTTATAATATAAATCAGAATTGGCTAATACTACAAATATCTTTCAATAATTTTTTTAAATCCGCTGAAAATCCTTTTTGATTTATGAAAAAAAGATTCCAAATGTCAAATTTGAAAGCTGTCAAAAAGTGGTATCAGAGGACCCATCTATTAGCATGGGTATTTGATGCTAGCATTTCGTGTTAAAAATGCTTAAATGAAACGCATGACAACCAGCAAGAAAAACTAGCATCACCGGCTAATGGAACGCAGAGATGCTAAAAATGTTGGTATTTATGGCTAAAAATGCTTATCTGGAACGGGCCGAGTACCAATAAACAAAAAAAAATTCTAAGTGTAGGTATGACCATTGACTGATTAGAATTTATAAAAAGGTTTTGTTTTTGAGTTGATTTTTTGGTATATAAGATTTTATGTTTTGGTTTCATTTGTCTGATTTTAAGTACCTAAATAAATAAAAATCTGATTTTTCTCAAACATGCTCGGAAATGTAGTAAAAAGAAGACACAAAGTTTGTAATTCTTGGCTCATGCATTACTTTACTGCTGCTCCAATGTTTTTTAATTTATCTATAACTTGAATTATGTAAATTGTCATACAGCCAATTGCTACCACATTATAAAAAATGCACTCTTCGAGCATATACAACGTGTCTCATATCTCCCCATAAAAATTATAATATAATATAATATTTAATAAAATTATAATTATCAAAAGTGCCAACCTAAAACTTTTCTAAAACTGAATTTTCATAAATTTGACAATTAAATTCTATTGATATAACAAGTTATTAAGGCGACGCCTTGATAAACTATTACTTTGAAATCGGGTGCCGCGCTCCGCTCGCACCCCGGTAAAGATACGCGATGCGACCGACTGGCGCGCGGCAGCCCGCGCCGCCTTAATGCGAATCGCGCGCTTCGCGGGAACATAGACCGCACATGACAACATGTACCGTCATAACTCAAAATTTGATATTTTGGGTAAAGGCTGTTTGAATTTTCAAAAATTTGTAAAAAATAACTTTAAAACTTATTTTAATGATTCAAGTAGAAAAAAATGTGTAAAAAATGATTTTGTTAGTTAAATAATAAAAATAGTAAATATCTTGATTTTAGTCTTTCTTTTTTCGCGATTAAAAAAAGTTCGTAGTTATGACTCTATATCCTGTGCTTTAATAAAAAAATCGGTTTAGGTCTTTATTTCCTTCTACAACCTTTGTTAATTTGGGGATTGGAGTCGCTCACGTCCGTAGGTTTTACCCTCGAGACCCTACACGTGATCCCGGGTGGTGCTAATCGAGTGACCAACTTCTGGTGGTAGGGCTTGAAAAACCCGACTGGCTAGCGACCACCGTGCGCATGACGTAAAACCCGTCAAGTGGGCATTTTGTGTCCGCGTTTCGGGATCAGTCATCGCACAGCCAGAGCTTGAGGGGTCGTTGCTGCGATTCGTGTGGTTTGTGTGGGCTTCCGTCGACCCAGTGCCAGGTTGACTGCGTTGACCCTCCGCCCAGGAAGACCCGAAGAAACGGCTGTTCCGCTTGCCGCCCGTGGTACAGTACAGGGGCCCAAGCGGACATAACCAGTCCGTGAGGCTGCCCCACCATGCCACGCATAATCTCGGGGGGGTGGTCCGTCGTGCCGGTTGGTGACCGGACGGTGGGTCCCGGCGACCACTTCCGGGGGGGTTCGGGGGCCCTTTCGTGCGGAGAGTCAGCGCAAATCAGCTGTCGGCTGTTCCCTGGCGAAACAGGCCTACACACATTAACTATGCTAATCGCTGCAACGACACCTCAATTTCACACCTCTCACTCCAACAAACATGTCAGCGCACAATATTAGGACTGGTCGTACAGCGGTGCACTATCCCACCAAAACACCACTATTCGAGGTGGGGCTCGCTAACATTCGCGGGCTCCATTCTAACCTCTTGGCTGTCCACCACCATCTCGAGACAGCCCGTCCAGCAATGCTGTTTTTGACAGAGACGCAAATTATCTGCCCGGCCGATACAAGCTACCTTAATTACCCCGGCTACGCTCTTGAGGAGTCCTTCAAGGCAAAGGCAGGTGTTTGCTTGTTCGTCCGGGCGGACGTTTGTTGTCGTCTCCTGCGCTGTTTGGAGGAACCTTCGTTTTCCCTCCTTGTGGTACACGTCGATTTTGGCACTCATTGCAGTGTCTACGTGTGCGTCTATCGTTCCCACCGTGGTGACTTGGAGACAACTCGACTTTTTGAACACCTAAGTCGGGTGGCAGATGACGCGCAGGAGCAATTTCCTTCCGCCGAGCTGGTGTTTTTAGGGGACTTCAATGCTCACCACGAGTTGTGGTTAAGTTCCTCTAAAACTGACCATGCGGGTAGGACTGCCCGCGCATTCGCTCTCACGCACGACCTGACACAATTGGTTACCCAGCACACCAGGGTACCAGATATTATCGGTCAAGCGCCCTCTTTGTTGGACCTTCTGCTGACAAATCGCCCCGACGGATATCAGGTGGTGATTCGAGCTCCACTAGGATCTTTAGATCACTGCCTGGTATCCGTCTCAGTGCCTCAGGAGTCGCGACCGTCGCCTGTGGTTGCAGCACGCCGTCTGTGGCACTATGCGTCAGCAGATTGGGACGGTATGCGGGATTATTACGCGTCTGTCCCTTGGTGACAGCGCTGTTTCAGTGGGATGGATCCGAACTCCTGCGCTACCTCTGTTGCTGTCGAGATCAGACTAGGAATATTCCACATTCCAATCTCGTCAGTAGAGGGAGACGTAACCTCTGGTTCAACCGCGAGTGTGCCTCTGCTGTTGAAAACAAACAGCTAGCTTACCGCGCTTGGATCAGAGGTCGAGCTTCTAGGGATCCCAATACTAACCTACTGAAAACAGCCTATAATAATGCCACCAAGTTGTGTAAGAGGGCTTACATTAGAGCGGATGCTCAGCGCATTGCACAAGTGGGTCAGGAACTGCTAGCGCACCCTACGGGTAGCCGTTCTTTCTGGCGCCTGGCCAAAGCTGTGCAATCAAACTTCTGCCAACCCTCGCTGCCACCGCTGAGACATGCCGATGGCTCACTTGCTCATCAGCCGCAGGAGAAAGCCGACCTCCTGGCAAAACTCTTCGCGGCCCATACCCGTATCGATGACTGTGGTGCACAACCTCCGACACTGTCCCATTGTGGCAGCACTATGCCCGATATCCGCATCAGACAGCGAGATGTGCGGGCGGAGCTACAGTCGATTGATATTCGAAAAGCAAGTGGACCAGACGGCATTCCTGCGATTGTACTTAAGAAGTGTGCAGCGGAGTTGACTCCGGTCCTGACGCGTCTATACCGTCTGTCGTTCTCTGCTGGTTGTGTGCCGAAATCTTGGAAAGAGGCCAATGTCCAGCCGGTTCCCAAAAAGGGAGATCGTTCTGATCCGGCTAACTATCGCCCTATAGCCGTCACTTCCATTTTGTGTAAAATCATGGAGAGGATCCTTAACACCCAGCTGATCCGTTACCTGGAAGGTCACTCGTTGCTTAATGACCGTCAGTATGGGTTTCGTCCTAAACGGTCAACAGGTGACCTTCTAGCGTTCCTTTTGCACAAATGGGGTGAATCTATCGATAAGCGCGGCGAGTCTGTGGCTATTAGTCTCGACATCGCCAAAGCTTTTGATAGAGTCTGGCACAAGGCTCTCCTTTCCAAGCTTCCGGCATACGGATTGCCCGCTCAGTTCTGTACGTGGATTGCCAGCTTCCTCCACGAGCGTAGAATTCGCGTTGTCGTTGACGGCTGCGCTTCGCGGTTCGTGGCAGTGAATGCTGGTGTTCCACAAGGCTCCGTTCTATCCCCAACATTGTTTCTTCTGCATATCAATGACATGCTTTCCTTGGGAAGTATACATTGCTATGCAGACGACAGTACAGTGCATGGGGGATATCACGGAAGCTCAGGGGCTGCTCGTGGCAATATTGATAGGGAGAGGCAGAATCTTATTATTGAGCTCAACAAGACGCTGGACCTCATCTCCGAATGGGGTTCCAACAATCTTGTCGAGTTCAATGCTAAGAAAACACAGGTGTGCGCGTTCTCGGCGAAAAGGTCACCTTTCCTCCCCCCTCCTTCTCTTCAGGGCACAACCCTTCACACACAGAGTAACATCACCTTGCTCGGAATGAACATTCGCTGCGATCTGAACCCCAGAGACTACATCGAATCCGTTATCAACTGCTGCCTCACGGAAACTCGGTGTCCTAAACAAGGTGCGTAGGTATTTTGCGCCGGACCAACTATGCCTGTTGTATAAAACTCAGGTTAGGTCTTGCGTGGAATATTGCTCGCACCTTTGGGACGGCTCCGCTCAGTACCTTCTCGATGCTCTGGACAGATTGCAGTGTCACGCTATTCGAATAATTGGCGATGTAGAGGCAACTAACACCCTCGAGCCTCTACAACTTCGTCGTGACATCGCCTCTCTTAGCGCCTTTTACCGAATGTTCCATGGGGAATGCTCTGAGGAGCTCTTTAACCTTATCCCTCCCTCTCCATTCCTTAACAGAAACACGCGTAAGGGCCTTCGGAGTCATCCTTACACTGTATCTTCCTTTTCACACTGTACCAAGAAATTCCAAGATTCCTTCTTCTGTCGTTCATCCCACACTTGGAATTCTCTACCTGCGCACGTGTTTCCTTCATCCTACAACATGGGTTCCTTCAAAAGAGGTGTGAAAAAGCATCTTTTAGGCCGGCAAGGGGCGGGCAGGTAGGATAGTGGATGTCGTCCCTACTCTATCTGTCAACTCATTTGGGCCTCTTTCACCGCTTAACATCAGGTGGGAGGAGGTCATTTGCCGGGCCTTACATAAAAAAAAAATTAATCCTGTAAATTATCGCTGTATTAAATAAATATACGACTGTATTGTGTCTCTCTTTATTTTCAGCTATTTGATATTGTGTTATCTCAGTCAAATTGTAGTTATTACAAAAGAATGGAATATTTTGCTGTTATATTAAAAAAAAAAAAAAAAAATACTACCACAAATGACCATAAAAATTTTAATGGAAAATTGAGAAAAGGGTCTTTATTATAAACTAGCTTTCGGCTCGCGGCTTCGCCCGCGTTATTATTGTTTTCCCGTGGGAAATTTATAATTTCCCGTAGGGAAAATAATTTTGTAATATAGAAGATTGTTATTTATACAGGGTAATTTTTAATGCATCAACAACCTCCCAATCGCAAAAAAAAACACTTTCCCATACTATAAGTAAGTGTCGATATATGTCTCGATCAGCTAACCTAATTTGTATGGGAAAGTGGATTTTTTTTGCGATTTCGATATTGGTCCCATACAAAAAGTTGCTGCATCTGAGCACTAGAATCAGCCTCTGGAAGGTTGTTAATGCATTAAAATTACCCTGTATAAATTGATTGAAGTATAGATTGCTCAGATAATAAATTTTATAGAAATTGGAGCAGATTTTCAATATTTTCCATAGAAACTTTCAACTCCTATGTTGCACCCTAAGGGGGTGAATTCCAATAAACCATGAAACACGTGTCCAATGAAATGTTTTTAAGAGCATGAATCTCGAGTTTTATCAAAATCATTAGTGACACTCCGATTTTCAGACGAATATGTCTGTGGAAACGAGCGCAATTATCTTTTTCATGAAAATGATTACAACCGAGCAGACGGGAAGTTATTTGGCATGTACTTAAATATTGAGAAGTACAACTATTATATAGATAATGTATTTGGTCACATGATTGGTCAGTTAAAGGCACGATAGTATGATTTTCAGTTATCTGTGAAATGTTCAGTTATCTATTTTTTTAGTATTAGTTTACAAAATACGTATAAAAATAAAATGTAAAAGAATCGTAACAAAAATAATACATTGAAGAAGGAATCTTTGTAAAGTCAATATTGTCATAACACAAAATCTTTGATTGCTATACAGTAAATATAGTCATATCGCAAAATGTGTCTTTACGGACTTTCTCACTTCGACAGTTTTGTAACTTCAGGGGCACACTAACTAAGAAAGGACTCTATTACATGGCGCGGGTGGAAAAAAAACCGCTCCCGAAGTCCCGACTGCGCAGTAACTGGGAAGGAACATTGTTGCCTTGCACTAAAGAGTGAGTGCGGTGGAGGAAAAAGGTATTTCTTTCTTCAGTTCTTTTACAAAAGTTATCTTTTTACATTAGCGCCTTTATAGTATGTAGATAAAAAATATTTTCTTTCGTAGGTAATCAAAAGTCAATTTCTCTATTTTTTAAGTTAGGACAGATGTCGAGTGCGAGACATCATAGAGTGCCCTTTTTTGTAGGAATGTCCAATTTCATATATTATAATGTAGATTCATATTTTAGGATTTATAATAGTGTAAAAATTCCGTATTAATTAAGATTGTTAGGTATGAGTAGGTACAGTCAGCAACGAAAGTCCATGAACACATCCAAATTTTCAAAACACCTGCATACTATAAATGTTCATATGTAACTGAACAGGCTGTTGGACAAATCCCTGTAGACATTTGGGAATACCAAAAGTCGATGTACATTATTTTTACAAAAGTTGCTGAACATGTTTAAGTACATAATTAGCCTGATCTGTAAAATATCAAAATTTGCTGAACAATTCTGACTACATAAATCCACTGATATGTATACTACTCAAAACTTGCTGGACATATTTAATTACATAATTAGCCTGATCTGTAAAATAACAAAATTTGCTGAACATGACTGACTATATAAATCCGCTGATATGTGTATAAATTTTGTCGCCGGACCGGGGTCCAAAAGAAACGTTCTGAGAAACTTAAACAGGAGGTCGAGTTAATGTTTATAAGTATTTCTGTTTTTTTCTATAGAACAAAAAAAAGGGACTGCTGAGACCACCTACCACCAGGCAGTATACTGGAGAAGGAAACATCATTTTCTGGGAGACCTCATCCATCCGAGCGGGTGCTGATAGAATATGAATTTGTAGAGGAAACATCCGTAGAGACCATACGGAAGCACACAATCCAAGACCCACAAACGTACACAGATGGCAGTAAAATTGATGAGGGGGTTGGAGCCGCCGTCTCGTGGTGGGTAGAGAGAAAAGAAACCGCCAGTTACACATTTAGTCTCGATCCCGCCTGTACGGTCTTCTAGTCTGAACTGTATGCTCTGCATAGGGCGATAGAGATGGTCCGGAGAGAGGGTGTCACCTCAGCGACAATACTGAGTGACTTCAAAATTCAAATTCTTTATTTACTGTAAATAGGGTTACATTTCACAATTTTGTGGGTGTTAATTAAAGTTAGCGAGCTTACTGCCTATTTAGCTATTAGTTTATAGCATGCAAATGTCAATATTTTATTTTATGTACAATTTTTATCAATTAACGTTATACATGTCTACGATTCATTACAATTCTATGTCAGGTATTATTTATTTTCAATCATTCATCAATAATATTCAATATATTCTACAGGAAATATTATATTTAAATATACACATAATGTTAAGCCTTATGTTTGAAAAAATCTTTAATTGAATAAAAACTCTGTTCAATTAGCCATTTCCTCAAAACAATTTTAAACCTGCTGAAGGGTAGCAGCTTTATTGCTTCCGGTATTTTATTATAGATTTTGATGGCCATTGCATAACCATTCTTATTGAATCGTCTAGTTTTTGGAATTATATTTAAAATAAGCCTGTCCAAGCTTCTCAAATTTCTGCTGGTAGTATCTTTTGCTATCTGATAGAGGTGACTGTTCTGTTTCACAAACTTACCTATTTCAAAAATATACAAGCACGGAAATGTTAAAATATTCAGTGACTTGAAGAAAGGCTTACATGAAACATCTGGCGCTAAATTACAGATGGCTCTAATGCACCTTTTTTGTGCAATAAATACTCTATGATTATCTGTACCATTACCCCATATTATAAGCCCATATCTAAGGACAGATTCGATATATGCAAAATAGGCTGTAATAGCCGTCTGTTTGTTTGCTATTTTAGTAAGTCTGTATAAAGCAAACACAAATCTATTTATTTTATCAACTACTTTTTCAATTTGGTCTTTCCAGGAGAATTTCGTGTCTATAACCAGACCTAAGAATTCGGCCTTCGGAGACCACTGAATATGTTGTCCGATAATGTCGATATTCGGAAGAGAGTTTTTAAAGCTATTAAAATTTATTATATTCGTCTTAGTTAAATTTATTTTTAAATTATTATCATTAAGCCACTCTATTATATATGTCAATGTATTAATAATATCATTTTTATGTTGTTGTATTGTATAATCCTTATCAGTAGAGACTAGCACTGCAATATCATCCGCGAATAATGTAAATTTGTTATCAGAATTATTAGTTATGTCATTTATGTACAGAAGAAACAACAGTGGCCCGATTACGCTGCCTTGTGGTACTCCAGTGTTTTTGTGTTCTAAACTGGATCTATATGTCTGAATATTGTGTTGAGCATCTATTTGTTCTATTTCAACACATTGTTGTCGTTTTTCTATGTATGATTTCAACCAATTGTGTGCCTGACCTCTTATACCGTTCAGTTCCAGTTTATGTAACAGTTTTGAGTGTAAGACCCGGTCAAATGCTTTTGACATATCGACAAATATTACTGATGTGTATTTATGTTCATTTGCATTGTGTAGGATTTCATTTACTAGATTATAAATTGCTTGGGCTGTTGACTTTTTCCTCTGAAAACCATATTGGTCTTGGTTTATAATATTGTGTTTTAGAAAAAACGATGATAATTGATCATACATTACTCTTTCAAATATTTTCGAAAAAACTGAAATTAATGCCACCGGCCTATAGTTATCAATTTCAGCAGTGTTACCCTTCTTATGTAATGGTTTGACAATGGATATTTTTAATTTTTCTGGAAATGCTCCAGTTTCCAATAATAAATTAACTAAATAAGTTAATATTGGAACTAGTTCCGCTGTGCATGATTTTATAATTTTCGTACTAATATCATCAAATCCTTCCGATTTAGTATTTTTCAAAGTTAAAATAATTTTTTCAATCTGTTTTTCATTAACAGGGCTCAGGAAAATAGAGTTACAAAAGTTTGTACTTTTACATGTGTTATTAAATGTTACAGTATTATTTATGTCAATAAAGTATCTATTAAAAGTCGAAGCTATATCTACCGGCGACTGAGAAACTTTTCCGTCAGGTCGTATACTGTTAATATATTTTCTTGTATTTGAACCGGTTGTCTCTTTTTTAATGATTGTCCATGTTGCTTTGCCTATATTCTTGCTATTTGTAATGTACATTTTATTGGTGTTTCTTTTCGCGTCATTAATGCATTTTTAAGTAGTTTGTTGTATTTAAGATATCTGTCTCTATTGAATTTTGTTTTATTTTTATAATATTTGTAACGTAACAATCTCTTTGTTGCACAACTTTTTTTTAATCCTCTTGTGATCCATTGAGGCTTATTAGTTAAAGATTTCCTTATTTTTATTTCCGGAAAGCAAAGATTATATAGTAAACAAAATCTATCGTGGAATTCATTGAAAGCTGCATTGATCTCTGAGAGTTCGTGGATATCTCTGAATGGCATACACTCAAGATGACGCTTGAATAATTTTAAATATTTCTCTGAGTAGTTTTTCCTTTTGAAAACAACAACTGTGTGTCTTTGTATTTTATTTAGATCAGATCCTCATTGGAGATCATCACGAACCACAAAGCAGGTCATCAGCTAGTACAGAGGATACATGAAGACATCAGAAGTATCAGAAGGAACGGTGGAGAGGTCAAACTGTTCTGGCTGAGAGCAAACGTAGGCACAGCGGGAAACGAAAGAGCAGATGAATTAGCCAAAAAAGCGGCGCGGGTGGTAGACGGAACGCGGGACTACTGTGAGATCCCCGTGTCGTTCGTGAAGAATAAGATAAGGGAGGAGACGATCCGAAAATGGCAGGATAGGTACGTTACCTCCTCTACAGGAGGAGTGACCAAATGGTTCTTTCCAGATCAGGCGAAAGCCTATAGCTGGGTCAGAAAAGAAAAACCATCACCTCGTCTGATACAAGTCTTCACGGGGCACGGGGGGTTCGCAGAATATCTGTACCGATTCAAACTCAAGGACAATCCATATTGTGAATGTGACCCCGGGGAGATTGAATCGGTATGGCACGTGATCCTGGACTGTCCCAGATTTGCCAGTGCCTGCCATGACTTAGAACATAGACTAGGCAAAATAGTGATAAGAAAAGAGAATATCCATGCGCTACTGATGGATAAAAAGGCAAAACCACCCTTAGTGAAGTTTATAGAAATAGCAGCCGATCTGGCGACACAGCGTAACAAGAACTGTACTCCACCAGCGCAGGGGGGTGATGATGAGTTGGTAAATATGGCACCACGAACGCGGGAATCTTACGTGGCTCCAACGATAACGCAAATGCAGTGGTTGAGTTGAGTTGAGTTACTACGAGAACTCCTGGACGGGGCGAGGGCGGTGGTCTATAACAACGACACCGGGACTGTGGTGGCGGGAACTCGCCCTATAGATAAAAAGCAGATGGTGGCGTACAGTGGCACGTCAGGCATGGTGCTGGTGGATAATGAAGCAACTGAGGAAAGGGGAGCACTCACATTCTGCGCACCGATCGAGGACCCAATTGTGGTAATTGCCAAGTGCACCCGCTTCATGCTGGAGGATCGAATTCTAAAAACGGCGGAATCCGTGAGTGGAACTTGGATCTCCGAACCATGGGGTAAACTAGCAATCAGATAGGTTGACGGTGTGCCGGGGTGCGGGAAGACCACGTGGCTCCTCAACAACTTCCAAATGAAGGCAGATATGATTATCAGTAGCACACTCAAGACGGCAAAAGAACTGTCGGACAAAGTGACGACTCGATTCGGGGCGGTCGTGAGGGGGAAAATAAGAACCATTGCCTCAGTCCTCATCAATGGTATGGAAGCATCAAAACGCATTTTGGTGGACGAAGCTCTCCTAGTCCATTTTGGAGCTATCATGATGGCAGCAAGGCCGACCGGGGCAAGAGAATTGGTACTAATGACCGATACAAATCAGGTCCCCTTCATAGACAGAGACAACCTGTTCGAGATGCGTTACGGAAGCCCCACCGCCATCACGTCGGTAACAGAAAAGCTCCTCTGCACACACCGAAGTCCGATGGATGTGGTGTATGCCCTCCAAAACATCTACAAGGGTATTTACACATCACGGCAAGTGCTGAGGTCCATGACATGCAGAATGGCATCGGAGGCGGTGTTACGAAGGGGCAACCCAAATACTCTCTTCCTTACCTTTACTCAAGACGAGAAAGAAGCGAATGGGAGGGAAGGGTTAGGCACCGGAGAACAATCCAGACTGCTGACGATCCACGAAGCACAGGGACTAACGTACGATCACGATAGTGTCCCTCACGCGGTGGTTGCCATTACCAGACACACGGTATCCTGCACCTACTTCTACCGGGAGAGGAGGACGACGCAATTAGACGTCTCATTGCCCTTCCCAGCATAGCAACAGATGAAGTGGTCATGGAGTACAATAAAAAAATGGTTCTCAGGGCCCTATCAAGCGGAGCGACCTTGGTGTAACTAAAAAAAATAATAAAAAAACAGACGTAACATATGCCAAATATATTAACTGACCAAATCTTGTTAGGAGTACTGGCATAATAATTATAATGATGCAAAAATTGTGAAATAGTCCATAGATAAAGAAAAATGTATAATATTATTAAGATATACACGGTGTTTAATAATAACCAATAAATAATCAATGCGTTATCTAAAACTAATTATTAAATTGTGTTTACCCGTAATGTCATTCAACCCAAAATTTTCATGTAAATCATAGACATGATGATGATACTAAGATGATGATGATATGGATACGTATTTCTGAGAACACTAGGAAATAAATTAAAAAAAAACTTTTGAAATTATGTTAGAGACGTAAGTAGGTGGAATGATTGATTTCAGTCGTGTTGTTATCAAATATTTCAGTGATTGTCATCAGTCTTAATTCGAAAATTAGTCCGGTCATGATCTAACAAATCACTTTTAAACGATACTACGTCCAGCAACTTTTGGAATATTACTGTCCAGCCACTTTTGAAAATATAATGTCCGGCCACTTTTGGAAATATACTGTCCAGCAACTTTTGGAAGAGTACTATCCAGCCACTTTTGGAAATATACTGTATAGCTACTTTTGGTAATTTATAATGTAAATGAAATTTTGTTTGTAACTATGATCAGTAACTTATGTACAATTCATGTGTCTAGTATCTTTTGTAACCTTATTTTGTTTGGCAAGTTTCGTTGCTGACTGTACGTGTTATGCAATGTACCTAATTCATAGATAAAAAGATAGAACTTCCCATAGTATTCATGTTGCAAAGGCTGTAATCAACAACAGATTCATTTATAAATAATAAGAATTTAAATATAAAAAACAGTTTTTGTTCTAATGTTCTGACGATAGTTTCCCAAAATATTATTTCCGTAATAATTGTTTTTGAAGGTACATGCATATTCCACCCAAACACATCGATCATATGCAGGCCATTTTGATTGTAAAGTTGTGATGGTGGAAAGTAAAACTGAATAAAAGTAAGTAAAAGTTATGTAACCAACTATCCTAAGAAAATTCTAATCTAACCGCAACTCGGAGTTTTCAATAATTAGTAGATACAAACATACGTATATATGTATGTACCTATACCTACATACACAAAATTATATATCATTTCACCGTTATTAAAATCATGATGTTTATTTACCTTTTTAAACCATTTTTAAATTTTTCCCATTTTTTTTAAGTTTGTGTGTAAGATATTATTTCGCTACAGTTATCGTGGCGCGCGGGAGATCAAGTCACACAGATCCGACGCTGACTATGGTCAGTAGCGGACTGAGGGAGGGTAGATTACATACAAAAACGCACGCGAGCTAGCTTATGCCGTAAGGACGTATGCGCCAAAATAATATTTTTCGTTTATAATAAAAACTATTGCTTAGTTTATAAAATTGAATTACAAATTTGAAGTGTGTGTTTAGAGTAATCTATACAGTAAATTTTGACACTTTGGTCTCGTTTCCCTGTAAAATGAAAATCTATGTTTTTAAAGAGCGTTTTTTTATATTTTTTTCTGTGCTGTAAAAGTCATCCAATTGTGAAATGCTATTACCAAATTGTTCTCAAAGACTTGGTAAATGAAGTACCTAAATATCAGTTTCAAATGTTTTGTAACTGTGGAGAAAAATTTAAATCCCTCCTGCCCATATTTTCAATGCGTCACCTTAAAGTTGACACATTCTTTTCGGTTAAGTGAATATTATAATTTTTATGGGGAGTTATTATGAGACACGTTGTATATGAATATTAAAACAATTTTATTAAAATGTTGGTATAAAATTACACGAAAATATGCTTAATTTTCGTTGCGAGAGAAAAAAGTCATAATCTGCAGTATTACATTTTTTGCGTAAAATATGATTAGGCTGTATGGGCTTTGTTTCCTTTGCACTAAAGGAAAATTAAAAAGTATTAGTATTACTAAATGCTAGGCTACTATTATTTTAATTGCTTGATTTGTTTTTTTATTCATATTATAAGTACTCATTTGTTTCCAATTCAATTCAAAATCTTTATTGCTTAGCATAATATGTAAAATAGGTGGTTCACAAAAAATAAGATCATTATAGACCCGTTGGGCACGCAATCGTTGAACAAGACAGAGGAATCTTAATATTATTAGGTACCTACTATTGTTTTATTTACAGATCATAAAGCTAAATTATACGAAGATCACGGCAATTATAAATATTTGAATAAATAGACAACATTAAACAATATTTTAATATGAAAGGTTTTTATTTATATGGTATTATTATTACAGTGAATTTCGCAATTCGCTCGCAATTATTGAGAAAAGCATACTTCGGCGGGAATGGGATTGCCGGACTCGTAATTATTGTCATTGAAAGCATTACTCGTCCGGCAATCCCTAAATTCCCGGCCTCTGCAGTAATGTACTATTAAGTACCTAAATAATAATAATAATAACTTTATTGGACAACATAAATATGACTTACATGTATGTATGCGTATACTTAAACTAATACATATCTTTTTAAGCAAGAGTGACTGCTGTTGTCTGTGGTAGGAAAAAACTTGTAGTACAGACAATAGGGTCCCCTTTCAACTATAGTGTACAGTAATGTTTAGGTTAGTAGTGCAGACACATGTCGCTATCTTATGGAGAAAAAAAAATAGAGATCGAGATCGAGAATCACGCTATCAAGTGGTGAAAACCGCTTGAAAATCGGTGCAGTAGTTTTTGAGTTTATCGCGAACAGACAGACAGACGCGGCGGGGGACTTTGTTTTATAATATGTAAGGATAGTATAGTATGGATGATATTTGAACTTTATTAGTGTAGGATTACATAAATAAAAATGGCTGTTTATTTAAATTTTTTTTTTTTTGTTAAATGTTAAATACAAGGCCGTGTTTCCTTTTTTGTACTTTTTAACTTATAGAACAACCCACAACACTGGGGACCCACCAAGAAAAAATGTTATGGGATAAAACTCGAAGCTGTAGGTGAGGTTAGTTAGGTATTGTGACCATCGTTTGAGGAATAGTCCGATCCTGAACGTGCCTTGTACTTCTGGCCTTGTACAGAATGGAATGACGCACCCTAGGCACCCCAAGTATCCAACCTAGGTCCTTGGCAATCTACGAGAGCTGGGTAGCTTCCCGTAAGGAGCTAGGATGGCTGGAATGATTTAAAAGTAAAGCATTGATTTAGTGCTATGTTTTGTTTTCAAATAAAAGGAAATAATACCTTCATGAGCTCGTACTGGAGATCATCAATTTGGTTCTTGAGCTCTGCGTTCTCGGTGTCACGGCTGTTGACGGCATCCTGAAGGCGCGCCACGCGTAGCGTCATGGCGTGATGCGCCTCGTGGAGCGTGGTGCAAAGGGCCTGAAGCCGCCTGTTCTCAGCAGTTACCTCCTCATTTGTGGCGCGCACCACTTCATCCAGGGATGGAGCCGGCGCGCCTTCTATAATTGGAAAATATACATATGCCAATGAAGAATTAATTCATTTATGGATTTTCCATTCAAATTTGCAGCATTTTTAGAGTTTAACAAATCTGGGTGACAGTTGAATATTAATGGCAGTGAATTGGCTTCCGCAAGCAGAGGCGCGAGTAACTTGGATAGGTGGCTTACAGCGCCATTTGCTCAGATTAATGCAGCCATTCGTCCATTTAGATGCATGTAACTTGCAGCAAGGTGAAATCAACTATTTAACCACGATGGTTTTGAACATTTAAAGGACTATTTGCATAATATTCTCTAAATATTATTAACGCTAACATTTAAAATACATGCACATAACGCAAGATCTTATCATTTAGTTATGGGAACACCACAATCTTATCTTTCAGTTATGGGAACACGACAATGTTATTACCATGGTCACCTTCTTACCTCAGTTTGATGCTATAATTAGCAACAAACTTAGGTAAGAAGGTGAAAACAAACCACCAACCAAAACAAACAAACAACAGCAAAACTTCTGCTACACCAATCGAACCGCAAACCTCCAGACCAAAGATGAGTGTTCCCAACTACTTGACTACAAAAAGAGTTTGGGACTGTTAAAATTAAAAGTGATCATGAAAGAATTTGAGTTACACAGTAAAAGGGCTAAATTTATATTTGGTAGATATTACAGCTCATATGTCTCCACTGAGAGGCTCCAGCCTACCCTAAGTTTGGGTGCTTAGGCCTTAGTCAACCACACTGGCCTAGTGTGTATTGGTTGACTTCACATACACTTCACTTTGAATTTCTTTGCAGACGTATGATGGTTGTCTCAGAATATTTTTCTTCACCTAGAAGCCTCATACAAATGTACATATGAAATTAAAAAAACACATCGGTACATAGCAGATTCGAACCCTGGATTCTCCCTCGATTATAAGACCAGTGCCAGTAAAAGTATAGAACTTATTTGCATTTAAGCTTTTTTTTTTAAGTTTAATCATTCTCTAATAAATTTATCACAGTAACAATAATAATATTATGAATAATTAATAATTACATAATTTTAGTCTAGTAAAATGAAAATAACCCAATTTAATTAAAAATATGCAAAATAGTAGAGAAAAACACTAAACATGTTTTTCTCTACTCTAACAAATGTAGTAAATTTTTAATGATAATGCAATTATAACAAAATTTACAACAATACTTATCCCGCAATGCCACCACTCAGTAGAAAACTCACAAAACTGCTACTGCATGAAGTTTTTGTTTTTCATGAATTGTTTTGTTTCAAATATAAGTGGTTAATTAAGATTACAACATTGATCTACCAACACACATACAACATACATACATAATTTTTCCTACATTATCTTACTATCATAGTTATATTTGAAATTAAAAGAATAATGAGACTTACCTTCCCCTTCTCCCTTAATTGCTCGCCATATTTTATCATTTCTCTGTTGTAATCTGTCAAAAGCTTGCAAAACTTTCGCAACAGCCCGTTTGCTCACTTGAACCCTGTTTGCTAGCTGTGCATCAAGTTCCTCCTTGTCCCATGTTGACAGTTGCATCAAAAATGATGTCGTTGCTTCATTCTCATCTGCACAAAACTTAAAAAATTATGTACACAAAAATAATATTTATTATACTTAAATTTTCTTGGTAGACAAATTTAAGTCAAATAAAATGATATTTATTAGACTTAAATTTATCTAAAAAGGTTAGTTTTCTGAATTGGGCCTTCGTTATTCCAAATGGGATCAACACAGGGGGTGGAGATTCCATAGGGAAATTTTGCTGGGTCCTATAACATATGCAAGTGGACAGTCTGGCACTTTAGTATTGTAATAGTTAGTTATATTACTTTTATTCTCAGATTCATCTGCTGTTTCAGCATCAAAACGTTGGAGCAGGACTCTAATGTCTTCGTTAAGTAAATTCCAATAACGGTTTACAACACATAAAACAGCATCGTCCTGTGTCTGCCTCTTTTCTAGCTGTTCTATTCGCGCCCGAAGTTCAGCTTCACATCGGTGTCTTTGTTCAATTCTCTGAAAATTCACAAATTTTGTGTTACAGCATCACTTCAGTGAAATGAACAAATTCAAGAGAATGAAAGGTGTGTGGAGTCTATTTAAACAAATATTAAGATAAGTATATCAGAAAATAGTTCCACCTATTTGAGGTGTCAAATACAGATTGACAAGAATATACAAGACAAACGAAATACACCTGTGCCAGCTTTTTATTCTGGAATTGTAGAACTTTAATGTCCATTTCCTCAAGAGTCGACACGGGCCCAATGAGATGCGGTTCAAAGTGAACCTTCTTGATGGGTGGCTGACTGCTGCTGCCATTGCCGCCATCATCTGCAGTGCGCTTCGACATCCTAAGCTAATAATAACATATCAAGTATTAAAAACAAATATCTGCATTTTAGTTATGATGCTATCGATTAGAGGCCCACACAATTTCAGAAGGCCATCAAGCGTACGACACGTTTTGATGTCAAAAGGCATATACTTTATTAGACTGCTGTATACCTTCAAACAAATTTTCCGGCATAAATAAATATATTCTATTAGTTTCAGTTAAAATGATTGTTGGAAACTTGAAATTTACTAAAATCATTAAACATTTTGTTAATGATTCCATTCAACAATTTTTTCAACAGGAGTAATTCTTTTTTTTTTCAGAAAAGAAAATGAACAGATAATAAGATAATGTTATGAACACAGACTACATAGAGATACTACTACTATACTACCGCCGCGTTCTGTTTCGCGATTATCTTAGATAAAGAATGAATAGATAGGACGTGACCGTATACCCGTAAGGGACAGACATACATGACGTCATACCTGCCTAAAGTAGATGGGTATACCAGTGTTGCTTTAAGTTTTACCCTACTTTATGTTTATAGTGGCTTTTACCACTATAAACATAAAGTAGGGTTGATTTATCTACGTATTTTTTTTGAGACATTTTAATGAGCGCCCCTAGCTCAATAATATGTCTCAAAAAATAAAAGTGGGAGGAAGTTGCGATTTTTTTTATTGAATTCTTCATTCAACCTTCGCCGCAGTCTAAAGTTATTTACACTTTTAAATAAAACTACACTTTTCGGATTTACTCGAGTATATTTCGTTTTAAAACATTTTACTATTATTTATTTAAGCTATTATGTAAACATCTTTACAAATATAAGAAAAAATATTAGGAATCATCATCCACACGCGTCCACTGCTAGACATAGGCCTCTCCAAGTGCTCGCCACTGAGCACGATCCGCGACCATTCGCTTCCAGCTTTTGCCAGCTAGGTACCTTGCGAAGATCTTCGCTCGATTAAGAATACAGCGGGCAATAATCATTGTTTTTTCTTTATCTCTGCAGTTTATTTAAAATCCAATATTTACACATTTACTAAATATTTGTGAAGATTTAGAAAATGTATAATATTAAATTTTAAATAAACATTTTCTAAAATTAGATTTCAATAGCACCGTTATTGTCATCGAATAAAGGACTTCGGCTTACAGAGATAAAATTCACTACAATACAGGTAAAAATTCACTTGGGCTGGGTAAGTTCAAGAATTGAACTACTGATACCGCACTCAATATGGTGCTAAAAGCCCAAAGTTGGTAAGCTTGCTCACAATGTGGAAAAAAGATCTGGCAAAGAACGCAAGATACCGATGTAGATAGCTGGTTATTCTTAGTTGCCCGTGTTGCCACCCCCAACGTCGCCCCCGCTGGCGACAACTTGGAAATAGCGCAGGACAAGACCAATTTGTAGATCTCTGAGGAAGATTATGTTCTGTCAAGTACCTATATAATTAATTAGAAACACCTGTTCGGTGCATAGAGCTATATCTACATCCTATGTGTTCTTGTTAAATATTCAGACAAAGTAGAGATATGACTTATTTCATTTGGATTAAGCCAGATTACTAGCTATGGCACAAAATTGCTAATAAATCACAAACATTTTCTAGAGGCTGTCTACTCCTCGCCACTCACCAGCTGTTTTTGGGTGTGGTAAACACGTATTAAATTGCTTACGTACAAACTCATATGCCTTTGAACTTAAAAAGTGTAAGCACAGCGCGAATTTCCTTAAAGGTTCAGAATACTTTCTTTTGTCAACTCCTAAAAATCTTTTCAGAAAATCTCTATTGGTTCCTCCTACAGTATCTAAAATGTCCAACTACTAATTTTGCATCTTTAACTTACACTTCAAATCACTTTACACATTTTCAAGTGTGACTACTTTTTTTCCCAATCGTCTAAGCGGTTGACGCACTGGCCGTAGTTTTTTATTTGATGACCTCGCTGATTGTTTCAAACCCAGCATTTGAAGCCGCATTTTTCTCTTTCGGGGCGTATCCAAATTTGAACCGAAATCCAACACCGATGCGTCCTGAAACAATATGTATACAGGTTAAAAACAAAAGGAGGTTCCCTGAAGGAAATCTGTTAAATACAGACAAACAAGCAAATGGAAAGTCTCACTTCAAAAGAATTACCTTTGTTATCTAAAATGCTCAAAATTTTATACTTAAATATGTCAATATTAATGTAACACAGAAACTAATATGTGAATTCCCTTTCACGTAACAAATTACCTACGAATCAAGGAAAAATAGTCGTAGCGTAACTGGTATCATTATAACCCGGCAAAATGTTATACGCGTTGGCTGTATACGTGGCCATATTGTATGGCGACATTCCTAGCTTGTTAGGTTAACAATAACCTTACTACTTAGTTTGAAATTTCATGTTTACTCCCATAATATGATTGAGAACCATAGTAGAAGGATAAAATATTGCAATATAACTTGTATTTATAATTTAAAAAATAGTTTTGGCGCTTTTTATTGACACAATTTAGGTCTTACCTGTAAAAGGTTATATTTTCCTGTTTTCTAGCACTATCACTATTACAAACTAAAACGGAGCAGTGCACCATGATTTAAATGTTCAAATAGTTCACAATTACACTAATTAAAGTGTTAAATAATTACACAATAAGCTATAATTCACAGAACAAATTTCTTCCACGTATTTGTTTAGCACCAGACGCTGGTGATAAACAATCCCCACTACCAGTTTCACCTATATACGGTAACAAGGACAAAAAAAAATGATGCCATCTTCTTCTTTCCTTTGGCAATGTGTATAAGTTTATCTCTTTCCCTCATGTTTGACGGCTTTTATAGCCCATCTATTTCATTCTTTATCTATGGCGATTATAGTGTATATCAGCACTATGAGCGCGCTAACAAACGGCCCGTTTCGCGACAACAGCGTTCACGTTGGATACGATGACGTCATAAATTGCGTCACAAACAACGTTTACAGTGCTCAGGCCGAATTCGTCAGCACCGTGAGTCCAATGTCAAGTTGACATTTTGTTTTAGTTGTAGCGAACTCTCAGATTAAAGACACCAATGGATTCGCAATGTTATACTATGTCTCAAATGCGTCCAGTTTTGTTCGCCATTACAAAGCACCGTGTTTGTTTGTTGTGCTAAAATATCAGTCGGTGAGCATTATTTGTGAGTGCATTTTACAGTTATACGTTTTTTATTGATTTTTTTTAATGAATTCTATAAAGAAAGACATAAAAAGTGTGGAATCTTAGATGCGGCGTCCCTAGTTTTTTATGCCATCTTAGAGCACCAACCCAAAATGTTGGCACGCTTTTTTCGTAGGTATTTCATGTCTATTGGTATCTATAGTCTAAGAGCGAACTAAAACAAAATGTTGGCAATGACATTTGACAAATGTCGCGATCGCTATAAGTCATAGCGATCGCGACATTAGAAAAAAAATATACATATAGCAGATTTATTAGATGTAAACTCTGGGTCTCAGCTTGCTAAAGCCCCTTTCATAGCGCTGCGTGTCGCCAGTCGCGTTCGCACGCGACCGGCGGAATTTGTATGTAGCCAGTGGTGATTTTCACAGTGCTGCGTGCGCCGGTTGCGTTTTGCGACACGCACCGACCGGCGCGAGGGCTTGGACCGGGCCCGCGCGCACTGAGTGCGATGATCGACGCGCGGGCCAGTACCGAGGCGCGTTCAGAGCCTATGCTCGAGTGCACTCCGAGTGCACTCTGACAGTAACCGACCCGTTCAGAGCCTCGGGGTAAAAAACGCTCTGACAGGCGGTTATACTGGAATTCTCTTACGTGATTGGATGATATTGGCGGCCATATTCTATAATGTCATCTACTAGAAGGAGAAAGAAATAAAAAATCATGTGAAAGAGGGAGATAAAAGATTTGGTTTGGTAAACGCTCTCGTTTCATCAGGTTGCATTACCCGGAGCCTCTGAACGCACGGCCGGCGTGTAAGCTTTCAGAGTTGGGCGTGCGCGACGTGTGCGTTTGTACAATCATGGCGACAATTGATACGGAATTATTGATAAGAGAGGTTCAACTTCCCGCGGCCGTACCGCCTAACTCAAAGCGAGCACTCGCTATCGTTATCATGACATTAGAACAATAGTTTTAATGTCACAGATGACATTAGAGCTATTGTTCTAATGTCAGAGAGCGATAGCGAGTGATCGCTATGAGTTAGGCGGTAGCCCCCCCGGTTTCTGATTGAGCTGAAATTTTGCATGAATATGTATATCGCGTGACAATGAAAAATAAAAGCTTGTTTGATTTTTTTTGTGTCTATTAATTTATTACAAGCTTTTATTTACTTTCACTTGTCCCGTGCCTGTAATTAAATCTTGCAAGCTAAAGACCCACTTCCCTATTTTCGATTGAGCTGAAATTTTGCATGCATATGTATATTGCGTGACAATGTAATAATAAAAGCTTGTTAATTTTTTTTTACTATTATATACTATATAAAGATTAGCTGAGGCGCGTTCAGGGCCTTCGCGCGAAGTACAACTTTTCGCTCTAACCCCGTTCAATGCCTTCGAGCGTGACAACCGGGTGAAACAACCGCCCGTTCAAGACCTTAGAGTGTTGGCGCGAGTTACAACCGAACAACCATCGAATTTGATGGTTGTAAAACGCTCTGACGTTTATGACTGAAATACTCTTACGTGATTGGATGATATTGGCGGCCATATTCTATAATGACATCTACTAGAAAGAGAGAGAAATAAAAAATCATGTGAAAGAGGGAGATAAAAGATTTGGTTGCTGCAATCCGTTCAACGCCTTTAAGCGAGTTAAAAAACAACCGGACAACTACACCCAGAGGCGCTGAACGCGCCTCTGATACAGCAAATGTTGTTTAGCCTTCTGTGTATTTTTTTCAATAAACTTGGTTATATGTATGTAATTATACACTTGTGATTAATGTGACTGCTAAGCGTTCCGCAGGGGATATAGCTATTCGGTATAAAATATATTATTTTCAATTTTAAAAAGCAATTCGTCAAACGTTCTTTAAGACTAAAATAATTGAAAAAAATTTCATCATCTTGCAATTGGGAAAACAGTGTTACGAATGCACCACTTTACAAACGCTGCGAAGCTATCGGATGCATGAACAATTTTCCTTTTCGACTGGCACGGCGTATTTTGTTTTGGTAATGTAATAAAGAGATCAAAATAAGACTTTTGTTATTACTGTATACGTCTACCCCGGTCGACTGCGCACGCAACACTATCGGCCCGTTCCAGATAAGCATTTATAGCCATAAATACCAACATTTTTAGCATCTCTGCGTTTCATTAGCCGGTGATGCTAGTTTTTCTTGCTGGTTGTCATGCGTTTCATTTAAGCATTTTTAACACGAAATGCTAGCATCAAATACCCATGCTAATAGATGGGTCCTCTGATACCACTTTTTAACAGCTTTCAAATTTGACATTTGGAATCTTTTTATCATGAATCAAAAAGGATTTTCAGCGGATTTAAAAAAAATATTGAAAGATATTTATAGTATTAGCCAATTCTGATTTATATTATAAAAAAATTTAAGTGGCTGGACTAATTAAGTGAGGTGTCAAAATTCAGCACGAAAAATCAGTACCTTGCGTTTCATTTGTAACAATTAGCGCGGCTAAAACTGTCAACATTTCTTAAAAGAAACGCAAAACGAGGCTAACATCAGATGTTAGGCTCAGAAAGTAGCAGTGCTTTATCTGGAACGCAGGGTATGAAAGGCAACGCGACCGGCCGCGGCGCACGCGACCGGCGACACGCAGCGCTATAAAAGGAGCCTAACTATTCCGACGTATGGGACATTTAGGAACGTGTATAGACAATTTTTCAGGACATTTGATTGCAGTACTTCTACACATAGGTAAAGCACGCGTTTTGTAGCTTGTCATTTTCATAATTGCCGCAAAAAACAGTAAATACACTCAAAATATGCTGATCTAAGAGTAAGAAATGTCACCCGCTGGCAGTTCGTCGATTCTTTGTTTATTTTATATTTTATGTAATGTAACGTCACAGCCAGCAAATGCCACATGACCGAGCGTTTTCGCGCGAATTTCGAATGAATAAAAATTTTTTTTTTGGCGTAAATAACGTTTTTACTATAAAATAATAATTGTAAGATACATAAAATAAGCATGCGTAAACATTAAAATACTTTTCCGAAAACTGTCAAATAGCCAATTGCATCAGGAGGGATTTTAAATAATGTTTCTTGGGTAACAATTTGTGCTTTAAGGGTACGTTTGAAAATGAGTAATATTTACTAGGGGTAGAGTGAATTTCACCCGATAGCGTTCGAGAACCACGCGAGTGAAACCGAGGGTAACCGACCAATTACTCCGCTCGTATTTCTGAACGCATTAATGAAGAGTAATTTCGCCTGACAGGAGTGAATTTCTCTCGGCCCCCAGTCAGCGTTTTTTACCTGACATTGACAGTTGACTGTTCTGTGTTCTGTGGCTACTGATTTCGTTTTTTCGTCGAAGTTAAAGTCTACAAATGTTAAGTAAAGCTTTGTGTATTTGTAAAATAAATCAAGTTTGCGTTGCAAAACACAAGATGTCTGCTTTTCGTTTCTAATTGACAGAACCCGTTTGAAAATTCGTGAAGTGTGAAAATCACTCGCTAGCGTTTGAAAACCAGTTAAACTTCTCTTTCTCGCAATATATCTATCCTTTTCTTTTTTACCGAGTGAAAACCTCACGGGTTTTCGAACGGCCCCTAAAGCTTATTGGCAACAAAACCTGGAAATAATAAACACCTTTACCTTATGGCGCATAACACATTGCACCGGACACCGCTCCGGTGTGCGGTTTTTAATTTTGACTGGAGAATCTTAATTTGTATACAAAAACCGCAGGGTATAACACACTCGCACCGCATCACCGTGCGGTTGTGCGGCGCGCGCGACGGCACCGCACTCCCGGACGGTGATGCCACACTGTGCCGCAGTATCGTACGGATTTTTGCGTAGAAAGGACGTGCATACGCGTAATAGATGTCAACATAGATAATGCGGTGATGCGGGGCGTCGTCGTGCACTACAGCTCCGGACGATGATACGGAGCAAACCGTACGGTGGCACGGTTCCGTGCCGCCGCAGCCGCATGCGGTTTTCGTCCCTCCGTACACCGCAGCGGTGTCCGGTGCAATGTGTTATGCGCCTATAACTTGAAGTTGCAATAACATTTTTACAAGCGAAAAAAAAATACCGCCTTCAAAAACACCCAAAAGTAAAAAAATACTACCACGCATTGACAACATCCTCCTTCCTAGAGCAAATATAATGCTCCAGATTTTGGTATGCTAAAAAGCTTACAGAACATCCTGTTCCGGGTGTAATAAGTTAATTCGAAGTACGAAATCGTGACAAAACATAGAAATTTGGTTTGTCGCGATTTGTCGCACTAACGTGCGTCGAGATAGCGTGTTTCGAACTTATGTATTACACTCCTTTTTGGCAATTATTGTGGCGAAACGTAGTTCGCGGGCACAACTAATCTTCTTCTCAAAAATCTGGAATCGGGACCGGTTTTGCATGCACTTTACGGTTACCGATCAAAGTCCTGACTTGCGCAAAGTTAATTGAAAGAAGATAACTCTTTTTTTTGAGTTATCTTCTGTGTACCAACATCATTAAGTATCCAAAAGGAAAAGACATGTTACATATGAGTGGCTATTATTACAATTTAAAGAAAATACGGCATCTAATTATTTCTCGGCAGTACGAGGAACCTAGTAGCTGTCCCGTCCGCGCAGCCACACCTGCGGTCGGCCTCTGGGGGCCCTTACTCCCTTTGAGCGGGGTTGGACTTATCCCACAAACACGTGATGCAACTTCAACGATGGGGATGTTTTTAATTTAGTGGTACTAATGACCCCATCGCCTGCGCCTCCCCGGTTATGGTGGGTGGGGCGAATTGTATTCTCGCTGTCTCCGACGAATTGTGTCAGCCAAGTGGTCGTTTTGCCGTGCCCTTTCAGAGGTTCCTTCTGGGCCAAAACTTGCTCGCAGAAATAGTCAATAGCGTGCCAGCATTTCTTACTGCTAACCATGGCCCTAACTAAGGTCGGCAATGACAGGTCCGCACCCACAACGCCAACGAGGACACTACGTTGAGCATCAAATGAATAACACTCTTCTAATGTATGCTGCGCCGTGTCATCGTCGGCTCCTCACTCGTGGCATCGTAGACTCCGCTCTCTCCTGGCAATCCTAAATGGGAAATGCCCGAAACACAGACAAAACCTGCACTAGGCAAAATGTGAGAGAGCTGTGGCACCAGTGCGTCCATTCGGTCAGAGTTGCGTTCCGAGGGTCAGAGTAATGCAACCGAGAGTGTTTTTCACACTCGCTCCGAGGTTCAGAACGGCTTGGTTGCTATCTTTTTTTTTAGTTTGTAGCTTGCCGATCAAGATCAAGCAAAGGGCAAAATATACTAATCCTTACTATAAAATTAACAGTCAATATCCATTTTTCTGCTTAAAAATAATTACAACACATAAAAATCTCAATATTTCCCTTGTATTAGGCTTAAAAGAGTTTAAAGTAGTGTTATTTAATAAAATAATATGTAATTTGCGTATTTTTGACATCGACTTTGACATAAAAGCTGTCAGAGTGTTTTTCACCCTACGCTCAAGTTGGTTGTTTGGTTGCATCACTCGAAGCTTCTGGGGCCTTACCATGAGCTCTTATCGCAGGCCTTAAACAGTATTGCTGTCTATTTCCGTACCATGACCGGCTTAAAGCAGCGCGTTTGCAGGCCTGCTTAAAATGACGTCACGAAACCGTTCACCTTTTTTTATGTATGAACTTTCGTACCATGACCGCCCATTTGACAGTTTGAAAACTGCTTTTGAACGTCCTAAATGTCAAATAAAGCAATCTTTAAAAAGTTGCTCTTCAGCGGCTGTAACAAGATTGTTAAGTGGATTTGGCCCAATTTGGTGGAATTTTCATAAGATAATTTGTTAAAACTAACTTTATTTAAGATGTTTTCAAACGGCTGTAATGACTTTTTCTCTAATTTTAACTCCCTAATTTTCGTATAATTAGTAGCCGAGTCACGCCGTGTTTTTAAATTTTATATAGTTTTCACAGTGTTTATTACTCTTGAAAGTTGAGATATTGCTTGAGATGTGATGTGACGATAATGAAATATTTGAATTTTTGGAGAGTGAACACCGCACGGAGTTAAAACAAGTGACATCGAGAGAAGCTAATGATACCCTCAGAACAATCAAACCTACCTTTGATTCAGAGGAAAATGAATTTCAGTATAAAAAAAGTACCTACTCTGTGAAAATGAATTTATTAAGCAACTAGCGACCCGCCCCGACTTCGCACGGGTGCAATGTAGATACTAATGTGGGGCAGTTTGGAGTGATTAATAATATTATAAAATATTATTACATACAAACCTTCCTCATGAATAGATAGGGTGATCTATTGCCGAAAACTGCATTGAAATCCTTTGCGTAGTTTAAAGATTTAATGAATTTATTAAGCAACTAGCGACCCGCCCCGACTTCGCACGGGTGCAATGTAGATACTAATGTGGGGCAGTTTGGAGTGATTAATCATCATCATCATCATCACAGCCCATATACGTCCCCACCGAGGGGCTCAAGCCTACCCTATATTAGGGTGATTAGGCCTTAGTCAACCACGCTGGCCCAGTGCGGATTGGTCGACTTCACATACATCATTGAATTTCTTCGCAGATGTATGCAGGTTGCCTCACGATGTTTTCCTTCACCGTAGGAGCGTCAGACAAATGTACATATGAAATTCGAAACGAAAAACACATTGGTACATGGCGGGTCTCGAACCCCGACCCCCCGATTGGAAGGCAAGTGCCGAGTCCACTGCGCCACCGACGCTCTATGTGTGAGTGATTAATAATATTATAAAATATTATTACATACAAACCTTCCTCATGAATAGATAGGGTGATCTATTGCCGAAAACTGCATTGAAATCCTTTGCGTAGTTTAAAGATTTAAGCGTACAAACAGAGATAGCAACTTTGTGTTATTATACTATATTATAATAGATAGATGTTAGTTGTTTATTGATTATATTAAAAACCCTTGCCGTTACTTACATGAATTTTATTTTGTTCTACTTTATCTAATGTTAAGCATAATGTAGTTAACATTTTTCATTCTAACCATGTTTGGTTACCTCCAGAGTTGGTTAGGAATTTTTACTGTACTTTCAACAGATAGTGAAAATTAAGTTCAAATGACTAAAATTTAGAAACAAAGGTCACTTCGGATCATTTTTTGTAGCAACTTTTAATTCACAGCTTAGCAAAAACAACCTTTTCTGTTACAGGGTTTTAACAGCTGTTTATCTTTATGCACATGGATCATACCAAAATTCAACTGGGGAACCCCAAAATGTTGCTCAACAGACAGGTTTCCTGTTTTATCACAAGAAATTGATGCCATTAACAATGTGCAAATAAGAAATAAATATGGTTTCCAAAAATATGCTAAAAGAATGTAATGTGTATGAGTTAAGGTGTGTATAATAAAGGCTAATACGATTCAAATTGTGAACTTACTACCTTACCTACTATGTTCCCATAATGGTGTAGTAGGTTCATTCCTCCTCATCTGTGGAGAAACCTGTGCCCAGCGGTGAGTTGAAGTGGTGGTGGCATTACACCAAATTATTAAGGATAAGCATTAACTTTGCAAAATGCTTCTATAGCTTTTACCAAACCTACACATAATATCTTACCATCCTAACTAATATTATAAATGCGAAAGTGAGTTTGAGGCAAAAAGGCACTTCTTGTTCCAAAAACAAAATTTCTTTCTGCAGATGTGAATTTAATTTTGTGGCAAAAAAAAAATAATTGTACCTACTACTTCCTAAAGTTGAAAAATAGTAATAAATGGTTAAAACTCAGTTTACAAAATAATTAATATGACGGTTCATTAATACCTTCTCAACAATTTTTGTGCTATGGGAAATGATATAAATAATATAAAACTTGAAGTGATAGCTTTCTATGTATTACATAGAAAAAAACAATATATTAAATAAAAAAAATATTTCAGATGTGCATTGCAGACAGATCTAAGTATATGCACATTGTTGTTAGCATATAATGTTCACACTCAATAAGACAGAAATGAGGGCATTCAGTGAAATTAAGCTTTCAATTCTTGAAAGTGGATATATCATTTCACCATAACACTTATTAGCTTTCTTATGCTACCTACAAGGGTGTGTGCTTAGTCTTGTCGATCATCAGTTAACCTCACCAGGGTCAACTGATGATCGATTGAGAGAAAGAAATTAACTCGTGAGAAATGCTCGGGCAAAAAAATGCTTAACTGCAACATCACTGTATGTGTTGATACAAATCATCTAGGGTCTAATCACGAATCATTTACTTGGACAAATCAGCCTCTCATTTAGAAAATTTAAATACGCTAGATAATAAAGCTTTATTATTATTGGTAAAAATAAAACGAATAACATTTTTCCAAAATATAATAAAAAGTTAGGGTCAAAACAATGAAATCAAACTCTCTGTATCTCAGTCTGGGGAGGTGCTGCTAAGACGACATTATTGCAGGCTGAACGAGCAAACAGATCTCTGCTCAAAATCACTAAAAATACAATTTACATACCCAACAACAGAACTTTACAGGGAAGCTCAAGTTTTGACGATTCGCCAACTATTTATATTAAAAACCTGTCTGATAGCGCACAAACGGCTTATTAATTCGGATAACTACTGGACACTTTTGGCTAAATGTACTTTTAAAATCCCAGTTCCGCCTGTAAATTCACACTTTGCTACTAGATTTGGCGACTCAGTTAGAGCACGTGTCTATAATGCAACGGTAAGGGCTTGTGACTTAAGGAACTGTTCAGTCTCAGAAGCAAAGCAGATTTTAACTAAATGGTTGCTTACTAATTCATATATTGAAACCGAATCTCTTCTCAGTCGATGTTTCTAAGTTTGTAGTGTTATTAATTATTACTGTAGTGCTATTAATTATTACTAACACATGCAATGGGGTTTTTGTCATGTCTCATTTAATTTTTTATTTAAATTCAAATTTAATTATTATTTTATTTTTCTTTAGTTTAATTTTTTTATTAGTCTTCGTTAGGTATGTCTTTTTATGTGCTGTTTCTTTCAGTAAGTATTGGGAATTCGGGTCGCAAGACCAAGTAAGCAGTAAATGGTTGCACAAGATACAGGCACTGCCTAGTTTGGGAACCCCTGTAAATGGAATTGACTCAATTTGCCTATGCACAATGGAAATTATGTATTTACAACACTGTACTGTACCTATTTAGTGCAATAAAAATTATTATTATATTATAAACACAAGAAACAAAAAAATACTACAATGTTAGTCTTAAAATAAAACAATCATTTCAGGTTATTCCCAATCTTTCTTGGCCCAGATTTTCGCCTCTGTATTCACACTATGCAACGAAGCTAATCTTGATTAATCCAAGAAGCATTTAAGCAAACGTCTACTGCAGCGCAAGATCCATCTATTGTGGCAGACATGAGCAGCAGCCAAAAATGAAATTTGTTGTTCGCTTCTGGGTTGTTCACCAGATATCCTATGACAAATATAGGTACTTCTTCAAATTTAGCTGTCTCTGAGTGAGTTTCTTCAATAAAGCAAATAAAATTCAGGTTTTTAAGATTCAACTTATAATAAAAGATTTATTTCTTCACAATAACTGTCTTTTATTCGCATGAGTACTACACATTCAAATTAATTTACACTTTTTGGATTTATTCACATATACCTATTTGGTTTTAAACATTTCAATAATTTAGCCCCACATATGGATTGCTTTTCAGTATTCATGGTAATGAGATGACTAAAGCTGGTGGGTATTGAAGAGTAACATCATAATTATTATTCATTTACTAAACATAAATTGTGCAATGCTTTCCATATCTTTTTCCACTTCTCGCTTGTGCAGACTTATTAAAACCTATATACTGGTTATATGTATTTTACCAGACGTTTTCCAAGTCATGCAAACATAACATTGACGAACCCAGATAAAATTCAAATTGATTTCATTCAGAAGTAATCAGAGAAATCTCTGGAAGTGATAGGTAGATATTTTTAGTTCTTATCGCTGTACAAAGCACGACGATGTAAATTACTTGCAAACACTTTGTATAATGAAGAATCAACACAATAAACTGCCGACACACTTTTCTATCGATTGTTTAAAGAAGAAAAACATCTGTATTTTAGAACACGATTGGTCGTTGTCTAAAATTCTTTTTTGTTTGGTGGTGTTTCCCTTTTGGATTTCCCCAGAATCGAGATTTTTGCTCAGTTTTCGTTTTTCAGAAGGATGGTAATGCCCTTGTAAGACTGCTTTCTTGACATAGATCGTGAAAGTACAATGGGTAGGTGTATTTTATACAAAACTTCGAAGATCTTTAATTCTTTAAAATTTTCTGCCACAATAAATTAATGTAAGTACATAGGTTAAGTACGTTCATAACAAGCTATGAACATTTCCTTCCACTATCAATAGCTTGGAAAATTCTTGGAGAATGTAGAGTAAAGATGTAATAAAATAAAGACAACTATAAATTATAATAACTCATATCTTAAGAATAAAAAACGTTAGAATGAACAACAAAAATAACAAATAATTGTAAATATGTTGAGATATTCTCTTTTACCGGTTCAACCGGTTTTTAATCTTTCAATGGTTTTCGAACGCTTCCGAAGAAAAGAGATGTCAGATACAACAGTTGTATAGCGCTATCTCGTTTTAACATTAAGGCAGACCAGAGACAAATAACCGTTCACCTTACGACTCAAGCAATCTATAAGCCGTTCACCTAAACAGGGCTCATAGTACGATTTTAAGCAATCCTGTTTAAGGCCTGCTTAAGAACTGCACGGATTATGGATGGTTTTATAAAAGCTCATGGTAAGGCCCCTGAACGGGCACAGAGTGTACTAACCGCCTGTCAGAGCGTTTTTTACCCCGAGGCTCTGAGCTGCGTTCAGAACCTACACTCGAGTGCACTCTGACAGCAACCGACCCGTTCAGAGCCTCTGGGTAAAAAACGCTCTGACAGGCGGTTAGTACACTCTGTGCCCGTTCCGAAGCTTCGAGTGATGCAACCAAACAACCATCTCGAACGTGGGGTGAAAAAAACTCTGACAGATTTTATGTCAAAGTCGATGTCAAAAATACGCAAATTATTTATTATTTTATTAAATAACACTACTTTGAACTCTTTTAAGCCTAATGCAAGGGAAATATAGTGATTTCGAGGTGTTGTAATTATTTTTAAGCAGAAAAATAGATAATGGTGTCGATTCTGGCATGATTCTCTAAACCTAAAACTAAATTTGACAACAGTCTATCCTTGTCATACTCTATACAAAATGACAAGGAGAGACTGTTGTCAAATTTAGTTTTAGGTTTAGAGAATCATGCCAGAATCGACACCATTGAGTGTTAATTTCATAGTAAGGATTAGTAATATTTTACCCTTTGCTTGATCTTGATCGGCAAGATACAAACTAAAAAAAAAGATAGCAACCGACCCGTTCTGAACCTCAGAGCGAGTGTGAAAAACACTCTCGGTTGCATTACTCTGACCTTAGATAAAGAATGAATAGATAGGACGTGACCGTATACCCGTAAGGGACAGACATAGATGACGTCATACCTGCCTAAAGTAGATGGGTATACCAGTGTTGCTTTAAGTTTTACCCTACTTTATGTTTATAGTGGCTTTTACCACTATAAACATAAAGTAGGGTTGATTGATCTACGTATTTTTTTTGAGACATTTTAATGAACGCCCAATTCTTTATTCAACCTTCGCCGCAGTCTAAAGTTATTTACACTTTTAAATAAAACTACAATTTTCGGATTTAGTCGAGTATATTTCGTTTTAAAACATTTTACTATTATTTATTTAAGCTATTATGTAAACATCTTTACAAATATAAGAAAAAATATTAGGAATCATCATCATCATCCACACGCGTCCACTGCTGGAGATAGGCCTCTCCAAGTGCTCGCCACTGAGCACGATCCGCGACCACTCGCTTCCAGCTTTTGCCAGCTAGGTACCTTGCGAAGATCGTCGATCGATTAAGAATACAGCGGGCAATAATCATTGTTTTTTCTTTATCTCTGCAGTTTATTTAAAATCCAATATTTACACATTTACTAAATATTTGTGAAGATTTAGAAAATGTATAATATTAAATTTTAAATAAACATTTTCTAAAATTATATTTCAATAGCACCGTTATTGTCATCGAATGAAGGACTTCGGCTTACAGAGATAAAATTCACTACAATATAGGTAAAAATTCACTTGGGCTGGGTAAGTTCAAGAATTGAACTACTGATACCGCACTCAATATGGTGCTAAAAGCCCAAAGTTGGTAAGCTTGCTCACAATGTGGAAAAAAGATCTGGCAAAGAACGCAAGATGCCGATGTAGATAGCTGGTTATTCTTAGTTGCCCGTGTTGCCACCCCCAACCACGCCCCCGCTGGCGGCAACTTGGAAATAGCGCAGGACAAGACCAATTTGTAGATCTCTGAGGAAGATTATGTTCGGTCAAGTACCTATATAATTAATTAGAAACACTTGTTCGGTGCATAGAGCTATATCTACATCCTATGTGTTCTTGTTAAATATTCAGACAAAGTAGAGATATGACTTATTTCATTTGGATTAAGCCAGATTACTAGCTATGGCACAAAATTGCTAATAAATCACAAACATTTTCTAGAGGCTGTCTACTCCTCGCCACTCACCAGCTGTTTTTGGGTGTGGTAAACACGTATTAAATTGCTTACGTACAAACTCATATGCCTTTGAACTTAAAAAGTGTAAGCACAGCGCGAATTTCCTTAAAGGTTCAGAATACTTTCTTTTGTCAACTCCTAAAAATCTTTTCAGAAAATCTCTATTGGTTCCTCCTACAGTATCTAAAATGTCCAACTACTAATTTTGCATCATTAACTTACACTTCAAATCACTTTACACATTTTCAAGTGTGACTACTTCTTTTCCCAATCGTCTAAGCGATTGACGCACTGGCCGTAGTTTTTTATTTGATGACCTCGCTGATTGTTTCAAACCCAGCATTTGAAGCCGCATTTTTCTCTTTCGGGGCGTATTCAAATTTGAACCGAAATCCAACACCGATGCGTCCTGAAACAATATGTATACAGGTTAAAAATAAAAGCAGGTTCTAATTTTACAACATTAAAAATATCAATTAATAAATTTTTAAACTGTATCTGTACTAATGGTCAGACTTGTTATATTAATAGAAAATGACCAAAATCAAACTATTAATAATATGTTTGGCCATATCAAAATAGTAGAAAAGGATTTGGTACCTACCCTACCCATGTTAATCCAAAACTGTAAAATAAATTTCGAAATCCCCCATAAAAATAGTTGGGTTTGTGAAAAATAAATTTAGGTTTTGGCTTGATAGGGTATGTACCTTGTAGATATAATATGTATAAGTTACTGATCTGTAAAAAAAGTTTAGGAATAGCACCACTCCTAAGAAAAGTGCCTTTTTTGTTTTTCTGAATCCACTGTTGTTTAAAATGCTTAGAACACATTCGGGTATGCTTAGTTGGCTGCCAATTCAATCGACCAGTAGCTTTAACCCAACTGTTTTCGAGTAGTTATCTCCGAAGGAAATCTGTTAAATACAGACAAACAAGCAAATGGAAAGTCCCACTTCAAAGGAATTAACTTTGTTATCTAAAATGCTCCAAATTTTATACTTAAATATGTCAATATTAATGTAACACAGAAACTAATATGTGAGTTCCCTTTCACGTAACAAATTACCTACGTATCAAGGAAAAATAGTCGTAGCGTAACTGGTATCATTATAACCCGGCAAAATGTTATACGCGTTGGCTGTATACGTGGCCATATTGTATGGCGACATTCCTAGCTTGTTAGGTTAACAATAACCTTACTACTTAGTTTGAAATTTCATGTTTAATCCCATAATATGATTGAGAACCATAGTAGAATGATAAAATATTGCAATATAACTTGTATTTATAATTTTAAAAATAGTTTTGGAGCTTTTTATTGACACAATTTAGGTCTTACCTGTAAAAGGTTATATTTTCCTGTTTTCTAGCACTATCACTATTACAACCTAAAACGGAGCAGTGCACCATGATTTAAATGTTCAAATAGTTCACAATTACACTAATTAAAGTGTTAAATAATTACACAGTAAGCTATAATTCACACAACAAATTTCTTCCACGTATTTGTTTAGCACCAGACGCTGGTGATAAACAATCCCCACTACCAGTTTCACCTATATACGGTGACAAGGACAAAAAAAAATGATGCCATCTTCTTCTTTCCTTTGGCAATGTGTATAAGTTTATCTCTTTTCCTCATGTTTGACGGCTTTTATAGCCCATCTATTTCATTCTATATCTATGACTCTGACCCTCGGAACGCAACTCTGAACGGGTCGGTTGCTGTCAGAGTGCACTCGGAGTGCACTCGAGCGTAGGTTCTGAACGCAGCTCATGGGCGGCTGAATTCCCGCCACTGTGCAATGGCCAGCCGTTGGAATTCAAAATGCGCCTAGCACTAGTGTCACGGAATATGTAATAGTACTCTCCACAGTGTTCTTAAGGCTACCAGATTAGGTGTCGCGATTTCTGCACAGAGAATTAGCTTGTCGTGATTTTGTGCATCGAGATTTAGTATGTCGCGATTTCGTGCATCGAGATAGTGCTTCGAACTTATGTATTACACTCTCCTTTTCCTAATGTTGTGAATGGATCACAAATTCAAAATCTCGTAAATATTAAAATATTATTTTCTTCGTAATGCCTAAAACAACATTTAAGACCTTACGACCATTGTATAAGCCGGATTTAGTTAAACGTTCACTCAAATGACATTTCAAATTCGAACAAGAGACAAAACACTGCTTAACTATACAAGGCTTATACAATGGTTATTAGTATGGCCCTTAGCATTTAACACGTTTTCCAGTTTGTCACAAGGACGACACTAATACAAATAATTTATAGGGAAATTACATTCACTATATGTACCTTTCTGATGAATCCACCGAAAAAGTTATAGTACTAAAGTACGTATTAAAAGAAAAACATTTTAAATACGAGAAAAATAACATTTTATTTAAAGAGTTTTCTCTAATATAATCGCCACCAACCTAGATGCCGTCTTTAGAATTTTAGGCGTATTTTAACGTAAACTGAGTGCTACAGAATAGAGAAACACTTGGTGTCAATTCAGGAGCGCGTTCAGAGCCTCTGGGTGTAGTTGTCCGGTTGTTTTTTAACTCGCTCAGAGGCGTTGAACGCATTGCAGCAACAAAATCTTTTATCTCCCTCTTTCACGTGAATTTTTATTTCCCTCTCTTTCTATAGGATGACATTTTAAAATATAGTATTTCAGTAATAAACGTCAGAGCCATTTACAACCATCAAATTCGACGGTTGTTCGGTTGTAACTCGCTCCGACACTTTTAAGGCCTTGAACGGGCCGGTTGTTTCACCCGGTTATCACGCTCGAAGGCATTGAACGGGGTTAGAGCGAAAAGTTGTACTTCGCGCGAAGGCTCTGAACGCGCTCCTGTTGGCATTTGTTGGAATAGACTAAACTAAATTTAGTTTTAGGGCTGTCAAATCGTGTTTTTTGTTCGAAAATAACTGAAAACACGTTTTGACGGCGCTAAAACTAAATTTTGTTTAGTTTAATCGAATTAGTTCAGATTCATTTATTAATGAGAATTTATTAGTGCCAACAGAATTGCCACCACTAAATTGAATGACTAAGATAATTTAAATTCTGTCATCCAAAAAATTAGTTTAACCCTGTCATAATAGTCACACAGAATAGAAAACACAACTTGACAGCTCTAATGTTAGAGATATGAAAAAGTTTAAATTTAATTTATGACTTGTCTTTGAACTTTATGAAGAGATTTTGGTTTGAATATAATTATGTCAGAGGAAAAAATAGATGAACTGGTTTTTCATAAGAGAATTAGCTGAGATTTTTGAAGGGATAAAGTGCAAAATGTTTGTTTAGAAAAATGTTTAAATAATTTAGTATACGTTTTTGATAGACTTGTAATGTTTGGAACTGGGGACCTTATAACCAAAATGGTCCCGTACGGTACGGTTTCAGAGGAACTTCTTCCCGCGTACGCTCAGCACGTGGAATGAACTCCCTGTCAAGATTTTCTCAAGAGAATGCAGCATGGGGTTCTTCAAGAAAGGTATTAAAAAGTTTTTAAAGTCGACAACGCGCAAGCTTGATGGATTTCAGCAAAGGACGTGTCGTTAGAGGACGTTCAAATATTACCTACGCAACGCTAAATGGGAGAGGGTCTTGTAAAACGTTACGATGCGTATATTTTGCGTTTTGTTGTTAATAATGTCCGCAACAAAGCATCATCATAAGCTGTTCAAAATATTGATGGCAACTGAAACTCGTTGAATACCTATTATAATAAATTGTGTAAAAGTTAGTTATAACTTTTTGAAACGGGTTTGTCCAAAATTATATAATGGTTGAACAAAAACCTTCTCACGCTTAATACAACCAAAACTAACTTTATATGTTTCATCCCAAATATAAGATCACAACCAAAATAAACTTTTCGGATCGGAATACATGAGTGCGCTAATCAGCCTAATCTTATCTGCATTTGCCCTGTGATTCAAAGCCAAGGGTAAATTGTAGGTACTTAACTATAAATTGTCCTGGCATACACATCTTGAACTTATCGCAGTGAGGATCAGAAAATTGACTTGAATTTTTAAAAACTTACGCTATGTAATGTTAAGTTCTTTTCTAAATCGAATCTACTAGGCCTTGGCTCAATCAATTATTACTTATTGTATTCCCGTGTGGGGTGGTGCCACAAAAATATTTTTTTTACAAATTGAAAGAGCCCAAAGATCACTAATAAAAGTAATAAAAGCCGAAGCCCACGTATTGAACCCATCGTCAATATTATTTTTGTCTTCTAGACCATACCTGGGAAATAGGGAACATGCAATATTTTTATTTTTGCTTTTATTGTAAAGAATCCCATGTAGAATAGATCACAAGTATGATAAAAATTAAAATAATAAATTTTATTGCAATAAAATGCAGTCTGAAACTAAGTTTAAAATTTCGCGCTAAAACGGGTCTACAGTTCTGATGACGTCACTCCTGTCTGTCACTCATTCGTCGCTAACATTCAATTCAAATATCATAGAGAAAGTTTCCATTTATTTCAAATTACTTATTTTAAATGGACTATCTATCACTATAAGATATGAGATAGTCAGAAAAATGCAATTATTGCTCTGAAAAAAGACGTTTGGATTCATGTTTTATACCAATGTGTCCATCGACTTCAAAGAAGTTCCCAAATAAATTGTTTTTAACTGGACCTTCTGATCCAAAGTAGAAAAATGATTGTAACACGATAACCTTCTTTTCGTACTCTATGGTCTTAATGAAACACTAAAATTTTACTGTATTTTAATACTTTACCTACCGGAAAAGTTACTTTAATTTCTGCACTCGAAAACTCGGCACTTTCAACAAAAAAGTTACTACGATGTCGACACTAACTCTCGGTAGGATTCTGGGGTCCAATTTATACAACCAACTTTCATTTTTTTACATAAAAATGTAAATAATTTTCGTAAAAATAATGTTTACCTTAACATCTGACGGGACATAAAACACGAGTGACGTCACTAGTCGCGGATTGGTAGATCAAGATGTGTTCCGTTTCGCGTATTTTTCATCCGCAATTTTACATGAAAAATAGTATTAACTAAAATAAAAACGTTGCAATCATTCTTATTTTAGTTTTTTATAACATTTTAATTACAAATCGTTCATAAATATTAATTTGCATCTTACCTATTATATAAAGAGTAATACAGACAGTTCAGTCAGACATCGTCGTACACACGCATAGGTACATAAACACACACGCGCACACACACACGCACGCACACACACACACACGCGCGCACTCACACACACACACACACACGCACGCACGCACACACACACACACCATCGCGCCAAACCAATTCAACTTTTATCTTAATTTAGTTTATCTGATTTATTTGTATGGGTATCAGTCAGTACTTATTATTGTTTTCTCCCAACACGAGTATTCTTTTACTTACCGGGTTGGTCTCAGTAAATGTTGTGTGTGACTTTAAGCAATAAAAGTATATTTTTATATAACTATTTACCACAACATTTTTAGAACTACCTACTTAAATATATAATTTTTAGATAAGCATTTATCTCATTATAGCTTTATATTTAATTTGATCCTGGAACATTCTTCGAAACACTTCGTATTTTTTATCATGGTACAGCTTGATCTCCGTGTTTGGCCTTATAACTTGAGCTGTGCCTCCCATCTTATGGATGGCATCTGTTACGTTATTAAAATATTGTGATGCGCACGCTCCCAAAATAGCCGAGCCAACGAGTACAGATTCCTTCTCATTAGGCTTTAAAATTGGCAGGCCAACAACATCAGATTGTATTTGCACAAAAAGTGGATCTTTAGTAATACCACCACAAATCAACAGCGATTTGAACGATTCATATCCAGCTAGCAGCAATGCATCTATTATATGTCTTGTGCCATACTGAAACAATGGAATAATATTATGAATGATGATAAATAATACAGCCTTAGTAGTCGTATCTTAAATAGGTCAGAGGAGGTCATTAAATAAAAGTACAGAAATTCTAGACATTTTATGTCGACATCAATAAGCTTCAAAGTGTCCAAAGTTGAGTCAGGTGAGATCAGCGCCAAAGCACTATTTCGCTCTCACAAATTTTTAAGCAATCGTTGAAAGCGTGGTGTGGTGGTGTTGCCGGCGGCATAAGGATGCTCTACATAGGTGGATGCTCAGAATAATATTACAACAGAGACACCGCTCTTGCACCGTAAAGCGTCATCACTCTCAGTGTGGTTTTAAACTATCATCGTTAAGGGTTTATACAATGTGTTTGGTAAATCCCTAATATAAATAGTTGAGTTTGTGTAATAAAATGTATAGGGAATTCGAAAAAAAAAATACAATGAATAATTTTTGAAATCCCCAATTGGCTAGATGACTAAAAAAATTTTTTTGCTTTAATAGAAGCTCATTCATATAATAAACAGAAAGAAAAAATCGGTTTTCGAATAACTATAAAAACAACCAAGATATAAGGTATTAAAGATTTTTCTCCATCTCTTTCTAGCAAAACGGCAATTTACAAGGAGTTAATATGGCCGTACTCAACAATGACGTCACGGTTGATGTCGGATCTCTCTGTCTAATCGCCTTCAAATTAACAACTTAAAATGCTTGTGTCTAATGTATTACTGAGCCGATTTTAATTCTAATTTCACAGGACTGCATCATTTCAACTGTATTTTAATATTTAATGACGAGACGTAAAAATTTGAATTCAGTCATCATCCCAATTCAAATACTTGGGTCTGTCAAAAAAATGTATGGGAAATTGTAATATTTATTTTACAATTTCGAATTTTCAATGACGTCATAACTTTTATACGACTATGTTACTCGTAACATAGGTAGAATGCGGCCTGATAGGGTATTTACTAAACACCTTGTATATAGTTTGTAGCGAAAGAAGGAAATGGGCAAGGTATCAATCAACACGGTACATATCAAGCACACCTTATTGGTGTGCCCAGCCTGGTGACCCCAGCGCAGTGAACTAAACGCTGTGCCGGGAGGCGAAGACCTGTCGCTGGCGAGCATAGTCGTGGGCAGTCGTGGCAATGCTCCACAGCGAGGCGGAATATAAGGCTGCGGAGAGGGAGCGGGAGGGAGATCCCCAAACGATCTCCTACGTCGCAGAAGCTATATGCTTCTGCGACGTAGGAGATCGTTTGGGGAAGGCAGGTGAAGGCGGGCATTCGCCGAGCGATGCCCGTCAAGTGACCCTGCCGTGGAGGACTCCGTGCACGATTGACCCCGTGCACGCCGCCGTAAGGCCCTCCGTGTGGGGATTGCCCTGCCCCCCTAGCACGTCCACCAAAATACGATATGATAAAGCGGTTTATCATGGTGAACTGTCAAAATACAATAGGGTTTCGTCGTATTTTGACAGTTCACCGCGATAAATCGCTTTATCATATCGTGTTTTGGTGGACGTGCTACGGGGGCTGGTGTTCTCGGGCAATCCCCCCTTGGCGATAACCCGACCTGTTGGTCGTTTGGACCGTTTGTAGTGGTGTCGCAGTGTGGATCTTACCATACGCGCCCATAAGGGCAGGGGGAACACCAAGGGGTTTAGTGGGTAGGCCTGGCACTCTACCGGGAGAGCCCCACACACGCTTGCTGTCTAGCCAACGGCGGGTACGATGCGGTTACGCATTTCCCCCCGAAAAAATTGTGTCTATGTATAATAACAAGCCAACTTACAGATAAACCTTGCAAAGTTGCAAGATATAATAATGCTAAGTTTTCTTCACTGCTATCAATAGTCAGGCCAATAATCATACCCTTCATTTTCGGGTCAGCTAATGGCGATCTGTTGCCATGAAAATCAGGGTAAACATGCAAATCTTTTGTTAGGTGATTCATATCACTCAAACCTCTCTCGTGAGCCAATTTTATAAGTAAGCTGCATAGATGCTTTCTTAATCTGGAAAATAATTGAAAATTTAAGTAAGACTTATTAAAACTGCTCTTCACTTTTTTGTTTATTTTTAGTCAAAATCAAAAGTCATTTGTGTCCCTTCGGAGCATAATGTACAATACGCAAAATGTGCACGACACGCAAAATGAGCAAAACGCAGAATGTGCAACACGCAGAATGAGCACCACACGCAAAATGAGCAAAACGCAAAATGTACAAGAGGAGCTGTGTTCACATCCTCTCGGCAGTTGGCACATTTCTAATTCACAACCCTTGGATATACAAAACCCAAATTAACTTCAAAAACAAATTTATTGAATTAATTTTTATCTTATGTACGAACTTAACAAAAGAAAAATTAGCTTAAAGTAAATAAAATTTGATTCGTTGTCCGCCCTGTTTTCTAAAAAAAAAAACTAAAAATCAATTCTTATCATAACCAAACGCTGAAACTTAGCTAAATACCTCAGACCGTATATTTAAGTAAACAAAATGACGGTCTCAGATACATAGTTTTCCCTTTCCAAATATTTACAATGACAATCTAGTATAAATCATTTTCATTTTCATCCTCAATTATGTTTGTAATCTCTTTCGAGGTAAAGCAGGCGCATACTTACTCATACTCAAGTACACAGACGATCCCATTAAATAAAACGGAGAACAAACATGAAAATAAAACACTTTGTCTTGTGTCGTCATCGTCACCGTGAATTAGGCCTTAGGCCCGTCTCGTACATTTTGCGTTTTGCTCATTTTGCGTGTGGTGCTCATTCTGCGTGTTGCACATTCTGCGTATTGTACATTATGCTCTCAAGGGATTTGTGTCAATTCTGTTGGCATTAATTGGAATAGACTAAACTATATTGAGCTTTAGTGCTGTCAAAACGTGTTTTTTGTTCGAAAATTTTAACTGAAAACACAATTTGACAGCACTAAAACTAAACTTAGTTTAGTTTAATCGACTTAGTACCAACGGAATTGCCACCATTGTGTACATCTTTTTAGTCATAATAGGTCAATAGATTTAATAGAATACAAAACTGACATATTCACAACCAAATAACCAATGTACCTACGTATGCTGGACATGACTAAGGCATTTTTATCAACAGGGTAATAGTTATTTAAGAATATTACACTAACTTATGTTGTAAATATTTGCCATATTTTTCAATTTGGTGATCATAAATTAAATTTTTTTTAGATATGCATTGGAAGAAACTCTATGAGACTGTCTCCTGACACTTCACAAAAGCAGTAATGGTTCGTTCACCATTCGCCACAAATTTAAAAAATATAAAATAAAAACATAGATATTAAATGTATTTTAATCAGGGACGGGAAAACCCGTTCATTTGCTTAAGCCGATCGAAAGGGTAACCATTTGCATGGTAACCCAGTGGACTCGGTAAGCCGTTCAATAGGTTTCCCAACAATAACGATAACATGAAAAATAGGGGTTACCCTAACCACAACAAAAATTTACAGCTTACCTAATCTTAAAAGTTTCCCCTGTTTATGTGCTAACCACTTACTGTTCGGATTAGGGTAACCCTTTCCCCCGTGCACAATGAGAGATTGTAGTAACATTGCAGGCACAATAATAATGCCGGAGTTCGGTTGCGAACCTTCGGCATAAAGTGTGTTTAGACATTAAATGCTACTAACCTTTTTTGCGGTGCGAAAGCAATCTACACACAATATACGTAAGGTCTAAAATAACTTACCCAATTTAATCAGCTTGGAACAGGTTACTGTTCCAAGCGCAACATATATACATACATTACATTTGAGTTTTTGATATCAGTAAGCGGTAACCCGAATTTATTCAATCGAAGGGATGTGTAAACCGGTAAGCCGTTTAGAAGCTTATTGTAAGGCAAAGATTCTGAAAACCCAGCGTTATAAAATACCCAATCAAAACCGGCTCCTAATTTTAATATTTGCACATCCCTAAAGTTTGGTGGGGTTTTTGTACTTACTCTCCAGTATTGTACTTTGTTGATAATTCAATCCCACCTGGGTGACTAGATATAACATAGTCTAATAACATGCCAGAAGCACTTTGTCCAGCCTCATTCAGCCACATGTTGGAAACCATTGCACTAAAGTATGGACCCCAGACCCCTTGTACTATCACAGGTTTTGCATTTACAGCCATATGACATGTTGATGTGCCACATATCAAACTTAGACGACTAGACATTTTATTGTCAATATCCTCACCCTGCGTGCCAATCATGCCAAGGCCACCTGCATGGGCATCAATTATAGAGGTTGCTATCGGGGTTCCAGGTAACAAGCCCAATGTCTGCGCAACATCATCCTTCAAGGCTCCACAGTATTCTCCTGGCATTAAAACTTTTTTGCCAATCTTTTGCATCTCATTATCAAGTAAATCTTCTAGACCAATTTCCTTAAGAAAACCCAAATTCCATCCTTGTTTGCCATTCTCAGCATATTCATAGTTCCACTTACAAACTAGTGAACATAGAGATCTACTAAATGAACCAGTCGCTTTCCATGTCAAAAAATCTGGTAAATCAAAAAAAATACCAAATTCACTCCACTTGTGAGGTAAATTTCTTTTCAACCACAGCAATTTCGGCATTTCCATTTCTAAACTTACTTTTCCACCAACATATTTAAGTATTTCATGACCTGACTTGTTAATGAGATCAGCTTCGATATGAGCTCTATGGTCCATCCACATTATTATGTTTTGCTCATTGTTGTTTGAATCACTAACTGCAATTGGATTGCAATTTTTATCCAGCACAACAAGTGAGCAAGTTGCATCAAAGCCAATCCCCTTTATATAGTTAGGATTTATACCAGCAGTGACATTCTGTTAAAGAAAAAATATTAAAGTACACTACCTTAACAATTTAATCCATAATTTAAAGCGGCACAGCAAATTATTTTACTTACTTTCATAACAAATAAGCAGTTTTCCCAAATATTATTAGAGGATTGTTCATAGTAATCAATTTTGGGTTTCCAAGTCTGCAATTCCTTTACAGATGATTTAATCACTTGACCATTGACATCAACAAGAGCAGCTCGGACACTAGTTGAACCTACATCAACACCAATAAAAAATCGATCCTTATACATTTTGCCCCTGAAAAGAAAAGAAATTGCGATACATTATCACATAGGCAAGCACTTCATATCACAAATTATATTACTGTTCTTCATATCGCACTAACAGATAATTTACACATGTACTATTTCAAGTAAACGTTCAATGTCTAAAATAACTGAAAGTCAACTGTGTACCTATATTCTCAGAAAGTTATAAATGATAATGAAGCCGATATCTTAGTTATCTCATTTTACATGATAACCTTCGGACTTTTATACCTTGGGCATCTCATTCAGTAAACAAAACATCCAAAATCAACTTAGAACATTTCTATGGACATTTGCAAAAAAGGGAAGGCGCTCTACGAAAAAATGAGATAATCGATTTTTTTTACATGCCAGGATTCAATACGGACTTACCATTCTGGTAGGTTTTGTTATATAAATGATAACTGAGTATTTAAAAAGTAATTTGAAAAATAGAAATCACGGGCCATGAATTTTCAACGTCACGATTCTTACAATATTGTCTAATTTCAAACAAGCGAACTTTTCGTTAACAATTTGTTAATGAAAGGTTCAACCAAATTAACATCAAATTATGGTAGGAATTATATTTTATGTAATGGCATCTAGCTTTCTTATCATTTTAACGCTGTTTTTTTCTGTACAATTAGTAATGTGTTCTTTTCTGTTTATTTTGTGTCTTTGTCGGTTTATTTTGTGTTTATTTTTAAATTGTGAGTGTCCTTTGCGAAATTGACGCATTTTGCTGTGAATTCATTAATTACAATCTAAGAGATAGAGACTTTCGTAAGCGAAATTGACCCTTTCGTGTTATTACCTCAGATTACGATATAGAAACTCAATACTTTTGTGTGATATTGACGCTTTTTGTGTTGTTTTTCCACCATGGTTGGAAAAGGAAGTGTAAAGTGCGCAAAATGCGGTGTAACGTCAAAGAAAATTTTCTACTTCTTTGACCTTTCACAGGTTTCCACTCCCGTCGATTCATGGATCTCTGAAGTAAGTGTATTATTTTGTACTTATTTACACTTACTAGTCAGAACTACGTCTATATAATAGTGTAGCCTCGAAATCATAATACCTACATTAATTCTGATAACCTCAAATTACCAAAAATATGACAGATTTCCCATATCATAAAACATCTAAACAGATCCCTATATAGATTTATGGATATATAGCTTATACGGTTTTGTCGGCTTTTAAATAATACATAAATTTCCTTTTCAGAGCCAGAGTTTGGGCAATGTTTTGCTATCCCAATGATGATTGGACTTCAGATGAATCATTGCTGAAGCTGTATAAACATAAGATGCTATGCGGAAATCATTTTGATGATTCATCATTTACTAGCAGTGCCAAAACAAGATTGAATAAGTTCGCCATTCCAGCAGAAGCTCAAAATATTTTGTCCCAATTACAAGATGAACATCCACCTAAAGAAGCACAAAAAGCTCAAGTAGGTAAATTTGGTATTTAAGAACAGTTTGATTTTGTTAATTGAAATAGTCAAACTTATCAACTAAAATAGGAACACCAATCTTTATTAAACACGAAGTTCTGTATACATGTAAAATTGCGATCCACAAATTGGCCGTGGTCCGAATTGAATATGGTGATATTTGCACTGTTTGCATGCAATCATTTCGGACCACTTTAATAGCACGATCGTGTGCACGTCTGTCAATGTCATTAATTAAAAAGTCTTGTTTAACTTAACATTAGTGAAACATTTCATGGCAAAATCTTAAAAGTTTTTACAGTCAGTTAATTAAGTTTTATCAACTCAAAAGTTAATAAATATTAAGTGACATATTTTATTCCAAATCGTCTTAACGTCAAAATTTGAATTTGACATTTGCACACACAGTGCACTACCTTGTTTTCGTGAGCACTGATAGCACCGCTTCGTGACGTCACTCATGACGTGACATTGCTTTCGTAAGGCACACGTCGGTTCTATTCGGGCCGGATCGTTTGCACGCTATCGGTGCCAATTGTGCATAATAGCTCAATTTGGACCACGGGGATTGATAGTTTTTCTAAAGAATTCAATTTTTACCTGGCCTAGAATTCACTAGTCAGTTGGATTGGATAAAATATTTTTGTTTATTAAACCTGTTTTATAGAAAATAATATTTCTTAGAAACAATGTCAACTAATAAGCATAAAATGTTACAGTTCCAGGAGACCACACAAATGGAAGTTACGGCCAGTACTTCTCAGTGTTCTATATCTTTAGAGCACTCAAGTGAATATAACCTTCAAAGCCATTTGACCAAGGTAATTCAATTATTAATAATTCTCAAGGGTAGATTAATCTTCACTTCACTTCTTTATGTATATGGCAATCGGCCGTAAACACAACCATTACTGCCAAACTCAAGTTTTGGATAATATACTTGTCAGAGTAAATTCATAAAATTTACTTTTAAAATATGGCTGAAAGTATAAGAGATTGTTTTGAGTTACCTGAAAAAGGACAAAAAAAGACCTCACAATAACGTTACAACTAGGGTTGTAACGGAGGCCTTCTTAGTGGAGGCGGAGGCGGATGCGGAGGCGATGAGTTTCACTTCCGCGGATGCAGAGGTTAACGGAGGCGGAGGCGGAGGTGAAAGTGGATGTAGATAAAATAGTAATTTATTGTTTATTTAAGTTTTTATTTCAAATACTTACATTTAAGTAAACATAATAACCTACCAAATACCTTAATTTTGATTACTAGAAGGTAATGTTTATTACAATACCTTCTAGTAATCAAAATTAAGGAGAGGTGAGCGAGCCCGAGGACGAGAAGCCGAGAAACCCATCACATTCACGCTTCTCGGTGTTCTCGGGGGTTCTCGGCGTGAGTCTGGAGGCGCCTCGTGAGTCTCGACCATTTCGCGCGGAACACGCGAGTGGACGGCTGTCGGGAGCGAGCATCGCTCGCGCGTTATTGCTCTATGATTACGTCAATAAAACTACGTTACAACTCCGCAAAAATTGTACGGAGGCGAAGGTACGATTTCTTGTGGAACTTCTGCAGTAACGGAGGCGGAGGCGATGTTCCGTTACAACCCTAGTTACAACAGGGTTTTAACATTTAATGTATATGATATTGTATAGGATATAGGATTTGTTGGACAATTAAATATAATCTTGGAGTGTATTAGAGTTAATATTAGAAGGCAATTTAAAAACAAGACTACAATTATATTGATTTCTCTGTAATATCTATTATCAAATTACCAGAATATTAATTTGTTTTTATAATCTTATATTATAGGTGAAGCTAAATGGAGTCACAAGAACTTTTTAATATAGAAAAAAAGAAGTTTTTGCTCCAGCATTGACCCAGCAACTCCTTCAACCGAATGGCAAACAGAAAATGAAAGTTCAGCTAGCTGCTCAAGTCTTAAGTCACTCTCTCGCGTCAGGATTATTTGTTAAAGTAGCTCAAAGTAAGTTTGTTGTTATCTCTTTCTGAGCTCTTGCGACTGCTTGACTGACTGCTTCCCGTATGATTCCCAAAACCTTATCATGACGTCGCGAGTTATGACCCTTTTCTAAAAGAACTTTGCATCCCACCAGTATGTGCCTAGCTGTTCCTGATGCTTCACCCCATGTATAACATGTTTTCTTTTCTGTGGCTATTCCCCATCTTGCTAAAATTACATTGGTCTGGGAGAGACATCTGAATGGCGTTAAAATACAATTTCAGAATTGCAGGCTGGTCACCTGCAATTCATAGAGTAGGGTTTGCCGCTTTAGAACCGGTGGAATGCAGAATTCACCTAATTGTTGTGCCAGAAGTTAACTAGTACGAATTGGTATATTGGCCAGTCTGTCTTCCAGAATCTTATTTATTACTTACAGCAAGTTAACTACTGTTATACTAATGTATCTTAAAATAAGGTTAGCTGCTGAATTTTACTGGCTATAAAATAAACTAAGATAGTAATGCCTTTGTTCTAGTGTACTACCAATATCAATGTTTTTTTTGTTGAAAATAACACAAATCCAACATGGCGGCACTGTTGCCCATACTCCATTAAATATCATAGGTCAGAATGTCATTTCATATTATATGAAAAAATTCCTTTTAACATTTGAAATCTTTTGTTTACTTTCAGATGAATTACCACAAGATGCCTCAGCGACTGCGACACTGATCTCAAATTTGGACCAGTTATTCGACGCTATGAATGGTGACACGCCAGACAGAAAAAGAGGAACAAAATACCTTACCAACATGTCTTCAAGCAGCCCTCATTTAGATTTTTTAATAAAATGATAGTTTTTTCACGGAAATGAAATTTTTAGGGGCAAGAAGTAAGCCCCCTTCACAAGATGGCTGGTTGAGGACGATGAATGGCAATCAAGCGCATATTTAATAATTTAAACAAATATAATATTGACAAAGTGGCCAAAGGCTCAATTAAGATCCCCTCGAAAACTGTTTTGGTTGCATTTGAAGTAACTGTAGATGTAATCCAAACCTGACTTCAATTCAATATATTGCAACATTGAAAACTAGCATAATAACAAATCTAGTTATTAATAATAAAAACAGAAACTGAAACATGGATGATAATATTGATATACTAAATAATTTCAAAGTGTTTCTTCATAAAGGGTGTGCACAACGAACAATTGATGCAGATGTTTTTATTGAAGGTGTAGAGAGTTAGATATACCTCAGTGTTCTGGAGAAATGCAAATATGTGCATATGTGTGCGGCTTTATAGCTGAAAATATAGATAACAATTGCGAACATTGTAACAAAAAATATGCTTGCTGATCCAAACACTGAGGTTTCTCATTTATTTATTATTACATCCTTTAAAGAATATGACGACATAAGATGCAGTTTGAAATACATCCTGCCCAGTTTCTGTGAAATGGTTGAAAATGCTGCAAATTTTAATACTTATTTAAAAGAAAATGTGCATGTAAAGGCACTTTAACAAAATTTATTACAAATATGCGATAATTTAAATAAAGATTGGCTGAAGGGGTGTGAAGAACATTTTGAAATTAATTTGAAAAAAATGTATGTATATATTTTTTTAAATGGCTTTATTATAACTTACTTTCAACTATTTCTTTTAAAAAAATGGTAAATGTTTTGCCCAAATCTATTATAGTCTAATGTAGTATATTGAGAGTACAGTTGCTATATGCCTGAAACGGTTTTGTATTATTAAAAATCGAGGTTTTGTTGAGGATGCTTCTAAAAACCCCGTATCGAGAGAAATAAATATTCTGAAACATATTTATAAGCTTGTATTATTTGGCATTGCTACGAAATTCCCTATTCCTACTAAGATTTGACGTTTTTATATATTTTTTGGTACCTGCAGAACCCGGAATCGAAAATTCTATGACTTAGCTTATCAATTAAATCAATCATTTAATTGATTGTTTTTTACGCCTATTAAAATTCCGGTATCAGCTAAGTCATAGAATTTTCGTAAAGCAAAAATCAAAAACACTATTTGAATCTCCCGCGTACAAAAAGTTTCCGATGGCATAAACGGGAGCGCTAGTGAGCTCGATGTAAGCATTTTTGAAGTATGAAGTTGCCGTTCTTCCCTTTAGGGCATAGATATAGAATGAAATAGATGGGCTATAAAAGCCGTCAAACATGAGGAAAAGAGATAAACTTATACACATTGCCAAAGGAAAGAAGAAGATGGCATAATTTTTTTTGTCCTTGTTACCGTATATAGGTGAAACTGGTAGTGGGGATTGTTTATCACCAGCGTCTGGTGCTAAACAAATACGTGGAAGAAATTTGTTCTGTGAATTATAGCTTACTGTGTAATTATTTAACACTTTAATTAGTGTAATTGTGAACTATTTGAACATTTAAATCATGGTGCACTGCTCCGTTTTAGTTTGTAATAGTGATAGTGCTAGAAAACAGGAAAATATAACCTTTTACAGGTAAGACCTAAATTGTGTCAATAAAAAGCGCCAAAACTATTTTTTAAAATATAGATACAAGTTATATTGCAATATTTTATCCTTCTACTATGGTTCTCAATCATATTATGGGATTAAACATGAAATTTCAAACTAAGTAGTAAGGTTATTGTTAACCTAACAAGCTAGGAATGTCGCCATACAATATGGCCACGTATACAGCCAACGCGTATAACATTTTGCCGGGTTATAATGATACCAGTTACGCTACGACTATTTTTCCTTGATTCGTAGGTAATTTGTTACGTGAAAGGGAACTCACATATTAGTTTCTGTGTTACATTAATATTGACATATTTAAGTATAAAATTTTGAGCATTTTAGATAACAAAGGTAATTCTTTTGAAGTGAGACTTTCCATTTGCTTGTTTGTCTGTATTTAACAGGTTTCCTTCGGGGAACCTCCTTTTATTTTTAACCTGTATACATATTGTTTCAGGACGCATCGGTGTTGGATTTCGGTTCAAATTTGAATACGCCCCGAAAGAGAAAAATGCGGCTTCAAATGCTGGGTTTGAAACAATCAGCGAGGTCATCAAATGGTCGCGGATCGTGCTCAGTGGCGAGCACTTGGAGAGGCCTATGTCTAGCAGTGGACGCGTGTGGATGATGATTCCTAATATTTTTTCTTATATTTGTAAAGATGTTTACATAATAGCTTAAATAAATAATAGTAAAATGTTTTAAAACGAAATATACTCGAGTAAATCCGAAAAGTGTAGTTTTATTTAAAAGTGTAAATAACTTTAGACTGCGGCGAAGGTTGAATGAAGAATTCAATAAAAAAAATCGCAACTTCCTCCCACTTTTATTTTTTGAGACATATTATTGAGCGAGGGGCGCTCATTAAAATGTCTCAAAAAAAATACGTAGATCAATCAACCCTACTTTATGTTTATAGTGGTAAAAGCCACTATAAACATAAAGTAGGGTAAAACTTAAAGCAACACTGGTATACCCATCTACTTTAGGCAGGTATGACGTCATCTATGTCTGTCCCTTACGGGTATACGGTCACGTCCTATCTATTCATTCTTTATCTAAGCTTTAGGGTATTTGTGTTCTGTGGGTGAGGAGCCCACAAACTATTGTTGCGGTCCGCATGACGATGATATCGATATTATCGCGATAACAGCCGGTCCGCATGAACGTTAGCGCGTTCACGACATTTGTCATGACGTCATAGATGACGTCATTGAAGCCGCCATTTTGCGCTAACATCGACCATGCCCAAGAGCGTTATCGTTGTGAGCGAACTGTCAAAAGTATCAAATTAAACCGCCAATGCAAAAGTATTTTGAACTTTTGAGACAATAAATTCTTTATAAAAAGTTAAGAAAAATGGTTTTGGTTTGAACTGGTTCCGCTTACTGTGAGGGATGAGGAAAATAACAGAGTAGTGGATCTTTCTCTTACTCCACAATAACAAAACAGAGATTGCAACGGTAAGCATTAGTGTTGTTGTGTGTAAACAGAGTTTGTTAGATAATTTGTGATGCCCATGGTCCATAAGAGTACCTAGATCTAGAAAAAAAAGAACGTTTGAATGATAAAACCGATATACAACATTCACTAAAAACAGAGTTTTAGGCAGTGGAATATTATTACTCTACTTACTCAGTAGAGTAATAATATTCTACTGCCTAAAACAATTAATGTTACTGATGTAATAAATTCGCAGAGTACTTTTTTGGAAAACTGAAATTTGAGGTTAGCTAGCAGTTTCGTTAGCGCGGTAAAAGTCGGTCCGCATGATAATCTGTCACAAACTGTCATTTGTCGATTTAAGCGGGCTAACGAATGCGGACCGGGCGTGAGCGTTGTGATCGCTCTAATCAAAATTATTCTCATGCGGACCACACCATATATAGAGATTTTCCGTATATAAAAGGTACTCTGGGCTACGTTCCAAAACATCACCCGAGTGCACTCGATCACCCGAAGCACCGATTAGACTTCACGATCCATCGGGAGTTAGGGCCCTAGCTAGTGTGGTCTAATCGCTGTTAGGGAGTTAGGGTCCCGATATCGTGCGATCGTGGTTGCCCGATCGCCCTAACTCCCTAGTTAGGGCGTAAGTCGGGAGATGTAAGCACCGATTACACTTCACGATCCATCGGGAGTTAGGGCCCTAGCTAGTGTGGTCTAATCGCTGTTAGGGAGTTAGGGTCCCGATATCGTGCGATCGTGGTTGCCCGATCGCCCTAACTCCCTAGTTAGGGAGATGTAATCGCTGTTAGGGCGCTCAGTCGCTGCACAGCGCTCGATGTGAGCGGATTGTTGCTGTGTATCGGAAGCGAAATTGGCCTCGCGTGCCAAGAAAATGTCGTCCAAAAAAGAAAAATCTGGTTTAATGAATCTTCTGGACATGTATAAAGCTATACCAAATTTATTTCTCGTCGCTAAAAATTTTAGCGTCACTGCTAATCGTTGTTTAGCACCTACACTTTCTCTAAATAATGTGTCATGTTTCTGAATATAATTATTATTATACTGTCACTTAATTTAAAATATGTTCAAATTGTGCAGAATTTATTCGTAAACAATTTTTGAAATCTTCTGGCTCTAATGAATATAAAATGTTCATATTGCATAGTTTAATTTTATTTTAATTATTTTTTATTTATTTACATCGCCTCAAATTTTTTATCTATCTATCGCATTACACAAAAACATGAGACTCATATAGGTCAGGATTGGTCTATGCATCTTCGACTTTAAATCTGTATGGCAGGGATCCTGGTGTAGAGCGTTATTTTTTCATAAATTTGTTATTTTTTTTGTTTATTTTAATAATTTGTTATTTTATTATTATTTTTTATGAATTACTTGTTTTTTATTTATAATTTTGTTTTCAGAAGAAAAAGAGTTATGTTAAGAATAAAAAAGCGATTTTTAATCGAATAATTTTCAGTTAAATGCCTACCATACAAAAAAAAAGTGTCACTTGCATCGTAGTTTTATAAAAGCACACAGTGATTCTCTTTTTATTTTATTTTTTCACATTTACACCCGCAGTTGCGGACAAGGGCGATACCATTTTTTTCATATTTGGAGAGTGCAGGAGCCATCCTTCCAACACCACGTTCGGTTGCCTACTGAGTTAGGGAGGCGATCTAGTGCAGTGTGATCAGAACGCTCTAACTGCCCTAGCTCCCGATGCGACGCCCTAACACCCGATGGATCGTGAAGTGTAATCGGTGCTGTAATCGCTGTTAGGGCGCTCAGTCGCCGCACAGCGCTCGATGTGAGCGGATTGTTGCTGTGTATCGGAAGCGAAATTGGCCTCGCGTGCCAAGAAAATGTCGTCCAAAAAAGAAAAATCTGGTTTAATGAATGTTCTGGACATGTATAAAGCTATACCAAATTTATTTCTCGTCGCTAAAAATTTTAGCGTCACTGCTAATCGTTGTTTAGCACCTACACTTTCTCTAAATAATGTGTCATGTTTCTGAATATAATTATTATTATACTGTCACTTAATTTAAAATATGTTCAAATTGTGCAGAATTTATTCGTAAACAATTTTTGAAATTCTGGCTCTAATGAATATAAAATGTTCATAGTTTAATTTTATTTTAATTATTTTTTATTTATTTACATCGCCTCAAATTTTTTATCTATCTATCGCATTACACAAAAACATGAGACTCATATAGGTCAGGATTGGTCTATGCATCTTCGACTTTAAATCTGTATGGCAGGGATCCTGGTGTAGAGCGTTATTTTTTCATTTTTTTCATGTTTTTTGTTTATTTTAATAATTTGTTATTTTATTATTATTTTTTATTAATTACTTGTTTTTTATTTATAATTTTGTTTTCAGAAGAAAAAGAGTTATGTTAAGAATAAAAAAACGATTTTTAATCGAATAATTTTCAGTTAAATGCCTACCATACGAAAAAAAGTGTCACTTGCATCGTAGTTTTATAAAAGCACACAGTGATTCTCTTTTTATTTTATTTTTTCACATTTACACCCGCAGTTGCGACAAGGGCGATACCATTTTTTTCATATTTGGAGAGTGCAGGAGCCATCCTTCCAACACCACGTTCGGTTGCCTACTGAGTTAGGGAGGCGATCTAGTGCAGTGTGATCAGAACGCTCTAACTGCCCTAGCTCCCGATGCGACGCCCTAACACCCGATGGATCGTGAAGTCTTTATGTCCTAAAACATTTCGGGTGCACTCGAGAGTGTTGGAGTGGCGTGTCCTAAAACGCTACGGAGTGCACTCGATCGAGTAGAATCTCACCCGCTTAATATAGCAAGGTGTAATTTCACTCGATTGGATTTGGCGGGAAATTGTGTGGATTTTAAAGTTGTGTGTGATTGTGATTACAAAGATTTCATATTCACAAACAATTTATGCATCTCGGAGAGCGAGGATGCGCTTCGTAACGTCGACAATAAGTTAATTTTAAATTCCAAAGACTATAGGTATCGTAAGTGACACGATTGTAAAATTGGCCTTCATTTCCGCTGAAGCTAGGTTAGGCCGCGATTTAACAGAATTCATATTCTGTTGGTTTTAGCATTTTCGTAGATGAAACAGAGGAATGTAATCCATGCATTAAAGCGAACGGACGCGCCGATGAATTATATATTTTCTTATTTTTGTATATTTGGTTATGTAAACAAAGCAGACAACACTCTTGCCGTTCTAAAACAACCAACACTCCGACCACCCTAACCGGCCACTCTCCCCCCACCACCTACTCACTCCGGGTGATGTTTTGGAACGTAGCCCTGTGTGTGATAGAGATACTAACACAGACTACTGAGAAGATACGATACTACGTATCAGCTGTTAGGGAATATTGGGAGAAGGCAATATTGAAAAAGCTTAATTAAAACATATAATTTTATAACATAGAAGTTGTGTTTAATTTTTGCGTGAAACACCAATAAGTCAAGTGTCACACATATTATCGCCATTCAGATTTTTTTATTTGCTATTTACCATAGACAATATTCGTCCTACGAGGCCAGCACCACAATCTTCCAACACCTTCTCCTGATGTGGACTCTTGTACCTGTGACACTACTATTCATACATCAGTCTGGAACAATGTCTTTCAAACTTGACCTTTGACAGTGACTTTGTCATTATGTCAGCTAGCTGGTTCTCTGTGGGACAGTAGCTGATGTTAATCAGGCCTTTCACGAAGTTTTCGTGGATAAAGTGGTAACGCACATCTATGCATGAAGCAAATACAAAGAGGAGGTGCCCTATCGCGTTTTCCGTATGAAATCAAGTGAAGCCGGAAAACGGGGTGCGGGGGGAGGGTGCGCGACGCCACTGTCACCTTGTAGCGAGTAGAATTACTAAAATGCCAGCATTATTGACGTTAACATAAAAGTTCCGCTATACATAATAGGTGGCAGCAGTGCTAGTACTGACTAAAATGCCAGCATTATTGACGTTAACATAAAAGTTCCGCTATATATTACTAGGTGGCAGTAAAAGATACATTCGTAGGAGAAAGATAATTATGTTAAAAGATACATTCGTAGAAGAAAGATAATTTATTAGGTGCTGTGTCAATATAATCTAAAAATAAAAATCGTTAAAACTGCTTATATTAATTCACGTGTTTTGTTTTCGCCCTTAATACATCCTACGTTTTCGTTAGTATTTTTACTCGCCACTAGAGGGCTTTTTGTGCTTTATCGGGACAGACAGAAGCGTCCATGTGGCGTCGAACATTCTAGAAGCAATACGTCAAGTAATAAATTAATAATGCTTGTTTAATGTACTTACAAATGGAAAGAGATTTTTTTTTCGTTCACTTTGTTTCTGTCGTCTGTGTAACTTTTGTACGATAGAATACAACATTTCATTTTGTATTTAGGTAATTTAAAACTAAAATAAAAGAAGAGCGTACGACGTACTAATCCGACAAATAAAAAGATCGACTGATGTCAGCGCCTCTGGCGTTAAGTAGCTAAAACTAAAAATGCGTGACGTCAGGACTTTGGTGATAGGAGCTGGACCTAGATGCTTATAACATCTCCTCTTTGTATTTGCTTCATGCATCTATGTGTTTCGATCGCTTGTTAAAAGAACCAGATTTTACAAGTTGAATCGAACTTTGGTTATCAACATGCAAGTTAACTTTTGCTTCTGTGTCAGTTATTTCCTCTAACAAGGATTTTAAGTATAGCGCTTCTTTGCAGCATTCTGCTGCTGCTATAAATTCCGCTTCCGTAGAAGATAGGGCAACTATGGGTTGCCTCTTGGATGCCCACGTGATCGGTCCATTCGCTATCAACAGCACGGAACCAGATGTGCATCTCCTTGTAAGCGGATCTCCTGCATAGTCCGAGTCTGAGTACGCATCTATGTTCTCGATTGGGCTGTGCCGTCTGAACATTATTCCCTTTTCCTGGGTTCCAACAAGATACTTAAATATTTTCTTAATTTTGGTAACATCTTCAGTAGTTGGATTTTCGACCTTTCTGCTAACTTGATTTACAGCCTGGGCGATGTCTGGTCTAGTTCTGGTAGATAGGTACAGTAAACTTCCCACTGCTTCCCTGTAGGGGTATACCTTCTCCTGGGCAGTTTCCTGTGTCGACGTTTCATCGTTACTTCCAGGTATCGCACAAGGTTTTGCATTAGTCATATTATATTTCCGTAGCATGTCTTTTATGTAGTTAGTTTGAGTTAATTTTATTCCTTCTTTGCAATTTTCAATCTCCATACCCAGATAAGTCTTGGGATTTTCATTCTTTTTCATTTCAATGTTTCAAGTTTTTTCAGCAAATTATTTATCTTTTTCCTATCACGTCCAATGACTAAACCATCATCGACGAATAATCCAATTATTATTGACTTGTCTTCATTTATGAAAACACATCTCTCGGTTTTAATAGCTTTAAAACCAAAATCTGACATTGCTTGGGTAAATGTTTTGTTCCACGTGAACGGAGCTTGTTTTAGACCATATAATGACTTTCGCAATCGGCAAATTTGTTCCGTTTCATTACAGCCAGTGTCATAGTCAACAGGTAATTTCATGTAAACTTCATCTGTCAGTTCGCCGTATAAGAAAGCGGTCTTGACGTCAAAAGTCATGAAGTGATAATCTTTGGATGCGGCAATGGCTAGTAAACTCTTTAGTGCAGACTGACATACAACTGGGCTATATATTTCTTCAAAATCCAGAATGCCTTTCTGCTCGCAACCACGTACGACTAATCTTGCCTTGTACGTTCCGTCATCTTTGATTCTGAATACCCATTTGTTGGATAGAATTTTTTGTCCTTTAGCTTCCGACTTATCAACAATTTCCCAAGTATTATTTTTTTCCAAAGATTCTTTTTCTGATTGTATTGCCTTCTCCCAATTTTTCCTATCCGTGCCTGTCATAGCTTCTTTATATGTAAGCAAAGAATAGTCATTGTTACTCCCATATACGGGTGTTGTTACACAACGACTTAGCTCATAATCTTTGGTCCATACCGGTCGTCTCACTTCTCTTTGTGGTCTGTCACTTGAGGTGGACGGAAGTGGTTCAGTTGGCCTCTGATTAACGTTGTCGTCGGGCTGGAAAGGGGTAGAGGGCGGTCTGTGTTCCTGAAAAGTTAAATCTTCATTAGTGTTATTTGGCGTTAACTCTATTTCTATTTTTTTTGTTTCAGGGTACAGTTGTTTCAGTTTAGAGTCATTATTGTTTTCAACAGGTTGTCTGTCATAGTACATCATATCTATTATTCGTACATCTCTGCTGATAATAATGTCATTTTTCTCTGGAATATATATTCTGAAGCCTTTGGTGTTCCTTGCATATCCTATAAATACGCCTTCGACAGCTTTGGATGTTAACTTCCCTCTTCGGTTTTTGTTTAACGCAAATGCTTTATTTCCAAATACATGTAGGTGATTTCCTGATGGTGATTTCCCTACCCACTTTTCATAGGGTGAATTCCCTTGTAAAGCTTTTGCTGGGCTTCTATTTATCAGATAGTTAGCAGTATTTACCGCCTCTGCCCATAGATATGGTGGGACATTGGAATCTGTCATTAAGCATCTTGTTTTGTCCATCAGTGATCTGTTTTTTCTCTCACTGCAACCATTCTGTTGGGGAGTGTAGGGTGCGGATTGTTCAGAATTATTATGTCCGTAGATGTGTAGCGTAGTTGGGTGTAGGCCAAAAAGAAAAACAGCAAAACTGATCGTTAATTAAACCAGTTTATTGGTAATACAATAATGGTATAATTGAACTATTCCAAACTATGTTTAACTCGGATTAATTTATATAATAATTTAACAAACGAACAGACCGTGTCAAGGGACGATGACAAGCAAAAAAGGAAGGGAGATAATACAGCGATACAGACAACAAAACATTACACTATATGTGGATAAGGGTGCATTTACATTATTCAACACTTCCCCTTAAATGCACACTACATGCTAACATACATAACATAGAAACATATCACATGCTATACAAAATAATAAATAAACTTTCTATTACATTACATTCATTTCGTTTGTGAAGGCCCTATGCTTACTCTTTCCTAAGGACTTTGTCAAAACATCAGCTACCATATTATCACTTGGCAAATACCTTACAGTTATAAAGCCCTTATTGATTAAATCTTTTACATAGTGATAACGCAAATCTATGTGTTTACTACGTTTATGACAGTATTCTTTACATTCTAAAAGTCTGTGTGCACTTTGATTATCATTATATAAGATTGTCTCTACATTAATATTCAATAATTCAAACAACAGATTTCTAATGAACGATAAGTCTTTACATACATCACTAATAGACAAATATTCGGCCTCTGTACTGGATAATGCCACACAATGCTGTTTACGAGACTCCCAGTTAATAGTGCTCTTACCAAGCCTAATTACAAAACCAGTATATGATTTACGATCAACAACATCGTTTGCCCAATCGGCATCTGCATAGGCCGTCAAATATAAATTATTAGATCTATAGAAACATAGTCTATAATTTATTGTCCCTGCTAAATACCTAAGCACACGCTTTGCTGCATTCCAATGACTCAAATCAAAACAATGATTGAACTGGCTCAATTGGCTACATGCGAAGGCTATATCTGGCCTAATGCACACACATAAATACATAAGGCTGCCTAACAATTCGCGATAATTGTAAACCATATCATTTAAACATTCAGACTCAGGTTTATGCAACTTACAATTTGCCACCATAGGAGTTGATACCGGTTTACAATTCTCCATTCCAAAACGAGACAACAGCCTTTTAATATACTCTTTTTGATCTAATGTTAAGATGCCCTTATTCTTATCTCTACAAATATTCATACCCAAACAATTGGACAAGTTACCTAAATTTTTTATATCAAAATTACTTTCTAACAAAGATAACAAAGTATTTTCCTTAGTGTTATAAAATATGTAGAAATCGTCAACATACAGGGCAACAATAGTAAGATCCTTATCTTTTCTTTTAATATAGACACAGGACTCACACTTACTTTGAACATAATTGTTACATAACAATAATGAATGCACTTTTGCGTTCCATATTCTGCTAGATTGTTTCAAACCATAAATACCCTTTAACAATAAGCATACTTTAGAATCATTTCCATTTGAAAAACCAGGAGGCTGCTCCATATAAATGGTTTCCTGCAACTCTCCATTTAAAAAAGCTGTATTTACATCAATATGATTAATATCTAGGTTCAATTCGTTCGCTAAACAGAACATCATACGCATAGTAGTATGCCTAACAACAGGCGAGAAAGTATCGCTATAGTCAATGCCTTTGACCTGTGTGAAACCTCTGGCAACCAATCGCGCCTTAAATTTATTAAATTTACCAGCAGTGCCTTGTTTGAGTTTATATACCCATTTGCATTTTACAACATTTTCACCGGGAGGGCGCTCAACAATTTCCCAAACTTTATTAGCTAAAAGTGAATCATATTCACTTTTCATAGCAGTCATCCATTCATTACTATCTGATGATGACATGGCCTCTTCATAGCTTTGCGGCTCAATAGAAGAGACGCCACCCGCCATCATTGAATACTCAGTGTCATAATCTGCATACCTTATAGGTGGTTTACCACGCGTACTACGAACAGCCCTCACATGCGATTGGACAGGCGGCGATGAGGGTCTCGCTTCCCCTCCAACCAAGGCCACGCCTGGCGGCGACAGTACGCAGTCACTGTACTCGCCACTCACAGGCGACCATGTAGAGCCAGCCTCACCCTCGCTGCCGGCGCAGAAGTACTCGTCACCTGAAAGCAGAAATTGATCATTTTGAATATTTTCAGACATAGTAGAAGGACAGCAATTAGATTGGCTATCTTGTATATTTAAATTGGCATTCTGAGAATCATTATTTAAAAATATGTCATTATTTGATTGTATTTTATTATTATTTAAAATATTACTACTTTCAATTCCATTCATATCATAATAAAAATAACTATCATTTATAAAATGATCATTGTCTTTTGTTTGTTTATAAAATTTATTTTCAATAAAAGTAACATTTCTTGCTAAAATTACTTTCTGGGGTTTAGAGGGATCTATCAATCTAAAACCTTTAGTTGTCTCAATGTACCCAACAAAGATAAACATTTTACTCTTTGCATCTAACTTACGGCGCTGTTGTTCAGGTAGTAAACTGTAAGCAATACACCCAAACACATGGAGATGACTAAGGTCTGGTTTTGACCCGGACCATTTCTCCTCAGGAGTCAAGCCAGACAAAGCAGAAGTAGGGCTACGATTCTTTAAATATATTGCTGTCATAACAGCTTCACCCCAATATTGCCTGCCTAGACCAGCACCATATAACATGCATCTTGCTTTCTCTAGAATAGTCCTATTCAGACGTTCAGAGACAGAATTCTGCTGTGGGCAGTATGGTACAGTTGTTTGATGAATTATACCTTCCTTCTTTAAAAAATTACAAAATAATCTATTACAATATTCTCCCCCATTGTCAGAACGTAATATTTTAATTTGCAAGCCCAACTGCTTCTCCACTAGATTTTTAAAATTAATAAAATGGTCCATTACCTCATTTTTCTTTTTCATTAAGAAACCAAAACTTTTCCGAGTAAAGTCATCAGTAAACATCAATAGGTATTTCGCCCCACCAAAACTGCAAACCTGCATGGGTCCACAAACATTGTGTATAAGCTCCAGGGGTTTGCTGGCCCGCTTTGCCTCCCCAACCGGGAACGGTTTCGCAGCCATCTTTCCTTCTAAATAGGGCACACATTCCTTCAATAAATGTGAATTATCCACCTGAAATGAAACACCATTAGCAACACCATCCTTAAGAGCACACATGCTAGATAGACCTAAGTGGCCCAACCTCCGATGCCACACTTCAATGGGCACAGTAGCAGCTACATTGGCACTCTGGACCTTCTGCCTACATTGCAGGAGAGAAGAGCGCTCCTCTGGCGAATACCTAACAGAGTCACCTTTCACTTTAACATTTAGTTTATAAAGACCATTAACATTAGAAGCATTCATAATTGGCTTGCCAGTTATCTTACACTTGTCAAAAATATAACAACCTTCCTTGTTAAAAATAATTGTGAAACCCTTATTTGCCAGCCTACTTACAGACAACAAATTTGCTGAAAGATTCTGTACAAAAGAAACATTTTCAATTTTTCTTACCGAATTATCCATGTCAAGAATTACATCACCTACTCCGATGCATTTCAATATTTCATTATTTGCTATCATTACACTATTATTATTAGAGTCCATATTCACAAAATTTGATAGCAAACTTCTCTGGTTGCACAGGTGGGTTGAACATCCAGAATCCACATACCAGTCTTGATTCTTCACAAAAAATGCAGTTGAAGCTAGGAAAGTTTGGTCATCTTTTTTCTTTTCACGCCTCATTTTAAAGCATTTGGCCTTAATATGACCAAGTTTACCGCAGTAATTACAAGTAATCTTCTTAGAAAATTTCGGCTTCACAACAAATGCACTATTATTATTATTAGACACATCATTTATTTCTGTAGTAGATTTCCGGAGCTCCTCCTGAAGTAGTCTTGTACGTACCAACTCACTTGACAAATTCGCTGATAAGCAGGCTGTCTCCAAGCTAGAAACCAAAGCGTCATACTCCTGTGGGAGTCCACTCAATAACAGCTCCGCCGCCTCTGCATCCTCAATGGGTCTACCGATATCAACCAGTTGTTGTACCAAGGTCATCACAGTTTCAATATACGCAGACATGTTATTAAACTGCTGATATTCAGTTCTATGTAATTTACGCAGCAGTATAACTCTTCTGTAAAGACCTCTGTCTTCAAATATATTGGCCAGGCTTTCCCAAGCCGCCTTACTGCTTTTAGAGTCTCGTACATATTGATAGCAAGAGGAATGAACGCCCAAACATATTCTGGCCAGAGCTCTTTGGTCAGCAATAGGGTTCACGGGATCCGTACCCTCAACACAAGGCCATAATCCTTCCAATGTTAGCAACATTTTCATAGTGAATTTCCAGTTATTGTAATTAGCTGTACCTGCCAGTTTTTCCAAATGGAAACTTCCAATAGCGTTAGGAGAGATCACGCCATGCGCACCAATCGGTCGGTCGCCATCGCCATGCGTTTCACCAACGTCGACATTTCCTCCAGAAGACATCGCATGTACTCTTCACGTACACACAGCCTATCAGATATTTGGCCTCTAAAAGAAAACACACCAACTACAACACGGATTGATCTGGGCTGGGCCCATAACCTGTTCAGAATTATTATGTCCGTAGATGTGTAGCGTAGTTGGGTGTAGGCCAAAAAGAAAAACAGCAAAACTGATCGTTAATTAAACCAATTTATTGGTAATACAATAATGGTATAATTGAACTATTCCAAACTATGATTAACTCGGATTAATTTATATAATAATCTAACAAACGAACAGACCGTGTCAAGGGACGATGACAAGCAAAAAAGGAAGGGAGATAATACAGCGATACAGACAACAAAACATTACACTATCTGTGGATAAGGGTGCATTTACATTATTCAACATGGATAGCCTTCGATTTATTCCACAGTGCTTAAGTAAATTTTCGAACTCTTTTGACCTGTATTCACCTCCATTGTCAGATTGGAGATTCTGTATCTTTTTCTTGTGAAATAGTTCAACATTTTTCTTATACTCTTTGAATTTTTCAATTACTTCACTCTTTTCTTTTATGAAGTAGACACAGCAGTATCTTGTGTTGTCGTCTATGAATGTGACGTAATATTTTGATCCGGCCAATGATGCACATTCAAAAGGACCGCATACATCGCTGTGAATTATTTGGAGGGGTTCGGTAGACAGAATTTCTCCATGGCTTTGGAATGGAAGAGTGGACATTTTGCTTTTAATGCAAGTTTCACACGTTTCAAGTGTTTTTTCTTTAAAATTCAGTCCTCTCATCATTTCCTTGTTCATCATCAATTTTAAGTCTCTTTCGTTAATATGACCTAACTTTTTGTGCCATTTCATGATTTCACTTTCAGCTCTGGGCGTAAAGTTTGCTGTCTCCGTTGGCTCCTCAAATTCAAGGTAGTATAGTCCATCTATTCTTTTAGCTTTCAAGACAACACTTTCGTTTTTTATTACGCTGGCTTGATTTTTTTCGAATAAAACTTTCAGACCATGATCAGTTATTTTGCTGACTGACATTAAGTTATTTGCCAAGTCTGGTACGTAAAGCGTGTCATTCAAGTAATATTTACAATCGTCGGTATAGAGTATGACTTTTCCTTTTCCTTGAACTTCGGCAGTGTGCTTCTCCGAAGCCAATTTTAACGTATCTAACGCAGCAGTTAATTCTGAGAATAATTCTTCTTCGCCTGTCATATGCGATGTGCATCCGCTGTCAAGACAGAACGATCTGCTTTTGTTTTTCGACTTTTCAGTTGTTAAGCAAATATTATTCGATTTTTCCTGACTTTTCTTGATATTTCGTTTAGATTTATTCTTTGACCAGCAATCCTGTGTTGAATGCCCTTTTTTATTACAGTTTATGCACCATAGTCCTTCTTTCTTCTTTGTTTTGACATAAAGTGCTTCTGAAGTCTGGGGTTCATTTTGCCTCCTTGCTTCATATTCTTCAACTATTTTTACTTTTAGGGTTTCTGGTTCAGGCAAGACATCTCTTGACTCAATAGCTGTTCTAAAACTGTCAAAATTTGTAGGCAAACTATACAACATCATTATGCTTAGCAGTTCCGGATGAATTTTGACATACATATCTTCAAGTTTATTGACAACGTCCATAAAATTACTGAGATGATCTCTTACATCTTCTTGAGCTGTCATTTTCTTTAGAACTAGTTGCTTTAGAAGTGTAGCTTTTCGAGCTGGTCCCGAACTTTGATGAACTGACTTTAATTTATCCCATACCTCTTTAGCCGTGTTACAGCCTTTGATTTGTTTGAGTTCCGGTGGAGATATGAGTAACAGTAGCTCTGACCTTGCCTTTAAGTCTTCCTTCAGGAAAGCACTCTTTTGCTCAGCAGTCGCAGTCACCATTAACGTTTTCTCACCACTCGCGTACTCCCATAGATCATTCTTAATGAGAATCGCTTGTGCTTGTAGACCAAGTATCGTAGTTCGATTTTGTCAACGATTCGATGCTTCGAAAATTTGAGCCCATTTTGTTTTCTCACTTTTTTTTTACTTCTATGTTTTTATTTCTGCTCTTTCATTTGCCCAACCACGCTCTGCTACCACTGTTAGGGAATATTGGGAGAAGGCAATATTGAAAAAGCTTAATTAAAACATATAATTTTATAACATAGAAGTTGTGTTTAATTTTTTCGTGAAACAATAATAAGTCAAGTGTCACACATACAGTGTTGCCAGCACGTAAATCTAAATAGGGCCGAAAGATTTGTGGAAAAAGGCCGATTTTCGGCAGGAAAGGCCGAAATAAAATTAAAAATAATTATTGTACTAAAAGTTGATAAAACTATTATCAGTTTTATGGAAAAATAAAAGTTGATCATACAAGACAAATTGAATAAGCATTTTTATTATAAACAAACGGTTGCTATGATACACACAAGACAGTTATAGAGTTTACAAAAATACATTAGAGATATATAAAAGTATAAACCTCTTTAATATCCTCCCTGTTTGGCAACTCTCAACGTATTAAGCCTATGTGTGTAGCAATTGACTCAATCCGTGGCTTATGTAGTGCCTTGGTTAGTAAATCTGCTAATTGGAACTCGCTGGGGACATACTCTACAAGTATTTCTCCATCAGTGACGAGTTCTCTGACATAAAAATGGCGAAGAGCAATATGCTTTGTTCTTCTATGAAGCTCTGGGTTGTGTGAGATTTTTATAGCTGCGTCATTGTCAACTTTCAGTTTGGGAACTTCTTTGAGGTCTGATATCTCACCAAAGAGTCTCTTGATCCAGACTATCTCTCGAGCTGCTTCACTAGCTGCGACCAACTCAGCTTCGGTACTTGATATAGCGACGCATGTCTGTCGTCTACTTGACCAAGATATTGCTCCTCCAGAGTATAAACATAGTATACCTGATGTTGATCGGCCAGTTATGCTATCTCCACCATGATCAGAATCACTATAGCATTCCAGAATGCCAACTTTGCAACTTCTTCTATAGACAATGCTGTACTCTAAGGTTCCTTTGATATATCTTAGTATGCGTTTAACCTTTTGGACGTCCTCTTTACTAGGGTTATCTAAAGTCCTGGATACTACACTGACAGCATACGACAAGTCCGGTCTTGTTCCAACTGTTAAGTATGCTAGTGCACCGACAGCTTCTCTATACGGAAACGTTATAGGATTCTGTTCTTTATCGCAATCTGCTTGTCCATCCTTCTGAATAGGTGTACTTACAGGTTTGCAATCACTCATGTCAAAGCGATCTAACACTTTTTGGGCATAATGTTTTTGAGATATTTTTATACTTCCTTTACAGGTCTTCATTTCCAGCCCTAGAAAATATGATGCATACTTAACTGTAATTCTAAATCTCCTCTTTAGCTCTAATATAAACTTATCTGAGTCACTCTGATTAGTATAGGCTATAAGGCCGTTATCGACATATAGAGCGAGAATGATTTTATTACTTCCGCGTTTTCGTATGAACAGGCAGGGATCAGTATCGCACTGCTTGAATCCAATGTTTTTCAAATAATCTACCATACACTTGTTCCAACAGCGCGGAGCCTGTTTAAGACCATATAGGCTTCTTTTGAGTCTACAAACCTTATTTGATCCGTCTGAATAACCCTCAGGTTGCGTCATATAAATTTCTTCATCTAATGATCCATACAGAAATGCAGTGGAGACATCAAACTGTGTGAGTTTTAAACTTTCATTTGCAGTAATGCTTAAGACTGATCTAATTGTTGTCATCTTAGCTACAGGACTGAACGTCTCATCATAGTCAATGCCCTTCTTCTGTGTGTAACCTCTAGCAACTAACCTGGCTTTAAATTTATCCAGAGAGCCATCTGCATTAGTTTTAATCTTATAAAGCCATTTACAGGAAACGGGTTTTCTGTCCTTAGGAAGATCAACAAGAACCCATGTCTTATTTTCCTTTAAAGATTTTACCTCACTTTCCATTGCTTTTAACCATCGATCTTTCTGTGGACTAGTAATTGCATCTTTGTAGGTCTTTGGTTCATTAACTCCATTTATATCTTCGGCAGACATCATGACGTAATCATTGAAGCGAGTAGGTTGTCGTAGTTGACTTCTTTCTCGTAGACCCATTCTAGGTGTTATAATGTCATCTGAAATATCAACATCGTCACAATCATCATCAAAATTATCTAAAGGCAATGGAATTGATTGTGTTAGTGGAGATGAGTGAGCGAGTAATTCAGTAGGAGTTTCTTGGCTTACCTCTTCGTGAGTTATATCCAAACTATGCGACGTGGGAGGCATAGTTGAACTGTGCACTTGTTGACTGTTTACAATAGCTGTTGCAGTACGATCATCCTCCCTTGCATCACACATCGGCGGTGTTGTAAGTGGTAAGTTTATTTCAACTGAGTTATGATGATCCTCACAATCATCTAATTCGATTGACTCCAACACTGACTCATTAAAAATCACATCTCTTGACCTTATCAACTTACCGTTTTTATTCAGTAGGCGATAGCCTTCATCACCATCATACCCAATTAGAATGCATTTTTCTGCCTTCTTAGACATCTTTGTTCGCTTCTGTTGTGGTACATGAGCGTAACATTCACATCCGATTATTTTAAGATGTTTGATTGACGGTTTCTTCCTAAACCACAATTCAAATGGTGACTTGTCATTTTCCGATGTTGGACCAGTTCTGTTTAGGACATATGCAGCAGTAGTTATTAGCTCTGCCCACGTAGCGACGGGTAATTCTTGATGAGCGTGCATCATTGTGCGAGCGGCTTCAACCAAGGTTCTATTGTCACGTTCGCTTACACCATTTTGTTGAGGTGTATAGGGCATTGTGAGCCTTTGCCTTATACCAGCTTCTGATAGAATACGCTTCACGTTTTCATTTTCAAATTCTCCTCCGTTGTCGCTGAGAAATTCTTTGACAGAGTATCCGGCAACTTTACACTCTTGCAGCATTTGTCGGAGCTTAAGGTGAACTTCCGATTTATGTCGCATTAGGTAAACGTGTCGATATTTACTGTAATCGTCTTTAAACAGAACAAAATACCGAAATTTATTGAAGGAAGGTGGAAATGGACCACACACATCGGCATGTATGACTTCCGCTGGTGCTTTAGCTCGTTCCCTAGTTCCAAATTTTTGTCGGTGTGTTTTTCCATAAATACATCCGGTGCACAATTCGGAATCTAAACGAACTTTTATACCAAGTTCCCTTTCAATAACATCTTTAACATGTTTCTTGTTCTGATGGGCTAACCGCTCATGATAAAGTTGTAGCAACGTTTCTCTTAACACCACGTTCAAATCTGGAGTTAATTTTCTTACAGTCTCTACGTTGAGTTTATAAAGTCCTCCATATTTAACTCTTTTGCCAGTCAACCTTATTTTGCCATAAACTTTTAGTGAGCAGTGTTCCCTATCAGATATGAAAACACTATTTTCTAATCTGTCTTGGGCAGCCAGCACAGAAAATAGATTTCGCATAATGTCAGGTACGTACCATACATCACAGAGTGTTATTCTGGATTCTTTGCCATCAATTAAGACTTTCAAGTCAACTGTACCTTTGCCAATAGCTTTTACAGCAATCCCATTAGCAGTTGTCAGTGTACGAGTATCTTCAAAATGCTGGAAACTTGAAAAGAAGTCTTTGCGGCAAGTGACATGACTCGTTGCACCATTGTCGACGAACCAACTTATTGTGTCATAGTTAGACTGGATTGAATTTACCTCTGACGTTGTTGTGACTTGCATTAGCATTAGGTTCAAGTTTGGGTTGCTTGAAGCTTGTTTAGGAATATCAGGCTTTGCTGGTTTACCGTCTGCTTTCCATTTCTGACATTGTCTGACTTTGTGACCAATTTTTCCACAGTATCCGCATTTTTTCTTATTCCTATTCTTATTACTACTATGTACAATCAGCGCTTCTGCCGAATTTTCGTTCTTCAATGAAATGGAACGTTCGTAGGCACAGAGTTGCGTTGTCAGGTTTTCGATTGTCCTATCTATCTTTGACATTAACATCCAGCTTGATTTGAAGGGAAAATAATTTTCAGGGAGTGTATCCAGAATTTTACAAATTAACAAAATATCTGGTAATACGCACTTCTCTGTTTTGTCAAGTTCGACTTTCAAATCTGACCATAAAGTTTTGACTTTAGAAATGTGTGTTATGATGTCGTGAGATAGATCTTTACGATAGCTGAAAAACTCCATACATAAAGCATAACTTTTGTCTTCGGACGTACCATCGAATAAACGATGCAATTCATCCCAAACATCTTTAGACGAGTTAAAGCGCATGATTTTCTGTAGGGTTTCATCCGACATATTCGCAGTTAGTAATAATAGTGCGGAACTATCAATTTGGTTGTATTTATCGAGAGCTTTTTGATATTGAGAAATTTCTTCGACGTTAGTGGTTGTAGGTTTAACTGGTTTTACTAAATTTCCGTTAATTGCATCTATCCCACTAGGCATACCTCTCAGCAGTAATATCGCCTTGAATTTCCATGTAGCCCAATTTTTCGTACCTTCTAGGTGACCAATATCAATCTTGCAACTTGGTGACTGCATGATGAAAATTGTCTTGAGAATATTTTGAAAAATATATCTCCTATCAAAAGCTTTCACTGAATTTACAACGTTTCATCAATTAGGAACCACGCTCTGCTACCATGATAAAACTATTATCAGTTTTATGGAAAAATAAAAGTTGATCATACAAGACAAATTGAATAAGCATTTTTATTATAAACAAACGGTACAAGAAAAAATAGGTAGGTACGTAAAATAAAAAATAATATTTTTATTCCTAAAAGGTAGATTAGCCTGTTTTCGACCAATTAGTGGAGTTGCCAACTTTGGGAATAAAAATATGTGTGTTCTGACATGTATTTTGTACATTGATTTACTACCAAACGTAGATAACGCATGAACGATCGAAAAGTAGGCCGGTGAAGAACTGCTCAATCGCGACTCGTGCAGTTCCTTTCCATAGTAAGTGATTAGCTGTCGGCACGTAAACATGCCGAAGTGCGCATTCAAGTTGTGGTAACAATAGCCAGAAACGACAGAAAAAGACGGGATTTCATATTTTGAGTGAGTAAACTCATTACACATCTTATCATGTATTCAAATATTCAATTTATACGTAAAATCCAATGAAAAACAATTATTTTAATCAAAAACATGTCGCTTCGCGTCAGTGTCAGTACATCACAATCGTCTCGCTCGCACGGGCGTCGTATCACGATGTGTTATCTCATTCATGCGTTAGAGCGATGACGCGATAAGCAATTTCAAGCATTATGTTTGAGAGTATAAAGTTGATATTTTCTTGTAGCAATTGCCAAAACGTCGTTTGATCTGTGGCTAGATTTGAAATGATGTAACTTCCCACGGTTGTACTTAAAATAGTTCCCGAATAGTGCGGAATAAGGTTGAATTTGATAAATACGGTACTTTCTTTATGGTAATTTTTATTCGGGCGTGCATATTCAATTATATATCAGCGAGTACAAATGTATTGTCGATTAGGTGACAGATTTTAAGCACGTTTTTGTATGAAGCGCTCTATCTACGTTTGGTAGTAAATCAATGATTTTGTATCAAAATAAATTGTGGTAACTCCTCATATAGTCTATTTTTAATAATTATATATTTTATAATAGTCAAATTAACAGTTTTTTTTTATTATTAAATCCAAGCGTCAAATTGCCGATTTTACCAGTTTTCGACCAAAAATTCTAGTTTTCGTCCATCTGTTGACCAGTTTTCGACCAATTAATTAAGAAAGATTTTTATGAATAAAAGTATGATAGAATATATATTTTTTTTAATAAAAATACTAAAATAATCAGCTTTTAATATTTATTAAGGCTGTGTCTATTTGAACCCGGGTCCTAATCATCATCATCGACCTACACTCGTCCACTGCTGGACATATGTCTCCCCTAATGCACGCCACCGCTCCCGATCTTCGGCTACTCTCATCCAGCCCACTCCAGCCAGCCTACATACATCGTCATCCCATCTTGTCGCAGGGCGTCCCACACTACGTTTACCGAGTCGCGGTCTCCACTCAAGCACCTTACGACTCCAACGGCCGTCAGTTCTGCGGCTCATTAGGCCAGCCCACTGCCATTTCAGTTTACTAATTCGGTGGGCTATGTCGGTGACTTTGGTTCTCTGACGGATCACATCATTTCTGATACGGTCTTTCAGAGATACTCCGAGTATAGCCCTTTCCATAGCACGCTTAGTGACTTTAAATTGGTGGACTAGTCGAGCCGTGAGTATCCACGTCTCGGCACTGTATGTCATGACTCGGAGGACGCACTGGTCGAAGACTTTCGACGGATGAAAGCTTAGTTCCTAATTTTGTCGTTTTGGCGCTGGCATCGGCTTTCTGAGCAGCCATCTTTGGTCGGCGACCGGCGGCGTCATTTTTTGACATTTCATGCTGTGGTTTCATGTGAATTTGGTACTTGTAATCTCCTCGCATTTTTGCTTGAGTTGAGAAACTTGTGAAGCCCTTTTTCTTTGATTGTTTGTGACAATATATACTATATAATCGTCATGGGCCGTCTGAAGTGTTGTGTTCGTGGTTGCGATGCAACTAGTGATACTCATCGCTTATTTAGTTTGCCCAAGAACGATCATTTGAGAAGTTTGTGGATGTCTTTTCTAGTGCCGTACAATCCTTTACTCCTCGGACTTTCGAAAGATCAGCTAATAGCGAAACGTGTGTGTATTCAACATTTCGACAAACAACAGTTTGATCAAGAAGGTCGAAGACTCCGTTACTCATATCCGTGTTTATTCACTGTTAAAGAAATATTTCATGGTGTTCCTTTAAATAAAGAAGGTATGTATGTCAACTAATTTACTTAATATTAGCGTCTTACAAAATTGTCAAAATTATATTTATAGAAGGCCCACATTGTCTTAGGATAACTATGTGCCCAGCAGTGAAATCTATATGGGTTGAGGTGAATGCTGTAATAATAAGTCAGTCTGCATGACCAATTTTTGTTAGTAATCAAATGAAAGATAAGAGCTAAATGGTAGAAACTCGGATATTTTTTTTTAAAGCCAATATGAAATAGGGATTAAATTTATTGATCACGTCATCATTATAAAGTATAAACCTTTAATTATGAAGAAACTGCCCAATTGCAATGAAAAATGTAAAAGTTATTTGCTATTGGTGCGTTCCGAATTGCGATAAAAGCGATAATATCTCGAATCCGACCAAATTAAATTGTCACAAAATATAAGGGCTATTGAATCAGTAGGTTATGTTGTGACTTTGGTCGTATTCGCGATATTATCACTTATCGTTTTACGGAACGCAGGGTATGTCAGATCTCTGCATAATGGCAATTTAAAAGCTAAATCTTATCAATTTAAAATGTGTTTTTGCTATTCGACATTGGCAAAATTGTCATACCTGACAGAAGCCATACAACCTAAAAATTGAATTGAGTTTGTGGTTTTATAGTTATGCATTTATAAAAACAATAATAAAAATCTGTCCATACCTATTTCTTATTGAATAGTGAATGTTATTGATTGGTGTAAGATATGACATCTACTTTGCAATTCTGAATTTATGTGATACTAGTGTTCTTTTCTAGTTATATCTCCTACTTTTGCATTCTTGTCCATTCTTGCAGATAACAGAAAGTAAACATTTATCTTTGTCTAACTTAATAATTTGCCCTAAATTACATCAAGTATGTGCTGATAGAACCCATTACTAAATTCATCCTAAATGTTATATTATGAGTAAAGTGTGTTCTGCAATAACATTTTACTATAAACAATAAACTTAAATAAACAAAGTGTAGTATTTCAAACAATTCATATAATATGCTTAAATTTCTTAAATTTTATTATACACCAATAATGCGCCAATAATAATCACTCAATAAATGTCAACAGCAAATAGAAACATTTTACTTAATCAAAATGTGTAAGTACCTCCCATTTGAACAAAAAAGTAACAAAGTCAATAAATAAAATATTTGAGAATAGCAATGGTAACTTGTGGCGGTCACAATACCTGTCCTGCCATCGTGTAAAGTATTTAATAATAGACCTAGTATCACACCCAGTTTGTTGAATTGAAAGGTCTGGTACTTTATTGATTTACAAACAGAACTTGCTGATCTGTTTTAGATTTAAGCATTTGTGCACTATGATAGATAGATAGATTAATACTTTATTGCACACAAACAAAACAGAAACACTAACAAAACTCTTAAAACTAATGTGGGCAAAGGCGGTTTTATCGCTGATAGCGATCTCTTCCAGACAACCTTTGTCTGGAAGAGACGATTAGATTATTTATTTCGTATTTATATTGATTAGATAACTATGATGATTAGATTAGGCATACAACATGACCGAACATGCTTGTCAGTGTATTTAATACACACAGAATCTTGCAAGTGCATCAAGATTAGCCTTACACTGTAATCATGACACTATCCCCTCTCACTGGTCCCACATCACAATGTCACCTGTAAATATTGGAAATAATTTTAATAAGTTTTAAAAAACGTCGCCCCACACTAGGATTTTATCCTGTGTCGTGGGTGCAGCTTCAAACATAGAATATCACATGCACATACACCCAGACTGGTGTAATTAACCCCTTAATCTGCAGCGCCAATATAGCTTTTATTTGCAACTTGAGAATTCTTGATAGATTTATTGTGTCCTCTACAGATTGGAGTGCTGTAGCTGAACACAACTACTCGCGGATTCAGGTTGAGGATGAAGATATTTCTAACTTGACATTGGACACTAAGAGGGCAGGTGTGGTTTGAATTTTATCTTTTAAAATCAGTGTAAATTAAATGAAGAAAAAATATTGGAAAGAATATTAACATTAATATCTATTATTCTATTTTTAATAATTTGCAATATGTTTTGCATTTTCAGATGATGCAAATTTTCATGACTACCCATCATGTTCATACACAGAAGCTCCTAAGGGTGCATCACATAATTTTGGTGAGTGTTCTGTTTGCTTCTGGTTAGATACATGCAAATGGTAGCAAATGATGAGGCAGGTCTATTACTTGTTTTTTCTATAACCGAATTCGTAATGGCATATCAAACTAAATAAGCTATTATAAAGTAAAGAAGTATGTATGTGGTATTATATGACTGTATCAATAATTATCCTTTTTTTTCAGTGGATTATCAACTCATTGATAAACCTACAATTTCATTTGAGCACCAACAAACTGTTACCGCAAGGACAACTGTTAACGATAGTCTGCATGGTATGTATTAGATTATTACTTCAATTGAACTGAAAACCATATCTACCATATTGAATCAAATTGTTATTCATGTTATTATTTATTTTTTTACAGATGGAAATGAGCGTCCAATGCGAGGGGGTTCAAATGTAAACAAAAACTTAATGAAAAAGCAGATAGGTAAAAATATTTCTTAATGATAATAATATTATATGAGCATATAAACTGAGGTAAGCTCTATGTGAAAAAAAATGATTTAAATTTTTCTCTTCTTTTCTAACAGTTAATAGGAAAAGAGCAATGATGAAGAAACATAAAATTGTAAAAACTATTAAAAAAATTGCTGCTGAAAACCATGAAAATTCTGTAGAGGAAAAGTTGGAACAAGCACAAATTCTTGTGAAAGATATGAAATTATTACAGAATTTTAACAAATTGAGCAAACAAGTAAAATGTTTCATTTTGCTACAATTAAAACTGGCGACAAGAAATAAGATGGCTAGGAAATTTACTTTGGATGAGAAATTAATGTGTCTCACATTTCTGAAACATAGCCCAAAAGGATATAAATTATTAGAGAAGATGTTTGCCTTGCCAACTAAAAGAACTCTATCTAAACTATCACAAAGGATTACCTTTGAACCTGGCTTAAACAATATGATATTTGAGCACATCAAAAAATGCACCCAAAATTGGGACATAGAAAAGAAATTATGTACAATTGTTTTTGATGAAGTGGCATTAACACCCCATTTAATATTTAATGAAAAAAAAGATTTAATCGAAGGTTTTGTTGATGTTGCTGGTAAACGTAAATTGAAGTACTGTGATCATGCCCTAGTATTTATGGTCCGTGGTATAAATTTCTCTTGGCGTCAATGTGTGGCATACTATTTTTGCGAAGGCACTGTATCTGCTGTGGAATTAATGGCTTGTCTCAGTCAGATTGTCCTGAAAGTAAGTGACTCTGGTCTCATCCCTTTGGGACTTGTTTGTGATCAGGGGTCAACTTTCAGGACTGCTATACGCATTTTAAGGCAAGAAACATTAAAGAAACGAAATTCTGAAGGAGTACTGGATGGTATGTTTTTTGAGATTTGTAATTGTTAACAAAATTATCAAAATCAGCTTGTCGATTATATTTCAATATGCCCAGAATACTTTATTTCTTTCATTTTTTTCATCTTTTTATGGTTGCCTGGAAGAGATTGATGTGTATAAGGCCGGCCTTTGTTGTATTTGTACTATTTGTAATTTATCAGATGTATCCTTTTGTCTGCAATAAAGTGTGTAGTGTATTATTGTTAGCAGTAGTTAACTGAAATTAAATAAAATAAGAGAATAAACACAGTCTTTTTAGTGTTTTATTGAGAAAATGTTCAGATCATTAAAGTTTATTTCTTGCTAGCTTCTTCAAGTCTCTGCATGTTAGTTTATAACATAACTTATAATATTTTCATTTTTTTACAGATGGTACCATCAGCGTAGAAGGTCACAATCTATTTATTTTTTTTGATCCACCACATCTTCTGAAGGGAATACGGAATAATTTCCTCAATAAAGATATTTCTTTTGAAAACAAAATTGCTTCGTGGAAAGACATTGAATTTATTTTTAACATTGATAGCAGTTTAGGTCATACGAGGGCAATACCAAAACTAACACAGTATCATGTGAATCCTAAAACAATGAAAAAAATGAAAGTAAGTGTAGCTGCCCAAGTACTTAGTAACAAGGTAGCAGCTATGCTAAGATACACAGATTCTATCAGTAAGTAGATCATATATTTTGTATTTTCCCCCAAAAATGTGGTTTGCTACTTTTATCAAAGCATTGCCTATATGCAAAATGATGTTAAAGTTACCTTAGCAACTATGAGTGTATATGCAAAACTAAATTACAGCCTTAGCATGGTAAACTGCATTTTTGGCCAACCATATTAAGTCATTAAATGTGGTATTCCTTCATCAACCTTAGAAGTAAACATGTTTTAAGCTATTCCAATTAAATTGAAAACTGTTTAATATGATTTTCATCACAACTCATATACGTACGTCCACACCGAGGGGCTCGAGCCTACTCTAAATTAGGCTGTTAGACCTTAGTCAACCACGCTGGCCCAGTGTGGATTGGTCGACTTCACACACACCTTTTAATTTCTTCTCAGATGTATGCAGGTTGCCTTACAATGCTTTTCTTCACCGTAGGAGCGTCGAATAAATGTACATATGGAATTTGAAATCGAAACCACATTGGTACATGGCAGGATTGAACCTCTAACCTCGAATTAGAAGGCTAGTACCGAGTACATAGCGTCACCGTAGCACGGAATATGTACTTAATGAGTTAGTCACCAGATTTTTATAAATATAGAAGATAGAGGTTTTATTAGTAATAAATTAGGAAAAACATCAATTACTTAATCCATTCATCCAGCGAACTACATTTCTCCATAATAATGGTCCAAAAAAAATCTGGAGAGGGCTACCCTTATCACCTAGGGGTATAAAAAATAGCCTATTCATCAGACCTACCAAAAAAACAGAATATTTTATAAAAATTGGTCAAGCTGTTTCAGAGGAATTCGATAACAAGCGACATGAGATTTTTTTTAGATTTATTAGATAAAGTACAATTTTGTATGAAGTACCTAACATTTCTTATTATATTTGAAACCAGCAAACTTTAGGCTCCGTGTAGTTATACTTTTATATTGAGTACATTAATAATTTTGATTTCAGGTAATCTCTATTCATCAGAAACCAACACGCTGGCGTCAACAGCTGATGTGATCGAATTTTTCGACAAATTATTTGATAGTGTCAATGGATATCCTGGCGGTGCTATAAGAGGGAAATTGAGGAATGCTGTTAAACCTAACTCTAACCACCTCTCATTTTGGAAACAAGCAATTTTGAAATTACGAAAAGTGCACTTCATAGATAGGTATAGTAAGTTGGCTATCCGAACAGGACAACCACGAAATGTTCGAGTGCCATCGCTAGAGGGCTGGATTACAACGCTTGATAGTTTTATCGGGTTATCGAAACTGTTATTTGATACATATAACATAGAATACTTTTATCCCAGGAGAATTAATCAAGATCCATTGGAAAATTTCTTCGGTAGGGTAAGGGCAATTAATTACAGGAATGTCAATCCAAATGCCAATATGTTTTCATTTTCTTTTAAATCGTTAGTGTTATCTAATATTCTTGCTCCACACTCACAGTTGTCCAATTGTCAAGAGGATAACGGGGATACCATTTTAGATGTAAATTTTTTATTTGACGTCACAAATGGAGACAAAGAAAATGTATCACCAAACATAAATTTGTCCTCTCAACAACTTCCATCACAACAAATATCACTTCACTCAGATTTGTTAAGTCAATTTGATATGGAAAAAGTGAAAGTGCATTGTTCTGCCTACACTGCTGGTTATATTTGCAGGAAAATCTCAAAAATTGTTAACTGTAAATCCTGTGCTAATACTTATACTAGTAAGGATATTCGAAATATACATAGATTTATTCAATTAAGGGAGTATAAAATGAATAAAAATAGCAATTTAATATATCCCACTGAAACTTTTATTGAGATGTATAGAGAGGCTTCTCATTACATACATAGTTATTTGAATGAGTATGCTGCAAATAAAAATGTTGGAAGTGTCCTGGAACATTTTTTATTAGAAAGATTGGATTTGTCCTGGTTGGGGTGCACTTTACACAAAGAAATAGTAAAAGAGAAATTTATTAAAGTAGTAAAAAAAGTACAAATGCACAATTGGTGCAACATAATAAATAAAATATTAAGCGGAGCTATAGAAAAAAAACAGGTTGATAAAATGTTTGAGCCTCAAAAAATGGCTTACAAAAAATATGTAACTTATAGGTTAAGAAAAAAAAGTACAAAAAGTAATTAATCCAATTTATAAATAAAAAATATAAAATTAAAAAATATAATATTACATTACACCCCAATCAATAAAACAAAAAACATTTAATCATCTTTTATACCATTTTGATTCAATGTTATAATTTAATTGTCTTTGTGTACATGTTCATAGGAGTAATCGTCAACTAGTATCTCAAAAACACTCGCCAAATGATTGGATCACCATTATCTTAAAAATGGTGAAAAGGTTATTGCATTAAGTCTATTGGAAGATTAGAGAGGGCTATACAATATGCAACGATATTCTTAAATTGTAAGAAAATTCTTAAAATGTTTATTAATTCAATGATATTATATCCTAGTTAGCTATTAAGTAAAAATTTTGTAAACATGTATTGTAAGCTTATACTAAGTATAACAAAAAGTATAATAGTACATTACAATATAAGTGCGGTATGTTGATTATAACTTTGTGTATAACCAATATACGCACGTATATCGTACGACCTTTTTCAACACACTTGTGAGGAAAAATACTTAATAAACTGAATCACACTAATCATTGTTAATTTGTGGACAAAACTAAATAATGGTGTGAAAATAATCGTTTGACAAATCATGTAGGTAGTTGATGTCTTTTATATTACCTCTAAATTTAAAAAATATAGTACATTATTGGCGCGGCCGGCAAGTGCAGCATTGCCGGACTCTAATGCGTGCCTCGGTTATAATACACGCGTGTTTTATGACCTGCTTTATATATCTAAAAAAAGCCGGTAAAATTAGATCAATTTTACGAGCAAGTGTGTTGTAAAATTATTTATCACTAGCTGTGCCCGCGACTTCGTCCGCGTGGAATAGTAACTTTTGGCAAAATTTTAATTTTTGTAGGCTTTTTAAAAATCATGATAAAAATCGCTCTTTATTTATGTTAAATGTATTATTGTAATATACATATTATACATATAGCATTAGGCGCATACTGTATTTCATTTCTGAGAGAACACTCAAGACATTGTCGGCGTGGTTCCACTACTTTGCCCTACTGGTGGAACCACGAGGGAATTTAAGCTAAAAATTAATTAACTAGGTAAATCAGGTTACTCTAAAAAATAAAGGTATTGTTATTGAAGCTTCACAATACACAATTGTTCTTAAATGTTTGTATGTATTGTTTGTTAATCATATTCATAATACACCCATCGCTGGTCATAGGTCTGCACTTGTTAAAATATAAAAAATAAATTGCTACGCATTTGAAACTGGTGTTTTATTTTCAATTCTGCTAAATTGTAGTTTTATAACTTGAAAATTAAATTAAGCAAATAAAATAAAGGGTACCCGTAGCGGTTTATCGAAAAAAGGCACAACCCTAAGCTATCGATATCGATAAAACTGATGTCACTTCCCTACTCTTGCGTAGCTGTCAAGCTATCAACGTTTGCGATTACAGCGCCAAAACGACAAAAACCGGCAACATGGTAAACAGTGACTTTCGCATCTGTAGCTTGCTACTAATATAGCTTGCTACTAATATAGTAATCTGTGCTTTCGACTTAAGACATTGAGAAATGGGTGACGAGAAGACATGTCGAAGCTTACGAAATGCTGCCCAGCCCAGCCGAATTCTTCTGTTGGCTTCCCTCTCGAAGTTGTTTCTGCCTAGTTGAAGAGTTTGCCCTAGGTACACATATTCCTGTACAACTTCGAAAGATACTCCATTTACTACAACCTGTCCCAGATCAACGAGCTCGTTGAACATGACCTTGGTTTTATCCAAGTTTATCCAGAGACCGATGCGTTCGGAAGACTCAACCAGGCTTTTCACCATCTCTTGTAAGTCTTGCAGAGTTTCAGCCATAATGACGATATCGTCCGCGAATCGTAAGTGTGAGATGCACTCGCCGTTTATATTAATGCCACGTCCTGTCCAGTTGAGCATTCCGAATACATCCTGCAGCGCAGCGGAAAAAAGAGTTTCGGTGATATTACATCCCCCGGCCTCACACCACGTCACAGAAGGATAGGCTCAGTTTGACCATTCTGGACAACGACGAACATATATCGCCAATCAACTTGGCACCTCTGCAAAGACTCTAGAACAGACCAGGTCTCGACGGAGTCAAAAGCTTTCTCATAGCCCACAAATGCCATGCACAGGGGTTGGTTATACTCATTGGTCTTCTGTATAACCTGCCTTACCGTGTGAATGTGGTCTATGGTGATTTAACTCCGTCGGAACCCGGCCTGCTCCGGAGGTTGCTTCGTCAAGTCTTCATGTAAGACGGTTCGAGACGACTCTTGAAAACAACTTATAGACATGGCTCATGAGTGAAATTAGTCGATAGTTCTTCAACAAAGTCTTGTCGCCCTTCTTGAAGAACAATACGCCTAAAAACCATGTGCTATGCCTTAGGAGTTCTCCCGGAGAAAAGAATAGAATTAAATATTCGCTGGAGCTCCTTCATTATCGGCTTGCCAGCAGCTTTCAGAAGCTCCGTTGTGACTCCATCCTCCCCCGGGGCTTTTCCATTTTTAAGTTGCCCAAGAGCCTTCTCGATTTCGTCTAGGCTGATGTCTGGGAGATCCTTCGTTGCATGGCGGGTTAAGGTGGCTCTTGGATGCTTCTCATCCGGCGCGGGACGGGGTGAGTGCGACGCGTATAGCTGACTGTAGAAGGTGCTAGTGCTAACTTCGGAAAAAATCTCCGATTTCGAAGCGACGATTTCTCCGTTTGCTTTGGTCAACTTCGTCAACGGGTCCTAATCGGACGTCTATTTATTCCTAATCAAATCCGGAGTATGAAAACATGCAGTTTTAATTCAGATTCATGTGGTCACAATATCTAACCTTTTTTTTAAGGAGGGGTAATCTCTTTACGATTCGACAAGGGACTGAAAAGCTGACAAGGCCGCCCCAAGGATATGCCATTGGACTCGGGTATTAACCCCATACCTGACTAAACCACCCTCCAGCAACTTTTAACTCCATAGAGGCACAATCAGGATCGGCGTTAGCCATTCCCCGAGTGCGCCCACTGCAGACTAGCACGACGGTGAGCCAGCATCACTGACCCAAGCGCAGGGTCTTACTCTACGGAGGAGTCGCCAAGTGCAATAATGCCCCAGACGGGCAGGCCAGGGGTAGAAAAGTAATGTCTCCCAACCGGTTGTCGGCCGGCCGGGTCATTTCATCCCCAGCTTGCTTGAATATTACTAATTATATTTTAATATTTTTACTATGAATTTCTAATTAGAATGTATAATAATATTTATGAAATAGCTTTAATTAACTTTAAACTTTAACTAACCAAAAAACGGTCGATAATTGGAATAATTTTACACTATAAGTAGGTACCCAATTTTCGACCAACATGACTTTTCGAATTTTCGAAGTATTTATTTAAAAAGTAAACACAATCTAAAATTTATTTTGATTAAGAAGTGGGAGTTAATTAGAATTCATTCAAATAGTTTTGAATAATTAATTCAATTTTTTTGATTTTAGCTAAACGAAAAAAGGCAATCGGAAACTGGGATGATTATACCATATTTCTAATTTTCGACCAACAACATTGTTTGTCATATTTAGTTTATATTAACAAAGTAAAATAATGGACGAAAATTGGCCATTAGATAATATATGTAAATAAAGCTCACATTATCAAATTAGATTTAATATCTTTCCATACATTTTAAAACAACATAGAAATCTTATTTGTAGGTGCCTTACCTATTTTTCGACCACCCGGTCGAAAACTGAATTTTTTGAGTAAAGCGTGTACCCTTTCTTGACCACCTCATTTTATGAATTTGGTCATGAAATTTACGTTAAAATCTAATTAATCCACACAATAAAGGTCATAAACTAGCTGCACAAACAATAAATAATCCAATTTTACTTAAGATTAATTAAAAACTTTCCGTACAAGTAGTGGCACCTTACTATTTTTTTCTTAATATTCAACGCATGTGACGCTCTCCGCTGCTAACCTCAGACAAATAATTGGTTAGTTTTCGCAGCTTTCGTTCAATTCTTCTAGTTTGTGTGTGTGGGGGGGAACAATGTATTCAGGTTGCTACTTGTTTATGTTTTGGTGATGCAAGTATACCAATATTACTATTTTCGATCATTTAACAAGGGAGGACCGTTAAATGGTCGAAAATAGGCAGTGGTCGGGAAACAGGCGCATCTACCCTATTTGATTTATTTTTATTATTTTTTCAAATTATTTAACATTTTTAAATAGTAGCCAAGTCACAAATATAATATTACTAAAAGTTGTATATTAATGGTTTTCACAAGTTTCGAAGTATTTATTTTTTAATTCTTTATTACAATTGTGTACAAGGCGAACTTAATGCCATAGGCATTTTCTGCCAGACGACCTTAGGATGATTCTGAGAGTCACGAGGTAGATGTAAAAAGAAATTTAGATAGGTAACTTAAAAGTATTTAGAATACACATAAACAAACTATGATAGACATAAATACAAATAAACACTATACTGTACATACAAATAAATTATAAATTTACATAAATATTATAATAACTATACATATACAGGGTGTAACTGAACACCCCAATAACATTTAAGGGTATGTATCCATCAGAAGTAGACATTCTGTAGGAAAAATATTAGGGCTAACAAACCTACTTTTTTTTCCCATACAAACTAAATAAATTATTGTTTGGTATTAAGTGCCGACAGCCCTACGTAAGCGTACGAGGAATACTACGTTCACGTCATACAAACTAAATAAATTATTTTTGGTATTAAGTGCCGACAGCCCTACGTAAGCGTACGAGGAATACTACGCTCACGTCTGTCACGTGTCATTTTGTGTTTAAATTTCTTTTGTGTTAAGAGCTGACTATGGTTGTCACTTGAAAGTTTTTGCTTTCAGTTTGAAATCAAATAAGTATTGGGGTTCTAGGTCTCAGACAGGCACCGAAGGTCCATTTAGTATCTAACTTATATGCCCCTTAAATGTTATTGGGGTATTCAGTTACACCCGGTATATATCTTAAATATATATCGTCGAATGAAAAGATTAATGAATCTGTAAATTCCGCAAATGGAGAGGTAGTAGGTATTATCGTGTAGCCAAAGATAGTAATTAATAACATATTGGTCATAATATATTTAACTTATGCGTTTTTTTATTTCTGGAGCTGACTGAAAATTATTTATTTTATTTATTCATGTTAGTGATCAATAAATAAGTAAAATAAAAAAACACAGTTTTCTACGCCTGCTACGTGGTCATCAAAGAAGCAATCGTTACGGTATTAAGATGAGTGCGTGTTAATATTCTGTTTTTTAAAGCTCGGGGTCATGCCTATTGAATCCAGTCATATTTAGATTTTAGTCACACACAGCTCCTATCTCGTGTGTTTAGTCTTGCAAAAATCTAATTTTTATTTCTCTTAATTGTAAATTATCTTTTCATAAATGGCGGGGTGGGGAAAGGCCACAAAAGGGCCGATGGCTGCCAAGGGCCAACATAAATTTGCAAGGGCCGATATTCGGCCCCCCAGGGGCCGAACTGGCAACCCTGCACACATATTATCGCCATTCAGATTTTTTAATTTGCTATTTACCATAGACAATATTCGTCCTACGAGGCCAGAGGCGCGTTCAGAGCCTTCGCGCGAAGTACAACTTTTCGCTCTAACCCCGTTCAATGCCTTCGAGCGTGACAACCGGGTGAAACAACCGGCCCGTTCAAGACCTTTGAGTGTCGGCGCGAGTTACAACCGAACAACCATCGAATTTGATGGTTGTAAAACGCTCTGACGTTTATGACTGAAATACTCTTACGTGATTGGATGATATTGGCGGCCATATTCTATAATGTCATCTACTAGAAAGAGAGAGAAATAAAAAATAATGTGAAAGAGGGAGATAAAAGATTTGGTTGCTGCAATCCGTTCAACGCCTTTGAGCGAGTTAAAAAACAACCGGACAACTACACCCAGAGGCGCTGAACGCGCCTCAGAGCTGCGTTCAGAGCTGCGTTCAGAACCTACGCTCGAGTGCACTCCGAGTGCACCCTGACAGCAACCGACCCGTTCAGAGCCTCGGGGTAAAAAACGCTCTGACAGGCGGTTAGTACACTCTGTGCCCGTTCAGAAGCTTCGAGTGATGCAACCAAACAACCGACTCGAGCGTAGGGTGAAAAACACTCTGACAGATTTTATGTCAAAGTCGATGTCAAAAATATGCTAATTATTTATTATTTTATTAAATAACACTACTTTGAACTCTTTTAAGCCTAATACAAGGGAAATATAGTGATTTCTATGTGTTGTAATTATTTTTAAGCAGAAAAATGGATATTGACTGTTAATTTCATAGTAAGGATTAGTAATATTTTGCCCTTTGCTTGATCTTGATCAGCAAGATACAAACTAAAAAAAAAGATTGCAACCGACCCGTTCTGAACCTCGGAGCGAGTGTGAAAAACACTCTCGGTTGCATTACTCTGACCCTCGGAACGCAACTCAGAACCTACGCTCGAGTGCACTCCGAGTGTACCCTGACAGCAACCGACCCGTTCAGAGCCTCGGGGTAAAAAACGCTCTGACAGGCGGTTAGTACACTCTGTGCCCGTTCAGAAGCTTCGAGTGATGCAACCAAACAACCGACTCGAGCGTAGGGTGAAAAACACTCTGACAGATTTTATGTCAAAGTCGATGTCAAAAATATGCTAATTATTTATTATTTTATTAAATAACACTACTTTGAACTCTTTTAAGCCTAATACAAGGGAAATATAGTGATTTCTATGTGTTGTAATTATTTTTAAGCAGAAAAATGGATATTGACTGTTAATTTCATAGTAAGGATTAGTAATATTTTGCCCTTTGCTTGATCTTGATCAGCAAGATACAAACTAAAAAAAAAGATTGCAACCGACCCGTTCTGAACCTCGGAGCGAGTGTGAAAAACACTCTCGGTTGCATTACTCTGACCCTCGGAACGCAACTCTGCATCACAATCTTCCAACATCAGCCCCCCTAGCACGTCCACCAAAACACGATATGATAAAGCGGTTTAGCGCGGTGAACTGTCAAAATACAATAGCAGAAGAGTATTTAGGTTCCTTGATTACCTACTCGTTTTCTCGTTTTCAAACGCACCCCTAAGTGCAGCATTATGTACATCATGTACATATTGATAAGATAAATAATGATTTATTGTCTACACATACAATTATTAATGCAAAAAACATTGTTCGTGGACTGTGTTGATATTTAACAAATGGTGCGCTTCAAGAATAGGTAATGTCAATATTTAGTTTTTAATAAATAGGTTTGCTCTAGGTGAGTAGGTACCTACCTATTTAAACTTGTTGTTATTATTTGCAGATATATAACAGTGGAAATAGTGTCACCGTCAATTGCTATGAATAAGCCAATAAGTTTGAAGTCTAAAATATTCCACGATACTGTATTAAGTAAAATTCAACAAATGCATGGAGATTTTGGTGTAGCCGCTGTTAGAAATGGATTTCTAACGAAATATTGCAATGAAAACACAAGAATAGCAATAATTAGGGTACGCCATGGCCCTCATAGATTTGTTACTAGTTGTTTACCATTTATTACAAAGCTTGATCAATTACATGTAAGATTGAACACTCTTCATGTGGGTGCTACCTTGAAGCATAGTTTCTTGTTTATACAAAAACATCAAAGAGCCTATTTAGATGCAATGTGGTCTAATTTAAAGACTGATGCTGAAAGAAAGGAATTAGAAGCTTCTGTAATGGATTTTTCTAAAACAGATGTAAATATAAACATTGAGAACATAGTTTAATCTTACTCATATCATATGACATTTCCATATTGATTATTATCATAGATTTGTCTTAATATAAAATAACCTTTAATTTGTTTTTTTTTCTGATCTTGTATAGTCAATAACAGACTCGTCAATGTGGTAGCAGATTTAGAGTAAATGTGATACTGCAAACTTTCTTCTCATGGATGTTATAAGAGTCAAATAAGACTACATTTTGGGGCTATGGTTATTTTTTAGTTATTTTAATTCCATAGCAATATAATCTGGTAAAGAAAAACTGTTTTTTTTACATAAATGTAAAAATTTAATTCCTTTTCCTTATAATTTCAAATTGAATTGAGTCATCAAATAAACAAAGTGAACAATTACTACTAAATACCAGTAGCAAAAACCCATACTGCTGTTTTCATGGACTTTGTGGTAATTACACCATAATTTATTTTATAATGTGGACCAATTTGCTAATGAAAAGTACAGGTGATAAAAACATATTTCAAGATTGTCTTCTTATATTATTTCTTTCAAACCCACAGATTGAAAAAATATTATATATCTCAACTTCCGTGAACAAATGTGTAATGTAGTGAACATGTAGTCACATCATTTATTATTATTATTTTAAAATAAAGTACAACCATGTCTCGCCTTATCTTTATAGGCATATGAGTAAAGGAAATTGAAAATCTAAATTAAATTATAATGATTATGTCATTGTAGTAAATAATCATATTATTATTATGTAAATTTAAAATAAATGTCAATAGACTATACTATTCTAATGTCATTGACAATTATAATATTTAATTGAAAGGTAATACAGTAGGAGAATACAAAATAGAAATGTAGTACAAGGAGGAAAAAAGAATATAATTGCAAAAATGTCAAAGTTGATTACAATCATGTTTAATTTAATATGTCAAATACACTGTCATACTAAGGAAGTGTTTGATTAATAAGTGAGTCAAATATACTATAATAGAATGTCGTAGTCAAACTTATAAGTTTTGCAAGACTATTGTAAAACTGTATTATGAAATGTAAGTGTAATAAATAAATAAACATCAAAATCAACCAGTCAGTGACAGATAAGGTAATGGAAGGATGTCCTTACTTCTTCCCAATTCATCTAGGGTCAGGTTTCCTTGTCCAGGGTTGCGATGTTAGACAACTTCCTCATGCTTGCCTCGCCGTTGGCTAGACGACGAGCGTGTGTGGGGCTCTCCCGGCAGAGTGCCGGGCCTACCCACTAAACCCCCCGGTGTTCTCCCTGCCCTTATGGGCGCGCGTGATAGGGTCCACACTGCGACTACCACTATCGACGCGCCCGGGCTAGCCCGACCTCACTGGTCGGGCTATCGCCAAGGGGGGTTCATGGTGCACCCTGGGCAACCCGGCGGATTCTCTGCCGCGGGCTAATAGTCTGACGAGAGGACCACTAACCCGGCGGGCCACTTCATGTGGCCACCCGCTTCATGCGGAGAAGGGCGAGGTCCCCTCTTTTTATGCTAAGAAGAGGTACCTCTGGTGGTAGAGAGTAGAGGTGTAGCGTTTCTCGCGATGGCGCTTCGCGCCTGTTGGGGCTATCCCCGAGCTTCGGCTCACCCGCGCGGCGGTGGATCCAGTGCCGTCGGAGTGTTGGGCCGCGCGCAAGCAGCAGAGCTAGGTAGGAAGTCCGGCAACGGACATGTCACGAGCAGGGGGTCCTTGGGAACAAGGCCTGGCTGTACTCCCCTTCCCCCTGTCTTATGACGGACGGAGGAGCTGCTGGGGGGTTTTAGAAGGTCTGCCCGGGCCGAGTACGGTCTGGGAATTCCCACATACCCTCGTGGTTTGGCGCGACCACGAGGAATGCGCAAAAGCAATTTCCCCCCTGCCAAAAAAAAAGGTTTCCTTGTCCAGCCTAATTCTGGGTTGTTTTTACAGTAAGGTTGTTGCTTTCATGTTGTTTTGCAACTTGGTGGTAGGTGGTCCAGGATCAGGGGTCTCACCCTGGGTTGGGAAGCCCGGGCCCAACATCGGTTGCCGCCAGTCACTGATCCCCTGGATGCCCCGGGGATCAACGGCCCCCATTTTGAGGGGTGAAAGGGGCTCGCCCTAGGCGAGCAGACGCCGAGGAGGTCGTGGATGTGCTCATCAGAGTTTCTATGACCTTGTTCGGCACCGACGCGTCCCTCTTCGGTGTGTCCTTTTCGTCAGATGACGATGAGGATGCGGCGATGATGGACGTAATCGCGCCAAGGCGTGTCTGAAGGGCATCGATGGGTTTTAGTCGGTAGACCGCGGTTTCTGGCTGGCACTCTGCTTTACTTTGCATGCATTTACTTTGCATTAAAATCGATTTTTGTAAGAAAGTTGTACGCGACATTACTTCATATAGATAGACAAGGAGAGCAGATGCCAAATGTTTCTTAAATAATACATTTAAAATGGTAGTCCCTTTCTTCTCCGAATATCGATCGTCCGAAAATCATAATCATTATCGCTTGCTATAATCATCACTTTCCATAATGTTCGGGTATACGAAATTGTATATTACCTAATCGTCTTTAGTTCTTATGCTTTTGTATAATAATATCGGGTGCTATAATTATAAGATATCCTAATTTTACTTGCTATAAAGTCACATGTCCTAAGTGTTATATTGTATAATTAATGATTAAACGAACTTACCTGTACGTGAAGTTCAATCATAATTATACGAAGGCTTCGTCCGAAGAGATTAGCAAATAATACTTGTAGTAACGCCTAGTGATACGCCAGTCACGCACTTTATTTGAGGGTATAAATAAAATTTAAAATGAGTCTCACGTCAACAAGGTGGGCGACCTATCCGCTCGCTTCATTTAGTTTAGAGTAGCCGCATCCGGAATATTTCACACAAAAATGGGGACTTGTAGTTGGGAGGGAGGGTTGCAAATCCCTTCTGACGAAGCCTTCGTATAATTATGATTGAACTTCACGTACAGGTAAGTTCGTTTAATCATTAATTATACTCGGCTTCGTCCTCGGGATTAGCAAATAATACTTGTAGACTTTTAGAGATAATAGTGTGAAATATTTTGTTTACTCCTGAATTTTCATTAATTTATGTTAATAAGAATAAACATCAATCATCATTTGAATTACTCGTATTATTAACAATTGTTCTGGCAAAATAATTATTTCCATTAGTATTGACATTACTTATGGTTCTATTATAGAATCGATAGAATGTGCTTGAAGAGCCGCTCCATCCAGCGGTTCGTCTTATTAGATCTAGGCCGACACCTAGGTGATGAGCCGCGGATGTAGCGGCGTGCTGTGCGCGGTAAATATGTTTAGATCGAAAACGCTATCGCGCAGTGTGTTCTTTATTCACTGACTTAAGGTTTGGGAACCGACAGCATTATAAGGCTTTTTAGCACTTATGAAGAGAAGGAAAGATTTCAATATTTTTAATATTAATCTAGGACAATGTTTGTACTTTGTGTGCTGTTAACAGCGCAATGAGAGTGATGAGTTTTTTCGAAAGTTTTTCAAAAGACAATGTTTCATTGGCGTAAATTTGGTTGACATAATTAATAACTATTGAAGTATCCCACATATTTGGGCAAGGGAGGGCGTAACCGAAATATTCCTTTAAAATATCTTTTTACTCTGTCATCTTCTCGTAAATTATTTTCCCCTAAGCAGGGCGAGCGTGGATCTATGTTGACGAGTTGACGAGTATGCCATAGTTGACGAGTGATGTCAGTGAGGTAATTAATTTTTTGGTTTGTATATTTGGCCAATAATTATCTAAATAATTAGTTGATTTTAGGTCCGCAGAACGGAGTAATCGGACAATTGGTTTTATTGCCTTGATGGTGCAGTACTCAAGCCAAATAGTTCTTGTTCAATTTGAAATCTTTAATATTTTCTTGAATTAGGGTCAATACTTATTAAATAAAAGGCATCTTTTAAATCTATTTTTGTCATGAAAGAATTTTTTGTTTTAAATTTTAGCACAGCGTAAATTTTCAATTTTTAAATGATCTGCTTTTATAAATTTATTAAAGTTTTTTTTTTGTTTGTGGCTTATGCAATGAAGTTTTTAACTCTGCACCCTATTTATTTATCGCCTTTGCAGTCTTAATAATTTCTGACAGGTTTTCGCCTAATGAATGAATAAAAAATGGTTAAGTATTTTGAAGCTGGTCTTTCATGTCCTTTTTAAGGGAAGACAGAATAAAATTCCGTCGTATGACTGAATCCGGTACTGTAAGTCACAGAGAATACGTTCTGTGTCCATCAACATTTTTATTAATTCTGGGTCACTGTTATTTTTCGAGGTCAGCGAATTAATAGCTTGGTTCAAGCATGAAATAGCCGTAGAAACTTGTTTTTGCCTAATTTCGATATTTTTATAACGTTTAGCGTTTATATCGGAGATAGCCACCTTAATTTCGGCATTCAGTACCTACGGGAGCATTAATTAGTTTGCAGTTAGTCGGCGAAAGGTATTTCACATTAATGTGTGTTCAACTTAACTGCAGTCTTTGTGAATGTCGGCTCCAAAAGTATTCGAAATAGTTGGATCCTCGCCCAATATTTCAAGTATTGTGGTGTTTAGCATCGCATTAGCTGACCCAGGAGAGCTATTTTTGAATTACGTATGCGACTTCGAAATCACCGATGGGACTAATAATCACCGATTTTCAATAATTCTTATTTTTGAATATCACTTATGTGACTACCTAGTCACGGATGTGATTTCATTACGAGTGCCCTCACCCACTCGTAAACAAGTCATACATAACTGTGGAAACGTTATCTGTGTTTTGTTTAGAGAACATATTGACAAGTTTGAAGTTGATGTGTGTTGATTTTGGGTTGGATTTAAATTTTTTTAAATAAGTAAATATACACGGTTATTTTTTATCACCCTGGAAAATTGAAGGGACGCTTCACGACATGGTATTAGAATGATTTAAATATAAATAAAAAAAAATAACTCACTTAATTTTTTTATTTTTTTTTAATACAAAAAATGCTGCACTAGTTGAGAGCAGCATTTTTAGAGATTTTTTTAGTTTTTATAATTTTTTTTTTTTTATTTCATTTTTTTTTATTTTTTATATAATATTGGATGTGTCCTGAAGCGTCCCTAACATTTTCCAGGGTGATAAAAAAATAACCGTGTATAAGTTTAAAATCTTTTAAATTTGTGTAACAAACAAACTTAGACCAGTATTTTCTTATATTTTGGCCTAGTTGCAATGAATTTTTAGCCGTATAATAACCGGTATATACCGAAAACCGCTACATTCTGCGTGGAACCGAACCCTTACCTTTATCTATGTAGGTAGCTCTGCGTTCGTCTTTCAAAAATAGGATGTTTAGGAATTCGTGACTTCAAAGTCATCGCTGACTATTTAGTCAGCGGTGATTTCTAAATCGCATACGTAATTCAAAAATAGGTCTCCAGGCTCGTCGGTATCCGTCACTTGCTCAGGCGCGCCGGCGGCGGCGGTGGTGGCGGTGGAGGCGACCACCACGGGGGTGACCGTCATGACGGCACAGAAGATATAAACGGCGGGCTCGCACAGAGCGTAGCCACTTCGGCGGGTTCTGGGTCGAGGTCGACCTGCATCTCCGAACGTGGCTCAGAACCAATAATCCCATCGAGCAGTAGGCCAATTATAAATCTTTCATCGTATGACATGGCATAATAAATCATGAAATGCTTCATTTCGTATTACCGATCTCCAATGATATCATTACTATGGCACAATTTCGATGATGTCAATATCATATAACGAACGAATGATCAAAAATCTGACCGAAAATCATAATTTTCGCTTTGCACTATGATATCATATGATATTATTTGAAAACCGTGAGATCGTAATAGGCCTGCAGGTTTAAAACGTTGTTATTACGTTCTTGTTCTGAAAACCACCGATATCTCCATTAGTCATGAAACAGACCAAAGTACTGTTCGCGAGACTAATTTATAGGGTAGTACAGCTCCAAAGAGAAGTACGCAAACCCGGATAGGTTATCATTACCATAGGGTAGTACAGCTCCAAAGAGAAGTACGCAAACCCGGATATGTAACCATTGCCATTATGAATACACCGATATCACCATTAGTCATGAAACAGACCAAAGTACTGTTCGCGAGACTAATTTATAGGGTAGTACAGCTCCAAAGAGAAGTACGCAAACCCGGAGAGGTTACCATTATCATAAGGTAGTACAGCTCCAAAGAGAAGTACGCAAACCAGGATAGGTAACCATTACCACTATGTATATACTGTATTTATTCTTTAGTATATAATCATAAAAAGTAGGTGCATGTTACGATTGGATAATTATTATTACTGCTAATCAGTTAAGGAACAATCCTAAAATACTGTTCGCAAAATTATTATTGGGTAGTGCAACCCCAAAGAGAGGTACGCAAGCCCAGTTTAGTGAATAATCACTGTAGCAATAACTATTATTTAGTAAACTTTCTTCTTAGAGATATAGTGTCATAAAAATTCATACAAAAGGGGTATAAATAAGCCCACTAGGTAGGTATGAAATAAATCTTATTTAACAGTTTTCGTAAAACTATTTCATTAGATTATAAAACTTCATTTCAGAGGAAACCAGCAAAAAATAAAACGTGACAAATTTACCATTATAGGTATAATTCGTCATTAACTAATTAAGTTTCTCTAGTACTTATGAGAATATAACAAGATGGCTGACTTATCATACTTCTGCCCGTTATCAAACGAGCATTGTACGGGCAGCAAATCGAAAATGACATTTTCGGCCATAGTCACTAATAAATGCACTTATTCACACAATGACTAACCTTGAGACTCCGAGCGGGAACGCCTGTCGAGCAAGCTGGAACGACTCCGTGTACGGCATCTTCGTAACACTTCGAGTTTTTTAAACTTACACAACAGATTTGACAATCCTCCTCACTTTTCCGCTTAGGCATTATAAATAAGCACTACTCACTTAAAGTAAAAACTTTTAAGACGCGAGAGTGTGATCGTGGCGAGCACTAAAAAGCGAATGAAGCGAGCGGATAGGTCGCCCGCCTTGTTGACGTGAGACTCATTTTAAATTTTATTTATACCCTCAAATAAAGTGCGTGACTGGCGTATCACTAGGCGTTACTACAAGTATTATTTGCTAATCCCGAGGACGAAGCCGAGTATAATATTGTTAGTCTGAATGATGGTTTATAATAATATTGTTAGTTTTGGAATGGTGGTCCCAAACTATTCTCTGCTACCACTCGAAGTCAATTTGGGCTTCGAGTCCCGTTAAAATTAAAATGAACGCTTGTTTTACGAGTTTTAAGATAATTCAATTAACTTACATTTCGTTGTGGAGTCCGCCCTGGAGATTACCCGCCACGGGTCACAACTTGACGTGTTTCCTCACAACTTCTTTCTTGATTCCTAATCACCCAGACTACCCCGTGGCGCCACACACCCCGAAATGAGTTTGAAGAATCTCACGTTCCGCAGCCACAAGCTTAGTTCATAGCCGATTCGCCATTTCACATGTGACACTTTTTCTTCTTTCAAACAAAATTCACAAATGCGTAATTATAAAACGAACCAAACAACAAAATTCACAAATCCACAATTCTTATGCTAATTTCTCTTTTCTAACACTTCACGTGTAATTATCAAACGAACAAACAACACAACTCACAAATTCATAATTATCAAACGAACCAAACCAAATTCACAAATCCACCATTCTTATGTCACCGACTCAAACGTCATAGCAAACTGTCGAGCACACCGTACCTTTGCTCACAAAGCAGAGTCCGTGCGCCGCCGGCAAGGCTCGCGCTCTTTCGCCAAGAAAAGTCACGAGGCGACGCAAAGATGGCACCAGGTGCCAGTTTATTGTAAACATCCCCCCGTCCCGGTCTGAGAAGCAGACCGCTAACTTACTCTACAGGGAGGCGAGAAAGGGACGTCACGGCTCTACACAAAATCAAACCCTTGACCAACACCTCAGCCACACGCGGAGTTCCATCTCCACCAAGAATCAAACGTAAAATGCGACCGCGTCGCCATAGTAATGATGGCAGATTTGCCTCCTTTAACAATACCAAATCTCCCTCCTTGGGAGGCTCAGTCCTGTCTGTCCACTTCACTCTCTGTTGTAACAAATGCAAATATTCAAGAGACCAGCGACTCTAAAAGTTCTGGCTCATTTACTCACCCACCGCGATCGCCATCCGCATCGACGACTGTCGCCGCCCAAATGGAACCGGGCATCGAGGAAGGGATCTCAAGTCGCACTGAACGGCGACACCGAACGGAAGGGGTCTCAACTCGCGACGAAAAACTGTACCGAGAGGAAGGGATCTCAAGTCGCACTGAACGGCGACACCGAACGGAAGGGGTCTCAACTCGCGACGAAAACCTGTACCGCGAGGAAGGGATCTCAAGTCGCACTGAACGGCGACACCGAACGGAAGGGGTCTCAACTCGCCCCGAACAACCACAAACGGAAGGGGTCTCAACTCGCCCCGAACAACTTCACCGACCGGAAGGGGTCTCAACTCGCCCCGAACAACTTCACCGACCGGAAGGGGTCTCAACTCGCGACGAACAATGGCACCGAACTGAAGGGATGCCAACTCGCGAGGAGGAGAATGCGCGTCACGTTTATAAGACGACGCCGGTTAGGAACATTGCTCGCTCCACGAGATCGACCGCCAGTGCCATCGCCCGCCTGCAATTCGAAGCCGAAGAGAGACTAGCTGCAGTACGACGCCAGGAAGCTGCAGTACGACGCCAGGAAGTTGCAGAGAAAGCCGCAGCACTACGCCAGGAAGCTGCAGAGGAAGCCGTAGCACGACGCCAGGAAGCTGCACAGGAAGCTGCAGTACGACGCCAGGAAGCTGCAGAGGAAGCTGCAATACGACGCCAGGAGCTAGAAATTGAAGCGGAGCTTATTCGAAAAAAGCTAACCGCCGACCTAGCCGCCGCCGAAGATGGCAGTATGCTGGAAGAAGAGACCGAACCGGCGGAAAACCACGAACGAATTGAGGCGTGGCTACAGGAGACTTCGAGGCAAGAGGAACAAGTGCATCAAGTGCTCGAACCGGAACCCGTACTCGCAACGGTGAGACGCGACATAGTTAGACCTAGGGAGGTTGAAATCGCTACTCCAGTCGCGCACCGAACGAGACTACGGTGGGAAGAAACAACCACACCGCGTGATCGCGAGCACTCGAGAGGACGGGCTATTGAACATTTAGCCGGCACGCTCGACCACATGATGAGGTCGCGACCGCCGCCGCGTCAAGCCACCGACCTGCCACTATTCTCGGGATCACCGCTAGAGTGGCTGCAGTTTGCCGCAACAATGCAAGAAACGACGGCCGTGTACCAGTTTTCGAAAGTGGAAAACCTTGCGCGCCTCCGTAACTGTCTGCGAGGCGAAGCCAAGGAGACCGTCGCGCCGTTACTGAGCACCGCCGCGCATCCTGACGTCATCATGAAGACGCTGCAGCAGTGTTTTGGCAGGCCTGAAATATTGATCGACGTCGCGTTCGAAGACCTGAAGAAACTACCGAAGCTCGGCTCGACTGCGATAGAACTCAACACCTTCGCAGTTCGAGTACAGAATGTCGTAGCCGTGCTTAACAACGTAGAAAAGAACTATCTACACAATCCGCTGCTCGTGAGAGAAATCTTCGAGAAGCTTAGCCCGCATCTAAAGACGAAATGGTGCGACTACGCCGAAGAACACAATGAACCTGAGCCGGAAATAGTCAAGTTGACCATGTTCCTCATGCGAGAAGCTGATCGAGCGCTCAAGCACGGATACTCCGGTATGACTCACAAGCCGACGCCGCAACCACCGCAACGCCCCGCCTCTAAACCCGAACAGAGGAGGAGGGTGTACAACGTGGCGGAACCGTCGTCGTCGGACAACCACGAGCCGGAACGTTGTGCACAGTACGACGACGCGCAACCGACGCCGCGACCGCCGCGACGCCCCGCCTCTAAACCCGAACAGAGGAGGAGGGCGTACGACGTAGCAGAACCGTCGTCGTCGGAAAAGAACGAGCCAGAACGCTGTGCACACTGCAACAACGCGCAACCGACGCCGCCACCGCCGCGACGCCCCGCCTCTAAACCCGAACAGAGGAGGAGGGCGTACGACGTAGCAGAACCGTCGTCGTCGGAAAAGAACGAGCCAGAACGCTGTGCACACTGCAACAACGCGCAACCGACGCCGCCACCGCCGCGACGCCCCGCCTCTAAACCCGAACAGAGGAGGAGGGCGTACGACGTAGCAGAACCATCGTCGTCGGAAAAGAACGAGCCAGAACGCTGTGCACACTGCAACAACGCGCAACCGACGCCGCCACCGCCGCGACGCCCCGCCTCTAAACCCGAACAGAGGAGGAGGGCGTACGACGTAGCAGAATCGTCGTCGTCGGACAAGACCGAGCCGGAACGCTGTGCACACTGCAACAACGCGCAACCGACGCCGCGACCGCCGCGACGCCCCGCCTCTAAACCCGAACAGAGGAGGAGGGCGTACGACGCAGCAGAATCGTCGTCGTCGGACAAGACCGAGCCGGAACGCTGTGCACAGTGCGACAACGCACACCGACTTGACGCCTGCGACAGGTTCAAGAAGGTGTCTTTGGACGAACGATGGAACGTCGCGAAGAAAGCTGGCTTGTGTTTCAAGTGTTTGAAGAGCAAGCACCGAAGAATGAACTGCCGCCAGAAAACATGTGGCGTGAATGGATGTCGACGGCCACACCACCGCTTGCTTCACGCCGAAGCACCTGCGGCCCGAACCAACCAGCCGGAGGAAGCAAGCGTCTCTTCGACCCGAACTGAGTGCACTGTGAAACTCAAGGTTTGCCCAGTAACCGTATCGGGCAAGAACGGGGAGTGTAACACATACGCGCTCTTGATGAAGGCAGCACAGTGACGCTCATAGAAGAGGCTCTGGCACGAGAGATAGGCCTGGATGGCCCCGCGACGCAGCTACGCGTAAAAGGAATCGACGACCGACAGCGTGAAATTGACAGCCGCGTCGTTTCACTACGCATCGCCGAACGAAGCACGAGCAGCTTCAAGGCGTGTTCTGCGCGAACAATGGCGGACCTGAACCTCGCCTCTCAATCAATTGCAAAGGAAGAGGTGCAGTTTGATCACCTCACTGACCTGCAAGATCAGTTGGTATACAAGAACGCGAAACCTCGCATACTCATCGGATCCGATAACTGGCCGCTGATTGTTACCCGAAAGCTGCGCGTGGGCAAACGGAACGAGCCCGCGGCATCCCGAACGGAACTCGGATGGGTGGTGCACGGAACGGCACCGACCAACGTAATAATCAAGCGCCAAGATGAAGTGCTGCACGTGTGGACGCAAAACATCGAACGACGGGTCAGCGAGCACTTCCAATTAGAATCGCTGGGAATCTCGCTGAAGTCAGCACACACGAGGACAAAGGACAAGCGAGTGATGACCAACATTGAGTCCACCGTCAAACGAGCAGCGAAAACGATCCAACAAGTCGACGAAGTGCACATAGAAGCTGGCTTCAACCTGAAGGGGTGGAATAGTAACAGCGCGGAGCTCTTGAGGAACGTAGAGTGAACGCCGCGCGACCACTACGCTCCTTGGGAAGCCAGAAAAGGCACTGGGCCTCATGTGGGACGCGCAAGACTCATTGAGCTTCAACATCGCGTTGGCTCGCGTCCCAAACGAGGTGAAGACGCAACTTCGGCCGCCGACGAAGAGGGAAGCGCTCTCAACAGTCATGATCATTTATGACCCTCTCGGGCTGTTGAGCTGTTACACTGCTATGGCGAAGATCGCGCAGCAGAAATTATGGCGGCTGAAGAAGAACTGGGATGAGCCAGTCCCTCCCGAGATTGCGTCGATGTCCAAAGACTGGCTTACGAGCCTGGAAGCCGTCGGCAGACTGCGCTTGCCCCGGTCTTACAACGGGGGGAGAAGAGTAACGCGTCGCGAACTGCACGTTTTCTGCGACGCGAGCGAAGACGCATACGCTGCGGCGGCATATTGGGTGCACCAAAATGAAGATGGCACCTCAGGAAAGATCTTGGTGTCGGCCAAGGTGAAGGCCGCGCCGCCACAAAGGATTCCACGGCTGGAGATGCAGGCTGCGCTCATCGGAGCTAGACTCGCTCAAAGCGTCAAGATGGATCACTGCATTCCCGTGGACGAAGCCGTGTACTGGAGCGACTCACAAGCCGTGCCCCACTGGATGGAGAACGGGAGCAAGCGCGAGGAGTCGCCACATGTGGAGGTCGGCAAAAACGCTGACCGATCACTACTGGCGTCGATGGGTGCGGGAGTACCTCCCGAAACTTGTACCTCGCCCCAAAGCTGCGACGCCAGCAAAGTTCGACGACAGAGATGTGGTCCTGATCGCAGACCCCATGCTTCCCCGGAATGTCTGACCGCGGGGACGCATAGACAAGATTTTCCCGGGAGCGGACGGCGTAAAGCCGGCTTTTGACTATGGGATATAATGTAATATATATTACATTTTGAGATATAATATTTTATCGCTTGCCATACTTTTTTACGAGACCGTTCTCACTGTGCTATAATATATATTACACCCCAAACTGTAAATATTTTTTCGCCCGACCGAGCTATATTTGAAGGCGATATATTTTACCTCACGTTCCCGCACACCGCACCTCTGCCCCTGCCTCGCCTTCATTTCGAATCGTGACGGTCATGCGCACGTACTTACATAGCTGTCCGCGTGTTATGATTTTTGGGTATTTTGGTTCGCAATCTTTTCTTTACGTATTTACCACGTATTTACCTATTTACGTATTTATCCCTATAATGGAACATTTTATAGAAAGTGTTAGGTTTACGACTAATCTTGAAGAGTATAAAATGAATGAAATTAAGGATGCTGCATGGAGAAACGTAATAAGAAATTCACTATAATCTTTTCTTAAGGCCTTACTAATAACCATTGTATACGCCTGATTTAGTTAAACAGTGTTTTGTCACGTTCACTCGAATGACATTTCAAATTCGAACAAAAGAGACAAAACACTACTTAACTATACAAGGTTTATACAATGGTTATTAGTAAGGCCTTTAGTCTATTAAGATTCGATATCCAGAATCGACGTTTATTGTATTTTTTCTAAATAATGAGACATGTAAATCGAATACTGCATCATTTTCGTCTGATGAACTATCGAAAGTATCTAGCAAAACAATTTCCATATTATCCATTTAATAACGAGAGGTCAACCGTTTCAATAAAAGACGTTATGATGTAAGGATCATAGAAGCTGAACTATTCTAAAAAATATATCTGATAGTGAGAACAGCAAACCCGGGATGTAATATATAGCTGAACATGTAATATATATTACATCCTATAGTCAAAAGCCGGCTTAAGAAGAATCGACCGCACTCTTCCCGGACCAGAGGGAGGGGACGCGCTGCACATCGGCCTGACATACCGCACACTCCCCGGACTAGAGGGAGGGGACGCGCTGCACATCGGTCTGATCTACCGCACTCTCCCCGGACTAGAGGGAGAGGACGCGCTGCACTGTCTTACGGCGAAGGCGAGTACGAGTTCTCGCCGGGGGGAGGATGTTGACGACAGTTCGCAAGTGCCGGGGACCCAGAACTAAGCAGCGGACGTCGTCTAGGCTTATGCGGGCTAAGTCCCCATGAATGAACCATATTGTTGACGACAGTTCGCAAGTGCCGGGGACCCAGAACTAAGCAGCGGACGTAGTCTAAGCTTATGCGGGCCAAGTCCCCATGAATGAACCATATCTTAAATAAATTCGGCCCCTTTTGATTGGTCCGCGGGCGGGATGTCCCCCCGCGAACCAAGGGATAGTGTATAAATATAGGGCCGAATACTGATAAATTGTAGTCAGTTGTAGTCGGTCAGTGGAAGTCGTCTTGCAAGAAGTAAATAAAGCTCCAAATATTATCACAAAGAAACCTGTGTTTAACTCAAGTACCTACATACAGTCCACTCTCAACAGGAGCTAATGCCCTATTCGAGACAGTTGTTTCTCGACCATCTGAAGTTCTAATGAAGGAGTAATCAGGATTACTTTGCAGAAGTTCCACTTCTTCCGTTGCTGGATCATACTTAGAGGATCTAATATTTTTCTTCATTAGAACGGTTCCTGGTTGAAGCAACCACGTTGGCATAGATTGTCCGTTAATTGTTCGCCTCGGATGATTGAACATCTTTTCATGAGGTGTACAGTTTATTCCAGTAGATAAAAGCGACCTTATTGAATGAAGTGCCGTAGGGATAGCTGACTCCCAATAGGTTATGTCCATATTTTTAGAGCGGAGATACAATTGAACTGTTCTCCATAATGTTCCATTCAGTCGCTCAACTAAGCCATTCCCTTGCGGGTTGTAGGGTGAAGTCCGACTGCAAGCTATTCCTAGGTTTGTGAGAAAACCTCTTAGCTCATCTGATAGAAAGGAAGATCCGCGATTCGAGTGAACATAAGCTGGAGTGCCAAAAATGTAGAAGATTTCTTTCAGGCATTGAAGAATCGTTCCCGCTGTCATATTTTTACAGGGAAAGGCAAATGGAAAGCGGCTGTATTCATCTATAATAGTCAGAATGTAGTGATTTTGGGTGTTAGATGGAAGGGGGCCTTTAAAATCAAGATTTAGCCTTTCGAACGGTGCTGTAGCCTTGATTAATTTACCCTCGTTTTTTGCATACCTTGGTTTGATTTCAGCACAAACGGGGCAAGCAGCTGTCATCTTATTTACTTCCTCGATGGAGTAAGGGAAGTTTTTCGTGCGCACCCAATGCACCATCCTCGTAACACCTGGATGACATAGAGAGTTATGTAGATCGGAGAGCTTAGATATCGCAGTATTTATGTGAGCACATACTCGTGAGAGTGCATCTGCAGCAACGTTATATTTTCCCGGTCTATAAATTATATCGTATCGATAGCAAGATAACTCAAGGCGCCACCTTTCTATCTTCTCGTTTTTTATTTTGCTGACATGTCTCTGGTTGAACATGAATGCCACAGACTGTTGGTCAGTAATAAGAATGAAGTGTCTAGCTGTTAAGTAATGCCGCCACTTGCGTAAAGCTTCCACAATCGCACTAGCCTCTTTTTCTATTGAAGACTGACGCCATTCTGAATCATTTAGCGATCGTGAAAAGAAAGCCACAGGTCGCCCCTTTTGCGTTAAGGTTGCAGCAATTGCAAATTCGGAAGCGTCTGATTCAACAGTAAATAATTCTTTATTATCCATTGCGGTTAAGGTGGATTCTGCTATTTCAGATTTGAGATCATTGAAACAATCTATTGCTTGATGAGAAAGTGGGAAGTTAACGTAAACTAAAGGTTTTACTCTTTCTGAAAAATTTTTGATCCATTTTGAATAGTGAGCGAAAATACCAAGGGCTCGTTTAAGGGTGGCAGTGTCAAGGGGAATTGGTCGGTTAACAAGTGGTTCTAAGCGTGTTTTGTCAGGTTTTATTATATTATTGTGAATTGTATAGCCAAGAAGATTTATACTTTTTGTTCGAAATACGGATTTGTTCAAATTCAAAGTAAGGTTGTATTTTCCCGCAGCTGCCATGAATTTCTGAAGATTAGCTTCGTGTTCTACCTCCCCTTTTCCACAGATAGTGATATCATCCAGATAAGCAAAGGTGCCTTTAAGTTGCTCAGTATGTATAATGTAGTTGAGAGTTCTCTGAAATGCGGCGACTCCGTTGGTAACCCCAAACGGTATACGAGTGAATTGATAAAGGTTACCACAGGCTTCGAATGCCGTGTAAATTTTCTCGTTCGTTAGGATTGAGACCTGGTGGTATGCACTTTTTAAATCAATTTGACTGAAACAGTCGTATTTGGCGACTTGATGAACGATGGTGTCAATGCTAGGTAAAGGGTAGGCATCCAATTCTGTGTATCGGTTAATCGTTTGCGAATAGTCAATAACTAACCTTTTCCTGTGACTTCTACCACCAGCAACTAGGACCTGTGCCCGCCATGGCGATACACTGGGCTCTATGACCTTATCTTTTAACAAAGCGGAAATTTCTTTTGAAATGAAGTCTTGATCTTCTTCCGAATGCCGTCGAGAACGGATAGCAATAGGTTTGATGTCGGTCATTAAGTTAGTAAAAACAGACAGGCGGGACGGATGCTTCAAGGACGCAGCAGATTTTCAATGGTTCTTCTTCACCGCCAAATTCCAATAGCAAGGATGCATGTTTTTTTAGTAGGTCATGACCAATGATGACATCCGCACAGAGATTGTTGAGACCGCAAAGGGATGTTGTTTGTATACATGACATCCTATTTGTAAAGTTGCATGACATAGTTCGTTGACGTTAGAAACGTGTTCTCGAGATGCAAAGTTAACAGTTTGCTTACAAGGTGAAGTTTTTAGTTTCAAAGAGTGGATTAGGCGACTGTCGATAAAACTCAATGAACTGCCTGTGTCAACTAAGGCATCGGCGGGATTGCTATTGACAGTTATAGATACAGCAGCCATACGCAGGCTTAAAGGTGATGCAGCAGAAATAATTGACAGCTGAGATTCCTGGGAAACATAGCCTTCATCTGGTGTGACAGCAGCGTTCATATGGCGTTGAGTTCGCACTGAGCTACGGCAAACATTTGCGAAATGCCCTTTCTTAGAACAAAGTTGACATTCGGCGTTTTGGGCGGGACATCTCAGTCGTTGATGGAGGTTACCTCCGCAAAAGAAACACTTACGTCGCGTATTTTGAGAATTTGTTGCAGATAAATTTTGTTGAGTTCTAATTTCTGACAAGTTAGGTTCTGTAGCTGCATTAACAAACCCGGAACTTGATTTAGATTCAATAATGTGTGACGTATTTTCTGCACTTTCAAGTGAGATGGCTAAATTAAGAGTTTCTTCTAACGACATCGTGGTGTTTTCTAACAGTCGTTCCCTTATTTTATTGGAAGATAACCCAGCAATGAGTACACCACGGATTGCTTCATTTTGGTGTTGTTTGGCTGTAACTGCTTTAAAATGGCAGTCGTGGGAAAGCAAGATGAGTGCTCTTGAATATTCCGATATTGATTCCCCAGGTTGTTGTTTCCGAGAAGTTAAATGGTGCCGTGCTAGAGTGATGTTGCGTCGTTTTTCATATGTGTGATTTAATACCTACCTACTATACTCACGGATGAAGTTGAAAATAGTTGGTGAGATATGGTTTACAAGAAGTTTGTACTTAACGTTTTCCGTGGCAGAAACTGCTTCTTCAGATAGAAAATTTTCCAATGAATACCTCCAATGTGTCCATTTTAGGTCCGAGGCAGCAGCGGCGGGTTCAACATCAAAACGGTCGGGTCGGAGATAGCGTGAGATATTCGAAGTTGTTATTGGCTTTTCGGCAAGAGTTGGATTTTCGATAGACATTTTTGATATTTATTTAAAACTGAATAAATTGATATATACTAAGAGAAACAACCAATTCAGAACTTGGCTTTATTCAGCTTTAACATTTACACATATTTATTATTTAAGCTTTTGACATGTTTACGAATGACAATTAATGTCATTACGCTTTCTTTTACATGGAAGTAAAGCTACCATAGACTACGACACAGACATTCACAAATTCTATGGGAAGGAAATCGGAGACACATTGTTTTTATTTGATCGCTCTTAGATACTTGACGTTAATCTCATATTTAATTTACCCGAAAATTTAACCCTCATGCATCGTGAACTTTGTATAAATACGTAAAAGCTAAAACTACTATTTGTACATTATGCTATAAATTAAACTAAAATCATTATCTTTTGATCATAATTTAATGTTAAGACATTTTTCGATAGACACATTACGCTTGATGAGCGGCCATGTTTAGTTAAGAGTGTTATAGGTGGCAATTCTGTTGGCACTAATTCGATTAAACTAAACTAAATTTAGTTTTAGTGCTGTCAAATTGTGTTTTCAGTAAAAATTTTCGAACAAAAAACACGACTTGACAGCACTAAAACTAAATTTAGTTTAGTCTATTCCAACAAATGCCAACAGAATTGACACCAATGTCTGATTTTTAATACGACGGAATTCTGACAGATGTCATCCATAGACAAATCAGATATAAATAACCTTTTCTGCTTAGATTTTTTTAAATATTTAATAATAAAAAATATGAAACTTATTAGATCAAGTAATAACATTGTAAATAGTGTTTGTTTTGTGCACTTAATGCACACTAGATAGAATGTAAATTTTTAAGTGCTAAATGGAAAAACAGAGTAAAACAACTTATTTGTCAAATAAAAATATTTATTAATTATCATCACTTACCTATATCATCATTGTAGTTATCATCATCAACTCGGATTATAAAAGAATCACACACACTATCGAGCAGATCATTAAGAGAGCACATTTTATCCTCTATATGGTTTATGCATCGCGCCATTTTTCAGCTGTGATATTATATGCCCTCTAAAATTAATTGTTATACTTTGCGCAACTCGGACCGCGGTGCATGACGCGGCGTAAATAGTTTTTTAATTTTAGATTTGACATATTGTTATATTGGCTATTAGAAGAAGCAAAAATTTTACAAACGAAATGGTTTTTCTAATAAAGGTTGGCAGCCTATAGATTATTGAACAGGGATCCCAGTAATAGAAAAATAATTTCCTTGACAATTATTGTAACTTCACTATTATGATATTAAACAATGTAATTACCATTTTAAAATTATCAGTAATTTTTAAAGTTTTTCTAATTGAAACCTTACATTTCATAAAGGTATATTTTTATTTGGCTAAAATGCTCTCCCTTTTTAGGAAGAGTTTTTCGATGTTGGCAACACTTCTGAAATGTCAGAATTCCGTCGAATTAAAAATCAGACTGTAAGTAATTTTCTGAAGGCGGCGTTTTGATATTTTATCTTTTTGACTCTTTCAAGTTCTTTCTCTAATATTTTAATTTTTAGAAAAAATCTTCTACACTGGTTTTTCTTGGCATCTGTGTCAAGGATTCCTAAAAGAAATATTTAAGAAATTGAATACATTTTATTTTTCATAAATAATATTTTAATTGAAAGATTTATTTTTATTAAATAACTTGACTTAAGTACGTCTTGACGTCTCCATTTCATAGTTTTAACTACTAAGAACATACTTACAACTTATTCTGATGGAAAATGTCTGGAGCAAATGAGACTGCTTTTTTGGACTCCAATTTCGTCTGCGAATACACTTTATACAATAGTTTTTTACATCGTCTTTAGAAAATCTGTAAAATAAAAATATCGACCAAATTTTACAACACTACGCATGATCAAGACAACCTCAAAGTAATTTTCTAATAATCGCTAAAACATAAAAGTGAAGTTAATATTACGTATTGTTTTTATATTTCATAAATATTCGATATTTCATAGTTTGTGATCAACATTTATAGTCTGGATTCCGAAAAAGTTTCAGCATTGCTACAGCCCTTGCCAATTTTGTGGACGATATTCTTGCTGCCCGAGATCAAGGAAATATTGTAGCACTGATACTTCTGGATTTCTCACGTGCTTTTGATTGTATTAATATAAGTCTCTTGCTATCTAAGTTGAGGGACTATGGGGCAGGGATTGAAAACCGGTTCCAATTTCGGTTCCGGTTCTTCATTTAGGTTCTTGAAAAGGGTTCTCTTTTCGGTGCGGTTCCGGTTTCGGTTCCGGTTCCGGTAAAGTTCCAAAGTACCGGTTCTTAATACAGGTTCAAACTAATAATAAATAAAGGTTCTAATACCGGTTCCATATATTGCTTAAGAGGGGAATGTGTTCGGCACGGCACGTCTCTTCTACGCTTGTAAGTTGTAATTTTAGTTATTTGGGACTTTCTGGACACTGTATGTTGGTGTAGAGTTAGTGAAAGTATTGTAATTAAATAATATTAGTGTTTTAGTTATCCTGGACTAACTATTGAATTAACACAGGTTACACTGTAATAATTTAATATTAGAATGGACAAAGGAAAGTTATATTGTATTGTATTATTTTTGTGTTGTACCAGTGTATGACAGTATGCCACCGAAGAGTAGGTATCCTAAGCTAAGACAAGTTGGTGAAATTGGTCATCAGTGTATCAATAAAACCATAAGGATACTCATAAGTAGTCTGCTAGATACCCAACTCCTCTACTGCTGATTGATACTGATTTAAAGTTTATTGTAATATACTGTTTCTTTGGTGGTATTTCCATGATATGGTAACCTGGTGGATTATTGTCTAAGAAAAAAACAATCATGATCGCTTTTAATTTGACAACCATTGCGCCGTGAATACAAGAATCTGCGCCAACATCTTTTTATAAATTTAATAATAATTTTATTTATTTGCAAGAATACAGTATTTTCAGGTGGTACATTCATCAATTCCGATGCATTCTACCTGCAAGCAGGCGTGCAAACATTTATAAAATTCTCTATAATTATACTACATTATTAAAAGTAAACACCTATTGATAGGCTATGTCATATAAATTATAAAACATTTTATATAATATTAAATTGTCAAAAAAAAAATTGCTAAATAATAATTCATGTCATAGAATATTAATAACCCATGTCATTTAAAAATTAATAATAAAGTCATACATAATTTAATTTTTATATAAATTTTAACGTAAACAAACAACAATATATTAATACTTAATGGGATATTTATAAAATGTCATTGAAATATTCTTTAATGGTATAGTAACATTTTGTTTTCAGCCATGTAGTCAATATTTTCTTAAAATGTTTACTATTTTCAATAATTTTAATATCGTTAGGCAATTTATTATATATACAGATTAACATATTAAATACATTCACTTTATATAAATAAGTGTGACAAGGAGGTTGATAAATTAAATGTCTATATTGAGTTCTCGTATGCCTATCATTAACATCTACGCGTTTTTTGAAATATTCTGTGTTATTTTTAACAAAGATACAAGCTTCTTTGATATATATACAGGGCAGCGTAAGTATGCCAAACTTCTTAAATAGTGGCTTACAACTATCATCATACCAAGCATTTTGTATCATTCTTAGACATCTCTTCTGTATTCTAAAAGCTCTATCTACGTCAGATGAGTTTCCCCAAATTAAGATTCCGTAACTCAGAACGGATGAGACATAGCCATGGTATGCCATTACCGCTGCTTCTGTGGAAACTGTCTGTCTAAGTTTTTTTAAGGCGAATACGAATCTGTCGATCTTTGTACATACCATATCAACATGACTTTTCCAATTTAAGTTTTTATCAATATTCATACCCAAATACTTAAAACATTCAACTAATTCTATGGCAACATTATTTTGTGTTACTTGTATATCTAATGGTTTTGAATTGTAGGATAGAAATTGCATTATTTTAGTTTTTTCTAAGTTAATGTTAAGTTGATTAACTTGTAGCCAGTTGATTACTTCATTTAAAGTTATATTAAGTTTTGCTTCAGCAATCTCTTTATTTTTACATTGAACATTTATGGCAATATCATCAGCGAACATCACACATTCATCATCAATAACATTGGGAAAATCATTGCTAAACAATATGAATAATGAGGGTCCAAGCACGCTACCTTGTGGAACTCCCGTCTTATTTAAAATGTACTCTGACCTGTAACTGTTTTTTCGCGAAATCCTTTTCGTTTCTTGAACAACTCTCTTTATTTCTGTACACTGAAGTCTATTATTTAAATAGCTTTTAATCCAGTCATTTGCTTTTCCTCTGATGCCAAGAATATCTAGCTTGTTGAGCAATATTGAGTGACTCACAAAATCAAATGCTTTTGTCATGTCAATAAATATTGACACAACGGGAATGCGCTGATTTATGCTTTCAGAAATGCATTTTATAAGTTTAAAACAAGCAAGAGTAGTAGACTTTCCCTTCCGAAATCCACACTGTTCGTCCGACAAAATGTTATATTGATCTACAAAACTGTTTAGCCTAACCAACATAGCTTTTTCAAAAACCTTAGATAATACCGAGATTATTGTTATTGGTCGGTAATTATTGGGATCGAGCTTATCCCCTTTTTTAAAAACAGGTCGAATAACTGATAACTTTAGCTCTTCCGGGAATACACCTTCAGAAAAACTTAAATTTATAATATGTGAGAGAGGTTGGCAAATACTCTGTGCACATGCTTTCAGAACCTTTGTATTAATTTCATCATAACCTGTGGCTTTACTGTTGTTTAATTTCATAATAATGTTATAAATTTCATTTTCATTTGTGGGTTTTAAATAGATAGTATGCGGATTTTTCTTTAAGTATCTGTAGTTAGCGTTAATTAAATTACTAGGTTGCTTATTTGTCATATTTATAAGATATTCGTTATATAGATTACATATGTCAATAGGGTCAGTGTATTTATTATTATTAAAAATGAGGGTATTCATGTCATTATTATGTAAATTATTTGGTTGTTTCGAAGAAATTGTATTCCAAGTGGCTTTGCACTTATTTTTACTAAATGTGATATATTTGTGATTAGTTAGTTTTTGAGCCTTAAGAATACATGCTTTGTATATTTTGTTATATTTCCTATATATTGCCTTAGCATCTTTTTTATGTTTGTTATTAAGTTTGTATTTTAAAAACAATGCTCTTTTAGTTTTACTAGATTTTTTCAAACCTTTTGATAACCATTTTGATTTAAATGGACGGTTATTTATTTTAACATTTATTATTGGAAAGCATAGGTTGTAAAGCAATTGAAACATTTCATAAAATTTACTAAAAGCTAGGGCAGTAGAATCTGAATTCATCACATCTGTAAACGATAATGCTTCAATATTTTGACAGAATTTCCATATATTATCACTACTATAGTCCCTTTTGCTTTCATACCATGATCTATGTACCTTAGACTTATTTTTATTTTTTATTTTAATAATTTGTGCTGTTTCATGATCAGAAAGACCCAAATAAAGTATTTCAGACTGTACTTGCTTTATATTGCTTGCGATTTGGTCCAGACAAGCATTCATTCTTGTGGGTAGGTTTATATGCATTTGAAAATTATATGCTTCCAAAGTACTTGTGAGTTCACTAGTATAGGCAGTCGGCTTCAAAATATCCAAATTCCAATCACCACAGATAATAATTTTTTTACTCTTGTATTTTTCTGTAAGAAAATGTAATAATTTATTTAATTTATGTATAAAGATTCCTATGTGACTTTTGGTCTGCTCTGGTATTCTATATATACAAAAAACCATCATACCTAAACCAGTCAACTCAATACCACAGCATTCAAATAATAATATAGAAGCCACTCCTGGGGGGATTTGTACAGGTTTCGTTTCGAGAGACTTATTTACTAAGATACATGTCCCACCTCTAGAGTTAGTTCGACTAAATGCAGCAACTAATTTGTAGTTATTGAGCCTGACATTACCTTCCGAGCCCTGCTTTATGAATGTTTCGCTAAAACAAAGAATATCTACCTCCTTGCCTTTGACACTAAGCTCATTTATTGCTATTTCAATATTCTCAATTTTATTACACAGACCAGCAATATTTTGGTGCAATATGTAAAAGTCACTTAATTTTACTGTATTGTCACAACATTGTCTAAATAACTCCGAATTTTGTACATTATTATTTTGTAAATTATCAACGAAAACATTTTTTGTCCAATTTATAATTATTACAAATATTTTTAATATATTTTTTTTCATATTTTAGAAAGTCAATTTCGATGTTTATTTTATATGTAATTAATTGTGATAATGTCATTTTTTCCAAATTAAAATTCATTCTTAGGCAGGGACTGTTTACCGGTATGAATACGAGTATAACATTTATCTGTATGACGTCATTTAAATAAATTTCGGTAGTAGTTTATTTCAGTACAGAAATTATTTTTCTGTACTTAATTTTTTTTGTACTTTAATCATAATTGTACAGATATCATTTAACTCTTATTATTTAAAATACTGAAATAAAATCAAACCATAATGGGTGGGACGAGGGCGGTCCTTTACGTTAGTTCATCTTCACGTGTCTTCGTGCCTTTCACAATTTGTGTGGTTAATGACACGTATTTATTGCTTTATTGGTTTGTATATACCGACGAGTACATAAAATTGCAATACAATTATATTTTTAAAATGGAGGAAGATAAACACCAGCGGTTAAAGGAGTGCATACGTCACGATTTTAATTGTTTAGGACAATGACGAGATATTTAGGAAAATGATAATGCTCATGAGTCTAGTTTTATACTTATAGAATACGCAGCTAAATGAAAATAAAAAGAATTTAGTATCTAGGTAATAATTTTATTTGGTTTAAAGTATCACAATGACCGTCAAAATATTAATATAAGTCGAACTTTTTAGACTTTTATAAACCTAATTGCTTTATTCAGATCTTAAGGGCCCATGGCGCGAAAAATAGCAAAAAGGCCGTTGGCGTTTTTGATATTTTACGTTAACGTTCCAGTTAACTGACCGAGAAAAAATAAATTTAAATTCTTAAATTATGTGTCTACACAATCACCGTCACCATTTTTCAAATTTACATACCATTTCGTTAAAAAATAGCATCAATTTTACTTAAAATTTAGGTTACACCCACATACCGTTCGTGATTTTTAGCTTCATTAATTAACCCTATTATATTTTAGTTTAACAAATATATAGAACAAAGGTAAGCAAAACACTGACACCGTGGTATTTTTTTTAATTATCGTACATTGATTTTTATATGAATTTTTTAACATACATTTATCGATTTTCTTACAAATACTTGGCTCGGGCGCGTCGAAATTCAGTGTGCAATCAAGACTCGAAGTGAGAGCACGTCGCTTTGAGCTAGCTCCCGGTCACGTAATTATTTGTGTATGTATACGACGCGAAGTCCTACGGAGTAATCGGAGAAGTTGATAACTAACAATTTTATTATTTGTGGCTGCCGTACGAAAAACCTTTAACCTTTTTACAAGCTTTTATTTATCTTTTGCATGTTCGGGTCTAATCTTGCGAGTTAAATTTGACTCGCTTCCCGGTTTCCGATTAAGCTGAAATTTTGCATGCATATGTATAAATATATTATGATGGATGAGTATAAATATATTATGATGACGACATGGAGCTGATCTGATGCTGGAGCTGGAAGGTAGCCATAGGAACTCCGCAATAAAAGGACATAACCCCATCGAGTTTGGGCTCGTTTGATTCGTATTGACGAGTACTTTGGGCCTATGTGGTAACCAGGGTCTGATGCTGGAGTTGGAAGGTAGCAAAAGGAACTCCGCAATAAAACGACAGAACCCCGTCGAGTTCGGGCTCGTTTGATTCGTATTAACGAGTACTTTGGTCCTATATGGTAACCAGGGTCTGATGCTGGAACTGGAAGGTGGCCATAGGAACTCTGCAATAAAACGACACAACCCCATCACGTTTGGGCTCGTTTGATTCGTATTGACGAGTACTTTGGTCCTATGTGGTAACCAGGGTCTGATGCTGGAGCTGGAAGGTAGCCATAGGAACTCCGCAATAAAAGGACACAACGCCATCGAGTTTGGTCTCGTTTGATTCGTATTGACGAGTACTTTGGTCCTATATGGTAACCAGGGTCTGATGCTGGAGCTGGAAGATAGCCAAAGGAACTCCGCAATAAAACGACACAATCCTATCAAGTTTGGGCTTGCTTGATTCGTATTGACGAGTACTTTGGTCCTATATGATTTTTCCTGATAAGTACTTTGAGCCTAGCCTAGATAATATCCATACGCAACCCCATCAATTTCTTTTGTGTGACCTTCCCCAATTTAGGTGTCAAATGAAAGAGCTTGAATTGTAGAATATAGCATATTCTGAAAGACAATCTAATCCAAGATGGCCGCCGTCACAAATTGACAGATTATTTTTATGTACAATCCCCACAATATGAGCCTGTATATGGGGTATCAAATGAAAGTTTGTAAAATACAGTACACCATGAAAAAAACTAAAACAAGATGGCCGCTATCACAAAAGATTTTTAAAAACAAGCTTTTATTTTAATGCCCTAAAAAAAGAAAATAAACTTTAATTTATTTTTTATTACAATCTAGCGAATGGCTTCAATGCACTAAAAAGTGCGTTGAGCACAAGAAAATATTCATTTCATATTTGTTTATTACTAAATTATTATATGTATATTATATAAAATAATTGTAGATACAACTAACAATAAAGAACTCGGTAGTCATTAAAATATTTCGTATTATTTGAGCAATTAGTTTAAAAAACAGCCTAAACTCGATGGGGTTGTGTCGTTTTATTGCGGAGTTCCTATGGCTACCTTCCAGCTCCAGCATCAGACCCTGGTTACCACATAGGACCAAAGTACTGGTCAATACGAATCAAACGAGCCCAAACTCGATGGGGTTGTGTCGTTTTATTGAAGAGTGCCTGTGGCCACCTTTCAGCTCCAGCATCAGACCCTGGCTACCATATAGGATCAAAGTTCCCGTCAATACGAATCAAACGAGTCCAAACTCGATGGGGTTTTGTCGTTTTATTGCAGAGTTCCTATGGCCACCTTCCAGCTCCAGCATCAGATCCTGGTTAGCATATAGGATCAAAGTACTCGTCAATCCGAATCAAACGAGCCTAAACTCGATGGGGTTGCGTCGTTTTATTACGGAGTTCCTATGGCCACCGTCCAGTTCTTTCATCAGATCAGCTCCATGTTATCATAATATTGCATTGTCACGATATACATATTATTATGTGCAAAATTTCAGCCCAATCGAAAACCGAGAAGTGGTCAAATCTACATTATACATACAGTGCAAGCTAAATAAAAGCTTGTTAAAATAAAAGTTGATCAAACACATCCCTGTATTTACTATAGTATAACACAGTAAATAATAAACACCTATTAAATTCAAAATTAACATCTACGATATTTTGCTAGGCGGCCGTACTGATTGCGCGACCGAGTGCGCTTGTGTGCGTGAGCGACGCACACAAACAGAGACTAGAGAAATTTACCTAAACTAGCTCGGGCTCGCGCGGATGGTGGGCCCTTAATAAAAGTTAATCGTGGTAGGATTGTCGTGTAGGATTGAATTTTTGTTATACATTAACAAATGTATAACAAAAAACCAGTTTACCTTGATTCTAAATAATATATATTATTATTATCATTTTATATTGAGATCTTATACAAATCATCCGTTATAACCAAAAAAACTAAACGTAGTCATTTCTTTCATTTCCATAATTAGAAAACTTACTAATTTTTTACTCAATATGATCCTCGTTTATAAAAGAATATGCAGTCATAACAACTGTGATATGATGTGATCAAAATAATGGTAAACATAAGTACCGTTTTTGTGTATAGGTATATGTTATTTTTTGTAATATATTTTATCTTGTCTGCACATTCTACGCTGTTCGCATATTGCAAATAAAAATTATTTGTTATCTCAATATCCGATGCTTTCTTACTTTTTTAACCTTCTAAGTTTCTAATTGGTTTCTCTTATCAGAGCACATGTATTTGATTGTGAACTTAATGAGCCTACATTTTGATTCTGTAAATTTATTACTCTGTTAGGAAATTAAGTACCTAGATTTTGTAGTCGCTTTTTTTTGCTTGTGTCTTTTTTTTTCTTATTAACAGTGGTATTCTTCTTTGTATCTTTATATTGAATAGCTGCACTTTTTACTTTTAAATGATCCTTCTTTATTAACTAGGTTGCTATCCTAAGAATAACCCGCACCTTGCTCACTAGCAACTGCTTTTACTTTAACTGCTTTGAATGTTGATTGTTTTCCTTTTTTCGTTGTATGTTCCCCTAATAGAAAATTATCACTATTATACTTTGTTAACTACATATAACACTTAATCTTATCCCACGCTAGGCGGCGTTAGTACGCTATATTTTTTTCTCCCACTAACTTCTGTTATTCGTCATACTTACATTTACTCCTTTTACTTCATATCATTCCATCCATTTCTTCACGCATTGTATTCATTTATTCTTTGGTCTCCTACCTGCACATCCATTTACGTTCATATTCACTATCTTCATTTACATGACATTTTTTCCTCCTCAACCCAAACCATCTTAACCACTCCCTAATCTTTTCTGTATTCGGCGCAACTTTCAAACTTCCTTTAATATCCTCATTTCGTACTTTATTTCTTGTCACCCCTATGTCCATCTTAGTATTCGCATTTCATTAACATGCACTCTTTTTTATCCTTCTTTTCCATTACTTACGTATAATAGTTACCTATCGTATAAATACATTCTAATAAATGTACTAGCTGAAGAAATTATTTATTTGTGGAATTCCCCTTTCACTTTTTGCGTTGTCTTATATTGCGCGTTGCGCGAGGGCTTTTTGCTAAAATTTTTTCTTCTTTCTTTTTTAATTATTTCTGTCTCTTTTTTCTTTTTCAGTGTTGCCACCTTGAAATATGTTAGGGCGCCAGATCCACATTAAAATGTCGCCAGTTTCTTAAAATGTGGACAAGAAAAAAACCACCAAATTCCGCTAACTTTTTTTAAATTTAAATAAAATACTTATAAAGTATGTAATGTAGTTAAACAATAACTAAGCAAAACTGTCCTCTATCTTTTATTAGTTCATCAACGAAATGGGGTGCCAAGACATTTAAATAACTTCAGTACATTTAGTCCGATGCATTTTTAAATCATCCGTTGCCTTGGAACCGGAGAAAGCCATAGACTTAGAATATACTGGCGTATAGACGTACTGACAGCTCATTATAAAATGAGACCAAAAGATTTGAATTGTCAATTCCAATACTATGTGGCTGAATTTCAATATCCAATGTGGCTGATCTGTCCTTCAAAATCGGTTAAAAAGTAGCTAAATGCACTGTCTCTTTCAAACTCTAGAACTAGAGAACTTCATAAGACTATATACATTCTCGCTCGCACTGTCAGTTGGTCTATTTCATACGACAGTATATTTTAAGTCTATGGAGAAAATGATAAATACCGTACAGGAAACGAAACTGCTGTTCTGTAATGTAAAGTGGGAGCATTCATAGACTAAGCTTATAACTAGGTATAGATTTTCGTGTCTATTCGGAACAGTAGGAAATTTTCTTCTCGAAGAAGTGTTGTCAGATTCTATTCCAGAAAACCGCTAAAAACCACTAAAAAAAATAAATACGCTAAATGATGAAAAAATATCGCTAAAGGTCTTGAAAAACCACCAGATCTGGTGACAAAACCACCAAGGTGGCAACACTGTTCTTTTTCTACAGTTAGCGATTCAGGATCATTTTTTCCTCAGGACAATAACTTATTGTTCTGAGATTTTTTATTTTTTTTTTTAAATTTTGTTTATCCCATTTGGGAAAGGCAAAGGCGTCAACCATACAGCCTAGTCTGTATGCAATAAACTATTGTTATTCATTCTTCTTTTGAATTCACAAATCGCCAAACGTAGAGGTTACATATTCATAAATTGCTTCAAAGCATTTTTCAATGGAAAGAAGTTTTTGTAAAGAGCGCGGTAGATCTTGCTGGTGTTTCATTATTTTTGAAATTTCTTCTAATAAAATGTTTCTTTGCAGGGCAAAAATTGGACATTCGTAAAAAAGGTGATGCAGAGATTGAGGTAAGGTGGTGTTGCACCAGTTGCACGATGGGGAAGAAGTCATGCCTAGCCGGTACAAATGGTCATTGAATCGACCGTGCCCAATTCGCAAACGGCAAATAATAGTAAAAAATCTTCTGTTTATGTAATTGTGTCTATTGAACCAGGGTTGTTTTATTTTATTATTTATTTCTCGATACCACTTCCCTTTTATGAGCAAAGTACTATTCCAGTGTTCTTCCCATAGCTTCAATATTTCTTTCTTGATTAGAGCTGTACAATCAGTATATGAAATTGGTATGTTTTTTATAGGTACGTCTAGAGTGTTCATAGTTTTGGCCAGTTTATCTACTTCCTCGTTTCCATATACACCGATATGAGCTGGAGTCCAAAATAATATAATGTCTATTTGATAATTTATTTTTAAATGATGTATCTGATCTCGGATATTATATATTAAATGATTTGTGACTGATGAAAAGGAAGGATTTCTCAAAGCCATCAACACACTCATGCTGTCAGTAATAATAATCCATTTTTTGTATTGGCTGAACTGTTGAATGTAGTTAAGAGCTACAATTATAGCATTCGCCTCAGCAGAAAATATGCTGGCATTTTGGCACATTTTAAAACTATGTCCAGTTTTACTACCTGTATCATACATAGCTACTGCAACACTTACATTCGTCTTTGAACCATCTGTATAAACTGATCGATAATCATTATAAGCCTGTAGACTTTCGTAAACATCATATTTATCTTTAAAATCTTTATGTAGGACAATATGAATGTCACAGAATTTACTAGCATATGAGCCACTATAACAATGTAAAGTAGTACTACAAAATATATTACATTGTTCTTTTAAACTTATAAAATGTGAGAAATTCTTTGAAAGAAAAGTGTTAGTGGAACATACATTTAATTTATTTAAAAGATCGTTATTCGAACGTGATAAGAGTTTAAAAAGAAATTTAAGTTTTAAAAATTCAAAGCGAATAACCATTGGTGGTAAATGACATTCGACCTGCATAGAATTTATTGGGGAAGTGTTCATAGCACCTAGTATTAATCGTAAGTTCTTATTCTGTATTTTATCAATAACATCTATGTATTTTGGATCGGAAGCGTAACAAAAGAAAGCATACTCAAAATGACTTCTGACCAAAGCTTTATAAAGCATTAACACAATTTTAGGATCAGCACCCCATTTCAATCCAGTAACGGACCTAATTACATTAGTGGCTTTTAAAGCTCTGCTCACCAAGCAATCAACATATAAATCCCACGTAAGATTTTCGTGAAAAATAACACCCAAGAATTTAACTGAATTATCAATAGGCAAAGTATGATTGCTGTATGTAATATTAATTAGAGGTAGAGAACTGTATTTTGGGCAAAATATTACAACTTTACTTTTTAAAAGGCTAACATTTAAATCAAGTTCTGAGAAGTAATCTGCCAGCTTCACTAGATTATTATTTAATGTTAATTGAATATCTAATACATTAGTACCTTTACAATAAATGACAAGGTCATCAGCAAACTGAAGATTGTTGACTAAATTATTATTAAGAATGGAATTTAGTTTTCTTATATACAAAATATACAGAATAGGACTCAAGATGCCTCCTTGACATACACCTTTGCTCGAAAATCTAGGGCCTAAAAATGTATTATCTATTTTGACATACACTTTTCTATCCGTGAGAAAAGCATATATCCAATAAGCAATTTTTACAGGTAAGAAAGATAATAGAGATTCAAACAAAATACCATGATTAACGTTATTAAATGCACCTTCTATATCAAAAAACACTGCTATTGTATACTCCATATTCTTTTGAGCTGTAGTGACGTCAAAAAAAAAATGTGCTAAGCTTTCTTGAGCCGAAAGTCCTCGCCTAAACCCAAACTGGTTTAAAGGTAAAATTGAGTTCTTTTCTATGAAGAATTCCAATCTTTGTTTGATTAGCTGTTCAAATAATTTACCAGCACAAGACGTTAAAGCGATAGGACGATAAGAATCGGGATGAGATGCAATTTTTCCAGGTTTTAAAATAGGAACCAAGCAGTCCATTTTCCAATTAGGAGGAATTGTGCAATCTTGCCATAAAATATTATAAATTTGTAAAAGCTTATAAAGATTGTCAGTGTTAAGTAGCTGAAACATCTTGTACGATAAACTATCTAATCCACAAGCAGTGTTTTTTCTAGATTTCAGAGCTGCAGTTAATTCGTCAAAAGAAAATGGATCAGTGAGGAATGACTGATTATCTGGTAAACTATTGTCCTTCACAATTGGCCTGTTATTTTGCACAAAGTCAGGCGTGTATTTACGTAAAAAATCACTGACCCACGAAAAATCACTATTTTGCTTTTTATATGTTTTATGTGTAAGTTTTCTCATGTTACCCCATACTACTGAAACTGGTGTCAATCGATTTAATTTTGTACAGAATTCTATCCAACTACTTAGTCTTTCTCTCTTAATGGTAAGTTTTTTAGCAGCTTGTAATCTTTTGAAATTAATATATTTTTCTTGAGAAGGATTATTCTTAAAATCAAGATAGGCTTGCTTGCTTTCCTGGACAGCTTTAGCGCAATTACTATTCCACCAAGGAACTGTTCGATATTTTGATTTTAAGTTTTGAGTAGCAATGTTACGTGATTCGGACCGAGAGGTACGAGAGGGAATTGACTTTTGTGCAGCTGTCAAAATGATTTGACAAAAAGAGTTGTATGAATCTATTGAATTACTAATAGGGTTACATTGAAAATTATCTAAATCCTTATTAACAATTGAAGAATACAACTTCCAATCAACTAATCTATGATTAATGCGATTGTTAAAATCATTTTCATCCTGAAAATTGTTTTGAGAGTTAAAACATTGTGAACTACTATTGAATGTAATCTTAGTAAATGTTGGCAAATGATAACTGCCCAATGGATCGTCGTGTACTGACCATTCGCAGCGAAGAGCTAATGAAGGAGATACCATAGTCAAGTCCAAACCATTGGGTCTCCAAGAATGAGAACCGACAGTTGTGACCTGACCATCATTCAACAGGACTAAATTGCATTCATCTAAACACTCAAGAATATCCTTACCTCTGGAATCCGATAACGGACATCCCCAAATTGAGTGATGAGCATTGAAGTCACCAGCTATAATCGTCGGCCTATGGAGAGAATTCAAGAAATGTTTAAACTTATTTTTAGAGAAACTGGGAATACAATTTGTTGGACAATATATACTGGCTATTGAAATAGTGTTCTGATTTAGTTCTAAATGTATTACAATTGTTTGAAGAGAGTTGTCAAAATAAGATGTTACTTTTTGATATTTTAGTGATGTATGGATTAAAATAGCAACACCATTATGCTTGTTGCCACAGTCATTACGTTCAATATGATAACCTTTGATTTTAAACTGCTTCTGAGGCTTTAGCCATGTTTCACATATAATTGCGATATGAATAAAATGGTCATAAAGAAATTTCGTAAAAATAAGTTGATTGCTTAATAAGCTTTGAGCATTCCACTGTACGATATTCAATTGATTGGGGGTGAATTGTGGGGATTTGATTGCTTACCAAAAGTATTTTTTAAGACCTCTAAAACACTTTTAGAATTTATAGAAGTATTTTGAGTATTATGCAAAGAAACACATTTAGTTATGGTTTCAACTAATAATGAGAGACACTTGCTGTCAGTATTGAGCAGTGTAAACAAATCTACATTATTTTTTGTCTTACTTTCTAATTTGGGAAAATTTATAGGATTTGTAATATCTGCATAAGAAGCAGGCTTATATTTATTTCTATTTTCAATGATTTTCTGTTTTTTAACTGGGCATATTGGAGACACACTAGTATGATTGCCATCACAATGAATGCAAGTAGCTTTTTCGATAGAAACTGTACAAGTCTTATAGTTATGATTTTCTTTACATATACTACATTTTTCAGAATTTTTACAATATTTTGCCAAATGTCCGTATCTCAAACATTTGTAACATTGCTTAACTGGTGGTATATATTGAGACACATCATGTCTCCAACCACCAATATCTATATGATTTGGCAAAATGGAAGTGGCAAATGTCACTATTACTGTAGTTGTAGGTTGTAATATAAAACCCTCAGTCACATTTATTTTTTTCATTATTCTTTTTATTGTTATTATTTTTTTTGTACTTGTTATCATAGTAAATATTCTCTTGTTTGATATAATGGTAGGTACATTTCTTATAACTCCGGACACCTCAGTTGTAGCAGCAGGAATACTGGCTTTGAATTTGTATTCTTTCAAGAAGGTATTATTATTTAAAAAGGCATTCGCCAAGTCTGGTTTTTCAAAATAAATACCTATCTTAAACTTATTGATATTTCTTAAAAATTTGACGCCTTTGTTAAAGCGCTTTAAACAAGTTGACAAAGAAAGAAGATCTCTTGTTCCAATTGGTTTCTGGATGTCTGATGACTCAACAAAAACCACAAATTCAGTGCCGCTAATTTCTTCCGGATATCTGCGTATATAGTCAGTAACATAATAAGGCTTGTACCTATCTGCATTGCTTATTTCTTCATCACTGTCCGAAGAGGACATATCCGTTTCTACCAACCTTACCTCATCTGTCTCCCTATCTGCATCACCAGACTCCGGTTCATCCTCCTTTTTTTTTCTTTTTCTCGAACTCCGCTTCCCCATATCTGCTTATAATATTATTTAATGCCTATATGTTATATACCTCTTTTGTTTGTGTTTTATTAAGTAACTGACTACAATTAAAAAATTACAAATAAAATATTTTAAAGAGCCCGCCTTTACTATGTGAAGTTCCCGCGCTTTTTCTCAATTTTCGAGATTTTTTTATTTCTGCGTACCGTCACCTTTGACATAGGTTTTCAAAATCAAATCAAAATATTCTTTATTCGAATATGACTTCATAGAAAGCTCTTTCGAATCGGTCATTTAAAATCATAATCCATTTGATACCAATTTCCAAATTCACCATTTAAACACAAGAAATAACAATAAACTTACCTTTCCGACGTACAGGCTTTAAAAACTAAATGCTTGTTTATGGGGAAATGTATAACTTTTTATAATAATATTCCATAAAGTGTTACTGATTTGCATTTCATAAGTTTAAAGCGCATGTAAAAATACTCATAAATTGAGCAAAGGTTATTAATTACTTATTATAAAGTCAACGATTATTAGAATGATGCTAATGCCTGGTGTTAATTTGTAGATATTATTAGTTTTATTGTTAAGAATTGTTGTATATTTATGTAAACAAATATTGCTGTGTGTGGTATTGATACACCCTTTTGTAAATGTTGGTACATTTCTGATGTAGCTGTTAAGTTCCTTGCGTCCATTCTTCTTATCAGCTAAAAGATGTCCTGAAGGGTATTCAGGATATCTTTGACTGTTGAATGGGTATTGAGGACTTTCTATACTAGTAGTATTCCATATGACATGACACTGTGAAAATAACTAAAGTAAATCAATGTTGCCGTTTCAACATCAGTAAGTTGTCTTGTTTTTTACTGCATTTGCTGCAGAACTAAGTCTGTTTGCATAGGACTCAATATGTGGATCCCATTGCAACCTTGAATCTAGTGTAATACCCAAAAATTTGTAAAGTCGATGAATTCAACAACTTAATTATTCATTTCTACAATAGTATCCACTTTCCTTACATTTGGCAATGAGAACTTAATACATTTAGTTTTATTTGAGTTTAATGATAAATTGTTCATTGTGAACCAATGCAATACTCTAGAGAGAGTACTATTTACAACGTCAATATTTTTGTTTCCTCTGTCAATCTTAAATATTAAAGAAGTATCATCTGCAAATAGTACTGTATCGCAAAGATTATAAGTGAAATGGGGGAGGTCATTTAATGTAAATTAGGAAAAGCAATGGTCCCAATATCGATTCCTGAGGCACACCCATAATTATAGGTGCACCAGCAGACTCAGTTTTATTAATAACAACTTCATCCTAAGAATTCAATATGTGGATCCCACTGCAATCTTGAATCTAGTGTAATACCTAAATATCGATCTAATTGTAGAATCGATGAATCCGACAGTTCGATTAATCATTTCCACAATAGTATCAACTTGTGTTGGCAATGAGAATTTAATACATTTAGTTTTATTTGAGTTTAATGATAAATTGTTCATAGTGAACCAGTGCAATACTTTAGAGAGAGAGTAATATTTACAACGTGAGTATTTCCGTTTTCTCTGTCAACCTTGCTCACTAGCTGTAAGGAATAATATTAAAGAAGTATCTTCTGCAAATAGTGCTGTATCGCACACATTGTTAGTGAAATGTGGGAGGTCATTAATATAAATAAGAAGAGCAATGGTCCCAATATCGATCCTTGAGGCACGCGCATAATTATAGGTGCACCAGAAGACTCAGTTTTGTTAATATAACAACTTTCTGAACCCTATTAGACAAATAAGACTCAATAAGTCTAATTGCTTCTTCAGAGACACCATAATGCTTGAGCTTATTATAAGAGTTTGGTGACCAACGCAGTCAAAAGCCTTTGATAGGTCACAAAATATACCAATTACATCTTGTCTTGTCAATACCAGTTACACTCATTATAATATTGCCTTCCTTCAACAGTATACCGATTTGTACTAATTATTAAAATGTTATATTTGATCTTAAACAAATGCATTTACGAACTCTCATCATTATCCTCAAGATTTGTCATTACTATTCCACATAATGTCATTCTTCTCAATGCGCGTCATTATCCTGGCAGCCCAAATTCAGGACAATGACGTTAGGGAAAATGATGAAATCGCAAAAAACTTGACCTAATATGTTTTACGTAAGTGGTATTTCAAAAAAAAAATTATAATGTTAAATTATGTTCACAAAACTTGCATATTTTGCAATATGAAAAAGACTTACAATAGGACAGAATGAATATACACGGTGTTTCATAATAACCAATAAATATTTTATCGTTATCTAAAACTAATTATTAAATAGTTTTTCCCATATTGTTATTCAACCCAAAATTTTAATGTATATCATAGTATCATCATCATGTCTATGATTTACATGAACATTTGGGTTGAATGACATTACGGAAAAACATAAATGACGTTTGTAATGAAAATTTTTGGAGAATTAATTTTAAAGGCTTCTTGCAAAAAACCAACGCTTTGTATCTTCACCAAAGCATGTGTCCGACTTTGGTGCGGGGAGGTCTGTTCACCCTGCCACAAGTTTCCTCCCCCCTCTCGTCTCTAACTCAACACTAAATTGAAAACAAACATTGCGCAGGACAATGACGCGCATTTTTTTCTTTATTGACTTAGCGGGTATTGGTAATTTTATCAAAAGTATGAAGCTTGATTAGTTATAATTACAGCACACAATAGCCAATAGCTCAAAGAATTCACCTTTTTTCATATTATCTAAATATAGTAGCGCATGAGCCGTGGCGACACGTGAAAAAATTGCAATTTTATTGGTTTTATTTTAACAACTTTTTTATTATTAATTTGTTATAATCGAGGCTTAGAGAACATATTCGTTGATTATTTTACTATCAAAAAAAAATTCTTTTAAAAAAATATACACACATTCTCGAGAAATTTTGAGAGACATGAATTTGGGGCCTTTCAAATATTGACCCTGTTATTCTAAGTGGTGGGATATAGATTTTTGAAGTGAGAACTTCTTTAGCGGCGTTGTACACTTTTTTTGTAATGGGTAAAAAAATGTTAAACTCGCGTCAGGACACGTGACCGTCAGGACACGTGACCCTGATCGAAAATTCGTAAGACCAATTAAAATTGAAATGGCCGCAGGAACTGTCGAGGTGCGGTGAGGGGTCCACGTAAGCCGACCGAGAACAATAGCGGCTGGCAAAAGTACTGGAAGTCACACGTCACTTGAGACAGTTTTAATCAATTTATTTACTTTGTTAGGAAAAATCTAAATTGTGCTTTTATTTGATTTTGTTGTAAATATTAATTAGGTTTATTTGTTATAAAATTACGTTTTTAAGTAGTATATTAATGTCTGTTTTGATCATATTTTTAATTTAATTGTAAATATTTTGATTCATTATTACTAGTTATATAATTATGTACCTACGCACAACGTTACAACAGGAAGTTGATTTTTCTGAGGGATAAACTTTTTAATGTAATATAAATTGTCATGTTTGTGTACGATAGCGCAATAAATAAATATTGTATTCTACCACATAAAAGATAGTACTTTTATTCTGATAATTAAAGCAATTCGTGCAAAATTATTCCATAACCATTCCAAAATATCCAAAACGCACAACGTTAATACTTAAGTTTTCACTTCTGCCGGCACTCCTGGAGTGCAACCCGTAATTTTATTTTTGCATTTCATCCACGTTAAGTGAAAGCATGTAAAATCAAACACAGCCCAAGCATAGCTTCCGTTTTTAACGTCATTCATACCCATAATTTGTTCAATTTTCCGCAATTAACCTAGCTAGCACCCTGACACGTAGTTTTATATAGGCACATACCTAGTTAAGGTAGATAGGCCCTTACCTAGATAGGCACTTACCTACTATTAACATAGGTTACAAAGACTTTTAGAATAGGTATTCAAATCGTAAACATCGCGTTTTATTTTATTGAATACTATTAAACTTAACATAATAAATAAGGTAACTACTTGGTTAAATATTAAGACGAAGGTACTTATTTTTATTTTCATTGCACATCCTTCTATCAAACACGAAGATTCGTTGCTTGTTTTACAATATGAAAAATATCCGTGCACGGCATTTCTACGCTTCCTACCCATTGCACACAAAAATGATTGATATTGCGTTAATTAATATCCACTCTACAGTAATCGAAACATCTACGATCCCTTTATATGAGTTAGTAAACCTGTTGCAAGTTGCAATGTGCGATTTGAGCTCAGCGGCGGCGCGCATAGGCGGGTCGTTCCGCCATTTCGTTTAAATTTGATGAATTTGGAGAAAAATAAAAAATATTATATTTTGTATGTACTTTTTGTTTGCAGTTGTTGGAATCCTCATTACTTATGAATCTGTGCAGAAGGCACTTGTGCAGGACAGTTACATGCTCAGAAAAATGCTATTAGGTAATGAAATAGTCGATGGTAATGAAATATGCCCAGATGGTAATGGTTCGGTCTGGACAGGAATGAAATTCGCTGAGATGGTGGTGAAATATCATAGATGGTAATGATATTTAAAGGTGACAAGTATAGAAATACAAAAAGCTTTATAAAATCAATAGGTACTTTTATTCAAAGGATCTTATAATTATTTAGGTAGGTAGGTATTTATTTCCCAGCCATGACCTTGTCTCTTAATCTTGTTAAAAAAGTATCTAACACTTAAGCAAACAGAATAATAAAAAAAACATCGTAAACATTAATAAATCAAGGATTAATAAACATTCCTAGATCTTATAAAACTTTGTAATAAAATAATAATTGCGTACCGCCTTAACTGTTTTTATCAAAACAGAAATTTGGTTGTAAAAATCAATTTTTTGAAAACTATTTAGTTTACAATAACAAACATAAAAACAGCTTCTTAAACAGCTTTAAAAAACTCATAAAATTAATTTGTTATTCTTAAACCTTCCAAAATAATATTTGTTATAAAATATATTATTTTACTGCAAAATAATATATTACAATACTGAATTAACACTACAAACTATTGACACACTTAATAACATTTATATACTACTACTAATACTATTGACTCAATAACTGTTACATAATGTTAAACATTATATTACAGTTAATTAATGACGTAAAAGGAACAAATAAGAGATCAATTGGTACAAGTTACATTGCAGCATTACTACCTACTTAAAATTTAAACTTGGTAGTTTTGTAAAAATTAATTGTCCTCTTCTATTTTTCTGAGGCGCCTCTAATTGTTGAGCAATTTGAGATTCAGGTACTGTGTCTTCATCAGTATTTATTGGCCAGACAAACTTTGTATCACTTCGAAAGCCCTGAGTCTTCTTTAAAAAGTGCAATTTGTATTCACTAGAATCAATTTTCTCAATTATTTTACCTATGAAATAGGAACATTTAGTTTTAATTTTATACTCTACGATCACCCAATCACCTATGTTATATTTCCCGTCGATATCCATTAAATTATCTGCATTAGAATTTTTCATAGTAAATTCTTCTTGAGGTTCGTCAATTTCCATGATGGTACCATTTTCTTTATTCAGACTAATCTTATGATGCTCGTTGACATCCATGACATCAGTCGTATCACTATTTTTGATAAACTCATTGTGAGATTGATCAAAGAAACTATTTTCTTTGTTAGAATTTTCGCAAATATCCTTCAAAGCGGAGTGATCTACATCAAAGCTTGACATTGGATGTTTCTCAAGCTCTTCAGATCTTCCTTGAAGAAAATTTTTGAAGTCGCTTTGATCAAATGGATTAAAGGTACGTGGTGGTTTTTTGTAAAAACTTAGATTTTGCCAACTTAATCGGATATCAGACAAAATTGTTACTTTGGGTGTGATGTTATCGGTCAAGATTGGAGAATTAAGAATTTCATCATTATTTAATACGTCCATATTACGGGCCAGTGTTGACGAATCAATTTGAAGATTAGCGTCATCGATGTTACATGCCAATGTTGGAGAGTCAATGTTAAGAATATCATTTAATAAATTATCTTCTTCTCGACCATCTATAATCTGGTTACTGGTGGCAGTTTCATTGGACAATGTACCAAAATTTGAATTCCCTAGATGCTTGCCATGGCTGCATGGTACATAATTGTCATTGCATGTAAAACAGCTAAGGTTTCGGAGCGCAATAATGTGAGGCTGAGATGAGCACCAAACTACCTGAAATGTAGACGAAATAAATTAATAAATCACTTTCAAAATAATAAGAAATAATATTTATTAGTACTACCCACTGATGAACCTTCATAGTCCCTTTGAATCCTGGAATATTTGTTGGAAACCTCTCTTTTGCTATTTCGTCGTCATTAACTATTTCAATGTGGATGTTTTGAACCTGCTCACTGATAATTTCAGTAAATGCCTCGAACGAGCCAATGTCACCACCAAATTTCACGAAATTATCAGCGGTTCGCTTAATGACGGCCCCCACCCCATCTGGGGCGCCTTTGTCGTGCCCGGCTTCTAAATAATTCCAGGTCACTTTCTCCAAGCCTTGGATTTGATCCTTTAGTTTTGTAATTAAATAAAAAATGTATCTATTGCGATATTGACTGCTGGGAGAGTCTGACATAAAATGTATAGCATTAAGGGATGGTACCAGTTCTTGTGCGATTTTTAGTATAGGAGTTAAATGCGCCCAAACAGAACCTGCATCGTGATTTAAATTTTTACTAATTGTGCAGAATGATTTGCTTGAAAGAGATCCTTTTTCGTTGTTTTTGTAGTAGAGGACGCCAGTATGCAGAGACACCTGCCCTCTACTGCCACCAAAATGAAAAGATTGTATTTCCTCATGATATTTTAGGCAGTAATTTTCACTAAAATCGATGTGAATTAATAATTCGCCATTTTTGAGATTTCGTTTTAGGTCTCGTAGAGTGTGATATTGCATTAATATTGCATGGCAGTGATTAAAATATTTGGTTTGTATGGCATCTAACTTTGCAATTATGTTACGAGGATAATCATCAATTTTCTTTTTTGTCCAGACTGTTTTTATTTTTTCTTTGCCGGTTCTATCTGTATATTTTTGCTTTTGCTGTAACCACTGGTAATAAGATACATTCCTGTCATTATTAAATTCCATGAAATTTAAAACTTTGTTTTTACAGACTTCACAAGTTCTATTCAGGCATTTATCTTTCGAGTCACAGCAAAGATTCTTTATCATTTCTGATCCTGAAGCTTCTGTTGTTATTTTTTCTCTTTTCAATGCCTTCAATAAAAGATCTACATTACAGTGCAATTTACACATGCATGTGTCTCTTTCATTATTGGGAAATACCACCCAAAAAGGGCGGTATTTGCAAAAAGTAGAGTAACTTACTGGACACTGTTCTTTCACGAATTTTTCGTGTAGATGCTTTAGAGATATCGTGAGATATCTCTTCTGTTTCGTTATATCCTTACGCTTTATGCACTCTTTTTTTCCTGCAGCTAATCTACTGTTATTATCTTCTTCAAAAAACTCTTGTATTTTATTTTTTATTATATTTGGTTTTGCCTGTGGGATCTCTTTTCTTAGCCTGAAGGGGATTTTATTCAGAACTTTATATTTCTTCAACCTGTCCTTATTCTTCATCACTGTGTCTGCAAAATCCCGCTTTTCCTTTTTTTTAAAGTCTTATATCCTTCTGTGAAGTCTCGTGTCAAAGATTCACTTAAAAGTAGATTTTTTTTAACCTCTTCAACCCTTTCTAATCTCACATCTGTGATTATATCATTGACTTTCTTTTCAATGCTGTCCTGAACAGGTACTTTTTGTTTTATTTTAAGTGAAACTTGTCTTCTTAACATTTTCTTCTCCTTTTTTAGTTTTTCAATTTGTTCTTGAAGTGTTTTCAAAACTTTTTGATGTTTGTATCGCAATTTTCTTATTATACCAGAAACCTGAACAAGCTGGCGGCAGTGGATTTCTGCTTTATTTCTCATACTAGATAATTCATCATGTATTCGTTCCAGAGGATCCAGTTCAGGCTCGATATTATTATGATTTTGTATCGGCAGGTCAGTGTCACTATCTGCAGGTGTAGTGTTTAACAAAATACTAGCAAGTTTCTTCTGATTTTCTCTTTTCTCTAAATATTTTCTTGAATTTTTACGCCACCTTTTTCGTTGTTCCCTTTGATCTCTTGGTGTCATTTCTTTAATACTGCAAATTTTCTTTTTCTCCTTCCTAAGAAGATATCTTTTTCTCTCTTTTTCTTTTTGAATAGCGTACAGTTCAGGATTATTTTTTATTTCTAAATATTTCTCTCTTTTGCGTACTCTATCCTTAGCCAGTTTTTCCTCCTTAGTCAATGCTTTTTTTTTGTTTAGGCATGGTGGTTTTTACCTATAACAAACATTTTTTATATCATGGGGGTAAGAGACACAGAAGTTAAAGATATTATAATATTAACTACCTATCTAAAACCAGGGGGGCTACCGCCTAACTCATAGCGATCACTCGCTATCGCTTTCGTGACATTAGAACAATAGATGTAATGTCACTTGTGACATTACAACTATTGTTCTAATGTCACGATAACGATAGCGAGTGATCGCTTTGAGTTAGGCGGTACGGCTGCAAGAGTAAAATTACTTATATTTTTTAACATACAGCAGGGAAGCTCTTGGCCTTCATCTCACCTGATGGCAAGTGACGATAAGGCCGAAGGTGGAAGCGAGCTTCACCTGTACCTGGAACTGAGGAACTGGCTATCTTACCTCTAATTTTCGGAAAACAACAATGCTATAAACAAACTTAGGTAAGACGGTGGTAGCTAGCCAGTTGGGCTTAGACGCCCTATTACCGAGCAGAAAAATTTCTGCCCCCAGTGGGAATCGGACCCCGGACCTCCCGATCAGCACCCGGTGGTCTCAACCACTAGACCACGGAGGCGGTTATATATATTTTTCATCACCATCCAAAAGCCTTCATTACCATCCATTCAAAAATTGGACGGTACGGAAGGTAATGTATAGGAGATGAATGAAATTTTTGGATTTTTTTGAACATAAAACATAAAGTATGTACATTAAAAGCTTTGCAAGGAATTTTTTGAAAGTACTTCCAAGAACGAGTATACTTGGAAAAAGCAATTGAAAATGAAGTTTGTACTCACATTTATAAGTGCTGGAAGGTAATTATGATGTAACTGTACCAAAACAGGTTATTTCTCGGAGATCGCGAATATTTTTTTTACGCACTGGCGCACGTCTACCTTGCATGAACTGTAGCGGCCGACTGAGCGGTGAGTTATGTGTGAGAATGTCGACGGCTCGAAAAGGGCCGGATTTAGACCGTACAGATTTTGTGATGATAGTTGGATGGTAATGTAAAAAAAATCTTGACAAAGTTACATCTGCATAAAATATGATGTGAAATTGTTTCAAATAATACAACCTTTTCACATAGCAATAGGCACTACTTAAACATTATATTCCAACAAGAATTGTATTTTTGAAACAAATATTGCGATGTCTGTCAACTTGAGAAAATAGAAACAGGTGGAGGAACATAGGATGTGAATGAAATTCCGACGTATCTTTGAATTATTGTGGACTACAGAAAACCAATAAAGTCAAAACTGTATATGCGCCTTCTGTATTACTTTAACATGTATACGTTGGTATTCAAACAATTTATATTTAATTTAAAAATAACACAAAATTCATAGGAACATACAGTTTGCACCAAATGACGGATCGACCCAGGCACATATTTTTCCTCACCCGTTGGGGCCCCTTATCCACCTGCCCCGCGGCCAGTGACGCCCGCGCGTATGATTTCAGTACAGAAATAAAATAAGGGTTAAATAAGTGTATAAATGAAGAATATCGGTACAGAAATTCGCCTTGTATAGAATTTTAGTACAGATATTTTTACTGATACTATATCAATATTTTATACTGATAAGCAGTCCCTGTTCTTAGGAGATTAATGTCAATAAAATTGCAATTAGAATAGTTATTAGATATCAATTTTAAGTCAGAGTTTAAGATATTATGATCCATAAAGTGATTAAAAGGAACGCTTAATAAAAGTATTTTTTTACAATGTCTATAATTATACAATGTATTGCAAATATTTGAGAACAAAATGTGTGGATTTTTGTCGTGAGAACCAGCTGATAAAATTAGTATGTCCTCACAACTCGCTATGTTAGATTGCCTATCAATGTCATAGAATATCTGCCCAGACGATGCATTTGGTTTCACAAGCCCTGAAGTAAGAAATGTTTCATCCGTATTCCTTGAAAAATGTAATTTTTGTGTCACTCCTCTCAATTGTTCGTCACCTAGGATAAATATTTTTTGATTCGTTCTACTTGTTTTAGTTGGTGATTTGACTGTTGATTCTTGCTTATGATTAAGAATTTGCTTGTTAGCACAACTATAGCTTAATATATCTTTTGATGCACTTTTATGTTGCACATTTAGGAGAGAAAAACTTTTATCATGGTTATTCTGCACCGGTGTTGTCATTTTAATTTTGTTATCCCTTTTGAGGAAAAAGGAAAAAATTTCCCTTTTAAAGGAAAGGAGCGATGGATGGACGGCGACTGTCAAATTGTAAGCGATCACGATAGATTTTTCTTAGATAATAACCCCCCGGATATGCTGCGACAGCATCACGTAGTCTGCTAGATATCCAACTCCTCTACTGCTGATTGATACTCATTTAAAGTTTATTATTACTTTGATGATACTTGTAATAGGTACTCATACTAGAGGAGTTGGTTTTACTTCATTTTCCGCTTCTCAAAATGAGCAAATTTATCCTTAAATTAAACCTTACATCATTTGATCAGTCGTCATAGTGGTGACTTCCAATTATTTGACATAATTTATTTAGTAATAAAATTAAGATGACGACGGATTGTCACCGTAGAGATTCGATGACCTCCAACTAACTCAGGGTATTCGGAGAGTAGAAATTATAACGCAGTTTTTAATTTTTCTAGCTTATAATTTCGTAACAGTAAAATACATTTTTTGGGTAAATCTCAAAAGTCGTCTTGACAAATTCTTTTTTCGTCTCTATGACACTATAGAATTATCTATTTTTGAAGGAGGCGAAAACAACTATAGCCAGTTTTCTTGTTACACAATCCGCCGTCCCCCGGAAAAAAAAATACAGGCACTGGATTTTTTTTACAAAACGACAATATAATAATAAAGAAATAACAAACAATACGTTAAAAATACATGACACTATGGTATATACAATGCTTATTTACCAGGATCGAATCTCCACAGATTTTCTTCAACATGCATACATCCCTTCAGAGCAACTCTCATTCAATCAGTTTAAATGAATTGAATATTCCATTTCATTGTCACCGTAGAGATTCGATGACCTCCAACTAACTCAGGGTATTCGGAGAGTAGAAATTATAACGCAGTTTTTAATTTTTCTAACTTATAATTACGTAAAAGTAAAATACATTTTTTGGGTAAATCTCAAAAGTCGTCTTGACAAATTCTTTTTTCGTCTCTATGACACTATAGAATTATCTATTTTGAAGGAGGCGAAAACAACTATAGCCAGTTTTCTTGTTACACAATCCGCCGTCCGTGGGGCGCCAATTGTCACCGTAGAGATTCGATGACCTCCAACTAACTCAGGGTATTCGGAGAGTAGAAATTATAACGCAGTTTTTAATTTTTCTAGCTTATAATTTCGTAACAGTAAAATACATTTTTTGGGTAAATCTCAAAAGTCGTCTTGACAAATTCTTTTTTCGTCTATTTAATTTATCTATTTTTTGAAGGAGGCGAAAACAACTATAGCCAGTTTTCTTGTTACAGGATTACAATATGTATCTGGATAGACGATCTATAAATTATTTATCTTCTGTCTTAGCTCATAATTTAAATAAAGCGTACATTGACAACTCAGTGCCTATTAGTAAGGTTAACTCTATTAGACCTGAGACTAATCATTTTTTTGTGATGTAAATATGACCGATGAGAAGTGTACAAATTTATTAACTTTAGTTTATCAAAACGTAAATCGCTTTTCTGGTCAAATTATTGACGTTGAATTGTTACTAGATAAGTTTAGTATCGATGTATTATGCTTAACAGAAACTTGGCTAAAACCGGAAAATATGTGCTTTAATATAAAAAACTACAAAATTGCTAGTATATTTAATAGTGTCAGCTATGGGTGAAGGTTGTCTTTTAATAATAATAATAATAATAATAAACACTTTATTGTACAAAAAATGTATTACAATGGGATACAAATGTAAAATATATATATATACAAATAGGCGGCCTTATTGCTAAAAAGCAATCTCTTCCAGGCAACCTTTTACTGGTTAAAGATTCAGTAACTTATAAAGAACGTAAGGATCTTGTTGGGTATTCTGTTGAACGTGTTTGTGAGGTGGCTGGTGCGGAAATAGAGGGGTTTTTTGTCCTTTGTGTCTACCGACCACCATCAGGAAATTTCAGCTCTTTTATTGGTGTCCTAGAGGACATATTGAACAAGGTATCAAACAGTACTAAGCCACTTGTTATTTGCGGTGATTTCAATATAAATCTTCTCAGTGATTCTAATGAAAAAGATAGCTTGCTGACGTTGCTAAAGTGTTTTAACTTAGGTTGTCTCTTCAACGAACCAACCAGAATAACCCCTAACTCTTCGACTTGCATTGATAATTATGGTTAATTGTAGAATTAAAAGTAAGTCTCTGATAAGTGGGGTACCGTCTGATCACAAAGGTTTAAAATTAGAAATAGAAATTGATGGTGATAGAACACAAAATGAAATTATTAGTTATAGGCCTTTGACAAAAAATAAGTTGAATAAGTTTAGAGAAAATTTTGCAACATCCCTAACGTGTGCTAATTTTAATTTTGATAACCCAAATGAGTCTTATAATACATTATTTATGTCAATAAAAAAAGAATTTGATAGAACATTTAAGGTTAAACAAACAAAACTAAAGGGAAAAAATGTTTTTAACAAATGGGCAACAAAAGGTATCAGGAAAAATAGAGAACACCTATATGATTTTTACGACAAAAAATCGTATATATTTAACTCTCGAGTTTCAAGAATATGTCAGGCAATATTCAAAAATTTTTAAGAATGTTTGCAGACAAGTAAAATCAGATTACATTAGGGAGAAAATCATTAGAGCAAACAATAAAATTAAAACAACATGGTCAATCATCAACGAAGAGACTGGCAAAATAAAAAAAAGAGTCAAATATAACATTAAAAATAGACAACAGGTTAATTGAAAATAAAAAAGAAGTAGCTAACATCTTTAATCCTTTTTCAAGATGATTCCTATTGATACAACTAAGCACATAAATTCTTCTCCTGAACTTGCTGAAAGTATTTTAAGGGACAGTTTTGGTAACGTATTGACATGTTTTAAATTTAGGAATATTGATAAAATAGATATAATTAAAGCTTATAAAATGTTAAAAATGAAGAAGACTGAAGATATTTGGGAGATATCCGTATCAGTGCTAGAACCTGTAATAGACCTTATAGCACCTGTACTAGCTATAGTATTCAATCGATGTATAGAGGTGGGTGTTTTTCCTGATTTGATGAAAGAAAGTAGGGTAGCTCCAATATTTAAGTCAGGAGATACACACGATCCTTCTAACTATCGCCCAATATCTGTGCTACCTGTATTAAGTAAAATATTTGAACGAATAATTTATTCTCAATTCAAAAAATCAATTCGGATTTACAAAAGGTCTATCAACTACGGATGCAGGGGCTAAATTAATAAATAATATTTTTTAAATTGGGAATAAAGGTGTGACTCGGTAGGAATATTTTGTGACCTTTCCAAGGCGTTCGACTGCGTTGATCATGAGATTTTAATTCGAAAATTAAATTATTACGGTATTTGTGGTGTTGCTTTAGAAGCGATAAATTTGTATCTTTCGAATAGAATGCAAAAAAATGGGATAAAGGGGGTTGTCTCGGATGGTTCATTGGTTGAAATGGGAGTACCACAAGGATCGATTCTTGGGCCATTTTTATTCCTTGTTTATACAGGATGTAACTGAACACCCCAATAACATTTAAGGGTATGTATCCATCAGAAGTAGAGATTCTGTAGGAAAAATATTAGGGCTAACAAACCTACTTTTTTTCCCATACAAACTAAATAAATTATTTTTTGGTATTAAGTGCCGACAGCCCTACGTAAGCGTACGAGGAATACTACGCTCACGTCTGTCACGTGTCATTTTGTGTTTAAATTTCTTTTGTGTTAAGAGCTGATTATGGTTGTCACTTGAAAGTTTTTGCTTTCAGTTTAAAATCAAATAACTCTGAAAGTATTGGGGTTCTAGGTCTCAGACAAGCACCGAAGGTCCATTTAGTATCTAACTTATATGCCCCTTAAATGTTATTGGGGTGTTCAGTTACACTCGGTATAAATTACCTTCCTTTCATGGTGCAGGATATGTCGGATATCGTATTATTTGCAGACGATACTTCGTTGATTTTTTCTTTAGATAAGGACTGCGGCTCCGTTTTCGGACATTATGTGCGTAAAGTTGCTGTATTGCTCTTTTGTCCGTGGTATATTGGAGTATTGTAGTAGTTGTGTCTGGAACTCTCAATATGATGTCTACAAGCACGTAATCGAATCCATTCAAGAGAAATTCATCAAACACTTGAACTATAGACAGCGGTTGACTGACCTGCAGTATCCAGAAGCATGTGCGCGTCACCATCTGTTAACATTGGAGAGTCGACGTTGTTTGCTTGACATGCTGTTTCTACACAACATCTGTAATGGTTGTATTGATTGTTCCGAACTCACACAACTTACGGTCAATCTTAGGACCCCTTCCACAAGAACAAGACATACAACATTATTCCATGTTCAGTTCGCCAAAACTAACTATACACAGAACTCCGTCATTAATAGGTTACAGAATACTTATAACAGAGATTTCTCAAAAGTTTCAGATTTATTTCATGACAGTAAGGCAAAATTTAGGCATGAGATTGTAAACTCACTCTCACAATAATTAAGATACGAACAGATTTTCTACATAAACTCACACGTTTCTTCTTTTTTTTTTCTCACACAAACAAGCGTACACTCACTCATGCACAAACACTTAACTTTAATTTTGACATGCATACAAATATTATCTACTGACATTTTGTTTGACATTTAATTATATTTTATTTTATTTTAATTTTAATTGTATTTTAATGTTGATTTATTTTGAATTTAATTTAATTTTGTTATAGTTATGATTATGATTATTATATAGTTATTATTTATTTTAAAACTTTTCATATTCATACAATTATTTTATTATTTAATTTTTCGGATAAGTTTCAATTTATAAAATGTAAATCCTTAATTGGCTGTAGGTTTTAAGTTTAATTTGTTATTTACTTCCTCCAAGAGCTGTGGATTTTGTGACAACCAAATAAATAAATAAATAAATAAATAAATAGATTAAATGTCAAACATAGTGAAATGCATATAAATAACACTCTAAAAGAAGTCTCTCATTGGTTTTCGTCAAATAATTTGGTTTTTAATGCAAAGAAAACAAAATGTATTAGATTCCTACCTCCAAATACAAAAAATAACCCCATAAATGTTGAACTGCACGGAAATAATTTAGAAATAGTTGATAATACTACTTTCTTGGGTATAAATGTTGACTCCAAATTACAATGGAACATTTAGTAATTTTGGCAAATAAATTGAGTTCGGCTGCATATGCTGTAAAAATAATTAGGAATTTAACAGATGAGACGACTGCAAGATTGGTTTACTTTGCGTATTTTGATAGTGTCATGTCATACGGTGTTTTATTGTGGGGATCTGCAGCTGACGTCGAAAAAATTTTTATATTACAGAAACGGGCTGTTCGCTTTATTTATAAAATGAAGCCTCGTGACTCCTTAAGAAATAAATTCAGAGAAATTGATATTCTGACATTGCCGTCTCTCTACATTTATGAAAATATAATGTATATCCGCAAAAATATACATACCTTTAAAAATAATTGTGACGTTAGGGATTTGAATACTAGGAGCAAAAATAAATTAGTGGTCCCGGATCTACGACTTGCAAAGAGTAAAAATTCATTTATAGGGAATAGCGTAAGGTTAGAATAAAATACCTGACGAACTCTTAATTATGAGGGATACACAATTTAAAAAACAAATTAAAACAAAATTAATTGCTAAAGCATATTATAGGGTACAAGACTTCGTCGAAGACAAACATCCTTGGCAATGAATGTTACATGTTAATGCAGTTAATACAGGCGATAGTTTTAACTAGTAATAGTTTTTTTTTACTGAGGTAGTCGTTTTTTTTGACAAAGTTTCAAACTCATGTTCGTTTTTGTTTTTATGACGTCAATAAGTGCTTTTAAAGCCTACATTGAAAAAAAATATAACTATGACTATTGCTACAACCAGCAGGCCTATTCGCTAACTACGGTTGGTAACTAGAACTGTCATTTTTGAAAGCCACTTTATATCCATTACGGGCTTAGTGATCTTATGTGTTACGGCAGCGTTCATGATAGCAGTAATGGATGTTAAGTTCCTTTCAAAAATGACAGTTCTAGTTAGCAACCGAAGTTACAGAATAGGGGGGCAGGTTACATTAACCTGATAGGTATTGGCGTGTGCTCTCAGCAAACAATTGCTAGGGTTAAGCAACATTGGTGCCTCCGTACCTCCGCGCCCTCGTGGACAGCTACCTGGAAGGCAGGTCAGTTCTCTACGAGGGACCGGATGGTCGCGTCCATACGTGGGCAATGGCAGCAGGTGTACCCCAAGGTTCCGTACTAGATCCTCTACTATGGAACATGGGGTACAATTGGGATCTGCCAGGCGGCCTCCTGCCACGAACGGAGGTCGTTTGCTCCGCCGAAGACACGCTCGTCGCGGCGAGAGCTAAAACGGAGGAGGAGGCGGCCCACCTTGCGTCGGTCGGCACGTCTTTGGTTGTCCGACGCATCCGCCTCTTGGGTTTGGATGTGGCCCTTGAAAAAACGAGGGCCATTAGTTTCCACGCGAGGAGTTTTCACATGAGGCTCCGAGTCCGAGTGGAAGGGGTTAGCATACCAGTCGAGGCGCATCTCAAGTACCTCGTCCTGGTTCTGGACCCCCGATGGAGTTTCGAGGAGCATTTTATGCTCCTCGCTCCACGGCTGTGCGTCGCCGCAGCTGCACTTGGGCGGGTCCTCCCTAATGTGGGAGGCCCGGGATCGGCGTGTCGTCGGCTCTGTCACGGGGTGATAAGGTCGATGGCCCTGCTGCGACGTCCGCAGTGGGTCATAGCGACCCGGGCCATGCGAGCTTATCGCACGGACATCCACGGCGCGGCCTGCTTTCTTGCGGACCAAACGCCGTGGGATGTCGATGCATGCATCCATTCGAAGGTGTATTGGCAGCTTCACATTCCGCATGGTGCAGGTACTGATCGGGCATGGCTGCTTCGGTCACTACCTGCATCGGGTCGCCCGTCGGGAGGAAACACCGCAGTGTCATCACTGCAACGCTCCCGACACTGCTAAGCATACTCTATTGGTGTGCCCGGATTGGCGCCGCCAGTGCATCGAACTCAACGCTGCGCTGGGAGGTGGAAACCTCTCGCTGCCGAGCATGGTCGTGACCATGGTCCACGGCGAGGCGGAATGGGGGGCTGTCGCCTCCTTCTGCGAGGACGTCATCTCGCAGAAGGAGGCCGCGGAGAGAGAGCGGGAGGTAGATCCTCAAGCCGCTCCCATCTGTCGCAGACGGATAGGCAGGAGAAGGCGGGCATTCGCACAGGCGATGCCCGTCTAATGACCCTGAAGTGGAGGCCTGCGCGTGCGGTTGGTCCCGTGCACGCCGCCGTAAGGCCCTCCGTCTGGGGTTTGCCCTAGTGTTCTCGGGCCGTAGCCCGCGTAGCCGGTCCGCGTGCGGGACAGGGTAGGCTGAGTGGAAGGCGCGGGGGCAGAGGCTGAGGCACCCATCCATATAATATACCTACACGGTAACGTTTTCATCTGCGATTGAAATGAACATAAAGTTGATGCTCGCCGCAAAATAGTAAATAATTAAAATTAAAGAAGTAGTCTATTTTGCTCCGGTTCCGGTTCTGGTTCTAGCACCGAAACCGTTAAATACCGGTTCTGTACCGGTATTCTAGGAACCTTTTCAATCCCTGCTATGGGGTGGATTCTGCCTCAGTGAAGTGGTATGATAGTTATCTATCAAATAGGAAACAATATGTAGAGATATCTAGGGCAGACGGATCTAAGCCACACTCCTTGCCTCATATAGTAGCATGTGGTGTGCCCCAAGGTTCTATTTTAAGCCCAATTCTTTATGCCCTGTGCAGTAGTGATATCACTGTTTGCATCAAACACTGCAAACATCACCTTTATGCAGATGATATACAGCTATATTATTTATTTAGTCCATTAAAGTGGGCTGAAGCAGTTCAAAAAATAAATGAGGACCTTGAATGCATCAGTGCATGGTGTGAATCGAATTGTTTGGTAATAAACCCTCTTAAATCTAAATACATGTTGTTGGGCGCGAGAGGGATGTAGAGCAAAGTTGATAGCGCAGACTCTTCACTTAGTGTAAATATAAGGGGTGAGGTTTTGGAGGGTGGACACAGCCAGAAATCTTGGCTTAACTATGGACAGCTACCTGAACTTTGAGGAACACATTGTGGAGTGTGCACGCATCTGTTTTTATCGCTTGAAGCTACTGTACAACATTAGACCATAATATATCACTGAAAAAATTAGAATCAAGTTGTGTGAGGCCCTAGTTCTTTCAAAAATTAATTATTGTGATACTGTCTACGGACCATGTCTACTTGCTAGGTCAGCCAAACTCGCCCAGAGAGTGCAGAATGCTTGTGCGCGTTTTTGTTTTCATATCCCACCGAGAATACATGTTATCCCATACCATAATGATGCAAATTTATTGCAAATGGACGCTCGCAAAAAGCTTCATTTTCCCTGCCTTATGTTTGGCGTGATAAAGACTGGAAAACCACTGTATCTTTATGAAAAGCTTGTCTGGGCCCAGGCTCATCGTATTCATCAGAAAAGAGCCTGTACTATGTACCCTAAAATATCGTACCGCTGCCTTCCGGGGATGTTTTAGATTCGCTGCTACGCGCTGCTGGAACGATCTTCCACCTCCGCTGCGCGAACAAAAAACGAAATTCTCATTTAAGAAACACTGCAAAAAATATCTTCTGGACCGACAAAAAGTGGCAATTAAAAAAAATGTTATGACCTTATCTTTATCTACACGTGTTACGAATGGAAAGCAGCAAAACTTAGGCGTAGGCTTATATTTTGTTAATATGTATAATTGGTTCATCTTTATTTACGGTTTTGTTCACTAAATACATAAGTATGACATGCACACATGAATAAAAATGGCACACTTTACACATTGTCAGCATTGTTTGTTGACTTTTTCTTTCAAACTTCTTTGGTTTGCATTTCTACTAAGATCTTATTTGTGTTGTTTAAAATTATGCGTAGGCGTCCATATTGGCGCCACAGACTACTGAGAAGATCACAAACTAATAAGCATGGAATTATTACTCAAACAGGAATGAGCTCTTCAAAATATTGTTGTTCAAATTTGGACTTTATTTCTATGTAAATAAAGACAACACTTGAAAGTGCAAAAGTGTGCCGAGAGAGATAGCAATAACTGTACCTTTTATCCCTTTCCCACAGTGTTGCTACTGTTGTATATTTTAAAATTTAGTAGTTATGAAACAACTATTGGTAGATGAAGATTTTTTTATTGTTTATTTTAATTACTTTTAACGCCCAAAATACCAACATTTTTTTTTTGTAATAATTATAACGATTTTACGTCCAGGAAATATTCTAGTGGTAGTATTCAAAAAATATTATATTGCAACAACGATTCTTTGTCAATGTCAGTAATTTTCGTTGTCATTGTAGTAGGGTGACCACACGGTATGTACCTAACATAAATATTATCGCAAATTTTAACATTTTTTAATAAAAGTAATTTATATTAGTTATTTTTTGTTTAGCTTACACGATGCGATGTTTAGTTATTAGAAAAAAGAATTGGCATTAACATTGTTAGGGAAATATCAAATATAAATTTTAAGGGGGGAACAACAATATAATTAATTATTTATAATATGCTAGGCTGAACTGTAAGGTTATATTAGGTAGTCAAGTCTGGTACTTTACCGCTATTCCTGGATTTCGGTGTTACCTAGGTAGACCATAAGATATACGCAGGCTTCTATTCTCCAGGCAGTCTTGTAGGCACGAATCAGGAACAAATCCAATGTATTACTTCACTTCTAGGTAGATGCGCGAGTACCGTGGCAGTTAGGTATACGTCTTGCGTCGAGAGAAGGCAACAACTAGACTGGACTGTCATCGCGTTTCGCTTAAATAATAAGAGGGCGCGTGCGGCGCGCGGGAAGGAAGTATTCGAAACACATCGCCCGCCCTAAACATTTTAATGTTTACGTTATCTAATAATTAACAAAAAGCAAAGAAATAGGATTAATCAACAGGGAGGCGAACTAATTTTGTTAGGGATCTTTTTAAGGAACCAGTAGGAGTTTGGACATCGACCACTCTTACAACCTTATCTTGTCCAGGGTATAAATTGGTGATACGGCCACGACGCCATTGTAACGGGGTGAGATTATCATCTTTTATTAAGACAAGTTCACCTACACGAGGAGGATTCATAGGAGAGGTCCACTTCGATCTAGTCTGTAAGGTGTGAAGGTACTCCAGGTGCCAGCGCGACCAAAAGTGCTGAGTAATTTGTTGCACCAGTTGAAAACGACTCAGCCGGTGCACCTTCACATCTTGGAATGGGAGTTCAGGTAAGGCAGTAAGGGGTTGACCTATAATTAAATGACCAGGGGTTAGAACTTCCATATTATTAGGGTCTGAGGAAACAGGATACAGGGGACGTGAATTGAGAACTGCTTCGATTTTCGCAAAGACAGTTGTTAATTCTTCGAAGGATAAGGGAGTATCGCCAATTACACGCTTAAGGTGGAATTTTGCAGATTTGACGGCAACCAATTGCAGTTTAGTTTTTGGACAAGAAGGACATTAGCTCTTTGAGGTAATTATTAGCACCTATATAATTTCGACCACAATCAGATCGGACTAGGCTAGGTATACCACGACAGGATACGATACGGGTAAAGGCAGCAATAAAGGCTTCGGTTGTGAGGTCAGAAACAACTTCAAGATGGACGGCTTTGGTGGAAAGCCAAACGAACACACACAAGTAACTCTTGACCAAGGTACGGTTACGATGTTTTTGAACTTTGGTGTAGAAAGGTCCAGCAAAGTCAGTGCCTACACCATCAAATGCTCGGACAGCAGTGACACGGTCTTTGGGTAAGTTACCCATAGGAGGTTGGGAAGTGACAGCTTTTAGTCGATAACAAGTATGACACTTAAATATCACATGCTGAATAGCACGGCGGGCGGACAGGATCCAGAATTCACGGCTGAGCATTGCCAGCAAGGTATTGGCTCCAGCATGAGCGTTCTCATGGTGGTGCTTTTGAATTAAAATAGTCGTAAAATGACTACTTTTAGGTAGAAGTAGAGGATGACGTGCGTCAAACGTTAAATTAGAGTGACGTAATGGACCACCCACTCTGATAAGGCCTTTATCGTCTAGGAATAAATTGAGTCGTCTCAAGGAATTAATGATAAGATCACCACGATGTAAACGATCTAGTTCATCTGGGAAGGATATTGATTACCTAAGCAATGCAAAACATTACAAACGGTAAAATAATGATCTCGAGTTCTCGCGCCGAGGAGTCGCGCGCTGCTGTCGTAGTGTGCGTGAGAATTTGCGCGTGTTATATTTGTGGTGTAAACGCCAGACGGGAGGCCGAGCAGTGTGAAACAGATAGCATTTTAGAAAATACCTACTCGCGCCGCGCACGATTACTTCACAATCCTCTTAAACCAATCTACAAATTTTATTGTGACTCGATATTGTCATAAAAAATGCTTTATATACATTGCTTGTATGGCTTGATCCTTTTGCCTTACCACCACGGTATGACTTGGTACACAGACCTATCACAAATAGACTTGCAACGAGCGTGTCCACTTCAGTCCTTCTCACTCGAATATTGGGTGCTGCCACAGTAAAAGGATTTCCCTGCGTTATAGTTAATCTACCTAAGTTTTAACTTGCCCGACTACGTGATATATTTCTCTGTCCTAAAGCTTAACAATGATGGCTATATATAACTTCTGCTAGAATGGATTGTTTCATTAGGGTAGGTATAAAGCATCGATATAATGAAACAGCGCACAACTAAATTATCGTCACAACGTGTTCGATATAATAAAAAGCGAATCAACAACTGTCGAAGACACATAGGGAACCCAAGTGTAAGTAGGTGTGTGACCGCCTTACATATCTTTGAATTTTATCTTGTGATTTCAAACCGCTTATGAAACGGCACTTGAAATTTAGGCGGTAGGGTTTGTCTGTCCAATCTATAGATATAGACGCTTAAAATTTCACATATTGGAAAAATCTGAAAACCGTAAATGTTCATCGTTAGGAGCAGTGCCTATATCTATACAAATAAATAAAATAAGACCCCTCATAAGTGATGCGAAATACAAGATAAAATTCAAAGATATAAAAGATATCCCTTAAGCCGGCTTTTGACTGTGGGATATAATGTAATATATATTACATTTTGAGATATAATATTTTATCGCTTGCCATACTTTTTTACGAGACCGTTCTCACTGTGCTATAATATATATTACACCCCAAACTGTAAATATTTTTTCGCCCGACCGAGCTATATTTGAAGGCGATATATTTTACCTCACGTTCCCGCATACCGCACCTCTGCCCCTGCCTCGCCTTCATTTCGAATCGTGACGGTCATGCGCACATACTTACATACTCGTAGCTGTCCGCGTGTTATGATTTTTGGGTATTTTGGTTCGCAATCTTTTCTTTACGTATTTACCACGTATTTACCTATTTACGTATTTATCCCTATAATGGAACATTTTATAGAAAGTGTTAGGAAATATCCTTGTTTACGACTAATCTTGAAGAGTATAAAATGAATGAAATTAAGGATGCTGCATGGAGAAATTCACTATAATCTTTTCTTAAGGCCTAACTAATAACCATTTCATACGCCTGATTTGGTTAAACAGTGTTTTGTCACGTTCACTCGAATGACATTTCAAATTCGAACAAAAGAGACAAAACTCTATTAAGCCTTTAGTCTATTAAGATTCGATATCCAGAATCGACGTTTATTGTATTTTTTCTAAATAATGAGATATGTAAATCGAATACTGCATCATCTTCGTCTGATAAACTATCGAAAGTACCTAGCAAAACAATTTCCATATTATCCATTTAATAACGAGAGGTCAACCGTTTCAATAAAAGACGTTATGATGTGATGATCATAGAAGCTGAACTATTCTAAAAAATATATCTGATAGTGAGAACAGCAAACCCGGGATGTAATATATAGCTGAACATGTAATATATATTACATCCTATAGTCAAAAGCCGGCTTTAAGCGGTAGGACCCCAGGACGTGTATTATGATATCTTAATTCCAGACAGTTTTCTGAATTGCTATAGTGACTTTCTTATTAGGCCTATGCCCAACAATGGGCGTCTCTTGGCTGAAAGCCTGAAATGATGACTTTCTTTTACTCATTATACAAAGAGAAAGAAATGGCATTATAACAATTCAGAAAACTGCCTGGGATTTAGACGTCATTATACACACCCTGGACTATACCTATTCATAATGATGCTCAGCATGCATCATTATGCATTGAGCATCATTATGAATATGACGATTTCGAATAGGTAGGTTTTCCTATTGAATTTTCAAAAGTTAAAAATAACAACTCTCAGATACCTACTTGTATGTTGTCGATTTGACTACTTCAAAAACGGCCAATCGCGATTTGGACTCACGCACCAAGGGTGCCCTACAAACTTATCTAATTATTATTACATAACTAGCTGTGCCCGCGACTTCGTCCGCGTGGAATAGTAACTTTTGACAGCATTTTGATTTTTGTAGGCATTTTTTTGAGATCTTGATAAAAAGTAGCCTATATAATACCGTATCTAGCTATCTATTAGTGAAAGTCCCGTTAAAATCGGTCCAGCCGTTCCGGAGATGAGCGGGAACAAACAGACAGATAATTTGTTGACAAATAGTTGTTGGTAACTGATATTCATTCATACCCTTTAGTAAAAACTTGTTATTTTGACATTACAAACAGACACCTCAATTTTATTTATTTATATAGATATAGGCACTGCTCCTAACGATGAACTTATTTACGGTTTTCAGATTTTTTTCTTTATATGTGCTATAACACCTTGCCAAATTTCATATTTCTAGGTCAACGGGAATTATGCTATAGATTTTGATTCCCTTGTGAAACCAAATAAACTAGGTATTTAATCGCCTCCTTGGTCTAGTAGATTAGGGAGGCGTGAAGCTCAACCCCATAGGTATGGGGACAGATTTTCTGCTTTGGTGGTAGTGCTTTTGAACCTGCCTGGTGAGCTACTACCGTTTTACCTGTTTGTCGCCATAATAACAATGTTGATAATATTGTTGTCTTCTGACAAAAAAGGTAAGATAGCTGGTTCCTTAGTTGAGAGACCCGGGTGAAGCTTGCTTCCACCTTCGGCCTTATCGTCACTTACCATTAGGTGAAATGAAAGCCAAAAGCTTCCTTGTCGTATATTTAAAAAAATGCGAAATATGTGGCAAACGGTTTTCCTTTTGCATTACGGAACCCTAACAATATGACATCTTTTAACTCTGAAACAGAATTTTTAATGATGAAAGGTTAATATGGTATTATTTGTTTATTGCTAACATCACCTTTATAGTCAAACCGTTACTAAACGAAATTATCAAATTTTACAGCAGAGCCAATATTTAAAAAAATCTTTGTATTGTGTTAATTTAATCGAAGTTGGTGATACTTTGTGCCATCCTTTAGATTGATTATGATAGATATTTATTTAATTTACAATATGCAATATAAGAAAGTATAAAATTTTGATTAAAACAATATTTATTATTTTTTAAAATTTTTAGTAACACTTTGCCATTTAATATTTTTGTTTATTCAGATTGATCAAAATGAAATTCCTATGTAAATAATGTACTTAAACAAAAAGAAATATTTTTGTTGATATTGTTGTGGTATCATTTCTTATTGAATTACTCACATAAGAATCTAAGCACATACAGAAAAAATCATTCGAAATTCATAATGTTTTAATAGAAATTAACTATATTTTGGCAATCTTATAATTTGGTTTTACAATAATCACTCTTGTAGTTTTGAATCGCAGTAAGACGTAGGTAGTAACTTATAACTATTATTAATTATCTTAAGAATTAGTATAACTTTTAACAAGCCAATTAAATATCATGTCAACAAAATAAAATGAAAATATCAATATAATTATCTGTATTTTGAAATGGGCACTTTCGGGAGTGGGACTGAATGATATGTGTCTAGGTGACGTTGGCAGTACATAATCTGGATCGTGATCTGCGTCATCATGGGAAAAGTTTTACCTGAATTACCCGTGGTGGATAAAGACGATGAAGTCGACCTCAATGACGATAAACGTGAAGAAGAAGTTAATTCTGAGCTAGATGAGTTTGATCTTACTCGTATTTTGTTACTTGGGCCAGATGTACATATTTCTTTTACTGTAGATAGTATTCCATCATTATCCCCATTTATATTGCAGTTATTGCCACTAACATTAATTAACTGAGGTAGTCCTTGTGCTTGCAATAAAGTAGTAAGTGTACTTGTCTTTATAGCCAATTTATCTATACAAATCACACTATCTTGACATGACCCTAATTCGATTGGATTTAGCGCAAAAGTTTCATTTGCATCAGAATTAATACGATTCAGTTCATCCATCGATATACATTGTTTGGGAACTTCAGCTGCTAAGGGATCTACCTATCTCAGTTTCAACAGCCATGATTCTTGATATGCGTGGGTTCCGCAAGTATGCAATTTTCTGAAGCAAAGTTTTTTATTGGTTCTAGAAGTACTAAAATTAAATTATATCTACAGATATCTTATATGATTTAAATAAATTTCCTCGCTTTACCACATTTATTTTGTCTTTTATTAGTGAAATAGCGGTAAGTACTTTATAAATTACATTATTTTATTTCTCTGTGTGTAAATGTTTGTAATAAACAGTATTTAAACAAAATGCAATTATTTAACTTTTACATTCTGGCAAAAATCTGCACTTAATATAATGATAAACTGCAACGGACCTTACAAATCCACTATTATATTTAATATCTTATTTCTAAACTACTCAATTTTTTAAGAAAACTGTGATTATAGAAATGATGTCTCTTTATTTGATAAACCTCATTGTAAAAATACCGTCTAAATATAAAAGTAAATAGTGGTTATACTAAAAGTCACATTTTATCAATTAAACTTGGATACAAAAATTCATTTCGATAAAAGGAAGACTGTGTCTAGACCAATAGTTACAGTTTATAATAAAAAACGAGTAAACAAAATAGTCTTTTTTCTGTCGTGCAGACGTGTTTATCCAAATAATCACACTTTTTCTATTAACTTCGCTCATCACTTCTTGACGCGCACGTTCCGACTGGTATAGACACAATGTTGCATTCAACTCGCAGACCGTTTTTGATTGGTAACGGTCAAAATTTAGCGACATCTAGCGTTTAAAAGGAACATTTGAATAAAGTGTCAAATTCATATTGTAGCCTACGTAATTTTAGGACAGATGGCGTTATTATCCAAATTTTCGATAAAATTCGTTTAGTAACGGTTTGTCTTTAAAGGTGCGAATATAATATTATCACATCAACATAATATACAGGGTTACTTTTGAAGCAGGAGCCAAATTTTGTATCCTTGTTCCAGACAAACAATGTGAACCATGGGACCTATAGGACCAATCTTGAATTTGCGAAAAAAAACTAGGTTCAGTGAATGATACATTTGCATGGAACAGCTAATTTTTTTAATAATATCTGATCCAACAATTTTATTTCCAACTAGATTCACGAACAGCGTGCAACTTGTTCAACTGATTTGCAGAAAATTGTGTTTGCCTTTCCAACTACAACAATGAAAAAATAAATAGATTAGAACAATAGTATTAAAGGAATATTCACATATTATACTATAAGATAATATTAAAATAAATAAATTAGTACGAGTTTGCATTATCTACTCAAATTAGACTGAATAATTTAACTAAAATATATTTTGGTTAAGATACTGAGTGTCAGTATCTTAACCAAAATATATTTTAGTAGGTACAGCATATTATTATCGTAAAAAATAATGGTAGGCATTAAACATACTACAGGCAGACTACCGGAAAATATTACATGCAGTTTATGCTTCCTTTGTTCCATCTTGAGACTGATTTTCTGGTCCAACTTTTTGTTCCAAATCCGACATGCTGGAGATTCGTATTGCTTGCTTGCCATCCGCTTTTCTGACGAATATTCCTCCATTGCGAACCCAACAGTAGCGGAACTCATATTCTTTAGAGCGAGATCTTGCAAGACGAAATAACTGCCGGTTTTCTTTTGTTAGTCTCTCGTTAATGTATATTGGTGTGATAGGGCCATCTACAATATTTTCCGAAGTCGTATTACGCCTAGTCTTCGCGGCTTTTAGGAGTTCTTCTCGCTTTCGCTTTCTTACAAATTTTACTACAATGGGCCGTGGTAATGCTTGCTTATTTATATGGCCTGATGTTACCTTACGTACTTTTGGGCCCACTCTGACTATATTGTTGATATCCGTTTCAGCCAGTTCAACGCCGATTTTTTTAGACGTCGTTATTACCATACTAAGTAGGTTTTCATTTTCTTGTTCGGCGAATCCCGTTAACTCTAGATCATTTTCCATGTCTTCTTGTTCGCGAATAGCAAGTTGGTGTTGAAGATTATGTATAGTCGATGTGAGGTCGACTATCTCAAGCTGTGTGTTTTTTAATATTTTTAAGTGCTCATTAAGTGTTTGAGATAATTGGTCGGTGATAGCACACATTTGGTTTTTTATCTCGGTGTTTTGTTTCTTTACCTCACTCACCTCCTGTCTTAACTGTCGTAATTCGGCTAATAAAAGAGATAATTCGTCGCCTGCTCGAGGTTCTTCCGAGGGCCCTGCCGGTTTATTTACTTGGGGTCGACTTCCCCTTAGGGTGTTCACGTTTTCACATGTAAATGTGTCATTAAATTAAGCTGAAGACGAAGTAAAGCGCACTGGCGTTGAGGTATTATCACTTTTAGGACGAGTGCAGACGCAGGAGGGGCACCACCATTCGTCTTTATTAGTTTGTGAGAACTTCTTATAAGTAGGTATCCTTTGATATGTTTAAGCAAATAAGGTCATAGATTTCCTTACATTTTGAGCATTCCATGTAACACAGATCTTTAACCAATTTATCACATGCTGCGCATTTCATAGCCATTGTAAATTGTTGTTTGGAAATGCTAAGATACCTAGAGTGCGGGCAGCGCTTATAATTAGATAATAGGCAAGTATTCGTACCAATATCAGCCGACACTCGAGGTGCTGCCGTCGACTACCGGTGTATCGTTGTGTGGTATCTTGTTCTTGTGTTTGTGAAACCGGCACTCAAATTCGTCACGCCGCACACTGATTGCGTAGCCGAACGGTTCGGACACCCAAGTCGCGATCGACGAGTCCGGTGGTTCAAACCTCGCTAACCACCTCAAAGTTTTCGACTTTTTTCACTGGGGGCTCCGCAGTAGTGGTGGGTGGGTCGGTACACGTTTTTGCAATACCGAAACTATGTATTGGTTTAGTTTGTAATAACGGTTTTTGAAACTATTTATTTTAATAACTAGTTATTGAATGGATATCGGGTATCGCAAGAAAGGCTCGGTTTCGGTTCGAAGGAAAATCATGTTTTATTGAATAAATGATTTTATTCGGAAACTATCTATTGACGTGACGGAGTATTGGGTGTTCGATAGTAACCAATATTATTTTGATAAATAAAAATGAACTTTCCTTCATACTTTGACCAGGCTTAGGACTGGATGCCAGACGGCAGGCGTATTTAAATTAAAAGTTCATTTGATTTTATGTACAACATTGTTATTCTGTACATATCTACAATATTTACACTTTACTATAAACCTATTTTATATTTTACACGTTTTTATTTACACTATGTTTCGAAGTTTTGTATTTACAATTCCTATTTTACAATTTGGCGCGAATCAATCATCGCATCTAGAGCAGCAAGCTGAGTGCCCGTTCGGGAATTTTCGTTTGCCGTCGGTTCCGTCAGCCTGGCGCCTAGTTAGTATCGGCTCTCGCTCGGGTACCGCGTTGCGAGCGACATCAAGTGAACCGTCCGTTCCACACAATAAATAGTTACTCCCGATAAATAGTTTCTGAAGAAGTCAATACATAGTTTTCGGTATTGTTGCTAATAAATAGTTTCAATAACTGTTTACGGTTTATAACGCCCATAACTACTCCGCAGACATCGAGCAATCCGAGTACACCTGAACAGCGAAGGCCTAGGGCTCCACAGGGGACAAGCTGAGAATTTAATAAAAATACTAAGCCAAAATTATAACACGTCTGCTTCCAACAAGAACCAGTAGAAGAATTCAATAAATAAATAGGTAGTTACGCATAAAATGTAATTCCTTTAGATTTGTTGGTATTCCTCAAGTTATTAAAACACTTTCTAAAGGCACAGGAAGGCATATTTTATTATTTTACACTTTAAATTAGGGAAAAGAAAAAATGCATTTGACATCCAACGCTCATAACGCTCGGTGCTTTCTGGCACAGCTCCGACTCACTCTTCCCAACGTTGACACATTTTTGAGCGCCTATGTATGGGAAGGGCGCATCTAACGATTTAAATCTCTGGATGCTCTAACTTAAGGGTTAGTTAAGAAAATCACAACGAAATAGGTACAAGTCTCAACAATAAAATGGGACGGAAATTCGTCTGGGCACATATTATATTTATTATATAAAACATTCGTCAGAAATATCTGTAAAATTATTCCAAAAATCCAAATTCTAAACATAAATAAATAAAACATCTTCTTTTAATAAAGCAAGGGGTTCTAAGATCATACAGCCACGGCATTGAATTGTTGAAAGGTTGCCAGCAGTAATTAGCTTTAATAATTAATTACAACAAAATGCAGGCTAGTTATGATCTTATTTTTTACCAGGTGGTTAACAGTAATGTATACTATTATGCTGTTAAAATTTCACAGTTGCAATTTTAGTAAGCCCACCTCCCATACAATTTTAGACCGTGTCCTTTATGATTAATATTTTGAGTAGGTAGTTAGGTAGTCACATTATTAAGTACTCATAGAAATATAGTTTTCAAGCCTCCAATGCTATTTTACCTTCGACATGAATTTCATATTAATATCGTAAAATTTCATATCGAGTAAAGTGGATCGTAAGGTGTAAAGCACTTTTGTGTTATGTAGGTGATGATGACGCAATTATGACGCAGCATACAAATCGTCGTTGAAGTTCTAACACCGCGTAAGTCAAAATAGCAACGTTTACGAAGAGTGAAAACACTGCACAATTATACATAAATAAAAATATACTATTATAATGCCATTCCATTACCTACATACATTTCATTGGATCCATTAGGAAAAATAAAACCGTTATATATAATGTTAGTAGGAATTTGTGATTAATGCGAAGTATTCGAAAAACGTCGTGTGGTCTTTTTTCCGCCAAAAATGACTTACGTGGTGTTAGAACTTCAATGACGAAATCGCATCTATTCTATATTGTCTTTGGTTGGGAATTTTAACAAGTTTGTTGTAATAAAGTTGCTTGTTGTTTTTATACCGGCTCCAGACTCACGCGAGAAGTCTCGGCGAGAAGTCTCGCCGAGAACTTGCGCGAGAACCGAGAAGCTATCCACACTCAGCGATCTTCTCATTTACATTCTCGGTCGTGATCCGGAATGGACGACAGTGCTACTGCCTTGGTATTGTGTGCGTTAGCACATTATAATCTCGTTAACACGAAAATTAAAAATAATATTAAGAAAAAATGGCTTAAACGATGGTGGTTATTGACAAAGTACTTTTTTATAGAAAACGTTTTGCTTACCACAAAATGGGCTCTGTGTGAAAATATTATTTAAACTTTAACTCTGTTTCATTTTTCCACATTTTTTACTCGTATGTCTAAAATTACTGAACTATAAAGACTAACGAAATATCTCAAAACAATTAAAATCTTCGTGAATTTAAATTATTTTCTTAATATTTATCACACATTATTTTGTTAAGCACTGATAGCACAGATGAGAGACTATGTTAAATGAAAGAGTATACAATAACTGTGAAGTTATCTAAATGATACTGATATGCATCAGACACCACAAAGTATTTTTTTTATAGAATAATTGGCACGAGATAACATGCGATCTACGCCACGGTCGCAGTCGCACTGAGAACAAACGAGAGTGTGATAGTGTTCTCTTTTCTCGCCCGAGAAACCCTTTGAAGCGGGCAAAAAAACCGACACCGATCGGAGAACAGGCGAGCCCGAGAACGAGAAGCCGAGAAACCCATCACATTCACGCTTCTCGGGTGTTCTCGGGGGTTCTCGGCGTGAGTCTGGAGGCACCTTTATAGGTTTGATTGATTTGCCTTCGCAATTCGCATCGCATTGCTGTGCCCGTGTAAACGATAAGTCGAGGGAGTACTAATACGTAATGTGAAGAGAAATATATGAATCACTAAAATTACTTATTACGAGCAAATCTATCGATAATATTCAACATTAATCAATGGAAATGGAATTAGTGGACCAACTTGCAATGCAAATGGAATCTATAACTATGGAAAATATACAATTAATAATACAAGAATATTTGGAGCCCAGTGATTTAGTTTCAGTAATATTTCTCTTATATGAATGTCCTCAAAGGGTTTTTGAAGATCTAATAGTGCGTCATAAGACTGGAAGCCATCGCAATCTTGTTTTGGACTGGGCTGTAAAGGCGAAGTACCAATGGACATGGAAGTGGGAGCTATTAGAAGCCCTCATGGCTTGTCAACTCTTTAAAGCTATCAAATGTCTTGGTATCCAAGTGGAAATTTTGAAGGCATACTTTGCGTCAACTAAAACTAGTTACATTAATCCAGTTAAAAAAGTTTTGTATCAAATATGTGAAAATATGGATAACGCGACATACGTAAAGGTGAAACGAATTCTGACCACAACTTATAATATCGTGTTGATAGAACATACAAGTTACGAAATTCTATTTTTACAATTGATGTGTATGGACGTGTTTGCGGTGTCGTCTTTTAATGACAGTGAGAATTCGACGAAGAAAATAAGTGTGCAGAAATTGATAAGTGTTTTAGAGCAATTTCAAGATCTTCGAAGCTTATGTATGCAATTAAAATCTTTGGCGGGCATTTACAATTGTAAGCGAACTAAATTATTTTCATCAAACGAGTCCTCTGAGGAGAGCTTTTTATCGATTAGAAGAACCGAAGAGAACAAAGAAGTAGCAAGTGACGATTTTGCCGAGACTTATGCACTACTAAATGAACTATTCTTAGATGAAGTTGAATATGAAAAACTGAAGTGTGATCATAATGACAGTGGCGGAGTCCAGTCGTAAACTCGCACAGCCACATACATAGCAAATCTTCGAACATAATTATTGCGCTTATTGTACACGTATTTGTATAAATAAAAACATTTGAATGATGATATACCCTTAGCTGTATTTATAATAGGCTTGTGACTGGCTGATTGAGGTATCAACGTAGAACCCAAACTACTGAAGCTAGCTAGCCCCCCAAGCATGACCACCGAAGTACGATATGATTAAACGATATATCGATATACGCTATAAAAAAATGTTATTTATCTTGATGCTTTTGAGTGTTTTGGATATTGGTATTGTTATTTTGGGCATTATTTATATATTAATGTTGATTAAATTTCAATGTGGCTATTATATCCAATATATTTTGATAGTTCATATTGAGTTATCGTTTTATCATATTGTGTTTCGGTGGCCACGCTAGGAGGGTAGAAGCATCCCCACGAATCCATAGAGGAGGCGCTCCGTTTCCACGGAGTGCCCTTTTATCTCCGCTCCCTCATCACCGATAACCTCCGCGGGAGCGAAATCGTGTATGAGGGGGCGCACAGTTGCGTCCAAAGGTGGCCGATGGCGGCGGGAGTACCCCAGGGTTCCGTGCTGGGCCCTCTGCTCTGGAACCTGGGGTACAACTGGGTTCTGCGGGGTAACCTCGTGCCGAATATGGAGGTTGTCTGCTTCGCCGACGACACGTCGGTCGGCACGACGATGATCGTCCGGCGCATCCGTCTCCTCGGGCTGGACGTGGCCGTCGATAAGACGACGGCCATGGCCCATGACGTTCAGGCCGCCGCGTCGCCGCAGACCCCAGGCGGGGCTCCGCGTCCGAGTGGATGGGGTCCAAAACTAGATCGAGAGCTCGATGAAGTATTTCGGTCTGGTACTGGATCCCCGATGGGATTTCGAGGAGCATTTCAAGCTCCTCGCCCCAAGGCTACCTGCCGCCGCGGCAGCCCTCGGACGGGTCCTCTCCAACGTGGGGGGACCGGGCGCAGCGAGCCGTCGGCTTTATCAAACCGTGATAAAGTTGGCGCTGTACGGAGCCCCGATTTGGGCAGAGCGTCTCGCCTTCGCCACCCATGCCGTGACGTGTCTACCGCACGGACTCTCACGGGGCTCGCCTCCGTGGGATGTCGAGACACGCGTCCTTGCGGCCGTGCACCGACATCGGGTGGCAGCGAGGAGTCGGGGGAAGCGCTCCCGCAGGAGGTGACGTGCACAAGGCTGTGGCGCAGAGGGAGGCTTTTCGCCAGTGGGACGAGACGCTCGCCCACCCAGCTGCCGGCCACTGGACGATCGAGGCCGTTCGTCCAGTGTTGGAGGAGTGGGTTAGGCGCCGGCAGGGCAGCCTCACCTACCGGATGGTGCAGATGATGACCGGGCACGGCTGTTTCGGCCATTATCTGCACTATGTCGCACGGAGGGAGCAGACGCCGCAGTGTCACCACTGCGGCGCTCCCGACGACACGGCCGGACACACCCTTTCGGTGTGCCCGGCGGAGAGCTAGTGCGTCGCGCTGGGGTCGCCCCCAGCACGACGCACTAGCTCTCGCGCTGGGCATAGGTAGGGGTGCGCCTATCGCGCTGGCCAGCGTCGTATACAAGATGCTGTCCGGCGCGACGGCGTTGGAGGCTGTAGCCTCTTTCTGTGAGGATGTGACCTCACAGAAGGAGGTAGCGGAGTGGGTGCGAGAAGACGACCCTCTCGCCGCACCGCTCCGACGCAGGCGGTTGGGTAGGAGGTGCGCGTTTCTGGACGCGCGTCAGCAACTCCCTTAAGCAAGCCTGGGATGAAATGGCTCGGCCGGCCGACAACCGGTGGAGGAACATTACGTTTCCATCCCTGGCCTGCCCGTCTGGGGGTCGCATTATGGCACTTGGCGACCCTTCCGTAGAGTAGTGCCAGCGCTTGGGTCAGCAGTGCTGGCTCACCGTTCGGCCTGTCTCCAGGGGGTGCGCTCAGGGAATGGCTAGCGCCGATCCCGATCGTGTCTCTATGGGGGTAGAAGTTGCTGGAGGGTGGTTTAGCCAGGTATGGGGTTTATACCCGAGTCCAATGGTATATCCAAGAGGAGGCTTTGTCAGCTTTTCAGTCCCTTGTTGAATCGTATACAGACCCCCCCCCCAAAAAAGGGGGTTGAAGCATGAAATTCGATAAGTACAGGTGTTCCTTGGCTAAGGAAGGTTTTTTGGAAATTCCCACATGAAGCTGAGAAATTACCATTCAAAAAATAAGGAAAAAGCGACTGAGCCAATGAACTATTAAGCAACATAACAACATGACGGGCGTAAAATTCTTCTGACACAGTTACAGCCGAATCGAAACTAAACCGTTGCGTTCGACCAATCAGAACGCCACATTATCACGTCATCGAAAAGTTGAAAGTCAATAGGTATACGCGATAGGTCGATCGCAACGGTTTAGTTTCGCTGCGGCTGTAAGTTATTAGTACCTAGAATTCAGCATCAGGTCGCGGCTCGAATCAATATGTGAATGACCGAATCACTGAAATTAAACGATTGACAGCTCTATCCTCAGGCTTTATCTACTACCTACATTGACGTATATAAACTAGACGCGCTGTCCGGTACAGAGAAATTCACCCAGTCAACTGGAGCCGATCGGCACCAGTTGAGAGTCGATCGCGGGCGATCGTGATAAGTCTTAGAGCATTCATTCGGGAGACGGCAAGGCTGGGCGAACCCCTCTGCCAATTTACGCTGACCATATGACCATACACGTTATATAAAACTAGTTGACGCGCGGCCGCTGCCATTTGGTGTCGTTTTCGTGTCGCACTAAGAGCTCCAAAAAATGGTTAATTGTGCAGTTTCCTACTCAAATCTTCGAGATTATGGCGTTTCCTATCACATTTAAGTATAAAATATACATTACCGTGTTTCATTTGTTTACAATTTTGTAGTATTTTTTATGCCGTTACGATAGAAAAATACAATGGTACGATGGTAGCTCAACACAATACACGAACATTATATTATCTGTGACACGGGCATTATTGCTTAGTGCTGGGACAACGTGAGTGAATGATGCTGATTCATATTTTTATTTATCATTCATTCACTCCGGAGTTTGTTTAACCAGATATAAGATTAAAATAGAGCAACTCGCGTCGAGGCTCAACGCTCAGCAAAGGACGCGTTCGAATGCATCCCAAATAATAAAACCCGTGTTACAGTCTCCCCCTCTAGCCTAACTAAGTGTCCCCACAGTTGGGCTAGTCTAGATATCTACGGGGCCGTCCCCGCTTCCGCTTTTCCCTAACCGGTGGCTCTACCTGACCAGTGAATGGTGTGAGGTGTGAAACATGATATCTGCCTACATCTTCCCCGGTCTGAACACTCTCCAATATGTAAGTAGTCGGGCTAACGACTTTACTAATTTTGTATGGGCCGTCACGTCGAGGGATGAACTTCGCGGACTGCCCGCGCCCTGCGTCGTTCGGCCCTTGGGTCTTCAGAAGGACGAGGTCACCTACCTTGTGTTCGGGCGGGGTTCGCCTCTTCCGGTCGGCATTCTCTTTCTGGACTGTTTGCGCCTTCTCGTGGGTATCTCTGACCTCATCCAGGATCGCAGCCATCTTCTTCAAATAGGGAGTAATGCTGGGAACAAAGTTATCATGTTCTGCTATAGCCCTCATATCTGTAGCAGAATCTGAAGGAGCCCTAAGTTCTCTCCCAAAGGTGAGGTAAGCTGGCGAGAACCCCGTGCTACTAGTAACAGCGGAGTTCATGGCAAACCGCACGGCGGCGAGGTGTTTGTACCAGGTGGTGTGGTCGCTGCCTACAAGCATTGCCAATTGGGGCTTGATATCCCTGTTCTTCCGCTCTATGGGGTTGGCTTCAGGATGGTAGAAGGGCGTAAGTGCTTGGCTGATGCCCAAGACGTGGCAAACCTGTTGCATCACTTCGCTCACGAATTGCACGCCGTTATCGCTAATGAGACGGCGGGAAACGCCATACCTGAGGAAGACCTCGTTTACGAGCGTCTGAGCACACTCTACGCTGGTGGCGTTCTCTAGTGGAAACAGTTCCACCCAGCGTGAGCAGACGTCTTCGACTATCAACACCCACCTGTTCTTCCTAGCTGTCTCAACAAGGGGGCCAAACAAATCCACGGAGACCACTTCGAATCGCCTTGACACAGCAGGGGTTTGTAGCAACCCTGCTGGTTTGCGGTTGTCAGCTTTATATCTCTGACAAGGCACACACTCTTTTATGTAGTCCATAACGAAGGTGCGCATTCCCGGCCAATAATACCTGGAGCGAACACGGCTCAACGTACGTTCCACGCCGAAATGACCGGCCGTCGGTGCGTCGTGGAGGTCAGCCATAACTTGCCTTCGTTCGTGCTCGGGTACGACCAAACAACAATCTTCACCGTCATCGGACTCCAGGCTGTACCTGTAAAGGATACCGTCGGACATAGTGTATCCGCGATCAGACCATGATCTCCCCCTGGCGGGTTCGTTAGACTCCAGGTCTTCAACTATCTTGCGAACTTCGGGGTCTAATAGCTGATTTCTGCGGACGTCTCCACTATTCCGCCTGGGCATGTCAACAACTGCCATGCCTAGTCCGCACTCATCATCCTGGGCCTGTGGACAAACTGGTCGCGATAAGGTGTCTGCAACCACGTTAGATCGTCCAGGGGTATATTTGATACTAACATTAAACTCCTGCAATGTTAGTGCCCACCTAGCTAATCGACCGCTAGGTGACCTTTGACTCATTAGCCACCGCAAGGGCTGGTGGTCCGTCCTGATTACTACCTTCGCAGTCTCCACATAACCGCGGAACTTACCTAATGCCCATACGACTGCTAGAGCCTCTCGCTCAGTCGTGGAGTAGTTCCTTTCGGCACTAGTGAGGAGTCGACTAGCATACTCTATGGGTCTCTCGTCGGATCCCTCCCCCTGCATTAGAACAGCTCCGAGGCAATATGCGCTGCTGTCAGTGCAGAGAACGAACGGCTTCGACTCATCTGCCTGACGCAATATGGGAGCGGATACCAAGAGAGATTTGATGCGCTCAAACGCCTCTTGCTGCTCGGCATCCCATCGCCATGAGCTCGCTTTCCTCAAGAGGCTGGTAAGAGGTCTCGCTATCTCAGCATAGTTGTTGACGAAACGCCGGAACCAACTCGACGTCTGCAAGAAGCATTTAAGTTGTTTTACATTCTGAGGTGGGGCCATGTTGTCTATGGCCGCAGTCTTGTCAGGGTCCACTTGGATTCCACCTGGCATGATGATATGTCCTAGGAACTTGACAGACTCCCTCGCAAAGAAAGTCTTGTTCCTATTGACTCTCAGTTTGAACATGGCCAGTCGATCAAAGACCATCTTCAGGTCATCCAGGTGTCTCTCGAAGGGCCCTGGTGACAGCAGGATCAGATCATCCAGATATGACAGGAGCTCTACTCCCTTGAGGTTTGAACGGAACCGGTCCATCAGTCTCTGAAAAGTGGCTCCAGAATTTCGCAGACCCATCGGCATCCGTTTAAACCTGAAGGTGCCAAGCGGCGTGATGAACGCCGTTTTGTCCTGGTCCTCAGCACAGATGGTAGCCCGATCGAAGGTCCAAGGTGCTCATGTACTCACTGGATTTGGCTGCGTGCAGGATGTCCTCAATGCGGGGCAGCGGGTACCGGTCCGGCTCTGTCACTGCATTGAGTCTCCGATAGTCGATGCACAGCCTTAAAGTGCCATCTTTCTTGGCAACAAGAACCACATTGGAAGCCCAGGGTGACTCGCATTCCTCTATGACGTCATCTCGTAACAGCTTGTCAAGCTCCTTTTGCAAGGCGTCCTTACGGGTTTGTGACATCCTGTGTGGCGGAGAAGCAATCGGTTCTTGGTCTGGACTCACCTTAATTCGGTGCGTGGCGAACTCCGTCGCCGGTCCGTTGCGCGCGAACTGCTGTGCGTGGCTTTCAATGAAATCATCCAGTTTGCGGCGCTGTCCGGGGTCTAACTTCAAACTCTCGTCCGAGCGCAGCGACAATTGTACAGATGGGGGGCGTGTCTGGTCCGTATCAGCTGAGCTAAAATTATAAGAATAGACAAAATTATAAAATTGACCCGGACGGTCATCGAACCCCCAAGTGTGTCGAGCGACGTCAATAACCATGCCAACCCGTGCTAAAAAATCTACACCTAAAAGAGTCCGAGTCTCGCTCCCGGGTAATACTAAAAATTGACACAAAAATGTGCGTCCCTCAATAGTAACATTTACCTCAGTCGACAACAAATGTCGCCACCCTTGGCTGCCATCGGCCAAATGAACAAAACGCTTTGTCTCGGTAAATGGTACTCCACAGTCTACAAGTATCTCGTACAGCTGGGCACTCGCGAGACTATGCGTGGCACCTGTGTCCACAATCGCTACGCCGTGACGACCCATAACATTAATATTCACCATAGGATAAGATTCGCGCATATTCAAGTTACTTACATGTACACACAAAGTCCCACCCTTACTAATGTTACAACTACAAGAGTAATTATTATCACAATAATCTATATCAACTTTGTTGAATGATGCTTTACTATCTGCTTTCGACGATGGTGGTGTACAGATATCACATTTCGACCTCACCACCCGTAACTTGCCACAACCATAGCAACGTAAGCCCTGCGGTGTAACATCACTAGTCGCGCTTTTCTTACGGTTCTTACACTCTTCACTTACATGACCATATAACTTACAGTGAGTGCAACGCGGCCTACTTTTGCGTGATACCGTAGAACTCGCACCGGTGGTAGGCGAACTCGATCGAGTGAGATTACGGTCGATAGTAGTGGCCGACTTGCTAGTTACAATATTTTTACTAACACTGTCTACTTTACACTTATGCGCTTTATATGTGTCCTCTACAACTCTGCACTTCTCGATCAGTTCATCTATATTATGTATACTGTCACGACACACACGCTTCGCGACGCGCCTATGCAACAATCCGTAACACATATCCACTTGCAACGCACTGTCTAGCACATAGGGCAGCTTGGCCATCAACGCACGAATACTGCATATGAATGATTCCGCACGTTCCTCTTCGCGTTGCTCCGCAGCGAATATTCGTCGTAGAACTTCATGCGCAGGTTGCACGACGCCGTACATAGCACGGAGGCGGGCGATCGCATCCGTCCATGAAGAAACTGCGGCTTTAACCCCGCGCCACCATATCGCCGCTTCGCCCTCGAGTAGCATCGAGAGACCTCGAAGGGCGTGTTCATCGCTCACCGCGGACTCCTTATATGTCGTAACGGCGTCCAGGAAAGCTTCTAGCACTTCGGCATCCTGTGATGTGCCGTTGAAGCGTGCCGTACACTTAGTAAAATTTGCATCAGCGCTAGCGGTAACAACGGCGCCGGCGGTGGTACTGACGCTCGGCCCGTTGGCTGTCGGAGGGGCTCCAATAGGAGTGGAAGCCCTAAACTCGCCGCTGGAACCTGTCATCAGCGCGTTTATAAGGGTCTTATTAGCTTCCATCTGTGTGCGCGTAATAGTCTCTATCAGGGTGGATAGAAATTGGTCTGTGGGTAGCTGGCGTGCTGGTTCGTGGGTCGGCCTCTCGCCGGCGCTCACGCGTCCGTCAGCACGGCCTTGTTCGGCGATGCTCTCTTCCACATCGGGTGTGACAACTTCGTCTCCGCTTTCTTGCCGCCGGTGCGCTTCGCCCCTCGTGATCGGCATCGCGAGGTCGGTACTCCGGCTCCTTCAAGTAGCGGGTTGTGTCACGCTTACTTCGCGTAACTATCACAGTTCACATTAAATATTATCACGAACTCGCGGTTCGCGCCACTAGTATGGGCGCCAGTATAATAGTTAAACTCATATATCTGTTAAAAGATCATATTTATTCAACGATTAGATACAATTTTCGTTTACAAACACTTTTGTAAGAACAATCGTCCCATTACGAGTTGTTAACGCCATCTATCAAGCAACGGCTCAAACTTCTACCTTCATTCATCAGCTCAACGCATCATTCATCCAATCGACATACATTCATTCTTATATAGAATCATTCATTCGGCAGATTCAAAAATTGTAACGCACTTACCAAATTACATTCGTAGAGAAAAGATCTGTTTTTCATTGAGAAATAAATAATCGACTACAGTACATATATTCTATCTAAAATAATATAAACGCAAGATACTTCAAAGGAACCCACAAGCTATCGAACATTTGGTCCTTCGAGCCGGATCACAATTGGACTACGCCTAATCTTCTGGAGACGAGAAGTATACTGGAGTAGACGAATTAGACACGAGAAGCCGTTTGAATACGAGAGAAAGCAAGAGAAGGCGAGAAACGGTCAGACTTTCATCCTATTTTACTCCCATCCTAACGGACATTGTCTAATACATTTTTGTGATTTTCACTTTCCAGTTTGTGAATCGTGTCAGTCTAGCAGCTCTTATATCGCTCGCTGTACCAGCCACGTAAGTGTTTCTGATTCCTATAAAGTGCCAGAATGAGTGACGATGATTCTAAATGTTTAAATGTACCTAAATCACATAACAGAAAGAGTAAAAGTCCTGATCGCGTAATGGCGGACGACCGCATGGTAGAACTTAAAAAATTAAGATCTGCTTCAAAGTTACGATTAACGTTATTTGAAAAATATTTGAATAAAATTGCTGATAAAATATTAACTGAAAAAGATAAGGCCGAATTAAAATTGCGTATCAAAGATTTCGAAAACTTACTTGCTAACTTTCATTCTATTCAGACTGAGATTGAAAGTAAAGTTGACGAAAATGATTTGCTTATTCATTTAGAATATCGAGAGCAATTTGAGGAACAATATTTTAACGTTGTGGCAACTGCTAAGTGTAGATTGGTCGATGATATTGCTGAGTCTGGTTCCAAGTGTAACGTTCAGAGATTGATGTCAGTGAAATTACCCGAAATTAAACTTCCGTCCTTTAGCGGTTCATATGATCAATGGTTAGAATTCAAAAACTCATATATCACCATGATACATAATCGCAATGACCTAGATTCTATCCAGAAATTTCATTACCTAAGATCGTCGTTAAGTGGTACCGCCCTTCAAGTAATAAGTGCATTAGAGTTCACTGCGGCTAACTACACTAACGCATGGGACTTATTAGTCAAAAGATTTCATAATAATCGCCTGCTTATACATAATCACGTAAAATCATTATTTACGCTTCAGTCTATTCAGCAAGAGTCGCCTGCGCAGATTAGAAAATTGATAGATACCGTTAATCGAAATTTACGCGCATTAAAAACTATTGGTGAACCCACCGATACGTGGGACACGTTAATTATATATTTAATTGTCACTAAATTAGATTCATCTACCGAGAGAGAATGGGAAAATCACAAAGGTTCTATCACTTCTGATCTTCGCAGCGATACTTCACTTAAATTGGATTATTTACTTTCGTTTTTAAAAAATAGGGCTGACATGTTGGAGATGGTTAATCATAGTAAAAATAATCACTCTATGAAGTCACAACAACACGAAAACAAATCATCCATTAGCGAGCCTAAGAAAAACTTGTTTAAATCACAACACGTTCATAGCTATGTATCTACGCGAAACACTAAGCAGTCGGATAGATCAATTCGCATTTGTGTTATGTGTGATGACAAACATGCACTTTACACTTGTATTCGTTTCTTAAATTTACCGATCCAAGACAGAATTAAATTCGTAGAAACTAAAAAACTGTGCCCGAATTGTTTACGGTCAGGTCATTCCATATTTGATTGCACATTCGGTTCATGTAGTAGACAATGTCAACAGAGACATAACGGACTGTTACATATAGAAAATAAGAGTGTTGTTTCTAATGCGCCGGTGCATCGTGCAATGGCAACCAATAACAGTCTCCCCACTACGTCTACTACACTTCATAGTAAAACAGATCTTAATGTGCACAGATTTAGGGTCGATAACGGCTTGCAAACGACACTCAGCGGCTTGCAACCTGTTTTGTTATCAACCGCATTGATAGAAATCGCTGATGCCAATAACAAGTATCATTATGCGCGCGCGCTGCTTGATTGTGGTAGCCAGCATTCTTTTATAACTGAAAAATTATGTAAGCGATTAAAACTTCCGATTTTACAGTCCACTGTTCGTGTCTCGGGATTAGGGCGATCGGTCACTAACTCGAGTCAATTATGCGAAATAATATTTAAGTCAAAGTTATGCGATTATAATACACAAGTTAGGTGTATAATCTTACCGTGTATTACCTCTATATTGCCTACGACGCATATAGATATAAACACGTTAGTTATTCCGGAGAATATAATTTTAGCCGATCCCACCTTTTACTTGCCGTCAGATATAGATATTTTGATAGGAGCTGATAGGTTTTGGGATTTGTTAGATGGAGAAAAAATACAACTTTCACAAGGGCCATATTTACAGAGCTCTAAATTAGGGTGGTTAATATCTGGTAGTTTTCACGGAGATTCAATGTGTCACGAAGTCCAGTGTAACCTCACTAATACGTTAGAAATAGATTTAGATTCGATAGATAAACGATTAAAACGATTTTGGGAAATCGAAGAGATACCCAGGTCGAATAACACACTCACAGCTGATGAGCGTAAGTGTGAAGAGATTTTTCGTAACACAACTTTTCGTGACGAGTACGGAAGGTTCAGTGTTCGACTCCCGCTGAGGGAATCACCCGATTCTCTTGGAGATTCTTTTAAAACGGCAGAAAAGCGATTTATAAATTTGGAACGTAAATTAGAGCGTTTTCCTGAATGTAAGAAACTTTATTGTGATTTTATGCGAGAATATAGAGAATTAGGTCACATGACTCGAATAAATGCGCTTGAGTCGCCTAATTTCGTATTTCCCCACCATTGTGTTTTTAAAGATAGCACGACGACAAAACTAAGAGTTGTCTTTGATGGTAGTGCTAAAACTACGTCAAATAAGTCACTTAATGACATTCAGTATACTGGTCCCATACTTCAAAATGATATATTTTCAATTTTACTTAGATTTAGACAGTATAAATTTGTAGCATGCGCAGACTGTGAGAAGTTTTTTAGGCAGGTACTCATACAAAAGGATCAAAGAAATTTACAAATAATTCTTTGGCGTGACCATCCATCAGAGGAGTTAGGACTGTATCAACTAAATACAGTAACCTACGGCACTTCCTCTGCACCTTACCTTAGTATGCGCTGTCTTAGAGAATTGGCATCAAGCTGTGACTCTGAGGTAGCCAGGATAATAAGCGAGGATTTTTTTGTGGATGACCTAATTACGGGCCATGATGATTCAGATTTTTTATTCAAAACATGCGAAAAGGTATCTGAAGTTCTGCGCTCTGGTTGCTTTCCACTCCGCAAATGGACCTTTAATTATGACGTGTCTGCTACAGAATCTAAAGAATTGCACATAGGTGAACATCCGCAAAATAAAACTTTAGGTCTCGGTTGGTTAAGCAACAGTGATGAATTGCATTTTGTTACCAAAATAAAATGTATGCCTAAATTATTAACAAAACGTGTTATGTTATCTGTTATACCGCAAATTTATGATCCGCTAGGTCTTGTAGCCCCTGCAGTAATTAATTTTAAAATAATCTTACAGAAATTGTGTCTATCTAAGATAGGATGGGATGACCCAGTTCCTGACGATATCATTAAAAGTTGGTATCAATTTATTAATACGTTAGATGATTTACAGAAATTAAGAATTCCACGTTATGTGAAAAGCCCATATGCAGAACGTACGGAACTCCATATTTTTTCCGACGCATCCCAAGCAGCTTATGGAGCTTGCGCGTATGTAAAAACTTACAACAACGATTCAGACATAACAGTTAAATTACTTTGTGCCAAAAGCAAGGTAGCCCCTTTGAAGGTTCTTAGCATACCAAAGTTGGAACTGCTGGGTGCATTAACAGGTGCTAAATTGCACAATAAAATAATTAATTCACTTAGGTTAAAATTCGATTCAGTTTACTTTTGGACTGATTCAACAATAGTTATTGGCTGGCTAAGAATGTCTCCGCATTTACTAAAATTATTTGTACAAAACAGAGTGAGTGAAATTAATGAATTAACCGGAGATTCAGTCTGGCTTCATGTTAATAGTAAAGAAAATCCCGCAGACATATTGTCGCGAGGCCTCAACTTTAGCGCGCTCGGTCAATGTAGTCAGTGGTGGGACGGTCCATTATTTTTACATAATAAAAACTTTAATTCGCAAAATTATATTCATTTCAGTTCAAATACGCATGAATTACCCGAACTCAAGTCACAAACTGTATCATTAGCTAGTATAAACGACACGTGCATATTTAATTTTGATAGATATTCTAGTTTTTCTAAAATAAAAAGAATCATAGCATGCGTCCTTAGATTCGTAAATAATGCGCGAGCGCAGCGACACAAGCGGCTTCGGCTAACCGGTTCCTTATCAGTCGACGAGCTCAGCGCGGCCGAGTGCATACTGCATGTTGTTGCACAAAAACAAATGTTTCCTATTGAATATAACCAGTTAATTAATAACTTATCTATACCAGTCAAGCGAAATAGTAGTTTGTCAGGACTTGGTATTTTTCTAGACGAGAATAAAGTTATACGAGTGGGTGGTAGATTTTCAAATGCGAATAATTTTAGTTACGAAAAGAAGCACCCGGTATTATTAAGCGGTAAGCATCGTTTAACTTTGTTATTATTTCGAGAACAGCATACACGATTACTACATGCAGGCCCACAGCTACTATTAAGTACTTTGCGTGAGTGTTGGTGGTCAATAGGTGGTAGAAATCTAGCTAGGAAGGTTGTCAGAGAGTGTGTTATCTGTACTCGAATGAAAGGTAACATTTTGACACCGATTATGGGTAATTTGCCATCTCAGCGCTTACATCCTGGTTATCCATTTTTGTACTGTGGTGTAGACTATGCAGGTCCTGTTTCGATTCTGAGCCGTAAAGGACGCGGAGGTAAATTGACAAAAGCCTATATTTGTTTATTCGTTTGTTTCGTAACTCGAGCGGTCCATTTGGAACTTGTGAGCAGTCTATCAGCCTCTGATTATATTTTAGCTTTAAAACGGTTTATTGCTCGCCGTGGTAAGCCCGCGGAGATTCATTCCGATAACGGACGTAACTTTGTTGGTGCGGCTAATGAAATTAATAAGTTTTTTTCAACTTGCTCCAATGATATTATAGATTTTACTAAAAATGAAAACATAAAATTCAAATTTATTCTGCCTTATAGTCCTCACTCTGGTGGTTTGTGGGAATCTGGAATTAAATCGTGTAAGCATCACTTTCGTCGAGTTGTGGGAGATGCTAGATTGACATTCGAGGAATTCACTACTGCTTTATATTCAATTGAAGCTGTACTTAACAGCAGACCAATGTCACCTCTTTCCACAGATCCTAATGACCTTTCCCCTCTCACCCCAGGCCATTTCCTAATAGGAAAGTCTATGATCGCGCCAGCTTGCAAAGATATCACAGCAGCGACACCTGGACGTCTTCTGCGCTACGACAGAATAGAACAGATGAGGCAACACTTCTGGGCGAGATGGTCTAAAGAATATATTTCTGAGATGCAGACCCGTACCAAATGGAAGACGAATGCACCTGACCTGAAAGAAAATATGCTTGTATTGATCAAAGAAGATAATGCACCACCTCTACGATGGCGTCTTGGCAAAATCTTACGCACCTACCCTGGCAAAGATGGCGTATCCCGGGCAGCTGAGATCCGGACAGCATCTGGGAATATTCAGAGAAGTTTTGCGAAGCTTTGTCCACTTCCCATACAACTTGATGATGAAGCACGTGAAGAAAAGGATGCGTGATACTGTTGGAACTTGGTTATTCCAAGGCCGGCGGTATGTTAACGCCATCTATCAAGCAACGGCTCAAACTTCTACCTTCATTCATCAGCTCAACGCATCATTCATCCAATCGACATACATTCATTCTTATATAGAATCATTCATTCGGCAGATTCAAAAATTGTAACGCACTTACCAAATTACATTCGTAGAGAAAAGATCTGTTTTTCATTGAGAAATAAATAATCGACTACAGTACATATATTCTATCTAAAATAATATAAACGCAAGATACTTCAAAGGAACCCACAAGCTATCGAACACGAGTCATCCAAAAATCAATCAAAACATTGGAATACAGACTAAGTAGCGAGCTATATTGGTATTTTACAAAATGCAATGTAAGTTTACTCCAGATAGAAAAATGACAATAACGTCCTCTAAATTTTATGTTGTACCTAGTTGAGGTCATAAGTACAAAAAAATTAATTATTTTTTTGTACTTTTAGTTTTTTGTTTTAAAAGGCTGAAAAGATGCAAAATGTTCATAAACTTTCAAGTATATTTTATTCAAATGTACTTCTATTTAATTTTAAACGTTGACTGCCAGACAGCATACAAAATAGAAAAACTATTGTTTGCGGTCACCGTTAACCGCGTTTTCGTTTCGTTTCCGCGTTGCATTGCGATTTCATGCCACCTGCTTTATGCAGCAAGTTGTTGGGGACATCAGTAAAGAGCACAAATCAAGTGATTGTCGTCATCGTCGTCGTCAGAGAAAATTTTAATAATGCAACATCATTATTAAAATCACACAATAAAGCTTTTTCTTCTTATTTTAGTGGCTTTGAAGTTTGTACGGGCAATGTAAACAAAAACACTTTCAACGTCACGTTATGACAAATGAATAACATATAACATGTCTTACTATATGTAAATAAAAACTTTCATAGTAGTAAACATCTACTAAGCTAAAATGGTGGCGCCATTTTGTGGCGGCGGCCATCTTGGATCGATAGTCATCAAACATAGCATCCCCGAGAGCTGATAAAAATTATGATTACGCTTCGGAGCGCTTACTGTCTTTTGTCTTTCTTTAACTGAAAATATAAATTCGTCCCCCCCACCCCCCTCCCCATCAAAAACATTATACCTACGCCTATGCCTGAAAATATATATTTATTTCAGTCGATCAGCTAAATAGCAAGTGAAATTGCTGTATTTGACACAAAAAATTAATTAAAGCATTTTAATAATAATTTGCAGGCCTCGCTTTGTACTAATTTAAGAAACCCTGTCTTCATTGTATTTTTATTAACTCTAGCTGAACAGGGTATGTATAGTAATAAAAATACAATTTATTGTAACATTTCAATCATTCACTCACGACGACCCAAATAGTTACTCATTCTTTGTGTCACATCACTAGGGACATTAATTCTTTGTGGTGGGGATTGCGTAGATACACGTTAATTTGTCGATGTGTGTGTGTTTCTTCATTGTAGGGTAATATTTTCATAGTGTGTGTTCGTAAACATTTTCGTAGTGTGCGTAGCGTGTTTACCTCGCCTCCCGCGAAAAGTGGCAGAAAAATTTATACTGCGATTTGTTGCGTACCGCATCCATAGGTTAAATCAAAGAGAATAGTAATACATACTACGGGAATAAATGATCTAAGTGATAAGTAGCCGAGCTGCCGTGAAGATTGTGTCGCAAATTTTGCGTAAAATGTGTCTTAAAACTTTAGTGTGACAATTGAAAACACTGTTGTTAGAACGTATGAATATTGGTTTTGTATTTAAGGTTTGTATTACTGACTAATTATATATTATCTTGATTAAAACAAATGAAAATGGTTTCCGAACTGCGATCTACGCTCGACCGCCTTGACTTTGAACGCTTGACCTTAGTTTTGCTGTCTCTTTTACTGTCATACGAGCGAGCGAGTACGCTACTGTCCACGCCCACCCAGCGCTGCCTCGCGTCGTGGCACAATTTTTGTTCGCAACAACTTGTTTAGTTATAAATACGTCAATGGACTCTAAATAACCTAAAACTAAAATTTCTAAATTTAAACTTAATTTAAATGGCCGGATGCAAGTGCTATTCTACGGTGACAGGCCAACTAAATTTAGGCAGGGCTTAAGCGTAATTCTAAAATGTCTAAGATTAGTATTAATTGTGTTTGTTGCTATCGTAAAAATATTAAAAGTAAATTAATGGATGGATCTTGTTGTTAAAGAAACTAAAACGGGTTTATGTTTTTATAACAGTTAATACATTAAATGTACATTTTTATCTTATTTTTAACAATAAAATTGTAACTACTAAAAAAGTATTTTATTTTTCTATTCATTTAAGGCGAAAACAATCAATTTGGGCAAAATTAAAATTACTACCTCATTTCTATTTCGATTTGTATTTTTCATTACCAAAATGGTGGATTTTAGTAAGGTTTTATTTTAATCGGTATGATTTTAGTCGCCGCTAAAATTAATCAGTTTAGGAAGTTTACACGTATACTTAAAAATCTCACGTCTGGAATAGCGTTAACCTAAGTTTAATTTTATTGACTGTCTAAAATTAGAAACGTCAGATTCAAATTAGCAATGTCAGTTGAATTTGACAATTACCGTAGAATAGGAAAATGGTTTAGCGACACCTAAATAAAATTAGGTTTAGCGGCCGCTTCAGAATTGAGCAGAGATGTGCAAAATAGGTTATAAAATGTATTTAAATGCAAAATGCAAATACTTTTTGTATTTTGTTATTTCAAATACAAAATACAAAATAGTTTTTCATTTTATATTTAAAATACTAAATGCAAAATACGTATTTACAAAATGCTTTATTAAAATAAAATACTTTTAGTTTTAAATTATCTTTATTTTGTTGAAAAGTTTATTTTAGACACAATAATTTATTTTTAGCATTTTTTAAATTTGAGGTCGCGCGTGCGCATCTCGCGTATATAATTACGTAATTAATCGATTTTATTATTTTTTTCTTTTTTCATTAAAAATATTACCCAAAACTATTATATATCAAAATATTCTTCAAGAATAGGGCTATAATAATATATATGGTTATTTAAAGTTTTATAAAATAGTTTTTGTGCAAAAATTTTTTTTTAAAAATCGGGTCTTCCGCGACCTTCCGAACATTTTCGCGCTTCATTCATTTAATTATTAATCCTTATCTAATTAACTGTTATAAGTTCCTTCTATATTAAATTATCTTTCCATACGTATTTTTTGTTCTCTTGTAGACAGTATATGTCACTCTCCGCAATTTTTTGAACATCCCGTACGCGCCGGGGTGAGTCATTCCGCAATGGCGGCACCTTTGATATTTGAGATATACTACTTTTTGCTTTTGAAACCCACCACGCTTCGCGTGGCGAACGTTCGAGTGGCAAGATTTTAATTGAAGATTGTAACACATTAATTATTAATTCTTCGATGTTTACAAAACTTAGCAAAAAGTATTTTGCATTTTGCAAATACAAAATATGTCCTAAAAGGTATTTCAAATAACATATAAAATGCTTTTCTAAAAAAAGTATTTAAATACAAAATGGAAATAGGTATTTTGTATTTTGTATTTTGCATTTCAAATACTGTTATTTTTAAAATGTCACATCTCTGGAATTGAGTCCAATGACTACCTACTACATACCTACTATTATAGCGTCACATTCACATGACATGTGAATGTGACGTTCCCGCGAATTTTTTTTATCTTTCCTGTGGTGTGGCGAAGGAATCAATTTGTTTACCCATGTTATTTCTTGAAAGTTCTCATTTTATTGCACATAATCGACATATAGGTTTTTTTTAAATTCCTAATTATAATCATCATCATAGCTTAAACGGCATAAACACGACCCTAAAATTAGTCGATATCGGGGAAAGAGTGAGCCCTAGATCGTACCACAAATCGCCTCGTGTATAAGCAAATCGTAACCCGAATTTTCTTGTTTACTATTAAAGGAGCGTTGTCGGCACGTGTGTAGCGAAGTCGGGACTGATTTCTACATTTTCTACGCAGTATGCGCGCTTGCGCGCGGTTGCAGCGGCGATACGACGACGTGCTTGCGCTTATTCTGTTTGGCGAAGAAAAAGGGACGAGAAGCGTGGACGAAGCTATTGATCTTATTTGTGGGATAGAAAACACAAAGAATAAGTACTTAACCGCGACATGAGACAGGAGGCATTCAAATTGCTATTGCAAGTTTTTAATGAAGAGATCGGCAAAGACAACGCTGGCTGATTTCAAGAAAAAACTTGAAAATATCACAGACATATATATGTCTGTGACATTTATATGTCTGTGGAAAATATGCGTTCTTAAAAAGTTTCTGAAATCAGCTGCTTGGCCCTGTTCCGTTTCGAGATAACACTACTCACAGTATCAGACTGCTCACGCCCGGACCGAATCAATAGACGCGATAATGATGCCAATGGCATGCTATCGTCTCGGAACGATCGTGAGCGCGCTTATGGTAGTTTTCCAATTACAGAGCATAATTAATGGTTAAACAAACTTACCTTTGTGATGTTTGACCATAATTATACGAGACGTTGCCTCCGAAGAGATTTATATATTAACCAGGTAGTCCACTTTCCAATGTACCGGGCACCAAGCACAGTTTTAGAGCGAAGACATAAAAATAAAAATATAGGTAGGTAGTTTTAGTATTATTTGGTATTATTCACCCGCTTGCGCGATGTTACGTCGTTTGACTCATTCCTTTAGAGCAAAATTTCTCAAAAACATTGGGTATTTATTTGCAACACAGCAAATAATGGGTAGGGAGGGAGTATAAATCTCTTCGGATGCAACGTCTCGTATAATTATGGTCAAACATCACAAAGGTAAGTTTGTTTAACCATTAATTATACCACGACGTTGCATCCTCGAGATTTATATATTAACCAGATAGGATGTTTAGAGTATTTTGAGAAATTTTTGATTAGAAGTGAGAGAAAAAAGAAAGTTTGTCGTTAATTCGGTATATGTTGACTTTTTTTATAATTTATAACAAAATCTAAATCAGTGAATAAGAGTTTTATTACGCATGATGACACTTGATAGAATCTTGATAAGAATTTCCAAGGCACAGAAAATCACCTAAATAATTTATAATAGTAAACTAGACTTCTAAGATAAGATAATATGGGTTTCAAAAGCTTAGTGAAAATGTATGAAGCTGAAGCAAGTGCAAAGGGAAGACATTGAAATTCTTAAGTTATTTGCTCAAATTTAAATCTAAGATAATGTTTCGACGATTAATGCATAGTGGCTAAAAAATAGACATCTAAATTGATAGTTCATAACAAGAGTTTCATAGGTGGTGTAACTGGTGGGGTATTATGGGTGTGATTCCTTTACCAACCTTGACCTTAGAAAAATCAATCCCTAGTTATAATCGAAGTATATCATTTCTCCTGCTTTTCATTTTATTCAAGAAAAATTACGAAATAGTTTCGTTGGAACATACCAAGTGCACGCGACCTTCGAGGTTCCGTTTCCAGCTCGAGATCAAGGCTCAGGCAGGACACGCAATACATATTTAGCTATAAATAATAAGGATTCTCCGAATGATTCATCAATTTGTTATAATAATTTAAGTACTTACGCTAATTACCAAGGTACCTTAGGTATATCTTAATTACTTGAATTTTCTTTTTGATTTAGAACAGATTTTATTAAGTTTTTTGGTAGGTAGGATATTTTTTTTTTTTCAAACACATAATATATTCCCAAAATCCGTCTTTTACATCCCCTATTTCATAAAAAAACCTGATAGTAAGCGGCATCTTGGTGGATTAATGAACAATATTTACAGATTTCATGTTATAAATATTCTAGATTTTCACCATAGAAAGTTTCAGATTACTCCTTGGCAAATAACTCACAAAGGCTATTTTCTTTGAATTAATGGTAGTAGTTGTACACAAAATAGGTGCTCTCTCCTCCATATGTTATTTTTATAATCCAACAAATAACAAAATATAACAATTTATTAAAAAATATGTTTGTAAAACCCAGTGTGTGAGCCCCGGGCCATATGATCATAGACATGTTACATATATTTAACCCAACACTGTACTATGAATCTCCAGGGCAGTTCCCTTAAGGGTTGGCTGTCTGGTTTTTCAGTGGAGGAACTAAGAAACAACTAGTATAACAAGGAAGAATTCTGTGGATTTACATATCTAAAACATATAAAATCTAAGGAATTGGAGTACAGTATCATTGACCCGTGATCGCAAGAACTTAAAGTCGAAGGTACGATCCACTAACCACCGTTACGGGGAAGGCTAATCTTAAAAAAAAAGAAACAAAACATTTTCATTTGGTGTATTCCATTACCCAGATTTGTACCCAATTTTTAGATATATTAGTTTGATACCGAGGTTGATAAAAAATCCCGAACCATTCTGCCCTTTGATTGTATAAATTTCTGTATCTATTATAATATAGGTACCTGATTCTCTTTAATTTAACTTACAACTCTAAGGATATGATTGTATCTGACTATTATTATGATGGCTGGCTTATGATTGTATTGTTTTCTTATGCTTATGCATAAGGAAACTGTATGTAAACATATAAAGCTTATTATTTCAATAAGTCAAGGATTAAATTTGTTTTCTTTTCCCAAATTTTGACAATTAGCAAGAAAAGAGCATTACAGGTGGGAAATATTATGTTAGTTAGTTTATATATAAATTGATCTAATTCATCATTGCATCATCTTACTGCTCTCATTTAGTATAACTTCTTAATTTCATAACGTAATGTCACAATATTTGACTGTGAAAAACGTGAACTTATAGGTCATCTTTGAAACTTAAACATCTTTGAGATTCGGTTTCTTAAAAAGAAATTTGTAATCCGTTTTACCCGTTACAACTCATAAGAGAACTGGATCGATTGTATTTTTTTTTTAGGTGTGAATAAAATATTTTCATTTAAGTACCAAAATAATAATAAGTTTTTTTATTTTTTATTATGTTTTGATCGGCGCCTTTGGTCGAGACTTCGTTGTCTGATATCGATCTACTACAGGTGCTTTCCTCGCAGACTAATGGTACGAGTGACTCCACGCCTAACCACGTCTCTGCGTGCGTGGCATTTGACGCGGTGGAGCTTTGCAGTTTCCCTGCTGGCTGACTGAAGGCCTATTAGAAGAAGTACTCGCCGCTGGAACTTTCTTGATTTGGAGTCGATATTTCTGCCAACTTCGATGCTTTAATTTTATTAGTGAGATTCCCGCCAAAGAGAAATGAATCACTTCGTACACGTGCAATATCTTTTTAAACTTATAATCTAATGAATACATCATTAATTTCCTTCGATTAAGCGTGTTTTTATAACGAAGGTCCAATATAAGCTGATTTCTTTGAGTAACACAGCAGTGATTTCAGGATTCGATTTGGGTGTTTTAACTAATTGAAAGTTTTCAGGTATGAAGATGTTGTTGAATATAAAGTTACGATATGTATAACATGTTACCCTTTGCCTTGACTGTCGTCTCTTAGTCTGTGTGTGTAAAAAAAACTTACCTGCTTTTACTTGATTATCTCTGTTAATTATACCTTGCGTACATAAATAAATAATCCTAAAACTAAAACTGCACTTTGAATACCTACACAATTCAACAGGTTATGGGCCCAGCTATTCAGAGTGCATTAAAAAGTAAAATCTAAAGTAAAAAGTGAAAAAACAGAAAATACCTAGTACGCCGGCAAGGACGCCATCAGCAATGGAGAAATACGAAGAACTGGCAAACATCCAACGTCTAAAAGACGAGAACTCGTTTTCTACATGGAAATTCCAAATTAATATAATACTACGCAGTTATGGTTTGGAGACAGTTATAGCGGATGAGCAAATTGCCCACGCTACCAAAGATGAACAAAATGCTTTTTCAAAAATGGACGCCAGAGTACAGAAAATAATTATGATGACTTTGGATAGAAAACATATTGGACTTTTGATGAGTTGCACAACTGCCAGAGAAATGTACAAAAAGCTGTGTGATATATTTGAAAAATCAACTTCTCAAAAGAAATGTCAACTGTTACAAGAATTCTTTTCATATAAATATAATACAGAAAAAGACATAGCTTATCACATTAGTTCATTAGAAAACATGGCATTTCAATTAAATACACTCGAAGAAAAAGTAAATGAAAATATGTTAATTTCAAAAATACTTTCAACTCTCAATGAAAAATTTAACCCATTTATTACCGCATGGGAATCAACTTCTCTCACTGAAAAAACATTGACAAACTTAACTAGCAGATTAATATCAGAGGAAAAAAGATTGAATTTTAACATGTCAGAGGAACAAGAAACAATTGCATTCAAAGCATTTAGAAAAGGAAGAAAAATAAATTATAAAAATAAAGAAGTATCATGTAAAATATGTAAAAAGACCAACCACACTACTGAGAATTGTTTTTTTAATAAGAAGAAAATTTGCTCTATTTGCAAGAAAAATAACCACAGTGAAAAAGACTGTTTTTTTAAGAAAAATAAAGTTGCATTTTTAACATCTACGGAACAAGAAAATATTGATTTTATTGTCGATTCTGGCTGCACGTCACATATGACAAACAACATAAATATTTTACAAAACATAAAAAATGATAAAACTAACATATACATAGCAAAGAAAGATGATAAGATTACATCAACAAAAAAGGGAAATATTGAATTTCAAGAATGTCTGTTGTCAAATGTACTTTATATAAGTGATTTGGAAAAAAATCTCATATCAGTCAATTCAATAACAAATAATGATGGCAAAGTAATATTTTCAAAAGATGAAGTAAAAATTTATAAAGATAATAATATTATACTTAAAGGAGAAAAAATGAGTAATGGTCTATACACAATAAAATTTAATAAAACAGAAAATTCATTAGCTGCAATAAATACTAAAGAAACTGCAAAAGATTTGCATATCAAAATGGGACACCCCAGTAAAGAGGTCATGAAAAAGATTATTAAAGCTGTAGAAGGAACTAAAGTAACAAATCAAGATATAGAAAACCTAAATAATATATGTGAAATATGTACAATAGCTAAACAAACCAGAAACCCCTTTAACACAGTAAGATCAAAAGCCCAAAGAAAATTAGAAATATTGCATACAGATATATGTGGTCCAATTACCCCTAAAACATGGGATGAAAAAGCTTATATATTAACTGTATTAGATGACTTTACTCACTATACAAAAGTATACATATTGAGAAATAAAAATGAAGCATGTGATATTATTATACAGTACATAAAAGAAGCAGAAAGGGAAACAAATCAGAAGGTACATAAAATAAGATGCGATAATGGAGGAGAGTACACTAATAACAAACTGAAGGAATGGACTAAGAAAAATGGGATTAAAATAGACTATACTATACCTTACAGTCCACAGTTAAATGGTAAAGCAGAAAGACTTAACCGTACTTTGCTAGAAAAGTCAAGAGCAATGTTATATGGTTTAGACAATGAACTTTGGGGTGAGGCTGTTTTATCAGCAACCTACCTCCTTAACAGAATACCTTATGACGGCTCAGATAAAACACCTTTTGAAGCATGGACAGGTTCCAAAGCAAACATAACCAATGTTCAACCATTTGGCATCAACTGCTACTCAAAGAAACTAGGACATTTAAAGAAACTAGAACCTAGAAGTGAAAAACTCTTTATGATTGGCTACGCTCCAACTGGCTATAGACTGTGGGATAGCCAAAATCGAAAAATTCTAATAAGAAGGGATATCATTTTTGAGAAAAGTGAAAACCATGTGGAAGAAAAGGAAATTAATATAAAAACATCAGAAGAAGGAAATGAAACAGAATGTATAACCTTAATTAATAACCCAAATACTCTAGAAGAACAAGCTACATTAAAAGAACAACAAGTTGATATCAACACAACTTATGAAGGAACTGAAATAAACATAGAGCTAGAAGAACCACAGATACGATCAACATCAGAGGAAATTACTCAAAAGAAAACTAGATCAGGGAGATCGGTTAAAGTCCCAAACAAATACAATGAATATGTTTTAATATCATATGAAGAAGCAACAAATGGTCCAGACAAAGAAAAATGGAATAAGGCTATTCAAGAAGAGACAGTTTCTCTATTAAAAAATGAGACATGGGAAATGGTAAATTATAAACCAGAAAACAAGAAAATTTTAACTACCAGATGGGTTTTTAAAATCAAACATGATGGAACATACAAAGCACGACTGGTAATAAGAGGATGTGAACAACAAAAAGGAATAGATTATGAAGAAACATACAGTCCCGTAATTAACAGCAGTCCGTTAAGAATACTTTTTGCTATAGCACAACTTAAAGATTTTGACATACATACCTTTGACATTAAGACCGCATTCCTATATGGTAGTATAGATGAAGACATATATATGTATCCTCCACAGGGAATAGAGAACAGTGAAGGTTTATGTAAATTGAAAAAGGCCTTGTATGGCATTAAACAAGCTCCAATGAGATGGAATCAAACTTTCACCGATTATCTTAAATCTATAGAACTATTACAGCTAGATACAGAACCATGCATATTCAAAAATAAAACCAACACATTATATATGGGTATACATGTCGATGATGGAATAATAATTGGCTATCAACAGGAAATAACAAAAATAACTGAACAAATATCACAGAAATTTGAAACAAAAATAGAGAAACAACCAAATACATATCTTGGTATGGAAATACAACGAGAAAATAACAAATACATTAAATTAAAACAGGAAAATATGATACAATGTTTGTTAGAAAAATATAACCATGAAGATGCCAAAGTAGCCCTAACTCCTATGGAAAAAATTTGTGAAGGCGACAGTGAAACTAACATAAAATTCCCTTACAAAGAATTGTTAGGAAGCTTAACCTACTTGTCAAACAAAACTAGACCAGACATTAGTTTTGCTGTGAACTATTGCAGTAGAAATTCAGAAAATCCTACAGAGAAAGATGTGACCATATTAAAAAGAATATTAAGATATTTAAAAGGAACCAAGGAAAAAGGATTAGTATATAAAGATGTGTTAAGATCAGTAGATAATAACTATGAAATAACCGCATATTGTGACTCTGACTATGCAGGTGATATTTTATCAAGAAGAAGCACAACAGGGTATGCTATATACCTTAATAATAACCTAATCAGCTGGTGTACAAGAAAGCAGCCTATAGTTGCCTTGTCGACTACTGAGGCTGAATATATAGCAGCCGCAGAGTGTGCCAAAGAAGTGTTATACTTAAAAACAGTGATTGAAGAGCTACTAAGTGTGAGTGTTAAAGTGTTGTTAAAAGTTGACAATCAAAGTGCAATAAAATTGGTAAAGAATGGTGTACTTAACAGACGCTCAAAACACATAGATGTAAGGTATAAATTTATTCATGAAAAAGTAGATAACAAGGAGTTATACATAGAGTACTGTCCAACTGATATTCAGATTGCTGACATTTTTACAAAACCCTTAAATAAAATTAAATTTGAAAAATTTGTGAAGGACATTGTTTGTTAGAATTAATTCTTTGTTACATACATACATAATTGATTTATTCTATTGTTTCTTTTGTAATTAAGATTATTTTGATCTATAAAAAACTTAAATTCTATACATTAATAAAACTTATTAGCATTATCTTAAATACTTATTAAAAATAAACACATTTTAAAGAAAAATAATTAAATCTTTATTAACTGTTAAAAATAAAATATAACTAACTTAAAAATAAACTCTCTTGGGAATTGTTAAAACATAACCGAAATACTTATACTGTTAACTGCATTTAATATTAATGTTGAATTCATGTTATATTATCATAAATTTAAATGTATACTGAGTAAATTTAAAACTTATTGTGACATGTTATATAGTTAATAATTATACATATTTCTAAAGTAATTTATTATAAAATTAAGGGGAGGTGTTGAATATAAAGTTACGATATGTATAACATGTTACCCTTTGCCTTGACTGTCGTCTCTTAGTCTGTGTGTGTAAAAAAAACTTACCTGCTTTTACTTGATTATCTCTGTTAATTATACCTTGCGTACATAAATAAATAATCCTAAAACTAAAACTGCACTTTGAATACCTACACAATTCAACAGATGTTGCCCTCTAACTCTTTCTTTTAATGCTTATTTAAGCCTCCGCACAATATATGACCCCAACGTTCAGAGATTTCATCCTGGATTTTTGTTCCCAAAAGCTCGTGTTTCCCTTTTGAGGTCCCTAAGACCTCTAAAATATTCTCAAATAAATTGGTTGCTGGAGGGTTAACATCATTTACACGTACCTGAGAGCTAGTGGGTGGTATGGGACACTTGGCTGATGCTTCTGATATCATCACCTGTACATTACTAGGTTGTCACTCATTACAAGTTTCAGTCACATGAACCACTGACTGAACATATGGGATGTATGATAACACACTGAAGCCAATTCATCCTCTCCATAGATTTTTATTTTATTTTATTTAACAAAATGTACTATTATAAATATAAACACAAAACTACGAAGTAGTTTGTCGGCGAGTAACATTAGTAATATTCTGCGAGGCGAGTCATATTCTGCGAGGCTATCCTCAGCCTGTGTACTAATATATATTACCAAAAAACATGACTACAATCGCATCGTAGTACCATTCTCTATATTGTGGTAGTACTGTGCGCGACTATGATCGCATCATAGTACAAAGGCACACTGTTCTATTAAAAAATAAAGAAATAATAACATTCCGTTGAATAAATAACCTAGGTCATGCTCACACCATGACAGGAAGTGCTGTGGTCGAGACCGTAATCGCGTCACGGTACTAATAAATATGACCAAAAAACATGACTACAATCGCGTCGTAGTACTGTGCGTGACTATAATCGCGTCATAGTACCAAGGCACACTGTTCTATAAAATATAAAGAAATAATAACATTCTTTCAAAAATAAGCTAGGTCATGATCGCATCATGACAGGAAGTGCTGTGATCGAGCCCGTAATCGCGTCACGGTACTAATAAATATGACCAAAAACCATGACTATAATCGCATTGTAGTACTGTGTGTGTCTATAATCGCATCATAGTTCCAAGGCACACAGTTCTATAAAATATAAAGAAATAATAACATTCTGTTGAAAAAATAAGCTAGGTCATTATCGCATCATGACACGATGTGTTGTGTGTGAGTAACATATAAAACAAATATTTAACAAAATTTCAGAATGGATGACAGACCATAATTTACAAATTAATTACAAGAAAACTAAAATCATGCAATTTAGACCATATCAAAAAACACAACTTAATATAAATTTCCGTTATAATGACATAGACATAGAATCTGTAAATACTTTGACATTATTGGGATTAGATATAGATAGTAATATAAATTGGAAAGATCACTTAATCAAACTAAATTCAAAATTGTCATCATTTACATATGCCCTTCGCGAGCTAAAGAAAAGCACCGATTTCAACTCGGCGCTTTCTGCATACTATGCATATGCCCACGCGTGGCTATCGTACGGCATTATACTATGGGGGAATAGCACGAACGTACAAAATATCTTTCTAAAACAAAAAAAAATGCATCCGAATCCTATCCAACATCGATATTACGTGTAGCTGCAAACCGTACTTTAAGAAATATAATATTTTAACTTTAACTTCACTATACATATTCGAACTGTGCAAATTTGTTAAAAAATACCAACATTTTTTTACAAAAATAGGCGAGGTACAGAGACGGTATCCTTCGAGATACGCAAATAATTTAATACTTCCACCATCAAGATTGAAAATGCATAGCTCGAGTCCATATGTTATGGCAATTAAAATATTTAACAAACTTCCTCACAATTTGAAAAACGAAACTGACGATAAAAAGTTTTTTAGAACTCTTAAACAATTGTTGACAGAAAAAGCATACTATAGTCTAAATATCTACTTAAATGATAAACTATGACAAACATTGCCATTTATTTTATTTTATTTTGTTTAATTTAATTGCTCACTTATAAAATTTGACATTCTTTTAGTACCATTGACATCAAAACAAAGTAAAATAATTTATAAATTATTAATAATGATACCTATTAAATATATTTACATAAATGATAAACTATGACATTGACATTTATTTAATTTAATTGCTTTCTATAAAATTTAACATTCTATTAGTACCATTGACATCAAAACAAAGTAAAATAGTTTATAAATTATTAATAATGATACCTATTAAATATTTTTTGACCAAATACTTATATTAAATAAATAACATATAGACATTACAAATACATTCTTATGATATAATAAATTACTAACACTAAAACTAAGAAATTAATTAAAGATAGCCTACGTGACTTGTACCTAATTCACACTGAAAGGGAAAAATACAAGAACATTTTGTTTAGATTATGAAAAAATCTACCCTCTCCTCAGCTCATCATTTATATTGCTGTGCCCATCAGGGTCCATAATTGTGCCTATACTATAACTACTTAAGAACCCATGTAAAAATTATGGTATGCAATAAAACATTTGAATTTGAATTTGAATTTGATCGAGACCGTGATCGCGTCACGGTACCAAAAAATCTGACCAAAAAACATGACTACAATCGCATCGTAGTACTGTGCGTGACTATAATCGCATCATAGTTCCAAGGCACACTGTTCTATAAATATAAAGAAATAATAACACTTAAACACGTGTACAAGGCGTGTTTCAAAGTGCCGATTCACGGTTCTTTAGTAATTATGAATTATTGCTTGAATAGACGTTTATTTGGTACAAAAAATACAACACACAATGTAACAAAAAAATATAAATATATATTCAGATAGATTTTAGGCCAAATAGGCCCCGCATGCAGAGGCACAGAGTGCTTTGACGCTGGTATTCTGCGGATACCATTTTATTTAACACTGTATACAGAATATTTTCTAATTAAACAGTAACGTTAGGCAATGCGCAAATAGCAAGGCTCTTTTTGTTGCTCAATAAATTTCAAAATGAAATTAATTAGTGAGCTAAATATAATCTACTGATATGAACAAACACGAAATAAAGTTTTGCTTTAAACGAACGAAATGCAAAGATGAGAACGTATCGAAAAAATAGTACAATATAATAAACAATAAACACTTATAATTTAAACTTACATAGGTACTTCCAGCACCATCAAAATGCTCGCAGCGGCGGCGGCGGTGACGCAAACGTTTCTCTAGTTTACGAATCTTTTCCTTAATATATTGCTTAGAATACTTACGTTTTCATTTACACATTGATATCTATAACAACTACACAACACACTAAAAATAAAGTTATAAAATAATAAAACTTTGATCTTTAATATTCCGATGCTGTGATGCCCGCACAAAGAAAGCGAATGAGTCGTAACATCGCGCAAGCGGGTGAATAATACCAAATAATACTAAAACTACCTACCTATATTTTTATTTTTATGTCTTCGCTCTAAAACTGTGCTTGGTGCCCGGTACATTGGAAAGTGGACTACCTGGTTAATATATAAATCTCGAGGATGCAATGTCGTGGTATAATGCGACTCAGTGGCGCACAATGCCGAATTATGCTGATGCTTAATTGGAACGTGAATTAGTTTTCAAATGCACCAGCAGAGTGCGCTAAGTTCAGTGTTGAAAAAAAGAAATATTCATAGAGTTAGCAATAACCTCATTAATGTGTAAATAATGTGGTATACATAATAATTGGTTGAAAACTATTTACGGTTATTTTAAGTAATTTGGATTTTGATTATTTCATTAACATTTTTTTTGTTTTGAGTAATTTTTGTACCTTCATCCATACTTATATTTATTTTTTAACACAGTTTGAATTAACTTTGATTATTTCAAAAAAACTACAATGAAACGAAAGCTTTAAAAATTTTTCAACAATAAATAATATTACTAACGATTATATATAAATAAAACATTTCGATCAATGCCAACTTAAAGAAAAAACACTTGTTAATTTTCTGTCACTGAGTTGGTATCGATTGCACGCATCACACGAAAACATTACTTTTGAGAGTGCTCTTAGATAAAGAATGAATAGATAGGACGTGACCGTATACCCGTAAGGGACAGACATAGATGACGTCATACCTGCCTAAAGTAGATGGGTATACCAGTGTTGCTTTAAGTTTTACCCTACTTTATGTTTATAGTGGCTTTTACCACTATAAACATAAAGTAGGGTTGATTGATCTACGTATTTTTTTTGAGACATTTTAATGAGCGCCCCTCGCTCAATAATATGTCTCAAAAAATAAAAGTGGGAGGAAGTTGCGATTTTTTTCATTGAATTCTTCATTCAACCTTCGCCGCAGTCTAAAGTTATTTACACTTTTAAATAAAACTACACTTTTCGGATTTACTCGAGTATATTTCGTTTTAAAACATTTTACTATTATTTATTTAAGCTATTATGTAAACATCTTTACAAATATAAGAAAAAATATTAGGAATCATCATCATCATCCACACGCGTCCACTGCTGGACATAGGCCTCTCCAAGTGCTCGCCACTGAGCACGATCCGCGACCACTCGCTTCCAGCTTTTGCCAGCTAGGTACCTTGCGAAGATCGTCGCTCGATTAAGAATACAGCGGGCAATAATCATTGTTTTTTCTTTATCTCTGCAGTTTATTTAAAATCCAATATTTACACATTTACTAAATATTTAGAAAATGTATAATATTAAATTTTAAATAAACATTTTCTAAAATTAGATTTCAATAGCACCGTTATTGTCATCGAATAAAGGACTTCGGCTTACAGAGATAAAATTCACTACAATACAGGTAAAAATTCACTTGGGCTGGGTAAGTTCAAGAATTGAACTACTGATACCGTACTCAATATGGTGCTAAAAGCCCAAAGTTGGTAAGCTTGCTCACAATGTGGAAAAAAGATCTGGCAAAGAACGCAAGATGCCGATGTAGATAGCTGGTTATTCTTAGTTGCCCGTGTTGCCACCCCCAACCTCGCCCCCGCTGGCGGCAACTTGGAAATAGCGCAGGACAAGACCAATTTGTAGATCTCTGAGGAAGATTATGTTCTGTCAAGTACCTATATAATTAATTAGAAACACTTGTTCGGTGCATAGAGCTATATCTACATCCTATGTGTTCTTGTTAAATATTCAGACAAAATAGAGATGACTTATTTCATTTGGATTAAGCCAGATTACTAGCTATGGCACAAAATTGCTAATAAATCACAAACATTTTCTAGAGGCTGTCTACTCCTCGCCACTCACCAGCTGTTTTTGGGTGTGGTAAACACGTATTAAATTGCTTACGTACAAACTCATATGCCTTTGAAATTAAAAAGTGTAAGCACAGCGCGAATTTCCTTAAAGGTTCAGAATACTTTCTTTTGTCAACTCCTAAAAATCTTTTCAGAAAATCTCTATTGTTTCCTCCTACAGTATCTAAAATGTCCAACTACTAATTTTGCATCATTAACTTACACTTCAAATCACTTTACACATTTTCAAGTGTGACTACTTTTTTTCCCAATCGTCTAAGCGATTGACGCACTGGCCGTAGTTTTTTATTTGATGACCTCGCTGATTGTTTCAAACCCAGCATTTGAAGCCGCATTTTTCTCTTTCGGGGCGTATTCAAATTTGAACCGAAATCCAACACCGATGCGTCCTGAAACAATATGTATACAGGTTAAAAATAAAAGCAGGTTCTAATTTTACAACATTAAAAATATTAATTAATAAATTTTTAAACTGTATCTGTACTAATGGTCAGACTTGTTATATTAATAGAAAATGACCAAAATCAAACCATTAATAATATGTTTGGCCATATCAAAATAGTAGAAAAGGATTTGGTACCTACCCTACCCATTTTAATCCAAAACTGTAAAATAAATTTCGAAATCCCCCATAAAAATAGTTGGGTTTGTGAAAAATAAATTTACGTTTTGGCTTGATAGGGTATGTACCTTGTAGATATAATATGTATAAGTTACTGACCTGTAAAAAGAGTTTAGGAATAGCACCACTCCTAAGAAAAGTGCCTTTTTTATTTTTCTGAATCCACTGTTGTTCAAAATGCTTAGAACACATTCGGGTATGCTTGGTTGGCTGCCAATTCAATCGACCAGTAGCTTTAACCCAACTGTTTTCGAGTAGTTATCTCCGAAGGAAATCTGTTAAATACAGACAAACAAGCAAATGGAAAGTCTCACTTCAAAAGAATTAACTTTGTTATCTGAAATGCTCAAAATTTTATACTTAAATATGTAACACAGAAACTAATATGTGAGTTCCCTTTCACGTAATAAATTAACTACGAATCAAGGAAAAATAGTCGTAGCGTAACTGGTATCATTATAACCCGGCAAAATGTTATACGCGTTGGCTGTATACGTGGCCATATTGTATGGCGACATTCCTAGCTTGTTAGGTTAACAGTAACCTTACTACTTAGTTTGAAATTTCATGTTTAATCCCATAATATGATTGAGAACCATAATAGAATGATAAAATATTGCAATATAACTTGTATTTATAATTTAAAAAATAGTTTTGGCGCTTTTTATTGACACAATTTAGGTCTTACCTGTAAAAGGTTATATTTTCCTGTTTTCTAGCACTATCACTATTACAACCTAAAACGGAGCAGTGCACCATGATTTAAATGTTCAAATAGTTCACAATTACACTAATTAAAGTGTTAAATAATTACACAGTAAGCTATATTTCACACAACAAATTTCTTCCACGTATTTGTTTAGCACCAGACGCTGGTGATAAACAATCCCCACTACCAGTTTCACCTATATACGGTAACAAGGACAAAAAAAATGATGCCATCTTCTTCTTTCCTTTGGCAATGTGTATAAGTTTATCTCTTTTCCTCATGTTTGACGGCTTTTATAGCCCATCTATTTCATTCTATATCTATGAGAGTGCTCGATTGCAGTGTTGCCAGATGGGGGGGATTCCCTGCAAATTCGGGGGTTTTTTCAACGTCGGAGGGAATTTTGGGGGGTTAAGTCCGTTGGGGGGATTTTCGGAGGTAAATATTAATGTTAAAGGAATTTCGGAGACTTTTTTCAAGCCAAAATATCACTATTACCTTACCTCAACTACATGATCATTAATTTATTTTAAGTTTTGTTTAATGATTTGGCTGTACAAACCTGATCACTCTGCCTGACACAAAGACATTCTACTTTTTTTTTTTTTTTTTTCGTGGGGAATGCCTTTACGCACCGTCCAAGCCCCCGGGCTAGGGGCAAGGGTGTGTGGGACTCCACGGCAGAGTGCCGCAACTACCCACTAAACCCCACGGGAACACCTCGCTGGCCATGGTGAGCGACCACAAGCATGCGCAGAGCGCTGAGCTCGCGTGGGTCGCTCGGCCGGGCCCGTACCGAAACACGATACGGGCACACCTCGCTGCCGGAAGCATGGGAGCAGCTAGTGTCCCCTAGCTGCCCCTACCATCGCAGGGGTCGAGTGCAATGCAGGCGACACGATACCCATCCGCGTCGCCCACCGATCCCCCACTAGGACGGCGGAATCAGAGCATTATAGCCCCTCCGCCGCCGTCCTACCCTCCGGCGCCTTCTGGCGCTCGCGAGCGGGTCTTGCTCGCGGTCACGTTCGTGCGCCTCCTTCCTTGTCATCACCTCTTCAGCAAAGTTGGCGACGACATCCCATACTTCCCGCTCCTCGAGCATCGCTCGGATGACAGCAGGCAGAGACAGGTCTCCTCCGACCACTGCGATCAGGGCACTGCGCTGCACCAAGAACGCAGGACAGTGCGCAAGGGTGTGCAGCGCAGTGTCTTCATCGGCGCCACACTCGTGGCAATGTAGGTCCTCCTCCCTCCCGGCAACTCGGTACAGATATCTGCCGAAGCAGCCGTGCCCCGACAGTATCTGCACAAGGCGGAAGGTGAGGGTCCCATGCCCTCTCGCTACCCATTGCCGTAGCACTGGGTGTATTGCCGCGTTGGTCCAGCGGCCGTACTCGGTTTGTTCCAGACGTTGGGGCCAGGAGGAGTGAAGGATACGATTCCTAGCCTCCTCGCGCCACTGTTCCACCTCCACTTGCATTGGTCTCAGACCTCTGCCGCGAGCTTCTGCTTTTCGCTCATACACTACCGTGAGTATGTCCGCCTCCAGGTCCCATGGCAGCATCCCGGCAAGGGCGCAGGCAGACTCCGTAGATATGGTGCGGTAGCCCCGGATTGCCCTGATCGCTATGATACGCTGAGCTCGGCGCAATAGCGCTGCGTTTTGCGGGTTTAGGGCATCCGACCACACTGGTGCACCATAGAGTGCCATGGATGCAACCACGCTCGCATAGAGGCGGCGGCAAAGGGCACTCGGACCTCCTAAGTTCGGCAGGAGCCGACCTAAAGCTGCAGCAGCAGCGACCAACTTGGGAACAAGACGCGAGAAGTGCTCTGTGAAACTCCATTTCCTGTCGAGAACAAGACCGAGATATTTCATACGTGGAGTGAAATCCACCTTCGTCCCATTAATGAGCAAGTAAGTTCTAGGAGGGGGACCATTACGAGGCCCGTGAAAACCAACGCCCTCAGTTTTGTCTAGTGCCACCTTGAGTCCTAAACTCTCGATACGAGAGACCACCTGAGCCGCTTCGGCTGTGGCAATCAAGGCAGCCTCCCTATAGTTTCTTCCGCGGGCCGTGATCAGAGTGTCGTCAGCATAACACACTAAATTCAGCCCACGGAGAAGACTTCCCCTCAACACGTAATTGTACGCGATGTTCCACAGAAGTGGACCTTATACTGAGCCCTGTGGAACACCGCGGACCATCGGTTTCCTCTTAATTTGCCCATCGCTACCGACGAACACAACAACGCGATCTTTAAAATAGTCCCGAATGACATCCTGCAAGTAACGAGGCACCTGATGGTAGTTGAGTGCCTCGAGGATGCATTCGGTAGGGATTGAATTAAAAGCGTTGGCGATATCGAGTGATATCGCCAACAACGTTCCGCCGCCTTCAACAACTTCCCTGGAAAGGGACTTGACACTCCGTAGGGCGTCTATGGTAGAACGACCCTCCCGGAAACCAAATTGGTTCTCCGCCAGATCCGGACCTATCTCACTCAAGTGACAGTTGATTCGAGACGCAATTATACGCTCGAAAAACTTAGCTATCTCATTGAGGAGTACTATGGGCCGGTAGCCCGACGGAGAGTCCTGCGGCTTCCCCTCTTTCCTGAGGAGCACAAGCCTCCCAGTTTTCCACCCGGTTGGGAATCTCCCCTCTGCCAGGCACCTGTCCAAAAGGCTCCTGAAGCGAGGCTCAAGCTGTTGCAAAGCCTCCGCCAAAGCCTGCCCAGGAACGCCGTCCGGACCAGGAGCCTTCTTCTTCGCCTTAAGGCGATCCATCGCCCATTCATATTCCCCGTTGGTAACCGGGGGAATGTGGGTCTCCCTGGCAACCTCATTTTGCGCCGACATTTGAGGGGGGGAGAAATTATCTAATCTTCTTGGGAATAGGGTAGAAATGACCCTATCAAGGAAATCCGGTGCCATAGTCTCTGTGAGAGGTGGGGCAAGCGTACGCAGTTTGTTCTGGATCAAGCGATACGGCCTACGACTTCGCGTCGTATACATACACAAATAATTACGTAACCGGGAGCTAGCTCAAAGCGACGTGCTCTCACTTCGAGTCTTGATTGCACACTGAATTTCGACGCGCCCGAGCCCGAGCCAAGTATTTGTAAGAAAATCGATAAATGTATGTTAAAAAATTCATATAAAAATCAATGTACGATAATTTAAAAAAATACCACGGTGTCAGTGTTATGCTTACCTTTGTTCTATATATTTGTTAAACTAAAATATAATAGGGTTAATTAATGAAGCTAAAAATCACGAACGGTATGTGGGTGTAACCTAAATTTTAAGTAAAATGGATGCTATTTTTTAACGAAATGGTATGTAAATTTGAAAAATGGTGACGGTGATTGTGTAAACACATAATTTAAGAATTTAAATTTATTTTTTCCCGGTCAGTTAACTGGAACGTTAACGTAAAATATCAAAAACGCCAACGGCCTTTTTGCTATTTTTCGCGCCATGGGCCCTTAAGGTTTGCAATTCTTTGGGCTATGTCGGTGACGGTGACTCTAGTTCTTCTACGGATCTCTTCATTTCTGAAGCGATCGCGTAGAGAAAACCCGAGCATAGCCCTCTCTATTGCCCTTTGAGTGGCATTAAGTCTTTTGATGAGACCCATTGTAAAACATTCTTTGTCTCTCTTTTTATATATTTTTTAACCGACTTCAAAAAAGAAGGAGGTTCTCAATTCGATGCGTATGTTTTTTTTGTGTTACGCGATTACGCCGCCAGTTGTAGACCGATTTTCAAAATTCTTTTTGTATTCGATAGAGTATACTCCAAGGGTGGTCCCATGGTCACCAAAGTCAGGATCTGATGATAGGATCCCATGAAAATCGAGGAAAACCCTTAAATTTTAAGGTGTTTCCAAAGTGTTTTGTGTGTATGTTACGCGATTACTCCGCCAGTTGTGGACCGTTTTTAAAAATTCTTTTTGTATTCGTAAGAGTATACTCCTAGGGTGGTCCCAAGGTCACCAAAATCAGGATATGATGATCCCATGAAAATCGAGGGAAACGCTAATTTAATACCAGCTCACCGAAAGTGAGCTGGTATTAAATTAGGGTTTCTTTCACTAAAAAGATTTCATTCACTAAAATGTTAAAAATAAAAAATATTTTACAAAAAATAAAAACCCACTTCAAAAACACTGAAAAGTTAAAAATAATATAAGAATAGGTACAGACAACATCACACTTCTATATTGAAGTCGGTGTCAAATTTTAAGACTTTCTAGGAGATCATCGTTTGGCACCGACTTCAATATAGAAGTGTGATGTTGTTTGTACCTATTGTTATATTATTTTTAAGTTTTCAGTGTTTTTGAAGTCGGTTTTTATTTTTTGTAAAATATTTTTTTGCTTTTCTGTTCTGTTTCTTCGTGTTTTATTTTCATAGTAATTACGCCAAGCTTCAGATGGCACTGGGATATGAAATCTTGGGAGTTATCTGTTTTTTTATGGTAAATGTGTGGGATATTTGTTATATTTTTAGAAAAGGGTTGAAGTTGAGAATTTTTACAGTTTCCAGAACCTCTTCTTCTAACTCTACACGAATTTTTGAGTTATTTTCTCTGGGTTCGTTAGGTTCAAATTGATCCAGTATTTCACCGAAGACATCCCGGACATCAGTCTGTACGAGATTACTGTGGCTCTCAAACAGCTCAAGAACAACAAAGCGCCGAGTGATGATGGAGTTACGGCTGAGCTTTTGAAAGCGGGTGGACTACCAGTCCGGCAAGTGCTGCAGAGGCTATTAATCTCCGTCATACTCGAAGGCAAAACGCCTAAAGCATGACACAGGGCCGTGGTGCACTTTTCTTCAAAAAGGGCGACAGGGCCCAGTTGGAGAACTACATACCCATCACGCTTCTAGGTCATGTCTACAAGCTGTTCTCGAGCGTCATTACGAATCGTCTCCCGCGCAGGTTTGACAACTTCCAGCCTCGCGAAAAAGCCGGATTCCGTAAAGGCTATAGGCAACATTTATACGCTGCGGCAAGTTATACAGTAGAACGAGAAGTATAATCTGCCATAGTGGCAGCTTTGTAGACTATGAGAAAGCCTTTAATTCTGTCGAGACCTGGGAGGTGCTTAGGTCACTCCAGAGGTGCATCCAACTGTTGCAGTCATTGTACGAAAAGGCCACTATGTCAGTCTGCCTTCAGGAGGAAAACTCGAAACCAAAACGACTTCAAAGAGGTGTGAGACAGGGTACGTTATATCACCGAAACTGTTCACAGCTGCGTAGTATCCACCCCTGTGAAGGTTGGAGGCTCTCCACTGGAAGTTGTTGACAAATATGTTAACCTGGGGTAAATTATCCAACTCGGTAAGTCCAACTTCCAGAAAGAGATAAATCGAAGAATCCAACTTGGCTGAGCAGCGTTCGGGAAGTTACACAACATATTCACGGCTAATCTGCCGCATTGTCTTAAGACGAAAGTCTTCAATACTTGCGTATTGCCAGTGATGTCATACGAAACTGAGACGTGGCCGTTTACATGGAGTCTCATCAGAAAGATGAGATCCGAAGAAGAACTAGAGTCAACGACATAGCCCAAAGAATTTGTAAACCTTAAGTGGCAGTGGGCAGGACTGACGACCGTTGGGGCGGAATAGTCCTCGAGTGGCGGCCGCATACCGAGTACCGCTCAGCGTTGGTATACCCCCCACAAGGTGGACCGACGATCTGGTGAAGGTCGCGGAAAGCCGCTGGATACAGGAGGCGCAGGACTGATTCTGGAGGAGGCTAATGTCCAACAGTGGGCGTCTCTTGGCTGAACTGATAATGATGATAAAACAGTAGGTACCAAATATTTGGATTTTACTTGAGTAGTAACATGGTCTGAAATTATAACTTTATATGGTCAAAATCAGGTATTTTATATTGGGATCAGTTTTTATGTTATTATGGCCGAAAACTAGAATTACTTTTTACTTGTTTCTGGCCGCTTAGAATTATCTATGGCCGAAAACTGAATAATTATTTCTGGTTGTCGGCCGTCTCATTATCTATGGCCGGATACCGGTTTTAATTTTTAATTTAATTGTAATATTTTGATTCATTATTACTAGTTATATAATTATGTACGCACAACGTTACAACAGGAAGTTGATTTTTCTGAGGGATAAACTTTTTAATGTAATATAAATTGTCATGTTTGTGAACGATAGTGCAATAAATAAATATTGTATTCTACCAGATAAAAGATAGTACTTTTATTCTGATAATTAAAGCAATTCGTGCAAAATTATTCCATAACCATTCCAAAATATCCAAAACGCACAACGTTAATACTTAAGTTTTCACTTCTGCCGGCACTGCCGGAGTGCAACCCGTCATTTTTTTCCTTAAATTTGACGTATTTCTGCACTGCTGATTTTCAAATGTCGACTAAGAGCACATTGATACACTTGACAGGTTCTGCTTTCAAAATGTTTAGCACGAAGTTTGTCCAGATCAAATAGTGCGAAATTTGAAGAGAACTTTTCTTAAATTTAACTAATAATCAAAATAAATCGTGAAATGGCCGAAAAGGGGTGCTGGCCGGCGAACCGGTGCGCTTACCCTATACAATTATGGTTTGGGCAGGAATTCGTGTTGGTGGAACAACAGACCTCGTTTGGATCAGAAACACCATGCCAGCTGAAAAATACCTAAATGAGGTGCTAGTACCTATAATTTATCCCCACCAACTGCAAATGTGTCAAGGTTTTACGCTCATGCACGACAACGCCCGCCCGCACACAGCGCGAGTGGTCTACAAGAGCGGGATGTGTCGGTGTAAAGCCGGGTCCGCTGCGCCATGTTTTCATGTTTGTAAACACGAAAACATTGTTTAGTTAACCGATTAGGGGCGTGGTTTAACAGTTTTGTTAGAAAAATACGATAACATGTTTTCCGCGACGAATGGATAACATCCCCCGCGTTCGCCTGCGGAAGGGGAAGCTAAGCATTTTTTGTTAGCGCTCACTAGAGGAACACGTATCGCTTGAAGGCTCTTTGGTTTATTTTTGAGTGAAATAAAGACAATGGTGTCAATTCTGTTGGCATTAATTGAAATAGACTAAACTAAATTTAGTTTTATTACTATCAAATCGTGTTTTTTGTTCGAAAATTTTAACTGAAAACACAATTTGATAGCACTAAAACTAAATTTAGTTTAGTTTAATCGAATTAGTGCCAACAGAATTGCCACCAATATTTCGTTTTTAATACAACTAATAAGAGAGAGACCGGTGCTGTGGGATGTTACATTAATAGATTATACCGAACCTATCATAAATTTTTAGTTCTTGATAAATAATGACAAAAACATTTTAAAAACAGGCGCCATGTTTTGTTAGAAAATTGGCGCAGCGGACTGGCTGTTTTTCTTAAGCCGGGTCCGCAGCGCCAATTTTTTAACAAAACATGTTAACAAAACATGTTAGCAAAACATGTTAAGAAAAACAGCCAGTCCGCTGCGCCAATTTTCTAACAAAACATGTTAACAAAACATGGCGCCTGTTTTTAAAATGTTTTTGTCATTATTTATCAAGAACTAAAAATTTATGATAGGTTCGGTATAATCTCTTAATGTAACATCCCACAGCACCGGTCCCTTTCTTATTAGTTGTATTAAAAACGAAATATTGTCTTTATTTCACTCAAAAATAAACCAAAGAGCCTTCAAGCGATACGTGTATCTCTAGTGAGCGCTAACAAAAAATGCTTAGCTTCCCCTCCCGCAGGCGAACGCGGGGGATGTTATCCATTCGTCGCGGAAAACATGTTATCGTATTTTTCTAACAAAACTGTTAAACCACGCCCCTAATCGGTTAACTAAACAATGTTTTCGTGTTTACAAACATGAAAACATGGCGCAGCGGACCCGGCTTTAACATGTTTTGCTAACATGTTTTGTTAACATGTTTTGTTAAAAAATTGGCGCTGCGGACCCGGCTTTAGAATGGCCCGCGCAATCGTCAGATCTAAATCCCATACCTATAGCACGCGTGGAATGCTCCAAAGAAGGGCTTTGAGGAATTTTCCTCCGACCATTGCGACCGAAGAGGAACTTTATTGCATCTTAGAACTTGGCACGATATCCCGCAGTAAGACATTGATAACCTCATCCAGAGCTTGAAAAACCGTTGCAAGATCGTGGTGGTTTTAATGATTACTGATTTTTCGCGTAACTGCAAAAAACCTGATCATTTTCTTTATTTTTATTTTTTTCTAATCACACTCATCGTTAGTTTTACCACTATTTCCATCTTTGTGTTTATTCCAATAAAAAAAAATATTAAACCAAAAATAATAATTTGTACGCACTATGCAGAGAAAATCGTAGAAGAAGATTAGAGTGGGCCGGGCTCGGGAACATTTGGTCTGGGAAGAAAACCAGTGGTCTGTAGGGTTGTTTACCGATGAGTCCCGATTCGGCTTTCATCCTGATTCACGAAGAGTATGTGTATGGCGAGCTCCTGGCCGTGAAAACCGTCTGCAACACCCTTAGGAAAGTCCACCCATACAATGGTGGAACAATTATGGTTTGGGCAGGAATTCGTGTTGGTGGAAGAACAGAGGGGCTACCGCCTAACTCATAGCGATCACTCGCTATCCAGGGCCGTCTTTCACCTATTAGAGGCCCTGGGCACATTAGGATAGTGGGCCCCCTATGACCATAATAAAGCACTATTTAACCGACTTAAAAAAGGAGGAGGTTATTAATTCGACCCGTATGTTGTTTTGTTTGTGTGTATGTACGCGATTACACCGCCAATTGTGGACCGATTTTCAAAATTCTGTTTGTATTTGATAGAGTATACTCTTGGGGTGGTCCCAAGGTCACCAAAGTCAGGACCTGACGATGGAATCCCATAAAAATCGAGGTAAACCCTTAAATTGTATAGGTATTTCCAACGTGTTTTGTGTATATCTTACTGTAAAAGCCCGAGCTACGGTAAAACCTAACATTTTCCGGTAAAACCTAACATTTTCCGGTAAAACCTAAGATGGTAATGGTTAAAAGTCCGAACTCTTAATGGTTAAAAGTCCGAACTGTTCTGTGATCATTGTTTATTTCGGACTTTTACCATTATACACCTGGTAAATCCTACAACTTACCACCAACACCAAGACGCGGTCAATGTTGAAAATATTCTTAAGAGGAAATCATACGGGTTTCCTTCCTCGATAGTGGCAATAGTTGCCCTATTTTTACAAAAAAAAAGCTATGCACATGGTCCTACGTTCTCCTTTTTTTATTACATTAATTATTACAGGCGATTTAATCCTTCAAAAATTTTCTGCTGTTTCAAACATCCAGCAAACAAATTTGACGCGATTATATGAAAAAAGATGAAACACAGAAACATAACCAAAACCTTTCCTTAAATTTAAAAAAAGTAATTAAATCGCTCAAGTTTTAGAGGAGAAAATAGAGGACTACGAAACGTCTATTTTGTGTATTTTTCAGTTGTCTCTATCGCACTCGTTTGTTTGGGGGCACAACGCGACAGCAATACTTGCATTTTAAAAAATCCTATTTTTGAATTCTCCTGACATTAGTGTTTTCTCTTGAGACGCATAAAACGTGGGACTTTTTAGATTGGTCAAATATTTTAATTAAGTAAGTTATAAAATACCAAATAATAAGATAAATAATGATTCGGTTACCACAGGCCAACGAAGGCATTTGTAAGAAAATAATTTTCGTTTTTGAATTGTTTTGTTTTTTTAAAGAGGTGTTTTAAAATTATGTTTTATAAGTTACTATAGCTTTCCGCTCGCGACTTCGCCCGCGTTATTTTTGTTTTCTCGTGGGAATTTTTTTCCCGTAGGAAAATTACCATATGTCCTTCCCCTGGTCTCGAAATATATCCCTATACCAACTTTCAACAAAATCGGTTCAGTAGTTTCGAAACCTATTCAATACAAACACACAAACAATCAAATCTTTCGTCTTATAATATTAGTATAGATTAAAAAATAAATAAAAATAATTACAATAACAAATGTTTTATCATAACGATAATTATGATTTTTTTATTTAGTATTTAATTTAGACTTTGTTTAGTTTTAATTGTACAATTACAGGTCGCATGTAACTGTGTCGTTTTGTACAGTTTAGGTGGATTCGTAACTTAATTAATTTGTAAGGTGCTGACTCATAGTTAAATTGAAAAGAAAAACGACAGAAATACACATCCTTTTATTCCGAAAATCAATATTTACTAACCGTCATTGGTAAAACCTAGCATCCTACCCCAAAGTCTAATGGCCGGTACACACATTGTTTAGTGTTTAGTGCGAGTGGCTTGTTTAGTGTTAAGTGTTTAGTAAAAAACACGTTCGGACAGCTTCTGTTTAGTGTTTAGTGTTAAGTGTTTAGTGTTTAGCGAATAGGAACGCGTTCTATTTTTTCTGCGAGTCGCCCCTCCCGCTCTCCCGCCTTCACCCCTCACTTAACACTAAACACTCACTAAACACGTCTGGACAGATCTGTTTAGTGTTTAGTCCATATAATGAACAAATAAACTAAACACCGTTTACTAAACAGTGTATGGACAGCACCTACTAATCACTTAACACTAAACAGTCTACTAAACACTAAACACTAAGCACTTAACTAAACAAAGTGTATACCGGCCATTAAAGCCCGTTCCAACGTACAGGCTCCAAAAAACTAGAGGCTCATTTATGGGGAAATATATATCCTTTTACAACAAAGTTCCACAGAGCTTTTCATAAGTTTAAAGCGCATGTAAAAAAGACTAATGAGTAAAGGATATTATAAAGTCAATGATTATCTGAATGATGTCAATGCTTGGTCTTAATTGTAGACTTAATTTATATATTTAAATGTATATATAAATGTACACTGACACATCTAATCTTGTAATGGAAGTTGAACACAATCTTTTACTTTGAGTTCTGCTTCCAATTGACGACTCTGTAACAATACAGGGAGAAAAAAATAGCCCTTGCTGGTTCTTTCCAGTACAAGGTCTCCCGCCGTAGACTTGTGAACCAATGGCGTAGCTTCTTCGACGTTCAAAAGTGATTGTAAAATCCCAATTGAATAAAGGATATTGAATTTGAATTTGAATTTGATGTTGTCTGTCTGTACCTATTCTTATATTATGTTTTTATTTTTTTACGTTAACGTAGAAGTTTGATTTTTTCACAACTTCTAGGTATTGTAGACCTGACTACTTAGTTATGTGGTTTTGATTTCAACTCGATACCTTCACGCGTTTCAGAGATAAAGGGTCTTGACAGACAAACGGACAATGAAGTGATCCTATAATGGTTCCGTTTTTCCTTTTGAGATACGGAACCCTAAAAATTGGACTACTTATTAAAATGACGAGTGTTTCCCGTTATCTAAAAATTTTTGGAAATTTTCCATTGCAGAAATTCTCAAATTCTATGGGAAGGAAATCGGAGACACACTTTTTATTTGATCGCTCTTAGGTACATACCTGAGGTTAATCTCATATTTTATTTACCCGAAAATTTAACCCTCATGCCTCCTGAACTTTAGATAAATTCGTGAATGCTAAGACTACTACTTATACATATGCCTGGAAATTAAATTAAAAACTTTAGCATTTGATCATAATTTAATGTTAAAAGGTTAAGACATTTCTCGATAGACTTTAGGTACGCTTAATGAGCGGCCGCGTGTTTAGTTAGTGTCAATTTTCCGAAGGCGGCGTTTTGATATTTTATCTTTTCGACTGTTTCAAGTTCTTTCTCTAATATTTTAATTCTTAGAAAAAATCTTCTGAACTGGTTTCTCCTGGCATCTGTGTCAAGGATTCATAAAGAAATATTTAAGAAATTAAATACATTTTTCATTACTTATACTCTGAGAGTAGGTCTGAAGTTGCCTGAGTAGCGGATTGAAAGTAATACTTTTCAGCCCTAGGGAGAATCACCTGACAACTGACTACTGCTGTCAAATTTTAAAAAAGAAACTAGTTCTTTTTTCACATTTTTATTGAACCATGTTTCTACTTTCTATACAGCGCGGTGTAAAATTGAAATAATATAATGTTATGTACTTATTTAAAGAATATATTTTTTAAATGACTATTATAATTTATTTACAACTATTTCTTTAAAATGACATAGATTTAGGCAAAATATTTCCCATTTTTTAAATTATGTAAAATGAAAAGTAATGGCTGAATAGCTGGCCGGCCACAAAAAAAAAACAAAATAAGCGGGAAAGCGGCAATGCGATCTTCATTTGCTTTTTCCATTTGTAGTTTTGTTAATACTTCCGTATAGCAGAGATTTGTATTAACTGTTAATTTTTTTAAATTTCTTTAAATAACTACAAATACAATAAATTTAATAAACACACCATAAACCACAGAGGTTTGTCTGGTGTGCTAAAACTAGTTTAATTATATTTGTATAACATTGTGTTCATCTGATTCAGGTATGGAGTTAACGCCTGATGTTATAAGAGAAAGCGGGCCAAAGCAGACGTTGTTGATTTATGTAAAATAAAATTTACACCTTTTTTTAGCTATTTCATTGTTTTATTTTTACTTTCCTTGTATTCGTAATGAAAAGTACAGTGTTTACCTCGGGTTAAAGACTTATTTAGTCCCTCCAACTATTACTAGCCAAACACCATCTCGGGACTAAATAAGTTACTTTCACCCCTGGGGTAACAATGTACTATTAATTTTCATTTATATTTTAGTTCAAAGATTTCCTTTTATTAAATAGCTTGACTTAGGTACTACATCTTGATGTCTCCATCCTGGCAAATGTGACTATGCTTTTTTGGACTCCAATTTCGTCTGCCAATACACTTTATCCATTTCTTTTTTTTACATCGTCTTTAGGGAATCTGTAAAATAAAAATATCGACAAAATTTTACAACACTACGCATGATGAAGATAACCTCAAAGTAAGTAATTTTCTAATAATCGCGTAAACAAAAAAGTGAAGATAATACTTATTACGTATTGTTTTGCTACGAAATGATTCAGCGATATTTCATATGTATTTCTACTGACTTATTAGCTCACATTTAAGTAACAATAAGAGAAAACATACCGATTTAAGGTCAATATGATTATTCTCCTTTCGCGACGAATGAGACTTGCAGCCCCAAACTACACAAGACATTGTGCTACTGAGTGTACAAAAAAACACTATTTGTAAATACCTAAAGAATTTATGCATCATAATCACTTAAATATTAATAAAATATCACCAAAATATGATTAGCCACGGGACGCACAAACAAAGATTATGTGAAAATCTTTGACAAGGTACTATAGATTTATACAATTTAGCCGCGTTATATTTTAACCAATTTTAACATGATTTTAACCAAATGAGTCAAATGACAATTCATCTTGTGACATGCCAAAAAAGCTATACAAAGCAGATATTCCTCGTCTCTTACACTTACACAGTTTTGTGCTGTATGATAGAAAGAGACAAATAGAACACAATGAATTCTTGTTTTAATCTTCCTTGACCTTCTATGCTTTAGTTATTCTTCTGAGACAAGTAGTTAAATTCTTATTTTTAATTACTTACTTGTCAGCCCAAGGGTCATTATGTGTAATTTTCGGTCCTATACCTACTTAGGTAAACATTGATAGCTACTTTCAGAATATGAGAAATGAAAAAATAAATGTGAAAAGTAACAAAACTTATTTTTTTACACATAAAATCTAGCACAAAACATTTGTTTTTCATAGAAGTTTTATAATTCTTATCTAACCTTTCATTTTTCCGTGATTTGGTGTTATAGTTTGAAAATATTTTTAGTATTTTTGTCTAAGATCATTAGTAAAGATAACAATACAATAATATATCGGTAAGTATTTAACTAGCGGTTGCTGACGCTGCCGTTAATGCAGCACGCACACGTCTGATAAGGTCCTTATCGACAAGGGATAACAACTTAAGAGCCCTTCCCCGCACTGGTTCTATCGTGGTGGTAAGAGTCTGTGCGAGAGCATTAGCCAGTCTCTGTCTCTGAGCATTATTTGACAACACGTGGTTGTAAAAATTAGCAGACGGTCCCAGGTCTACAGCGTTGCTTTCGAACACAACCAGCCGACGTGGGGGCAAGCTGGCATCCACTATTGGTTGGGGGCCATTAAAGCTGTTCGGATAGTAGTTAGGAGCGTCACGCATATTCTCCAATACCGGAGGCCTGCCGTCTTTTGTGTAAGTTTTTGCATAAAGCGGCCTATTCACCTCCACTTTGTTATGGTTGACCCCTACCCGGTAGTTCTGTGTATCTCGGTAGAATACTCTACGTCCTTTGAACAAGAAATCCACGGGTCCCGGAATGCCTGGAACTAAATTGGCGGGGTTGAACGCACTCAGTTCAGCCGTCTTGAAGTAATTATCCGGATTTTTATTCAACACAACTCTACCGATTTGCACTGTATAATAGGTTCCGTTCTCCCACTGCCGAGATACATCGAATGGGTCGTAATTCAATTTCTTTATGTCCTCGAGTGTCAACACGTCCATTTCTAGTCTCCATGAAGGATAGGTGTGGTTAGCAATCGAGTTGTACAAATCTCGGTTGTAATAGTCGATGTCTCGCATGGCGGTAGCCAGTTCTTCACCTATAAGGCTTTGTAGCCCCTGTTCTGTTCTAAAATTAAACCGCACATAAAATATATCCCCCTTCTTATTGTTGATTTCATACACATGGATAGGGAATGCGTCCATATATCTGTATGAACGAGGGACTCCGAAGTCCGACTGGGTCCAAAAGAAGGTATGCATTGCTGTCGGACGTGATGTGATGAAGTCCCATGATGCCGTAGTATCAAATAAATTGGTGGCCGGGTTTCTTTTGAACGAATGAACTAAAGAATTGAAGAGAAGCGGATCTCTATACAAATATACAGCTGTCTGCAAACACAGTAAGTCCAAATTCCCTTCAGTCGTATAAAATTTGGCTGCAAATCCTTTAAATTCTCTCGTAACATCGGGGCCACCTAAATTCTGGGTTGATGTTGAGAATCTGACGACCAAGGGAGTTTTCTTTCCAATACCGTTGAAAACGTTGGCTTTGGTGTAGTGCGAGACGTCGTTCGTAACCTCGAAGTAGCCGAAGGCGGCGGTTCCTTTGGCGTGCACAACCCGCTCTGGCACGCGCTCCCTGTCAAAATGCAACATTGTGTCTAAAAGCATCTCTTTTGAGAAGAGTTCCGAGTTAACTGTTATAGTTTCCCTCAAATCGATGGGTCTTCCTGCAGTAGTTGTCAATATAGATGGTACCTATAACAAAATGATTTCACGTTAGCGTATGCTTGGTGCAAGTAAAATGAATAGGTAGCTACATAAAGTATGAGGATTTTTTTGGTTTGCAAGACGCTGGACCATCCTCACTATGGACAAGATGGAAGTCGAGGTTGATTTAGTGGGTATGCACTGTGGGGAGAGTCCCACAGTCCCATATGCCTATCGGTTAGCCATCGGCAGGTATGATGCGCAACAGCATTTCGCCACGTTAATAAAGGGCTCTACTTTTTTAAAATCATCCAATGAGTGTCGAGCCCTTGATGGGTTTAGTTTCGTTTTCGACGAAAAACAATGAATATTAATTTTCAACTTAATATTTTATCGATTTTCATCGAATGCAAAAGGAACGCACGATTTCTTTAGGCTGAGCAGCAATTTCTTTGCCAGATATCGTGAACTTAAGTTTCAAATCGACGAAACATGGATAGAATCATTCGAAGTTTCGATCCTAGCCTAGGACGAAGAATTACTACTCACTAAATTTACGTTTAATTTTTGAAGCTTTTGTTGTTAATAAAACTTACTTCAAATCTTCCTTCCTTCCAAGATTATCAGCTAAATACATGGCTAAATATAAATTAAGATTTTATGATATCCTACCGGATGCTCCTTTTTGAATTCGCACAACTGGAGTTGTGACGGTAGTGCGGTGGTGTTTCCATATCCGCAAGAAGACGCATAGATCCCTGCGACACAAAAAACCAACCACGTCACTATTCTCTTCATGATTCTCAACGATAACTATATTCTACGCTATATCCTGTTCTTTATAAACACTCATTGCGTGTTGAAATAATTAATCTGCCGAACCCATTATTTCATTAACAAAATAATATAACAGGAAACCTGATTTCACTTGGAGTAATCGACAGTCACGAATAGCAGAGCACTAAAGGTGGCGTAGTGAGGATGAAAATCAAACAGCAAATACTTTGACTTTAATCATTATTATTGATGATTAGGTACACAATTGAAAAAAATATATCAACTATAAATTACAGCTTACAGGATTTACAGGAGCGTGCAGGCAGGCAAACGGGGTTGGCCAGAGAGAGAAAAAAAAAATTGAGAGCGACACCAGACATTTTCCTATTTTTACTTTTTAATGTTAAGAGGAAATCGTACAGTCCGCTTTTCTATACAAACGCAGTCCGCTGTTTTCTTCCTGGATAATGGCACTAGTTGCTCTTTTTTTCCAATAAAATCAATGGCCATCACTATCAGCATGTTCCTATGTTTTCCTTTTTTATTAAGTTAATTATCAAAAGGTTATCACCACAGCTCATACACGTACCCAACGAGCCCACTGTAAATTAAGGTGTTTAGGGTTGGTCGACTTCACTATTTCACATACTTAGGTACTACATTTTTGAATTTCTTCTCAGATGTGGGCAGGTTGCCTCACGATCTTTTCTTTCACCGTAGGAGCGTCAGAGAAATTTACATAGGATCCCGTTGACCAAGAAAAATTTGGAAGCAAGGTTTTATCTTATAGCACACGATAAGGAAAAATCTGAATCCGTAAATATGTACATAGTTAGGAACTTATATACTTACATACTTATAGGGTTTTTCAATGCAATTGCTCGTAAAGTAGTTTTTATTTGTGTATAGATACGAGTATTGAGAAAGTCACCCTTTACAGGACTGTGCGGTAAAACAATTGAAATCCTTTACTTACTTGTACTTCACGCGTGCAGTATATTTTTTAAATCTTCCACCACGCAATCCATGCAGCATGGAGTAGAATGAAATAAGGTGAAAAAAATTTAAATTCACAAATAAACCCGCTATAATTCGTAATTATAAAGTTAATAAAACCATACGATATAATAACAAATTTTCTTACCAATAGTTTTCTTTTATTTACTTACTCGCAAAAGCATTGAAAAATGTATGATACGTGACCATAAAAGGTATGGTAAAGACCTACTTTCTGCACATGTATCATAAATAACTATTACGGAATCATCGGTGCCCGAGTCCAACTTGCATTTGGCCGGTTTTTTTTATGAAGTGGAATTCTTTTGCACACCTTACCTATTGATGGTAAGTCGAGAGGCGTGTGTGGGTCTCGCCCTGCAGTGTGCGGAGCATACCCACTCCCACCCCAGCGACGGTTCGGGTCTTTAATATCTGTGATGGATTAACTTGTAACCACCATAGCGCTCAGACCACACCTCGGGCGGTCACGGTTCTATCGCCCGCGCAACCGTATTCTTCGGAGAGAAGCAGCGTGGAATTTGTTTTCCCGCTTAATCCCGCTCCCTACGTCCTGCGAGATTACATCATCGCAGAAGAGGACGACAGCCTGCCATTTCCTTTCACCAGCCAGCATCTTTCCAGATATATCTGCTAGCGAGTCAACACAGCAATAGGTCACGACGTTGGGATCGCCAGGCCGAGCACTCTAACAATATGTGTCAGTTGTATCATCGATGGTTAACGACATTGCGGTGCTACTGGCGCGGATCCTCCCTCTGGGCTTTGCACTGCTCTATCGGACTTTCGAGCAAAGAATCAAAGAGTGTACACTTCTATTTGGGCAGACATTTGTACTTTTTACATACGACAAGGAAGCTCTTGGCTTTCATCTTACCTGATGGTAAGTGACGATAAGGCTGAAGGTGGAAGTGAGCTTCACCTGAACTTCTCAACAACTGTGGAACTGGCTATCTCACCTCTAATTGGGATGATGACTGAATTCTAATTTTTACGTCTCGTCATTAAATAATAAAATACCATGGAAAAAGATGCAGTCCTGTGAAATTAGATTTAAATCGGCTTAGAAATACATTAGATACAAGCATTTTAAGTTGTTAATTTGAAGGCGATTAGACAGAGAGATCCGAATTCATCCGTGAAGTCATTGTTGAGTACGGCCATATAAACTCCTTGTAAATTGCCGTTTTGCTAGAAAGAGATGGAGAAAAATCTTTAATACCTTATATCTTGGTTGTTTTTATAGTTATTCGAAAACCGATTTCTTCTTTCTGTTTATTATATGAATGAGCTTCTGTTAAAGCAAAAAAAAATTTTAGTCATCTAGCCTATTGTCGGAACACAACAATGCTATCAACATTGTTATTATGGCGACAAATTTAAGTAAGACGGGTAGCTAGCCCTCAGAACAATCAGAGCTAGCCAGACGGGCTGCCACCAATCAAGTCACTGTCAAAATTAAAAGCGATCGTGCTCTATTTTCAATCAAAATCGGAATTGAAGAAATCAATTTAGTTAGTTAAAATACAATCCATTTTAGCTACCTGAACCAGTAGGTAATTTACAAAAGCAACTGCGTATTAAGTAAGACACATTATCTATAGAGATGTTGAAATTGTTCAGAATTATACTCGTAAGTCAAAATGTAGTTGCCTTTGCCAGCCTTAAGAGGAAACACCAAGGTCGAGAGTATTCAATAATAAATTGACCGATTTAAGTACTTTTTGTGTTAAAAATTAAAGCAAGGCTTTTTCTGTGTTTTTATGTTTCGCTTTTTTCATATAATCTTCTTCAATTCAGCTAATAAGCTACAGCCGAATCGAAACTGAACAGTTGCGATCGACCAATCAGAACGCCATATTATCACGTCATCGAGCAGTTGAAAGGCAATATAAGCGCTCCGATTGGTCGACCGCAACGGTTCAGTTTCGATTCGGCTGTAGCTTATTAGCTGAATTGGGCCTCTGAACGTTTGAATACAGCAGAAAATTTGGTAGATTTTTTAGGTTTTTGAAGGTTTAAAATCTCTTTTGATAATTCAACCTTCAGCCTTATCGTCACTTACCATCAGGTAAGATGAAAGCCAAGAGCTTCCTTGTCGTATGTAAAAAGTTTTGATGTACAAATGTCTGCCCAAATAGAAGTGTACACTCTTTGATTCTTTGCTCGAAAGTCCGATAGAGCAGTGCAAAGCCCAGAGGGAGGATCCGCGACAGTAGCACCGCAATGTCGTTAACCATCGATGATACAACTGACACATATTCCCTGCGTTCCAGATAAAGCACTGCTACTTTCTGAGGCTAACTTCTGTTGTTAGCCTCGTTTTGCGTTTCTTTTAAGAAATGTTGACATTTTTAGCCGCGCTAATTGTTACAAATGAAACGCAAGGTACTGATTTTTCGTGCTGAATTTTGACACCTCACTTAATTAGTCCAGCCACTTAAATTTTTTTATAATATAAATCAGAATTGGCTAATACTATAAATATCTTTCAATAATTTTTTTAAATCCGCTGAAAATCCTTTTTGATTCATGAAAAAAAGATTCCAAATGTCAAATTTGAAAGCTGTCAAAAAGTGGTATCAGAGGACCCATCTTTTAGCATGGGTATTTGATGCTAGCATTTCGTGTTAAAAATGCTTAAATGAAACGCATGACAACCAGCAAGAAAAACTAGCATCACCGGCTAATGAAACGCAGAGATGCTAAAAATGTTGGTATTTATGGCTAAAAATGCTTATCTGGAACGGGCCGATTGTTAGAGTGCTCGGCCTGGCGATCCCAACGTCGTGACCTATTGCTGTGTTGACTCGTTAGCAGATATATCTGGAAAGATGCTGGCTGGTGAAAGGAAATGGCAGGCTGTCGTCCTCTTCTGCGATGATGTAATCTCGCAGGACGTAGGGAGCGGGATTAAGCGGGAAAACAAATTCCACGCCGCTTCTCTCCGAAGAATACGGTTGCGCGGGCGATAGAACCGTGACCGCCCGAGGTGTGATCTGCGGCCCAATTCAGCTAATAAACTACAGCCGAATCGAAACTGAACCGTTGCGGTCGACCAATCGGAGCGCTTATATTGCCTTTCAACTGCTCGATGACGTGATAATGTGGCGTTCTGATTGGTCGATCGCAACGGTTCAGTTTCGATTCGGCTGTAGCTTATTAGCTGAATTAGGCCTCTGAGCGCTATGGTGGTTACAAGTTAATCCATCACAGATGTTAAAGACCCGAACCGTCGCTGGGGTGGGAGTGGGTATGCTCCGCACACTGCAGGGCGAGACCCACACACGCCTCTCGACTTACCATCAATAGGTAAGGTGTGCAAAAGAATTCCACTTCGTTAAAAAAACCGGCCAAATGCAAGTTGGACTCGGGCACCGATGATTCCGTAATAGTTATTTATGATACATGTGCAGAAAGTAGGTCTTTACCATACCTTTTATGGTCACGTATCATACATTTTTCAATGCTTTTGCGAGTAAGTAAATAAAAGAAAACTATTGGTAAGAAAATTTGTTATTATATCGTATGGTTTTATTAACTTTATAATTACGAATTATAGCGGGTTTATTTGTGAATTTAAATTTTTTTCACCTTATTTCATTCTACTCCATGCTGCATGGATTGCGTGGTGGAAGATTTAAAAAATATACTGCACGCGTGAAGTACAAGTAAGTAAAGGATTTCAATTGTTTTACCGCACAGTTCTGTAAAGGGTGACTTTCTCAATACTCGTATCTATACACAAATAAAAACTACTTTACGAGCAATTGCATTGAAAAACCCTATAAGTAAGTAGATAAGTTCCCAACTATGTACATATTTACGGATTCAGATTTTTCCTTATCGTGTGCTATAAGATAAAACCTTGCTTCCAAATTTTTCTTGGTCAACGGGATCCTATGTAAATTTCTCTGACGCTCCTACGGTGAAAGAAAAGATCGTGAGGCAACCTGCCCACATCTGAGAAGAAATTCAAAAATGTAGTACCTAAGTATGTGAAATAGTGAAGTCGACCAACCCTAAACACCTTAATTTACAGTGGGCTCGTTGGGTACGTGTATGAGCTGTGGTGATAACCTTTTTTAATCGTAGGAATAAACGATACAGTTCCAAATAGTATTGTGAAGGTCTAAAAAGAAACTTAACAATAATGCTAAGCGCATCGCGTATGCAGGTGTGGTTTGCCGCGCGTGGCCCTATGATATGTAGATATGTAATACAAAGGAAGGTAATGAATAACTAGCGTATGCATGTTAATCGTAATCAATTATTGAGCATGATTGAAAACGTTTATCTGCAATTTTTCTGAGTCATGAGATTTGACACTTTTACTATTATAAGTTTCGACTTAATTGAAGCCTTAGAATAACAATACTACAGTTAGATGTAGATTATTCTCGACTAGACTGTGTTGGTATTATTTTGACTTGATTTAGATTTAATGATTGTAATATTTCTCATAATCTCATAATTGTAATATTTTTATCAAGAAATAACGAAGTATTTACATCATAAAGTAACATTAGAAATTGTCATTGTATATCAAATTCTCGAAATGATTTCTTCGTTGTTGTAGGCACGCTCTATTCCACTATAATCCACTAAACAAATCCATTAACATTGCTGCACGAAAAACTATTTGCTGTGTTGCGCGTCGAATCATGCCAGGGTCATTTCGCAGGTCTTCAGCGCAAATTAAAAATTTTATCTTGCAGTTCGACTTCTGTGTTTATACTTAGTAGTGCTATAATGAACACGTTGCTTCATTGTGCTCCATAGGAAATAGTCGAGAGGCGTCATATCTAGAGATCGGCCAATCCATCTGTTTGGATATATCTTGTCGAGTCCTTACAATAGGTAGGTACTGGCGTAGTGGGCCGGACAACCATCACTGTACGAACATTCCGTGTCATAAAGCTAGCGGCACATCCTCTAATAATGACGGCAGTTCATCACGCAGTAGTGATACCTTCCCCCCGAACATAGAGTTCGAACTCTGATAGAAATATTTGCGAAGTTAAGAAAGATACTGCGGTCTCCAACACCCCGTTTCGAATGATCATTACAACTAACCTAGAGACACTATTTATGTAGTGTTTGAAAGCGGAAATGATACAGATTGAAATTAGCACTAGAAAACAATACTATTTGACAGCACTATTGATCTTTAAGGATCACGTTGGCGTTTATTTCATTGATATTTGTCCATTAATTCAAGAGTTATAACGGCTTATGCACGCCAATCCGCACTGGGCCAGCGTGGTTGACTAAGGCCTAATCACCCTAATATAGGGTAGGCTAGATGCCGAAAAATACCGCAACGAGGTGGTGGAACCTATTGTTGTTCCACACTGAATTCAATTGGGGGCGAATTTCATCTTCATGCAAGACAATGCTCGCGCATATACCGCAGGATCAGTGATGAACGTTCTTCGTGAAAGGGATATCGCACTCTTAGGCTCGTATTAATAAACGCGACTCAAAGTTGAGAGCGATCTTAAGCTGCAGTTTTGACATCTGACAAAAACAGTATCTCAAGATCAATCTCATACTTGAGACGCAATTATTAATACGTGCCTTAGACTGGCATCACCAGTCCTGCAATGTGAATCCTATTGAGCACGCCTGAGATTTGCTAATAAGAATGGCTTTTGAACAACTTCCTCAGAATTTATACTCAGACCAAGATCTTTTTTTACATCTTCCTCGGACATGCATAAAATGCAAGCATTATACCCCAGGCCACTATTCATAATCTGATATTCAGCTTGTCAAGACGATGCAGAGCCTTAGCCAATGCTTTAGGAGGTCCATCCATCTGACTATTGAATTATCACCTACAATTTTTTTTAACGATTTCAAACACCAAAATTAAGAAAGAAGCATTTTTAATGCCTATCTGTACCTATTCATTTTTGCACTAATTCATTTCTTTATTATTAAACCTTTTTTTTGTAGTGTTAAAACTTTTTTAAACAAGCCTAAAATCACGCTTTTTTCCATCTAACATTGTTTATATAAAATACTTACCTCAAAGTTTTTAGTAATTTACGAAAATAGGCTTGAGTCATGGAAAACGTCCAAACATAATCAGTTTCACAATTTTGGAATTATCTACACCCCTTTGAGAGCTAAAAAAGGAGATTTAACAGCTATTTGACAAAAATCCGTATTTTTAAAATTGGAAATATTAAAGTTGATAATTACTAATAGGCTTTTGATAACCCAGTTAGATTGAAAGTAGTTTTTTCGGACTTCAAACGTAGAATGGGGGTGTTAGGGTTGACAGAGCAGAGGCGCGTTCAGCGCCTTCGCGCGAAGTACAACTTTTCGCTCTAACCCCGTTCAATGCCTTTGAGCGTGACAACCGGGTGAAACAACCGCCCGTTCAAGACCTTAGAGTGTCGGCGCGAGTTACAACCGAACAACCATCGAATTTGATGATTGTAAAACGCTCTGACGTTTATGACTGAAATACTCTTACGTGATTGGATGATATTGGCGGCCATATTCTATAATGTCATCTACTAGAAAGAGAGAGAAATAAAACATCATGTGAAAGAGGGAGATAAAAGATTTGGTTGCTGCAATCCGTTCAACGCCTCTGAGCGAGTTAAAAAACAACCGGACAACTACACCCAGAGGCGCTGAACGCGCCTCTGGTTTGCTTGAGTAAGGTTTACAAAAATATCAAAAACTCTGAGCTCAGTAAAAACGTTATATATTTACAAGGCAAAAACATTAACAGAAAATCAAAGGTAAAGTTCAACATGACACTGTCAATGACAAGGCAAAAACATAGATATAAAAGACTAAGAAAGACACCTCAACAGGGGTGAATGTATTTATAGAGAATAGGCTAGATGACAAAAATTTTTTTTTTGCTTTAATCGGATTTTTTTTTGCTCATTCATATAATAAATAGAAAGAAAAATCGGTTTTCGAATAACTATAAAAACAACCAAGATATAAGGTATTAAAGATTTTTCTCCATCTCTTTCTAGCAAAACGGCAATTTACAAGGAGTTTATATGGCCGTACTCAACAATGACGTCACGGTTGATGTCGGATCTCTCTGTCTAATCGCCTTCAAATTAACAACTTAAAATGCTTGCATCTAATGTATTTCTAAGCCAATTTTAATTCTAATTTCACAGGACTAGGTACATCTTTTTCCACGGTATTTTAATATTTAATGACGAGACGTCATTAAATATTAAAATTAGAATTCAGTCATCATCCCAATTGTCATTAATGGACTATGACGAATGAAAGTTGGTAGGTTTGTAGGCTATAATTCCATTAAACCAAATAATTATGTATTATGTAAGTATATTGCAACAAAACTAATCAATTTTTGAGTTACCTAGTTTGCATTACAAATATATTACTACTTAGGGAACAATAAATGTCTATCTATCTATCTATCTATTCATTTTGGGTGAGAGGGAGGCTCAAAAGTTAAATTTGAGTCTCGGGGTCATCGGGGTTATAGGATTGTATAGAAAAACCAATTTTTTTATACAAATTGAATGATTAATTTGGTGAATAATTTCCATAAAAATGAATAATTTTGGGAGTTGGTAATTTAACATTTGATTAGGTAAGTATACAGGTAAGGTAAGGTAATACAGGTAAGTGTAACTGAACACCCCAATAACATTTAAGAGTATGTATCCATCAGAAGTAGAGATTCTGTAGGAAAAATATTAGGGCTAACACACCTACTTTTTTTTCCCATACAAACTAAATAAATTATTTTTTGTTATTAACTGCCGACAGCCCTACGTAAGCGTACGAGGAATACTACGCTCACGTCATAAAAACTAAATAAATTATTTTTTTGGTATTAAGTGCCGAAAGCCCTACGTAAGCGTAGGCCATTGATTTACTACCAAACGTAGATAGAGCACTTCATACAAAAACGCGCTTGAAATCTGTCACCTAATCGACTATAAATTTGTACGCTGTTAAATAGGTAGTTGAATATGCACACCCGAATTAAAATTACCGTAAAGAAAGTAACATATTTATCGAATTCAACCTTATTCTTTATTATTACGGCAACTATTTGAAGTACAACCGTGTGCAGTTACATCATTTCATACCTAGCCACATTAAATTTGTCGTTTTAGTAATTGTTACAAGAAAATATCAACTTTATACTCTCAAACATAATGCTCAAAATTGCTTATCGCGTTGTCGCTCCAACGCATGGAAAAGAACAAAAGAAGTCATACAAACTAAATAAATTATTTTTTGGTATTAAGTGCCGACAGCCCTACGCAAGCGTACGAGGAATACTACGCTCACGTCTGTCACGTGTCATTTTGTGTTTAAATTTCTTTTGTGGTAAGAGCTGATTATGTTTGTCACTTGAAAGTTTTTGTTTTCAGTTTAAAATCAAATAACTCTGAAAGTATTGGGGTTCTAGGTCTCAGACAAGCATCGAAGGTCCATTTACTATATAACTTATATGCCCCTTTAATGTTATTGGGGTGTTCAGTTACACCCGGTATATAAAGCTGGAATAATGTGGTCGTATCTATGGGACTCCATATCTGGGACTACTTGATTCCAGGCTCCCAAATAAAACATATATTGGATTCTTATTTTTAGTTATTGTTTTCAACTATACTTATGGTGAAATGAGAATCTAGTATTTTGAGAATCTGCTATTTTGAGAATCTGGTGTTTTGAGAATCTGATATTCTGAGATACTTCCAACGGGTACAAACGTTGAATAGGGCGCATCCTTTCGCCTTGATTGGTTCTTAACTTCTCATCTTTGCTACTCTACTGTGTCCGTCTACGCCAGGATATAGTTCTAGTATGACTCCTAAAGCAACAAAATGGGGACTTGACCTTGAGAAATCCGACATTTCTTGATTTAGAACTATCATTTATCACATGATTATATACATATACTAGATTGTGATTTCGAACAATCGTAATTAGCCAGTTTTATTTATTCTTTATTGTACCTACATAGCCAAAATAAAATCGTTACAATCAAATGATGTACGTACGTACAAGGACGAGCTTATCTCTTTAAGAGATCTCTTCCAGTAAACCCTAGATGATGTAATATGAAATGATATTAGTGACAAGATGGTGTACATTTACATAAAAAGATAATATATTATATACATAGATACATATGAACAATATTTTTAAAGTATCATTACGATAAATTCGAGAGTAAGATGAGCCCTTAATCTAATCTTAAACGTAGTTATGGAGGAACTTTACAAATGTTAGCTGGGAGAGCATTCCACATTATTGCAGCGCGTACAGTAAAAGAGTTATGTTTTAAACGAACAAATGGACAGTTATTTTTCGCAGAGAGGGCTCACTTTCAACCATGATAGACTGAATTTTCCAGCGTTGACTTGTGCAAGTGATTGTAATGACTACTGAGCACAGTAAGTAGTTTAAACTCACAGTCACAGAGTACCTTTTATTATATACGGAAACTCACAGTCCTGCAAAGGTTGCACTCGTGCTAAAAACATAGGTTTATTGATATTATTTAAAAAAAATAACTTTTGCAAATAAATAAAATGTATATTTATGAATAAGTTGTTGTCATCACACTTTAATTCCCATGTTGGCCGTTTTTGATTGAATAATTTATCATTAATTGTTTGTTAAGCTCGCACTCTTGGGCTCACGTCGCGGAACAAGAAAGGCTTTTTCGAATCAAAAGCATTCAAGTTACAAAATGTTTTTACTATAATGCCACAGATGACCCATAGGAGCAGGAAAGACCACCAATCTTCGCACGAAAACACTCGATGCAGTCCAACAACACAAAAAGCTAACCACGGTATTATGTTCTTCATGATGTTTAATGTTTGGTCTGCGTTCAATGATATTATTATCCAGTCGTTTACATTCAACGCAAGTTCGTGTGTAACTAAATAATTAATATTAACAAACTCTTAATTCTATTTACATAATACCTACTACTACAGATTACAGAACCTCTAAAAATTCACATCTGAATTCTTATTCTAGGATTTGCATATCAGGTCATTTGAATACAACCTCACAGTTGATTGTTAACAATATTTTTTTACTCCTTATCACAGAACATAATTACTCAAGAGCTCCAAATGTATCACCCATCACATTAGTGAAAAACGACATCCAACTACAAAGTTTTTTTAGAAATGTGTTACTTCAAACAAATTCAAAAGGGGTAAGCTAGCAGCAGCTAAGATAGGCCATTAATATTTACTATTCTCCAACATATTTGCATACAACAGCACACAATTAATATTAAAGTGTGTGTATGTGTATCGTACATTTTCACTTCAATTTTATATATTGCCTCATTAATGATATCATCATCACAGCTGATATACCTACACGTCCCCACCGTAGTGCTCAAACAAACATACATAAGGGTTAAAGCCTACCTAAGTGTGAATTGGTCGACTTCATATACACCTTTGAATTTCTTTGCAGATGTATGCAGGTTGCCTCATGATGTTTTTCTTCACTGTAGAAGCGTCGGATAAATGTACCTACATATGAAATTCGAAATCGAAAAACACATTGGTACATGGCGGGATCGAACCCCGGATCTCACAATTAAAAGGCCAGTGCCGAGTCCAGAGCGCCACCGACGCTTACTGAATACCTACTAATATAGTGTGCCCAGATAAGGTGCACAAACGAAAATGGGTGAAACTAGACTACAATTTATTGACAAAAAAGATATATTTTTTTAAATTAAATTGTATTTAATATTGATTTTTTATTTTTTTATTCTCTTTTTAAGACCTTTTGTGTTTGTAAAATTGTAGTAACCACTGCGTGGATTTTGTTCAAATAAAAACAATAATGATGCCAAAAGATTAACACTATTATGGTAAATAAAAAAAAAGTACATAAAAGCAGTCAATAGGAAGAAAAACATTTTTTTTCACTAATTTTGAACATGTGTTAAATTTTGAAAGAACGTCGGTAGCGTAGTGGACTCGGCACTTGCTTTCCAATCGGGGGTGGATGGTTCCAATTTCCTACGGTGAAGGAAAACATCGTGAGGCAACCTGCATACATCTGCGAAGAAATTCAATGATGTATGTGAAGTCAACCAATCCGCACTGGGCCAGCGTGGTTGACTAAGGCCTAATCACCCTAATATAAGGTAGGCTCGAGCCCCTCGGTGGGGACGTATATGGACTGTGATGATGATGATGATGATGTTAAATTTTGAGTAAATGTTTATTTTTACCAAATAATGCCCCCTATAACAATTTCTTTTAATACCTCTTATTAATCCAGATCTTATACCCTTTTCAACAAAAAAAAATCAACATTCTGTCTCTAATACATGCTTAGCTACGAGGCTTTAATTGAGGGGCCTGCTAACGCGCCGTCCCCTGGCGCCCGCGCCGCTGCCTTCTTGTCAACCGCTGAGGTAGCTTTTCTTAAATTGGAATTTAGTTAAACACATTTAAGCAAAAAATTTTAACCCTAAAGGGATGAAATTGGGGTTGCAAGTTTGTATGGAAAAATCTTTAAATTAGCAACGATTTTGATAAAACTTGAGATTCATGTTCTTAAAAACATTTCATTGAACAAGTGTTTCATGGTTTATCGAATTCACCCCCTTAGGGTACACGGGGTACAAAATAGGGGTTAAAAGTTTCTATGGAAAATATTTAAAATCTGCTCCAATTTGGGTTTTGAGCGAAATACCTAAATTGTACATTGCCTACGAAGCAAAATGCCTAAAGTCGATGCCTAAAAGATATGATGCCTAAGAGGTTTATTGTCTATAAGGCAAAATGCCTCTGTGGTTTGATGTCTACAAAGCAAAATGCCTACGTGGTTTAATACCTACACAGCAATAAGACTTTATAAATCAATGTCCACAAAACGGAATGCCTACAATGTTTTATGACTTACGAGCAAAATGCCTGCATGACTTAATACTTACATAATTTCGTCCACTTTATAATTGTACAATTAGATATAGCCTCTTTAAAGCCACTTATTTAAATCTGAAAATGTTGTCTATTGTTTTCATTGTATTTTCATTCATTCATTCATTTCATTTCATTCATTCATTTCATTTCATTCATTCATTTTCATCATTCATCATCATAAGAAAACCGACATTTTATTTAACAAACACTACAAAAAGGAACTAATTAATATAAATGAACGCACAATAACCCCATTGGAGTTCCTAAAACGCAAGAGCATCGATGTGAAGTGGAAGCGGAAGTAGAAGCTGGAAGAGTTATGTTTTTTTTCATAGGGTCATAAGTTTTTTTACAAAATGAAACATTTTTGTTTTTATATTTTTAAGTAAAGACTGATAATAATAGTATTGATTTTTACCATTTCTTAACTTTATAACTAAATAAATAAATAATTGATAACAAAATAAATAACCTTACTTTTAAATAACAAAATAATAACTTATATGCCCCTTTAATGTTATTGGGGTGTTCAGTTACACCCGGTATATAAAGCTGGAATAATGTGGTCGTATCTATGGGACTCCATATCTGGGACTACTTGATTCCAGGCTCCCAAATAAAACATATATTGGATTCTTATTTTTAGTTATTGTTTTCAACTGTACTTATGGTGAAATGAGAATCTAGTATTTTGAGAATCTGCTATTTTGAGAATCTGGTGTTTTGAGAATCTGATATTCTGAGATACTTCCAACGGGTACAAACGTTGAATAGGGCGCATCCTTTCGCCTTGATTGGTTCTTAACTTCTCATCTTTGCTACTCTACTGTGTCCGTCTACGCCAGGATATAGTTCTAGTATGACTCCTAAAGCAACAAAATGGGGACTTGAGAAATCCGACATTTCTTGATTTAGAACTATCATTTATCACATGATTATATACATATACTAGATTGTGATTTCGAACAATCGTAATTAGCCAGTTTTATTTATTCTTTATTGTACCTACATAGCCAAAATAAAATCGTTACAATCAAATGATGTACGTACGTACAAGGACGAGCTTATCTCTTTAAGAGATCTCTTCCAGTAAACCCTAGATGATGTAATATGAAATGATATTAGTGACAAGATGGTGTACATTTACATAAAAAGATAATATATTATATACATAGATACATATGAACAATATTTTTAAAGTATCATTACGATAAATTCGAGAGTAAGATGAGCCCTTAATCTAATCTTAAACGTAGTTATGGAGGAACTTTACAAATGTTAGCTGGGAGAGCATTCCACATTATTGCAGCGCGTACAGTAAAAGAGTTATGTTTTAAACGAACAAATGGACAGTTATTTTTCGCAGAGAGGGCTCACTTTCAACCATGATAGACTGAATTTTCCAGCGTTGACTTGTGCAAGTGATTGTAATGACTACTGAGCACAGTAAGTAGTTTAAACTCACAGTCACAGAGTACCTTTTATTATATACGGAAACTCACAGTCCTGCAAAGGTTGCACTCGTGCTAAAAACATAGGTTTATTGATATTATTTAAAAAAAATAACTTTTGCAAATAAATAAAATGTATATTTATGAATAAGTTGTTGTCATCACACTTTAATTCCCATGTTGGCCGTTTTTGATTGAATAATTTATCATTAATTGTTTGTTAAGCTCGCACTCTTGGGCTCACGTCGCGGAACAAGAAAGGCTTTTTCGAATCAAAAGCATTCAAGTTACAAAATGTTTTTACTATAATGCCACAGATGACCCATAGGAGCAGGAAAGACCACCAATCTTCGCACGAAAACACTCGATGCAGTCCAACAACACAAAAAGCTAACCACGGTATTATGTTCTTCATGATGTTTAATGTTTGGTCTGCGTTCAATGATATTATTATCCAGTCGTTTACATTCAACGCAAGTTCGTGTGTAACTAAATAATTAATATTAACAAACTCTTAATTCTATTTACATAATACCTACTACTACAGATTACAGAACCTCTAAAAATTCACATCTGAATTCTTATTCTAGGATTTGCATATCAGGTCATTTGAATACAACCTCACAGTTGATTGTTAACAATATTTTTTTACTCCTTATCACAGAACATAATTACTCAAGAGCTCCAAATGTATCACCCATCACATTAGTGAAAAACGACATCCAACTACAAAGTTTTTTTAGAAATGTGTTACTTCAAACAAATTCAAAAGGGGTAAGCTAGCAGCAGCTAAGATAGGCCATTAATATTTACTATTCTCCAACATATTTGCATACAACAGCACACAATTAATATTAAAGTGTGTGTATGTGTATCGTACATTTTCACTTCAATTTTATATATTGCCTCATTAATGATATCATCATCACAGCTGATATACCTACACGTCCCCACCGTAGTGCTCAAACAAACATACATAAGGGTTAAAGCCTACCTAAGTGTGAATTGGTCGACTTCATATACACCTTTGAATTTCTTTGCAGATGTATGCAGGTTGCCTCATGATGTTTTTCTTCATTGTAGAAGCGTCGGATAAATGTACCTACATATGAAATTCGAAATCGAAAAACACATTGGTACATGGCGGGATCGAACCCCGGATCTCACAATTAAAAGGCCAGTGCCGAGTCCAGAGCGCCACCGACGCTTACTGAATACCTACTAATATAGTGTGCCCAGATAAGGTGCACAAACGAAAATGGGTGAAACTAGACTACAATTTATTGACAAAAAAGATATATTTTTTTAAATTAAATTGTATTTAATATTGATTTTTTATTTTTTTATTCTCTTTTTAAGACCTTTTGTGTTTGTAAAATTGTAGTAACCACTGCGTGGATTTTGTTCAAATAAAAACAATAATGATGCCAAAAGATTAACACTATTATGGTAAATAAAAAAAAAGTACATAAAAGCAGTCAATAGGAAGAAAAACATTTTTTTTCACTAATTTTGAACATGTGTTAAATTTTGAAAGAACGTCGGTAGCGTAGTGGACTCGGCACTTGCTTTCCAATCGGGGGTGGATGGTTCCAATTTCCTACGGTGAAGGAAAACATCGTGAGGCAACCTGCATACATCTGCGAAGAAATTCAATGATGTATGTGAAGTCAACCAATCCGCACTGGGCCAGCGTGGTTGACTAAGGCCTAATCACCCTAATATAAGGTAGGCTCGAGCCCCTCGGTGGGGACGTATATGGACTGTGATGATGATGATGATGATGTTAAATTTTGAGTAAATGTTTATTTTTACCAAATAATGCCCCCTATAACAATTTCTTTTAATACCTCTTATTAATCCAGATCTTATACCCTTTTCAACAAAAAAAAATCAACATTCTGTCTCTAATACATGCTTAGCTACGAGGCTTTAATTGAGGGGCCTGCTAACGCGCCGTCCCCTGGCGCCCGCGCCGCTGCCTTCTTGTCAACCGCTGAGGTAGCTTTTCTTAAATTGGAATTTAGTTAAACACATTTAAGCAAAAAATTTTAACCCTAAAGGGATGAAATTGGGGTTGCAAGTTTGTATGGAAAAATCTTTAAATTAGCAACGATTTTGATAAAACTTGAGATTCATGTTCTTAAAAACATTTCATTGAACAAGTGTTTCATGGTTTATCGAATTCACCCCCTTAGGGTACACGGGGTACAAAATAGGGGTTAAAAGTTTCTATGGAAAATATTTAAAATCTGCTCCAATTTGGGTTTTGAGCGAAATACCTAAATTGTACATTGCCTACGAAGCAAAATGCCTAAAGTCGATGCCTAAAAGATATGATGCCTAAGAGGTTTATTGTCTATAAGGCAAAATGCCTCTGTGGTTTGATGTCTACAAAGCAAAATGCCTACGTGGTTTAATACCTACACAGCAATAAGACTTTATAAATCAATGTCCACAAAACGGAATGCCTACAATGTTTTATGACTTACGAGCAAAATGCCTGCATGACTTAATACTTACATAATTTCGTCCACTTTATAATTGTACAATTAGATATAGCCTCTTTAAAGCCACTTATTTAAATCTGAAAATGTTGTCTATTGTTTTCATTGTATTTTCATTCATTCATTCATTTCATTTCATTCATTCATTTCATTTCATTCATTCATTTTCATCATTCATCATCATAAGAAAACCGACATTTTATTTAACAAACACTACAAAAAGGAACTAATTAATATAAATGAACGCACAATAACCCCATTGGAGTTCCTAAAACGCAAGAGCATCGATGTGAAGTGGAAGCGGAAGTAGAAGCTGGAAGAGTTATGTTTTTTTTCATAGGGTCATAAGTTTTTTTACAAAATGAAACATTTTTGTTTTTATATTTTTAAGTAAAGACTGATAATAATAGTATTGATTTTTACCATTTCTTAACTTTATAACTAAATAAATAAATAATTGATAACAAAATAAATAACCTTACTTTTAAATCTGGGTCATCTAGCATTATAGCCAAAATACAATGTAGGTAATCTTGCTGTTATGTTAGGCGTTTCACTTCTTCGACATTTAGCATTAGAACCAAAATACAATGTAGGCAATCTTACTTTTAGGCATTTCGCTTTTTCGCCATTTAGCATTGTAGCCAAAATACATTATAGGCAAAATTACTTTTAGACATTTTGCGTTTTAGGTAATCAATGGTGGTGGCATCGTGCATTTTAGGTACCTACTTAGCTCATAATCGTCCAATTTCTATGAAAATTAGATTCCGAGCTCCTAAATATAAATAACAGTCTTCTATTTGGCTACAAAATTATTTTTCCTACGGGAAAATAGAAAGTTCCCACGAGAAAACAATAATAACGCGGGCGAAGCCTTTTCGCCCGCGTTATCGGAAAGCTAGTAAGTATAGGTAACTAAAAAATAACCTTGTATATGTACATATACAAGGTTATTTTTTAGTTACAAAAAAATTGTGTGCTTGTTCAGACAAGCAAAAAAAAACCTTGCGGAAATTGAAATGGCAAAAAAAATCAGCTGTTCCATATTTTTTTAACAGCTGATTTTTTTTTGCGATTTCAAAGTTGGTCCCATAGTGAAAGTTGTTCAGTTTGCTGGTCTGAACAACCACACAAAATTTTTTTAGTAACTGAAAAATAAACTTGTATAATTATGTATAATGTCTATGGTACATATCCTATCAAGCCGAAACCTAAGAATGTTAACATCACAAATCCAACCATTTGTATGGTGGAGTTCAAAATAAAGAGTGTGGCCAATACTAAAAATTTGAATACGGCGCGTACGGCCATAAGGCCATCAGTAAATGCCGCTGGTGCGGCGCGTTCGGCGTAGACATATGTGCGTTCGGCTTTATCCTAAGTTCTAAACAAATCTTAATCTTGTATTATTAACAATTCCTTATCATCACATAAATGTTAACTAGTTAAAATAACAAAACTTGTAAGTGTACTTATCAATAGTAAAGTTTTCAATGTATAGGATTACTTTTTTATCACCCTGGATAATTTAAGGGACACTACAAGACACGGTAATAATGATTAAAAAATGAATAAAAGAATAATTCGCCTATTTAATTTTATATTAATCAACAAAATCCTTTTATACACACTGCTGAAAGATCTAGAATGTTCGTGAGCTCAATATTAAACCGCATCACAAAGGCAGCACTTACGGAACCGTATCAAATAACACCAGAGGAGCCGAGGTGGTGAAGGTGAATGTTGATGCATTGTAAAGTAGCTACTTAAACCTGCACCTGGGTCGTTAGCCCCAGGCACTTCTCTCAGCTCTTTTCTGTGCAACACAATGGACCCGGCACCCGCACAGTGGATGAAATGCTAAGTTATTATCCCTTCTAAAATATCCAAAAAATACTGCAGTAAACTTTTTATTATTAAATAATGAATGTGTCCTGAAGTGTCCCTTAAATTATCTAGGATGATAAAAAAGTAATCCGGTATAAAATATTAATTTATAAAAATATCACATTTATGTTAATTGCACTAGTATACTATTATAATCTCATTATATTACACACATTAGTATTTATATACTCTTTTTTATGAAATAAACAGTGTTAAATAGATATACATACAGAAAGTCTGATAACAATAAAGATATTCTAAATAGTATGATCATATTGATTCACAAAACTTTTAATTTTTACAACTCTGGAATTTGCAAGTATAGTTTTTTTGCTAATGTATGTTCCACTTTTGGTAACTGATCACATTTTAATCTTAAACATAGTTTTCTAACATTGAAGTTAACTTTTGTAAATAGGTCATTTACATGATCTTTTTTAGAGTACAATTTTATCATATAACATAGTACTTGTATAAATATTGATCCCTTCTCTTCATCTCTATATGCTTCATAGTCTGGTGCAGTTGCCCAATATATAATTATGTCAGATTTTTTAATATAATACTTAAAGCTTGAGTTTGGACTGTCAGCAACAAGGCCAGCTGGTCTGTTAGACTCATTGTCATTAACTTGACAGGCTTGTAATATGATCAGCTTCGGTTTGTTCCTAAGGTGAATTGCATCATCTGAATCCAACAATTGTTCAATTTGTTCCACTTTTATTTTCACAGAATCTGCAGCATAAACATGTCCTTTTGTTCCATGTGAGAGTATGCACAGCATAAACATGCTATGCTCTTCCTTGATTCTGTATTTTAGAACACTTTTTATGCAATCAATCATTTTAACATGATCAATATTATCTCGAGCAATAACTTCAAAGTTCAAATTTTTCATTGTCTGTAAGAGCTCTTCTTTATCTTTGGTAGACCCATAACGGTTTTCTAGCTTTGTCTGAACATTGCCTTCAATACTATGTTTTGATGGGTGAAATTTTTCCTGGTTTATTATTAGACAAACTCCAACATTCTTCGGATTAATTATTGCATATGAATCTTTTGAAAGAGATATATCAGATTTTATATTTTCAATAGGCACATCAACATGTAACTTTTCTAGTGCATCAAATACATCCTGAAAATCTTCTATGTCATTGTTATCGTCTAGATTTTCTGTTGGTTTCAAATTATCACCTGGACATCTGTTCATAGACTTTTGTGTCATCTCTAATTCGCTATTAAGGATAGATTCAAGACTTCGCATTTTATCAGCGAAATGTGATAAATCTGAAATATTTTCAATAATGTTTGCCAAATTTTGAATATTATTTTCTAATTTTGAAGATTTTGTGTATAATGATATGAATCTTCGACACAATAAATCTAAAAATATTTGTTCACATGAGTCATGCTCTGTGACATCAATGTCATAAGTGAGTAATGTTTTTTTCAGTTTATATAAATTCTCCTCATTAATATTCTCACATAATTTATATAATTCCTTTTTGATTGGATTAATGATTAATTCATTGGACATTTCAAAATGTCTTTTAACATTTGACACATTGAAACCTAGTTTTCTTATAATACTATATAATTGACATGTATTAAGGGCTTCTAGTAATTCTATCTTCCAGGTAGCTTGGGTTTGGGCATAGAGTGACCAATCTAGTAAAAGATTACAATCACCAGTAGAAATATCTTTAGAAATTCGTTGGTAAATAACAAGCCGCTGTAAAGCTGTTTCTGGAATCTCGTACAAGAGAAACACAAGTGACATCATATCATAAGGTTCTATTTCCTTTTCGACTAAAGGCACCACATCCTTGGTAATTAAATCAATGTTGGTTATTATTTTGTTGTATTGCTGCTTGGAATCTGATCGTAACATTTTTAGTTCAATTCAATTCAATTTTTAGTTACCAAATTCAATTAATTGCTATTGCCAAATATTTTCTTGAATTTCCAGAGTTGCGTTCCGAGGGTCAGAGTAATGCAACCGAGAGTGTTTTTCACACTCGCTCCGAGGTTCAGAACGGGTCGGTTGCAATCTTTTTTTTTTAGTTTGTATCTTGCTGATCAAGATCAAGCAAAGGGCAAAATATTACTAATCCTTACTATGAAATTAACAGTCGATATCCATTTTTCTGCTTAAAAATAATTACAACACATAGAAATCACTATATTTCCCTTGTATTAGGCTTAAAAGAGTTCAAAGTAGTGTTATTTAATAAAATAATAAATAATTAGCATATTTTTGACATCGACTTTGACATAAAATCTGTCAGAGTGTTTTTCACCCTACGCTCGAGTCGGTTGTTTGGTTGCATCACTCGAGGCTTCTGAACGGGCACAGAGTGTACTAACCGCCTGTCAGAGCGTTTTTTACCCCGAGGCTCTGAACGGGTCGGTTGCTGTCAGGGTGCACTCGGAGTGCACTCGAGCGTAGGTTCTGAACGCAGCTCTGTATTTGAACGTCAAAGTCCACAGATTTCATCTGTCATTTCATGACTTCATACCCTGCGTTCCAGATAAAGCACTGCTACTTTCTGAGGCTAACATATGATGTTAGCCTCGTTTTGCGTTTCTTTTAAGAAATGTTGACATTTTTAGCCGCGCTAATTGTTACAAATGAAACGCAAGGTACTTACCCCTAGTATGAGTTTTCTCAAAACCGATCGAGTGATCGTCGTCGAGTAAACGATAACGTTGATCGTCATCGAGTCAATTGGTAGTATGAGTTTACAATTCGATCGCGCGTCTTCACCATATCGAGCTCACGATCACTCGATTGAACGAACTTCATATTGCTTATTCTCTATCTCTTTCACTTTATATGTACTAAAAAGAGACATGTAGCATTCATTCATTACTCGACGTTTCACTAAAATTCGGTGATACCACTTTTGGTATATTTTTGCTTTTTTAGTAGATTTAAAGCATGGAAATTAAGCATTTAGTTCGTAATTCCGTAAAGAATTCTTGCAGTTTTTGGAGATTTTACTAATATGAAAAATATAGATATAAGGGCCTACGTTGCCCGAGGACAAAACGGACAAATAAATAAATCAAAAATAGGGTACATCAGCGCAAAATACTCTAGGAGGTGATTATAACTTTACACGCTAAAAAAATCTATTAAAACATAAATGTCTTACTTCTTCCTCAGATTTTATTACATGAATATAATATGGACTTAATTTATTTTAATAATGTTTTAGTAGATATTTTTTAAACTTTTAGTAGAAACGCAGAAAAAAAGGGGCCACATCGTTTTGAGGTTATAATAAGATGTGAATTGTTAATTTTATTTGTTGTTAGTGCAAAAACAGACAAAAAGTAAGTTTAATTATTAGCGGTGTGTTCATGCATTTTTTTTATTTAAATATGATGGGTTATTTGTATCTAATACAACCAATTATTCTTATTTTATAGGTTTAACTCATAAATATGAAACGTACTAGTGCATTGTACGCGATTCAAGAAAATAATTGAATATGTGTAGAATTACATATAAAGAGAAATCGAAGATCTCTAGAAGCTGCTGAAGATATCTAAGGCAGGTCAACTACCACTCAAAAGACCAAGTTGCCGGCGGCAACATGGAAATAACAGGGAGGAATATGGAATCCTACAAGCGAACATAAAAAGCTGTTACTACAAAGATAAATTCAAGACGAAGAAGCAGAACCATTATTCCTGCAATAGGAGGAAACACTCAATATTAATCAAATAAATAACTTGGATTTCAAAGTGTGTGTTTACAAAGATATTCAACTTTAGTCATAATAGGTAGTTGTCCTTTTATCAAAATAGAATCATTTCATATTTGAAAAAGTTTAAATTGTATTACATTATTTAAATGGGTGAATCTTGGCACTACCATGATCTTGGGTCCAACATGACCTCACTTCATCAACAGTGTGGAACAGCAAATGGGACTTGTTTATGGGTGTCCTGTGGTACTTTGATGTAGTCTTCCTTTTTAAGGTATAGAGGTCGGACCACAATCATTTTCATAAAAGCCAAATTAAAAAAGCAAACCTACTTTTCCACTGATCTTGGTTTGATGGGCCTATTTTTTCAAGAATTTGTCCTACTACTTTTTCATTATTCAGTTAATTTAAGGAAATATTCCTTTGTATTTGCTTTTGTATACAATAGTGTAAAATGGAAAATTTTCTATTCTATTCTTTCAGTAGAGGCATTGTCCTTAGCGATTTCATCAATTTCTTGTGAATGGAAAATATATTGATAATAATTAAATTAAAATTATATGTTTCCAGTCTTTGTAAAATTAAACATATTATTGTAAAATTAAATATATTATTATTTACTCTGGTTTTTTATTTCATTATGAAAACCCGTGAAATTAAGAGACCCTTGCCCAGCAGTGATGTGTATGTATATGATCCGATGTAGATTGGAAACCATGAAACACTGGTAATATAGTAACTGTTTTTATGAACTTTATAAAAGAGATTCTCATTCACACCATTTGCTATTTATACATATAAATATTATTGAGTAATTTATTTTTATTTATTTATTTCAGTAATCCAACAGCGTTACAATGAACATAGGTTAATTAACATTTTTAACATTAATAAGGCCAAAACGGATTAGACATTTAGAAAAAACATATAATATTCCATATTAAACACTATTCCCATATGGTATGGTAAAATCTCAGTGAAATCTTCATTATTCTTGAAATCAGTAACAGGATTATGAAATTTATACAATAAAAGTTAGATTTACTTTTTAATGAATCTTTATTTTTTAATGATATAATCAACCATTTATAAATTACATTTCCGAATTAAAATATTATGCCACTTTTAATAAATTACACAGAGTACCTACATAATATTCTTAAATTAACATAAAGCCACCTTTGTGGTTTAAATATTCTAAGCAATAGCCATCTACAATTTACCTACTCCTCAAAAATTAATAGTATTAATTCTTTAGTTACATTTTTTCTTCATAAAGATAAGTGCCAATACTATTTTTCATATACAATAGGTTCCATCTCTGATCCTCTGATTTTTTAAACATGATGAAAATTGTCATATACTTTCATAAAGATTCAGCACATAAAATACGTAGTTATTATGTCAATTTTAAATATCTTACACACAGTTGGTTTATAAATTTCTTTAAACTTACAGGAACCACTGGATTTGTGAATCTTTAGCATACTATGACAATTTAATAAAGCACTTCAATAAGTATGAAGTTTATAATCATAAGTAGGTAATCTTGACTTCGGTGTTTGCTTATACCATTTGTACGTTGACAAATGAATTCAATGAATTGACATGTTTTGTATAGTTATGTAAATGTTCTATTTCATTTTATTTTATGAAGCAAATATACTGACTGGTAGCCATCTTTATACCCTACTCCAGGCAAACCATATAAATGAAAGCTGAAACAAAAATTAACAGTAATTAGCTACATTTCTTCATATACCTATGTAACAACAAATGAAACTGAATACACACGAATAGCTCAATGTATGATTAAATGTTATTTATTTTTGTCATCAAGATAAAAAGTATCCTACTTTTATTAAATAATTATGCAGTATGGGGCATAACACAGCACCAAATCTTATAAATGAAAACATGTAGGTATGTAACCTTCTCATAATTATTATTATAGAGAGAAATGATTTAATGAATTATTACAATAAATATCTTACCAACTTATGCGTCATACTGTCCTTCAGCAAGAAATTTTATCAATTTGTTTACTATATTTTTGGTCACTATTGGGTTAGGATGATTTATTAGAAAATGCAGCGAGTTATCTTATTTATTGTCTCGTCTTTGATTATCAAAATGTCTTGTCAAGTCTTTCTTCTCAAATATCCGCAAAGCATTTACAACACCTACAACAAAGCACCGTCTATAAGTATTAGTAATAAAACAAAGTTAACACATTACACAGGAGAAACATAACCTCATAAGGTCCTACCTCATAATACATATTTACGACCGTTGTTTTAACTCCCGGCGTTCTTGAAAATGTCAGCCGGTTTTGTCAAACTCTTCCAATAATGTTATTGCCAAAGAAATATTAATTTGGCTTTTAAAACTAGCTATCAAATTACCTCTCACTGAATTTTTTGTATCGTCACTCGATACGAAATTTCGTCTCGAAATACTTCGTGAGAACTGTGGGGCTAGCACGCAGGAGAATCGAAAATCGAATCGAAATCCGAATCGAGGAGTTTGTATGGCAATTTTATTAGCGCCACGGCGGTGAGTAGCAGAACTAATAAAATTGTCAAAACAGCAACTTACACTGCCAAAATGCACTTTTCGAGCGCCAACGATAGACGATTTCGTAAATCGAGGCCTCGAATTGACTCATACTGCCAATAGTAGTTCCTGCTATTGGACGCTAGGGGCGCTACTAGTCAATGTATGGAGAGGAGACGATACGATTGATCGAGCTCGATGACGATGAAAACTCAATCGGCCCGTTCCAGATAAGCATTTTTAGCCATAAATACCAACATTTTTAGCATCTCTGCGTTTCATTAGCCGGTGATGCTAGTTTTTCTTGCTGGTTGTCATGCGTTTCATTTAAGCATTTTTAACACGAAATGAAAATAAATTTAGGTTATAATAGCTTATGACTTGGACATATTGATAATGTAGCGTTCGGTTAGGGTGTGGAGCAAAAATGGCAACAATTTCATAACCTTCTAATCGAACGCTTCACATCAACGCCAATTTTGATAATGCTAAAAACGCCACCACAGGCTACCCGAACACGCCTTATTAATACTCTACTCTTCATAGTCTCTATCACAGACTAATAGAGATACTACATACGTATGGTCTCTATAGACCTCTGAATAAGGAAGCTAATGGAACTGTCGCAATGTCATATAGAAACTTAGTTAAATAAAATGTTGAAATTGGAGCTTGTGTAAGAAGCTTTAGTGAGCAATGTAGTCTGTGGCATTATTTTGTTGTTGGTTCCGGTTCCGCATCTATGTTACTGAAGAAGAGAGATATGTGTGTATCAATTGTCTGTAGAAACTGTAAAATATAATTAAAGGAAAAATGCTATGAAAGTAAGAGTGGTTTTATTAAGAAAAAAGCAACCAGAGTCCATATACAAAATCAAAGAATAAAAGATTATGGTCATTTCATCATGACTACCACAACGCTACCGCAATTCAACGGAGAAAATTTCAACAATTGGTTGTTTCGACTGGAATGCATACTCGACGAAAAAGGCATAAAACACACCATAAGACACAAGTAAATTCAATGAAGGAGAGCAAAAGAACTTCAATGAAGGACGATGCGAAGTCGAAAAGTCTAATCGTCCAATGTCTGCCAGATAAATACTTAAATATTATAAAAGATGGCGGATCGACGTTCTCCATGATCGAAAAATTTTGGAAAACATATCAAAGAACAAGTGTCATTTCAAAAATACATTACAGAAGAAAATTATTAAGTCTGAGACAAGGAGAAGAAAGTTTGGAAAGAACTTATGAAAAATTTGACAACATTATTCGTGAGTTGGAATATGCAGAAGAAAAGTTATCAGAAACTGACAAAATATTTCATTTACTAATAGGACTTCAAGAAAAATATGACAGAGTTATCACAGCGATTGAAACAATAACTGAAGTAACGGATATAAGTACAGTTAAAGCAAGACTCTTAGACGAAGAATTAAAATTAGGTATTACAAGAGAAATTAACACGGACAATGAAAACAAAAATATTGCAATAATTGCAACCAAAAAGGACATTTTGCAAGAGACTGCAAAAATAAGAAAAGAGTTCACAGTATACATGGTCTGGACGTGCTCGAGGACGAGTTCGAAGTCGAGGACGAAGGAGAAATTTTGGATATTATAGAAGTGGAAATACAGCCAATGTAGCGGAAGAAAATGTATCTTTTATCGCAAAAACATCACAAGGAAATGAAAAAGAATTTTGTAATAATTGTTCATCTTCGGATATAGAATGGATTTTGGACTCAGGTTGTACCGAATATTTAATACAAGAAAGATATATGAAGTACATGGAAAATGTGATAGAATTACAATCCCCTACAAAAATAAATATAGCAAATGGAGAAAATATAATAGCCAAAAGAAAAGGGATAATCAGACAGAGAAGAGATAACGTTACAAGCATTAATAGTATCAGAAATAAAATTTAATTTATTATCAGTGAAGAAAATAGCAGAAGAAAGATACACAGTAAAATTTTGCAAAAACAAAGTATATATTTTCAAAAATGGCTCAAGTACTTCAATTACAGGATATTTAAAAGGAAAGTTGTATATCCTAGAATTCAGTCTTAATGAACAATGTATGGCAGCGCCTACAGAAGATTGACACAGAAGGCTAGGCCATCTGAATAGATAATGTTTAAAATATATGAAATTACCTGTGAGTGACAAAACATGTGGACCTTGTGTAGAAGGTAAAGGGAGCCGCCATAGCTGGTCCTGTAAAAGACATAGGCCTAGAAGGCGAAAAGTATTTCCAAGTAATTGTGGATGATTTTTCTCATTTCACAACTTTACCTATTAAGAAATAAAAGTGACGCAGCTTCATATTTAAAAGAATATATAAATAAATTTGAGCTTGAACATGATGTGAAAGTCAAGAGAATTAGGTGTGATAATGGCAAGGAGTACAAAAATAAATATTTAGAAAATTGTTGTCAGAGTAAAGGAATAAATATACAATACACACAGCCCTATTCACCTCAGCAAAACGGCGTTTCTGAGAGAATAAATAGAACATTGTGTAATAAAGCAAGAACAATATTGAATGAGACAAAATTGCCGAAGTACTTATAAGATGAAGCCATTCGCTGCGCAGCCTATCAGTTAAACAAAAGTCCATCATCAATTCTAAATTTTCAAAATACCGTCAGATGTGTTGTATGGTGAAACAATGAGCATGGGCAGTGAAAGTACCAAAAGAAGGGAAATTTGAACAAAGAGCAACAGAAGTACGTATGGTAGGATATTGTCCAAATGGTTACAGGTTGTGGAACCCAAATACAAATGAAATTATCATGTCGAGAGATGTAAGATATGACGAGTCACATTATATATTTAAAGGAAATGAAGGAAATAAAAGCCTAACTAATGATAGAAATGAAATAGAAATTCAATATCAAGAAAATGAAATTAAGGATGAAAATAATACAGAAATACAGTGTCAAGGAGAAAGTGAAAAAAGAACAGTGAATGAAAGAAAGGAGAAAACAAGCGAAATGTATGATAAAAGCAAAGAGTGTATGGTGGAGGAAAGCAAAGAAGAAAATACAACCAGATAAGGAAGAACAGTAAAAGCACCAAGCTATTTGAAAGAATATAAAACTTGTGATGAAGAATTAGAACTTAACATTGCTTATTGCTTACTGACCGACCCACAAACATATAGAGAGGCTATGGAAACCAGTAAAGAATGGGAAGATGCTATAAAGAAGGAACTAAAATCACATGAAAACCTAAACACATGGCAAGAAGTTACATTGCCGGAAGGGGAGAGAGCTATTGACACAGTGGATTTTTAAGACGAAACAAGATGGTCAGAAGAAAGCAAGGCTGGTATGTAAAGATTTTCAAACCCAAAATAAATACATTGTATACTCACCTGTAGCAAGAATGTCAACTGTAAGGATAATGTTAAGTACTGTGATACAACAGGATTTACCTATGAAACACCTGGATGTACCCACAGCTTTCCTTAATGGTAATTTATTACAAGAAGTATACATAAAACCTCCAGAGGGAGTAGATGTTAGTACTGAAAAAGTTTTAAAATTAAACAAGGCTTTATATGGCTTACGAGAAGCTCCACGATGTTGGAATGAGTGTTTTCATAAATTCATGATTGAACAAGGATTTGAACAATCTCAATATGACTTTTGTCTTTATAAAAGCAAGGATGTGTGGATGTTAATCTGGGTTGATGACATTATTATTATGGGAAATTGTGAAGAGACTATAGAAAAACTTAAACAAAAATTTAACATTAAAGATTTAGGACACATAAAGGATTATTTGGGAATGACAATTACAAGGACAGAAGAAGAAATACAAATAAAACAAACAAAATTGATTGAAAATATATTAGTAAAATTTAATATGCAAGACTGCAAAGAGGTTAATACACCCATGGAACTAAATTTAGATCTTCAGGAACAGATATATAATTAATGTACCATACAGAGAATTAATAGGCTCATTAATGTATCTGTCAGTGGTAAGCAGACCGGATATTACATATACAATATCATTTTTAAGTAGATTCCTGGACAAGCCAACAAGTGTACTGTGGAAGGCTGCTAAAAGAGTGCTACGTTACCTGAAACAAACAAAAGGCAAAGTGTTAGTATATAAAAAACAAAGTGAAAATGTGCTAGAAGGATATTCCGATGCCGACTGGGCAAGTGATCTTAAGGACAGAAAAAGTGTTAGTTTATTTTACAGAGGCAATCTGATCAACTGGATGACTAAGAAACAGTCAACAGTGGCTATTTCTACTGCAGAGGCGGAGTATGTTGCTGCTGCCCACACTGCTTGCAAGTGAACTTAAAGGTATTTTATGTGATTTAAATCTTGTTGTCTTGTAGATTATTTATTGACAATCAAAGCACCATACATATGATTTTGAGTAATTAGAATAGTAAGCGAAGTAAACACATTGACATTAGAGCTCATTTCATTAAGGATATAGTAAATAAAGGATTGTTAACATTAAACTATGTAAGAACCGATAAAAATAGAGAAGATATTTTCACAAAATCACTTCACAAAGGAAAACATTCATATTTTTGTACTGAGTTAGGATTAAAATAAAGTTAACTGTCACTAGATTCAAAGGTTTAAGTTTTAGGATAAAAAATGCCTTATACTTGGGCTATTTTAATAGGCCACATTTGACAGTTCATCAAAGCTATTCACTGGTAGCCTTGTAATGGCGATCACATAATATTATTTATTTTTCGAATGATAAAATCGCACTTGTTTTAATTGCCACATATTAAATTGATTATAGAAATGAAAATGAAGACTTTTTTAACACTTATCCTTTATAAAAAGCTTTCCTAAATTAAATAAATAATTTAAATCGACGGAAACTTAAAGTCATCACAAGGTTATAGTCGAAAGCCAATTTTCTTTTTTTATGCTAGGGATGTTCCCTATGCAATTGCAGGGGTCGAAACTGGTCAGTAAAATCAGTAAAAGTCAGTTTTTTAAGCATGGTCAGTAAATGTCAGTTTTTTGAGAAAATGGTCAGTTTTTTCAGTTTTTTGAGATCAACACACATATTGCCCCATAAATTTTTTTGGAACCTTATTAATATTTTTCTGATACAATTTTGTCTGTCTGTACCTGTGTCGTTCCTATATCCGCCTACCTTTTTCATTCTAGATTTTGCTTAAGTAATGGGGGTGATTCTGAAGCGACCACCTAAAACTATAACTAAATAAAATTAGTGATAGAAATGTCAATCACCGTTTGGTATTCAGAACTCACAAGTTAACTCTAAAATTAGGAGTGACGTTACTAAACTACTCAATTTAGTGTTAGATGTTATTTTCGTATTCTGGCATGCTTCCTAAATGTAACTTTTCCTATAATTTTAAATATGTCAAACTAATTTTAGGAGGTAAACTTTTAGGTGCCGTCTAAATTTATCTTGTTACTTTTTAACGATTTTCTAACATTACCGAAGGCAATTTTTTTTGTGCAACTTGCCAAATGGATGATGAATTGATTGTTATGGCATTAATAGAGTCTTCAGAAAGGTAAAATATTTGTTTTATATAAGAAATTAGATAAATACCTGCCTCATAGTTTTAATATATATTTGTAAAGTATCGACTTATTTATGTTATAGAATAGGAGAAGAAAAAGTAAAATTGAGGAAGTTGAGGGACAAATCAGACCCATTTACTATGCCCGAACGTAAATTTAGAAAAATATTTCGTTTTCCTCGCCAATCCGCTCGCAACTTGATAGAAGCTATAGACTGCACTGAAGTACAGATTGGCTCCTTACCGGAACATTTAAAGGTTTTAGCCAGCCACAGCCAAAACAAAAATTACTAATGAAACAAAATACGCAATTTTAAAATTCAGAGGAAGTCACGAAGTACCTATCTATACAACTACAGACTACCATGTAATTTTTTTTATTTCATGGCATAGGCGCGAAGCCATCACAATCGCAAAATAAATGTCGAATAATTTTTCTTTTGTGATAAAATGAATGATAAATAATAAAATTTCTTTTCTGTTATTTACAAATACGATCAAATCTTAAATTAATAATTTCTGATAGTAAAATTAGTAGAATATAGCTGTTTTTAATGTTTCTAAATTATCCCGTTTTTCTACAGCACTAGGTGTATTTATAATCTGTGTATTCAATTTAAGAAATTGTCAAATACGGTTTAAATTAAGAGAGTCCGGCGTTTCAGAATACGAATTACCTAAAACTAATTTAAAATTATATGTTTAATTTTAGTTTTAGTTTTAGTGCAGGTAACTTCAGAATTACGCCCAATATCTCATAATATATTGTGTCAACAGAAAACCAAATTCTAGTCATTTCTAATTTTCTTAGCCGGGCTCAGTGATGGTTTGAGAGCAACAAACAACTGATGCTCTATTATGATGTCTTGTGGCAACTTAATACTGTAGCATCATTATTTTGAGGAAAAATAGTCAAATCCTACCATTTTTTTTTCGAAATAAACACATATTATTGTGTGTGTTTAACTTTGCATATTTGTTACAGCTTCAGCTTTTTAACCTACATTGTATGTGATTTGATTTGACTGCTGTGTAATTTGTGCTTACTAACCAAATAACTAAAATAGGGACATGTAATATTAATGAGGACTGGCTTAATAAAAAAGATAAAAATGGACACCTTATATCTGAATGGGAAAAAAAGGGATGGTGAAAATGAGGTTTTTTGTTGTGTGCATGAAAAAATTTTATGTGGCTTGGGGATTTGAGGCTTTAGAACAACATGCATCATCAAAAAAACATATTGAACAGTCAAAGGTGAAGCTGGCTGCATCGGCCCGTTGAAGACCCGAAGACTGGTTCACCCGGTAGAGCACCCGTACTACTATATAGCGTTAAAGATGGGGCTACCAGAGCTGAGATATTATGGTCTATGAAGAAGGTAGCATCTGATTATTCTATAGAGCCATCCTGCAGTTCAATAAAATAGCTTTTCATGGCAATGTTCCCGAATTCGGTACCAGAAGATTTTTCTATGTCTACAACCAAGGCACGATATCTAATTTGCGATGCGATAGCGCCATATTTAAAAGTAGAGATGCTAAACGACAAAAAATTCTTATTTCACTCTTTGTTACGACGAAATGCATCGAGAAAAGAACTTCAAGTCGCTATCAAATACTGGTCTCCAATAAAGGAGATGATAGTTACGAGTCACCTGGAAACCTTTTTCATCGGTAAAGCAACCTCTCAAGATATTTTTAACAAACTCAACGATACTTTAGACAATGCTCAGCTTTCCAGAAAAAAACTTCTTATGCTAGGAGCTGATGGTCCCAATGTGAATAAAGGCGTCACAAGATTAATGAACGAGACTTTGGTATTATTAGGCAGGCAAAACTAGCAGATATAGGAACATGCAATATATACACTGTGCATAACGCGTTTTTAAAGGGTTTGAACTTTTTAACAATAAAAAGGTGGTGAGGGTTGACTATGGGGATGGTGGAGGTCAATAATTGTAAAAGTATTTTTTCAATTCCACATGAAACTTTTATTTTAAGTTAGTTCAAATGGTCAGTAAAAGTCAGTTTTTTTAGATTTCTGGTCAGTAAAATCAGTATTTTTGAACACTTAACCTGTTTCGACCCCTGAATTGAACCAATTGTTTGAATCATTCCTTTCATTTCTCGGGTAACATTCGAGTAACAAAGTGGAATATACACCGTAATTTATTTATTAATCTAAAATTTAAAGAGTTTCTTCAGCAGACCATCGATAAGAACGTTTACACTGTGGGATCAACTGTAAATTCTCGATTCTCGATTTTTGTTCAATTTGATAGTTTGAATAAGCTATTGAAATAGAGTTGTAACAAAACACGGTGTATATGTTACCGGCAATGTGTATAATCCGGTATTGTATACAATACCTAGGCAATGTATAGAATACCTAAAACGGGCAGGTAAAGTATGAAATAGAATTTATTTTACACTTTACCTAGGTATTCTATACAATGCCAAACTTGCAGCAGGTAATGTAACACTCGAACGCAATTGTGGTTATTACAAACAAATAAGTACGGTAAGCTTCATAGAACCCTGACACCCTTCCTAGAGGCGCCATTTCAAGCATTAATGGAAGTGAATCGTTTTAGCATTGACCGTTCACTCGCGAGTGTACGCCGCACGCGGGTAACCTTTGCAAATAAAATTAAATCCTTTGACAAGAGACGGCACGGCGCCAAGGCGGCGCGATCAAAGTAAGTTCGCTTAGATAATGTCGGTACACCCGAACGCAATTGTGTTTAATAAAACAAAATACGAATAAAAATTATCGGGACACACAAGCTAGGTGTAAAGATAATTTTAATCAAAAATATGCGAAAGTAGGTAAATTGAAAGTAAAATTACACTACAATTCTTCATCACTCGAACTGTCAGAGTTACTACTGTAAATGATGCAGGCGCTTCTTGATGGTGGGCAGTGACTTGGAGTATACAATAAGTACGCGACAACACCGTGAAAATTGTATATTTTACACACTGATACAATATATGGAATAAATGCAGTTACTTTGCGAACAGATGCGTAAACAGACAGACACTATTAGATGAACTAACACCGCGGTAACAATTTAGCGGCTTTTTATGCAATTACAACAATTAATAAACAATTTACCCTCTTTTATCATAATAAAAATATAAGACCATACAGTGACGCTAAATTAATAATAAAAATACCTTTAGTTTACAAAAATATCAATTTCAAATAACCTTCAACATATAAATAAAAAAATAAAAAATGCCGTCGCCAACACTCCCCACCCCAGTGCTAGAACTAGCACTCTTTAACCATAGGCACGGGGGCGACGCGCGCCGCGGACCGCCTCAGCGTCCCGCTGGCAGTCCTTACTTCCACCACTCGGACACGACCATCTCGCCCAGGAAAAACTTCAGTGATGACCCCTTTAGGCCATATATTGCGGGATGAGCTAGGGTCCACAATATAAACAAAGTCCCCAACTTTCAATGGCGTGGACTCACCTTGCCATTTAGGCCGTTGTATGAGTTCAGGGAGGTACTCCCTCAACCAGCGTTTCCAATACATGTCAGCCATCCTCTGAGCAATACGCCACTGCTTCCTTAGGTACAGGTCACTGTCATCAAACACTCCAGCCACCGGCATGTTTGATGATGAGCCTAAGAGAAAGTGGTTCGGCGTGAGAGACTCTAAGCTACCTGGCTCCACAGAGACATGCGTCAAAGGTCGCCCATTGACAATGGCCTGCACTTCGGCGAGGAGGGTGTTCAAGGTCTCATCCTTAGGAGCGCGCTCTTTAAGTACTACCTGAAGAGATGACTTGACGCTCCGTATGAGCCTTTCCCACGCCCCACCCCAATGAGGGCTAGCCGGCGGAATAAATCTCCACAGTGTACCATGGTTGGCTGCAGCAGTCTTCAGAAGCTGTTGGTCTACCGCTTGGAGAGACTTACGCAACTCCGCTTCAGCACCCCGCAGGTTAGTGCCGTTGTCGGAATACAAATACCGTGGCCAACCACGACACGCAGCCATGCGACGCAATGCCATAATGAGAGCATCGGCAGTCAGTGAATGGACAACCTCGATGTGAATGGCGCGCACTGTGAGGCAAGTGAAAAGGACACCATACCTTTTTTCTCGGCGTCGACCAACTTGAACCTCCATGGGACCGAAAAGGTCCAATCCACAGTGCGTGAATGGTCGGTGATGGTGTGCCATTCGAGCTTTAGGTAGGTCACCCATCCGAGGCACTGACACTTGCGCCTTCCTCAACCTGCAAAGCATACACTGTGACGTCACAGCCTTCACTGAAGGCCGCAGTCTCACAACCCAATATTTTTGTTTCATGTCGTTAACAACTTTCTCCTGGTTGCTATGTGCAGCATTGACATGATAATGCATTATCAAGAGCTTCACAGTCGGATGGCTTCCGTCTAATATAATTGGCCTCTTGACTTCGGAAGACACATCAGTACCCCTAGTATGAGTTTTCTCAAAACCGATCGAGTGATCGTCGTCGAGTAAACGATAACGTTGATCGTCATCGAGTCAATTGGTAGTATGAGTTTACAATTCGATCGCGCGTCTTCACCATATCGAGCTCACGATCACTCGATTGAACGAACTTCATATTGCTTATTCTCTATCTCTTTCACTTTATATGTGCTAAAAAGAGACACGTAGCATTCATTCATAACTCGACGTTTCACTAAAATTCGGTGATACCACTTTTGGTATATTTTTACTTTTTTAGTAGATTTAAAGCATGGAAATTAAGCATTTAGTTCGTAATTCCGTAAAGAATTCTTGTAGTTTTTGGAGATTTTACTAATATGAAAAATATAGATATAAAAAGATTTGTCCGTTTTGTACAAAACGGACAAATAAATAAATCAAAAATAGGGTATATCAGTGCAAAATACTCTAGGAGGTGATTATAACTTTACACGCTAAAAAAATCTATTAAAATATAAATGTATTCGTTCTTCCGCAGATTTTATTACACGAATGTAATATGGACTTAATTTATTTTAATAATGTTTAAGTAGATATTTTCTAAACTTTTAGTAGAAAAGCAGAAAAAAGGGGCCACACCGTTTTGAGGTTATGTTATGATGTGAATTTTTAATTTTATTTGTTGATAATGCAAAAACAGACAAAAAGTAAGTTTAATTATTGGCGGTGTGTTCATGTATTCTTTTATTTATTTAAATATGATGGGTTATTTGTATCTAATACAACCAATTATTCTTATTTTATAGGTTTAACTCATAAATATGAACCGTACTAGTGCATCGTACGCAATTCAAGAAAATAATTGAATATGTTTAGAATTATATATAAAAAGAAAGAGAAATCGAAGATCTCTAGAAGCTGCTGAAGATATCTAAGGCAGGTCAACTACCACTCAAAAGACCAAGTTGCCGGCGGCAATATGGAATTAACAGGGAGGAGGATTTGGATTCCTTCAAGCGAACATAAAAAGCTGTTACTATAAAGATAAATTCAAGATGAAGAAGCAGAACCATTTTTCGTGCAATAGGAGGAAATACTCAATATTAATCAAATAAATAACTTGGATTTCAAAGTGTGTGTTTACAAAGATATTTAACTTTAGTCATAATAGGTAGTTGTCCTTTTATCAAAATAGAAACATTTCATATTTGAAAAGTTTAAATTGTATTACATTATTTAAATGGGTGAATCTTGGCACTACCATGATTTTGAATCCAACACAACCTCACTTCAAAACAGTGTGAAACGGCAAATGGGACTTGTTTATGGGTGTCCTGTGGTACTTTGATGTAGTCTTCCTTTTTAAAGTATAGAGGTCGGACCACAATCATTCCCATAAAAGCCAAATCAAAAAGCAAACCTACTTTTCCACTGATCCTGGTTTGATGAGCCTATTTTTAAGCGACAATGTTACTTTTTCAAGAATTTGTCCTAATACTTATTTTTTCATTATTCAGTTAATTTAAGGAAATATTCCTTTGTATTTGCTTTGTATACAATAGTGTAAAATGGAAAATTTTCTATTCTATTCTTTCAGTAGAGGCGTTGTCCTTAGCGATTTCATCAATTTCATGTAAATGGAAAATATTATATTGATAATATTTAAATTAAAGTTATATGTTTCCAGTCTTTGTAAAATTAAACATAAATTATTTACTCTGGTTTTTTATTTCATTATGAAAACCCGTGAAATTAAGAGACCCTTGCCCAGCAGTGATATGTATGTTTATGATCCATGATGTAGATTGGAAACCATGAAACACTGGTAGTATAGTAATTGTTTTTATGAATTTCATAAAAGAGAAGATTCTCATTCACACCATTTGCTTTTTATACATATATTTTATTATTGAGTAATATGCAATATTAAACACATTACACCACTATTCCCATATGGTATGGTAAAATCTCAGTGAAATCTTCATTATTCTTGAAGTCAGTAACAGGATTATGAAATTTATACAATAAAAGTTAGATTTATTTACTTTTTAATGAATCTTTATTTTTTAATGATACAATCAACCATTTATAATTTATAAATTACATTTCCGAATTAAAATAAAATGCCACTTTTAATAACTTACACAGAGGACATAACATTCTTCAATTAACATAAAGCCACCTTTGTGGTTTAAATATTCCAAGCAATAGCCATCTACAATTTACCTACTCCTCAAAAATTAATAGTATTAATTCTTTAGTTACATTTTTTCTTCATAAAGATAAGTAGTTACCAATATTATTTTTCATATAAAATTATCTACTTTCATAAAGATTCAGCAAATAAAATACCTCTTAGGGTCAATTTTTAATATCTTGCACATACCTAGTTGGTATATAATTTTCTTTAAACTTACAGGAAGCATTGGATTTGTGAATCTTTAGCATACTATGGCAATTTAATAAAGCACTTCCATAAGTGTGAAGTTTATAATCATAAGCAGGTAATCTTGAGTTCGGTGCTTGCTTATACCATTTGTACATTGACAAATGAATTCAATGAATTGACATGTTTTGTATAGTTATGTAAATGTTCTATTTCATTTTATGGAGTAAATATGCTGAGTGGTTGAGTGGTAGCCAACCCATACAAACCATATAAATGAAAGCTGAAACAAAAATTAACAGTAATTAGCTACATTTCTTCATATAGGTACCTATGTAACAACAAATGTAACTGAATACACACAAATAGCTCAATGTATGATTAAAAATGTTATTTATTTTTGTCATCAAGATAAAAGGATCCTACTTTTATTAAATAATTATGTAGTATGGGGCATAACACAGCACCAAATCTTATAAATGGAAACATGTAGCTAGGTATGTAACCTTCTCATAATTATTCCTATAGAGAGAAATGATTTAATGAATTATTACAATAAATATCTTACCAACTTATGCGCCATACTGTCCTTCAGCAAGAAATTTTATCAATTTGTTTACTATATTTTTGGTCACTAGGGTTAGGATGATTTATTAGAAAATGCAGCGAGTTAGTCTTATTTATTGTCTTGTCTTTATCAAAATGTCTTGTCAAGTCTTTCTTCTCAAATATCAGCAAAGCATTTACAACACCTACAACAAAGCACCCTCTACATTAGTAATAAAATAAAGTTAACACAGAGAAACATAACCTCTTATGGTCTTACCTTTTATTACATATTTACGACCGTTGTTTTAACTCCCGGCTTTCTTGAAAATATCAGCCGGTTTTGTCAAACTCTTCCACTAATGTTATTGCCAAAGAAATATTAATTTGGCTTTTAAAACTAGCTATCACATTACCTCTCACTGAATTTTTTGTATCGTCACTCGATACGAAATTTCGTCTCGAAATACTTCGTGAGAACTGTCAAAACAGCAACTTATACTGCCAAAATGCACTTTTCGAGCGCCAACGATAGACGATTTCGTAAATCGAGGCCTCGAATTGACTCATACTGCCAATATTAGTTCCTGCTATTGGACGCTAGGAGCGCTACTAGTCAATGTATGGAGAGGAGACGATACGATTGATCGAGCTCGATGACGATGAAAACTCATACTAGGGGTACAGGTGCCGCGTCGATGCGGCCGCCCACCCGAAGCAAGCCGTTACTGTCCACATAGGGACACAAGCCCCTCAGACGACTATCATTTCGCAGACTCTTACCTTGTAGTAAAAGTGAAACGTCACTCGCAAATGTGTCAGCCTGAGCCTGTTGAAGTAGAAGGAGTTCAGCCCGCTCCATGATCGCGCAGCTATCGTCACAGGTAAGTCTTCTACACTTGTTTATGAACAGAATTACCATTGCAGTAGACCTTAACAAGCGAAGCCACGATGAGAACCTGTGAGGGTTAGGTATAGGTAAGTCTACAGATAATTGCTGAACAACTCCCACTAGCTCCAAGTGATCATCATCACTAACCGGCTGCAGCACATCTTGCGGCCAGGATGTTTCATTCAGATATAAAAAATCGGGCCCACTAAACCATTCATTTAAAAATAAATTATAATTAAAAACATCCCTAGTGGCTATATCTGCGACATTAAGGTTAGTGGGTACATACCGCCACTCCGAAACGTCCGTGAGCTCGTCTATTTCCCCTAACCGGTTTGCTTCAAACGTTTTATATGTGCGGGTCTTATTGCGCAACCAATGTAGCACTGTTGTCGAGTCGCACCAAAATACTCGCCTTACCACTTTTACTTTGTGTTCGCTCATAATTGTGTTCGCGAGCCTCGCAGCCAATAATGCACCCTGTAGTTCCAACCGGGGAACAGTGACAGACTTAACTGGTGCAACCCTACACTTACTTGTCACAAAGGAAACGCATATTTGGTTATTTTCTAACCATCTGTAGTATGCGACCGCGCACATCGCCTTCTGTGAAGCATCACAAAATATATGTAATTCTAGGTTGCTATAGCTCACCGTCGCAGCAGTCGTGTATTTATTGTCCGCGCCACCGCTAGTCGTAGCATATGCTACAGCAGTAGTGCTACGCGGCGCTACGGCTTCGGAACGTTGGTTGTCCATCTCGCTCACACTTATCGTGGCGCGCTTATACCATCTCGGCACTCGTATTGAATGTATGTTTTTAAGCAAATCTAACCACTCGGTCCATTTCAATAAAATAGGTTGCGGAATAAAATCATCCCAGCTGATATTTGCGCGCCACGTATCTTGCAACATTATTTTCCCTTGAATTGTGAAAGGGGAAAGAAAACCAAAAACATCAAAAATTGACATAATCACACGAAGCATTATCCTTTTAGTCGGCATTTGCTTACCGTTCAAAATGCATTCAGGGATGCGCTTAAACGATACGTCGAACGCTAACTCATCAGTACTCGGATACCAAATTAGGCCGAGTGTGCGTTCGCCGTCACACTGTTGTTCGACCTTGAACTTCACTGCGCTACTCCCCAAAGAATCTTTTGAGACTGCGTCGAGTACAGCTAAGCTGTTACTCGCCCAATTTCTAATGTCAAACCCTCCTTCACTATGAATATAAGAAATGTTTCTTACCATTTCAACGGCCGTCGTTTCATCAGGTAAGCTTTGAATGTAGTCATCCATGTAATGCGAGTTTAAAATCGCATCGACAGCTGCCGGCATTGACCCTTCAAACCGCGCAGCATTTTTATTTTTAATAAATTGCGCGATAAAAGGGGAGCATCGAGCACCAAAAATAAGCGAACTCATTACGTACGTTTTTATCGGTTCCGTAGACTTTTTCCTCCAGAGAAACCTTAAAGCGTGCTGGTCACTCAGCAACACTTTTATTCTAAGGAACATATCTTTTATGTCGCCGATAACTGCAATCTCGTTCTCACGAAATCGCAACATAATCCCGAACAGCGAGTTCAGCAGGTCCGGTCCTTTTAATAAATAATCATTAAGTGACAAACCTCTTGTTTTAGCTGCAGCATCGAACACCAGCCGGAGTTTATTTTTATTCGGGTTGTCAACGCCAAAGTGTGGTAGGTACCAAGTTTTCTGCGTGGGTTGAGTGTCAATTAATTCCCTAGCGTAATCATTATCAAATAAATGATTTACTCTCTCCACGTACCTGTCGGCGTATCCCTTATCCCTTCCTAATTTCCTTTCTACTCCCGTCAGTCTGCTCACAGCCCCCAAGTAGGAATCAGGCATGGTGCACTTCGGATTCTTCCAGGGAAGGCCGACGTGCCACCTGCCGTCAATCAGTTGAGCAGTTTGTTGCAAACAGTCGACGGCTCGTACATCTTCTTCATTAAGCCTAGGCTTACCTGCTACTCCCATTGACTCGAGCGCGAAGTACTGGCGAACCTCCTCGTGCAGGTCGCGCAGATCTTGCTCCTCCGCAGCGTCCTGCTCTGCTACGAGCAGAATGGCGTCACCACCCTGCTCAAGGCTGCCGGCCTTGACCGCCGCGCGCGTCCCTCCCGGCACGCTAACAAAACCATGAAGTGACCAGCCTAAAGGAGTAAGTGTGGCGGACGGCTCATTCTTTTGACCCAACAATATTTTTAAAGGCAATAACAAATGATAATTATCTTGGCCAATTAATATTTCTGGTTTACAGTCAATGTTACACAAAATATGTTTCGCAGAATCTAAATGTACATAAGAATTCAAATCTACAATAGAACATGATTGTATAGGTAACATTAAATTGTTAACACTTCGTGCTTTAATACAATGAACCTTATTATCTAAGCCAGAAAGTCTCAAATTCAGTACCGTTACATCGCACATGACCTCGTTGTCCGCCCAGGGGCCGCGGACGCACATCGTCTCGCGGCGCCCGCTCAAGCCAGCCCGCTCGGCCAGCTCGCTGCTGATCATCGTCACTGTCGACCCGTCATCAAGTAACGCACTTGTATCGATATAGCCGCCACTGTCAGTACACACGCGTATAGGTACAACTTTTAAGAGCACTTTGCCGGCACTCGCGGTAACGTGAGTCACAGTTTCACTCGCAGAAGGCACTATTTGTTGTTCGCGTGCTCCCGTTGCGCTGCCCGGCCGGCCGTCGCTGTCGTCCCTCGGATAGTGAAGCAAGTTATGATGCGCTTGCTTACATATATCGCACGGTGGCGCGGGGCAAGTTTCTCGACTGTGGTTCGATTCCAGACATTGAAAACAAATCCCATGTCGCTTCACGTGCGCCCATCTCGTTTTCCGTAGTGACTTCTTGAATCGGTTACAATCAATTAGTTTATGAACAAACTTACGGCAGAACAGGCACCTCTTGCTGCGGTCTTCCGATTGTAACAACACAGCCTGCGATCTTATGTTGCTGCCGTGTTGTCTACTATAATGACTATCGCGTGCTGATACATCATGCATATTTGGCATAGTGGATGATACTTTAATAGCTTCCATTCTTAAAAACTCAGATAAAAATTCTAATCTCGGCCTTTTGTGTTCTTTCAGCAAGGGAAAGCTATAGTCGGACCACTTAGAGAGTAACACTGGTGGCAATTTAGATAAAATAAGTGAAACCATGCTCATACCTTGTAAGTATTCTTCTCGTTCCACGGCACGCACGGCTTCGACAAAATTCTGCACCTTTATGGAAAATGGCACCAAATCCTTCTGGTACTCAGTAGACACGGGTTGTATCCTCTTAATGTCTTGTGTAAGGCGTTGTACAATACTGTCCGGGTTTCCATACTGTAGCTCCAACGTTTCCATTATTCGGTCCGGTGATGTGGCACTTATGAGCAGTGCTGAGACAGATTCTTTCGCCTTGCCATGTAGACATTTTCTTAGTCTCCATAAATTTTCCTTCGAAGTGAATTTGCATACCTCGGTAGACTCTTCAAAAGCCCGTTTAAACTGCAGCCATTCCATCGGGTCACCAGAGAAACTAGGGAGGTCCTTTGGTGTGCAAATACGGCTCAGCAAGTGGGCGTCGGGGTTAGCATGGCTGGAGGCCGCTGTCAGGTTCTGAAGTGCGGCGGCAAGCATTTGGATGGTTCCATCAGTGCCGGCGGCCTCGCGGCCCGTCGACGGGTGCAGATCGACGCCCTGAGTTTTACCATAATCGTGGGCGCTCTGCTGTTGATCCACCTCGTGCATGCTTCTCTCCATCCAAGTTTCAACATTTTGGCGTATGCAGTCGTTGTTAATTTGTGAACTGTATTCTTCCTCTTCATCCAATTTCGCTAGGTCTGCCTCCAATTGTGCATCTATCAACTGCACCTTCAGTTTTGCCTTTTCTTGTTCCGCCGCCAAAATCAACTGCTTTCTTCGCGCCTCGACAGAAACCGTTGACATTTTTGAATTTCTTGATGACGCAACAGAGGGTACTTTAGCGGGCGGTCGGGATTCCGTTTTCACGCTGGAAATCTTGATTCCCGATGACTCCTTTGGCAATTCTTCTTTATGCTCGCTGCCATGAGGTTTATTCTCCACTTCCCCTTGGTCGCGGTCGCGTCGCGTTGTACTCCGTGTGCCCACCATTTTGCTTGTCGGTGTACGGAACATGAGATTCGGCTCGAAGACCACTTTGTAAATGATGCAGGCGCTTCTTGATGGTGGGCAGTGACTTGGAGTATACAATAAGTACGCGACAACACCGTGAAAATTGTATATTTTACACACTGATACAATATATGGAATAAATGCAGTTACTTTGCGAACAGATGCGTAAACAGACAGACACTATTAGATGAACTAACACCGCGGTAACAATTTAGCGGCTTTTTATGCAATTACAACAATTAATAAACAATTTACCCTCTTTTATCATAATAAAAATATAAGACCATACAGTGACGCTAAATTAATAATAAAAATACCTTTAGTTTACAAAAATATCAATTTCAAATAACCTTCAACATATAAATAAAAAAATAAAAAATGCCGTCGCCAACAACTACCACCCGTATTTTTAATAAGAGAGCCATTATCACGCTCTGAATCCAAAACAAAATATTTAGGTACTTATTTTCTTCTGTAATTGCGTGAACTACGTATACTTATGTTCCACATAAATGTGGAATTACCTTTTTTATTAATACTTCCTTTTAGTTTGACTTACGGCTGGAGCGTCTGTAGGTTGCTACGGAGGTAAGTACATAGGTGTAATTTATCCAGAATCTTATCAAATGTCGGATTTTTTGAGGATAAATTCAATTCGTAGTACAACAGTTCACAAACACAATCTTTCACTACGGAGGCGCTTCGATATAAAACTGTCAATTTCACTTTCGGGTGTACGCCGCACGCGGTAGCCTTTGTAAATAAAATTAAATCCTTTGACAAGATGCGGCTGAGACATCAGAAACTGAAACAGCTGACACTCAACCTCTACAGGCACCAGATCAACAAAACGCTGCACTCGATAGTTTTAACATCGGTAAGGAAGCTTCAAATGTCCAAACTGCGCATGATGAACACATGGCTATCCCAAATACTAAGAATGTTGTTGAGCCTACGAATGTCGAAAATCTTCCTTGTGAGGTAAATGATCAAGCGTTACATGATCCGAATTTGGTATCAGTACGAGAGGAGTCATTGAGTTGTGCACTTATATGCTGTGTTTGTTCCGAGGAGACAACAGGTGGTCATTCGTGCAGAATGTGCAATAGGCCTATTCATACTATTTGTGCTGCTCCGGAAGAAAATATTGCAGAAGGTTTTGGAACCGTTGGTTGTCCTTTATGCGCAAAAAACGCCTTTTCGATAGAAAACCGCATCAGAGCCAAAGAGAATTTGATAGTACAAGCTCAGAAAATGCTTAAAACTTCTGAAAAAAAATTCCCTCCCGTATCGTTGGGTACCACTGTACGCATTCCTGTTCCAGAAGTCGATAGAGGTCGTGGTGATTCTCGCAATATACTGGCTGTAGTATTACACAAAACTGATGACGATCTATATCAACTAGGCACAAAGCAAGGCGTTGTCAAGACATTGTATTCAAGACAACAGTTCACTGTTTGCCATCAGAAATTACTGCAAGAAAAAGACGTCCCCAATCTGAAAACGACACTCCGTACAGTTGCGACTTTGCAATCTACGGGGACAGGACAGGGCTTTGTGAAATGTAGCTGCAAAAAAAAAACTGTGACTCTAAAAAGTGTTCCTGTGTCAAAAGTAAGGCTCTGTGCTCTTCAAAGTGCCATAATAGTTTGTCGTGTAAGAATAAATAAAACCTACTTTTACTTAAAATTGTGAATGCCTATTAGACCTACTTTTTGTTATAAAGAGAATTGTTTTGTTTGTGAAGTTCAATTACAAAATTACTTATATTATGTTAAAAGATACTTGTAATGTTATGTTACAAACAAGAAGAATTTTAAGTTTCCTGTTATTTTTTTGTGATTTTAAAGTTGATAATAAAGTTTATTTCAAGTAAATACAACATGTTTTATTTGTCCGCTATTTGATAAGTAAGTCTGTTAAGATTTATTGATATTAACCGGCTTACCTAACATTAGTTTAGTCTTAAGATTTATTTATTTTACACATTACCGGTGAACCAGCAGGTATTCTATACAATCCCTAGGAATTGTATACAATACCTAGGTAAAGTATGAAATGGACAATGATATTCATGATATTTCATACATTGCCTGGACGCCCCAGGGATTGTATACATTACCTAGGGATTGTATACAATACCTGAATTATACACATTGCCGGTAACATATACAATAAAACCAAACAATAATAATCTGTATAAAAGGAGATGTTCCCATCTAAAGACGCACGCACAGCCGTAACCGCTAATGGTAGAAACATGAAATTTGGAAAGTTGTTTTAATTCAAAATGCGGACACACACTAAGAAGGGATTTAAAAAAAATACCCTGAAGGGGTGAAATAGGGGTTGCAAGTTTGTAAAATTTTTATTAATTTAGCAACAATTTTGATAAAACTTGAGATTCATGCTTTTAAAAACATTTCATTGAACACGTATTTCATGGTTTATTGGAATTCACCCCCTTAGGGTGCAAAATAGGGGTTGAAAGTTTCTATTATTAGAGCTCCTAAATAAACTCATTTGCAAAAAAAATGGGCACCTAAGCAATGAACCATTTCAAATGTTAAGATTGCTTTGTTTGATAATGATAGGTAGTTTTATCCTCACAATTTGGTAAATTAATAAGAAAATAATCGTTTTCATCAGTATTTCATAAAATTTTGATACAATTTATGGGAAATAATGCTAAACCTCACTAGTAGTGTATGTTCGCTAGTAGTGCATATGCTCATGAAGTAAAAATAAAAAAGTTTTTTTGTTTGTTTTTCTTTAATAAAGTAAAAGCAGATAAATGTTTAGTATCGAGTGTGACCTCCTCTAGCTAAAATCACAGCTTGAATTCGTGTGGGCATGCTAGCGAGTATATCCCGGATACTTGCTTGCGGAATACGTTCCCACTCCGCAGTAATCACATTCTTCAGCTCTCTGATGGTCTGCGGAGCTGGTTGTACTGATCTCACACGCCGTTTTAGAACGTCCCAGACATGCTCTATGGGATTGAGGTCGGGACTTCAAGCTGGCCAATCCAAACGACGAATGCCGACCTCTTGCACATACGCTTTAACATCGCGAGATCGGTGGGCGCGAGCATTGTCGTCCATAAAAATCGAGTCTAGACCTAGAGCGGCCAATACGGGTTGTGCATGAGGAATCAGAACTTCCGTTATGTATCGATGCCCAGTCAGTGAGCCGTTTTCAATGAAGACTAACTCTGTACGATCCATTGAATTTATTCCTGCCCAAAACATAACAGAGCCCCCACCATAAGGTGTGATTTCTTCGAAACATGCCTCTGCAAAGCGTTTTCCTTGTCTTCTTAGCACTCGCCGACGTCGATCTTCACCCAACAGAGATATCCTGACTTCATCAGAGAACAAAACCCTATTCCAATCTTCTTGAGTCCATGATTCACAATTTCTAGCGAACCTAAGCCTGTGAACTCGGTGCTCACGGAGTAATTTGGGGCCGCGGCCGGGCGGTGACTGCGTATATTGGCAGCGAGAAGCCTCCTCCTGACCGTCCATAGACTAATTTGCACATTTCTTACTTCTTGGAGGTTGTTCTTAAGATCCACATACGAAGATTTGCGATTTCTCAATGCGCGACTCACAAGAAAACGATCATCCCGTGGTTGGGTACATGGTTTTCTTGCAGAACCAGGCCTTCTCTCGACGGAACCAGTCTCCTGATATCGCTGCCAGGTCCTTTGGACCGTCGAGCGACTAACATTTAGCCTCCTAGCCACGAAGCATTGGCTGCAACCCTCTTCAAGCAGCGCGATAATTTTGGTAGCTTTTACCACTTTATCTACCATTTTTGATACAGCCAAACAGCAATAAATAAAGCTTTGACAGTCAAGGATATGAAATTAATCGATGAAAATTGAATAAAAGTTATGAAAGTCGATGTTAACTTCTGGAACTTCGCGCCAAAAATGTAGGATAAAAAGGGGGTTTCTGTAAAAATGAGCATCAAATGAAAATTTGAATTTAGAACGTACTTTTTTAAATACCACGGCATTTTTAAAACCGGCCAGTAACATGTACAAACGATTGAAACCTTTTTTGTATTGTATCTTTTTAAAGATGAATGAAAATCAAAACCGCCCGTTTTTTTTGCAAATGAGTGTATAAATAACGTCTTCTATGTAATAGACTACAAATTTATTTTCCGGGATAATATAAAAATCCCACGGGAATACAATAATAGCGCGGGCGAAGCCGCGAGTGGAAAGCTAGTAATATACACGGTCCTTTATTATATAAAAAAATATTTTTAAAAAAGTCAAATGTCTATTCTTAAGTAAAAGTATCTTCATTTTGTTTCTCACATTTAGAAATAAAAATTTTGTTTGCAAAAAAAAAATCCTTATTTTGCTTTTCATTCCTACTTCTGCGTGCACATAGTTTCTCGGGTACAAATAACGAAGTACATCTTCTTTATTAATATAACATTACAATAAAAATATAACATTAACCATTGCAACATTTGAGCACTGCCAGCAAAATATCACAAAAAAATAGGATTATCATAGTAGACTAGGTGAAGGTACAAGGTACCTTAATAAATTAAATTTCGTTATTAGTCATTTTTATACAGCCGATGTTTATTTTCACATAATAACTGCAATTGATTCACAAATGTATGGAGATCGTATCGATTCATTCAATTAATCGATAAACGATCGGAAGGTCACTTCACTATGACCTTGTCGGTCAGAGCTGTCAAATGTGGCCTATTAAAGTGGCCCGACTATAATAATAAATTTGTATAATACTCATTTAAGTTCTATTTATTGTTTATATTTTCTTATGTGAAAAATGTTTTTAAAATTAAATTTAGGTTATGATTTTATGTAACAGACAGGTTTTGTCAAAGTGACAGACATTGACATTAGTGTAATGTTGCCAGTGTTGTATTATAATTTCCAATGCCATTAAAAAATGTGTTGCTAGTGTAATATGAAAAATTCCTCAAATTGTTTTAATGTGAACTTATGTGTATTAATAACAAGTACAAGTAGTAACTTGCACTTGAGGGGGGATGTTGAAATTGGAGCTTGTGTAAGAAGCTTTAGTGAGCAATGTAGTCTGTGGCATTGTTTTGTTGTTGGTTCCGGTTCCGCATCTATGTTACTGAAGAAGAGAGATACTGAAGGAGAGAGAGAGAGAAGAGAGATGTGTGAGATCAATTGTGTGTAGAAACTGTAAAAGATAATTAAAAGAAAAATGTTTAGATGCGTAGGTATGCACGTTTTTTTCGTAGGTATGGCAGTTCCATTGGTTTCCCTAATTAGAAGCCCAATTCACGTAATCATCATTCACCTAGATTGAAAGTTGTCCACATTGAAATTGTATTGTGAATTGATCAAAAAATGGTATTCTTCTAACTAAATAGTAGAATTAAATCACGTTAAGATTTCAATGTCATCTCGATATAATCTCATACTAGTCAATTTTTGAATGTATTTCGATTCTCAGTTGCCACAGATTATACCACAAGAATTTGCGTCGTAATTTTAGTTTTAGTGCTGTCAAATTGTGTTTTCTGTTAAAATTTTCGAACAAAAAACACGATTTGACAGTACTAAAACTAAATTTAGTTTAGTCTATTCCAATTAATGCCAACAGAATTGACGAGAGCCTTTTTAAACTCTCGCTCACATAGGCTGAAGGCATCTGCAGCAAGGCGACGATTGCGTTGGGTACGTTGTTGGTTGTCGTTTCCTGGCTCTACGTCTGGCAGTAGCCATGGCAGTTCGGTGTGCCACAAATGCCAACGAAGTCCGGAATCGCTCATTTTTAATGGTAGAAATGAGAATCCCAAATTCACAGCAAACCACAAAAACTGTACAAAAACTACTTTGTGATAACTTCAATACAATCTAATGTCAGTATGGTTACGATCAACTTTCAAACTCAATTTTGACATTTAAATAGTTTTCAGAATACCAATTTTCGGCCAGAATCCAAGTCATTTTTTAGCAGAATGCCGATTTTAGTGTAAATTAAGTCTCGGTTGCATTACGATCAAATTGCATTCTTTGACAGATCAACGTCAAACTTTTAGTGTACGAGAATGCCATTGTTGTCGCGACGGGCAGTCGCGAAATCTGACATAGGTAAATATATTAATAATACTGGCAACACTGATAGAACGATTAGCGCCAATTTATCTGTCAAAAGTAAACTTCACTTTACTCTATAATTTGTCAATCGAACTTTAACATAACCTAGCTTAATTAAATAAAGTGCCCCTCCTGCCGTCAGCTGTGTGCCTGTTGCCACTGCGAGAGGGATTCTACGTCAGCTAAGTATTCTAGGCTAATTTCTATTCTAATTTGGTGACTATAACGATTGCATATTGCCTTAGAGATGGCTTGTTCAGATATGTAACTAGCAACGTGCCGGGCCCGGGACTCTGGTATTGATTCTCGTTGTTTATGTGAGCTCACTAATTTCTATACCCAATGAGCGCTAAAGGGTTGCGCGGGGTCCGGTCGGGTGTTAGTTAGTACCGAGCCCCATGGCAGGCTTGCGTTGAGGGCGCAAGCCGGGTCGTTAATTACTTACCTCTATTAATACCCAATGAGCGCTAAAGGGTTGCGCGGGGTCCGGTGGGGTGTTGGTACCGGGCCCCATGGCAGGCTTGCGTTGAGGGCGCAAGCCGGGTCGTTACTTACATGCTAAACTTGACGTGTTGTGTCTGTCGGCTTCAGGCCGTGGGACAGAGTCTAGGAACAGAGATACGCTGTCATATAAGGGGACCTTGAGAACCCCACTGTTATCCATGTAATAACATCATTAGGTGGAACCTTGTCGAGGTCACAGAGTAAGGAGTATAATCATCAGTTCAATATCTTGCTATATGTGTAAGAAAGGATTATATAAGGTGTAGATATTTCCTAGAATGCTTAGTGACTCAAGGCTGATGAGTACTTTAACATTACAGGTGGGAGCGGAGAGAAGGCAACTCAGAGAGGGAGAGACTTGATACACTAATATTCAGAGAAGAGGATCAGGGACATGGGAACACTTGGTGAATGTTCCACCCTTCGTCCTGTCGTGGGTATCAGATGCGAAGCAGATTAAATAGTTCAAAGACTAAGGTCAAATTACAAAGAATATAATTCTTATTGAATTTCCATAGTTCTTATTTGTTCCTATTAATTGGTTACACATAACATATTATATTGTTTCTTTATACGACACACGGCATGGCGACATGGTGGAGGTGCTGGGATATATTTCCTAAGAATCCAAGTCCCTGATCCTGTATGAAAAGTAATAATAAATCTACTGTTTACATTGTTTGACAAAAACTTGAGTTGCATTTTCTCTGCTTTATGAATTAGGACGACATCTTCTCAATAGATGGCGTAAGCATGTACCTTCTTAATTAAAAGGAGTGAAGACGACAATTTATTTCTGATTCAAATAACTGTGTGAATAAATACATTGTTTGGTAATGAGTTTTATTCAACCTGTTGTGTTCTGTTTTCTATTTATGTGGCATTCGTTTAATAAAACCCTTTATTAAGTCGTCGCTTGAATTATTTCCAAGCCGCATAACCGGAGGTTCTTTTCTGAGTTATGAATTTGATAAAACTAATAAATAAATATATTTACAAACACAAAAAATTAATAGTGCGATATTTTTAACAATTAAACCTGTTTATTATATGATAAGAGTTTAAAATTTAATAAATGATAGTTGCTTTGACTCCGCAACTTCAACCGGCCGGAGATGACCGGAGAATCCTTGACATAGTGATGTTACTCGAGTAAACTACTTACACTTACAACTCGATTAAGAATTCATCACTAGATTTGAGTTTCGATTAGTATAGATAAAGATTCTAAATACCTTTATTTAATTAGTAATATTTGGTAATATAAAATAAAATACAAAATACCTCTTATTTACCTTATTTTTCATTAATCAACATGAAAATTAAAATGACTTGTTACAACTAATTAGGTTGCTAAGTAAAATTAAATAAACTTCAAATAATAAGTTATCAGTTTTATTGTTCAAAATGAACTTTATTTCAAGTGACGTATTGACATCTTGCGCTTGCCGAATCTGCTCTTCGCACCGTATTGACTCGCTAACTCGTTTAACAAGTTCACTCGAGTGGGGAACGACTTTAGTCGCATCGCTACCTTGACATGTCCCTTGACTATTAATTATGTATGGGGAAAGAAAACGCCATTTTGTTGTTTACACAAAAGTTTTTCCGTTATAAAGAGTTGTTTGAAGACCAATTCTCAAGTTTATTGTAGAAAACTGGATAACATACAAATAAATAAATAGTAATTACTTCACCGAGAACAATTGGTAAGTTTATTGAAACGATTTTAAGTACTGTTGGATGCAGTTAGATGGATATATTTTACAAATAATATCGTGGTTGTTTGATAAGTCGAAACATCATGAACCTAACTTGTTGTTTTATATGGGTGTATGTTTTCATGAAATACATAAATGAAAGAGTCTATAATAAACATTAATACTTAAATTCAAATTTAGTATCAGATTTGTAGGTAACTATCAAAGCGTAGCGAATATTAGTGATTAAATGTACCTACCTACCTACGTATTTTCAGAAAATTTGTGGTTTTCAGAACGTTATAAATATAAATTACCTTTCGAGGACTGGGAAAGTAGCCGCCTCGCAACTATCTCTTCTGATAATATCGGAAAAATAAGTATGTAAGTACAATAAAATATTTTACAAACAGACAAAACTTTATAACAAACTTTAACTCCTAATCTATCATATTAGGAATTTAACCATAATAGTAAGGGCTACTGCTGTACTAGAATGTCCTGGGTTCGATTCCCATATAGGATACATGTCGATTCACTACTGTTTCACTGTGGGTTGTTTCCAAGTTTGGTTAGAAAATTTAAACGACCTACCTAAGCTAAGCCTAAAAGCTAGGCTAGTTGTTAGGCTTAGGTAATTCTTGCATCTTTTAGTTTATAACAGTCATACATAGTATGCCTTACTACTTCTAATAATGCTAAGTTTGTTGATAACCATAACATGGCTATAGGTGGGATGTAAGGCAAGTAAGTTTAAAGTTATGTGCATTCTGCCTTGCTTATTCATGACCCACCATGAGGTCACTCTCTTCAATTATTTAATAAGAAATGCACTGGAACATGCATTATATCCTTGTTAACAAACCTGTTATTTTTCATTTGATAGACACAGTTGGTGTTATAATTTAGTATTAAAATTTCTCACTGCCTGATTACTACTTGACATGTTACTCACAATCATGGTGACATTACTATTTTAAATTATAATAACTTTCATCTGAGAAGGGTGTCAAGGTAATGAAAAACAATATTACTCAAAATTTAATTCTTATCTAGTTTGTACAGAAAACTAATATAAAACAGTAATAACAGAGTTTGCAATTACATAGGCTTCCGTACTTTATTAATGCTCAAAACATCCTAAAAACAACATAAGACAGGGAATAGAAATATATGCTTTGAAGATTTCAAAGGAGTTATAGAATATAGGGTCATGAATCGGTTGGGTTGACCGTACATTGAAATGGAAACAGAACATGACATGATATGAATAATAAATAAATAAACATTGTTAATACATGCCATGTACTATTTCAGAGGAAGGTGGACTAAATACAAAGAAATAAAAGAAAGTATTGTTTTACTTTGTTGTTTAATAAAGTTATGTTAAAGTTTGACTTACCTACCATAATTTTCAAACATACACCAAGCATAGTTCTTCTAGGCAACCTATGGGTATACAGAGGAAATTACAAATTAAATAAATAAAAGTGTGCTGCTCATGATAAACCTTAATTAATGTGAAATTAAATGAGAAAGAATTTAAGTCATGAGTTTTGACTTAAATTAATTAATGTATTCTAATATCAAGTGAATTGCTTTACATGAAGTAAAGAGCTAAGTTGACACATGGCTATGCATTCAATGCATAGAAATTATTTTGCAAAAATTAAGTTTTCTTATGATTTAAGATATTTTATACCTTTGTGTAGTATGGCGGTGGTCTACTGGAGACATATACAGCCTAGTTGTTTGTAAAATTTGAATTTTACATATGTTCCAATATGTACTAATGGAATGGCATATATCATATGAGGCATAGTGGTACAGTTAAAATATAGCAACTTGTGAGTTATATACATATTTTGTATATTCACGATTGGTCATAATGAGACCTACATATTTACTTCTGAATTTCTGACATTATATGAAACTGAAGCTTTTAACACATAGACACATAATTACTTTTCGAGTTTCTAGCACTTGTAAAAACTTGAAGCTGTCTTAAGTAAATAATTATATACGCAGTTAAACTGTGCCCTTGTACAAGTATCATCTTTTGTAACCTCTGTATCTGTATATGGGTGTACAAAATGTATAAATAAATAATAAATGAGACCAAGTTTGTTTGTTAAATAAGTGTTTACCTTACCACTTCCAGATTCGATCAACATGGAAGGAGTAATGTTGCAGAGGTTACAGCTCATCATATCAAAGTTAGAGGAGTTGACTACTAAAGCTCTCAGATTCATTGATCGACTTGACAATTTAAAGGAGGCAGAGGTTATAGTTAAAAAACTGGAGATTTCCATAAGTCGGTTCGACACAGAACTGAATAATTACTTACGTATGAGTGTGGATCCATCAACGGATGATGTTTCATCGTTTAGCGAAAGCCAATTAAGGGCTGAAGACGTACTAGCCGAGTTGACTATTAAGCTTCAAGCAGCTAAAACCGATAACTTACAAACGTTGAAGAATGTTACTCTATCCTGCAAGTTACCCAAGTTAAATCTTCCTGAATTCGGGGGTGACATCCTTGAGTGGTATCAGTTTTGGGATCAGTTCAATTCAAACATAGGAAGTAGGAATCTGTCTGATGTGGATAAACTTTTATACTTGAAATCTTCACTTAAAGGAGATGCAAAAAGGGCTATTGAAGGTTTGGAGACTACAAACAACAATTATCAGATAGCTATCAGCACATTACATGACAGATATGGTAGACAAAACCATATAATTGATGCTCACTATGCTGCTCTATACAAAGTCAGAAAGGGAAATAATACAACAGAAGCGAGAAGTGTATTGAACGAAATAGAGAAGCACCTAAGAGTACTTAGTTCTTTAGGAGAAGATATAAACCACAATCATCTGAGATTCCTCATCATGGAAAAGTTTCCAGAGGATATCATATATGAGATGAAAATGAAACTCAGTGTAGAGACCATCGAAGAAATGAGAAAACATTTAGAAATCATCATATCTGCTAGAGAGGATGCCAGTAGGATCACTCAAGAGAATACAACAGAAGAATATACTACTCAGACATTACATGTCAATGTATTCAATAAGAAGAATAAGTATAAAAGGGAAAATAAACCCAAAGGGTTCATGCAAAGTAACCAAAGGGATGTAACTAATAAAAGAGAATATAAAACTGGTAACGGAGAAATTAATGATAAGAAGTTCGGACAGTTCTATAAAGATAAGACTTCTCAAAATCATAAAGAAAGGCGCATGAAACAGCTTAAGAGAAGATTAGAAGAAGGAGAATTCAAGAGGGAAGTACCTGAAAGAAAGAAAGTTAAATTGCAATGCATTTTCTGTCAAGGAAGTCATTATAACGATAAATGTCTAAACGTAAAGACACTAAAGGATAGGAAGGACAAATTAAGAGGTCGCTGCTACAACTGTTTCTGTAAAGGACATAGCGTGAAAGAATGCAGAAAGAAAATACATTGTGTTTATTGCAAGTCAACGGGAAAACACAATAGGGCATTGTGTCCCCAATGTTTCTCCGATAAGGGAGTGTCTACGAGCACTAACACATTGCATGTAACTGGTGGCTCAACAGTACTACAAACTGCTGTAGTAAAGGCAAAGAATGAGAGCGATGAACGTTGGGATGTGAACTGTCGAGTGCTGTTGGACACTGGCAGCCAGCGAAGTTATGTTACCCAAGCCGTAGCAAGGCAACTTAACCTTCATGTAGAAGGGACGGACAATCTCTCAATATTTACTTTCGGGTCGAAAGTACCACGTGTAGTGGAAAGCAGAGTTGTCAAGTTACAACTACGGACTCGGACTAACAGTGTAATAACATTATTCGCCAATGTAGTATCACACATATCTGAAGGTGTTCCATATCCGGATTTGATACTTGACAAATTCAAAAATGATAGAGTCTTAGCTGATGATGGATCATTATCACCAAAAATAGACATTTTAATCGGCAACGACTACTACTTCACACTGATCTCAAGCGGGAAGATAAAATTGGCTGAAAACTTATTCTTGATAGAATCAAAACTTGGATGGATACTAGCAGGAAAGACTAACACGAAAACTGGTAATGACTTGTCAGCAATTACCTACTTTCAAGCAGCAGAAAGTAAATTGACAAAACCTGATCTTCCATTAGACAATGGGAACTTGAGATGTCTATGGGAATTGGAGTCTATAGGTATATGCGATCCACCAGGAGCGGCTAGAGATGAAGAAACTATCAAGCAGTTCAACAATACTATTGAAGTAATTGATAACAGATATACTGTGAGTTGGCCGTGGATAGAATATCCACCAAACCTACCATCTAATTTTGGTCTATCCTTTGGAAGATTAGTAAACTTACTCAAACGAATAGAATCAGAAACTTTATTTGCTTATAACGATACGTTGAACGAACAAATAGATAAAGGAATTATAGAAGTAATACCTGAAAGTAAAAGGATTGAAGAGTTAGATCATCCAATCCATTACCTACCGCATCATGGCGTCAACAGCCCTGGAAAGCCAATGAGAATTGTATACGATGCTTCTGCAAAGACCAAAGACAATAAAAGTCTAAATGAATGTTTACATTGCGGTCCACTGATGTTGGAAGACTTAACTGGAATGTTAATTAGATTTAGATCACGGCGAATTGGAATAACAGCTGATGTCGAGAAGGCATTCTTGCAAATAGCACTTCACGAAAGGGACAAAGATGTAACACGGTTCCTGTGGCTAAAGGATATTACTAAACCAGTCACTGAAGACAATCTTATGCACTTAAGATTTTGTAGAGTTCCGTTTGGAATTATATCTAGTCCGTTTCTGCTCAATGCTACTTTAAAACATCATCTGTTCAACTCAAATATGGAGATTTTGAAACAAATTGTGAACGACATATATGTAGACAACCTTGTGACTGGGACAGAGTCCATTAAAGAAGCAACTACGTTGTACAAGACTTCTAAGAAAGCTTTCGAAGATATTTCCATGAACTTAAGAGAATGGAGTTCGAACTCCAAACGATTCATGGAGAATATTCCAGAAACAGACCAATACAAAGAAACTTGTATAAAGGTTCTTGGACTTAATTGGTACTTAGAAGAGGACACGTTACACTTGAAATTGAAGACATTAAATGATGCGAATACCAAAAGAGAAACATTGAAGATTATCGCTTCAATCTACGATCCATGTGGCTATGCTGTACCTGAATTATTAGCAGCTAAAGTCTTTCTACAAAAACTGTGGATAGAAAAGTTTAAATGGGACACACCATTACCTACTGATTTAAAGGAGGAATGGTTAGAAATTTCCAAGAATCTGGAAAGCATTAGAGAGATTGTTGTACCACGTTATTACTTCCAGAATAATAACATTAAGGATATTCAACTACATTGCTTCACAGATGCTTCCAGCAAGGCTTATGCAGCTGTGGTCTACGTGACATGTAACAAAAGGACAAGCTTTGTAATAGGCAAGTCGCGCCTTGTACCCATTAAAGACCAAGAAAACCTATCAATTCCACGCTTAGAACTTTTGGGAGTATTAATTGGCAGTCGTCTACTCAAATATGTCATAAGGTATCTTGACCTCAACTTAACACAAATAACTCTATGGACAGATAGTCAAATAGTTATTGATTGGTATCACACCAAAAAGCTTTTGCCACCATTCGTTGCTAGGAGAATAGAAGAAATAAGACGAAACGTGTCATTAAACATGAGGTATGTTCCAACAGAGTTAAATCCAGCTGATATAGCTACAAGACCTACTACCCAAAAGGAGGAAAGATTGAAATGGCTGTCTGGACCAAATTTCTTGGCAGACGATTCCAAGACTTGGCCATCGAGTCGAAAGAGCCAACATTCCTTTTTGATTGGGGAGGGTCTCACGAGCGAGCAAGAGAGACCTTTGAGAAAACAAATTCCAGTAGAAATGGAGCAAGAGATAGAAAATTACAATTATACTAAAGATGATAACATAAATATACAAGAGGTTAAAAGAATACAAGAACAATACTTTCCAGAAGAAGTGAAAGGTAAAGAAACTAGCCTCAGTCGAAACCTTGGGTTATTTATAGACATTGACTGCATACTGCGATGCAAGGGCAGATTAAGAAATGCCAATTGGTCCTTTGATAAAAGATACCCAATACTAATTCCAAAAGACTGTGAATTTACGGAAAGTTTAATCCGAACAACACATGAGAAAAATTATCATGTAGGTGTTAACCACACTCTAAGCATCATACGTCAAACATACTGGATTCCCCATGGTAGAGGCCAGGTGCAGAAAGTTATAAGGAAATGTACAAACTGCATTAAACAGGGAGGTGGACCTTACAAATTACCGCCTACACCTGCACTACCACAGGAGAGAGTGAACTATAGTTCACCTTTCACATACACAGGTATTGATTACCTCGGACCAGTCTATGTGAAAAATGACAATAAAGAAGAAAAAAGATGGATATGTCTTTATACATGTTTGGCAGTACGTGCCATACTCCTAGAAATAGTCAAAGATTTATCGGCAGAAGAGTGCCTCCTCGCAATGAGGAGATTTATCGCTTCGAGAGGTGTACCACACACCATCGTTTCAGACAATGCGACACAATTCAAGCTAACTGCTGAAGTAATGTCTAATAACTATTGCATTATTAACAAGATCAAATGGAAGTTCATACCCCAGTTGGCCCCATGGCACGGGGGTTTCTATGAACGTTTAGTAGCATTAGTGAAACATTGTATGAAAAAAACTCTTACTAAACAGATATTGAACGATAGTCAACTTAGCACTGTCATGAAAGAAATCGAAGCTGTTCTGAACACGAGACCATTGACGAACGTCAGCTCTGATCTAGAAGATGTTCTGACACCTTCAAGCTTTTTAACTTTGGGTAAATGTCTGGTCACAGAACCAAGGGATCAAAACATACATACAGGTGGTACAACTACTAAACAAATTCTTATTGATGGATGGAAACGTGGGCAAAGAGTATTAAATGATTTCAAAACCATGTTTGTTAATCAGTACTTACCAAGTTTAAGAGAAAGATATCGACACTCACATAAAGAGCCAAGAATAGTGAAGCTAAAAGAACCTGAAGTAGGTGATGTAGTCCAGATTAAGAGTGACAATAAGAACCGAGAGAGCTGGAAGGTCGGTAAAATCACGTCTGTACTTAAAGGTGCCGACGGTCAGTGTAGAGTGGCGAGAGTTACTGTCAATGGTATCGAGTTTACTCGCTCCATAGGTCATCTTTACCCGTTAGAAATAGCTTCTGTACCTGAAATGAAAGGAGAAGTTAATACTAAAAGAGATAAAATTCGAACACTAATGGACTCACCTGTTGATGACCTTTCTTATGAAGCAAATCACCCACTACCTGTGGAAGACTCTGCAGAGGAAAATAACCCCGTGGTTATGGTAGAACCAGGAAATGCTTCTGAGATAATATCTGAGCATACCGAAGTTGTAAAACCTGTAGAAACCAACGATGGTCCTCTAGCAGAACCGCCGCAAGTTGAAATGACACGTGAGAACATCAGAAATAGAAATGAAGTTTCAAGTACTGAAAAAAGAGAAGTGAGAGACGCGTCCATAAGAGCTCGAGAGAAGATTAAAGAATGGACGCGTGATCTGATGGATCGATTGTAACTTGTCGCCCTCGGGAGTGTCGCGACGGGCAGTCGCGAAATCTGACATAGGTAAATATATTAATAATACTGGCAACACTGATAGAACGATTAGCGCCAATTTATCTGTCAAAAGTAAACTTCACTTTACTCTATAATTTGTCAATCGAACTTTAACATAACCTAGCTTAATTAAATAAAGTGCCCCTCCTGCCGTCAGCTGTGTGCCTGTTGCCACTGCGAGAGGGATTCTACGTCAGCTAAGTATTCTAGGCTAATTTCTATTCTAATTTGGTGACTATAACGATTGCATATTGCCTTAGAGATGGCTTGTTCAGATATGTAACTAGCAACGTGCCGGGCCCGGGACTCTGGTATTGATTCTCGTTGTTTATGTGAGCTCACTAATTTCTATACCCAATGAGCGCTAAAGGGTTGCGCGGGGTCCGGTCGGGTGTTAGTTAGTACCGAGCCCCATGGCAGGCTTGCGTTGAGGGCGCAAGCCGGGTCGTTAATTACTTACCTCTATTAATACCCAATGAGCGCTAAAGGGTTGCGCGGGGTCCGGTGGGGTGTTGGTACCGGGCCCCATGGCAGGCTTGCGTTGAGGGCGCAAGCCGGGTCGTTACTTACATGCTAAACTTGACGTGTTGTGTCTGTCGGCTTCAGGCCGTGGGACAGAGTCTAGGAACAGAGATACGCTGTCATATAAGGGGACCTTGAGAACCCCACTGTTATCCATGTAATAACATCATTAGGTGGAACCTTGTCGAGGTCACAGAGTAAGGAGTATAATCATCAGTTCAATATCTTGCTATATGTGTAAGAAAGGATTATATAAGGTGTAGATATTTCCTAGAATGCTTAGTGACTCAAGGCTGATGAGTACTTTAACATTACAGGTGGGAGCGGAGAGAAGGCAACTCAGAGAGGGAGAGACTTGATACACTAATATTCAGAGAAGAGGATCAGGGACATGGGAACACTTGGTGAATGTTCCACCCTTCGTCCTGTCGTGGGTATCAGATGCGAAGCAGATTAAATAGTTCAAAGACTAAGGTCAAATTACAAAGAATATAATTCTTATTGAATTTCCATAGTTCTTATTTGTTCCTATTAATTGGTTACACATAACATATTATATTGTTTCTTTATACGACACACGGCATGGCGACAATTGTTGAAGCAAATGATATCGAGACTAGATCGGAACTGTATTTTTACAAAATTTTAATTACGTGAATTGGGCTTCACAGCCACAGAACACAAATACCCTAAAGGGCTTGGAGCACAGATTAGAGACACAGACTAAAGGTCTATCCACACCTCAGAACAATCACTACAGCATAGAAGGAAGATAACAAGAATTAATTGTGTGCTATTTGCCTCTTTCTAACATACGGCACAAAACTGTGTAAATGTAAGAGATGAGTAATATTTGTCTTTTGGCATATCACAAGGTGGTCACTAGATGAATTGATTGAATTGTCATTTTGGTTAAAAATTAAAATTGGTTAAAAATATATAACACGGTTAAATTCTATAGTACCTTGTATCGAAGATAGACCATCCGAGTTTGAACTATTTGAATTGTTCGTATAATATTTGTTTGTGCGTCCCGTGGCTAGTAATATTTTGATGATATTTTATTAATATTTAAGTGATTAGAAAGCAAGAATTCTTTAGGTATTTACAAATAGTGTATGTTTGTGCACTCCGTAACACAATGTCTTGTGTAGTTTGGGGCTGCAAGTCTCATTCGACGCGAAAGGAAAATAATCAAAATTTATTGACCTTAAATTGGCATGTTTTCTCATATTATTACTTGAATGTGAGCTAATAAGTACACTTATATACATATGAAATATCGCTGAATCATTTTGTAGAAAAACAATACGTAATATTAACTTCACTTTTATGTTTTAGCGATTTTTAGAAAATTACTTTGAGGTTTTCTTGATAATGCGTAGTGTTGTAAAATGTCGATATTTTTATTTTACAGATTTCCTAAAGACAATGTATAAAAAACATATGGATAAAGTGTATTGTCAGACGAAATTGGAGTCCAAGAAAGCATAGTCAAATTTGCTCCAGATATTTTCCATCAGATTAATTTTGTATGTACTTAGCAAACTATGAAATGGAGACGTCATGACGTAAGTCAAGTTATTTAATGAAAGGAAATCTTTAAACTAAAATATTATTTATGAAAATAAAAACGTATTTAATTTCTTAACTATTTCTTTAAGGAATCCTTGACACGGATGCCAAGAACAACCAGTTCAGATGATTTTTTTGTAAGAATTAAAATATTAGATGAAGAAAAGAACAGAAAGAGTCAAAAAGGTAAAATATCAAAACGCCGCCTTCGGAAAATTTACATTCTAACTAAGCCCGACCGCACATCAAGCGTAATAAATCTATCGAAAAATGTCTTAACAATAAATTATGGTCAAATGTTAATGTTTTTAGTTTAATTTCCAAGCATATGTACAAATAGTAATTTTAGCATTCACGAATTTATCCAAGGTTCAAAATCCATGAGGGTTAAATTTTCGGGTAAGTAAATTAAATATGAGATTATCCTCAAGTACCTCTAAGCGATGCGATAAAAAATGAATTAAATCTAAGCGATGAAATAAAAGCAGTGTGTCTTCGATTTCCTTCCCATAGAATTTGTGAATCTCTGCAATAAAAAAATTCCTACATTTTAGATAACGGGAAATACCCGTCACTTAAATAGTCCAAGTTTTAGGGTTCCGTACCTCAAAAGAAACACTGAACCATTATAGGATCACTTTATTGTCCGTTTGTCTGTCAAGACTATCTTGGAAACGCGTGAAGGTATCGAGTTGAAATTAAAACCATATAATTACTCAGTTCTACACTAACAAGTTCTAGTCCCTTGAAGATGTGAAAAAATCATACCTCTAAGTTAACAAAAAAAGGTACGGCCGTTTATGTCGCCAAAAACGTATATTTCGACATTCTCACGGGCATCAAAATGTATAGGGTACTTTTCGTTGATCTAGCTAGAACTATGAAATTTGTGAAGTTATATAGTCTTACACTACAAGTCAGGGAAAATCTCAAACTCCACATTTGTAATTAAATCATAAAAAAATTAGTCTCTATTTAAAGTATAACCTACAATTTTATACGGGACCCTCGGTGGGCGAGTCCGACTCGCACTTCCCGCTTTTAGTCTCATGAACGGCCAGTCTGACCATACCAAAAAGACACAGCAGCTATTAGCTGGATAAGTTACATAGGAAAATCTACCCTTAATTATTATATTTCTCCTAATAAAGACATTTTAGTATAAGGGATCTATTAAATGCCTACATAATATAATTATCGACGTTGAAACTAGGTGAGTGATGAGCACGACATCACTGGGAGAAGAACTGACAAGCGAGAATTAGTGACGACCTACAAAATTTCGAAACATCTTGCATATACGTGTCTCTGTCTAACTTCTATTAGTAGCGCCTAATGTCATAGTGAGTCAAATATATTAAGTTCAGTAGCTATTTTTGCTAGGTTTCTATGCTTTAGTTATTCTTCTGAGATCCACACAATCCGGGCCTTGCCCGGGACGTGACCGGGCCGTGTCCGTGGCAAGACCGGATATCCGTGCCACGTCAGGGCCATCAACTTCAATCTGTACCTCTTATGCACCATTTACGGAAACCAATATGCATTATAACTTTGTTGAAAACTGCAGAGATGCATATTGTTTCTATTAATAACTCGTCACCAAAGTAAACAATTTTGGTGAAAGCGTATCGCCTTGTCGCACGCCCTTCTCAATCCGAACCGGCTCAGTTAGTGGTGGTAGGTTGACCTTTAATGTTGCCTTCTTATACATATTCTCAATCAGAGACGTATATCTTCAGAAGCCGGAACTGGGAAGACCGTGGTTTAAACGTACTAGGTTATCGCTTAAATAATTTGCGTTTTGCCGATGACGTCGTTTTACTGGCAAGTGACCCGAATGAACTTCAGTGCATGATCCAAGAACTTAGCGACGCCTCCATCCGATGTTTTTTTTTTGTTTTTACGGATGGCCCGGCAAATGACCTCCTCCCGCCTGATGTTAAGCGGTGAAAGAGGCCCAAATGAGTTGACAGATAGAGTAGGGACGACATCCACTCTCCTACCTGCCCGCCCCTTGCCGGCCCAAAAGATGCTTTTTCACGCCTCTTTTGAAGGAACCCATGTTGTAGGATGGGGGAAACACGTGCGCAGGTAGAGAATTCCAAGTGTGGGATGAACGACAGAAGAAGGAATCTTGGAATTTCTTGGTACGGTGTGAAAAGGAGGACACAGTGTACGGATGACTCCGAAGGCCCTTACGCGTGTTTCTGTTAAGGAATGGAGAGGGAGGGATAAGGTTAAAGAGCTCCTCAGAGCATTCCCCATGGAACATTCGGTAAAAGGCACTAAGAGAGGCGATGTCACGACGAAGTTGTAGAGGCTCGAGGGTGTTAGTTGCCTCTACATCGCCAATTATGCGAATAGCGCGACGCTGCAATCTGTCCAGAGCATCGAGGAGGTACTGAGCGGAGCCGTCCCAAAGGTGCGAGCAATATTCCACGCAAGACCTAACCTGAGTTTTATACAACAAGCATAGTTGGTCCGGCGCAAAATACCTACGCACCTTGTTCAGGACACCGAGTTTCCGTGAGGCAGTAGCTATGACGGATTCGATGTAGTCTCTGGGGTTCAGATCGCAGCGAATGTTCATTCCGAGCAAGGTGATGTTGCTCTGTGTGTGAAGGGTTGTGTCCTGAAGAGAAGGAAGGGGGAGGAAAGGTGACCTTTTCGCCGAGAACACGCGCACCTGTGTTTTCTTAGCATTGAACTCAACAAGATTGTTGGATTCGGAGACGAGGTCCAGCGTCCTGTTGAGCTCAATGATAAGATTCTGCCTTTCCCTACCAATATCACCACGAGCAGCCCCCGAGGTTCCGTGATATCCCCCATGCACTGTACTGTCGTCCGCATAGCAATGTATAGCTCCCAAAGAAAGCATATCATTGATATGCAGAAGGAACAATGTGGGGGATAGAACGGAACCTTGCGGAACACCAGCGTTCACTGCCACGAACCGCGAAGCGCAGCCGTCAACGACAACGCGAATTCTACGCTCGTGGAGGAAGCTGGCAATCCACGTACAGAACTGCGCGGGTAATCCGTATGCCGGAAGCTTGGAAAGAAGAGCCTTGTGCCAGACTCTATCAAAAGCTTTGGCGATGTCGAGACTAATAGCCACCGATTCGCCGCGCTTATCGATAGATTTGTTAAATTGTGTAATGAATCAACTTCTTTATTCGTGTATGACATTCCTTAAATATTTATTTACTTGTGACAACACCAATGACTGTCATTCGTTAAGCTCTGACGTGTGACGTAATGACGTTCCTCTTTCTTCTTCCTGGAACATTCCATCATGGCCGGACGATATATTAATTATCTAATATTAATAATAGTTTTAATCACCGCTTGTGGATATTTATTATGATTAATAAATGGTCTCACAAACTATATAATTGTTTTTTGCTGTTGGTTGTGCTCAACGCCGCTCGATCCGCTCACACTGCTTTGCCGCACTCAAACAAGATTCACCCCATTTGTGCAAAAGGAACGCTAGAAGGTCACCTGTTGACCGTTTAGGACGAAACCCATACTGTCGGTCATTAAGTAACGAGTGACCTTCCAGGTAACGGATCAGACCCCCTAGACAAGATGCCTTTCGATAATCGCAAACGCAATCGCTAGAAGGAAAATGTATGCGATTTGACATAAGCCCTCGTTTAGCTTTCGAGTGCAATTGTCAAATCTCATACATTATCCGTTTAGCGATTGCGTTTGCGATTATCGAAAGGCATCTTGTCTAGGGGGGCAGCTGTGTATTAAGGATCCTCTCCATGATTTTACACAAAATGGAAGTGACGGCTATAGGACGATAGTTAGCCGGATCAGAACGATCTCCCTTTTTGGGAACCGGCTGGACATTGGCCTCTTTCCAAGATTTCGGCACACAACCAGCAGAGAACGACAGACGGTATAGACGCGTAAGGACCGGAGTCAACTCCGCTGCACACTTCTTAAGAACAATCGCAGGAATGCCGTCTGGTCCACTTGCTTTTCGAGTATCGATCGACTGGAGCTCCGCCCGCACATCACGCTGTCTGATACGGATATCGGGCATGGTGCTGCCACAATGGGACAGTTTCGGAGGTTGTGTACCACAGTCATCGACACGGGAATGAGCCGCAAAGAGTTTTGCCAGGAGGTCGGCTTTCTCCTGCGGCTGATGAGCAAGTGAGCCATCGGCAAGTCTCAGCGGTGGCAGCGAGGGTTGGCAGAAGTTTGATTGCACAGCTTTTTGCATGTGGCTTGGAAATGAATTTCTTTAAAACAAAAGTTATGACAAACACAAATTCTAACGCTACCATCAAAGTTAACCATGCCACCATCGAAAGAGTAGATAAATACGTCTATTTGGGACAGTAGATGGTAATTGGTAAAAAGAACCAAACGAATGAAATCACTAGACGTGTGCGATTGGCCTGGGCAGCTTATTTCAACCTCGAGTTTGCATTTAAAATGAATCTTAAAGCCGAACAAAAGGCACGCATATTCGACCAATGTGTTGTGCCGGTTCTCACTTATGGTGCTGAAACCTGGGTTTTCATGAAAGATATACTCTATAAGTTGAGCGTGGCCCAGCGAGCACTCGAGAGAAAACTGGTTGGAGTCACGTTGAGGGACCGTAAAACCAACGAATGGCTGAGGCAACAGAGTAAGGTCACGGATGTCATCAAGCGCGTTGCCAAACTAAAGTGGGAATGGGCGGGTCATGTGGCACGCAAGACCGATTCATGGAGCAAGCGATTGCTCGAGTGGCGACCATGGGGTCAAAAGCGTCCCCCAGGAAGAACGCAGATGCGTTGGGATGATGACATCAAAAGGACAGCTGGCAAAAAGTGGCTTCAGGTCGCACAAGATCGCGATGAGTGGCGTAGTTTGAAGGAGGCCTACACCCGAAGGGTAGAAACAGGCTAATGAGAGAGATGAGAGAGAGAACTCGTCATTCATTTTATTTAATAAAACTCGGACGTGCACTGGTAATATCTGTGGATGGGCGCACGTCACGGTGTCGACCCGGGCACGGAAGCTCCGTCGCCGGCCCGGACACGGACGTGTGTGAACGAGTTCATATAAAAAGTACGCAATAGGGTAGTTGACTCATATCAAAATGTATTAAAATATTGTTTATTTCTAACAGTATTTGGCATCAGGTTCCACAATATACCGATTTTAATAAATAACAATGAATGATTACTGTAAAATTTTAATTTGAAAATGCTAGAAATAATCTTTTTTATCTCACGCCGTAAACGCTTTGATATCCTGTGGTCAGGGCCGTGACGTCACTCATATAGTAAACAAAGAAATGTCAAATTTGATTCAACAACAACGTCGATTTGCACTATTCTTTCCTAACACTGGCAAAAAATCGTCCAAATCTCCGTTATTATATGTGTAAATATCGTAAATTATTTGTATTAATAGCAAAATCAACCATTGATGTTGGATTTGTGAGAGCAGATAGTACAAATCTTCCGAAAATCGACAGATTGATGGGCAGGAGATTCTTTGTCTATCGCTCTAAACAATATAAGTACAGTTTCAATACTGTTATGATGAAGAACAGGTTACAAGTGTACTTGTCAAGATTGTCACGCGGCAAAAGAGAGTTGCAAACATGCAATTTTGGTGTTGTTGCACCATCACAGTGAGGAGCTATTTTGTACAGCAGTTGAATGCTATTGGATAGAATTCTAATTTAAAGATGTTTTTGTCATACAGTTGGAACATGCAACAACCTAAACCGTTTTTTGAAGCGTCACACTGCAATATTGTTTTCCTTGAAGGATCAAACGGAACAAGAGCAGGGGCATTTGTGATAGTTTCTTTTAACTTTTTTAAGGCCTCTTGATGCTTAGGTAACCAGCACCATTCTACATTAGATTTTAATAGTTCGCACAAAGGGTGCATCATTTCAGACATATTTTTAATGTATCTTCTAACATAATTAAAAGAACCAATTATTCTTTGCAATTCTAATTTATTTTTGGGTTCTTTAAGTTCTAATAAGGATTCTATTCTTGTTGGGTCAATCTGCATTCCATTCTCAGAAAAGATATGTCCCAAAAACTTTACTCTATTTTGGCAATATTGGAGTTTATCCTTATTAAATTTGGCTCCTACTTCAATAGGCTAGTTGACCCTTTATTAAAGTAGGGCTTAAAATGTTCATAATTGTTGTATTAGACCATAGCACATGAATAATTTTTCTCGATGGCTAAAAAGTGCAAAAAATCTATTTTAAATTAAGATTTTCAATTTTGGACCGAAAACACGGTCAGCCATGATAGTCTGTTCATTATCTGTGGCAATGACGTCAGTCTTATAGTAAACAAAGCACGGGGGCGAAATAACCTCACAAAAACAATGCTTTCTATTAAATATCACAAAATATAGTAAAACTGTATATGGAACGGGACAATAGAACAAGAATATAGAATTACCTCTTCAAAGACTCCAGGAAAGCTGTGGATTAGACGTACCCAGTGATATAGACATGCGAAATATTTGGTTAACACTCGCTTAAAGAAATCCTGTAACTATCTACTGAAACTCAAATGTATTTTTGCGAAAATCACATTAACGTAAGTACTATAACTAAATAACTCAATCTGTGTAGGTACATCAGTTTCAACTTAAACAAAATAGAAGTTTTTAGGTTGTACGTAAAATCATTAATTAAATTTTTATCTTTCAGTTAGAATAAAACTGACTGCATCCGATCAACCAAATTTTAACTTGACCAGAAAACTGAGAGAAAACTTGACCATTCACGCCTTTTTGATTTAATCTAAGTTATACACTGACACTAGATGATGTTTCAAAGAAAAGAATATGTACTTATGTCCAATTGAATAATGATGTAATTGAATATTAATTAAAAAGTATGTAATACAAACAAAAATATCCAAGTTTCATAATGAATATATTTATCTAAACAACTTTTACTTAAACTTTACTGAGTACCTAATTAAAATTTGTTGCTTTCAGTGGTTACTTAATGAGAACTATTGTGTACTAACCTGTTCTCCTCTTGACAACGAGATTGATAAGGCAGTAAAAGTTGTGCAACATAATACAAAGCAGTGCATGCTAGCCACAACATCAAAATGTGACCCGTCAACTAGAACAACATTATGTCAACAAAATAACTCAAGTATTCATATACCAAAGAACCATAGAAGTAAATAGGTCCAGTTTGGTAAAACTGAAAGATGTTATATCTTCACTGATTAAACCTGCTGGCCACCATGGCTGGTAAATTTCAGAACAGCTTATGCAAGAATATGCAAGTTATCCATTTTAAAGCCGTATACAAATATATTAAATGTGATTGCTGTGTTATCAGCCTGTGCTCTTCCTAATTTACAAGATTCTTCTTATTAAATAAATAATATAAAGAAATGTTTTTTCTTTACTTTATACATAACTAACATCTAAAGATGACATAATAAATTTTTGTGCTACATTAGTCATTATGTTCTTCACTAAAAAAAATGTTATATGTTTATTTGACAATTGTTACGCGCCACACCGCCTCAGTCAATCGCAAGCCAGCCGAAGCCAGCCAATCAGAGCCAAGCACGTGCAGCCATGTGCCAGCCAGCCCAAGCCAGCCAATCAGAGCCAAGCACGTGCAGCCATGTGCCAGCCAGCCTAAGCCAGCCAATCGGAGCCAAGCCAAGCTAGCGCCTTACTACCGGAGAAACTATAAAATGCCGCGCCATCTCATATTTAGATCACTTCTCTGTTTTACTGTTTCTAAGACGGAACTCTGCCCGATTGTAAATCGAAATTAAATCAGTGTGATTCTGCAACGTCTACTTTTTATTTTATCCCGTTACACAATAATGACTAGAAAAGGTTTAAGTTGAATCAAAATATTTTAATTTGAAATACATGTTTTATTTTTCCGTTACACCTTAAAAGATTTATAATATTTTATAGGTTTGTTGCTCATATTTATCATTGTTACTCAAATATATATGTTCCAAAAGTACAAATAGGTTGAATAGAGTTAGATCAAATTTATTAATTTGTATATATTGCCTTAAGGTCGCAGGTAATAAAAGTCAAAATAATAGTAAAGTGATTTATTATGAAGTAATACTTTCATATAATTTAGGAAAAATGTAGTATAGTTTCCAAAATGACACTACTTCACTTCACTTCTTTAGGCAATGGCAATCGGTCGCGATTACAACCATTACTGCCAAACTCAAGTTTAGGATAAAACACTGTTTTTAGAGTTTACTGTGTGTAATAAAGCCAAAAGTATTGATTAATTTGTTTTGGGTTATTTGATCAATAAGTTTTTTGACATACAGATTGTTAGAACAAATACCTATTATAGCTAATATTGTCACCTTTTGAGTGTTTTCAAAATTACATACTGCTAGCAACACAAAAGTATATAAGTTTTGCTTTAGCACAAAACATCTGCATCTATACTTGAGTTAAGCATACTGTTCACAGTTTTCCGTCTTTGATAATTAACATTTTCTTCAGTAAAAGAGCATGACAATTTTGTATCAATCTAATTTTATGGATACCGTTTGTTGAATAGACTATTACAGGGTATTAATCAGAAATGAGGTCACATTTTGCAAATTTCAACCCAAATCTTCATCTTTCAACTTTTATCCACATTTCATTATACTCGTAGGTGTCTGCAAGATTTCCCACCAAAAATCTTCCCAACAAAAGAACCATCATGTGTTATGCACTGGTTGACTTTATAGCACATGGAAGCTGTTATTGTTTATAACGAAGCTCGAACTAAAGAGCACTTCTGTATTGATGATTCGTGGTTTAGTTTTCTATGCACTTTATTCTTTCTTTATTGAAGAGGTCTTTTATTTTTTAAGAAATATGTTACAATCTGTGTCTGTGAATGTATATATATTTTTCCTCCCAGTAATTTTCTTCATGCTTGACAAATGAACAACTGCCAATCTTTCTCATTTTATGTTCATTTACAAATTCTTGCAGTACTACACTGGTATTTAACACATGATCCTGATGTTTTCTTTTCAACATTTCTCTTGAAGTAAATACTTTTAGTGTTTATTTGACTTTTGAGAGATAGAATTCTATCCAATAGCATTCAACTGCTGTACAAAATAGCTCCTCACTGTGATGGTGCAACAACACCAAAAATGCATGTTTGCAACTCTCTTCTGCCTCGTGACAATCTTGACAAGTACACTTGTAACCTGTTCTTCATTACAACAATATTGAAACTGTACTTATATTGTTTAGAGCGATTCACAAAGAATCGCCTGACCATCAATCTGTCGATTTTCGGAAGATTTGTACTATCTGCTCTCACAAATCCAACATCAATGGTTGATTTTGCTATTAATACAAATAATTTACGATATTTACACATATAATAACGGAGATTTGGACGATTTTTTGCCAGTTTTAGGAAAGAATAGTGCAAATCGACGAGTTGTTGAATCAAATTTGACATTTCTTTGTTTACTATATGAGTGACGTCACGGCCCTGACCACAGGATATCAAAGCGTTTACGGCGTGAGATAAAAAAAGATTATTTCTAGCATTTTCAAATTAAAATTTTACAGTAATCATTCATTGTTATTTATTAAAATCGGTATATTGTGGAACCTTATGCCAAATACTGTTAGAAATAAACAATATTTTAATAAATTTTGATATGAGTCAACTACCCTATTGCTTTTTCCACAACTTCAGCTACAGCTTTGTCATGCTCTTGTTTCGTTTTCCCAGTTACGGTCATGTCATCATGACATATGACAACATTATCTATGTTAGAGAAGTGTTTTTCTACCTCGTCCTGAAATAAATCTTGGGCATTTGACAAGCCATAGGGTAGTACTGTGAACCTATAGATACCAAAGGGGGTTGCGAAACAGCACTTCCATGATGACTTTTCAATTAGTTTTAAGTGATGGTAACCTTCAGCAAGGTCAAATACTGTGAACAACTTTTTATCTTTAAACTTTGATGCTATTTCTTCTATATTTAAACCAAGTTTAGGTTTCCTCACAATTTGATTATTTATGTCTGATGGGTCTAAGCACAGTCTTATTTTCCCATTAGATTTTTCTACAAGGACAATTCTATTAATACTTGCTTCGGGTTTTATAACATCAACTTTTACGATGGCTTTTCTTTGAACTAATCTGTCCAATTCTTTTTTAAATTCTTCACGGATGGCAAATGGGATTTTAGTGGGAGAGTGTCATGCATTTTCAAAATTTTCCTTCATTGGAATATTGTGCTCGCCTGGAAATTCACCAGCACCACTGAAAATTTGAAAATTTTTTGATATAAATTTCTTTTTCTCATCATTTTTATGTTGTATTTTAATATTGCTAATTCTTTTTATTAACTTTAAATTTATACAAGCTTTGCCTCCCAGTAAAATCTGACTTGCTCCATCAACAATAACGAAGTCTTCATAGATTTCGTTATTTTTAAAAATGCAGTGTAAGTTTACTATACCTATTGATTTAGCCTCAGAACCCTCAAACCCTTTCAGGACATACTGTGTGGGCCTAACCTTAAATTGTTTGTCAACTTTTTTAAAAATGTTTAATGGTATTACACTGATATCTGCACCGGTGTCTAAACGGACTTTCAGTTTTTTGTTCTCGATGTATAAACTTTCACTGAATGAACTTACCGCATGCTCGCCTATTCTTACTGAATTTAGAAAAAAAATCTTCTTCACATTGTAACTCACTGTCATCACTATGTTCTATATTTCTTATGTTACGCACTCTGCATGATACAGCAAAGTGGTTTTCCAGACCACACCTGGAGCATTTTTTGCCGAATGCTGGACACTCACGAGGACCGTGAACTGTCTGACATCTTCTACAATTATATTTCCTTTCAGGTTCCAATTTTCTGTGTGGATATTTAGTGTTTTTACTTTGATTTACAGGCTTACTTTTCTTCTTCTTTACTATGTTTATTTCTGTGTCCTTGGGTATTAGAGAGCTGGAAGTCCTCAGTGTTCAGCAGAGTTGCAGTATCAAAGTAAAGTCACTAGTAAATTGCAGAAAATATTTTAATAGGAAACTTTAGTATATTAACAATACATCGACAACGAAAAATTTCTTGGTAACTAAGTAAATAAACATTGTCATAATAACACTGTCAAGTCATTCTAAAATTCAAAGCAAGACAGTTGTATTAAACCTCAACACGCCCCCTCAACTGGTTGCTTTGAGCCCTAGACCCTCAATGCATTTATAATGCTTACAAGGCGGTAGAGCTTTCGTTAAAACATCAGCTAGCATTCTGTTGGCAGATATTGCAATTCGATTGTCTTATTTCTTAGCACATCCCTAATAAAGTGAAGTTTAATATCAATGTGTTTTGAACGCGCATGGTGTGCTGGATTTTGAGCTAAGTGAATCGCCCCTTGATTGTCAGCAAGAACCGTGGTCTTTGAAAGCACTTCAAAACCTATTAAAAGACTACTTAGGTAGAGAGCTTCTTTCATTGCTTCACACGTACTAATGTATTCAGCCTCAGTGGATGAGGTGGCGACAGTGCGCTGTTTTTGAGATGACCAAGAAATAACTGCTCCCCCTAATTTAAAAGCATAACCTGAATACGAACGTCTATCAATTAAACAGTTTCCCCAATCGGCGTCTGAATAACCCATTAAAGGTTGCCCTGTTTTTCTAAAAATTAGCTGATAATTCATCGTCTTCTTTAAGTATCGGAGCACTCGTTTTCCTGATATCCAATGTGTATATGTGGGAGAAGACGAGAACTGTGCAAGTTTTGAAACAGTGTTACTAATATCTGGTCTAGTAGCAACACTTAAATACATAAGCGAGCCTATCAGTTCACGATAGGGCCAGCGATCATTACAAGTATTGCTTTCTAAATTTTGTGCTTTGAAATTTAAACCGACTTCAAATGGAGTCGATGCAACTTTGCAATCTTCTAAACCAAACTTTTTTAATATTTCATTTATATACCTTTGTTGTGATAATTTTATCTCACCATCCCTTTGGAAGATTTCAATACCTAAACAAAATTTGGCTGGCCCAAAGTCTTTCAGTTCAAAATCTTCAGCCAAGTCCACCTTAAATTGGTTAATCCAATTTATATCTTGCGATGCGACAAGGATGTCATCGACATAAATGACAACGATAAGTATAGATCTATCCCGTCTATGTTTATAGTAGAGACATGGTTCATTCGCAGAAGAAATTAAATTCATCTGACGTAATTTCTCATCCAATCTCAGATACCACTGTCTTCCAGCCTGTTTTAAACCGTACAAAGAACGTTTTAGCAAACAGACATTTCCTCCTGCTTGGATATCTTGCATTATCTGTACCGCACGATCTCTAACTGAAGAATCCTTTTCCTTCTTAATCAACGCATCTAGCGTCTCTTCTAACATCTTTGGAATTTGCATGAATACTTCTTCATCTATTCGACCATTCAAATATGCCGTATTTATATCCAGTTGGTGAATTTTAAGATCATTCTCTACGGCTAGTGCCATCAAAAGCCTTATTGTCTTAAGCCTTGCAACTGGAGCGTATGTTTGAATATAGTCAAGACCATATCGTTGACTAAATCCACGAGCGACTAATCTGGCCTTCTTCTTGGTTGTCATATCAACATTCAATTTTGTGGTTAACACATATCGACATCCAACTATATTTCTATCACTAGGTTTCTTAACAATTATCTAAGTCTGGTTCTTAACTAAGCTTCTGACTTCCGACAAAATAGCTTCTCGCCATCCCTCGCTTTCATCACTTGACAAAGCCACGTTCCACGTTTCCACGTTAATTTTAGCCATCGCTGAGAAGAATTCTTCATCATCCTCACGAACATCTTCTTGTTCAGCTTCACCGTCCTTACGTTCAGCCTCTTGTACTGTATCATGTCGTCCGCTTTCTTCGTATCCGCTTGGCATAGGTGTCTCAATCATTTTGTAAACCTTTTTGGGTCGACCCCGCTCACCTTTCACAAGTTTTGGTCGTCCTGCAGCCCTCTTCAGACATGGTTGTTTGTTTTCTCTTTCTTCAATTTGTTCAATTACGTCCAGATCCTCTCTATAATTACTTTCTATTGGATCCCCTTCACCACTATTCCGATTTACAAAGAAGCGTTCTATTCTTGTCGTATCGCTTTCTGCGATTTGATCACCAGAACCAGTGACTAACATTTGTTGAGCTTCGTTGGAATAAGTAGAGTCTTGAACAATTTCTTGTATTTTACAATTCTGTTTCGATTTAGCCGGTGTATTCACTTTATTCAAAGAACTTTCATTTCGAATCAAATCTAGCTCCATCAAAAATTTGACGTCTCGTGCCTCGATAACTTTATGTTCTGCCGGTATCCAGATTCTGTATCCCTTCGTTGACCTTGGGTATCCCACAAAAATACCCTCTTTAGAGCGCGCAACAAACTTACCTTTCTGTGCATTTTTGTCTAATACAAACGCTTTGGATCCAAACGTTTGCATATGACTTATATCCACATTACTTCCAGTCCATTTTTCAAATGGAATACCACCATTCAAACTGCTGGTTGGACAACGATTACGCACGTAGCAAGCGGTAATTACAGCATCTGCCCAAAACCCTACAGTTAGACCGGAAGACAACAGCATACATCTTGCCATTTCAAGTAATGTCCTATTCATACGTTCGCTAACACCGTTCATCTGTGGAGTGTGTGGTATCGTCAACCTTCTTTGGATTCTCTCGGCTTTTAAAAATTCATTGAATTCGCGACTACAATACTCTCCACCATTGTCGCTTTGAAGAAATTTTATTTTCTTTCCTGTGAATTTTTCTGCATAATTTTTGTAAAGTTTAAAGGCGCTTAGTACTGCGCTTTTCTTTCCTAAAAGGTACACCGCGCACCAACGGGAACTATCATCAATAAAAGTTACGAAATATTTCGCACCACCTATCGATTCAGTTTTCATGGGACCCACAATATCAGAATGTACAATTCTTAATATTTCGTCACATGGTCCACTTGACTTCGAAAATGGCAATGAACTTAACTTACCCCTAGCACAAACATTACAGTTAAAAATATCTTTCAAATCTCTGTTTTCGACTCTATAGGCACAACGATTCAGCAATATAAGGAGATCTCTACCATTTAAGTGTCCCATTCGCTTATGCCACATAAGCAAATCAATTGAATTTTTAATCGCTAATGAAGCTTGTTCATTCAATTCCTTTACAAAGTATAGATTACCTTTACGAACAGCTGTCACCACGGTTTTACCCGTTTCATCATATACAGAGGCCCTATTTTTAGTAAACTGAATTTCATACCCGTTATCCGTAATTTTAGCTACTGACATAAGGTTGCTGCGCAAATCCGGAACGTATAAAGTATTTTGTAGTGTTATTCGCCTATCCTCTGATGCTGACAACTGAACATTGCCTTTGCCTCTCACCTCAGTCGACAGATTTGATGCTAGGTTGAGTTTATCCTGTAAAAAGCAAAATTTATCAGTAAATTTGTCCATACTATTACACATGTGCGATGTACAACCACTGTCAAGAATCCAATTGTCTTTTAATGATTCTAAAGAGTTTGTTAAGTTCGTACAATTAAAAAGAATATCAAAAGTACTGTCCTCCTCCTTTTCTGGTTCTACAACGCATTTTGTGTCTTCTGTGTTACGCTTCATTTTGCATTCGGAAGCCTTATGTCCAAAACGATGGCATTTATAACATTTAAAATTAAATTTACTGAATTTAGCTTTTTGTCTTTTCTCGGTTATCGAATTCTTCGGTCGTTGTTTTACATACAAAGCTCCTTCAATAGTTTCTGTGGTATTTGCAGATGTACTTGGTTCTCTCTCCATAATTTTAACTTTGAGTACATCGATGCTTGGTAGTTCATCTCTACTCTCCATGGCACATCTAAAGTTTTCAAAACTGTCCGGTAGACTATACAACAACAAAATGGTTAACATATCCTCTGGTACTTGAACACCCATATCATTTAACATATTCGATGTTTCAAGAAAGTTATTCACGTGTTGGCGGACTTTCTCACCTTCTTTCATGCGACCAAAAGTTAGTTTCTTGAGCAAACTCGCCTTCTTAACAGGACCCTTTGATGCATACACACTGTATAACTTCTCCCATATTTCGTGGGAAGTTGCACATCCTCGAATATGTTTTAGTTCTGCCGGACTCATCGCCATTACCAGGTCTGCTTTCGCCATTTCGTCATTTTCAACCCATGACACAGCAGTCTCTTCCGTGCTCGGCTTAGCTAATGAGCCATTTACGTACTTCCATACCTTATTCTTTACTAGTAACGCTTGAACTTGAATCTTCCATGTGTCGTAATTATTTTCATTCAAAAGTTCTATCTTGACGCTGCCCATAACCTATTAGAGAGCTGGAAGTCCTCAGTGTTCAGCAGAGTTGCAGTATCAAAGTAAAGTCACTAGTAAATTGCAGAAAATATTTTAATAGGAAACTTTAGTATATTAACAATACATCGACAACGAAAAATTTCTTGGTAACTAAGTAAATAAACATTGTCATAATAACACTGTCAAGTCATTCTAAAATTCAAAGCAAGACAGTTGTATAAAACCTCAACATTGGGCTCCTGAAATTGTAAACTTTGATTTTTGCTCTGCTCTGTAGTTCTGCAAAAATTTATTGTTTTATTTAAGGTAAGATCGTCGATTCTGAGTAGAGCTTCCCTGGTTGTAGGGTCTCTTATGCCCATGACTATTCTGTCCCGTAACGCCTTTTCTTCATGAGACTGATTAGCGTCCGCAACATCATAATTACACGTCTTCAACAGGTGACGACATTCAGTAAGAAAATGATCGAAGGATTCGCCTTCTTTCTGTGATCTTTTAGAGAAGATATAACGTTCGAAACATTCGTTTTTTCTAGGATTCACATATTTTTCGATTTCTGTCAGCGTAGCGTCGTAGGGGTCAACGTCTTGTTGAATTTCAAATGTTGACATGATACGTGCGGCATCGTGTCCGATTATATTACGCAAAATGCTCAATTTTACCCTTGACGAACCCTGGTCTTGACCAGTGGATACCAAATAATCTTGGAAAGAGGTTTTCCAAAACTTCCATTCCGACGCCGCATTCGGAGATTGCAGATTAAAATCTGGTGGTAACTTCACCGGGCCACCTACTGCCATTTTCACACTTAGTAGCGGTATTCCTTTTTGTTTTTAAGATGTCTTTTGTTACGACTGCGCCATGTTTTAAATAAAATGAATTGGAAAATGATAATATTCTTTTATTGTAGATTTACAACATAGATGATAACAGTGATAACATAGATTAGGTACAATTACAGAGTAGTTTTAATCATAGATAATTAAAGGTACAGATTAACTAGAACACCAACAACATTGAAGGGGCATATAAGTTAGATACTAAATGGACCTTCGGTGCTTGTCTGAGACCTGGAACCCCAATACTTTCAGAGTTATTTGATTTTAAACTGAAAACAAAAACTTTCAAGTGACAAACATAATCAGCTCTTAACACAATACTAATGCACTACAAGTAGAAGCTTGTGACCCTCCTCTAAGTCTCCGTCGAAATTTGTTATCTGATAAATACTTATTTAAAGCTTTCCAAAACAAAAAACATCCATTGATCCCAAAATTAAAAGCACTATCCACCATGATTCCTGGAAACAAATATTGGACCAATAAAGTGTCCCCAAGTCTGATAAAAAGCTTCCATAAATTAATGTCAAATAATTGTGAATACCACAAAATATCAGTCCCAATTTTAACAACAGTTTCATTTGAATCCCTTCTTTTCGATCCACATATTAATCTGAATTTAGGTATCGGAAAAAGCAACCTGGGGCCAAAAACTTATTTGCAGACAAAATTCAGAATAATTGGCAAGACTGGTGTCACTTTTACACGGATGCATCCAAGTCTCAATTGGGTGTAGGTGCTGCCATTTGGATCCCTAAATTACACATAGCCTTAAGCTTTAAATGCCCTCCTGTCTCCTCTATTTTCACTGGAGAATCAATAGCTATTTATGAAGCTATCAAATTTATTTATTCTCACAATTTTAAAAAATCTGTAATATTTACTGATTCACTCAGCTGTTTACAGGCACTATCTTCCAACCAGTTTTCCAAAAATAATAGGTTTCCATTAACCCTGCAGACTAGAGAATTATTGCTAAAATGCCATGAAAATGGTATCTCAGTAAACCTTGTTTGGATCCCCAGCCACTCAGGCATACCTGGAAACGAGACAGTGGACACATTTGCAAAGGATGCGGCTACGTTAGGATGCAATGACCATTATAAAATTTATCTATCTGATCTCTGCTCTTCAGCTAAAAGAGATCTTATGACAGATTGGGGCAACAGTTATGAAAAATCAAAAAGAATTAAGGGGAAATATTATAGTGACATTCAACCCAATATCCTAATCAAACCATGGTTCTCGATTTCATTCTGCTGACAAAAGAACAATATCAACAATAACAAGACTGAGGCTAGGACACACGTGTACACCACTCCATCTTTTTAAAATTCACGTTAGGAATACTCCAATCTGTGACTGTGGCACTGAAGAAGGTTCAACTGATCATATTTTATTTAACTGCCCTTGTAACCCTATATCTCTTTATGACATATTACCTCCCTCCATCCCCCGCCCTATAAATATTAAATCATTGCTTTTTGAAACAAATTATCCTATCCTAAAACTCCTCTGTAAATATATATCCACTAACAATATTAAACTTTAAGTGTAATTAGAATAATTAATGTGCTCTGTCAATGTCGCTATATTTGTGATGTCATATGTTTTGTCCATTTTCAGGTAACCCAAAGCAAAATTCTAAACCACACCTCTGGCCTCTATTAACAAAAAGTAAACTCAGATTAAAGTGTCTTATCCATAAACTCGAGTTTGGCAGTAATGGTTGTCGATAACGACCGATTGCCATTTAACCAAGAAGTGAAGTGAAGTGAAAAGAAATTTAAACACAAAATGACACGTGACAGACGTGAGCGTAGTATTCCTCGTACGCTTGCGTAGGGCTGTCGGCACTTAATACCAAAAAATAATTTATTTAGTTTGTATGACGTGAGCGTAGTATTCTTCGTACGCTTACGTAGGGCTGTCGGTACTTAATACCAAAAAATAATTTATTTCGTTTGAATGGGAAAAAAGAAGGTTTGTTAGCCTTAATATTTTTCCTACAGAATCTCTACTTCTGATGGATACCTACATCCTTAAATGTTATTGGGGTGTTCAGTTACTCGTACATCCTGTATTGTGCTTGGAGGTAGTGTGACCATCTCAAAAACGCCAAATCTGCCCGACACTGACTTAAAATATCCCAAAATCTTCCAAACGTGACACAAAATAATGCCAAAAACATTCTGTCTTAATATTGTCTCAATACAGACCTCTGAATAAGGAAAGTAATGGGTTGGATTTCAAAATATCTAGAAATTCTGTGATCCGTATCGCGTTCCATCAATATCATAGGCGTACTCTAGACGTTTCATATTTATCACGATATTTAAAACAAGATCCAGGATCGCGATATTTATTGATCGTGTAGCCTTGTCATCAATATTTATCGCGATCCCCGTTTTCAATTGATGATCGATGTTTTGCTTTTCTTTTAAGAAATGTTAACATTTTTAGTCGCGCTATTTTTCACAAAGAGAACCTAACCTCAAAATGGAACACATTACGTTAACATACGATGCTAGCCCTTCTAGCGTTAAAGTCTAATGAAACGCGATGATGCTAAAAATGTGGAAAATGCTGCAAATCTGCGCTTAAGTGGAACACGCCTACGTATATAAATCCGTATCTTAAACAATAGAAACGTATCTACACATCCACAGATTAGAGCGATACTGACAGTGTACTCTGTGATACTGACGCGATCCGTATTGAATGTGTATGAGATCGATCAATAAATACTGAAATGGAATTAAGGGTGCGTTTGAAAACGAGTAATATTTACTCGGGGTAGAGTGAATTTCACCCGATAGCGTTCGTGAACCACCCGAGTGAAACCGAGGTTAACCGACGAATTACTCCGCTCGTATTTCTGAACGCATTAGTGCAGAGTAATTTTCGCCTGACAGGAGTGAATTTCTCACGGCTCCCAGTCAGCGTTAAATTTTACCTGACATTAACAGTTGACTGTTCTGTGATCTGTGGCTACTGACTTCGTTTTTATGTTGAAGTTAAAGTTTACAAATGTTAAGTAAAGCATTGTGCAGTTGTAAAATAAAGCTAGTTTGCTTTGCAAAACACAAGAACTCTTCTTTTCGTTTTTAACTGACAGAACCCGTTTGAAAACTTGTGAAGTGCGAAAATGACTCGCTAGCGTTTGAAAACCAGTTAAACTTCTCTTTCTCGCAATATATCTATCCTTTTCTTTTTTACCGAGTGAAAACCTTTTACGAGGGTTTTCGAACGGCCCCTTAATAAATATCGTGATAAATATTGAATATCTATAAACGCCTAACCACTCGAACGTTCGCCACGCGAAGCGTGGTGGGTTTCAAAAGCAAAAAGTAGTATATCTCAAATATCAAAGGTGCCGCCATTGCGGAATGACTCACCCCGGCGCGTACGGAGTGTTCAAAAAATTGCGGAGAGTTACATATACTGTCTACAAGAGAACAAAAAATACGTATGGAAAGGTAATTTAATATAGAAGGAACTTATAACAGTTAATTAGATAAGGATTAATAATTAAAGGTCGCGGAAGACCCGATTTTTTTAAAAAAAAATTTCACAAAAACTATTTTATAAAACTTTAAATAACCATATATATTATTATAGCCCTATTCTTGAAGATTATTTTGATATATAATAGTTTTGGGTAATATTTTTAATGAAAAAAGAAAAAAATAATAAAATCGATTAATTACGTAATTATATACGCGAGATGCGCACGCGCGACCTCAAATTTAAAAAAAATGCAAAAAATAAATTATTGTGTCTAAAATTAAATAAAAAATACGTATGGAAAGCTAATTTAATAAGGAATGAACTTATAATAGTTAATTAGATAAGGATTCATAATTGAATGAATAATGACGAGAATAGTAACTAAAGTGCTTAAAATTTCAAAAATACTCACTTTTTGAAAAAAACGTTTAGTGTGGCAATATAACACTATAAACTATCATAAACCATACATAATATATTGATATAGAACACTCTACGAAAATACTAATACAGACTAAGTAAGTACGCAATAAATCTCATCGGTCATGGAGTAAGAAACGTATGGATACGGCCAAGTAAGTTAAACCGCAGACTATGACAAATTTATTTCAATCTAAGACTAAAAATAAATTGGACATGACCTGTCAACTTATGAAAGAGACTAATTGGCAAAGGAATAAAGCCATAGAGAAAATATTTTATTTTTCGCGATTTTTTTATCACACCGCGCGGTTTTACGCAAAGGGAACTGGGTACCATAGTACCCAGGACGATCGAGAAGCTTACGATTTTTGGGGACTATAGTCCCCAGGACGTTCCAGTGGCATATTGTGCCATTTCCATCTTTCTCTATTAGTCTGTGTCATTTCCGTTCCGTTTCGCAGACGCAGAGGTTATGTTTATGTTATGAATGTCAATGGAATTTATTTCAGAAAAATATGAAATGAAGACTGAAAAATTATCATACATTGAAAATTGTTAATGCTGATATTCCGTCTTAATTAATTGTAAGTATAACAAAATACAAAGCAACAATTTATATTATGTAATTTATATTGTTTTATATTGCTTCTTTAATATGTGCATGTTTGTTATCTAATAAAATGTTTGTAAAATCATTTTATAATAATTGTTGTCATACTTTAAGGTCTTTACATAACAAGTGATTTCAAAATATGCAAGTCGATAATATTTTGAATTTAGCTATTTACACAGTATGAGTGTGAGTAACCCGATAATTATTTAATAATTTTCAGAACTTCCAATTAATAATGCCGATCACTAGGTTGGAAGTGTTAGCTTTGTATAAAAATCTGTTGAAATATTCAAAATCATTGACATTTACGGATCCAGTTTATTTCCGCCAAAGAGTTATCAGTGAGTTTCAAAGAAACAAAACATTGGATAAGCCCGAAGATATAAGCTTTGCATATAAGGTGTGTATTACAAACACTAATTACCAGACATATAACAACACAAATACTGGCTAAGTGAATGTTTTATTAATTACTAGTGGGCCCGGCAGAGGCTGTCCTGCCTGATTACTGCGCCACCTACCGGGTCCAACTGTACTTTTAAACCTTCCTTGGACCTATTCAAACAGAGAATTTCGTAAGAATTGGTCGAGCCGTTTCAGAGTTTTTGCGAGACAAACACACAGCTTTTCATTTTTATATATAAGATTACTCAATTATCGTTCAATTATTGCGAATTATTGCTCAAAGTGGCCACTTTTAGCAATAATCCTATACATTTAATATATGCCTATATATGTATTGAGTAGTTGACTGATCTAGCCCATCAAATTAGCTAAACCTGGACATAAATCTACAACTCCTTGTTTTCATTATTTTATTGGATATTACTATTAAGCATCAAATATTAATGAGATATATGATGTAAAAAAATTGCAGTGGTAACCGTTTTTTATAAAAATCTTGAGGTTTAGTACATTACCTAATTTCTTTCATAAAGCAAATACCTTGTTAGTATAATTTTGAGGTGCATTCAAATGCTATCACCTAATAGCAAAATTAAACTGAAACCACGTTCGCGTGTACGTTTTTTTCATAGTATTTATCTGATCTCAATATCTAGCCGATAATGGTAACTTTGATGTTTGTATCTGGTTAAGCTAAATTGCGTCTTTTTAGATATTAAAAACAAAAATTAAACATTTATTTTTTACGTTTAAAAATAATAATGTATTTCTCAGTACCTAGCTAAAAATCGTAAGTGTGACATTTTTGTTTAATAATAGGTTTTTGTGTCCCACACTCCTGTTTTCATCAAAATTAAACACGTTAATGTCACGCTTATGAAATAGACAATTTAATTGGAAATACGCGCGAGAAAGTAGATAGATAGTAGGTTAGGTACATGGGGAGCGAGCGTAGCGCCCGCGCGACGGGCGAGATACGAGTCGAGTTTGCTTCAATTGCGTGCTTTGTACCTACCGTGTTGGGTTTTTATTACTAGGGCATCGGAACCGGTTTTTCCCGATTCCAAAAGAACCGGGAATTCCCGGTTCTGAGGGTCCCTGAAAGAACCGGTTCTGTAAATTGGGGAACCGGTTTTTTCGGTTCTTTCCTAAAATAAATTTAGATACGTCTCTTTATTAAATATCAAGTTATTATCATATCATAATATTGTTTTCACTTGCCTCTTCCACATAATGACATAAAACTGATTCCACAAGTGTGGATCCAGCTACCTCGATTATACCTTAGATCGAGAATGTATTAATTTTTGGCGTAGTGCCAAAAATTAATACATTCTAGATCTCGAGTATCAAAAGACATCCAAATTACCGTTATTTCACTGATAAATTAATTAATAACGTAATTATTTTAATGTTTTTGCTGAACACGCGCGCGCGTGTCGTGATAACGTCCGTTATACCTATTTATTTCTCTTTTGTCACATTACTTGGTTCTGTTTTTATTGTGGGTCTAGCAAATGACTCCATTCCACCTGATGGTTAGTGGAAGTGGGGTCCAAATGCGAAGATAGCTAGTGCAGCAGAGAGAATACACACTGCCACTAGCCACCCTCACCTTGCCGACCTGCAAGGTGCTTCTTCAAGCCTCTTTTAAAAGGACCCGGGATTATAAGAGAGAGGGATCACGTGTGCTGGCAGTGAATTCCATTTTTTGATTGTACGACAAAGAAATGAGTTACGAAATCTCTTTGTACGCATTGGAATGGTAGTCACAGTAAGACGGTGACAGCGCAGACCAGTACGTGTAGTCCTTAAAAGGAATGGAGAGGAAGGGATTAGAGAAAAAAGCTCTTCAGAACGTTTGCCGTGGTAAAGACGGTAGAACGCGTTTAGTGACGCAATGTCGCGATGTAATTGCAGAGGTTCGAGGTCACCTCTACATCGCCAATGATGCGTGTTGCGCGCCGCTGCAACCTATCCAAAGCATCGAGCAAGTACTTGGCGGAGCCATCCCAGACGTACGAACAATATTCTACACAGGACCGTACTTGCGTTTTGTATCAATTGGTCAGCCATGAAGAATCGCCGCACCTTGTTCAAGACTCCGAGTTTTCGTGAAGCTGTTTTTAATATGCCTTCGATGTAGTCCTTTGGATTTAGGTCGCAGCGCACGTCTATACCAAGCATGCTAATACTGCTCTGCAGCTCCAGTTTTGTGCCCTGAAGAGAAGGAATGGGAAGGAACGGTGACTTTTTTGTCGAAAACGCACACACCTGTGTTTTCTTGGCATTGAATTCAACCAGGTTCTCTGTGCCCCATTTAGATATGAAGTCCAAGACCCGGTTGAGTTCAGTGACAAGATGATCCCGACTCTCCCCGGTGTCTACCGGGGAGAGTCTGGCTCATCTTGGGTCACCCACCCGTCCACCCGTGCAGCCGTTGTGTGTCCAAAATATCCCGCATTCACTGTACTGTCATCTGCATAGCAATGAATATTCCCAAGAGGAATCATATCATTGATATGCGAAAGAAAGAGTGTCGGGGATTAAACGGAACCCTGGGGTACTCCGGCATTCACTGGCATAAGCTGCGAATTGCATCCATTCAAAAGGACACGAATTTTTCGCTCACGCAGGAAATCAGCCACCTAGGTACAGAGCTGAACAAGTAGACCGTAAGGCGGAAGCTTGGAGAGAAGACTTTTGTGCCAGACTCTGTCGAAGGCTTTGGCAATATCTAGGCTGATAGCCAGTTTTAGCGTCCAATATGATAATTGTGTGTGATTTGAGTTGTATTATCGCAACTACGAAAAGACTGTGATTTTAAGAACTGAGTCTTGCTAAATAATACTAAAAACTATTTTTGTAATTGTGAGTATAATTATAAAAATAATAAATAATGTGATTTCCAATTAAGTGTGTTTTATTAAGATCCATTCTCCTTTATTCATTTTGATTGTACAAAATCTATATAAACGATAGCACATCTTATCAACTAGAATTTATCAAAAAACCGAAAGAACCGAAAAAACCGGGTACCCGGTTCCGGCTTGAGTTTGGAACCGAAAGAACCGGTTCCTAAAATAGGGCCGGTTCTCGATGCCCTATTTATTACAGAAACGATTTAAAAATGAAATTTCCTAACTGTAGGATATATAAATGTGCGTTAAACTTGGATGTGATGTGGTGAATGTAGGTCTAAAAGGACAGAATAAGTTAATTGCAGCTAGTAGTAAAAGGCGTGGGGACGAATATTTTGTCAGTTTCTGATGAAAATATACAATTATTATAGCAAGTTGAGCTGTTTATACCAATGAATGATCCATAAAAACAAACCGATATTAAGTTCTGTTCAAACAGTAGTCACATTTGATTACCAAGACTATTAGATACCTACTCTGCGTACCTTTTGTGTATTAAGGGTTTAGCTTTATAATGAGGTGAAATTGTACCTATAAGTATAACTTATTATTGTATGATAAGTAGTTATAATTTTTTGTATGATTAACTCATACTCACGCAACCTTTAGAGTTATGTCTGCTTACCTATTTGGTTCTTCTGTGTAAGTGACTGTGGGAGAGCCATGCTTCGGCACGAATGGGCCGGCTCGACCGACGTGTTAGGTTATTCCCAAGGAGAGACGATAACTTAGCATTCCATGCGTAACATGCATTCACCTCGCGGGTTCTCGGTCTATCGCATTACAGAGAAGAGAGCCAAGAGCGGTGCCTGGGGCTTATGACCCAGGTGCAGGTTTAAGTAGCTACTTTATAATGCATTAACATTCACCTTCACCACCCCGGCTCCTCTCTCTGCCTAACCATATTTGATATGATTCCGTAAGTGAAGAAACTTAAACGTAAACAAATGGTCACAGCACTCACAGCAGTTCACTGGTTTTTAAAACTGAATGCCCTAACCGTCAAACGTTCGAATCACGAAATCCCAGATTAGACAGAATATATCTCAAGCAGCAGACTAAGTTTCCGACTGCCAGCGCCACCCGCGGCGCCGGTGAGAACTAAAAGACGGCCTTCCTGATTTCGGAATGACCCCATTCCGACCTGTCTCGGCCATTCGAACGTTAGACGTGTCCACACGATATCTTTTCATCACACTATCATTCTAATCTAATTAAAATGTGACAATAAAGTAAAAGGTGAAAAATCTCAGAGGCTATTTAATTTTCTCCCACAAAATAATTCCCCAATCCAGACTCAAAGAAAAATTAAATATTAATAATCTAAATACGCATGATTAACTCTCCTATCCTAATCTACACTATCCACCCTATTTAAATATAAGAATCAGTAATATCAACTCAACTTTATGTAAACTAAGCGTAGTTATAGTGATAGTAATTTAAATTGATATCTTAAACTGAATAATTCGCCGCCTCCATGGTCTAGTGGTTGAGACCACCGGGTGTTGATCGGGAGGTCTGGGGTTCGATTCCTCATAGGGGCAGAATTTTTTGTGCTCAGTTTGGTTGGTGGTAGGGCTTCTTATCGTCTCTCCTTGGGAATAACCTAACAGACGTAATACCACGGCCCCACAGAAGACCGGCGTGAAGCAAGCGTTGTGTTTCGTCGAGTGAGTGAGGGTACCGGAGGCCCAACCCCCTACTCCGATGATGACTCCCCCTACTATGATGGCGCAGTTCAATGGAGGGTACCAACTGCTCTAGCGTTGAAGAATCCCATTCTGCCCCCCTAGCACGTCCATCAAAACACGATATGATAAAGTGGTTTATCGCGGTGAACTGTCAAAATACAATAGGGTTTCGTCGTATTTTGACAGTTCACCGCGATAAATCGCTTTATCATATCGTGTTTTGGTGGACGTGCTATGGGGGCTGGACGTCCACTTTCAGGACGCAATATATCTAGGGCGTGGACGCCTAGGCCGCCCCTCGTATTCGTAAACCGCGCTCAACCATACCTGGGGCAAGAGCAAAACCACGTTATCCCCTGCCACACTGTCTGTGGACTTCTGCAACATCAGGGCCCCGTTTCACGAAGCAACCAGTTAACAAGTAACAAGTGAACGGATAACAAGCATTGTAATGACAAGTTTACAAGTACAAGTGTTTCACGAACGTTACTTTTTACACCATAATTATTTTACAACCGTAAAATATCGGTTACAAGTAAGTAAGCACATCATTGAAATTAAAAAAAGGTAAAGATATGAAGAGGTTTTTGTGCAGAAATAAACAATAGCAAGGATTAAACTACTCTTCTAGCGAAGAGAATAATAGGTCTCTATAAATAATGGATAAAATGCAAAAGTAAAATTCAGTTTTTGAAAGAAATTCTTTCTAGAAAAAAAGTTTTATTTGGTCAGTTTTTGGACACTGTGACCAAATCCGAAAAAACCGAGTCCTGGATATCACCAACACAGTGATACTGTGCACCAGACAGACTCCATCCAATGTAAGTTAATGCATTGCAGTTTTTCTGGTAACGCCTGACTTCTTGCAGTTTAATGTTTTAAGAATGTTCCCAATAGAGTGAGAAGGTCTTCCATTTTCACTAAAGGCGAAATCGTTTGTTGAACTCGTACTCCGTACGGAATTGCGTGTAATTCTCTCCCGGAATACTCTTGGCAATGGGTGTCGACCATTATTGTTTTCCGCGATCTCTTCTTCGGAATCTGAAGAAGATTCCCACATAATTTCTCTCCTCGACATGTTACTCAGTAGATAGGTGAGGGTAAGTATCAAAGATTATCTAAGCAATATTAATTTTATTACACTATTTACTTCGTTGTTTAACTATTTAGGCTAAAAAGTTACAAGTCTACCGAGAGGTTGAGGTGAGTAGAATTGTTTAACAAGTGAACAAGATTGTCAACTTGTTTTTGCATATCTTTGTGAAACACTATTAAAATTAACCGGTAATTGTTAAAATAGTCTATGGTTTGTCTGTGGATTGTAATACAAGAACTTGTCATAACAATGATACAACTTGTTGCATAGTAGTTTCTTGAAACACCTTTTTCCTGGTTTTTAACTAGTGTTGCCAGTTTTTACCTGTAAAATTGTAACTTGTTGCTTCGTGAAACGGGGCCCAGGGGGCTTCACGCCTACCTGAATACTGTCCACCACCACCTCGAGACAGCGAAGCCGGCCTTGCTCTTTTTGACTGAGATGCAGATATCGTCCCCGGTAGACACTTCTTATCTCTCCTACTCGGTACAGACTAGAACACGTCTTCGCACCTAAGGCCGGTGTGTGCGTGTACGTCAGAGACGATATTTGTTTTCGGCACCTCAGTCATCTTGAAAGTAGGGACCTCTCCACCTTATGGATCCGTGTAGACAGCGACGACCATCCCCGCGTCTATTCGTGCCTCTTTAGGTCCCATAGCGGTGATACCGAAACTGGCTGACTCATCAAGCACGTCCAAATGGCTGCAGACTCTGTGCAGCAGCAGAGATCTCGATACTTGGCGATTTTAACGCTCACCACACCGAATGGCTCGGTTCAAGCAAGACCGATCATGCGGGGAGATCTGTTCATGCCTTCGCTCTTGCACATGGCTTGACACAACTGGTCACTACGCCCACGCGAATTCCCAATGTGGAGCGCCAAGAACCTTCACTATTGGATCTTCTGCTGACTTTTCATTCTGATGGCTACCTCATATCTGCGGCGCCCCTCTTGTCTCCTTGGACCATTGCCTTATTAGAAATACGGTGCCATTCACGTGCGTGCAACAACCTCGAGTTGCACGTAGTCGCCGTGTGTGGCACTACAAGACAGCAGACTGGGATGGGATGTGGTTCTTTTTTGCGTCCTACCCTTGGAGGCAGGTTTGCTTTTTGCCGGATGATCTCAACATCGCCGCTGAGTCTGTTGCTAATGTGGTGTTGCAGGGTATGAACATTTTCATTCTATCCTCAGTAGTCCCCATTGGTGGCAGGTTCCAACCTTGGTTTGGTCAATCCTCCAAAAAGGCTTCTCGCTGGAAACAGGAAACCTACCAAACCTACGCAAATGCGGTGACGTCTCGACGTGCCTCCAGATCCTTCAAAAGAGACATTGCAAGAGCGAAGTTGGAGCACATCAGTAGAATTGGCGAGAAACTAGAGCGTCTTCCTTCGGGGTCTCGTGCGTTCTGGTCTCTTGCCAAAGCTATTCAGGGAAATTTCTGCACGCCATCCTTTCCACCACTGCACAAGGATAACATATCGTTAGTCTATGATGCAAAAGAGAAAGCAGATCTTTTTGGGAAACTCTTTGCATCCAACTCGACTTTGGATGACGGGGGAGAGGAACCGCCGACCATACCGCGGTGCAAGAGCTTTATGCCAGATATTCGGTTTCACCAAAGCTCAGTGCGTCGAGCACTATTCGCCCTAGATATCCATAAGTTAAGTGGGCTCGATGGTATCCCTCCTATCGTGCTGAAGACGTGCGCTCCAGAGTTGGCACCGGTTTAAGCGCGTTTATTTCGGCTCTCTTACTCATCTGGCGAAGTCCCAACCTCATGGAAGACAACTTTGGTGCATCCGATCCCTAAGAAAGGTGACCGCTCGAATCCGTCCAACTACAGGCCGATCGCTATAACCTCTTTGTTTTCAAAGATAATGGAATCGATTATCAACCGCCAGCTCCTCAGTACCTAGAGGATCGCCAGCTGCTTAGTGACCAACAATACAGTTTTCGTAGGGGTCGCTCTGCTGGTGATCTTCTAGTTTACTTGACACATCATTGGGCAGTGGTTATTGAAGCGAAGGGGGAGGCACTGGCAGTAAGTTTGGACATCGCGAAGGCCTTCGATCGGGTCTGGCACAAAGCTCTTCTTTTTAAACTTCCTTCGTATGGGCTTCCCGAGAAACTATGTGGATGGGTCACTAGCTTTTTATTAGACAGAAGCATAAAGGTCTTAAATTTATGGTGAATGCCCAAGACTCACTGTCTATAAATGCTGGTGTACCCCAAGGATGTGCGCTATCACCTATACTATTCCTTCACCATATTAATGATATGCTGCAAATCAGCGGCATTCATTCTGCGGCATATGCAGATGACAGTACGAAAGACACCTTCTATAACGGCCGTGCGAACATTTCTCGGGAAAACGTCATAGTGCTGGAATAAACTTGTGTCTGAAATTGATACATCATTTGAAAAAGTCATCAATATTTAGAACCTTGATGTCAACATATCGAGCGAGGTCCAGTTCCGTGACCACTTAGAGGGTAAGGCTAAACTAGCCTCTAAGAAGCTTGGTGTGCTTAATAGATCGAGACGGTATTTCAGTCCGGCGCACCGCCTACAGCTTTACAAGGCGCAGGTTCGGCCTCATATAGAATACTGTTCTCATCTTTGGGCAGGGGCGCCCCAATACCAGTTTCTCCCACTGGACCGCATTCAACGGAGAGCGACTCGAATCGTCGACTGCCAGGAAATTTCTAATCGGCTTGATGCCTTGGCGCTGCGTAGAGATGTCGCCTCACTATGCATCTTCTATCGCATATATTACGGGCAATGCTCCAAGGAATTGTTCGGACTCATACCTGAACCTGCCGCCTCTTTCCGCCATCGTCTCACGCGACAAAAAATCCTTGCCCATCACTTAGATGGTTGGCAGTTCACAACTGTGCGTTTTTCTCGCAGTTTCCTGCCTCGCACAGTCAAAATTTGGAATGAATTATCACCTGCGGTATTTCCGGACCAGTGTGCCTAGTGCGAGTTTTATCGACATAGTACATTTTTTTTTCAGCAACAGCTTGTTAAAGCTATGCGAAAAATTAATTTTGAATATTTAATTTAGATAAAAATGGCATATTCTTCTAATTTGGAGCAGCTGGCTTTAAATTTTAGATTAAAGTATACAGAAACATTATTCAGGATTACAAAACAAAAGAAAATGTTTAGAAAAGTCAAGATTTGTAGCAACAAGAGTGAAAAAACCGTCACAGGGTGTAAATTATATCGATTTTTTTAAATGTTAGATTTTTTTAAATAGGTGACTTAGATTTTTTTAAATATTTTTCTGATAACATATATGAGTTAGTCTACCGCCTGCTTTCGGCTTGACGTCGGCTTCTGGGACACCCTATATAGCTACACATTCCATTTGCTAATTTGTATTAAGTATAAGTTGTTGACTATAAATTAGTTGGTAATATTCTGATTTTATTTTTCATTTATACGTATAATAGATTATCTTGGTGTGGGAGAGCCTGGAGATCTGTAGAGCAGGTTTATCCTTTTTCAGACTCCAGACTCTCACATTAAGGTATGATATTGTTATCATCTAATTATAGTTGTCTCTTTGTCGATGTATACCCTACCTTTATGTGTGAGTGAGATTATTATTATTATCCTTTATTTTAAACAGTTCTTAAATATAATTTTCTTTATAACATAAATATAAAAAATATAAATATTATAAAAAAACCTACACTTAGCGGGTCCATCGGCAGCGAGACAGTGCCCAAACTACTGGTGGTTAGGGCTGCAGGGTGAGGAACCTCCTGACAATTCGTGCTGTGCCAAGGATTACCGCCTTCTGTATCAGGCCCTTAATCCATTCGCCTAGCGAGAGTCTCTCAAGATGTTGGTCAAGACTCTTCGCTATTAGACCATTCACAGACACCACTATCGGGATAATGACAGTCGAATCCACATCCCACATGGCGGTAACCTCATGAGCCAAGTCAAGGTACTTGCTGAGCTTGTCCTTCTCAGCTTTCACGAGGTTCTCGTCATGGGGGATGGTGACATCGACTATCATTACCCGGCGTTGGGACCGGTCTATTAGCACGATATCAGGCTTATTGGCTGCAATAAACCTGTCCTTGATGATAGAGCGGTCCCAGTAGAGCAAGGCACGACCATTCTCAAGAACTAGCGCTGGTGTGTATTTATAATACGGCACCTCAGTCTCAACAAGGGCGTATCGGAGAGCAAGTTGCTGGTGAATGATCCTGGCTACTTGGTTATGCCTGTGCAAATACTCACTGTTAGCAAGATGCGAACAACCAGAGACTACATGTCGGAGGGACTCCCCAGGGCGGTGGCATGCCCGACAGATGTCGACGGTTCCGTCCTTCATTATGTATTTTCTGTAGTTGTTCGTCTTGATAACCTCGTCTGCAATTGCACAGGCAAACCCCTCGGTTTCTCCAAAGAGGTCCCCAAAGCGTAGCCAGTTCACTGCCAGCTGGTCCACATCAGGCCCAGTAAGGGAACGATAGAACCGGCCGTGCAGCTCCTTGCTCTTCCATACGTCCTTCAGTGCTTAGCACCGATGGTTTGCGCCAGTTCTCCTTCGCCATGGAGAGAGGTGTGAGGCCTTTATCAACTGCTACTACCTCTCGATGCACACCATTATTATTATTATTATTAAATTTACAAAGTTATTTATTATGCTGCACTTATGAAATCAAAATGTCTTTAAAATGTAGTTTTTTGTTTTTTTACATTGACGCGGATTTTGAAAGTGTTGTATTCTTATTGTTTTATCTATAACTAACAATACTTTATGTCATAGAAAAAGAAAATTTCAGTTATTGAATTATGTCTAGGTTTAGCTAATTTGATGGGCCTAGATCAATTTTTTGTAGAAACGTCTTTAATTTATCATAATTAATAAAAAACGAATGACGGCGCTAGTAGTAGGTACTGTGGCCCCTTAACTAAGTAAACTTATGCATATTAGTTGCCTCATTCATACAAAAGGAAATACATAAAAAAGTCATATAAGAATATATAATATAGAGAACAATGATAAAAAATAATTAAATAAACACTATACACGGTTATTTTTTTATCACCCTGGAAAATTTAAGGGACGCTTCACGACATGGTATTAGAATGATTTAAATATAAATAAAAAAATCCTTAATTTTATATTAATTTTTTTAAAAATACAAAAAATGCTGCACTAGTTGAGAGCAGCATTTTTAGAGATTTTTTTATTTTTTTTTATATTTTTTTTTAATTTTTTATTTCATTTTTTTTATTTTTTATATAATATTGGATGTGTCCTGAAGCGTCCCTAAAATTTTCCAGGGTGATAAAAAAATAACCGTGTATAGTAGCCATTTTTTATTGAAGCAAGTTTTGTTCTGCTATACCATATGACAAGTGAATACCTTTAATATCAACAACACTTTTCTCAGTGATTGAACAAATTGCAAATTTGACTGGTTCAAAATGCGCAATAGGACGATTAGGCCCGCGGGTCGAACATCGTAGGCCGAAACGACTAAAGAGCCATTAGTTGATTGTTTGGGAAGAGACCTGTGACTGAATATTAGTATTGTTTATAGTCATAGTTATTTTGTCATGTTTGTTTTCAGAAAGGACTAGCACTTATAGAGAGACGTTCCGTGGTTTGAGATGTTTAGGTGTGTAAACAAACTCCGCTGCTCTCCCACGTTGATATCCACCCGGATATTCAAACACACCATTGACTATTCTCGTGTGCCAAAAATTAATGAGTTTGATCTGTCAGAAAAATTTGTCAGAGGTAGTGGTCCTGGGGGCTCTGCAGTAAATAAGAACTCCAATGCCGTTGTTCTCACTCACATACCTACAGGTAAGGCAGTCACTGGGATGGTTGTTTTTATTAATAATAAATTTGTTTTGCCTGTTGTTTGTTCACTTTATAATAATATTGTGTGGTGGGTTTGTGATGATGAGGGAATAAATAAGATTAGATAACTTTGTGTTTTATTACATCATAAGTACAATACTTGGGATTCCTCTTGGGAACATTTCATAAACATTCCATGCTTCTCTACTGTGCGAATGCATTTCATTGGTACTTTGCTGTTTCACTGTTAGGTAATACATCAGTGCCAAGTTTAACTGGAGTACAATTCTCTTTTCGCAAAGTCCACGTAACATGCGTTGATTTACTTGCTCTTGCTTATTACGCCACTAACTTATCTACTGATCAACTTCATCCAAGTGTTTTTGAAGTATCCCAGAAGCTACAGTAGTCTTGGTGATTACAAAGGGTAGCATTAACGTCAGCATACGTTGCGGAGACTATATGTTCGGTTATGGGAATATCTGCAGTGAACATCAGATATAGAAGTGGTCCCAAGACCGACCCCTGGGGCACCGATACAATAATTTAATATCATTCTCAATATTCATCGTTTACCTTAACCCGAAATATTCTATCCTCCATGTAATATTTTAAAAGGGGGTATAAACTGTGCGAGAGTTGACCCTCCAATTTGAATAACAAGCTTTGAACCTTATCAAATGCCTGCTTTATGTCTTACTTAACAAAACAGCAGAGCAATATTCCTACCATACAAGATGATGGCTGGTGGCTTAGGAACTTCTTTGGGTTTTTTTCAATATTTGTGCCTACTTGTAGTCCACTGTATCTGTTGAAAGTTTTGACCATTACTGGAGAGGGCGACTGTAAAAGCTCCTTTGTTTCTGGCTCTTGGCTGTAGGAACTCTGTTCAGTACTCAGCCGTGATGGTGTTAAGCAGAATACGGGGTCTAATTTTATTGTGTGGTGCCTACCAACGACAGTGTCCAAGACAATCGCCGAAGTGGTATGGTGTCGCTGCAGGGGTGAAAATAAAGGTGACCTCCCCTAAACAATTTAGGCCCTAGATGACTTCCTGGTCGTCACAGACGCTATGCCCAAAATCGATTTAGCCAAGCAAAGCATCTTAGCCGGCAGAATTAGCAGCTCGCAAACTCCGCGCGATAGAACACTCGCGCTTGTCGAGCATCTAGAGCTCATTAAATCCCTCTCGTAGCTTCGCCTATGAGAGCTAGTTCTAGTCAGTTTTTCCCCGAGCTGCCTTCTGTACGCTCGATGAAGTAGGTCCCTATCAGATACGACCGGCCCACTTAGGTTCCCGGCGCCTTCAAGCGCATATGACCTAGTTAGCCTAGGGCAGCGCTGCACCGCCTTCTTTCCTGAGGGACGGTCGCCATCCGATATAGCCTTAATGACCTTCGGGTTAAAGGCGTAAGGTGGAGTTTAGTCGGTAAGAGTCCGACATAACCCGTACGGCCGCCCGTGCGGGTATCCATGGGGATTCTCCACCTCCACTCCGCATAGTGGTTAAAATAAATGCGGACGGACAGTTAAGAGAGCAAACCCAGCGGATATAGCGATGTAAAACGACTTGAAGCGATCATCTGCGACTTAGAAGCGAGTTATAGTGAAGTGTTCTGTGTCAGTAGAGTTCAGTGTTTAGTAAAGTGTTACTGTGAAGTGTTCAGTGACGATGTAAAGTAGTTTACAGTGTTTAGTAAAGTGGTCTAATTGGTACTTAAATAAATCCTATTTCTAAATCGTCGGTGTATCTAATTTTCTATACAACACTCACCCCGCAAACGTAACAATATGTTTAGTACTCCCCATGGTGGTAGCTAGTAGATTTAAGCAAAGTGTTTCTGTTTAACACCATCACGGCCGAGTATTGAACAAACTCTTTGCCACAAAGGTGAGCATGATATTTCTGGGACGTTATTAGTAGCATTTGGCTGGCTATTTTTATTACTGGTATTGATTTTTCACTGGAACCACTGATTTTAGTTGTTAATGGTGATGTTGTTAATTTAGAAACAATATAAAAGTTTATGTGGGTACTCCAAAAAAGATATGAACAGTAAGCTCCCATTCAAGCTTTACATTTGCACTACGAAAACCGCCGCTATTACGAGCGTCGTAAGAACGGTCCAAAGTCCAATCAGTATAGCTTGACAAGGAGCTTACTATACCTAGTTCTGGTGTTATTAAAACACATTTTTTGCACTAAATCTTCCGAGATTTGGAATAACATTTTCACTGAGGACATTATACTTGAGCTTTACTTGGATTATATTTTCACAATGCAAATCTCAATTATTACTATTGAAAACGTGAAATTGTCGACAGTAAGAATGTTTGGCAGTAAGTTTAATTAAAAGTAATTATAAATATTTGCAGGTATTGTAGTCAAGAGTCACGTTAGCAGATGTCAAGATGAAAACAGAAAACTTGCACGAGAGATGTTGATTGCCAAGCTGGATGAGCAGCTAAATAGAGAGAATAGTGTGGCTGCTCAAAAGTTGCGGGCTGAGGAAAAAAAGACAAAAAGAAATGATTATAAACGGAAGAAAAAGGCAGAGCTTAAAAATGAATGGAAAAAGAGAGAGGGCTTATTATAGAATAGTAAACTTTTGACGAAGAGCACGATTACAATGCCCATGGAGTACGAATATTAAAGGGTGCAATAGTCCCGTAGTTTTAGCTGTTCATGATCATATATTTTATTAATTGTCATTTATTTGGAGCATTATAATATGAGTCGGATTTTTTTATTTTTATTTCTAAGTGCCCGTAATATAATAGGAAGAACTAACACCGCGGAAAATTAGCACCTCTTTCAATGTTTAGGACATCTGTCCCCTAACCATGAGCGCCCAAAACAATATTAAAACCGCCCTGAGAGCGGGATGGGCGCTATACGCAGCAAGAGCGGTGTCTCTGTTTCAATATTCTTTTAACCTTGCTATAAGCGGTCATGGTCATGGCCCCCTGTTCTAAGGCAAGTAATAGATAGACATCGGAAGCTGGTTTTGATGGTGGTGGTCCATATCTGATGGCGAGGGTCGACGATTATGAAAAATGAAAAAATGAAAAATGCATTTATTACAAAAATAAATAAAACATACAATTTTCAAACAGACCCGCCAAACCACAGCGGTTCGTTGGCAGGAAAGAAAAACACGATCGCCAATAACCATACAAAATATCCCAACAAATAAAATTACCAACGCCTACGTAGCTTAAGGTCACTACCTGTTTAGGAAACGTAAGGCCCTATGCAATAATCTCACTGCAGCTACTTCCCATTAATTAATAAGACATAACTACAGTGAGACCATTACATTAAGAAATTATTAATTAATAAATTTATAAATTGTGAATTATCTACAGCATCAAATTCCTAGGCACTTGCCTAAGAATTCAATGCCGCAAACAATTCACAATAAAGTTGTAAACATAAAAGTAGGTCATAATAATAAGTAAAAACCTGACAGTATTTTTAATCTATTCGTAAGATTCAATGAAGTAGTTTTTAATTTTTTTCTTAAAAATATGGAATGAAACATTATCATTTAGAACATCCTTAGGGATGTCGTTCATAATACTAGGAATTAAGAACTTTTTGTTCGACGCCCGTAGTAGTTACAAGTACGAGGCACAACAAGTTTTTTAGCTACCTCACTGCGTGTGTTACAGGTATGTATTGCTACTTGCTTATACTCACTACTCCTATATTCCTCCGATATTAACAGAAGCGACACCTTCAGATGGACTGGCAGAATTTTACAGATTTTAAATAGATTATCGTATTCTTTATTACAACTATCTTTTGTTTGTTTATTTACTAAGGTTTTCAATAATCTAATTTGTATTTGCTTAATCTTATCTAAATATGTAGCGAATGTCCTGCCATAGCTACTCAGCCCATAAGAGAGTATCGCCTCTGCCAAGGCGTAATAAAGTGTGTACATTGTAGCTTTATTTAAAGTATATCTTAAGTGATAAAAGTTATCTAAAACCAATCGCAACTTTGAACACACGTTATCTACATTTATCCTGTCTTCGCCTCCGAGATTTATTCCTTAACCATGTAGTAGCCCTGCTACGCGCTAACCCTATCGCACAAGTTTTAAAGTCAGAGAAAGAAAACCACTATATCTTCCTCTGTCTAATCACACCTCACAAGCCTCCGCAGTACCGACCTCATTCTTGTCCGTGCGCGCGCGGCGTTCGCACGAGTGTAACAGTAATATAATTTGTGCATGAGTGTAGGTAATCTACGTAAAAAAAAAAAAAAAGTTTAATTTTACGGTTATTTGCTTATTTGTTAAGTATGCCTAAACGAAAACACTGTGAATCCGAAGAAGATAAATGGCTAAGGAAGATGAAGAGATACGAAGAAAAACTTAATCAGGAAAAACGTAGGGGCAAGCCGGAGGCACATTTTGTACTCAGATGATGGCGAAAATGATGTGCAACCAGAAGAATACTTTTTTACATTCCCGTTGCATTCATCGGGAATCATTTTTATGTCCGTTGTATTCTTCGGATAATATTTTATTATGTTCTCGTTGTATTGAACGATGTAAAAAACTATAAATGTATTGTATTATAAAATGAAAAGCTATTTCTAATGTAAAGATATTGTAATTGTAAGAGAATAATTGCAGTAACATAAAAACGTCAAATAATAATCATGACATTTTAAAAAACGTCAAAATAAAAAAGTATTTATGTCACAGACATAAGTGGGGGCACGGCAACTAACATATAACATTTAACATATAAAATTAGGAAGAAAACTTATAACAAGACAACTTCTGTCAATAATATTTAAAACTTAATTAAATCTATTTTACACAAACATATTAACCAGTATAATTTATAACTGAGAACAAAATATTTACAGTACTTTAATTATTCGGTAGGTAAAATAACAACCTTTGAAATAGCTCGTGTATGAAATTTACCATTAGATGTCTTGACTTCTACGACTCGAACTTTACCGTCATCACCGCAGAATACCTTTGTTATTTTTGCTAAAGGCCAATGTAATGGGGGTACGTTAGAGTCAATCAATAAAACTACACTACCTTCTTTGATGTTGGGCAAACTTTTTTTCCATTTAGTTCTCTCATTAAGTACGGACAAATAATCCTTCGACCAGGCATTCCAAAAATGTTGTCTTATTTGTTCACACGACCTCCAAAATCGTAGTCTATTAGATGGTAAATCTGTTAAATTTTCATGTGGAATACTTGTTAAAGCCTGACCAATAATAAAATGACCAGGTGTCAAACATGAAAAATCATCACAGTCTTGATAAGAAAGTTGTACAAGAGGGCGTGAATTTAATATACTTTCGATTTCCGCAATAATCGTATAAAATTGTTCATATGTAAATATTTTACAATTGGATATTCTTTTAAGATGGAATTTAAAAGACTTGACAGCTGCTTCCCATAGGCCGCCATGGTTAGGGCTGTAAGTAGGAATGAATTTAAATTCTATTTGTTTTTGCAGTGCGTAGCTGTATACTCTTTCCTGAAACTCTTTATTATTATGTAGTTTGTATAAGTCTCTAAGTTGATGGTTGGCGCCTTTGAATGTAGCTGCGTTGTCACAATATATGTGTGAGGGAACACCTCTTTTGGAGATAAACCGTTTTAGAGAAGCTATAAAAGTATCACTGGACATATCAGATACCACCTCTAAGTGCACAGCTTTAGAAGCAAAACAGACATAAACAGCAACATAGCCTTTAGTTATAATAACTTTACGCTTAGATGATTGTTTTATATCAAAAGGCCCGCAATAATCTAAGCCAACCTTTTCAAATACTCTCGAAGGAGTAACACGGCTTTCAGGCAACGAGCCCATCAACTGTTCACAAGCTTTTGCGTTATTTCTACAACACACTGTACATTTATGAATTATACCTTTGACTTCTCGAACTGAATTAATAATATAATATTTTTGTGAAAGACTACTTAATACAATTTTCAGTCCGCCGTGCATTAAAGCTAAATGTTCCTGTCTAATTATTAATTTAGTTATATGACAATGTTTTGGCAAAATAATTGGAAACTTTTTAGAATAATTAATATTTGCGTTTTGCAGTCTGCCACCTACACGAACAATGCCTTTATGGTCTAAAAAAGGGTTCAAAGATTTTAAAGATGATTTGATGTCACTTCTCTGTAGAATCGCCTTAATTTCAGATGCAAAATAGTGACGTTGAATAACCTTAAAAATGACAGTCAAAGATTCTCTATATTCTATTAATGAAATATAACCGTAATTAATATCATGTTTTTTAGTTTTATGAATGAATCTCAATACATAAGACAAGACTCGAATTGTTTTATACAGAGAAGAGTATTTTTCAAATAGAGGTAGAGTTGATGTATTATTTACAATTGTATAGCAAGTATCTTTATTTTCTTCATATGTAATTGATAATGGTTTTTCGATTTCAGATAAATAAAAATTGTAACAATTATTATCATTGTATAAATAATCAGGTCCATTTATCCAAATTGAATTATTAATTAGGTCTTTTGGATCGCAGCCCCTAGATAAAATATCCGCTGGATTTTGTAAACTTGGTGTAAAATGCCAAGAAAAATCTCCTGTAAGCCTGTCAATTTCTTTGATACGATTATCTATGTAAGCAGGCAGTTTTATTGATGGAGTATTTAACCAGCTCAAAACAATTTTGGAATCGCATAAAAGATGTACATTGCTTATGTTGTAAACTTTTGAAACATGCAAAGAAAGTTGGGCCAATAATAATGCTCCATTAAGCTCTAATTTCGGAATGGTTAACACAGAAGTCTTATTACACAGTCTAGACCGAGAGCAAAGCAAATGAACGTAAAATTTACCGTTATTTTTTACTCTCATGTATACAGAACAACCATAACCACTCGCTGAAGCGTCACAGTATCCCACCAACTCTACATACTCCGAGTCGGCATAATGTATATAACGTGAGACAATAATATCTGGCATATCAATAAGGTCAGAATAAAATTTATTCCACATTTGCTCTAAATGGATCGGTAAAGGTGCATCCCAGTGTAAATTATGCGACCAAATCTCTTGTAAAAATAACTTGGCTTTCATTATAATAGGACCAGCAAAGCCCAACGGGTCGAATAACCGACTAATAGAACTTAAAATATTACGTTTTGTAGGAGGCTGTGTAAGTTTAACTACTGCGCTACTTAGCCGGAATACATCATCCAGAGCTTGATATTTTACCCCTAAGATTTTGACAGTTGACTTTTCCTGATCTAAATCCTTACAGTCGAAACCTAACTTGTCTTGCGGCAAAGTTTTTAGTAAATCAGGGCTATTAGAAATCCATTTATGTAATTGAAAATTGGCGTGCTGCATGATATTAAAGAGTTCATTCTTAAGTTGTATGATTTCGGACAAACTATTTGCACCCGCTTGAATATCGTCGATATATGAGTTATTAATAATTGCAGCACTTGCCAATGGATATTCATGTTTGTATTTATTTGCTAATTCTATTAAGCATCTTGTGGCTAGAAACGCCGAACTAGTTAAGCCATACGTTACTGTCTGTAACTGTAAGACAGTCATTATGCCATTTTCACGCCATAGGATGTTCTGTAAACATCTATGATCAGGGTGAATTTGAATCATTCTATACATATGGCGGATATCACACTGCAATGTATATTTATACAAACGAAACAAAAGTAAAATATCAAATAAGGAATTTTGAACAACAGGTCCGTTGCATAAATAGTCATTCAAACTCAAACCAGCCTTCGTCTTAGCACTACCATCGAATACTACGCGTAGTTTATTTGTTAATCTATCCATACGTAAGACTCCATGGTGCGGTAAAAAAAATTTAGGTTGATCTTCCTGACTACAAGTTCTAACATCAATAACTTTAGCGTGACCTAGTGAAATGTATTCATCTATAAATAGTTTGTATAGTGCAAAGTATGTGGGTTCTTTTAGAAATCTCTTTTCAAGATTGTAAAGGCGTTGCATTGAAATAGCATAAGAATTTGAAGGATCAATGCCCTGTAAATCAATTTTAAGTGGATATTTTACCTGAAATGTATTATTAGTTAATGACACTGAATTTTGGAAAATACTTTCACTATACTCGTTTTCAGAGTGTGACTCGTGATATATATCCGGTACCTTCTCTGTTTCCCAAAATTGACGTATGCAAGAATCTAAATCGGGTTCAACTGTATGCATAGTGATAGCCTTATTGAAATTAGAGCATCCTGTGGATGATACAATGTAACCCAGCTGGGTGTTCAATAGCATGGGGTCAGCTGGACCACCCTGTATTTTTCCGTCAAGTATGATTTTAAAAAATACATCGCATGCTAAAAGTAGCGATATTTCCCCTGGAGTATGAAAATCTTTGTCGGCCAATGAAATATTTTCATTAATAATAAATCGATGTAAAGGAGATGTTTCATTTTTGGACATGAAATTGTACAGTTGATTAAAAAATGCGAAAAAATCATATAAACTGAATAAAAATATCAAATTCAAATTTTCTAGCTGTTTGATAATGTACAACTTAATAAATATACATGGATTAACATTTACTATGGCAATGTTTTCGAGGTCTGAAATCGTAGGTTTTAAGCTAAAAGACTTGGTTCCGTTTCTATAGCATACCATAAAAAAATAAGTTGAATGGACATCTCTCGTCTGTGCCTTGCGCCTTTATTGTTTATATTTTGGATGTTTGGATTTTTCATTGACCCGGCTTGTTTTTGGATTTTTCTTCTGCTAACATACTTACCTCGGCTTTACACAACGGACTACGATTACTCTTACGATTCAGGATTTGACTTTGGTACTTTGCGGCGTTTTACTTGATTTTGTTTGGTAAGTGTTACTCAGAAATATCTTTATATTTTTGATTGAAAAGAATTAAAATAAGTATTTATTGTAATTGTTTTACATCACAGATAAACACAAAGAAATGGCCCATTGTGTTAAATGTAATTCACCATTTCATCAAAATGGCAATGAACAAGTGTACAACATCAGTGATATTGATTCTGACATCATCTCAATCATCGAACAACAAATGGGAGATGAGGTAAAAGTTATTTTACTAACAATTATTGATTTATATAATATGCTATATATAATTAATTATCATTGATTTGTAATTAACAGACTTTTATTCTCTTTTAGTGTGATATCGCTGGTGTTTTATGTGAAGCATGTTTTAACACTGCTTTATAAGATTTGCAGAACATAGAAAGCTCCTTCGAGCAAGTTCAGACTGCACCATCTAATCATGACACATATGTATGTGTCTGGTGCAGGTCTGCATTATTCCAAAGGAGAACTCATTCTCTACCAGAAGGAGCAGAAAGATATGAGATTTCCGAAAGGATATTCCCTATACAGGTACATTAATTTTCCATAGCCTCTGTATGCATATTTACATTTTTTATGTGAACTTTTGATTAATGCACTACTGAAACTAATTCTATTTATTTATAGATTCCAGATGGTGCATTAGTTTGCTACTCATGTTAGGTTGCTGTTCAAAGAATATTACAAAATCAGGAGTCTACTAGTCAGAGCACAAGGATCACTGAAGCTCCAGATATCAATGTTTGTGTTTGGTGTGCTAATTAATGCTTACCATTCAGAAATAGAGGACAGGCCTGATGCAGAATTAATTTTAAATCGAGCATTAGAAAGGCTGCATATGCCTAATCACTTGGCTCAATATGTTATTGAAAATAATATCAATCATCGCCCTGCCCAATTTATTAGTGTAGACGAAGAACACTCACAATTAAATATTTTTCCTCAAATGACCATGTCTGATCTTATATTATTTACAATAAGGACCTATCACATAAAGCAAGCCATGTCCTATTTTGGCGAACACAAAAGATAGCATGGTTTATTTGCAGTGGAAATATCCTCCCATTTAGAGAATGTAAATATACTATTGTCATCAAATAATGGTCTTTTGTTAAGGGGTCGAATCAGGTTGAGACATCAATCAAACAAAATATATTATACATATATTCTTTTAAAGGAATGTCCAAATTGGGAAGAAGCAATTGATGCATACTATTGCAGTTGCATATGTGGAAAATGCACAGTAGGGTGTTGCGCCCATGTGATGACAATGGTGTGGTTTTTTGGATGGGCTCGGTACGAAGAAAATATTCATGGGCCTGCATCATTTTTGGATGGAATTTTAGTAAGGGATGATGTGGAAAATGAAGAATAAAAACCATTAAAGCAACAAGTTTTTTATTGCACCTACTCTTTTTTATACACCATTTTTAACTTATTATACCATTTGGTTACTCTTTTTAACCTCAAGACTACCAGGTAATTGAAATGTTTGTGTTTATAATGTAGACTCAGATCACATTCATATAGTATAGTTTAACTTCACATATACATTACTCTTTCACTAAATAGCAGCCTGTTATAGCTTGCTGGAAAAAAATTTATTGTACTATCCTGTTCTTATTGCTTGTGTGTACATATGATTTAACTATTAACAGCGAAATAGACAACTGATCATCACAAAAAATACCAATATAGTTGTCGGTATTTAAGTAGTTACACATTAGAATTATCAGTGATAGTTTGATAGCAATAACCTGTAGTATTCTTATTGTTTACGACCTCATGATGTTGGTTCATCCATTCCATTTTGCTATTATTATTGGTTACGTAGTTGTTGACTGTTGTATAATCTTTGTACTGGTTAAGTTTTTTCGACGTAAGAGTACGCAAAGACGTGAACACTATATTCTTCTTTTTTATTTTGTGGCAATTGGTCGTTGGAGTAGTAAACATTATCAATAGGTAATCATCTTTGTTTGGATCAACATTTCACCGATGCAAAAAGTATCCCTGGTCACAATTGGTCGTAATTGAGCACGTCTTGGATGATATTGAAAGATTGTGCAAGTACACATCAATTGAAAAATTCTCTTCGTCATAAAATATGTATTTACTTAGGTTAAATGCCTTGAAATTGAAAGTTGAATTTGTGTTAGATCGAGGTATATAGTTTATTGTTTATATTTTCTTTGTGTCAAATGTCATTCAAGACGTTCTGACTCAGAAGGGCTGCGGTCCGAAATGGACGCCATTTTTAAAGATATGTTGCTAGTTGATTGTTAGGAAAACAGTTTGTACATTAAAACTAATGAAGAGACAACAAAAATAAATAGTAGGTTTTGCTTTTATTCTTTCCAGGATAATTTTAAAGTACTGTACATGGTCATGTCCAGGGCTCCATACAAAACTGAAACATCTCCTTTATTTTATTTTGTGGAAGTTTGCATGTTATTTTATTAATGACTGTACATGTTAAATTAAGTTTGAAATTATTGACCAATGATTCTATGTAAAAATTTGTGCATTTATTTGATACAGAATTGCAATTATCACCTAGTGTGACAACATTCTTTTGCGTATCAATTAATGGAAAACCTAAACGTTTGGCGAGCTCAGTAGTGCAAAATGAAATTTGACTTCCAGAGTCTATAAGTGCACGTACAATATGTTTTTTGTTATCTGAGCCAGTTATTAAAACCTTAGCAGTGGGCAAGAGTACCTTTTCAGCAATTGGTTGTGAAAGATATAAATTTACCTGTTGGTCGCGTTCACCTGTACTTTGCTTCGATGCAGACTGCCCCGCTTGATAATGAATTAAAGCATTATGAGAACTGGAATTACAAATATCACATTTAAAATTGTAACGACATGTCTGAACATGTGCTGTAAGACAAATCTTGCATAAATCGTGCTGATTAACGAATTTAAGCCTCTTTTCGGGCGTTAACTCATTAAAAATAGGACATTTATATAACTTATGATTTTTTAAACACATAATACATTGAGGATATTTTTTTGTTGGTTCGAATTTTGTACTTCCAGTAGAAACATTTACAGACGATTTATTTTTTACCTGAAACTTTTCACTCACAGTAGTGCTAGTCTCTAAAGACGCAGCACGCTTATCCAAATAATGTAATAATTCAGTTACCTGTACAATCGCAGTAGTATCGCGATCGGCATGAAACAATCTTAAATTCAAAGAATCAATTTTACGAACTAAAATACAAGAAAGAATAGCATCCCACTGTGTAATTGGTTGGCTTAAATTCTGCAGAGAAGTGACATGTTGTCTAACATTAGCTGTAAATTCTCGCAATTGTAAATAGCTTCCCTTTATATTTGGCAAGTCGAGAATACAATTTATATGATAATTAATAAGTAAAGCCGGATTGTCGAATCTATCTTTCAAAAGTTGAAGAGCAGTGTCGTAGGACTTTCCAATTATCGGGAGACAATCTATAATTTGTAAAGCCTCACCTCTTAAATACTTTTTTAAAAAACATAACTTTTCAATACATGAAATACGTGAGTCATTCTGAACAATCGCCATGAACATCTCTATAAAAGGTTTATACAGTGCAATGTCCTTTCCATCAAACACCGGAATATCTAATGTAGGCAGTTTGGCTGTACTTCTCGATTCCTTCTGGCGCTGATCACATGAAGGAAGAGTTACCACCGTCGACAGGCGAGTTATTTCGGCCATCAGAAAGAAAAAACGATTTTCAACCTCACCATCTTCTTCTTCAGTATTTTCACCGAGCATTTGCAACTCTAATGACAGTTCTTCATACGTAGAGTATCTATTTACCAACGTGTTCTTCCTAGCTTGTAAATCTTCATTAGAAAGCGAACAGTCAGATAAAGTTTTCTCCAATCTTGTTATTAACGCTTTAAATTGTCCTCTAGACGCGTGCAACTTTTTTAACTGTGTAGCATGTTCTGCCATTTTTGTGATGAAAAAATATATTTATTTATATATTGGGAGAATTTAAACTGATTTCGGCACCATGTAAAAAACTATAAATGTATTGTATTATAAAATGAAAAGCTATTTCTAATGTAAAGATATTGTAATTGTAAGAGAATAATTGCAGTAACATAAAAACGTCAAATAATAATCATGACATTTTAAAAAACGTCAAAATAAAAAAGTATTTATGTCACAGACAAACGAGGAACCATTTTTATGTCCGTTGTATTCTTCGGATAATATTTTATTATGTTCTCGTTGTATTGAACGAGTAAGCGGGTGGACACCGCTCGCCTGGGCCGCCGAGTACGCGCGCGGCGCGACCACGTGCAGTAATACTCGTAATGGAAAATGTGGGTATCCTTTTTTCCCCGCTGCCTAAAAATTTCCGTTGCATTCATCGGAAATCACTTTTATGTCCGTTGTATTCTTCGGATCATATTGTTATTATGTTCTCGTTGCATTCAACGAGTAATACTCGTAATATGTACTTAATGGAAAATATAGGGGCTGCCCTTTTTCCCCCGCTGTTTTAAAAATTTCCGTTGCATTCATCGGAATTATTTAAAATATTTTTTGTGCTGCCTAAATTCTCATTAAATATTTATTAGTATCTTTCACATACAAACCAATATGGTGAAAACTGATGACTTACAAACCGATGTAGCGGCCAGGTTTCAAGTCCTATTGCAAAACGGTTTCCAAAAGTGACCAAAGACGAGCATTAAAAAAAAAACAATGTACTATAGTACCTATGGCGAAAGGCCGAACTCTAATTCGGAAGTAAGTGCTATGTTGGTAGACAACAGAATCAACTCGGTAAAGCACTTTCAGCACTGGGAAGGGCACAATCGTGTCTTTTAAAGAAAAATCTTAATATTCCAGATGTAGTTACGTTGAACGATGCAGGTAAATTATTAGCTGTTTCTCATTATATAGAAACGGATACCCGTCGATCCGTGATTATTCCCCTGATAGATAAATCATTATCATATTATACTCTTTTATTATTAATTAAAAACAGAAGAATGGACTATTTGCTATTTAGAGTATCAAGAAGACCAGTAAATTATTACAGACACCAATTTCATCTAAGAGTCATTTAAACTTGAAAGGCTCATCGTCCCGAACGCGATAGCAAAGCAGCGGCCAATCCTACCCTCATCGAGCCGGTGGGCCGAGACAGTCAAAGACGTCATACTAACAAGCGAATCGACGGCGAGCAGCCGCGTTCGCACCGCTGTGCCAGCTTGTCGCCAGCCAGCCCCGCCGCCGCCGCCGCTGCCGCTGGCACCGCCGAGGCACCAGCCAGTCGCGTCGCATCAAACGGTCATCGAACAATCGCGCAGCCGCAAGTACATGCCAGCCGCTTAAAATATTAATTTAGTCAATGAGTGGTGAACTATCACTAGCGATAGGTTTATATTAGACAATGTGTCAAGGATTTCATTTATTGAGGAACCTTAACAAAATCCATACAGCCGTGCGCGGCGTTCTTTTTCAAAAAGTGAGTCAATAGCAATTTCTCTCGAATTAAATCATTTATTAGAAATAAAAGCTATTAGGAGATGTAACCCGACAGCAAAACAATTCGTTAATGATATCTTCGTTATTCCTAAAAGCGTGTGCTCTATATATATTAAATCTAAAAAGCTGAATTCGAAGTCGAAGTAGGTATCTCATTTCAAAATGGAAGATATCAGAACGGCTACTAGATTTATGACGGAAGACGTGATTAATATTGATATTAAGGAAGCTTAATTTTTGCTGCCGATTCACAAATCAAAAAAAAAAAACATTTTTACGCTTTTATTTTCATGATATTTTGTACGAGTTTCTAGCACTCCCGTTTAGCCTATGTTCCGCGCGATATATTTCACAAAAATATTACAGCCAGCTCTTACTCATTTAAGATCTTATGGTCTGCTATAAGTGAGATATCTATGATATGTTGTGTTTAGCAAACTCTGCTGGAGAGTGCATAGAGAACGCAAAAAGAACTATTTAATGTCTGACACGATTAGGGTTAGTTATTAATTTTAAAAAAACTAGTCTAATACCAGAAAAGCTTTGTTCAAGCCACAAAAATTTATTATACACATAAAACATATATTTAAATCTAACAGAATTCGAATAAGGTTCTTTGAACGTTTTCTACGGCAGCATGTCGGCTGTAGTATATGGGTAGTATATACACACAAAATCACTAAAAAGTGCTCTTCTTAGAAATACTTACAATTACGACGTTTTTATTACAATTACAGATATTTTATAATAATATGATGATCTCCATTGGTGGCAGATCAATATTCCATTGGCAGTCAATTGAATAAAAAGTCATAGGTACAATTTCGAATTTTACGGACGCTTCGACAGCAGGCTAGGGTGCAGCTTGTGCCAACGAAAAGACTGGTGGTTTCTGGACCAACATCGAGCGAACCAATCATATAAACTGACTGGAACTACTCGCTGTATATTGTGGGCTAATTTCATTTGCTAAAAATGTCGCTAATTGTGGTAGTCTTTTAAGTGTCGATAACACCACTCCCATATTCTATATAAATAGAATGGGGAGAGTGTAATACCAACACTTAAGTCAAGTTACTAAAATGATTTGGGACTGGTGTGAGAAAAGTAGGTATATTTATTTTCGCGTCTTATATTCGTTACTCGTTAAATATAGAAGCTGATAGTGAATCGAGAAAAATAAACTTCGACACAGAGTGGCAGTTGGGTATCCGACAACTTTTGAAAATTAAACAATTTTTTTGGTGAACCATCTATTGACTTATTTGCATCTCGTAGTAATGCAAAATGTCCCGCGTATATTTCATGGAAAAGGGATCCCTTTGCCTATGATATTGACGCGTTTAAACAGTAGATTAGTCGCAATTTTATTTTTACGCTTTAACACCGTTTGCACTAATTTTTAAAACGATAAACAAAATAGTTACTGATTAAGCCACCGGAATTATCGTTGTTCAACTATAGCCCTCTTAACCATGGTATCCCCTTTTCATATCCCTGGGTGTCACAGAGATTGTGATATTTCCTCCAAGAAAGATCTACTTACTTCCTTTCAGGATGGTACACCATCTGCGCCGTCACCTTTCCCTGCCAGCGTGTGTATTTTCCGGGAAAGCTTTCATAACGTGCCAGAAACAGCCTTAGATGTTGTTATCTTCGATATCACATAACACCGGGTCATAATATAATTCTAGTCTAAAGATATGGTGGGAATTTTGTAAAAAGAATACAACAGATTTTTTTAAATGTAAATACTACATTTTTGTTGGAATTTCTGTTAATGTGTTTTGAAATTTTGAAGTTTAGGTAGAACTATTGTTCTAATGTCACGATAGCAAGTGATCGTTATTAATTAGGCAGTAGCCCCCTGGTATTATAGTATTAGACTATTAAACGATTTGAGAATGATACAATTAATCTTGAAAAAATGAGTAAGAAGTTAGTCATGTTATTAGCTGGACCAAGGACGCATACAATTTCTCTAACAAAAATACGAAATATTAATTAAGCATATGAAGATCGAGTAATTATAACACTTACAAATTTAATTAAAACATAAGCAATTGGCAAAGCTCAACCGGTTTTAAACTTACTTTTTTTTATCCCTTTAATATCCCGTTATTTGTCCAGCATCAGTGGTATTAAGATATATTGCTGTATCGCTCAGATTCAGAACAAACCTGATCCTCACACATAAGAAACCACGTAGACCTGCTTCATCTCAACCCATTGGGCGCTGGATAAAGCAGATCATGTGCGATAGTGGCATTGACATCTCAATATTCGGAGCGAGCGAGACACGCATCAACATCAGGCGGCGTCTCGTGCTGGCCTCAACGTCGATGTAATTAGAAAGACCGCAGGATGTTCGGAAAGATCAGCTGTATTTGCTGATTTTTATAACAGACCGGTATATTAGTTCTGAAACCAATTTTATTGAATCTTTGTCACAATTATAATTATTAAAATAATACTGTCGGTTGATTAGTTTTTTGTTCACAATATTTTGTTGTTTTGAAATTTTTGCTAGTGGCGCAAAAAAAAAAAAATGGAAATACGTAATAATTATGTTTTGATGTTTTACTGTAATGTTGTTTATTTTTTATGGTCGCAACATTGATTTTATGCTCTCTGAACATCTACATGGTTAAGGAATAAATCTCGGAGGCGAAGACAGGATAATTAAATGATCAAACGAACTTACCTGAAGTGAAGTTCGATCTTAATTATCCTGTCTTCGCCGAAGAGATTTAAGGTCCCTCCCTCCCTGAATCTTATCCCCCTATATATCAATGTTGCTCTATTTCTCTAAAAAGAATGAGGTCGGTACTGCGGAGGCTTGTGAGGTGTGATTAGACAGAGGAAGATATAGTGGTTTTCTTTCTCTGACTTTAAAACTTGTGCGATAGGGTTAGCGCGTAGCAGGGCTACTACATGGTTAAGGAATAAATCTCTTCGGCGAAGACAGGATAATTAAGATCGAACTTCACTTCAGGTAAGTTCGTTTGATCATTTAAGTATTTTCCATGAAAAACTTGAGTTCACGGTAAGGCCTAAATATTTGTAGTTTGATACAACTTCCAATCCTTCACAATAACAGACACCATTTATGTCATGTAAACAGTGATAGCTATGTCCTACAATAGCCGGTTTCCTAGTAGATGTTCGACTGTAAGGTGAGTATACAGGGTTACAGGAAAAGTCGACCTAGATCCGTTAAGGGCGTGTAGTACACATCATTTCTGAATGATTTCACTATGGAACCCCCCATCCTAAACTTAACCGTTTTCGAGATATTCGAGTTTTAATTTTTTTTATGAAAATGCCCAATTTTTCGGCTATTCAATTGAATATTTTGAATTTTTTTAATTCTAATGATTATTTTTTCGGTTTTTTTTACATGAAGAATGAGATGGTTAATGACCTCAATGACTAAAATTGCACGTAAGTTAAGTAAATAGGTCAGTGTAGACGATCGAAACTTAAGAAAATAAGTACAAATTATAAAAAAATATTTTTCTTTTCTGGATATCTCAAAAAATTATCATGGCACTTGCTCTGCAGATGTGCTTAAAAACATCTACATTTTATCAGCTATCCAACGAGGTATAACAACCTAGGGTTGTATTTAAACTCATAGAAAAAACATAGTTGAAAAGGTTCAGGTAGTAGGTCTAACGGTGAAACTTAGTTTCTAAGGCTACATGTGGCAGTCAGAATAAATAGCGCTTATTTAATCTAATTAATTTGACTTAAGTTCAGCATGAAGCGTCGGTGGCGCTGTGGACTCGGCACTTGCCTTCCAATCGGGGGGTCGGGGTTCGAGACCCGCCATGTACCAATGTGTTTTTCGTTTCGAATTTCATATGTACATTTATCCGACGCTCCTACGGTGAAGGAAAACATCGTGAGGCAACCTGCATACATCTGCGAAGAAATTCAATGATGTATGTGAAGTCGACCAATCCGCACTGGGCCAGCGTGGTTGACTAAGGCCTAATCACCCTAACATAGGGTAGGCTCGAACCCCTCGGTGGGGACGTATATGAGCTGTGGTGATGAAGTTCAGCATCATCATTTCAGCCTACTGGCTTCCACTACTGAACGGCCTCCCTCGGCTAGGTACAACCTTCATGCATCCATCGATGTCCCGCTATGACCTTGGAGATCATTCAGTTTTTATAGCATTTTTTTTGTTCAGATCGTCGATCGTACAAATAATGACCATACGCCAACTATTAGTTGAGCGTAAGTGACTAGTTACTGGCTTTTGTTTGAAAAATAACGTAATTGGTGCGTTGTTAACGCTAGTTCGTATACAAAGTCACTCACGCTCAACTCGTTGGCGTACAGATCGTCGGTGATTGTAGTAAGCTAAATGAAACAATAAATCAGTTCAAAATAACATTTATTCACCTAATGTTTTTGAATAAGATTTTATAGTTCATGTTCTACGTGTCCACCTCTATTTCGCACACATTTTCCCATTCTTTCACGTAGTCCACTTTTCACTACACCAGTGGTTAATGTTCTTCTTATGTCGTTAGCAGCATTAATTATCCTTTCTTTGAGAACTTCCACTGACGATATGGGGTTGGGCTCACTGTAAACGAGGCTCTTCATGTGCCCCCATACATAAAAATCCATGGGGGTCAGGTCGGGACATCTGGCTGGCCAGGGTAAAGGCCCACCTCGTCCAATCCATTTATTAGGATAGTTAGTGTCCAACCATTCCCTAACGCTTCTTCTGAAATGAGCAGGGCAGCCATCATGTTGAAACCACATGTCCCGCAGTAATTGTAATGGGAGATCATCTAGTAGGTCACCTAAGTCACCTCTTAAGAAATTTTCATAAGTTTCACCATTGAGGTTGTCTGGAAGAAAGTAAGGCCCAATCAAATGGTTGGAAATGATGCCCATCCACACATTTACACTAAATCGTCGTTGTGACCCCTTTACTCTTTTCTTATTTGGATTGCCTAGTTCTTTAGGAGCCCAATGGTATGCGTTATGGTAATTAGTAATCCCGTCCTTATCGAATTTGGATTCATCTGTCCACAATATTAATTTTAGGAAATTCGGGTCCTCGATATCTGCATTGAGCATGAATCTGCAGAAGTCCATGCGTCTCGCGGGATCTCCTTCTTCAATTACATGTACCGGCGTGTAGTGGTATGGATACAGGCCTGCCGTATGAACCGTAAACCACACTTTCCACTGAGTTAGGCCCAGTTCACGGGCAACAATATTGGTCGAAGTGGTTGGGTCTCTTCTGAACCGTTCTACGATTTCGTTGTCTTGTTCCTCGTCGTCATCAATGACACTTGGTTTTCCTAAGTCCGTACGTCGTCGCAAAACAGAGCCAGTTTCACGAAGTCGTCGGTAAACTCCGTCGAAAACGGTCACATCAGCCCCCCTAGCACGTCCATCAAAACACGACATGATAAAGCAATCCATAATGGTGAACTGTCAAAATACGACGAAAACCTATTGTGTTTTGACAGTTCACCGCGATAAACTGCTTTATCATATCGTGTTTTGGTGAACGTGCTAGGGGAGCAGGTACTCGACGGTCGGGATAGCGTCGTATGTACTCAGTCCGAGCTTGTGCGGACACGCAATTGCAGTATCCGTAGCAGATAAGCATATCCGCATATTCTTCGTTCGAGTATGCTGCCATTTTCAACAGTCCAGTATCACAAGCACAAATCAGAGTCCAGTAAACAAGCACAGTAGTCACAGTTAGAAAAATCAGTCCAGAATCAAAGCCAAGTCGTGTGGGAATCCGAAAGCACAATAATTCGCATCTACCATGGACGAATCGCATGAGCAGACTAAAATGGATGGCAAGCAAACAAACGACCAAATACAAAACAGTGGGCATGTTGTATCCCCAAACTTGTTTTTGCACATTATTTTTCTCACTCTCACCTGCATAAATCGTAAGTTGTCTCGCTCACACGCACCGGATTAACTTGAAGGACAATAGCCGAGGGACCCGTTAGACCATGAAGCAAATACAAAGAGGAGGTCGCGTTTTCCGTATGAAATCAAGTGAAGCCGGAAATCGGGGTGCGGGGGGAGGGTGCGCGACGCCACTGTCACCTTGTAGCGAGTAGAATTACTAAAATGCCAGCATTATTGACGTTAACATAAAAGTTCCGCTATACATTATTAGGTGGCAGCAGTGCTAGTACAGGGCCTCACTAAGGGATTTAATAAAATAAATCATTCTAAAAATAGATAATCTAGTTATAAAATTTTCTATCATTTACAATGCATTCATTATTTGTGAAAACTTATAAATGGACTTCAGTTTATTTAGCTGCAATAGTAGTAGTTTTGTAGTTTCTTGTGACTTTTTGTTTTCTTTGTGTAATATATGTGAAAGTAACTAAAATTTGGGATTTTTGGAAAAGAAATAATAGAAAAATATTTTTTTAAAATAATATTTTTTACCTTTTTTACAATTTGTAAAACAACAAAACTAATCTTTATAATAATTTTCTTCTTAAAACGAATATTAAGTCTTAATTATTAATTCGAAATATTAGGATCACGCATATAGGTTCTGCATAATATGAAAGGTCTTATATTATCTATATCTATATATCTATACAAATAAATAAAATTGAAGTGTCTGTTTGTAATGTCAAAATAACAAGTGTTTACTAAATGGGTATGAATGTATATCGGGTACGAATAACAAAAACACAATTAAAAAAAAATTTGTCTGTCTGTTTGTTCCCGCTAATCTCCGGAACGGCTGGACCGATTTTGATGGGACTTTAACTAATAGTTAGCTAATTATATAAGGTATAACATAGGCTACTTTTTATTTTAAGCCATGTATTTCTTAAATTAATTTCCGATGGAAATCTATAAAACACCAAAAAAAATCTTTTGGTGTTTTATAGATTTCCTGATGTTATGTTTTCATATAAACAATAAATCTAATTAAAAGATACATTCGTAGGAGAAAGATAATTCATTAGGTGCTGTGTCAATATAATCTAAAAATAAAAATCGTTAAAACTGCTTATATTAATTCACGTGTTTTGTTTTCGCCCTTAATACATCCTACGTTTTCGTTAGTATTTTTACTGGTTTTCGTTAGTATTTTTTCCATGTGGCGTCGAACATTCTAGATGCAATACGTCAAGTAATAAATTAATAATGCTTGTTTAATGTACTTACAAATGGAAAGAGATTTTTTTTTCGTTCACTTTGTTTCTGTTGTCTGTGTAACTTTTGCACGATAGAATCCAACATTTCATTTTGTATTGAGGTAATTTAAAACTAAAATAAAGGAAGAGCGCACGACGTACTAATCCGACAGATAAAAAGATCGACTGATGTCAGCGCCTCTGGCAATACTAAAAATGCGTGACGACTCTGGTGATAGGAGCTGGACCTAGTTGCTTATAACATTTCCTCTTTGTTTTTGCTTCATGGTCTTAGTCTTATCGAGATTTATTATGATTCCGTTATCATGTGCCCATTTTATAATTTGATTTAAGTCATGCTGGACCTTCTGCTCTATAGTGTTTATATTCTTATCTGCATAATACAAACATGTGTCATCGGCGTACATAAGTATATTACAGTTCTTGACCACCTCACACATGCTGTTGACGTGCATGACATAGCCTACTGGGCCGAACACGGATCCAGTCGGTACGCCGTATGAGATGTTCGCATCATCTCCCTCCGTGCCCGCGACTACCGTGCGCAGCGTCCGGCCTTCGAGATAGCACCTAAGCCAGTCGTTCAACGGCCCTCGTATGCCACACTCACTCATCGCAAGAAGCAGCTAATGGTGGTCCAGGGTATCGAAAGCTTTTTTGAAATCAATGTAGACCACCACCAGCTGCTTCCTGTCTCCGAGCGCTGCATTCACACTATCTGTAAAGCGCGCCAGCGCCGTAGATGTACTGCGACCTTGTCTGAATCCGTGTTGGGCATCGGTTAACAGACAGTATTGTTCTAAAAAACTACTAATCTAACCCACTATATATTTTTCTGTAATTTTATTTATAATTGAAAGGATAGCAATGGGTCTGTGATTTGTATACTCAACGTGGCTACCCTGCTTAAATATTGGCCTAATTAATGCTTTTTTCAATAAATATGGATATACACTATTTTGAACACATAGATTAATAAATTTTGCTAAAATTGGACTTATTTTTTCACTGACATACTTAAGGTCTTTGACTCTTATCCTGTCTAATCCAGGCGACTTATCAACACTTAAATTATTTATAATCTTTTGTATGTCACGTGCACATGCTTTCTTGAATCTAATAGATAAGTTTTCTTCTTTTACATAACTTGACCGTGGCAGAAATTTTTGCATGCAATTATGTTGTAAACTTTAAACAAATATTTTTTTCAGAATCATAATTTTATTTAACTAGACTGATATTCTTGTTTTTATTTAGTGTGGAATTAATTATTGCATTTTTGATAAAAATAACCTAGGGGCCGTTCAAGTATTACGTAAGCACTATTTCTTTGTTTTGCTTATTTTGGATGACATGAGTCTAGATGATGATTACGTCATCGGTAGTTATTTCCTTTTTTAAACGAAACGCATTTTCGGGCATTCCCGCAAATAATGCATACGTTTAGGCACTCGCTTTAGAACCGATTGATACCGGGCGCTATTCACTTGTCTAAATTACCTCTGTCTGTGTATTGTTTCGTTTGGATACTATAGCGAGCAGACGTATTGTAAGCATGAAGGAGGGCAATTTCTTGATCTTCCAGTCAATTTAGCTCTACGCTTAAGTGCTTCACTCAAAGATTTCCTGCGAATGCCCTACGATTATTTTTGTCCGACGGTAAAATTGAGGCTATCAAGTCGAACATGCAAAACGTGTAGTCTTTATCATGCTTCCGTCAAGTCACTAAATAGTCACATCGAGAAGATCCATACAAAAGTAAATACGCACACTCGGGAACTCGAAAACCGAAACTCAATCGGGAGGTCCGGGTTCGAGACCGCCGTGTACCAATGTGTTTTTCGTTTTCATACATTGATATACTAAATCAATGTTTTCATATGTACATTTGTCTGACGCTCCTACGGTGAAGGAAGACATCGTGAGGCAACCTGCATATATTTGTGAAGAAATTCAATGGTGTATGTGAAGTCGACCAATCCGCACTGGGCCAGCGTGGTTGACTAAGGCCTAATCAATCACCCTAACATAGGGTAGGCCGATCCCCTCGGTGGGGACGTATATGAGCTGTGATTATTATGTTCGTAAGATTATAATATTTTTGTCCCTTACTCTATGTTGAATACTGTATCAGTAAAATCTAATCTCTATCGTAAATCTATTTTCTTATTTTTAAAATTATAATTATAACATTATAATTATAATATAAAAAAATAATTTATAATTGAAACATGTTTACGTAAGCATGGGGGAGGGGGTAAGAGCTTTGCTTACTTTTGCTGACAAGAGGGATGGGGGGGTAAATTAATTGCAATAAATCTGCTTACGTAATATTTGAACGGCCCCCTAGAGATAAATTATATTTTTAATCACGAAAATTACACTCAGGGACAAATTTAGAGAAACGATAAAAATTCACTTCTAGTTTTGATAACGCTGTGTATTACAGCATACGGAACCATATTTAGTTTTACCAGCTTTGAAGCCATCGGATTTGCTACAAAAAAAAACCTTCACCGCGGAAAGCAGTTGTACAATTGTGATAAAAAAGACCACCATTAAAAGTTACCGTTCTTCTCCAGGTCACAAATAGGGAAATTTTGTCAATGTTATGGATCTCCGGGTTAGATCAAATAAGCACACACAATTATGTGGAATTAACTTATTTAATCAAGATCCGTTTGGTTTAAAATAATGGTTGCTATCACAAACTATATAGAGATACTACGTAGAAAAATATTACTTAGCAACATGAGCATAGATGAATTCACCACACTCCGCGGGCGAAAGAACCGGAAGGTTTATATTATAGGAAAATATACATGAATGAATTAAACACAAAGAAATAATCTATTTTACAAAATCCTTAAGATACTGTGGAGACCTCAGGGCTCGGCCCCATCGAGATTTATTGCTTACATTAACCAAGTCTGAGGTTGAGTCGTCGTTGGTTGATCAGTATCAACTAAGTCAGATGGAGTTCTCGTGGGTTGACCTGTGTTAATGTCAGTCAGCTTACCTGAAGCCGCAAAACTGTCTGCACATACTTCAAGGGGATAGAGACGCTGCAGTGGTCTGACCTTTTCGACAGCACCCACACGAACCCTTGCCACTCTCACTATTTCATCAGCTCCCGGGAAAACCTCAATTACCAGCCCCAATGGCCAATTGATTCTTTTGTGACCATCGCTTTCTACCAATACGATGTCGCCCACCTAGAGCTCATGATGTGAGTTTCCTTTCTTGGGCTGCAACAAAACACTTAAGTAGGTACTCATGTCTGAATCTGTCGAAACGCTTCTCGTAAAGTCTGACTATATCTATCGCGGGCATTCAGAGTCGTGTTATCGATTTCATCCAGGTCTGCAACATCAGCACTTAGGATGGGCCGCAATAACATAGCAGGTGTAAGAGGCTGTAGTTCGTCAATGCTGTTGCTAATATACGTGAAAAATTTTCCACCATGACAAATTTGTCACCTGTCACCAAGTCGACATATGTCACTGACATATGTAAGCCGACAAATTAACAATTGTCAGTGACAATTGTCAAGTGACAGGTGACAAATTTGAGAATTATTATATGAAATACTAAAAAAATATAGGCATTTTGTTACAATTGTCAGTATCTTACTTCAACGAAAATTAAGTTGTGAAACAAGAGTAATTTTTCTAAGCCGACATATTTGACAAATTGTCGTTAATTTTTGACATGAGATCGGCGCTGTGTCAGGCTTGCGTTACAATTGTAGTGGTTTTAGTTACGAAATGGCTCTCCGCGTAAGCAGTAGTGACAGTGATAGCGATGTAGATGAGTTCTTATACAGGAGGTCTTATAAAGAACGAATAAATTTCTCCTATGACATAACTGATTTCACGTTTATAGAAAAATTCTGTATAAGTAAAATCAGTGTCGAAGTCGAACATTTAATTAATGAAATCGGTGCAGTAATAGATCACCCCACAAAAAAAATAAAGCGTTGACGTCTAAGTCGTTATATTTCATTTTTTTTCCTCCCGCAGAACCTGTTTGGCGGCGGTTATCCCTTTTTTTCTAAAACAAATTAACAAAATAAATTAATAAATTTGATACATTATAAACTTCTTTCGTGCAGAATTCTTTTATGACTTTTCCAAAAGAATCATATTGTATATTTTGACGGTGGAGCGTATTATCCCAAGTATTTTAGTATTAGACTTCTACTTATTCTTGTTCCCGGTGGCCCGATTTCTTAGGTTGCTTTATATATAGTTAAATTCCTACCAAATCATAATAATAATAATATTAAACCCTGCAGTTTACATAGGTTTTTAATGGATATAACGCGTATATATAAATACTAACTACAAAATAACTCTACCATTGCAAGCGGGTATAAAAAAACTAATCTTACTATTGTCCTCTTCCTCCAATTTTGCCACGTCGTATCCCTTAAATACTTATGGCCTTATTCATAAAAATATTTAAGCAATGTTTAGGTTAAGTAATGTTGCTGTCTCTTTTGATGTCCTTTCTTTTGTAATGAGATTGAAAGTGACAGCAACATTATTTAACTTAAACATTGCTTAAATATTTTTATGAATAAGGCCATTATAATCTCTGTCGTTAATGCCTATATAGTTTTTGTAATTTTTGAGCAATTTCCTTCCACTTTTTGATTTTCATATCAAATGTTAAATTATTATCCAATTTGCCAAAAAGTATTCCTTTATTTTCAGAAATTTAATTTAAAACAGTCATTTACTTATTTATATCCATTTTTATACTTATATTTTAAAATCCTCGTCAGTGGCGCTGTGGACTCGGCATTTGCCTTCCAATCGGGGGATCAGGGTTCGAGACCCGCCATGTACCAATGTGTTTTTCGTTTCGAATTTCATATGTACATTTGTCTGACGCTTCTACGGTGAAGGAAAACATCGTGAGGCAACCTGCATACATTTGCGAAGAAATTCAATGATGTATATGAAATCGACCAATCCGCACTGGGCCAGCGTGGTTGACTAAGGCCTAATTATCCTAACATAGTATAGGCTCGAACCCCTCGGTGGGGACGTATATGAGCTGTGATGGTGATGATGTTGATGATGATGATTTTAAAATCGAAACGCTTGTGGAGATGATGGATGGAATTGATGCAGATGGAATCAATTGAAAATTGAGTAAAACCGCGGGTAACTAATTTAGTAGTTTTATATAAGTAAAAAAGCAAAGGAATTCTCATTCAGCATACATATAAAAAAGGTGTTTTTTATAATTAAAGCAGTCATTGAGTGTACATTGAAAATACAATGAAAAGCTACGTACATTGTTGTTATTTTTAAATGGTTTTCACCGGGCAATTTTCGACATACGTCTAAATTAATCGCTTGAAAAATGTAGAAATACCTACATACTCGTATATTAAACCACAATATTTGAGATAAGGTACTTCTCATATCTTTTTAACAAATGTCGTACCTATCATAATTGTTGAGCGTGGTGAAACAGGCGCCTGTATTTTTTTTGACAATTGTCGTACCTGTCATCGTGGTGAAACCAGCACCTGTAATTTTTTTGACAATTGTCGCACCTGTCACGATGGTGAAATAGGGGCCTGTAAGTTTTATTAAACAGAAAAATTGTCGAATTGTCAGTTTTTGACATATGTCGGACTTGTAGAATTGTCAGCTTTATTAAACAGGGCCCAGGCATTGGCATCATTTAAATAATCGTTGACTTTATAATATCCTTTACTCATTAGTCTTTTTTACATGCTCAAACTTATCAAAAGGCAAGTCAGTAACACTTTGTGGGACTTTGTTGTAAAAAGTTATACATTTCCCCATTAATGAGCTTCTACTTTTTTGGAGCCTGTACGTTGGAACGGCAAGTTTATTTTTATTTCTTGTGTTCAAATGGCGAAGTTGGAAATTGGTGTCAAATGTATTATAATTTTTATAGACATAAATCAAATTTTCGTAAATGTAAATTGCTAAAGTCAATTGTTTCAGATGTACTGTCCTGCTAAAGTCAATCTCAGAGTTTCTTGCTCGTAAATTATAAATAGCGCGAACCGCTCATTTTTCAATACAAAAATACTTTTAAGTGCTGAGGCGCGTTCAGAGCCTCTGGGTGTAGATGTAGTTGTCCGGTTGTTTTTTAACTTGCTCAGAGGCGTTAAACGGATTGCAGCAACCAAATCTTTTATCTCCCTCTTTCACATGGTTTTTTATTTCTCTCTCCTTCTAGCAGATGACATTATAGAATATGGCCGCCAATATCATCCAATCACGTAAGAGTATTTCAGTCATAAACGTCAGAGCGTTTTACAACCATCAAATTCGATGGTTGTTCGGTTGTAACTCGCGCCGACACTCAAAGGTCTTGAACGGGCCGGTTGTTTCACCCGGTTGTCACGCTCGAAGGCATTGAACGGGGTTAGAGCGAAAAGTTGTACTTCGCGCTAAGGCTCTGAACGCGCCTCTGCACTCCCTTTGCTACAGAAGGTAAAAACACAGATAATATAATACTACAGTGTAAAAACAAATTAACTCAAAAATGAGCACGCTGTGAGTGTTGGACAAAAGTTTTCCGCGTTTTTTGCTAGATGGCATGTCATGCGTCATCTACCAGCGTTGAACACACTGAGCGCAGCGCAATTTACCACGCTTACTCGTACCTCATACATATTATCATATTATATTTATGAGTATTACGCTTTTGGCAGTGCAGCAGGAATACAGTGTACGAATAGTTTCTTTTTATTGCAGAAAGTTGGCAAACAAGCAAACTGCCCACCTGATGGTAAGTGGTAACAGTCACCTATAATACATGTGGCTCTTGTGATTCGCAGCAAAACTGCAACCCCCACAAGAACCACAGTGTACGTTGTCAACTTGTGACACCAGATGTAGTCACAGTACCCAGTAATTTCACTGCCATATCTTACCCTTCAAACCGGAACACAGCAATGCAAGCACTGCTGCTTTGCGGTAGAAATAGGTAAGACGGAGGTACCTAAGCAGACGACCCTGGTACAGAGTCTCCCTCCAGTGTAGTTACAGTAGGCGCCACGTCAAGCTTTACATTTGCACTACGAAAATCATATCTACTACGAGCGACATAAGAGCGGTTCAAAAGTTAAACAGTATTGACTTTTGAATCGAAACAGCTTGAAGTGGGGCTTACAGTACGGTTAATAGTTTCAATTATTTGTTATTATTTGTATAAATTGTTCTATTTTTGAAAATTTTGTATTGTTATTTTTTTAATTTGTTTTTGACATTTACCTATTTGATAGTGATTTGATATTATTTTGTTTGACATTCTACTTATTTGACATTATTCTATTTGACATTTTACTTTATTTGATACCTATTCCACATTTTGTTTTATTTTGTTTGAAAATTTACTGCTCTTTTTATGTGTCATTGTTTTATTTTTGACATTTTTGTATTAACACGTTTTTAATTCTTCTATCTTAATTTGATATTGAAATTTTATTATTATAATTGATAGTATTTAATTTGACATTTTTACTTTAATTGACATTTTATTCCACATTTTTTTAAATTTTATTTGTAAAATTTATCGTGTTATAACTTATAATGTATAAGTAATTGATTTGCGCTGTAAAACTTATATTGGAATAAAAGAAAAATAGTGTTTTGAGCGACCATGGTTAGGGGATGAACCCCTGTATCGAATTTCGTTATTCTTGCTTTACTTGAGCCGAGTTTGGGCTCGTCGTTGATACCCTCACGATGTTTTCCTTCACCGTAAAACCTACACACACCTGTTGAGAAAGAATTTCTTTACAGGTTGTGAGTGAAGTCGACCAACCCGCACTTGCTCAACATTCACTGTATGGAACAGCTGATATTTTTTTTGCGATTTCAAAGTTGGTTCCATAGTGAAAGTTGCTTGTCTGAACAAGCACACAAATTTTTTGTGATAATTTAAAAATAATTTTGTATAATAACTTTCGTATTTGTAGTATTACTAGTTTTAGTACGCGACTTCGTCCGTGCGGAATTAGTAATTAGGGTAGATTATTTTTTATCCAATCTGCTAATATCCTTCCCCATAACTCAAACTATCTCCATACCATGTCATCTAAATTAGTTCAGACCACAATGCTGAAGTAATGTATGTATAAGTAATCTCTATATTGTACAGGGTGTCCCAAAAAATAGTGTCAAGCGAAAGTCCAGAGTTAGAGCACCTCTTGGAGTACCCGAATCACCCCCATGTATGTTCCGCGATTATTCGTAATTTTAGAGTAATAATTTTTTTTCTGACTTTTTGAAAATTTCGATCTAAAGAACTTAAAAATTTTTAATAAAAAAAAGTTGAACATATTTTAATGTTTTTCTTTATGCCACTAAATTATCTTTAGTGCTTCTTTTATGTCTAAAATAATCAGCTTCGTAACTTTAGTGGAAATTTAGAAAACAGTAGTGTAAAGTCAAAATTTGAATGTTAGTGAATAATTACTTAAAAATTCATCTTTAAATTAAAAATCTAAACAGGCGAATTCATGGTTTCTAAGTATGTGTAAAAACTTCTCTAGACTCTCTGCTTTCATAATAATTAAAAAAAAAAGTACTTAATAGGGCTACTTTGGCTTAAATCGGCCATCAAAGACAGCAAGGTGAAAATTTCATAAAACTCGACTTCTGAATAATTTTTTTTTTAAATTTCAATTATTTATTAATAAACCAAAAATGATTGTAGAAAAGCTAAAAATTTATTATTTGAAGGTCAAAAATAACTGTTCCTGCTGCCATCTTTAATAACCTTTGAAGGTTTATTATAACTTAATAAATGAAACAAAACATTATTTTCAAAGTATTTATTATTCGATCGCTTAAATAAAGTTTTCAAAATGACGACCTTCGTGCTCAATACATATTCTACATCGTCTAAAAAAGTTTTCTTTTAAATTTATAAATGCAATTCTGTTGTTTTTTATTGTTTCTTCCGCTTGTCTTAATTTTGTTCTTAACACTGTGACGTTTCTAATGTCCTTGGCGTATACTAATTACTTGTAGTATCCCCAGACGAAAAAATCTATCGGGTTCAAGTCGGGGGACCGTGGCGGCCACGCAATGGGCCCTCCACGACCGATCCATCTGCCTGGAAATGTTTCAGACAAATGTTGTCTAACATTTCTAGCAAAATGGCATGGAGCGCCGTCGTTTTGAAAAATCATATTTCTCCGCGTCTTCTAATAAGACGCCGAGATCACGTCGTAGAAATTGCAAGTAGGCCTCGCTGTTCAGTCGGTCCGGTAGTTCGAACGGACCAATCAGCTGTCCGTTTAGGATGCCTGACCACAAATTGATACTAAATTGTTCTTGGAAATTAGATTCCCTTGTGAGGTGTGGATTTTCAATACTCCACGAATGGTAGTTATGCGCATTAAACACCCCACATCGCTTAAAATGTGATTCATCAGTCCATAGAATATTTTTAAAGAAATTTTCGTTTTCAGCTTGTCTCCGTAACATTTCCTGACAAAATGCCACCCTTCTCGGGTAGTCTGCGGGCTTGAGCTGCTGAACTTTCTGGATGTGATATGGGTGAAAACGCTCTTGATGAAGTATTCGATGTGCTTGTGATTTCGGAATTCCGATTCGACGTTCTATTGTTCTTACACTAACTGATGGATCTCTCGCCACTTCTTCGACCACTGATTGGACAGTATCTGGGTCACTCATTTCAGGTGGGCGCCCCGATCTTCTACCTGGTAGGCGTCCTTCCATGTAAGAGTTATGTACTCTTAAAATCATGCGATGATCAGGCCAAGTTTCAGGCTGAGGTCCACCTCCATTTTGTACTTGCTGCCGGAACAACCTGGCTGCTTCAGAAGCATTTCCTCTTGCATATCCATAAAAGTAATGCATAAGAGTATATTCTTGCGATGAAAAAGACATCACAAAATGAAGAGCTTGAAAAGTCCGTTAAGAATGCCAAATTTGTCAAAATCCCGTATTCACACAAAACCAAATCGTAATCGCACTCAAGGTCCGTAAAGAAAGCAAAGTTCGTCAAATAATCACAAATGAGCGTATCGTACGTAAGGCGCAAACAAAAGCAGGCAAACGACTGGCGCCAGAACACAATAGGCGCTCGGACTACACCCCCCGCCTCATCCCCTTGTCACAAAGAATAGCATTCCTCAGTTACAGTTATCCATTTCGCCAATGAGAGTGAGAGAGATAGCAATAATGCGGTCTCTTTCATATCCTCTCACTCGGGCAATTTTTTAGCAGGTAAGTACTGCGTTACATCCAACACTACAACCGATGTGATCCGCGAGAAAAATATTTAAATATGGGTTTCATGTAGTTAATTTTTGCTAAATTGTAATTAATCTGAACCTTAGAAATTATAAAAAGACCAGATATTTTTTTTTATCATTTGATAGGAATTTGATAAATTTTATGAAATTTTCACCTCGCTGTCTTTGATGGCCGATTTAAGCCAAAGTAGCCCTATTAAGTACTTCTTTTTTTAAATGATTATGAAAGCAGAGAGTCTAGAGAAGTTTTTACACATACTTAGAAACCATGAATTCGCCTGTTTAGATTTTTAATTTAAAGATGAATTTTTAAGTAATTATTCACTAACATTCAAATTTTGACTTTACACTACTGTTTTCTAAATTTCCACTTAAGTTACGAAGCTGATTATTTTAGACATAAAAGAAGCACTAAAGATGATTCAGTGGCAAAAAGAAAAACATTAAAATATGTTCTACTTTTTTTTATTTAAAATTTTTAAGTTCTTTGGATCAAAATTTTCAGTCAGAAAAAAAATTATTACTCGAAAACTACGAATAATCGCGGGACATACATGGGGGTGATTCGGGTACTCCAAGAGGTGCTCTAATTCTGGACTTACGCTTGACACTATTTTTTGGGACACCCTGTATAAGTAGGTATAATAAAATCGTAGGGGTACAAAAATCTGTAATTGCGAAATATTAAGAAAAAAATTACACAGGTCGCCTTAAAATCATTAGCAGAACACGATAGAATAGTTTAAAAAAATGTTTGTTTATTTGTTTGTCCGAAAAGATCTCCGAAACTACTGGACAGAATTTGATATGGCTTACACCACAATGCTTAGAATTTTCCGAAAGAACATTTAGGCATAATATTTCATTTGTTTAAATTCACTTTTTATTTTTAGTGACAAAATACCATATAAGTGTGCGTTGTCGGTGACAAAATCGATGGAAAAAAGTCGGTGAAAAAGTCGGCTGTGTGCGTTCGCGCTATATTACTTTCAAGAACAATTTATCTGTAGGATTAATAAAAGGATTTGGTGAGTGACTGACTGAGGTATCAAAAGGGTTTCATCATCATCATCATCATCAACAGCTCGTATACGAACGATCCCACCGAGGAGTTCGAGCCTACCCTAAACTAGGGCGATAAAGCCTTAGTCAACCACGCTGGCCAAGTGCGGGTTGGTCGACTTCACTCACAACCTGTAAAGAAATTCTTTCTCAACAGGTGTGTGCAGGTTTTACGGTGAAGGAAAACATCGTGAGGGTATCAACGACGAGCCCAAACTCGGCTCAAGTAAAGCAAGAATAACGAAATTCGATACAGGGGTTCAGCCCCCTAACCATGGTCGCTCAAAACACTATTTTTCTTTTATTCCAATATAAGTTTTACAGCGCAAATCAATTACTTATACATTATAAGTTATAACACGATAAATTTTACAAATAAAAAAAAATGTGGAATAAAATGTCAATTAAAGTAAAAATGTCAAATTAAATACTATCAATTGTAATAATAAAATGTCAATATCAAATTAAGATAGAAGAATTAAAAACGTGTCAATACAAAAACGTCAAAAATAAAACAATGACATACATAAAAAGAGCAGTAAATTTTCAAACAAAATAAAACAAAATGTGGAATAGGTATCAAATAAAGTAAAATGTCATATAGAATAATGTCAAATAAGTAGAATGTCAAATAAAATAATATCAAATCACTATCAAATAGGTAAATGTCAAAAACAAATTAGAAAAATATCAAAAATAGAACAATTTATACAAATAATGACAAATAATTGAAACTATTAACCGTACTGTAAGCTCCACTTCAAACAGTTTCGGTTCAAAAGTCAATACTGTTTGACTTTTGAACCGCTCTTATGTCGCTCGTAGTAGATATGATTTTCGTAGTGCAAATGTAAAGTTTGACGTGGCGCCTACTGTACCTACACTGGAGGGAGACTCTGTACCAGGGTCGTCTGCTTTGGTACCTCCGTCTTACCTATTTCTACCGCAAAGCAGCAGTGCTTGCATTGCTGTGTTCCGGTTTGAAGGGTAAGATATGGCAGTGAAATTACTGGGTACTGTGACTTTACATCTGGTGTCACAAGTTGACAACGTACACTGTGGTTCTTGTGGGGGTTGCAGTTTTGCTGCGAATCTCACAAGAGTCGCATGTATTATAGGTGACTGTTACCACTTACCATCAAGTTTGCTTGTTTGCCAACTTTCTGCAATAAAAAAAAACTATTCGTACACTGCGTATTCCTACTGCACTGCCAAAAGCGTAATACTCATAAATATAATATGATAATATGTATGAGGTACGAGTAAGCGAGGTAAATTGCGCTGCGCTCAGTGTGTTCAACGCTGGTAGATGACGCATGACATGCCATCTAGCAAAAAACGCGGAAAACTTTTGTCCAACACTCACAGCGTGCTCATTTTTGAGTTAATTTGTTTTTACTTTCTGTAGCAAAGGGAGTGCAGCACTTACGAGCGGTTCGCGCTATTTATAATTTACGAGCAAGAAACTCTTAGAGATTTATTTAGAGAAATAAACAATTGACTTTAGCAGGACAGTACATTTACGAAAATTTGATTTATGTCTAGTTTTGTACAATTTAATGTAACAAACATCAAACGTTTAAACTTAATCCTTAATAAATAATTTAATGTAACAAACATCAAACGTTTAAACTTAATCCTTAAGGCGCATAGTAAGTCCTATTATAGTATTAACGAATATTTAAATGACAAATTAGTATAATAATTGAAACCTAGACACGATAATACAACATCACAATGACACATTATACATACATTTGACATTTTATCAATAACATTTTAACCTATAAACAGCTTATTTTAGCAAAGACATAAAATATTTACTTAATTAATATAATAATTAACACCTACATAATTACACATATGACGAATCCTTTAATTTTATAATTTTATTGTATTAATAATCTAATCTTATCCAATACTTTTAAGAGACATTTAATATTTATAAAATTAATAATATAATACCTAATTAATTCCTATTTAATTATACCTATTATCAATCCTATAATTTCATTGTAATATTAAATTTACTTTACCATATAATTAACAACTTATTTTAAAAAAGACATTAAATATTCGCATACTTAATGCGATACCTAATTAACACCTATAAAATGACACCTATTTTTGATCCTATAATTTTATTGAACTATAATTTAATTAATTGTCCCACAATTTATAATTAATTTTAGAAAAGACATTAGATAACTCCATAATCACCGCCTTCGTCCTCTCTCCTAGCTATGCTGTGCCCTACAGGGTCCATAATTGATACCTACTATGTACAATTTTTACCATCATGAAAACATTGTGGAATGCATTAAAGAATTGAATTGAATTGAATTGAAGGTCAAACATAAAAAATCACTGCAGAAAAAACCGGTTCTCTTCATAACTATTGAATAAAAAATCTTTAAAAAAGATATGTCATTATTCAACGCATTCTTTAGAGGATGGTCTTTTTAATTTTTTGATAAATTAATTAAAACTTGGTTAAAATGTGACCCAAACATGCCTCGATTTTAAAACTTTAAACCTAATCGCGTCGTAAATATTAGGTTAAATCGTATACTTTCGATTTCAATAAATAAAGTGAACAATATTCTAGGGGATGGTCTTTTTAGATTTTTCTTATTCGCCTTAATTAATTTTTAATTGAAATAATTCATCTTACGCGTAAAAGTTTGCTTAAATATTCCCCTCACCCTCACTCACTCACTCCTATGTAATCAGTGCGGGACGATCGACGCAAGGGCATTGGGACCACTATGCGCCTTAATAAATAAACAAAAAGGAATTTTAAAAGAGCGACTTGCCAGTGCACGCGGCCGACTGTCGGTCAGTCAGTTCATTTAAAAAATACATCGATGTTTTTTGCGATGCATCAATCAAAAAGGATGCATCGATGTTTTTCGATATATCGAATTGAAACATCGATGTTTTCGATGCATCGCTAAAAATATAAATAGATTGAGTATAGATTCAGATATGGCTCGTTTTTTAACAGTGTCCCTCGATTTATCAAAATTTGTATGAGAGTCTGTCAACGCCTATAGTAATTTTGACAGCTCAAAGGACACAATTAAAAAAATCGCGTTAGAGCTCAAAATATAGGACAGAAAAAAAATATTTTACAAAAAATAAAAACCGACTTCAAAAACACTGAAAAGTTAAAAATAATTTAAGAATAGTAAACGATGATCTCCTAGAAAGTCTTAAAATTTGGCACCGACTTCAATATAGAAGTGTGATGTTGTCTGTACCTATTCTTAAATTATTTTTAAGTTTTCAGTGTTTTTGAAGTCGGTTTTTATTTTTTGTAAAATACTAAGTAATTTTTATTTTTAACTTTTTAGTGAATAAACTCTTTTTGGTGAAAGAAACGGTGAGCTGGTATTTAATTAGTGTTTCCCTCAATTTTCATGGGATTCCATCATCAGATCCTGACTTCGGTGACTTTGTGACCGCCCTAGGAGTATACTCTATCGAATACAAAAAGAATTTTGAAAATCGGTCCACAATTGGCGGAGTAATCGCGTAACATACACACAAAACACGTTGGAAACACCTTAAAATTTAAGGGTTTTCCTTGATTTTCATAGGATCCCATCATCAGATCCTGACTTTGGTGACCATGGGACCACCCATGGAGTATACTCTATCGAATACAAAAAGAATTTTGAAAATCGGTCCACAACTGGCGGCGTAATCGCATAACATATACACAAAAAAAAACATACGCATCGAATTGAGAACCTCCTCCTTTTTTGAAGTCGGTTAAAAATGAAACAATCTGGAATTTTAATACTTTTTTCTTAAAGCAAGAGTAGAAAATATTACAATTTTAATCAAGTTTAGTCAAGTAATTAAACTATTGGCATTTATAATTAATTTAAATATCCCAGTACTTTTTTTCCAAACTTTGGAGAAATAAAATTTTAATTACCCGCTTTCCTTGTATTCTGGTGCATTGTTGATTTAAAACTTGTGAAGCTTTTGAAAAAAGCCTTTCGGATGGTACGGAGCTGACCACTATAAGTACCTAGTAAAATATTTGTAAGCAATTTTAAATAATTGACGAAATTGCTGTTGTCATATACAGCCTCGTCTGTGCAAATTATTTTATTATTACGTGATATGATTTTATTATTGTAAATAATAAAAATTAAATTGTTAATGACTATTACAGATAACGTATATATGTGTGGTGGTCATTCGATGTATTGAATAAATTACATCGATGTATCGTAAAACATCGACTATTATCAATGTATCGAATGGATTCGATGTATCAAATGGTAAATATCGATGTTTTCGATGCATCGATGTATATCGAGCATCCCTAGGTCAGTGTCGGTCGATCGGGCCGGCCGGGACTCACCGATTTATTTTACGGCCGACTTTTTGTAGTTCGTGTGCGTTGCAACGTACAACTCCATTATGTTTCATTTTCCACCGTCAAAAAGTCGGTCACCGATAATCGGCCGTGTGCGTTCGTATCTGATCTGTATTTTTTATTGTGATTGAGAGTGAATACACAAAGCGGTTATTTTTTTATCACCCTGGAAAATTTTAGGGACGCTTTAGGACACATCCATTATTATATTTTTTAAAAATGCTGCTCTCAACTAGTGCAACATTTTTTGAATTTTTTAGAAAATTAACATAAAATTAAGTAAATGAGTTATTTTTTTATTCATATTTAAAACATTCTAATACCATGTCGTGAAGCGTCCCTTAAATTTTCCAGGGTATTAAAAAAATAACCGTGCATATAGCTTTGTGTATTTATTATAGCACTGCAAAAATCTATATTTCCTTAGTATATTTCACAATAAAAAATACAGATCAGATACATTGCTATAGACGGGTACTTACTGACAATTCTGACAAAGAAAATTCACGTGATCATAAATACGACGATGAGCATTTCTAACAAATGTTGTTACATCCTTGACCCAATTTGGATTTTGTACCGTACCGCGCTACTATGGGAAAGTTTCTCGTGAATGATTCACCTGTTTAATGCTTTACTGGATATTTGTTGGCTTTATTATTTTGTTAGTACCAGAAAATGCCAAGGTTTAAAAGACAAACTAATACAGATTAAAGATTAAAAATACATGTTGAAGAAACCACCATAATCAAAGGACCAGAAGTAGAATGAGTGAGGTTAAACAGTTGTTATATAAAGTCTAAATGCAGCTTCAAATAATTGATTTTTGAATTTCGCACTTAATTTCGACATTATTATGATTGCTAAGCAACTACCGTTAATGATTATTCTAATGTCAAGCTAAGCTCAAAATATCAACAATATTATGCAAAATATGATGCAATAAATATAATATAATGTTATTTACTTACTTAGATCATTTAGCCTAATGAAATGTCTGAATGCTCTAAGGTTCTTTATCTTATTGTGTTGATTTAGTATATAACTGGTTGTAAACAAAATGTCCAAAGAAAAATTTAAATTTGACAAAAACAGTCTCAATATGGAGCGTCGGTGGCGCTGTGGACTCTGCATTATGGCCTTCTAATCGGTAGGTCCGGGGCTCGATCCTGCCATGTACCAATGTGTTTTTCGTATATATGTACATTTATCCGACTCACCTACGGCGAAGGAATACATCGCGAGGCAACCTGCATACATCTGCAAAGAAATTCAAAGCCAGGTGTATGTGAAGTCAACCACTCCGCACTGGGCCAGCGTGGTTGACTATGGCCTAATCGTAAAAGAGCCTCGTACTAACCGTAATGTCACATCTTCTACTGCACCCAGTCTGATGACGTGGGCGAACATCCTTATCCTTTATCATTACCTACTCTTTAATAACATTTTTATGATTTAAATGTTTCCAATTTGCTTTACAACTTGCTTACGTAAGAAGTAGGTAACCTAATTGAGGGATATTGTGTTCTTCAAAATTATTGTGAAAGTTTTCTAAATAATTTTTATTGCTTACGGTGGCGGACGAGCAAGTGGCCCACCTGATGTTAAGTGGTAACCACCGCTCATGGACATCTGCAATGCCAGGGGCACAGTTCAGTCACTGCCTACCTGAAGAGAAGTGCTCTTCTTCAGCCTTGTTTGAAGTTGGACATATCGTAGCGCTCAGGAAACACCGCAGCTGGGAGTTCGTTCCAGAGCATACACGTACGCGGAAGGAATGAATGCTGAAACCGAACTGTGCTAGACGAGATGGGTTCCAGGTAATATGGATGAACTCTACTGCGATGGCGGGTGGTGCGGCGGTAAAAAGGTGAAGAGGGCACCATTGCAAACAGTTTCTTAGAGCACTCTCTGTTAAAGAGCCGATAGAGCACGCAGAGAGAACCAAAAGTCTCTGCTCCAGCGTCTCCATTGAGGCCATGATATTGGGATCACCATCGATGCGGAATGCACGCCTTTGTAGGGAGTCAAGAGGTTCGAGCTGATATTTGGGAGCTCCTGCCCAAAGGTGTGAGCAGTACTCCATATGCGGCCGAATTTGCGCTTAATAAAGCATTAGCCGCTGGCTATAGGAGTGAAGTACTGCTTGGCTCTGTTAAGGACGCCCAGCATTTCGCTCGCCAATTTGGCTTTGTCCTCTAAATGACTCCCAAACTGCACTTAAGCCGACATTTCCACACCGAGGATCCCAATACCATTGGACATACGAAGAGTTACTCCTTGGAACTGAAGCACAACGATAAATGGGTCCTTCTTCGCAGTGAACGTGCACACTTGTGTCTTCGTGGGGTTGAACTTTACTAAGTTCTTTGCATCCCATTCGAAGACTTGCCCTAGAGAGTCTTCGACTTCAGACACAAGTTGCAACCGCCTATTATACAACGAAATCCGTCGGTATACTGCACATCACCCGTACTGTCATCCGCATAACAATGTACTCAATATTCTCAAACAATGTTCTCAATGGACAACATATCATTGATATGCAGAATGAACAGGGTTGGGGAGAGCACCGAGCCTTGTGGAACGCCAGCGTTTATGGGCATGGTTTCGAAGCAGCAGCCGTCGAGGACGACTTTAATGCTTCTACCAGCCAAGAAGCTGGCTATCCATTTGCAGAGTCCCTCGGAGATTTCATATAATGGTAGCTTCGTGTGAAGAGCTCTATGTCAGACCCTATCAAACGCCTTAGCGATATCGAGTCCAACGGCGAGAGCCTCACCTTTGCCCTCCAAGGTTTCCGCCCAACGGTGAGACAGGTAAACTAAAATATCACCAGCTGAATGGCCGTGACGGAAGCCGTATTGTCGGTCGCTAATCAGCAGGTGCTTCTCTAGGTACCGTAGGAGGCGAGAGTTGAAGACCCGCTCCATAATCTTGGAGAGCAAGGATGTTATCGCTATTGGCCTGTAATTTGACGGGTCGGATCGCGGTCACCCTTTTTGGGAATTGCGTGGACGTGAGCAATATTCCACGAAGATAGAACCCTGTTGCTCTGATAGGAAAGGCGGTAAAGGCGCGTTAGTACGGGGGTCAGTTTAGGGGCGCACGTCTTCAGCACCACTGCTGGGATGCCATCCGGCCCACTCGGCTTATGGACGTTCAGGAGCTTAAACTCCCGCCTGACCGCACGTTGTGTAATGTGGATTTCAGGCAGAGAACTTTCACATCGATGGATGGTGTGTGGTGTGACTCCCTCATCGTCCATTGTCAAGTTAGAGGCAAAGAGTTGGACCAAGAGATTGGCCTTCTCTTTTGCGCTGTGGGCCAGGCTGCTATCAGCTACACGCAGTGGTGGGAGACTGGACTGGCAGAAGTTACGCTGCGCATCTCTAGACCAAAAAGCACGACTCCCACTGGGATAGCTTCCTAGTCGCTCGCCAACCCTGGCCACGTGTTCCGCCTTGACTTCAGCAATAGCCTTCTTGTTGGAGTTGGAAGCAGCGTTGTACTGTCGCTTCTTTTCCGTCACGCCAGGATCCCGACTTTTTCTGGCGTTGTCCCAGGCAATGTACGCAGATTGCTTGAGATGGACAGACTTCTCATAATTATGTAATATAAGTAAAAAGTCGTGTTATTCATTATCATTCGAAACTAAAATAATTTTCGCGTAAATTTTGGGATGGGACCTACTTCGTGCAAAGATTAGATGCACTTACATCAACTTGGTTGATGTAAGTGCCGTTAAATTGTACGTTTTATTTATAACACAAATAAAACGTACAATTTGATCAAGCCATCACTGCAGCGAATTTTTGTCGTAGGGGATTGTGACTAGGTCACGGTCGGCGTATGACGTCACGGGACGCAGCATTCCGTCCCTTTCCTTTCCATTGATACGGAAATGAGATAGGATATTCATTGTTTTGCAAGTATTTATACTTAATAAATTGATAATACAGGAGTAGATCTGTCCTTAACCAATTGTTGCTTAAAGTGTATGCTTGTTGTTAGAGTTTACGTTAATTACGTTTGCTCATTTATGACGACAAGAGGCTGCCCCTATTGTTGCTCGTAATAATGGCGGTTTTTGGAGTGCAAGTGTATAAAGCTTTTTTGTTATTTGTGTAAATATAGGTTTATGTTCTAATATATCTACAAAAATCTCGTGTCACAGTGTTTGTTATCGAACTCCTCCGACCGATTATTATGAAATTATTTGTGTGTATTTGGTAGGTCGTAGACTATTTTATATATCCCTACCTAGGTGATAGAGCTGGCTCTCTCTAGAAATTTTTGAACTTTAGTAAAGTTTTAAGTTCGTGTGCACAGCTAGTAAAGCTAATGTTTATTGATTTATGTAAAAATCGTGAACACATCAGATTTAATGAAGTATTAAGTTTAATGAACCTTTGTGCAATTGATTGTTACTCTTCAAACCGGCATACAGCAATGCAAACACCGTTTCTTGGCGGCAGAAATAGGTAAGAAACATTATAACGATTATTGCTTCTTGCCTGGATACCGGCTCTGTGGTCACACGTCAGCAGGGTGCAGCCGACAGTTCAATGAATTCTTGTCTTCGACTGTCCGGCTGAGATTAGCTGACGCCGGCCGGAATTTTCCTTTTCTGGCGGCCACACACTCCGAAACGCATGTCATGGTAAGGACAAAATTTGAAATAAAACCTATGTGGCCTAAGGATGATATTTTTATCTTCCTGAGAACTGTTGTGTTGGTGTATAGTCTGCCTAAAAATTGCAATTCTATTTAAAACGTCAGCAAGAGTCTGGAATAAAACTTATAGTGACCACCAAGTTGTGGGCCCGTTGCTAAGTCCGGCGCTACTATGGCACTCTAGGAGCTTAGTGTAATATACAATTAGTGTATGTGTTACCGGCAATGTGTATAATTCAGGTATTGTATACAATCCCTAGGTAATGTATACAATCCCTGGGGCGTCCAGGCAATGTATGAAATATCATGAATATCATTGTCCATTTCATACTTTACCTAGGTATTGTATACAATTCCTAGGGATTGTATAGAATACCTGCTGGTTCACCGGTAATGTGTAAAATAAATAAATCTTAAGACTAAACTAATGTTAGGTAAGCCGGTTAATATCAATAAATCTTAACAGACTTACTTATGAAATAGCGGACAAATAAAACATGTTGTATTTACTTGAAATAAACTTTATTATCAACTTTAAAATCACAAAAAAATAACAGGAAACTTAAAATTCTTCTTGTTTGTAACATAACATTACAAGTATCTTTTAACATAATATAAGTAATTTTGTAATTGAACTTCACAAACAAAACAATTCTTTTTATAACAAAAAGTAGGTCTAATAGGCATTCACAATTTTAAGTAAAAGTAGGTTTTATTTATTCTTACACGTCAAACTATTATGGCACTTTGAAGAGCACAGAGCCTTACTTTTGACACAGGAACACTTTTTAGAGTCACAGTTTTTTTTGCAGCTACATTTCACAAAGCCCTGTCCTGTCCCCGTAGATTGCAAAGTCGCAACTGTACGGAGTGTCGTTTCCAGATTGGGGACGTCTTCTTCTTGCAGTAATTTCTGATGGCAAACAGTGAACTGTTGTCATGAATACAATGTCTTGACAACGCCTTGCTTTGTGCCTAGTTGATATAGATCGTCATCATTTTTGTGTAATACTACAGCCAGTATATTGCGAGCATCACCACGACCTCTATCGACTTCTGGAACAGGAATGCGTACAGTGGTACCCAACGATACGGGAGGGAATTTTTTTTCAGAAATTTAAGCATTTTCTGAGCTTGTACTATCAAATTCTCTTTGGCTCTGATGCGGTTTTCTATCGAAAAGGCGTTTTTTGCGCATAAAGGACAAGCAACTTTGGATCCAAAACCTTCTGCAATATTTTCTTCCGGAGCAGCACAAATAGTATGAATAGGCCTATTGCACATTCTGCACGAATGACCACCTGTTATCTCCTTGGAACAAACACAGCATATAAGTGCACAACTCAATGACTCCTCTCGTACTGATACCAAATTCGGATCATGTAACGCTTGATCATTTACCTCACAAGGAAGATTTTCGACATTCGTAGGCTTAGTATTTGGGATAGCCATGTGTTCATCATGCGCACTTTGGACATTTGAAGCTTCCTTACCGATGTTAAAACTATCGAGTGCAGCGTTTTGTTGATCTGGTGCCTGTAGAGGTTGAGTGTCAGCTGTTTCAGTTTGCTGTTTCAGCGGCCGCGCCCGCGCGCCGCTCTTAAGGCGGACACACACGGTTTATTGGCTAGATAAGTACTGTAATCAGGAAAACTTATTCTAGCTCCTAGTGTTACGGCAAGTAGGTATGTTTTGGCTTACTACTTGCCGCGGCGCAAAGTACTAACTACGTTGGCTACCCACCGCACACAAAAATGACAGTTTTTAGGGTTCCGTACCAAAAGGTAAAACGGGACTCGATTACTAAAACTTTGCTGTCGGTCTGTCTGTCTGTCCGTCCGTTGTTTACCTCATGAAAGGTGACACAGATTGTGTATATCTGTGGCCGTATATGTATGGGGAGCCCCCTCTATTATTTTTTTTATATAAAAATTGTAAAGCGGTTAACAGAATACATCAAACTACTAAGATTCAATGGCCTACACAAGGCCCAATTATTAATAGGTTGGGAATAAATTGGCAGTGACGTACGGACGGACGGGCGCACGAACGGACAGACAGACAGACATGAAGAATTTATAAGGGCTCCGTTTTTGTAATTCGGCTACGGAACCCTAATAAAAAACAGGTTGAAGTATTTAATTTTAATAAAATTATTACTAACTACTTTTTTACTACAATGAGTCGTAAAAAACAACAATAATAAATTGATTGTACAGTTTAATATTGAAATTTAGATTTATAAGTTTTTTTTGTTCATACAGTTTCCATTTCAAATCTTTCGAATTTCCTGTAAATCGGCTATATGCGCCTTAAGAGTCCGCTAGCTTAGATAATGCCGCTCTTTAGCGCACCCCGCATTGACGCCGCCCGCGCCGCGCCGCCTCTTGTCAAAGGATTTAATTTTATTTACAAAGGCTACCGCGTGCGGCTTACACCCGAAAGTGAAATTGACAGTTTTATATCGAAGCGCCTCCGTAGTGAAAGATTGTGTTTGTGAACTGTTGTACTACGAATTGAATTTATCCTCAAAAAATCCGACATTTGATAAGATTCTGGATAAATTACACCTATGTACTTACCTCCGTAGCAACCTACAGACGCTCCAGCCGTAAGTCAAACTAAAAGGAAGTATTAATAAAAAAGGTAATTCCACATTTATGTGGAACATAAGTATACGTAGTTCACGCAATTACAGAAGAAAATAAGTACCTAAATATTTTGTTTTGGATTCAGAGCGTGATAATGGCTCTCTTATTAAAAATACGGGTGGTAGTAACTCTGACAGTTCGAGTGATGAAGAATTGTGGTGTAATTTTACTTTGAATTTACCTACTTTCGCATATTTTTGATTAAAATTATCTTTGCACCTAGCTTGTGTGTCCCGATAATTTTTATTCGTATTTTGTTTTATTAAACACAATTGCGTTCGGGTGTACCGACATTATCTAAGCGAACTTACTTTGATCGCGCCGCCTTGGCGCCGCCGTGCCGTCTCTTGTCAAAGGATTTAATTTTATTTGCAAAGGATACCCACGTGCGGCGTACACTCGCGAGTGAACGGTCATGCTAAAACGATTCACTTCCATTAATGCTTGAAATGGCGCCTCTAGGAAGGGTGTCAGGGTTCTATGAAGCTTACCGTACTTATTTGTTTGTAATAACCACAATTGCGTTCGAGTGTTACATTACCTGCTGCAAGTTTGGCATTGTATAGAATACCTAGGTAAAGTGTAAAATAAATTCTATTTCATACTTTACCTGCACGTTTTAGGTATTCTATACATTGCCTAGGTATTGTATACAATACCGGATTATACACATTGCCGGTAACATATGTAATTAAAAGTTGCCGCGTCGTAGTCACGAACTTTTGAAACTTCCATCCATCCTCGCGACACTAACGCGAGTTTAATTAAAGTTTTGTTTGACGACAATTTGATTGCTGGCTTATGACAAATTCCAGATCAAATGAAAATATAAATATGCTACAGAATATTTTTTAAGCGTAAGTACTACATAATAAACATTATAATTTAGGTATTATACTGCCATAAAGTAATCAAGCACGATGCATACGGGGTATTATTGATAATGGTCAGCCATTTTGTACAATAACCGTTTGTTACAAAAATTAGTGGGATAGTTATTGGATAACCGTTTCATCGCTAGCAATTTTTTTTAAATAAAAACCGTCTTCAAAGACACTGAAAAGTTAGAAATAATATAAGAATAGGTACAGGCAACATAACATTTCTATATTGAAGTCGTTGCTAAATTTTGAGGCTTTTTAGATCATAGCGTTTGGCACCGACTTTAATATAGAAATGTAATAACCTATTCTTATATAATTTTTAACTTTTCAGTGTTTTAGAAGTTCGTTTTATTTTTTTGTAAAAAAAGACTAACCTCCTAAAAGTTACGAATCCTCAGCTCGGTTCATGATTACCAAACGCAAATACTTGAATAGCTTCGGAAAAAATATGAAACATATTGGACGTAAGTAAATATCTATAAAGTTTTAGGGTTTACCTTGATTTTCATGGGATCCCATCATCAGATCCTGACTTTGGTGACAATGGCAACATCAGAGGGGTAATACAAAAAGAATTAAGAAAATCTTTCCACAATCTTGTAACATACACGCAAAAAAAACATACGCCTCGAATTGAGTACCTCCACCTTTTTTGAAGTCTGTTAAAAAATACAATAATGCTTTATGTGCTTGACAATTTAGATTAACTATTGACTAGCTGTTGCCCGCGACTTCGTCTGGGTGGAAGTCAGTTAGGGGAGAGCGAGGCTAAAAGTGCCGGGGGTAAGTTGTTCCGGTGCAAATATCTAAAAAACAGAAAGAGTTAGTTATATGTTTGTATTATGTTCAGCACTCTGGCCATCAAGCGCATGAGCGGCGATAATTTTTGTTCGGCCAGAGACGCGCATTTAACAGTAATGTGCTATGTGGTCCTTCAGTACCACGTGAGTAAATATTTTTTCGTTCATTCTTTTTGGTCTAAAGTAAGCATTTTTGGTGTTATGGATATGGGAGTTTTACTAGTGTGTTTGTGATTTACTCAGAAATATTAATCTATGCAATTTTAACACATTCTACAAATTGTTTTTTTGGCATTTGATAAAAAGTGAATGTCCTTAAAACGGGGTAAAAAGTGCCTTTCTATTGGGGTCAATTGTTCCGCGGCACAACTAACCCCCTACTAACCTTATATGATCTATATTGTTTTATTTGAAAGGATGATGCCATACAAGAGGAAAACTCAAAGGGGGAACTACTTATAGAAAGGGCTCGGAATCTTCCATCATCATCACACACAGTTCATATATGTCACCACTGAGGGGCTCCAGCCTACCCGAAGTTAGGGTATTTAGACCTTAGTCAACCACGCTAGCCCAGTGCGGATTGGTCGACTTTCCATACACCTTTGTATTTCTTGGCAGATGTATGCAGGTTACCTCACGACGATTGCCTTCACCGTAGGAGCGTCTGACAAATGTGCATAGGGAATTCGCAAGACGAAAAACATATTGGTACATGGTAGGATCAAACCCTGGACCTCCCAATTAGAAGGCCATTGCCGAGTGCACAGCGCCACTAATGCTCTCGGACCGGAATCTTCTAGAGAGGGCTATTGATGCGGTTATTATCGACGCGCGACGGGTGCAAATTAAAAACCGTTGCACGTGAATTGGAAATTTGACATACAACGCTACAATGGTATGTCATGAAAATAAGAAATGGACTTACTTAATAAAAAAGGCTCTAGCAGAGAAAACAGGCCTAGTTAATAGAAAGAAAATCAAACCACACAGAAGTGTACTTTAAAAAATTCGAAAGGAAAAGTGTTAATGAACTAAAAAAAAGAGGAAGAAAGCCAACAACAATCCCGCTAGAAGGAAATTTCTTCAAAAAGAAGACAAAAGTACTGATAAACAGAACAGTTTAAATGGTTCTACAGCCTATGCTGTAACTTTAGCTTTGGAACTGGAGAAAAGCATATTGCTCCGGAGATGGAGAAAAACGGACGGCGTATTTAAGAATTAGGCATACTTGCAATGCGTTGAATGCCCCAATTGCTATTCTGATCAGTCGTCTGAAGAATAAATTTAGGTTTCATATGTGTTTTTGCACTTTTTTAAAAAATGCTAAATAAATTGCTAATCTTTGTTATCTTTATTGATTTATTCATCCTTTAAATTTAGGTTTGGTTTTTTTATTGTCTTTAGATTTTTAATGTGAAGATCATTGTGAACATTCGTTTGAGAGACTGGTTAATAATGTTTAGTTTAATAATGTTTAGTTTAATAATTATCTAGTCCAACTCTTTTTTAGGTCCTCCTCATTAGGTATTGGGAGTAAATTTCGTTGTTCCTAGTACCATAGTCTGTAAAGGGTAATTTTTAATATCTCTGTCTAATAGATCTCATTATTTTAATAATGAAATATCAGATAACCTACCAGATATAATATTAACAGGTTGCTTTTTTTCGCAGATGGTCAATATATAAACTACTTTTTATAAAATTTTGATTTTTTTATAAATTTATATTCGAATAAATAGGAAACGATCAAATGTTATGTTTTTTTATTTCAAAATCCATTGTAATCCATGGAAAAAGCCAAATTCTATGAACGGCACAACCTACCTCAGCTGCGGCACAACTTACCCCAGCGAGGGGTAAGTAGTGCCTTACGACCGCTGTTTAAAAATATAATAATGTTTTTAAAACTATTCAAAAATCACGAAAATTGGGTGCAAATTTAAAATCTGTATTAAATTTTACCTAAGCTAAGCCAGAATTATGAACCGTAGGATTTGTCAAAATCGGCACTTTTAGCCCCGCTCTCCCTACATCATGCGTTCCCTATTTAAGGTACCTTTATACCAAATTTCATTAAAATCGGGTCAGCGGTTAGGCGAGAAAGCGAAACAGACAGGCAGACAGAGCTACTTTCGTATTTGTAGTATTACTAGTTTTTGACTTTTTGTACGCGACTTTGTCCGTGTGGAATTAGTAATTAGGGTAGATTATTTTTTATCCAATCTGCTAATATCCTTCCCCATAACTCAAACTATCTCCATACCATGCCATCTAAATTAGTTCAGACCACAGTGCTGAAGTAATATATGTATAACTAATCTCTATATTATTACTCGAATAAAATCGTAGGGGTACAAAAATGTGTAATTGCGAAATATTAAGAAAAAAATACACAGGTCGCCTTAAAAACGAAAACGAAGCCATAGAAGAATGTACTGAAACTAATTTTCTTGGTATAAAACTTGATCAAAATTGTTCATGGAAACCACATGTAGAACATTTAAACAATAAAATTAACAAGTTCATATTTGCTTTATGGAAAATATCAAGAATAACAGATTATGAAACCGTAATAATGGCCTACCATGGATACATTATGTCTCTTCTTCGGTACGGAATAGTTTTGTGGGGTAATGCTGTAAAAGTAAATAAGTAGTCTATTTATAGCCCAAAAAAAAATTTATCCGTGCCATATTTAATGTACCTCCATGGACACCATGTACTCCAATATTTAAGAAATACAAATTATTAACATTGCCTAGTTTATATATATTCGAATCATGCAAATTTGTTAGAGCCAATGCTGAACTTTTTGAAAAATTTGAAGATCGGTATAAATATAGTAATAGACATGTGGGACAGTTAGCGATACCACAAATGAAAACAAATTTGTACAGCCGAAATAGCCACGCCATGAGTGTTCGAATTTACAATAACCTACCCCAAAGCATCAAAGAACTTAACGGTAAACTTTTTAACAAAACTTTATTTAATTGGCTAGTTACAAATTGTTTTTATTCGGTTACAGATTATTTGACTTATAAGCATAAATAATATTAAAAATGACTGACATTTTATTATAATAATTTAATTAACATGTAAGAGTAATATAATTATTAGGTATAGTAATATAGTAAAATGACATATAATAAAAATACAAAATATAATACGAAAATTTTAATTATGTAATTGTAAACTGACATTCACATGCCACAAGTTGGTAAGACGTGCTGTTCAGCTACTCATTTTGTTACCATTTTTACTATGCCTTGTGTGAATAAATACTTTGACTTTGACTTGACTTTAAAATCATTAGCAGAACACGATATAATAGTTTTTAAAAAATTGTTTGTTTGTTTTTTTATTTGTTTGTTTGTTTGTCTGTTTGTCCGGAAAGATCTCCGAAACTACTGGACAGAATTTGATATGGCTTACACCACAATGCTTAGAATTTTCCGGAAGAACATTTAGGCATAATTTCATTTGTTTAAATTCACTTTTTTAGTTAAAAAATACCATATAAAAATTTTCGAACAATGCGTAGAAAATCAACATGGCGCACGTGAAAATTATTTTGACAAGTCTGTCACAGTGCAAAGAAAAATTTAATCTTTTCTGTGAATGGCTGTGCCCATCTCGATTTCGCCAACCAAGAAGTTAATAAGTTTAAATTGTCTTTTTCTTATGTAAGACCTTGATGGTAAGGCAAAAGGATCAAGCCATACAACCAATGTATAAAGCATTTTTATGACAATATCACGTCACAAATATAAAATTTGTAGGTTGGTTCAATTCTTGACCAATTTTCACAAAATCGGTACAATTTTTGAAATATTTGAAATGTTGAAAAGTGAAAATACCCTTTTCATGGTATTTTGAAAGGTGTTATTATGTTTTTACATTATGACTAAGGAATCAAACTCTTTCATCCATTTAAAACTATTAAAAGTAATTGAATAATATTGATAATAAAAAAAAATATCTGACTGCAATGATTCTGGGTTACGCGTAGAGGGAGTACGGGACTCTTGATCCTAATGTCTAAAATAGCGGATCACCTTTTTTTGAATCCACCCAAGGAACATGGATATCGAACCCCTCGATATGCCCTCTTTGGCGCCTAGCGCAGCCACGTCCAAAGGACGCGCCGCTGCCGAACGAGGTCGTGGGAACCCTTACAGACCAACCATAACCCCGTCCGCGGCACCTGCCCACCAATCCCCTCACGCCCTCTCCAAGATGGAGATGGAGAGGAGTTCCCGGGGCATACTCCGGGTGGTAATTTTTTACTGTGGTTTTCTTCCACGCGGCCCGACGCTCAGTGCGCCAGGCCCCCGGCCCCGCTCAGTGCCGAGTAACGGGCTTGCCCGACGGCAGACCCCACTGGATCCACCGCCGCGCACACGAGCCGAAGCTCAGCGGCACCAAAGCGCCGACCCACCGCAAAAAGCGGCCACGGTGGCCACACGAGGTGGCCCGCCGAGTAGCACTCGGCCATCCCACGCCCCCCTCAAGGGGGCCGCACAAGTGTGCCGAAGCCACACGTTGATCGGGTCAGCCTCAGTCCTTGGAACAACGACACGCCGAAGCTCAACGAGCTTGCACCGACTCGGAACAACGACATGCCGAAGCTCAACAAGGATCCGCACCAACCCGATCAAAGGGGCAACGGCACAAGGCGCAACGCGCCATGACCCGCGAGCGAGTCCCCAGGCGACACACAACCCCATCTTCAAAAAGAAGGGGAGGTGACGCCCCACATGGCCACGTGAAGTGGCCCGCCGGGTTAAACCCGGCCACACCACGCCCCCTCCACGGGGCAGCTGTCAGACTCTTAGCCCGCGGCAGAAAATCTGCCGGGTTGCCCAGGGTGCACCACGAGGAGGTGTTCTGACATCGCACCCCTCGAACGAAGGACCTAAACATAGCTGCCGCTCAAAATAGGTGGATAAAAGTTCGTTTCCAAACCTAGCAATATGGGTATCAAATGAAAGGCCTTTTTTTTTTTTTTTTTTTCTCGGGGGGAAATGCGTAACCGCACCGTACCCGCCGTTGGCTAGTCGGCGAGCGTGTGTGGGGCTCTCCCGGCAGAGTGCCAGGCCTACCCACTAAAACCCCCCGGTGTTCTCCCTGCCCATAAGGGCGCACTAGGTAAGGTCCACACTGCGACTCCACTACCCACACGCCCGGGCAAGCCCGACCGACTGGTCGGGCTATCGCCAAGGGGGGATTGCCCGAGAACACCAGGGCAATCCCCAGACGGAGGGCCTTACACGGGGCCAACCGTGCACGCAGGCCTCCACGGCAGGGTCATTAGACGGGCATCGCTTGTGCGAATGCCCGCCTTCTCCTGCCTATCCGTCTGTGACGGATGGGAGCGGCTTGAGGATCTGTCTCCCGCTCCCTCTCCGCGGCCTCCTTCTGCGATATTACGTCCTCGCAGAAGGAGGCGACAGCCCCCCATTCCGCCTCGCCGCGGAGCATGGCCACGACCATGCTCGGCAGCGAGAGGTTTCCGCCTCCCAGCGCAGCGTTGAGTTCGCTGCGCTGGCATCGCCAAGCCGGGCACACCAATAGTGTGTGCTCGGCAGTGTCATCGGGAGCGTCGCAATGATGACACTGCGGCGTTTCCTCCCGATGGGCGACTCGGTGCAGGTAGTGACCGAAGCAGCCATGCCCGGTAAGTACCTGTACCATGCGGAATGTTAGGCTGCCCTGCCGGCGCCCAACCCACTCCTCCAACACCGGACGAATTGCCTCAATCGTCCGGTGGCCGGCAGCTGGGGAGGCGAGTGCCTCACCCCACTGGCGCAGAGCCTCCATCTGCGCCAGGGTACAAACCTGCTCCACCTCCTGTGGAGCAGACCGTCCCCCCCGCTCTCGTACAGCAACCCGATGCCGATACACCTCCGAATGGACGCGTGCATCGACATCCCATGGCGTTTGGCCCGCAAGAACGCAGGCCGCGCCGTGGCTGACCGTGCGATAGGCTCGCACGGCCCGGGCTGCTATGACCCTCTGCGGACGTCGCAGTAGGGCCACCGTACGGGGGGAGAGGCACTCCGCCCATACCGGGGCTCCGTATAGTGCCATCGACCTTATCACCCCGTGATACAGTCGACGGCACGCCGATCCTGGTCCTCCCACGTTGGGAAGGACCCGCCCGAGTGCGGTTGCAGCGGCGCACAGCCGTGGAGCGAGGAGCTTAAAATGCTCCTCGAAACTCCATCGGGGGTCCAGAACCAAGCCGAGGTACTTGAGATGCGCCTCGACCGGTATTCGTACCCCCTCCACTCGGACACGGAGCCCCAGAGGGATCCTGCGACGGGGGGCGTGGAATAACATGGCCCTCGTTTTGTCAAGGGCCACGTCCAGGCCCAGGAGGCGGATGCGTCGGACGACCAGTGAGGTGCCGACCGATGCAAGGTGGGCCGCCTCCGCCCCCGTTTTCGCTCTCGCCGCGACAAGCGTGTCGTCGGCGAAGCAGACGACCTTCGTTCGTGGCAGAAGGTCGCCTCGCAGGACCCAGTTGTACCCCAGGTTCCATAACAGAGGACCTAGTATGGAACCCTGGGGTACACCCGCCGCCATTGTCCACGTGTGGACGCGCCCATCCGGCCCCTCGTAGAGGATGGATCTGCCTTGCAGGTAATCCTCCACGAGGGCGCGGAGGTACGGAGGCACCCGGTGGAAGCGGAGTGCCTCCTTTATGCACTCGTGGGGCAGGCTGTTGAAAGCGTTGCGGATGTCAAGAGACACCGCAACTACAGTCCACTCCACACTCCCCACGAGCTGTGGCCTCTTCAGTCCACCTCTTGAGGAGGGCCACCGCGTCCACCGTGGACCGACCGGTGCGGAAGCCGAACTGGTTGTCAGCCAAGTCCGGCCCCTGGTCCTCTAGGTGCTCGACGATGCGGGAAGCCAGGATTTTCTCTAGGAACTTCCCGGCCTCGTCGAGTAGCACCACCGGCCGATACCCAGCCGGGGAATCCGCGGGGCGGCTCTCCTTCCTTAACAGGCAGAGCCTGCCCGCCTTCCAACGACTGGGGAAGCGGCCCGAGATGATGCTTAAATTTAGCACCGCCTGGAACCGCTCCTCAAGGTGTCCCAGGGTGAGGGCCAAAACCCTACTTGGGACACCGTCCGGTCCCGGCGCCTTTTTTTGCGCCGGAACCGTTCCCTCACCATGTCGAATTCCACGTTCGACACGGGAGGGATAACGGCAACCACTTCCACCGGAGGAGCGTCCGGGGGGACCATTCTGGGAGGCTGGAACGGACCGGGATCGGGAAACAGAGTCCCCAGCACCCGATCCAGCAGCCCTCTGTCCATAGCGGAGGTAGGGGGAGCGGAAGATTTAAACTTTCCCCTCACCATCCGGTACGGACGCCCCCACGGATCATCGTCCAGGAGCCGTATAAATTGCTCCCTAGACTCCTCCTTGGCCCTGCAGATTTCGTTCCGCAGGGCCTTCTTGGCTGCCGCATACACCCGACGAAGTTCAGCTTCCGCGTCGGGTGTAGTTCTGGCGCGCCTACGACAACGCACGTAGGCGCGCCTGGCCCTCATACTGGTGGTACGCAGGTCCGCAATCTCCTGCGTCCACCAGTACACCTGCCCCCTTTCGGGGCAGGCCTGCGCCCTCGGCATGGCGGCTTGGCAGACGACCTTCATGTCGTCTGCGAAGAGATCTGCCATGCCGTCGACATCCCCGGCGAGATGAGGCGGCACTGCTGCCCACGCCCGCACCATCGCCGCCTCCTCCGCCACATCCGGGCGGAGCTTGGTGAGCGCCCATCGCGGGAAGGCACTCACCACGGGGCCCCTACGGATCGGGGTTCCTGGGGATGCCGTGGAGACCTCATATCGGACATATAGGTGGTCCGATAGGGTCTCCACTTCTTCCTCAACTCGCCAGTCATTAATTCGACTGGCGAGTGAGGGGGATGCAAAGGACACGTCCACCACGGACGTGCCCTGCACCCGGACGCAAGTAGGGATGGAGCCCCTATTCAAAATCTGGAGCCCCAGGGACAGAACCCAGGACTCCAAATCTCCACCCCTCGCGCTAGTGCGGGAGGACCCCCACGCGGTAGACCATGCATTGAAGTCCCCCGCAACTAGCACCGGATCCGGGGCCGTCCTGCGGACGACCCCCTCTAGCGCAGCCAGGAAGATTGTGAAGTCCGCCCGGCTGCGATTGGGGGAGAAATATGTTGATATCACCAACATTCCCCCCCACATGGCGGCAACGTAGCCAGTGCCCCTCTCTCTAAAAACGAGAGAGGGGGCTGTGCCACGCGCCACCCGCATTATGGCGGCGGAATTATCCGCCGCCACCAACCAATTTGACGACTGCGGCGGAGCGTAGTACGGCTCCGACACAATCGCCAAATCCACACCCCACTCCGCCGCGGTCTGACAAAGGAGGTCCTGTGCCGCGGCGCAGTGGTTCAAATTAGCCTGGAGGAGCTTTATGGGACTACTAGACATTGGTGGTCTCCATGGGCTCCTCCTGGGCCATCGCTGTGGCCGGTGCTGTCTGTGGTGTCGGGCTCTTTGGGGCCACGGTCAATATCACTGGGGTCAAACGGCCCCTTATCGGCGGGGGACTGCAGTTCATGCCCCCCATGCGGTCATTCGCTGGTCGTTTGGCGTCCGCACAGCTCCGCCGTGCAGTCAACCGCCTTATGACCCTCCGACCCGCAGCGGAAACACAGCCCGCTGCGGTCCTTAGCGGAGGGGCACCGCTGCATGGGGTGGCCCATGCCCATACAGCGGAAGCACCGCATGGGTTTCTGCTCAAGAAGTTGAATGGAGGCAGAACTCCATCCAACTTCGATGCACCCGGCCTCAGCCAGGCGCTTAGCTGCCTCCACGGGCACGGAGGCGAATGCCGCCCCGACGCCACGCACCCCCGTGTGCACACGGCCCACCTTGATATGGTTCGCCGGGCACGCACCGGCCTGCGCCAGGATCTGCTCCAGCTCCTCAGCGGTCACCGAGTCATCTAAACCAATGACCCGGATATCTGCCGTTTTCACGGGACGCGTCACTTTAGCCGCGTCCCCCAAGGCTTCTCCCAGCTTTTCCGCCAGCGAATCAGCCTGAGACGGGGATGTCTCCTTTGGGAGCTCGATTATTCGAGCTCCGGTTATCCCCGTCCGGAATTTGGCGGGCCCTATGCCTAGGGCGCTGAGGCTAACGGAGGCCTTGGCCTTGGCTATAGCCTCACCATAGGTGAGGCCTTTCTCTACTGCCTCTGGCTTGAGAGCCAGCACCACCGCCAAACATCGCGGTGCCTTAGGCAGCTTTGGCGAACGCTTGGAGGCCTCAGCGGAAGCACCTGCCTTATTGGGCGTCGCCCCATCCACTGTCGGCTTCTTCCGACCTCGCCGCACAACCGTCGACCAACCGTCATCGACCGGTGTCGCCACCGGCGCCGTGGCCCCCGATGAAGAGGGTACTGCCACTGGCGCAGAGGGCGTAGTCTTCCTTCTGACCACTCTTGCCTCCTTCGGCATATTTGCCGGCGGGGCAAGAGTGGTATTGCCCGTCGCAACTTTCGCGGCCGTTGCGGTTGAGGCTGTGACTGCGGCTCACTTGCACGGTCCACCGCAAGTGGTGGCCTTCGGACCTGAGCCGGCATAAGCCGCCCGTAAACCTCCAGACCCTCCAGTCGAGCCGAGACCATGAAGCCGACTTGTGCCAGCAGCTCCCGCTGGAGGAACTCCATACTTTCGAGGAACTCCATCCTGGAAATCCCTCCGGCGGGTGCGGCCTCAGCTGGTACGGCTACGGCTGGGGCGGCCTCGGCTGGTTGGGCCATCGGGAGCTGCACCTCAGACAGTTCTTCCTCCATTGCGTCGTCGGCGGCCGGATCCTCCAACTCGGCACTCTCTACCATCACACGGGCCGCCTTTAGACCGCGGCCCCTTGGGCGTTCCACCCCCCGCTCCGAGAAGGCCCGGCGAAGGGCCTTCATTTCCCCCATTAGAGAGTCCAGTTGACTCCGAAGGCGCTTGTTGTCGGCTTGAAGCCGACGCACCTCCTCCGAAGTCTTTTTGGACGCCAGAGTACGGACAATCTCGAGTAGAGAGTCGGAGGACTCCCTAATCTCCCTCACGGACGTCCCCTTGAGGTTCTTTGACTTCCTCGCGACTTCTACTAACGATTTCGCGCTCTCCTCAGCCCTGCTGCAGAGATGTTTAGCAGTGGGTTCGGAAGAGCGCTTCCCCTTTCCTTTCTTTTTGGGAGCCGCCACGAGTTCCGTCTCCCGATTCGACTCCCGATCCGACTCCCGATCCGATTCCCGATCCGACTCCGACTCCTCAGAGTCAGCCTCTACCTGCCTGAGCTCTCGCATCGCCTGCGAGAGCCCAACCCCGTGCGAAAGGCCTCCCCTACCCCTTCGGGTTCGGGGAACCTTCGGTGCGTACGGTGCCATAACCTGCTTCGTCTCAGTCTCCAGGTCCGTTGCCAACGGATCCTGGAAAAAGCGGCCCAGCATGGACCGCTTCCTTGGAGCGGGCTGCGACGTCGCTGGGAAATTCGCTTCCGGCAACTCCGCTTTCGTCTCGCTTATTATGTCCCTGTAATCGGGACGAGACGCATTCAGGCGTATGCGAGAGCTGCGACGGGGCGCTGCCTTCCCGACGTCCGAGACTGACAATACCGGGGACACCACCCCCTCGACAGCCTTAACCACACCACCATCAACCGGCGAGCGGCTTTTTTGCCTCCTGGCTTCCACTGGGAAAACTAGGTTTTTTGGGTCCCTGATGGGCCCCCCTTCACCAGCAGTATCCGTCTCGGACATCACGTCCGAGTCGGACATGGTCCAGTCGTAGGCCCAGCCCAACAACGAATTCGTTGGCGAGAACAGATTAAAAATCTATTTCTCGCACAACAACCAGAAAAACCAACCCAAGTTATAAGCAAAACCGTTTCACTGATTCGAAGCCAAGTCGTTCACAAAAGATCGTCAATGTAAAAAGAAAAACAAATCTTACTCTAACCTAAACCTACAAAAGTATAAATAAAAACCACAAAAACAAAAAAAAAACCATAGAAAAAAAAAACAATTATTGATAACCTACCAATAATTGCAATAAAATAGAAAATAATATTATAAACTAATATTACTAACAACGATAAAATAAAAGCAATGCAACGTATACCTAAACAATACTAAGACGGCAGAAACTATTTATAGCCGCGCCGGGGCAATGACCCCCGCGCGCCACTAGCACAGACACTGACTTATGATAAAAACGAATACCTTATACCTAGGGACACAAATAACCTACAATTTATTGACAACAAACAGACGATGAAGTAACAATTTGTGTGAATGACTTCAAACACACAAATTATTCAACAAATTAGACAACACCAACAACGAAACAAAAACGAAAACAACAATGATAAAACCATACAAACAACAAACGAGTGATACTCGGAATCGAGATCGACGCAACACAATAACAATAAGAAAGGCAGGACGCGCGCGCTCGCTGTGATACCTCGCTCGCGACTATCAAATGAAAGGCCTAGATGAGTAGAGCACTATGAACGTAGCAACACTGATATAAATTCAACATGGCCGCCGCTCAAAAAAGGTGGATAAAAGTTCGTTTCCAAATCAAGTATCAAATGAAAGGCCTTCAAGAGTAGAGCACTATGAATCTAGGAAAATTGCCCTTAATTTAACATGACCGCCGCTCAAAAAACGCGGATAAAAGTTCGTTTCGAAACCCAGCAATATGGGTATCAAAATGAAGGCTTTGGTGAGTAAAGCACTTTGAAGCTTGCAACATTGACTTATATACAACATAGCTGCCGTTCAAAAATGGGGTTTATCCCCCTTTTTTGAACGGCGGCTATGTTCGTTTCCAAACCTAGCAATATGGGTATCAAATGAAAGGCCTTCAAGAGTACTCTAGACATTATAAATTAATTAATTAAAGCTTGACATTATTAATTAAATTATATAAAGACATTGAAAATGAAATTAAGATGTAATTGTATTTTTTAAAATTATGTACCTACCCAATATAACTTGACATTATTGATGGATATCATTTGACTATATTTAAATGAATCTATATTAAATATTTGCACGTCGATTAACGACAGGATATGTTGGACTCAATAATGTACAAATATCTATCGCACCATGTTCTGGCAAATAAATATTATTATTATTATAGTAAAGCACTATGAACTTAAAATTGCCCAAAATTCGTCATGGCCGTTGTTAAAAAAAATGGATAAAGGTTCGTTTCCAAGCCCAGCAATATGGGTATAAAATGAAAGGCCTTGAAAAGTAGATCATTAGGAATCTAGCAATATTGACGTAAATACGACATGGCCACCACTCAAAAAAGGTGGATTAAAGTTCGTTTCCAAACCTACCAACACGGGCATTACATGAAAGGCCTTAAAGAGTAGAGCACTATGAACCTAGGAAAATCGTACAAAATTCAATATGACCACCGCTCAAAATAAACGGATAAAAGTTCGTTTCCGAACCCAGCAATATGGGTATCAAATGAAAGGCCTTGATCAGTAGAACACTATGAACGTAGAAACGTTGACGTAAATTCAACATGGCCGCTGCTCAAAAAGGCGGATAAAAGTTCCTTTTCAAACCGAGCAATATGGGTATTAAATGAAAGGCCCTGAAGAGTACCTACGAACCTACGAAAACTGTCCTAATTTCGAAATGGCAGTTGCTCAAGAAAGGCAGAATAAAGTTGAATCATTATGGAATAAAATGGAGGAAAAAACTAAACACTGTGTTAAGTATTTTGATGGCGAAACGTAATTCGCGGGCACAGCTAGTAACAAATAAATAAGTAATGTAATAATAATTTGAGTTTGGCTTTAAATAATTGCTTCACATAAATTGTGTTGTTTATGTTAGTCATGTTACTTCTGCCGTAAAACGAATCTGCCAAAAAAAGAATCTGCCGTATCAAGAATCTGCCCTAAGCCGAATAGTCATTGATTCCACATAAGCGTGAAGAGATAACAGACAGACAGTTTCGCATTTATAATATTAGTATGGATAGTAGAGATTTCAAAAATTTACGGTTTGCCGAATTAGGATCAAGTTGCGAGTGGCAAAAGAAGATATAATTTGATTTGTAACTTTAAGAAATATTGTAGGTACCTAGGTATATTCCGAAGTTGTTGAGTAAAGGATGTGGTGGAAGTAATTAATTTCCCGAATTTGTGGAAGAAGGGGCCGTGGATGCCGTGCCGGTAAATAAGTAGATTTAAACAAGGAGCTGGTGATGTTCGCTCGGAAGTAATGATGAATTAATCGATGGTGCTGCTTCATAATGAATCAGGTATGCCAATACCCATGGACCGTTTCGGGTATTTTTAAAGCGAATCAAAATGAGTTTATATATATAATAATAAGTTTAAACCATTTCTAATGGGTTTGAAACGATTTCGGTTTAAGGCTAGAGAGGTCCAATTCTACTAAAACTACAGCTGAACCGAAAATTAATCTGCGACTGAGAGCTAAGTTCACCCAATTGGAGCGCATAGATTGACCGCCAAATGCTCGATGACGTGATAGACTTGTGATTGGTCAAAAGCAACGACTCAGCAGCTCTGCGAGCATGGACTTGTCGATCGACATGCGTAGATCGGCAAAAGCATCTGTCTTTTCACTCAAATTCAAATTTTCAAATTCAAATTCAAATTTATTTATTCGTCATCATAGGTGGTACAAAGTTGACAAAATAAGTAGTGTGGTATAGTGGTAACTCCATGATGTGCCTCAAATGGCATACGACGATCTATAATGTCAGATAAAACAAAATTTTACAACAATCTATTGGAAGTATCTATAATGTCAGTTAATGTCAATAATGTTATTTATTACAAAAGTCAAATGAAAATTTTAAAACATCATGTCTATTATGTCATTTATTACAATAGTCAAATGGTAAATTTAAAAACGGTCATTATTTATACATTAGAAATTATACATTAATTATAAATTTAAAATTCAATTGTATTATCACATAAATATTCGTTTATATTATAGTAACATTTTTGTATAAGTATTTTTGATAAGATAATTTTGAATTTATTTAAATTACTTTGTTTCAAGGTTTCAGGCAATTTATTGTAAACTCTTGGAGCCATTTCAATGACACTCTTACGCATTAGTGCGGTATTACATATGTTTGTACAAATTGCAGTTTTTCTAGGGCGAAGGTTAGGTACATGATCTTTTTTTCTAAATAAGTCTGGATTAGACTTTACGAATATACACAATTCCAAAATATATATACATGGTAATGTTAATAAATTCAGCGATTTGAAATGTGGCTTACAAGTTTCCACGGGTTTTAGACCACATATAGCCCTAATACATCGTTTTTGGGCCCTTAGTAATATTTCTCTGTAGGTAGAGTTGCCCCAAAATATTACGCCATAACGAAGAGTTGACGCAACAAAACCATGATAAGCTGTCAAGACTGTATTTCGATTAGAAGTTTTAGCTAATTTGTAAAGTGCAAATGAGAATTTGTAAATTTTTTTACAAACTTCAATGGAATGAGATTCCCATGACATATTGCTATCTATGTAGATACCAAGAAATTTTGTATCCTCAGTTTTTCTATTTCATTACCTTCATAATCAATTTTTAAGTTAGGACAAACTTTTTTTTGAGTAAAATGCATTATATTTGTCTTTTCTAAGTTAACTTTTAATGTATTCTGTCTTAGCCATTTAATAATATCATTTAAAGTCTTATTTATGTCATTTTCGTAATTTGTGTAATTACCATCGGTGCACTCTATAAAGATAGTACTATCATCAGCCAAAAGTATCATGGGGTGTTTGATTGATTTAACTATATCGTTAATGTAAATGATGAATAGTAAAGCTCCCAATACACTACCTTGTGGCACCCCACATGTAATCTGCCTTCTTTTAGACTTAAATTTCAATTCTTTTTTACTATTCAAACAGACTTGTGTAAGCTCAGTATATTGATATCTGTCTTGTAGGTAGGATGTTAACAATTCTAGTGCATTGCCACGTATGCCATAGCGACTTAGTTTTTCTATTAATATTTTATGATTCACGTGATCAAATGCTTTTGTCATATCCATATAGACAGCGCATGATGGTATCCTTCTGTCTAAAGTATCTAGCACTCTTCTCACGAGTTCATAAATGGCAGTATTTATAGTAGTGTGCTTTCGGAAACCTTTTTGCTCTTTAGTTAGTATTTTATGTTTTTCTAGAAAATTGTAAAGAACATTATGAAGCACTTTTTCAAAAATTTTTGAAAATACTGACAATAAGGCTATTGGACGATAGTTTTTGGTCAATTCTTTGTCCCCCTTTTTAAAAAGTGGTTTGACAATAGCAGTTTTTAAATTATTTGGATATATGCCGGTAGAAAAACATAAGTTTATTATGTGACTCAAAGGTGATGCGATAAGATTGCCAACATATTTTATTACTTTGGTACATATGTCATCAAAACCAACACTTTTTGTGTTTTTTAGTGACTTAATAACATTAAGTACTTGGTCAGGTGTTGTAGGGCTCATAAAAATGGAGTAAATGTTACTTTCAATGTCAATTGTATTATTATCATTATTGTAATTATTAATTTCTCTAACATCGTCAATAAAATAATTATTAAAAGCATTAGCAATACCTATGGGGTCAGTAATGCATGTATTGCCTATTTTTATTTTATGTATAGGTTCTCTAGGCGTTATAGTTTTACTATTATTTATTACTGTCCATGTAGCTTTAGATTTATTTTTAGATGTCCTAATAAAATTGTCATTTTGTGAACGTTGTGTTAGTTTGATTATTTTTTTTAGTCTTGTGGAGTATCTTTTGTAAGCAGTTTTAGCCTCTCTATCTTTTTTACATCTAAATTGCCAAAGAAGTTCTCGTTTTTATTACAACAAGTCCTTATACCTTTAGATATCCATTTTTGTTTGATTTTTGAGCTTTTCTTAATGATTTTATAAGGAAAACAGAGATCATAGATACATTTAAAAATATCAAAGAAACAGTCATATGCTACGTTTGGATCATCTGAGTTTAATGTGTCGTGAAAAGTTAAGTTTTCTATATAACCTTTAAATATTCTTAAACATCCCTCACTGAGGTCACGACGCTTAATGTACCATGTTTCTAGAGCACATGACTTCTTTACCGGACATTTCAGTAACTGTCCAGTGTGGTCCGAAAGTCCTGTATCTATAACTTCACCCTTTGATTTTTTAATGTTATGAGCAAAATTGTCCAGACATGTTCCACTTACTAGTCTTGTCGGCTTTTTTAATTCAAGTGTTAAATTTCGACTCAATAATTGGTATTTAAAATCGCGACATTTGGGATTATCTTTTTATATGTCAATATTGAAATCTCCGCATATACGCGATCACAAACGATATTTAAAATTCGTTCAAGTGTTTCATGAAACATGTCAAGACTATTTTTATTTATTTTTGGAACTCTATACATACATACAATTATCAAATAATGTTTAACAATTTCTAAACCACAGCATTCCGTTACACACTCCAAAGAAAGTTTTTTAATTTCATCTAGAACTTTGTATTGAAGTCCTTTCCTTACTAGGATGCATGCTCCTCCTCGTTTTTTTTCTCGAGAAAAGCTTGTTGCCAATGTATAGTTTGGTAGAGCTAAAAATCCTTCTGTATCTGGTGTCATATTATGCTCTGTCACACATAATATATCAACCGGTTTTTGCTGTTTTTGAAGTTCATCTAATTGCAGTATTAATTCGTCAGTTTTATTGATAAGTCCAGATATATTTTGGTGGAATAAACTAATATGATTATAAAAGAAAAAACTGATTTTTATATTCTTCGCTCTGCACGTCTGAGTTCATATTATTCATTTGTAAAGTCAAGATGACGTCAGAAGTTCTCTTAAGTATATTTTGCACTCCATATTTATTAATCTTCCCTGTATTGAATGCAAACATTTCAAACGTTAAATTTTTATTTGAGTCAATTAGAAATCCATAGTTGTTAGTAGTCATATCCTGAAAAAGAATGTTGTTGAAAATTTCGACTCTGTAGTTGTAAAGCGGTTTACCGCAAATATACGTCGGTGTAGTTACAATTATGTTCGTATTTGAGACTTTTTCTAACTCTTCCCTAAGACGATTCACTAGTGCATTAAGATCTTGTGACCTGTTGAAATCGGTATCTCCAATCATTAATATGCAATAATCGTTCTTAGTGTAATCCTTTAGTTTGATATGTATATCTTGTAATAGAATATCGATTCCAACATTACTTGTAACGTAGTGCAGTAATTGAAAGTCATCATAAACATTAATTCTATTTATATTTCGCAATAATTTTAAACTTTTCTCACTAGTGATAATGCATATTTTATTTCCTTTTGATTCCATTGTATGTTTTTGTATTTTAGATGGCTTCATAGATTCTTTTATAGTATCTCTCTTTTGATTTTTTGAATTCAAATACTTGATGTCAGTAGTTCTTTCTATATGTATTTCTTGTTCGAGTCCTTTGATAGTAGTATTTAAGTTATATATCTCTTCTTGTGCAGTTATAAGATCTTGTTGTAGTTCTTTTATTTTATGTTCTAAAACTATCATGTGCTGAGATTTGGCTGGACCTGGACTAGAGTTATTTAGAAGAGTAGACGACAAGCTTCTACGGCATCTTCTGGTTGGCTGTGGAGATTTACATATGTTTCTTAATAGAGTTATCTCTTGAATATTTTTATCTAATTGGCGCTTTAGTTCGTTATTTTCTATGATTTTGGTATCTAACTCATTTTCACAGCTTTCTAGATCATTTTTTAGCTTACTTATTTTTAATTTTAATTCATGTATAACATCAAGATCGTTTGCTGTTTCCACGCTATGTGATAAGACTTCTATAGATTGGAAAGTACTATTTGGAGAGCTGATTGGGAAATCTATGGATAGTGACCTGGTTCACGAACATTTCGGTGTTTCATCTTGAGAAACCAAAATCGCAGGGGGGACAACAATACTTTTAAACGATAAATCTAACGTGTTGTTTGTTGTCTTGTCCATATTTGTGTTTTTATTTGTCGTTGAATTCGACTGTACTCTATGGGGACGAATAGTTACGTTGTCGTCATATTCAGGTGATATAGAAGTGTTGTCTTTACGTTTTTGTTGTTTAATTGTTATACATTTATTGCATTTCCAAGTTTTTTTGTTGTCAGCGGTCCATATTTTGAAACGTGCAAAACTTACATTTGCACATTCAATGTGAAAAATATTTGTACATTTTGAGCATTTTGTGAATTGTAGATTTTCTATAGTATTCTTACATTTAAAGCATAGTTTTTTACTGAATTCTCGTTGTGCCATCACGGTCTATCTATGCGTTGCCACACTTCACCAGCAGTAATTATCTTGGGTGACGAAATTGGTTGTGGGATTGTTTATTTTGTTGCAAATTGATCGTTTCGCCACTTTATACGTTAGCTTCGTATATATTGTATATAAAGTTCGCTTGTTGGAAATCACCTCGCAAAGTCATTTATTTTGAGTAATAACAAACACTAAAAGTTCTAGCAGATGTCATAAATATGCATATTTCGTGGCAATTACAACTTCCAAAACAATAATTTTGATGTCCATTTTGTGCATAAAAATACAAAAAAAAAACAATAAAAAAAAAGAGAAAAATAATCAAAACAAAAAAGTAATTTTGTTGAGCGTCGTCAGGCAGGATAGAACGCGTACCGCTGGAACATGTACCGCGCGAGTCCCTATAAGCAACCGCGAAGCCGTCACGCACTTAAGCTAACTGTTGAAAATAGTAGACAGTTTACTCGTTTTGCTTTTTTATAATAGTTCGTTAATACACTATTCAAAACTGAGAAAAAATTCACTGGCACCGTCTAACTAAACATAATGATGCACTTCATACTATTTATTGTTAATTTTAATGTTCCTATTTACACTTTTTGTTAATAATTGTCACGTACTATTGAAGTTTAATCAAAATACCAATTACATTTACATATACACTTGTTTGAAATGTTTACATATTGTTCATGAAAGCCACACACAGTTTGTTTGTTTTATATTTCTTTTTGTTTTTCGACTTGTTTCTATTAATAACACCTATTACTCACTTCACTGTTAACACTTTTATTACTTTCTCCAAATGATTTATTTACTTGTAGATTTTTAATTAGAGAAAAACTACGGAGCTGATATGATCGTAGCGACTACAGTGCCACCCAGCGCAATATTATTTTTAACTTTTCAGTGTTTTAAAGTCGGTTTTTATTTTTTGTTAAATATTTTTTAATTTGAAGTCGTTTCAAAATAGACGGTGCATTTCGCTGTCAGCAGCACACCTACTACAATTATCCTACTAAGTACCTAGATAGGTGTGTTATTCTTTTTGCAGATGGAATATTAGGTTGGAGTGGCGAGTGGAATCGATATCCAGACTCCTTAGTAATATCTGTCAAATTTATCGATTTTTGTCGAGTATGCCGATTTGAGCTGTCAAATTTTGTTTATCGAGAGTTCTATGCTCGCAGGGCTGCTTCGGTTCAGCGGTGGTTTTTTAGTGGAATTGGCAACCCGGATCTTACCATAGCGGGCATACTTTTTCCACGAGAAGCCAGAAAAATTAAATTAATTTTGCGGGGAGCCAGCTGGAATGAATTACAACTCAAAATGTATAATGGATTTTTAATTTTTTTATGTGTTTATTTTACTATATTATAATAAATAATAATAATAATAAAGTATATTTATTTCTCACCACAAAATTGCAGTACATAAAAGGAAGGCATATTAGTGTATACAATACAATTTATTTTGTGGGAGACTAATGCCTAAACTAGACAAGTCTGTATGTTAGGACATCAGGCCTCCACTCTCAGGGTTGACACATCTGCTTATTATTGTCTTGTTTATCCTTACATGACTGTAAAAAGAGAAAAGAAAAAAGAAAATATATATAGATATTTTGGAAGTATATTAGAATGGTTCCATATAAAAGCAGCTATTTAATCGAATTGCTGTCATGGTGGGCATATGTGAAACATGGAGCTGCTTGCAACTTGCAATAGATCGTAATGTCCTTGCGGCATGTTGTTGGCGGGCCAGATTGCAGCTCTTCACGGGCCGGAGTTTGCCCGCAGGCCGTACTTTACCCATCCCTTAGCCTCTAAGCCTTAGAGTACCTATTCTTTAGTTTAGAAAACATTTGTTGCAGTTTCCTTTGTTCCCGTGGTTGTCGCAAGAGTCGAGTAAGGGAGTATAAACTGCATTATGCTATAAATTCTGGTTTGTTGGTCATACATGCGGAACGAATTTTCCCAACGAACTGAACATACAAATGTTTTGGTAACAGACAACAGTGAACATATTTCAAGTTGATCTCTCTGAGCTGTGATCCGAGGCTCGATCCATCCATTTATTTATTTGTTTATTCGGGTTAACAACAGCTCATAATTATAAAACTTATGTATTAATATATTACAATATTAAGAAGCCAATTATAGCTATTACAATTTTGTAAGTAACTCAAGTTATCCGGAATACAATAAACAGTGTTTGTATGATACGTGGTGAGTTGTGTGATTGTGTATAATATGTGCGTATACTACCTATGTGTATCGCCTTAACTATCAACTTTCAAAACAAAAAAATATATAATGTGTGTGCAACGTGTATAGAGTAATTGTGTATGTATATACATGTGCCCAGACTATAGTGTCTTATTACACACTAATTACTCACAGTGTCGGTCAAATCTTTGCAACTCGTTCGAATATTTTATTCGTGACATGCTTTTTTAATGATTGCTTGGTCACAGCAAACAAGTCAACTTCACAAAATTCTTTATTATAAGTATCGACAGCCCTAGAGAAAACAGCGTTTCCTCCGTATTTAGTGGAATGATACCGAACACTAAACAGAGGTGTACGTCTTGTACGCCGCTTAGGAACGTTGAGAAGGATTCGATCTAGAATTTCGGGACTGTCTATTCGTCCGTTTAAGATATCATGCAGGAGACAGACATCCATCAATTTACGGCGTTCCTCTAATGTAAGACGGTTATGGGAGCGGCAACTTAAAAGGTATGAGTCATATTTTAGGCGACATTTGTAATTTAAATGTTTAATAAACTTTTTTTGGATTTGTTCTATCCGATCAATATACGTTTTGTAGAAGGGCGACCATACAGGGCTAGCATATTCAAGTAGACTACGTACGAGTACATAAGCGAAGTAAAGTATTTTGAGACTAAGAGGACACTTAAATGGCTGACAAGTTCTCAACACAAAACCCAGATTACGATATGCTTTCTGTATGACTTGGTCAATGTGTGCAGACAACAACATCTTATTGTCAAAGTAGATACCCAAGTCGCGAACCAGTTGAACCCTCTTAATCGTAACGCCATCAAAATTATAATTGAAAACAATAGGTTTTTTTTACGTGTAAAACTAATAACTTGACATTTACCTATACTGACCGAGATCCTGTTACGCTTATAATATTCATAAAGCTCATTCAGATCATTTTTTAGTAGTTCACAGTCAGTAAAAGTACAAACTTTCATGTAAATTTTCGTGTCATCCATGTAACAATGTGTTTTCGTTTTTCGAACTTTATATGTATCTACATTTATCCGACGATCTTACAGTAAAGGAAAACATCGTGAGGCAACCTGCATACATCTGTGAAGAAATTCAAAGGTGTATGTGAAGTCGACCAATCCGCACTGAATCAGCGTAGTTGACTAAAACCTAAACACCGTAAATTATGATAAGTTCGAGCCCCTTGGTGAGGACGTATATGACCTGTGATGATGATGACGATGACCTCTCTCTATTTCTATACCTGTGCCAAGAGATGTTATAAATCACGAAACAAAGCCCCCGTCAACCCTTTGCCATTAGGCCAGCGTAGTGTAGAAGGTTAATTCCCTTTGAATTGGGATTCGTACCCAGCAGTGGGTTATATGGGTTAAAGGTAAATAGGATAGTACACACAGAAGCTCACCAGACTTTACATGTTAACCTTAACACCGCACTTACATCGCACATAAATTAATAGCAACGGCTTTCGTGATTCAAATATAAAGACGTATTCTTGACGTGTTGCTGACTGCATATTCTCCACTCTATCTGCTAGAAACGGAAAAAATCAACACAAAATTAAAAATATTTCGCAGTCTGCGTATAGTGTAGAATGTGCATATTCATCATCCTCATCATAACAAACAGCTCATATACGTCCCCACCGAGGGGCTCGAGCCTACCCTAGTTAGGGTGCTTAGGCCTTAGTCAACCACGATGGCCCAGGGCGGATTGGTCAACTTCACATACACCTTTCAATTTCTTCGCAGATGTATGCAGGTTGCCTCACGATGTTTTCCTTCGCCGTAGGAGCGTCAGACAAATGTACATATGAAATTCGAAAAAGACATTAATACATGGCGGTCTCGAACCCCGGACCTCCCGATTGGAAGGCAAGTGCCGAGTCCACAGCGCCACTGACGTGCATATTATTTATGTGCATATTATGTATGGAACACACGCAGCCACTTGTGCAGTCACTATGCGGAGTGCGAGTTTTATCGAGCTTTACTCGATCACACGCATCGAACGCGTAAACGCGAATTGGAATGGAATTAGGGCAGTGCCATCTCGTAGTCACTAGATGAAGCTGCCTCATTCCATGACAGCTACTAGATGGCGCTGCTCTAATTCCATACAAATTCGCGTTAACGCGTTCGATACGTACGATCGAGTAGAGCTCGATAAAACTCGCACCAGGCACTCTGATGTGCATATTACTTATGGATTTTTTTCAAACAGCAATGAAAACATTGTATTGATATAACCGAACGCGTTAATCCTAGGCTCTCCATTCGCAAAGCTATACAGGCGTAGAACAGCAATCCTGCGTTAAGCTTACCGCGGTTAATAGTTCCCTTGGCGTTGTTTGCCACCTATTGTGCGGGAGATTACGAGATTTGTACTTGTCCCCACCCTTAATTGTTGTCTTAGGTATTAACACAACTGCGTATATTCTACATAATATTCTATTAAGTGGCTGCGTGTGTTACTAAGCGCTTTATTTATTTATTTTGCTCGAATCCAAAAGTCGAGGATTCTGGTAAAATACAGGTCTTTCCTACTTGTAATGTATTATTACAAAAATAGATACCTACCTTACCAACTCTACTAAACTACTCCTAAGCGATTGTTGGTCACGACCGCCAAGCTCTGCGGAGACTATTTATCTGCGGATGAAATATTGTAGTGTTTACGTAAACAAAAAGTACGTCTGTTTCACTCGCTGTTAAAGAGCTTATTACACTATTCAATTTGTAGAAGTTCTAAATAGGAACGATTTTATTCGAAAGTCGGAAAAGAGGAGTACACTAAATTGAATCCTAAATTGGACTGCAGTGTTGCCATGCTAGTGGATTTTCTACTAGTTTTGGTGTTTTGGAACCCTTAGTTGGGGGGAAAAGTTCGTTTCTGGTGGCTAGTGGGTTTTTTGGGCATCAAAAGTCAAAAATATAAACATATGAACCTCATCTAATGAGCTACTACTAGTCTGTCATTCCAATGTTATTCCGAGATTCCGCCTAATAAGAGTTAGGTATTAGGAACGGACCATTATTTTCTCCAACTTAAGGGCCCACCATCCGCGCGAGCCCGAGCTAGTTTAGGTAAATTTCTCTAGTCTCTGTTTGTGTGCGTCGCTCACGCACACAAGCGCACTCGGTCGCGCAATCGGTACGGCCGCCTAGCAAAATATCGTAGATGTTAATTTTGAATTTAATAGGTGTTTATTATTTACTGTGTTATACTATAGTAAATACAGGGATGTGTTTGATCAACTTTTATTTTTACAAGCTTTTATTTAGCTTGCACTGTATGTATGTAGATTTGACCACTTCTCGTTTTCTATTGGGCTGAAATTTTGCACATAATAATATGTATATCGTGACAATGCAATATTATGATAACATGGAGCTGATCTGATGAAGGAACTGGACGGTGGCCATAGGAACTCCGTAATAAAACGACGCAACCCCATCGAGTTTGGGCTCGTTTGATTCATATTGGCGAGTACTTTGGTCCTATTTGTTAACCAAGGTCTGATGCTGGAGCTGGGAGGTGGCCATAGGACCTCCGCAATAAAACGACATAAGCCTATCGAGTTTGGGCTCGTTTGATTCGTAATGACGAGTACTTTGGTCCTATATGGTAACCAGGGTCTGATGCTGGAACTGGAAGGTGGCCATAGGACCTCCGCAATAAAACGACATAACTCTATCGAGTTTGGGCTCGTTTGATTCGTAATGACGAGGACTTTGGTTCTATATGGTAACCAGGGTCTGATGCTGGAGCTGGAAGGTGGCCATAGGAACTCCGCAATAAAACGACACAACCCCATTGAGTTTGTGCTCATTTGATTCGTATTGACGAGTACTTTGGTCCTATATGGTAACCAGGGTCTGATGCTGGAGCTGGAAGGTGGCCATAGGAACTTCGCAATAAAACGACACAACCCCATTGAGTTTGTGCTCATTTGATTAGTATTGACGAGTACTTTGGTCCTATATGGTAACCAGGGTCTGATGCTGGAGCTGGAATGTGGCCATAGGACCTCCGCAATAAAACGACATAACCCTATCGAGTTTGGGCTCGTTTGATTCGTAATGACGAGGACTTTGGTTCTATATTGTAACCAGGGTCTGATGCTGGAGCTGGAAGGTGGCCATAGGAACTCCGCAATAAAACGACACAACCCCATTGAGTTTGTGGTGCTCATTTGATTCGTATTGACGAGTACTTTGGTCCTATATGGTAACCAGGGTCTGATGCTGGAGCTGGAAGGTGGCCATAGGACCTCCGCAATAAAACGACATAACCCTATCGAGTTTGGGCTCGTTTGTTTCGTAATGACGAGTACTTTGGTCGAGTTTCGTAATGGCGGCCATGCGGTGACAAAATGATTAAATATAAAATAATAGTAAAAAGATTTAATAAAAAGTCGCCCCACACTAGGATTTTATTTTAAAGCCCTAATAAGACGAAAATAAATTTTAATTTATTACATGATACATCTAATATATAAAATTCTCGTGTCACAGTGTTTGTTACCGAACTCCTCCGAAACGGCTTGACCGATCGTTATGAATTTTTTTGTGTATATTCAGTTGGTCTGAGAATAGGTCGTAAACTATTTTTTATACAATTATTATGGCGAAACGTAGTTCGCCGGCACAGCTAGTCTTATATATAAAATTCTCGTGTCACAGTGTTTGTTACCGAACTCCTCCGAAACGGTTTGACTGATCTTTATTAAATTTTTTGTGCACATTCGGTAGATCTGAGAATAGGTCGTAAACTATTTTTTATATTATGGCGAAACGTAGTTCGCCGGCACAGCTAGTTTTTAATAAAATATAAAAGCTTGTCGCAAGATTTACCCATTTTATAAAAAACAAATATTTTTTTCTTAGAATTACCAATATTTATTTATTTAAGGCTTGCCAAGTAAATACATACGGGCAAGGTACTTAAACAGTTTTTTTTTATGGAGGGCCTGGCAAATGACCTCTTCCCGCCTGATGTTAAGCGGTGAAAGAGGCCCAAATGAGTTGACAGATAGAGGAGGGAGGACATCCACTATCGAACCTGCCCGCCCCTTGCCGGCCTAAAAGATGTTTTTCACACCTCTTTTGAAGGAACCCATGTTGTAGGATGGAGGAAATACGTGCGCAGGTAGAGAATTCCAAGTGTGGGATGAACGACATAAGACTTACCGGAGGGAGACTCTGTACCAAGGTCGTGTGCTTGGGTACCTCCGTCTTACCTATTTCTGCCGCAAAGCAGCAGTGCTTGCATTGCTGTGTTCCGGTTTGAAGGGTAAGATATGGTACTGAAATTACTGGGTACCGTGACTTTACATCTTAAGTCACAAGTTGGCAACGTACACTGTGGCCCTTGTGGGGGTTGCAGTTTTACTGCGAATGTCACACGAGACACATGTATTATAGGTGACTGTTACCACTTACCATCAGGTGGGCAGTTTGCTTTTTTGCCAACCTAGTAGCAATAAAAAAAAAGAAGAAGGAATCTTGGAATTTCTTGGTACGGTGTGAAAAGGAGGATACAGTGTAAGGATGACTCCGTAGATCCTTACGCGTGTTTCTGTTAAGGAATGGAGAGGGGGGGATAAGGTTAAAGAGCTCCTCAGAGCATTCCCCGTGGAACATTCGGTAAAAGGCGCTAAGAGAGGCGATGTCACATTGAAGTTGTAGAGGCTCGAGGGTGTTAGTTGCCTCTACATCGCCAATTATTCGAATAGCGCGACGCTGCAATCTGTCCAGAGCATCGAGGAGGTACTGAGCGGAGCCGGAGTGCGAGCAATATTCCACGCAAGACCTAACCTGAGTTTTATACAACAGGCATAGTTGGTCCGGCGCAAAATACCTACGCACCTTTGTTCAGGACACCGAGTTTCCGTGAGGCAGCAGTTATAACGAAATCGAGTTTTTCAAAAAAGGGATCATATGTGCATTTAAATTTCAGAACTGCACAGCATTGTCATGTGTGTATGACAATGCTGTACAAAACGTTATTTATTACAAAAAAATAAAGATAATAATCAAGTTAAATTGTTTTATTGTTTATCCTAATTCTCGGGACAAGCTTTTATATTTTTATAAGAAAATATATCTTGTAATAAATCAAAGTTTATTTTCCTCTTTTAAGGCATTATAATATAAGCTTGTTTTAAAAAAAAAAATTTTTTTAATTAATTACTCAAATAATACGAAATATTTTAATGACTACCGAGTTCTTTATTGTTAGTTGTATCTACAAATTAATAATATACATATACTATACTAATATACACTAATATACATATAATAATTTAGTAATAAACAAATATGAAATGAATATTTTCTTGTGCTCAACGCACTTTTTAGTGCATTGAAGCCATTCGCTAGATTGTAATAAAAAATAAATTAAAGTTTATTTTCTTTTTTTAGGACATTAAAATAAAAGCTTGTTTTTAAAAATCTTTTGTGATAGCGGCCACCTTGTTTTAGTTTTTTTCATGGTGTACTGTATTTTACGAATTTTCATTTGATACTCCATATACAGACCAATATTGTGGGGATTGTACATAAAAATAATCTGTCAATTTGTGACGGCGGCCATCTTGTATTAGATTGTCTTTCAGAATATACTATATTCTACAATTCATTCTACAATTCAAGCTCTTTCATTTGACACCTAAATTGGGGAAGGTCGTACAAAAGGAATTGATGGGGTTGCGTATGGATATTATCTAGGCTAGGCTCAAAGTACTCATCAAGAAAAATCATATAGGACCAAAGTACTCGTCAATACGAATCAAACAAGCCCAAACTCGATGGGGTTGCGTCGTTTTATTTCGGAGTTCCTTTGGCCACCTTCCAACTCCAGCATCAGACCCTGGTTACCATATAGGACCAAAGTACTCGTCAATACGAATCAAACGAGCCCAAACTTGATGGGGTTGAGTCGTTTTATTGCGGAGTTCCTTTGGCTATCTTCCAGCTTCAGCATCAGACCCTGGTTACCATGTAGGACCAAAGTACTCGTCAATACGAATCAAACGAGCCCAAACTTGATGGGGTTGTGTCGTTTTATTGCGGAGTTCCTATGGCTACCTTCCAGCTCCAGCATCAGACCCTGGTTATCATGTAGGACCAAAATACTCGTCAATACGAATCAAACGAGCCCAAACTTGATGGGGTTGTGTCGTTTTATTGCGGAGTTCCTATGGCTACCTTCCAGCTCCAGCATCAGACCCTGGTTACGACATAGGTCCAAAGTACTCGTCAATACGAATCAAACGAGCCCAAACTTGATGGGGTTGTGTCGTTTTATTGCAGAGTTCCTATGGCCACCTTCCAGATCCAGCATCAGACCCTGGTTACCATATAGGACCAAAGTGCTCGTCAATACAATTCAAACGAGCCCAAACTCGATGGGGTTGCGTTGTTTGATTGCGGAGTTCCTATGGCCACCTTCCAGTTCCAGGATCAGACCCTGGTTACCATATAGGACCAAAGTGCTCGTCAATACAATTCAAACGAGCCCAAACTCAATGGGGTTGCGTTGTTTGATTGCGGAGTTCCTTTGGCTACCTTCCAGCTCCAGCATCAGACCCTGGTTACCACATAGGACCAAAGTTCTCGTCAATACGAATCAAACGAGCCCAAACTCGATGGGATTGTGTCGTTTTATTGCGGAGTTCCTATGGCTACCTTACAGCTCCAGCATCAGACCCTGGTTACCATGTAGGACCAAAGTACTCGTCAATACGAATCGAACGAGCCCAAACTCGATAGGATTGTGTCGTTGTATTGCGGAGTTCCTATGGATACCTTCCAGTTCCAGCATCAGACCCTGGTTACCATGTAGGACCAAAAGTACTCGTCAATACGAATCAAACAAACCCAAACTTGATGGGGTTGTGTCGTTTTATTGCGGAGTTCCTATGGCCACCTTCCAGTTCCAGCATCAGACTCTGGTTACCATATAGGACCAAAGTACTCGTCAATACGAATCAAACGAGCCCAAACTCGATGGGGTTGAATTGTTTGATTGCGGAGTTCCTATGGCCACCTTCCAGTTCCAGCATCAGACCCTGGTTACCATATAGGATCAAAGTACTCGTCAATACGAATCAAACGAGCCTAAACTCAATGGGGTAGCATTGTTTGATTGCGGAGTTCCTATGGCAACCTTCCAGATCCAGCATCAGACCCTGGTTATCATATAGGATCAAAGTTCTCGTCAATACGAATCAAACGAGCTCAAACTCGATGGGACTATGTCGTTTTATTGCGGAGTTCCTATGGCCACCTTTCAGCTCCAACATCAGATCAGCTCCATGTCGTCATCATAATATATTTATACATATGCATGCAAAATTTCAGCTTAATCGGAAACCGGGAAGTGAGTCAAATTTAACTTGCAAGATTAGACCCGAACATGCAAAAGATAAATAAAAGCTTGTAAAAAGGTTGAAGGTTTTTCGTACGGCAGCCACAAATAATAAAATTGTTAGTTATCAACTTCTCCGATTACTCCGCAGGACTTCGCGTCGTATACATACACAAATAATTACGTAACCGGGAGCTAGCTCAAAGCGACGTGCTCTCACTTCGAGTCTTGATTGCACACTGAATTTCGACGCGCCCGAGCCAAGTATTTGTAAGAAAATCGATAAATGTATGTTAAAAAATTCATATAAAAATCAATGTACGGTAATTTAAAAAAATACCACGGTGTCAGTGTTATACTCACCTTTGTTCTATATATTTATTAAACTAAAATATAATAGGGTTAATTAATGAAGCTAAAAATCAGGAACGGTATGTGGGTGTAACCTAAATTTCAAGTAAAATGGAAGCTATTTTTTAACGAAATGGTATGTAAATTTGAAAAATGGTGACGGTGATTGTGTAAACACATAATTTAAGAATTTAAATTTATTTTTTCCCGGTCAGTTAACTGGAACGTTAACGTAAAATATCAAAAACGCCAACGGGCTTTTTGCTATTTTTCGCGCCATGGGCCCAACAATACACTCTAATCGTGTGTTTACAACATTAAATTTTATGTATAAAAAGAGATTTATTGTGAGTAAAACTTTTTGTGTGTATAAATTTTTAGCTGGTTAAACACTCTTTCAACTTCGGCGTTAGACCATGGCACACCCCGGACACTCCGTACAACGTTCGCAAATCAATTACCTATTACTACTACCAAGGATGATATATTATTCTTCGTCTATGCTACTACTTAGACAAATGACGTTTGTACACGCGCAAATGTGTGCGTGGAATCTAGTAGGCTGAATGCGCGGTTATCAGTCGCAATGACGCGAGAAGTGCAGCGACTGCCTTCTCTTATACCCGCATAGCGCTGTCTCTGTTATTGGCCGGCGCTCGCGTCTACTCGCCCGAGCGATCACGCCCACCCTTGTTTATGTGTCAGTGATGTCTACAACGTAGTGCCGGGTGGGGTGAGGTATTTGAAATGAGTGCGGGGAGGTGAGTGGCCATTCTGTAAGGAGTACTATTATATATTCTGTGACCATGGCCAGGAAATAATGGAAAAGAATGAAAGGAGACGGATCACCCTCCATAGAACCTTGGGCCTAGGTCTCCTTTGCGTCGCACGTGAAAGTCCCATTTGGCTTCCTAAGCAAGCCAATATGGGAAGGAGGCGCCTTGGATGGGGGGGCTTAGGCATTAGAGCTATCTCTAATGTGGCACTACCTGCATTCCTATCCTCCATTCATGCTACACAGTCTTTGTCAAAAAAAATTCTTTCAGCTACTATTACCAATTGCGAAATTAGTAGCACGAGTGACGCTAGGAATGCATGGCTCTCGGCCTGCCCAAACTCTGATTTCCCGAGCAATTCTAGTTCACAGCGGCTTTGGGACGGGCCGCTCTGCGAGCTAGCACGGAAGAAGTTATTAGATACGTGCTCAAGCTCCGCAGATCGAGCCCGCCTCTTAGCCGTTGCAGAGTGGGAATCAGGTTTGTGGCTACATGCCCTCCCATCGCCTAACATTGGCACCTTGATGGATACTACAACCTTTAGAATTGCAGTATCCCTTCGCCTGGGCACACCGCGTTGTGCTCCGCACCGCGGCCAGTGTGGCTACGCCGTGAGCCAACTTGGTCACCACGGCCTAAGCTGCGTGAAAAGTGCAGGCAGATTCCTTCGCCATACCAGCCTTAACGATATCATCCGTCGGGCTCTTACCACCGCTAACTGCCCAGCAGTTCTTGAACCAAATGGTCTGAGCCGTGACGATGGTAAGAGACCTGATGGAATGACTCAGGTTCCCTGGAGGTTTGGGAGGCCCTTAGTGTGGGACGCTACCTGCACCGACACTATGGCGCCATCGCATCTCCCAGGGACCCAGGCTAGGTCTGGTGCCGCGGCGGAATCAGCTGAAAACCTCAAAAGGCGCAAATACAACCTTCTTGATAGTAGTTATATATTTGTGCCTTTTGGGGTAGAGACGTTTAGTCCGTGGGGGCCAGGGGCCCACTCTTTGTATAAAAACATTTCATCCCGTCTGTCTGAGGCGACACGTTGCCGAAATGCCGGTATATACTTTGGCCAGCAAATAAGCATTGCCATCCAACGTGGCAATGCTGCCAGCATTTTGGGAACGATGCCCACTGGCTGTTTAGTGGAATAGCTAATTTAATTTTAATTTAAGTTTGCACATATATTATTATTATCTTCTATTATTATATTGTTGATGTAGTTATTTTTCTATATAAACATTTTTGATTAGTTCATAAAGTATTCAAAAAGAATTCTTTGGTTCTAGACATATTTGTTCTTATAACAACAGGGCTTAAAATTGCCTTTGTTTGATCAAGATTGTGTGCTTTTGAGATGGTGCTATTTCCATAAAGTCCGATTGTATGTTGGAAACTCAGGGTAACGAATGAATAAAGAAAACATTAAGCAAGAAATTTTTAAAACACCAACCCAAATTATTTACCTACATCTATTTTGTGATTTGAGTGCCAAGCCATGTATACAAAAATGTGTCTAACTTATCCATTTACGATTTCCAGAATTCCTGGGAAAATGTTTTCGACGTTGGCTGAATAATACAATCAACTGTGACCCAGAACAGAGCGCCGCCGTTTACCCAGAACGTGTGGTAAAAGATTGAAACGCTTGTAAAAGGCAGGTTTCTAGGTGACAGTGAGAGCGCTCTAACTTTACAAGGTCTGCCTTTAGTATTCGTTTTTACGACATACTCAGAGCTAGATGCGAGACTTACATTATGCAAGGACACTGAAAGTTAGCTTTTTAGGGCTTAATGTGTAGGGTCGACGAGTTGTTGTGCGAATGTTGAGTGAGCGGTACACCAATTCGAAAGCTATCGAAAGATCATTTCGAAACCACGACATTTGAAATTATAAATTATATTTTCGCTACGGACTCGTGGCCATAGTGCGTGAGTTGGATTCGTACACCGAGAATTTATTTGCAAATAAGTTGGCAAACAAGCAAACTGCCCACATGTTGGTAAGTGGTAACAGTTACCTTTAATACATGTGACTCGTGTGAGATTCGCAGCAAAACTGCAACCCCCACGAGAACCACAGTGGACCCACAACTACCTCACTCATTTGCGGTTTTGTGAATGTCGGAAAATAAGAACATTTCGTAATTTTTTTCCCGCTTTTGCAACATTTTTCATTGATGCTCAGCTTCTATTAGTCGTAGCGTGATGTTATGGCCTAAAGCCTTCCTCGATAAATGGACTATCCATCCAACACAAACATAATTTTTCAATTTGAATCAGTAGTTCCTGAGATAAGCGCGTTCAACCAAACAAACAAACAAACTCTTCAACTTTATAACATTAGTACGTATAGACATTGGTCTATGGTATAGATAAGCCAATTGCTGCACAATTTTGCCAAATTTCATTCTAGATTATAGATTTTGTTTTTTTTTCCTTTATGAAATCGCAAAATAAGTATGCGAAAATAAGTGACATAAACGGTGATATCTTTTGATCGTGTGGGTGGACTAACAAGTTTGATTTTTCACCGCTGAAAATATCGCAGATCCGAGTACATATTCGATAGTAATTTCATTTTATCTCAACGCTTCCCGGGAATAAGGGTCTTGACAGAAAGACGGACAGACGGACAAGAAAGTGATCCTATAAGGTTCCCGTTTTTTCTTTTTTAAGGTACGGAACCCAAAAACACAAAACCGTTTTTTTATGGAATAAATAAGCGGTCTCCAAAAAATTTTCACAAAAATTATAAAACCGAATTGAAAACACCAAAAAGCCACAAATAATGTAAAAATACATAAAACATCACAGCTTTATATTGAAGTTGGTGACAAGTTTTAAGTTACTACCTTAATTTTTCTAATATATTTTTAAGCATTTGCACGTAATCATTGCTTGGCACTTACGAGTACTTCAATATAAAACTGTGATCTTGTATGTATTCTTATATTATTTACCAATTTACCTTTGACTTTTTGGTTTTTCTGAAGTCTGTTTTTTTAAATATTGTGTTTTTATTTTTTTTTAGTTTTATATACATGCGTATAGTGCTTAGTGACAATGGGACCATCCCCGGATATACTCTTTTGATAATAAAAAGTATTTTGAAAATTAGTTCACAAATGACGGAGTAATCGGTTAACATACTTACTCGTACATAAAAAAATAGACACAGTCGAACATAGAACCTCCTCCTTTTTCAAAGACGGTTAAAAATAGTTCTGTATGTATTATGGATATTATTATGTTAACCAATTAACATCAAGTATCCTTGTGTGCAATTCAATTTGTATAAAAAAATGTAAACTTCCAGAAATAAAGTGTGACAAATTGACAGACCAATATTACGCTTCCATTTTAAGCTCGTTTACGAGTCTGGAGGATTTCGCGCCATCATTAATTTCAGCATTATTAGACCAATAAACATGGGGCGTGTCGGTAAATCTTTTCATTTGAAGGCTTGGGTCCTGCTTGGTTCTGGTGACAGGTAAGGGCTTGATGTTCGTCATACCATATTTTTTTAGATTTTAAATAAGCCTATAAATATTTTTATTCTTTTTCGAAAGTTTTGATATTTTGCTAGAAACACTGCTTGGCTTTGTCAGGCAAAGCTAGAGCTAGTGCACGCATCTACAGGCGTCTACACACCAAACCCGCCGGGCCGCCGGCTTTGCCCGGTGGGTTAGGCCGCCGGACTTGTTTTGTGATAATAGAGCCGGGATTACGAACAAAACAAGCGCGGCGGCCTAACCCGCTCGGCAAAGCCGGCGGCCCGGCGGGTTTGGTGTGTAGAGGCCTTACGTCATAATTTATATCTCTTTACAAGCTTTTATTTAACTTGCAATGTAAATATGTAAGTATGTTCGGGTGAAATCTTGCAACTCAATTTTGAAGCAGATATCCTTAACCGATTGAGCTGAAATTTTGTATACACGTGACGAATGTGACTGTGAATGTGACGTCATTTTAAATCCGAGATGGCCGCATACCCAAGATGGCGGACCAATTATTTTTAATGCACCCCTACAATATGGGTATCAAATAAAAGGTCTTGCTAAGAGTAACTCGAAAAATATTGTGACGTCACTATTAATCCAATATGGCGGACTTCTAAAGCTTGAAAATCAATTTTGAAGTAGATATCTTTAACCGATTGAGCTGAAATTTTGTATACACACAGTTTGGATGAAATTGCATGCTTAACTGTGTGACGTAATTCTTAATCCAAGATGGCGGCATACCCAAGATGGCGGACTAATAATTTTTAATGCACTCCTACAATATGGGTATCAAATAAAAGGTCTTGCTAAAAATAACTTGAAAAATAAAACTATAAAATTTGGCGCGTAGGTACTTCTAAAGTTTAAAAAATAATGTTGAAGTAGATATATTATCTTTATCCGATAGAGCTGCAATTCTATAGACGTTCCGGCAAACGACCTTGCAAGAATGATGCGTTGAATGAGATGAACAGACTGAGAAACGTGTCCAGTGATAACTAAAAAGTAAAAAATAAATTAAATGTAAAAACCTTTTAAAAAACAAGCTTTTATTTAAATGCGCTAAAAAGAAAAAATAAACTTACACTAAAACTTTTACTTATAATATCATTTCACATTTGACACAATTTATATGACATAAAAGCTTTTATGTCATATAAATTGTGTCAAATGTGAAATGAAGTTTTAGTGTAAAAGTTTATTTTTTCTTTTTAGCGCATTTAAATAAAAGCTTGTTTTTTAAAAGGTTTTTTTACATTTAATTTTTTCATTGCAGAACAATGTAATACTATATTTAGTATATTTTTTATATGTCTGTTAATAAACCCAATTCGAGCATCCAAGCAAACGAAGATATTATTTTTTTTAAATTGTAATAAATCTATCACATTACAATTTTCCTACACCAAAATATTTTTAAGGGGGAGTTTTTGTATAGCTAACCTATTTTACTAAAAAAGGTGAAAATAAGACAAATCAATTAATTGCGCATCAAGTCATGTGATTGTGTGTAATCTACACTAAAAAATGTATAGGAATAATCATAATTCGAATTATTGCTAAAAGTGGCCACTTTTGGCAATAATTCGGATTATGATTATTCTTATACATTTCATCTATGCCTCAAAAAATCTTAAATATCTGTATTGAGTAGTTGACTGATCTATTTTCGTAGAAACGTCTTTAATTTATCATAATTAATAAAAATTGACTAAGGCCTAATCACCCTAACATAGGGTAGGCTCGAGCCTCTCGGTGGGGACGTATATGAGCTGTGATGATGATGATGATGATGAATAAAAAACGAATGGCGGCGCTAGTAGTAGGTACTGTTGCCCCTTAACACACCACGCTACCGCGCCAAGCCAAATGGCAGCGTCGTGAATTCGTCCGCTGACCGCCATTTTGTATTTAGTCTGTTCCGTAACGTTGCGCCAGTGAGTTGTTCGTTGTATCCATTATATGTATTTTATTACATTGTGTTTACCAATACATGATTCAAACGTCGAATAATCCGTAGATAGATTTCTTTTTCAGCCAGTCTTTTGACCATTTTCTTTTCGGCTCTCTCTGCTTCACACACAGACAGGCTGCAGCGCAAAATACTAATTCCTCTTCAGAATCGGAAGTCATTATCAGGAACAAGACACACGACCACTTAAAACGTAAAAGAAGCGGAAACTACATGACGTGGCGCGCCCGTGAATGTGTTAAAAATACTAGATCCATCCATTTGGATGCAATCCATTTATCGCCGAGACAAACGGCACGTCCGTGAATGGCCAGCTTTACATACACACACACGTACACGTACATACGCGCATCCACATACATGCGGATGCACTTAGCACACACACACACTACAGTCTGATTTTAATAATGCCGCGGACGCTTATTTCATTGCCGTGGATGCTTGTTTCATTGCCATGATGCACGCATGTTTCATCGCCGTGGCACGAAATTTTTAATATTGTATATCTCGTTTGCTTTTAAAGTTATTTGCTAGATATTAATCAAGTATACATTCATTATCTTAAACTTTAAAAAACGCGATTTAAAAAAAAACGTTAAGATAAAAAAAATCCACGGAAATGAAGATTTAATGGACCTGTTGAAATTTACCCAATTATTGCCATTATCCAGGAAGTAAACGGGGGACTACGTTTGTATACAAGCTAGGATGCACTGATTGTACTTTTGTTTCTAAGTATTGTGAAATGGAGCCAATGGAGGACAAGAAGAGGTGTCGCTGCTTCTGAAATGTTGCTCAACCTTCTATCGGACTTCTATTGTATTTCCGTGACTGTAACGTCTGCCCCAGGAGATGTTTTTCGGGACATTAATATACATAATGAGGAAGTCAAATTTCACGTAATATTTTCGAAGCACGCCTGCTTTCATCAGTGAAATCTGAGTAAACATTGTTTCTTCCCGTGAACCAGAATTTACGGCGTGCAAGAGCCGAGAAAGTGTACAGGGAATTTAATCGAGGAATAATTGAAATATCTCCTTGCTAAGAGGCGTCTTGTTGTGTTCTCAAAGGCGTTCTTTGTTCTGTTTAGCAGATACATAAGTATGGTTATTATAAGTGAGTGCCTATGTACGTTTTTTAATCTCATTCTTTTAGCGTCGTAGATTTTTGGTATCTTTTTAAAAACTCAAGCCGTAACTTCACAAATAAATTTTTTGTATATTTACTCAAAAAGTAGACTTTTCCGGAAAGTTATTATTATACGCACAATTGCTTTTTGTTTTCCTTCTCACACCTCCAAATATAATCCAAATATTAAGGAGGTTTTTAATCAAAATGTTTTCTGTACAAAATTATTGTATGAAATGACTATTTAACAGCGTAAATATTATTATTAAAATAAATTAAATTTAGAATAAATGTATTTTTATTAGAAACGTATAGTGTAAATGGAAATGGCACAACTAAATAGGTCGTGCCATTTCTATGCTTGCTAACTGAAACGCAGATAAAATAAATATGATTTCTTTTTCTAAAAGTAAAATAATAATCTCTCTATATGCGATAGCTTGTAATTAGCATTTAGATGTTAATTGTTTTATCCAATAATGTAGTGGTAATAAGCTTTCCTAAGAAATAAAATAAAATAAAATAAAACCGTTACCCAGGCATGTCCTCAAAAAAGAAACTTACTCCTGCGAAATTACATTATTATTTGTCCAAGGATTAAACTGTTTTTATTGATTTTCTTTCGTTGTTTTCGTTTTTTTTTGTTGTTTAGTTTTAATTTTTCGTACTATTCTCATCTATAATAATAAGTAATCATAGCTTGAAACTAAATGATACTTTGTAAGTACTTAATAGAGCGTAGGCGCTGTGGACTCTGCACTGGCCATCTAATCGGGAGGTCTGAGGTTCGACCCTACCATGTACCAATGTGTTTTTCGTTTTTCTTATTTCATTTGTACATTTGCCGACGCTCCCACGGTGAAGGAAAACATCGTGAGGCAACCTGTATGCATCTGCAAAGAAATTCAAAGGTGTATGTGAAGTCGACCAATCCGCACTGGGCCAGCGTGGTTGACTAACACCCATATGCAGAGTAGTTTTCTAGAGACCTCCTCCACTCGACCTTAATCGAGTTCACCTCAAGGAAATCTTGAAAACACTCTTGAAATCAGTATGTTCAGTTACGGCTTTACCCTCCAGTGAGGTTGTGAGATATACGCCTATAATCACAATACCTAAGTAAATAAATAAAGTTGTACCCCGCCATGTGTAGGTACTCACCTGAAAGTTCCCTTGTGGCATGTATCTTTTCTAAAAAGAAATCTTCTTCCAAATTCCACATCAAAATATTTCAGCGGATTTGTACCGTCCTCTACGGGATGTACTCCCGTAATTACCGCTTTATAGGACGACATTAGTACAAGTCTTCATAAAGGTAGTCAATAAAATTATGTGTTAGTAAAACTAGAAATAACCTCAGAAATAACGTGGAAAGCACTGTCAACAAGCTTTGAGGAGACCTCAAGGTAGATCGCGACGTACCTTGAGTTTGACACTTCATTACTCGACTTGACTGAGGAATTTGCTCAAGTTGAGGATAGTTTTGTCAGTTCTGCATACCGATGTTATCCTTGAGGTTGAGTCGAGTTACAGTCGAGTGGAGGAAATCTCGAGGAACCGACTATGCATATAAGTGTAAGGCTTAAACACCCTAACTTAGGGTAGGATTGAGCCCCTTGGTGGGGACGTATATGATTTGTGACGAGCGTGGTAGTACTACATTTTATTTATACTTATTGTCGATTTCATTATTTACATGTTAGTCGTTAGTCATCATCAATAAGTATATAATTCATAAACTGCTTATGTTTGCTTTTCATATTTTTCGAGGACGTAAAGGAAAAGGAATAGACTCATTCAAATCGAAATGAATTCTAAAACATTTCGGGTATACTGTTTGCGAGTGGATGTGTACGAGTAATACTAGTTTTTAACCGACTTCAAAAAAGGAGGTTATCAATTCGGTTGTATTTTTTTATGTTTGTTACCTCATAACTCCGTCATTTTTAAACCGATTTCCAAAATTCTTTTTGTATTTGATAGGAGGATATAGGATAAGTCAGGATCTGATGATGGGATCCCATAGAAAATCGAGGAAAACACTAATTTAGGGTTTCTTTCACTGAAAAGATTTCATTCACTAAAAAGTTAAAAATATATTTTTTTTACAAAAAATAGAACCGACTTCAAAAAAACTGAAAACAAAAATAATATAAGAATAGGTACAGACAACGTCATCACACTTCTATATTGAAGTCGGTGACAAATTTTAACACTTTCTAGGAGATCATCGTTTGGCGCCGACTTCAATATAGAAGTGTGATGTTGTCTGTACCTATTCTTATATTATTTTAAGTTTTCAGTGTTTTTGAAGTCGGTTCTATTTTTTGTAATAAGGGTTCCGTACCACAAAAAGGAAAAAAACCGGCCAAGTGCATGTCGGGCCACGCGCAGTGTAGGGTTCCGTAGTTGCTAATGCCAACTTTGAGTTTACACTCACACCTCACAACACGTTGCTATTAAATTAGGCATTATTATTATTATTAAAGCTGTAATGTTTTTATATTCCCTTAACTTCACGTGGTTCGTAAATTTATATTCAGTACTTACTAATTTTCAATCAAATGTTACTTTTCCGAATACATTTTATAAGTTGGTCGACTATAACTTTTTAGTTTGTACTTAGTACTCAACTCTAGTAGTTTTCCTTTAAAATTCGTTATATATACTACTGTTGTAATTTTTTCACGTGTCCATATAATCGTTTAGCAGATAGAGGGGGATAGATTATATTAGATTAGATTATATTAGATTATATACTTATTGATGATGACACTTACCTCTAACAAAAATTTGTACTTTAAAACCAAATATTTCAGAAACGGATCCCTAAATCGAAAAATGATATGCTGAAACTTACATTATTTTTTAAAGACCACACGATGGGTTAGTATGGGACCTACGCTAAAAAATTTTTTTTCTTTATTTTTTTCTACCACTTTTTTTGCATGATTAATATACATACCCATACCAAATTACAGCTTTCTAGTACTAATAGTCCCTGAGTAAAACCGCGGACAGACAGACATGGCGAAACTATAAGAGTTCCTTTACTACGGAACCCTAAAAACGGAGTCGCTGTAAAGCCTCTTTCTCGGGAAATTTATATCAAATACCCCGAGCATTGGTCTCTTTTAACTGTGAAATAAAGCATACTTTGTTACTCAACGCGATTAAAAGATATTAGTACCGTTTATTTATTTATTTAGAGCGTCGGTGGCGCTGTGGCCTCGGCACTGGACTGTGCCCCGAGTAGAATCGGGAGGCCCGCGATCGATCCTGCCATGTACCAATGTGTTTTTCGTTACACGTATTGCATATGTACATTTATCTGGCGCTCCTACGGTGAAGGAAAACAACGTGAGGAAACCTGCATACACCTGCGAATGGAAATGACACGCAAATTACATTCTGGAACCGCCCCGATCTCGTTCCACATGTTGAGAAGGAAAACCGCAAATAAGTGTGTACATAGTTACGAAGGTATATACTTACATGATTTTGTACGGAGCCCTCGCCGGCTTTTTAAAATTCGCAACGCTTGCAAATCCCTCTCTGTCACAACGTAAAAGAATTCGTTTTGAACGTAAAATACCGTCTTTAGGTCGACGGGGTACGGTCTAGTTTCAATCCCGCGAGGAGTACTGCAGTCGGCTGTGTTTGTTCTGGCTTGTGTACACAGTGGACCGTCCTCAGTACGGGTTGCTACGGGGCTAAATATAGAGCTAAGTGCTCACTGTCAGGCGGGAGACAGTTTTGGTTACAAGTGGACCAACATCATTTGTATATCATCCCTTTTTTTTGTTTTCATGTTGGTTGTGGTTTAGTGGCGATATCATGTTTCTGGGCTTCCTATGGGGATTTTTCGGACCATTTACTTAAGTGGAAGTGAATATGTACTTGGAGGAAAGCGCCTCTAGTGGCGGCCATGTATTGGGCGACAAAGCGCCAAATAAGTCAGTATCATGCGGGATTCAAAAATTTTTTTGTGAAATTTTTTTCTTAGACAATAGTCTAACTAAGAAAATATCTATTGCGATCGCCTTGAAATAATTAGTCATTGCGGCGTCTCAATACAAGACTATGTGTCGACTGACTGATAAAAATAGTAATGGATGCTATAATGGATTCAAAATTGGAAGCGATCGCCATAGGTTTTTATTACACAATCATGGGGCTGGGGCTCTATTTTTAAATCATTCGTCTGGCGTTGAGCGCTATTCCGTAAACTTTGCGATTTCACAAGGGAATTAATATCTAATACCTATGAGGCACGAAGCAAGGTTTTATATAGGCATAGCACATGTTTGCTGGGAATAATCTGAAAACCGTAAATATGTACATAGTTAGGATGTTATATATATAAAAGGAGAAGTTCCCATCTATAGACGCACGCAAAGCCGTAACCGCTAATGGTACAAACGTGAAATTTGTACTTGTTTTAATTTAAAATTTCTACCCTAAAGGGATGAAACAGAGGTTGCAAGTTTGTAGGGAAATATCTTTAAATTAGCAACGATTTTGATAAAACTTGAGATTCATGCTTTTTTCATTGCGATTAATTTTCATTTAAAAAATTTCATTGAATACTTGTTTGAATTCATGGTTTATTGGAATTCACACCCTTAAGGTGCAAAATAGGGATTGAAAGTTTCTATGAAAAATATTTAAAATCTGCTCCAATTTCTATGAAATTTATTATCCGAGCTCCTAAATATGAATAACAGTCTTCTATATAGGCTAACAAATTCTTTTTCCTATGGGAAAATATAAAATTCCCACGGGAAAACAATAATTACGCGGGCGAAGCCGCGAGCGAAAAGCTAGTATACTAAGATAAGTTTCTACGCAACCCTTGGTGTGTAAATCCAACTCGCTCTCTGTCTTTTTATCAGTACAAAACTAACAGATATCTTCAAACGCGAGAGAGGCCTCAACGGAATTACGCGGGATAGATTGGATCTTAACGCTGACATTCAGTTTAGACCATTCGATCCGGGTCCAATTGATAGCATCAGATCGGAAACTAAGTTACCGACTAGTTTGTTGACACGTTTCGTGCAATCAGCGACATATCACATCGATACGTATTTATGAACTGCGCAAAACCGTTCGAAACAACTAATATGTAAGGATATTCGCCTCTAGTCCAGTGGGAGCATGTTTGGGACAATGTCTGCTGACCGCGGGGCGACTTTGTTGTACAATTTTGTACATAGTCAGTGCTCTGGATAACTGCAATTCAGACCACCCCGGGATAAACTTTGCAAGCCCTACAAGCACTATAGTTACGTAGTAACTATTATCTCATCTGTGCTATAGTGCACGTTGGCAACTTGACAGATTTAGTCAGTGTCTATGAGTTACATATCTAGTTGTAATGCCTGTCTTAGCCTTCACACCGGAATATTGCGGTTCAAGCACTGCTGTTCGGGCCAGAAATAAGTAAGATGGTGGCATTCCCGTGGACGACTTATTTACAGAGTTTCCCTAAGTAGGCTTACTTTCGAATCAAAACCGATCGATCGACATTGGGATTATGATTTGTCATACGCTTATTTTGGCGCGCATTGGTGCCAAATTGGACCCTATTGCGCTGATTTGAGTGAATCAAAGTCAGTGCTATATAATTTTCTCAAAATTTGGATCCAACTTGGCGCTAGTGTTGCTACTTAGGCGTACGAAAAATCACAATCCCAATGGAATTGGTTCGAGAGTAAGCCCACTGGTCTGTGTTTGAGATCTATTTCCGTAAGCAGATTTCTTCTATAAATATATTGAAATTTGAAACACCACACTTGTATAGTCGTCGTGGAGATTACCTAAATACGGTTGGTTTGTCAATAATTATTCTTAAAGCATTTGGGCGGAGGTTTATTTTGGGTCGATTAAAATATTTCACCATTAGGGGTAGCTATACATGTAAGTACATTAAGTGCTGTTGCCAAAGTGCGCACAAACAATGTAATGGAACGAAAAGTTGTAAACACATTATATGGGCACCCTTTACGCCGTGAAGCCACCCCTTCGCTTTAACTGCCCGATAAAATGGCACAACAAAACACTGTCGTTAGTCGGTCACGTCACGGCTTCATGGAGATTAGAGACATCAAATTAAAACATAGCATAAGCATTAAACCGTCTTATTATTATTAATACGAAACATGGTCTCAGTTCAGACTTGGTTTAAACCTGACACTGTAGCTATCTAGTCTTATTAACACACACGTAAAAGCGGTAAAAGGGCCTTAAAACAAGACTATGTTTAGGCTTTAGACCACGTTTTGTAATAATACCGAAAGAGACATATCAGTGATGTGGCCTAGGAAAACTCGTTATCATTAAGGTCGACAAATATGAATCTACTCGTTTACTTGGTAGTTAAGCTGTTTCTGCAGATTCAAAAATCCATACTTATAAATAACATGTCCTGACTGACTGACTGATTCATGATCGCCGAGCGTAAACTATTAAAGTTAGGGCCATGAAATTTGGTGTGTAGGTGAGTAGACACCCACTAAGGAAGGAATTTTGGAATTTCTACCCCTAAGGGGGTGAAATAGGAAACCTACATACGTACTGTTAGTACGTATGTACGTTAGCCTGGAATTCCGTCATTTTTGAAGCTTTTTTGAAATGTTGTATATGAAAACGTGTTTAAGCGTTTTTTTGAAAATTCCTTCTTTGGAAATGTGACATAGGGGTTGAAATGTTGTTTTTTTTTTGTTTGAGTATTTGACTAGTGTTTGACTGCTTAACGTATTTTAACGCAACTTTTTAAAAAGCTTTTGCTTTATCGATCATTAATACCTTTATATTGTTAATAATTTTTACTACGGGAAAAATTGATTTCCCAAGGAAAAGCAAAAATACGCGGGCGAAGCTGCGGGGTGGAGAGCTAGTTCAACATAGACCCATAAACCTTTAACATCCTTAGTGTAATCAAACATAAATAAAATTTTAAATAAATGACAAATCATTTACTATTTTCTTTTTATTACTTTTTTATTATCCCTGTAAGTATATATGTTACCGGCAATGTGTATAATCCGGTATTGTATACAATACCTAGGCAATGTATAGAATACCTAAAACGGGCAGGTAAAGTATGAAATAGAATTTATTTTACACTTTACCTAGGTATTCTATACAATGCCAAACTTGCAGCAGGTAATGTAACACTCGAACGCAATTGTGGTTATTACAAACAAATAAGTACGGTAAGCTTCATAGAACCCTGACACCCTTCCTAGAGGCGCCATTTCAAGCATTAATGGAAGTGAATCGTTTTAGCATGACCGTTCACTCGCGAGTGTACGCCGCACGCGGGTCTCCTTTGCAAATAAAATTAAATCCTTTGACAAGAGACGGCACGGCGCCAAGGCGGCGCGATCAAAGTTCGCTTAGATAATGTCTGTACACCCGAACGCAATTGTGTTTAATAAAACAAAATACGAATAAAAATTATCGGGACACATAAGCTAGGTGCAAAGATAATTTTAATCAAAAATATGCGAAAGTAGGTAAATTCAAAGTAAAATTACACCACAATTCGTCATCACTCGAACTGTCAGAGTTACTACCACCCGTATTTTTAATAAGAGAGCCATTATCACGCTCTGAATCCAAAACAAAATATTTAGGTACTTATTTTCTTCTGTAATTGCGTGAACTACGTATACTTATGTTCCACATAAATGTGGAATTACCTTTTTTATTAATACTTCCTTTTAGTTTGACTTACGGCTGGAGCGTCTGTAGGTTGCTACGGAGGTAAGTACATAGGTGTAATTTTTTGAGGATAAATTCAATTCGTAGTACAACAGTTCACAAACACAATCTTTCACTACGGAGGCGCTTCGATATAAAACTGTCAATTTCACTTTCGGGTGTACGTCGCACGCGGTAGCCTTTGTAAATAAAATTAAATCCTTTGACAAGAGGCGGCGCGGCGCGGGCGGCGTCAATGCGGGGTGCGCTAAAGAGCGGCATTATCTAAGCTAGCGGACTCTTAAGGCGCATATAGCCGATTTACAGGAAATGCGAAAGATTTGAAATGGAAACTGTATGAACAAAAAAAACTTATAAATCTAAATTTCAATATTAAACTGTACAATCAATTTATTATTGTTGTTTTTTACGACTCATTGTAGTAAAAAAGTAGTTAGTAATAATTTTATTAAAATTAAATACTTCAAGCTGTTTTTTATTAGGGTTCCGTAGCCGAATTACAAAAACGGAGCCCTTATAAATTCTTCATGTCTGTCTGTCTGTCCGTTCGTGCGCCCGTCCGTCCGTACGTCACTGCCAATTTATTCCCAACCTATTAATAATTGGGCCTTGTGTAGGCCATTGAATCTTAGTAGTTTGATGTATTCTGTTAACCGCTTTACAATTTTTATACAAAAAAAATAATAGAGGGGGCTACCCATACATATACGGCCACAGATATACACAATCTGTGTCACCTTTCATGAGGTAAACAGCTCTGTGACATACGGACGGACGGACAGACAGACAGACCGACAGCAAAGTCTTAGTAATCGAGTCCCGTTTTACCTTTTGGTACGGAACCCTAAAAACTGTCATTTTTGTGTGCGGTGGGTAGCCAACGTAGTTAGTACTTTGCGCCGCGGCAAGTAGTAAGCCAAAACATACCTACTTGCCGTAACACTAGGAGCTAGAATAAGTTTTCCTGATTACAGTACTTATCTAGCCAATAAACCGTGTGTGTCCGCCTTAAGAGCGGCACGCGGGCGCGGCGGGCGGTCGGCCGGTCAGGTCAAAGGAGCCGCCGCCGCCGCTTGAGAAAAAGGATACCGCGAGCGGGCGGCCTTTCAGGTCAAAGGAGCCGCTGCCGCCGCTTGAGAAAAAGGATACCGCGACACTATTTAAGCAAACAGCCGCATTTCTCCATTTCATTTCGCGACGTGCGATGATACTGTTAACACCTGTATTGAGCTATTTGCGTCATAGTTATTATTTTTGCTAATTTTCGTCAGGTAGGAAAGTAATTTAATTTATTAAAAAATGGCGGCCGAACAACGAATAGCTGAGATGAAAGAAAGATTTTATTCACAATTACAAATAAAAAGAGAAGCAGCAAATACAAAAAATCGCACGTTTATTGAAAAAAATCGTTATGAACAATTGATAGAAGAAACAAAAAATGCAAAAACGGCTGAAAAAAAGGCTTCTCGGGATTACTGGTTATTGAAGCATTATGATGTTATAACTGTTGGTCAGAAAGATAAGTTGATTTTTCCTGTGGATGCTACTACAAATAACAATATTATATACTACGTTGCTGATACTGAATTATTTCAAGTACTTCACGACGCACATCAGAGTATCGGCCATGGAGGACGAGACAGAATGCTGAAGGAGCTTTCTTCAAGATATAAGAATATAACTCGCCACGATGTTGAACTATTTTCGCAACTTTGCGAACCCTGCCAGCAAAAACAAAAAGGAATAAAAAAAGGGATTGTCGTGAAGCCCATACTTTGAACAGAATTTAATTCTCGCTGTCAAGTAGATTTGATAGACTATCAATCTCAATCAGACCGGGATTATAAATTCATAATGGTCTATCAGGATCATCTCACAAAGTTTGTCATATTAAGAGCCCTGAAAACAAAACGCGCTGAGGAAGTAGCGTACAATTTACTGGATATTTTTACACTGATTGGTGCACCAGCCATCTTACAATCGGACAACGGTCGAGAATTCGCAAACCGAGTGGTCAGTAATTTTAAAATATACTGGCCGAACTTAAAAATTGTGCATGGCAAGCCTAGACATTCCCAAAGTCAAGGGAGTGTCGAACGAGCTAACCAGGACATTGAAAACATGCTTACAACTTGGATGCAAGATAACGATAGCGAACGTTGGAGTGATGGTCTGCGATTTGTACAACTCATGAAGAATAGGGCGTTTCACTCAGGAATCAAAAGAACACCTTATGAAGCTCTTTTTGAGTCGAAAATAAAAGTTGGCATATCTTTGCTTGTTGTGGGGAAATGCTGCCGACATTCAGATCGTTTTTGTGCTGCAGAAAAGGGCTATTCGAGCTATCTATAACCTTAAAATGAGAGATTCTTTGCGAGAAAAGTTTAAAGAAATTGGTATTATGACAGTAGCGTCGCAATATATTTATGAGAATCTAATATATGTTCGTAAAAATATTCATTTGTTTTGTAAAAATAGTGATATTCATTCAGTTAATACTAGACAAAGGAACATGTTAGCTTTACCAAATACCAGGCTCCAAAAAATCAATAATTCTTTTAGAGGCCTGTGTATACGTTTCTACAATAAAATACCAAGTTGTATACAAGAACTTAGCTTAAACAAATTTAAAGTTGCAATCGAAGATGTACTTATTAAAAAAGCATATTATAAAGTTTCTGATTACATGACGGACAAAAAAGCTTGGGTTTGAACTCTCATTTCTAATATTTAACAATGTGCTGCGTTTTGTTTCAAAGAAACATTCAGTGAGAGCAATTTATAAGCTAAGTTCACGCACTTCTCTCAGAGATAGCTTATATAATGTGAATTAACACATCTCTTCTTGTAATGGAAGTTGAACTCAAACTTTTGCTTTGAGGTCAGCTTCCAATTGACGATATTGTAACAAAACCAAAATTGTAAATGGCGATTTAAAAGAGGAGATAAAAAATTTTGACCTTTCGAGTTTCTTGCCTGTTCTTCTCGAAAAGGCTCTCCCAATTTCCGAACAGGTGTAGAGTCAACTTTTTTTTTTTTCATTCCTACTTGTATTTGCAGACATCTTGAATATATTCAGGATGTATGCACATACAAGGTTAATTCTTTAAATTAGATTGTTTTGCTATGTTTTGACGTCAATAAGTGCCTGTAAAGGCCTATGTTGAATAAAGATTTTTTGAATTTAAATTTGAATTTGAATTTGCCTTTGGAGGATACTCACAACCTGGAGAGCGAAGAAGATTTAGAAAAAGTGATGAAGTCATCTTCAGAATCTGTAATAGATGCGGCTGAGACATCAGAAACTGAAACAGCTGACACTCAACCTCTACAGGCACCAGATCAACAAAACGCTGCACTCGATAGTTTTAACATCGGTAAGGAAGCTTCAAATGTCCAAAGTGCGCATGATGAACACATGGCTATCCCAAATACTAAGAATGTTGTTGAGCCTACGAATGTCGAAAATCTTCCTTGTGAGGTAAATGATCAAGCGTTACATGATCCGAATTTGGTATCAGTACGAGAGGAGTCGTTGAGTTGTGCACTTATATGCTGTGTTTGTTCCGAGGAGACAACAGGTGGTCATTCGTGCAGAATGTGCAATAGGCCTATTCATACTATTTGTGCTGCTCCGGAAGAAAATATTGCATAAGGTTTTGGATCCAAAGTTGCTTGTCCTTTATGCGCAAAAAACGCCTTTTCGATAGAAAACCGCATCAGAGCCAAAGAGAATTTGATAGTACAAGCTCAGAAAATGCTTAAAACTTCTGAAAAAAAATTCCTTCCCGTATCGTTGGGTACCACTGTACGCATTCCTGTTCCAGAAGTCGATAGAGATCGTGGTGATGCTCGCAATATACTGGCTGTAGTATTACACAAAACTGATGACGATCTATATCAACTAGGCACAAAGCAAGGCGTTGTCAAGACATTGTATTCAAGACAACAGTTCACTGTTTGCCATCAGAAATTACTGCAAGAAGAAGACGTCCCCAATCTGGAAACGACACTCCGTACAGTTGCGACTTTGCAATCTACGGGGACAGGACAGGGCTTTGTGAAATATAGCTGCAAAAAAAACTGTGACTCTAAAAAGTGATCCTGTGTCAAAAGTAAGGCTCTGTGCTCTTCAAAGTGCCATAATAGTTTGTCGTGTAAGAATAAATAAAACCTACTTTTATTTAAAATTGTGAATGCCTATTAGACCTACTTTTTGTTATAAAGAGAATTGTTTTGTTTGTGAAGTTCAATTACAAAATTACTTATATTATGTTAAAAGATACTTGTAATATTATGTTACAAACAAGAAGAATTTTAAGTTTCCTGTTATTTTTTTGTGATTTTAAAGTTGATAATAAAGTTTATTTCAAGTAAATACAACATGTTTTATTTGTCCGCTATTTGATAAGTAAGTCTGTTAAGATTTATTGATATTAACCGGCTTACCTAACATTAGTTTAGTCTTAAGATTTATTTATTTTACACATTACCGGTGAACCAGCAGGTATTCTTTACAATCCCTAGGAATTGTATACAATACCTAGGTAAAGTATGAAATGGACAATGATAATCATGATATTTCATACATTGCCTGGACGCCCCAGGGATTGTATACATTACCTAGGGATTGTATACAATACCTGAATTATACACATTGCCGGTAACATATATACATACATACATACAGTGGCGGTCATATAATTAAAGACAACAGTTGATTTTCATACAAAGAAGGTATCTTTGATGCCTTGGTTCTCCGCCAAGGATTGACCTAGCTGTGATCTGATGATGGCCATCCAGGGAGTGAATGGAGGAGATTGAGATCGCTATACATCTACCTCATTTGTATGAAAATCGACTGGTGTCTTTAATTTTGTGACCGCCACTGTATATCCCAACCATAATAATGAATTCAATTAACAGAAGTGGAATAAAAAAAATTATACCTGTTTGTAAATTATTAAATCAAATATAGTGCATACAATGTGTTTGGTATATATACACTCTATAAAGCCGAAATCTGCTCATGTTAACATAGTTATATAAAAGTTATAGCGTCATTGAAAATTCGAAATTGTAAAATTAATTTTAAAATACTTATCCCATACTAGTTGGATCGGTGTAAAAAATGTATGGGGAATTAGAAAAATAATTTTACAATTTCGAATTTCAATATCTATTTTATTAAAAATCCCGAGATTTACCAAAATCCGGCCGTAATCCTAAAAATAGTTAAAAAATCATCAGGACAAATCCTGAGATATGGTAATCCTAGGCACAGAATAGATAATAGTACTACGTACAGAACGGCCACTCACCTCCTCGCACTCATTTCAAATACCTCGTCCTACCCGGCACTTCCCTGTAGACATCACTGACAAGTAAACAAGGGCGCGCGCGATCGCTCGGACGAGTAGACGCGAGCGCCGGCCGATAACAGAGACAGCGCTATGCGGGTGAAAGAGAAGGCAGTCGCTGCACTTCCCGCGTCATTGCGATTGATAACCGCTCACTCAGCCCTACAAGATTCCACGCACACATTTGCGCGTGTATGAACGTCATTTGTTTAAGTAGTAGTAATAGGTAATTGATTTGCGAACGTTGTATGGAGTGTCCGGGGTGTGTCCTAGGTTAGAAATATGGTAGAATACACGTGTCGGCGTTTCCTTTCTTCCTGTGTAAGTAAGAGCCGACTAACTATTTTAATATTTTGTTTACGAAGTAAGCTTAATATAGTTTTACTGCTAGGAATTTTTATTATTTTACAAAAAAAAATGCTGAAGTGTAACTTAACTGCGCTATGCCAATCTTTGTACTGCAATAAAACCTCTGGGTAGAGATGGAAGACTCGAACCCAATCAAACTAACTCGTGTGGTCAGCGTGGCCAATTCCTTCTCGATGGGGGAAGCCGTGCCCAGCAAGGCGGCGTAAACGGATTGAAATGATGATGATGAGTTTTCGGCTCATCGGCTTACGGCTTACATTAAGTCAGAAGTCGAGACAGCACTCTACTAACTTGTTACTACTGTTTTTACGATGCCAATATCGGATAGGCCTCCTGTAACTGTAATTGCAAACTAGAACTGTCATTTTCGAAGCAAGTTAGATAATCAGCCCTTAGTACTAGCCTCGAAATTTACGGACGTCGGCCCATTACATTAACCAAATGTAAATGTGCCTTATTTGGTGTATTCGCTATAAATCTGCCTGAATTTGTTGCGGAGTTTACGTTCGTGTTCAGGCTATCAGTTGTTCGTGGCTTATACCAGGGATCACGTATACCTACGTCCCGCTGCGGCTGGCTCATGTTATAATTTAGTGGCTTCCATTTTTACTACGGTTTTTTCACAGTAGTGTTGTTTACGAATTTACCAACGTGTGTAAGTAGTTATCTCTGAATACACAAAGAGATTGTGCACGCAATGTTTTATAGAAATGACTTTTACTTCTTGTGGTTTCTGAACTGGTTTCTGGTAGTTAGCCAAGCGGGCTCAGAAGTCCAACCACCAACTAAACCGAGCTGAAAAATTTCTGGCACATGGAGAATCGAGCCCCGGACCACGGAAGCGGTTAAATAGACCACGGAGGAGGTTGGAACTATCCTTGTTTTATATCTACGACAATTTATTGAAGTGCCGGTTTTATTTCTACTTATACTTTTAAGTTTTACCTATTTTTATTCATCAACAACCAGAGAGAGACTGTATCAAAGCTGTCTGCAAGGGTACCTCTTACCTCTATCTTACCTCCTATTTCTGCCGTCAAGCAGCGGTGGTTGCATTGCTGTGTTCCGGTTTGAAGATATGGCAGTGAAATTACTGGGAACTGTGTCTTGGTATCATAAGTCACACGTTGGTAACGTACATTGGCGTCCAGGTAAGGGTTGTAGTATTGAAAGTCTCACTGGAACCATGTGTACTATGTGCGACTGTAGCTATTTACCGTGTGGGCAGCCTGTATGTAAAAATCCTCTGCCGTAGCGTACCGTGCCGTCCCGCTACTGTGCGCCGGGCCTGAATCAGATGAAATTATTAACACTTACGTATTCTCATACTTTTCATAAACCTGTTGCCTTTAAATAATATTAATAGAGCATTAATATGTTCAGCTTTCGGCGAAATAAAGCAGAATTCATCAAGACTTTGTATTATATAAATTTAAAATAAAAAATAAGAGATATCACTCTTATTTTAATTTCAAAGTTACATCACTGCAGCAGCACTTAGGATTGCTACTCGTTCGATGTTGCCCCCCGCGCCCCACTTGTGTAGGTGCATGGACTTGTTGATCGACATCACTTTTCAATGTTTTGTTCTGTAGCAGTGAATTTTCAAGATCCCACAGATACCTACCTCTAGTTGTTCTACTTAGGGCACTGTTCCGTAAAGCTTAATTTTTTTTTAATTTTAATCCTATAACACAACTGAAATACAACAATAAGCATTTATGTTGATTGTTATTGTTAATGTAAACACAGTATTTAATAACGAATTCAGTGGAACGATAGATCATTATTGAACACGAGACACAAATAATCAGTGATGTTTCTCTGTGCCTAAACCATTTGGAATAATATCATTATTTCTGTAATTTCCAGAGAATGGAGGATCGCTAACGTTTAAGCGAAACAATTATTCTATAGGGTCATTATAAAATGTGTTTTTTATTCACGATGATTAAGTTATGTGCTTCATCTTACCTGAGGTGCGATTTTGTTACTCATGGGCAATCGCCAATCGCATAAATTTGACTGTTTTGTTCGATTGAAACCGATAATCGAATAAGAACTTATATATGTTTGGTAGAGTCTGACACACGAAACATGAACCTGACATTTTTTCAAGTAGCAACACTGATACAATGTCCCCATGTAGTTTAGTTCAACATGGTGATTTTGATACTTTGTAATAAACAATTTCATAATATTTTTTTCTTAATTTCTGTCGAAATATTACAGATATTAAGTAATTTTAACATTCATGAAATCCAAATACAGCGATTTCTTATAAAAGGTTCATTGTTGGAAGTTCATTGAAACTAAACATACTTTTTTAAATTAAATATTAGGTAATAATATTTTAAAAAAAGTATAAACTCCTTTTTTTCCTACTATATTCAAGGAAAAAAAGACAATCCTTTCACAAATTTAACATTCTAAATTACTACATAAATAAAAAAATATTTCAAGTATCAAAATGTATTTTACCTTCTGTAGACAGTATTACCAGAGCTAGAATTTTTGAATTTGCCGCTTTTTTCCAAGCTCATGCTTCGTGTGTCAGACTCTAGAATTCGTTACGTTGTCTAGAATTCTATTTCGTTACGTCGTCGTCTGCTGAGCGGTGCATGTTCGTCGAGTCAATCGCCGAACATAGCCGATGAGCGAATGATTCTCCAAACAAAAAAAATATTTGATGAAATTTTGTTATCAATAAATTAACGATTAGTCGTCAAATGAAAGAGATCACTCCCAAAGTTCCTGATATGTTTGTATTTAAAACAATTAAGATTATTAAGTGTTTTATTTGCGTTTTTCTTTATTTTTTTGTTATTATTTACTTCATAATCTGGTGCTGGGCGAGAATGCGCAGCAGTGAGCTGGTGCTGGACGAGGGTGCCCATGGATGGTTTATATAGAAGTTTGAGTGAATTTTAAATATTTTTATTTAGCATAATAGAAGAGGAAAACAGTAAGTACAGACAGAAGAGCTTACAAAATATAAACTTACCATCTTTTTTCCTTTAACGTTCGTTCATTGATTACTATAGCGATCCAATCGAAATCAAGAAACTCGATTCATTTATTTATTCTCGATCGGGTTCGATTACGATTCGATTACGATACCTACTAATCGATAAAGTACAAAATCGCACCTCTGATGGGAAGTGACGATGAGGCCGAAGACGGAAGCAAGCTTCACCCTAGAATCTGTCTACAGAGAAACTGGCTTTTCTCATTCTCATTGTCGGGTAACAATGTTGTTAAGATTGTTATCTTGGCTGCAAACATAAGTACGATAGTAGTTAGTTAGCCAGGAGGACTGAAAAACCAACCAAACTGAATAAAAAAAATACTGCGACGTGGCGAATTAAATCTCGGGCTCGGGATATTTTTCTCGGAATTGTTAAAAATATGCTGTTGAATTGAACACGGTCATTAACATTTAACGTCTTTAATGATGGATAATAGTAAATTAAGCAATGTTATGAAATAAGTATAATTTCGCCGTAACGGAAAATCGGATTGGATTATCCGGTTAAAGACAGATGCTAGTTTGGGCTGATTCTTGATACGGCAGATTCTATTCGGGTGGTGTTTTTATGTTCATTATTAATTTTAATATTAACAGCCCATCCCAATGACTTAAAGTTGAGTACATTGGAGTCACTGATGGTTTTCACGTTCTAGTATTTTCGTAGGATTTACTATCCGAATAGTTCATCACACTATTGATGTATCACATTAATCTCGTATTAGCGACATCAATCACTTTCCTTGGCCAGATGGGCTCGCCCACTGCCAATCCATTACGGCTTTAATTTAATGTACAATCTCTCAAAATCTAATCTAGGCCGATCTTACCAAGCCGGCTAAGAACAATAGGAACCTACTAATTATACCTATTAAGAACCTAGCCGTTTTATAACAAAACCAAAACTAAACTTAGGTCATAATACAATACACAACTAAGTATAACAACATTCATCATTCCTAATGACGCTAATGCCGTAAGTTGTAGGTATTATCACAGATTAAATAATAGTACTAAAGTACAGAAGGATCACTCTCGATGAAAAGCCAAGTTTAGGTATGAATATTTACCTACTCTTACGAACTTCATCTGATTGCACGGGAAATTGAAATTTATTGCATGACACGAGTATTCCTTTTCCGTTACGCGTCGCTGACCCGATACCGATTTGGCGATAAGAGCGCAGGGTTCCCACTCACCGATATGCAGTTATCGTTACAAAAATGACCTCAATTATTACGTGCGACGCGGCCAGCGTGCGAGCCGAGCGGCAAGCTTTTGCCACATACCGCCCGGTCGGTCCGCCCGGCCAAACGTACCTAAACTGCGGAGTGAAACCCCCCTGGGAACACTTAAATACTCCGAAATTTTTTATTCCGAATGTGTCGATTTCCAAAAGTCCGAATTTCATAATATCGATATTCGAATTATAATGTTATTATTTTACCGAAAGTCGTTTAAGGGATTTGTTTGTTTTCCGATTTTTATACGTTCGAAGAATTCAATCCTCGATGGGTTCTCAGTCCTAAAAACGACATTCTAATTATCAATAAACTTCGAATAAACTGCTAAAATTAGGATTCTGATTCAGATATTATAATATTCAGTTACTCATATATATTCCAAAATCGATATGTAACTTTAATTTAAAAATCTTTACTTTGTTTTTAATATTTTTTTTTTTGTGTTTATATCTTCTCTCTACTTATATACCTGCGTCGGGTACCATCTACTACTATTGAATTCTTTGGGTAAGGTTAGGTTAGAACAGTGGTCGTTCGGGGAATAGCTAGCGCTGATTCCGAATGTGCCTCTATGGGGGTGGATGTTGCTGGTGGGTGGTTTAGCCAGGCATGGGGTTTATACCCGAGTCCAATGGCATACCCAAAGGGGCGGCCTTGTCAGCTTTTCAGTCCCTTGTTGAATCGTAAAGAGATTCCCCCGCCCAAAAAAAGGTATTGTGACCATAAACAGGGGAGTGAGCGAAGCTGCATGTTGCATGCTTGCTTGCAATGTGCATGCTGCATACAAATTGCTAGATCACTTGAGAAAAAATAATTTATTAAGTAAAATCCACCTCAGCGCCACTTTTTCATAGAAAAGGGCTAAACCGAACTGAAATGATCTTTATTATTATAAACAAAGCATACTTATGCCGATCTATACACGATTAGTCCCTATTAGTACTGGCTCTGTATATTATGGAACAAGCTAGTTAGTTAGGTCCCTACGAAGTATACGCGAGTATTTGCGTATTAGTCTTGTATACGTTGGAAGAACTTAGTACAACAAGTGATTTCCAGTCTATACGCGATTAGTTTCACACCCCTGCGTTCTGGCCTTGTACAGAATGAAAAGACGCCTCGTCGGGAGGAAACACCGCAGTGTCACCACTGCGACGCTCCAACGGTTTATTCCCCCGTGTAATAAACCCTCAGGCGTTAAGACCCGGCCCGTAGTTGGCCGGGCTGTCCAGGGGTGGTTCGGAGAATTGGGGCTACCGAGACCCCGGATCACCTTGGCTATGGACACGATGGACATTGCGGTTGGTTTAGTGGGTATGCCCCGCAATCAGCTGGGCGAGTCCCACAGTCCCACACACGCCTGTCGATTAGCCATCAGCTGGTACGGTGCGGAACAGCATTACACATCGTTAAAAAGGGGTCATTTTATTATAGCTTATTTTCTAACAATTAGTGTTGTACAAGTATTTTATTATGCTTAGTATAAGATAAGCACTACATTGTATTTTATAAAAAACAATCAAGGCGCTTTTGTGTCCGATTTACCCCAAAGTTATCTGCACAAAAAGAAACTTATCAGTTGTAGAATACCTTTATGAAGCACTCAAGTTCAGGCCAATCTCAACCTTCTTTCAATTTTTCATACCCGCTCGGGGAAGATTAAATTTTCTTTTCGAAATTTTCCACAATTTTCCGAGGCGAACTTAAGCGATTCATATCTCACTTTTATTTTAATTAAATCCCTCTGTAAGCCGTTGAGTTCTTGATAATTCATCGCTTTTCTAATTCATTCTATTAGGTCTCACGATAGCGCCTGTCTAATTTCATTAGAAAAGTTTTATATTGAGTTGCGAGAGTATATATCTCTGGATAATTGATTCTTATTATTTAGATAATGAAATGAGTTTGATGAGGTAAATAGTTTGTTTACTTATGACTTTATGACTGTCCAGCGATTAGCTCCTCTTTTAACTGTTGGTAAGTGAAGATGGGGTGAATAATGTATCTCGCTAAGCCCTTAATCGTCTATTTAGACTTGCTTTGCGTTAAATGAAGCAACACGCTTCGTGTCTGAAGTTTAGTTTGTGTAAGTCGAGTTCTGCGGTCTAACGAATCCAAATAAGCTAGTTGGTAATTAGCGGAAATATCCCACAGGTAAGAGCACTATTCCAAAGAGAGCCGACTTAGATACACACAATGTAAACAGCTGTCCTAGCGTTAAATGACTCCTCACCCTTAATAAGAGACCAACCTTTTTTGCTTGTTTTTGCTTCGGGTTCAACAGTATGTTTAAAATTCCACCTTATTACCCGTGGTCCCACTGCTCAGCCCCACTCTGGGTCTATAGCGATTTTTTCCCCATAGCCCCACCGCAATAATAAAACATTCATTGTTCAATCTGACAGTTGCATTGGGACCACGCGTAATTTAGTAGTTGTTCGGTAGAGCCACTGCACTAGAAAAGTAAAAAAGGTAAGTAAAATGGACATTTATGAAAATAAATTGAACAATAAGCACATTTTTAATTAATGAAACAAAAATTTGCCTCTTATTAACTAAATTCAAACTCACAATGCAAATCAATTAGTATATCAGCGATTGGAACAGCCAGATTCCGGAAAGTGGGAGCAAGGGGATAGCGACTATATTTGGTCACAGACTAGATAATAGTACTACGTAAGTTTGGCAGTAAAGACGCGTACCAGATGGAACATCTACTCTCTAAGTCTGTAATAAAAGTTTAGCCTCGAAATTTGTACAGTCAACATCACATTAGGCTACCACAAAACGATGATTTTAATATCAACTATGAACTTAACGTAAAACAGATAAGGTTTAAAATCAATTAGAGTTTAACAGTTTTGCATAGCCTGACGTGCTGTCAACTGTACAACGCAACGAGAGCAGGGTTGCTCTCTCAGTCTTTAATCAAAGTTTTGGCAAGTTTGGTGACTTCGCTCACATCATGCAGAAATGAACAGCGACTTTGATACCTACTCAACTTTAATGACGGATGTTTGTCCGTCATCAAAGTTTTGAGTAGCTGAAACCAAGAAGCGTTGTGTAGGTACGAGTATATAACACGATTCTCTGTTGAACCTAAGTTACAGTTACTCCAGTCCGACATTCAATGTTCGGTTGACTTGGTTCACAATTTCTTCTCGTAGTGACTCCTCGGTGTTTCAGGCATAAAATAAATATCTCCCAACAGCAGCGCTATCATAGGTTTATCCTAGGCTTTGATTAACACCCTAGCACTGGCCATGGCCGTGTCGTATGCAAGACCTTTAATCGACTATGGTGATGTGTGTTACCTTGACTTAAATGCGGATCTGTTGAATAAACTAGACCGACTGTTGAATAACTGCATTCGGTTCGTGTTTAATCTACGGAAGTATGATCACGTTTCTGCCCCCCGTCAAATTTTACGTTGGATGCCCATCCATCAACGCCGTAGGATGAGGGCTTTAACCACTCTATACTCCTTACTCCATTCCCCAAATTCGCCTACTTATCTCAAATCCCATTTCGAATACTTATGTATGTTCATCGCATGATAAAACTCTCCGCTCTTCGTTAAATCGACTGCTCAAGTGTCCATCCCATCATACAGATGTTCTTCATTCTTCTTTCTTCGTTCAATCGATTCTCTCTTGGAATACACTCCCTCTTGACATTAGAATGTCCACTAGTCCGTACGCCTTCAAGAAACGGTTACGCAAATGGTTATCAAAAGAACTTCTTCCACGTTAAATTGCAGATTTGTGTAAATGTGTCCTACTTACTGATTCATTGGTATATATTAATGTATATATATATGTATATATTTGTTTATATATATAGTAAAGTATATGTATGTAATAAGGTTCATAAGTTAGGTTCACTAATAAATATTTATTTCATACCTATTCTATAATTTATGTCGTTCAGAAATGTCTGTTACGTGTGCATCTACCTCGATAGTCTCTCAACCACCCTAAGGTAGATTGGTAGAGAATGTCTAAGGCATTAAGTCCGCCTTTGTACTTCTTTTGTACATAAAGAATAAATAAATAATAAATAAATACTGACCAGTGCGACAGCATGGGGGGTTGCCGTCTACTTCTTTGCAGACGTGATCTCGCAGAAGAAAGGAAGAGGATCCTCTTGCCGCCTCGCTCCACTGCACTCAGTTGGGTAGAAGGAGGCGCGCCTTCGTAGGCGCGCCCTGACTACCCCAAGCAGCTGGTAAGAGGCTAGTCGGTCCGTTTTTCGACTGGGCCCTAACCCGGTCGCCCGTCTGGGGGTCATAAACAAGTTTACAATCTGGTGACTCCTCCCCTGGCAAAGTCCCAGCTTGTTTATACTATTTGGACTGTTACTAGGGGGGTTGCATTCAGTGAATTGGCCTTCTGAGTCCAAACGTACCTCCATCGGAGGGTGGTTTAGATGGGTAGGTAGATACCAGTGGAATAGCCGCTACGGTATATTCAAGCGCCTAGTCCTAGGCATCCTAGTCAACTTAGCTCCTTGTCGAATCACAAAAAGATTCCCTCGCCTCAAAAAAAAAATAACAGAAGAAGTGTTGCTGAGGGAATTCAGGTTTGAGGAATATGTGTGTTTTTTTGGTAACTCGTCCAAATGGCATTGGCATTGGTCAACAACGACTTGGGTAGACCGGTCAATCAGAAAGTGAAATGCAGGCACAGAGATCGGAAGAAATGTTGTGTTCCGGATTGAAGGGTAAGATATGGCAGTGAAATTACAGGGTACTAAGACTTTTAATCTAATGACACAAGTTGGCAACGTATTCTGTGGCTAATGTAGGGCTTGCATATTTGCGAATCTTACAGGAATCACATAAGCTATATAGGTAACTGTAGTAGTTGGCAGATTGCTTGGTTGCCAGCTTCGTTGTATAAAAAAATATGTGTTACTACAGCCTACTTTTCAGAGTCCTCTCGTAGTGCACTTACAAAGTAAATTTACTTTGTGGTGCACTAGTATTACTAAGTCTCATTCAAAATTTATTCCTCTTGTGTCTAGCTCAAACGCGAGTTATGCATTACGCATCCCAGCGTTAAAAAAAAGGTACTGAGCGTCTATGCTCGAAACGTGACTAGTCTTTCATTGCCCGTAATGCGTTCACCATGTTTCTGACGATATAATAAAGACTGTAGGAGGCTTGGTTCTTGTAATGTATTTTGGTATTCAACCTTATGTCAAGTTGCGGTTATTATATAGATTGTTGACAATGTGTCAGACCGTCATTAAATTGTTACCTAACCAGAACATTGCCTTTCCTTTTGCTCCGTATTTTACAGTGGCGACGAGGATAATTTCGGATTCTGTTACCATAAAAAAAATATTGGGTGTTCAGTGCGTGCAGGAATATATAAATATGTCGATCGGGCAAATCCGGGAATTCGACATAAAGTCCGGAAATTGGACTGCGTATGTGGAGCGGTTAGAAAGCTACTTTCTGGTCAATGCTGTCAAAGACGAGGTCAAACTTCCGACTTTAATCGCAGCTATGGGTGAAGCTGCGTACGAGCTGCTGTCTACACTTTCAAGTCCAAGGAAGCCTCAGACGTTAACTTTGGATGAAGCGGTCTCGCTCATCAGGGAACATCTTCAGCCGGCACCGTCAGTTTTAGCAGAAAGGTATCAATTTAGGCAGCGGCGGCAGGATGTAAACGAATCGGTAAGCGATTACATTACCGATTTATGTAACACCGTTTTTTCTTAAAATTTCATAAAACACTAATTTTGCAAAAACACTTTGTTTTCACTGTAGTTTTAACACAAATTTCACAACTAAAATCGTAATTACAATAACTTTGTCAATGAATTTCACAATGTCAATGTCAAGTGTCAACGTCAACGTCGTTTCACGTCACGTCATTGACATTTGCAATTATCTTTGGTCATTATTCGATTTTGGCATAAACAAAATAAATCTCGCGTTTATCCTGGCCTTATTTACAAAGATAGTTTTTTTCGCCCAAAATCACGTGCTCCCCTTTAGGTGGGTTGATTTTTTCAAAATTCGGAATTTGACATTTAGACCGTTTGTTTTGATCATTTTTTGAGACATATCATAATAAAGTACACTTAAAGCTACAGATCATAATAGGTTGGGGAAAAAGTTTCTTCCCATTTTTTAAGAAAATTCAAAACATTTTTTAATATAGTTTATTTACATTTAACTAAAGTATGTAGGTACCATTTTGTTCGATAACTTTTTGCCATCTTGTAGGTAGGGACATGATCCCATTGCTATAGAAATTTTGGGACTTCTGGTCAAAATACCGCGACAAGTGGTTTTGGCAGTCCTCTCGTGATGTTAACCTGACACTGCCTAAAGAATTCTGAAGAGACCGAAACAGGTGGAAATCTGAAGGTGCAAGGTCAGGACTATACGGCGGATGCATTAACACCTCCCAGCCAAACTCTCTTAATTTTTGCTGAGTGGCTAAAGATGTGTGAGGTCTAGCGTTATCATGATGAAAAACCACACCCCTTCTGTTGATTAATTCCGGCCGCTTTCTCTCAACTTCTTGCTTTAATCTCATCAGTTGTTCGCAGTAGAGTTCAGAATCGATGGTCCTACCTGGTGGTAACAGCTCATAATGAATAATGCCCTTCCAATCCCACCACACACACAGCATCACCTTGTTGCGAGTTAACCCGGGTTTCGCCACAGTCTGTGAAGTCTGACCGGCCTTTGACCACGACCTTTTTCGCACGTTCTTGTCGTACGTGATCCACTTTTCATCACCAGTTATCAGCTTCTTCAAAAATGGTTCGGTTTCATTACGTCGTAATAAAGAATCACAAATGAGTACACGGTTCATTAGGTTTCTTTCAGTGAGCTCGTGAGGTACCCAAATATCGAGCTTTTTTGTGTACCCAGTTTTTTTCAAATGCGCCAAAACTGTTTTGTGGTCAATTCCCAGTTCTTCAGCTACGTCGTAACTACTGACATGCCGATCTTGCTCCACTTTTTCAAAAATGGCATCCATTTTATCTGTAATAGGGCGACCAGAGCGACGTGCATCTTTGACATCAAAATTTCCGGATTGAAAACGCTTAAACCAAATTTGTGCTACTCTCACAGACACTGCACTAGGTCCATAAACATCGCAAATTTTTTTCGCGGCTTGCGTTGCATTTTTACCTTTTTTGTAGTAAAATTTTAAAATGTATCGAATTTCTTCATTAGATTCACTCATCTTGGCGGTACGAAAAACAAATGAAAATCACACATTTTCCTAATTTGAATTTGGAATTATGTTCTTTAAAATTTAAACTTTCAATGATACCAAAACCAGCCAGATACAAATAGTATAGCCAAAGAGGTTTTATTACAAGTTTATACATACTATAATGCGAAAAGACTTTTTCCCCAACCTAATTATGGTTTCGTCGAATAGAATTCGGAAAGCATTCACAGTTTGTTTATGGTTAATTTACATTACGTTTTGTTTTTCAACCAAACTTATAACTTTGGCTGGAAATACTTATTGTATATTGTAGAATTTCGAAAGATCCGTATGTTGACTTGACACATCATGACACACATGTTGTGAAATGAATTTGGTTTTAGGGAAGGTTCCGTCGCCAATACGACGCTTAACATTCGGTGAACGGACCTCGATTCTAGTATGTGCGTAAATAGAACGCGCCCATTTTTCACCCTAATCTTTGAACGCGTCTTTCGTCTATGTTATGATCTCCGAACTGGTTAGTCTGTGAGACGAGACATCGACCGAAGAAATTTGTTATTGATTCGAATATCATAAAGTATTTAAATTTATTTCTGCGAATAAAATCCATAGGTATTTCTCCCGTTTTCCGTGTGAATTTAATTTGAAAAGCTACCGTGAGACTTCAAAAGTCAGTTATTTTCGTTTTCAGTTTGGCGAGCAAAAGCTCAGGAAAATCATATTTTTAATCGCCGGCGCGCGATTCATTGAATTAGTTGGATAAATAAATTATATCAATAGATAATACTCCGCCCACACTAAGGTATCTAATTAACTTATTATATTTCATGATTTAAAACAGATTTTGTTAATTTTATTTTTATTAGTGGGTATATTGATTATTAAATCAAACATATTACATTTCCAAAATTCGCCTTTTTCATCCCCTATTTCATTAAAAAACCTGATAGTAAGCGGCATTTTAGTGGGATTAATGCTTATATTGAGTAACACTTGTGAATTTCATGTTAAATTCTAGATTTTCACTATATTGAGTTTCACATCATACTTTGGCAAATAACTCACAAATTAAGCTGTTTTCTTTTTATTAATAGCAGTAATTATACACAAAATAGGTACTCTCCCCTCCATATGTCCTTTTTATTAACTAACCAATAAGAAACTTTGACAATTCATTGAAAATTATGTTTGGAATTAACTTGCAATGTTTATTACATGAAATTCAAATGTATTGACTGGGATTCCTTCAGAACTCAGTGTTGGACCCACTGACCCTAAGATCATAGGCATATTTAATTATATTTTTTAACCTAACACTGTGCTATGAATCTCCAGGGCAGTTACCGGAGGCCGTAGGGCTCCGCTGCTTGACCTTACAGCTAGAAACCATAACAAAATAACCTGGTATCAAGGAGGAATTCTGTGGAATTACACAAGTAATATTAGAAACAGAGAATAATCTAAGAAACTGGAATTTTAAATCTCTGACCCGTGATCGCAGAAACTTAGCATCGAAGGTACGCTCTACTAACAACCGCTCCGGGGAAAGCTACTAATTTAAAAAAAAAAGAAACCTATAACTATTTGTTGGTGTACTTTATTGCCCCTCATTTTATAGTTTTGTACCCAATTTGTACCTGATTTTTACCTACCGAGATTGATCAAACAAACCTGAACCATCCTGCCCTTGGCTTGTATCAATTAAAGATTTAGTTAAGTGCTTTGCATTGATTTTGCAGGGATTTTGTTTACTTCAGTAACATTATACATAAGTGAATTATAGTTATGTACCTACCAGAATAAAGCTTTTCATTTTGTATCGGACTAAAGGAATAAGTTTGTTTTTTTTCTTTCAACTTTAAGATTTCCCTATATTTCTACAATTTAGCAAGAAAAAACACTACAATTTAAAAAGGCTATCACGATATTGTGAGTTTGGAGCGCAGTTGGAGGAAAACCTACGTGATCAGCTAGTATGTGGTTTGCGGAGGGACATAATTAGACAGCGGTTATTTGCTGAAACTAAGCTAATCACATATAAAAAAAGCAGTGACATTAGCATGTGCGCTCGAGGCGGCGGAACGGGATGCAGCCCGAGTCGAGAAGCATTCTGCGGTTGAGCCGGAAATGCAGGTGTTGGGAATGAAGATGCTTGATCAGTCGGGCCGAGGGGGGCGCTTCGCACCCCGGGCTACTACTTCTCAACAAGGGATCAGTTGCGCAGCCTGTGGGGGGCGAAACCATTTGGCGAATGCGTGTAAATTTGTTAATTATGTATGTAGTAAATGTGGGAACATGGGGCATTTGCGTAGAATGTGTTTTGTCAGGAAATCCGCGGCTACTGAGAATGACGCAAGATGGCGGCAGGATACTAGCGCGGACGCTCGGCGAGCGGCTGGACCAAAGAGGAGTGGGCGCTCCAGTAAAACACATCATATCCAGGAGGCAGAAGAGCTTTCTCAGCAGCGAGTGAACTCCTGCTCGGAGGAGGAGGCGGCCACGGAGGAGGCGATGATGCTTATGTCTCTTCGGGACTACAAACCGGTTAGCATGCCTATTATTGTTAATAATAAGGAATTGATTATGGAAATTGATACTGGATCGACGCTTGTTCTAAATGGATCGAGATCCATAAAACACAAAACACATCGGCTAGGAGTGTTATAACTATATTGAAAGATATGTGGGCTCGTTTCGGTTTACCGAAGCAGTTGGTGAGTGACAATGGGCCTCCTTTTTCCAGTGAAGAATTTAATTCGTTTTTAAAGAAAAATGGAGTCGAACATATCTTTTCAGCCCCTTATCATCCGTCATCGAACGGTGCGGCGGAAAATGCAGTGCGGACGTGTAAACGGGTTATTAAAAAAGCGATCGTTCAAAATATAGACATAGAAACGGCATTAACTAGGTTTTTGTTAGTGTATAGGAACACGGACCATCCTACTACAGGAGAGAGTCCTGCCAAGATTTTGCAAGGTCGGACGCTGCGAATGGGGCTTGATTGTTTGAAACCGGAACGAGGTGAGCGCGTTCGCGTGGCGCAGCGCCGGCAACAGGCGGCGGCCGGCGGCGGCGAGAGGGGTTTCGAACCGCGCGCTTCCGTCTGGTTTCGCGATTACCGCCCTGGGAGACCTAAATGGCAAAGCGGGGTGATACGGGAGAGACTAGGGGACACTGACTATACTGTAGAATGTTGTGATGGATCTATCTTGCACAGACATGTTGACCAAATAAAAGAACGATTAAGGGTTACCAGTAGTTCACACGGTAGTAGTTCTTGTAATAGACCTCACTCATGGCTTGTGGCCCCTAGCACTACGGGTTCGAGGACATCGGAAGCATCACCGTCGCCACAGCGTCCGGTCGCAGTGGTACCACCCGATAGTGGGCGTAATCCTCATTACCCGGTTCGTGACCGTAAACCCCCTGTTCGTTTTGGTTTTGAAATTGACTAAATATTTACGTAGTTAGTTTAGAGTAAAGCTGTTTTAGTTATGTTTATTTAGGGTGGAAGTGTAATGTATTTTGGTATTCAACCTTATGTCAAGTTGCGGTTATTATATAGATTGTTGACAATGTGTCAGACCGTCATTAAATTGTTACCTAACCAGAACATTGCCTTTCCTTTTGCTCCGTATTTTACAGTTCTGTGGCGTTTGTTGCAAATAAGACTTCAGAGAATAATCAACATTTATTTTAACACACCACATTTCTTATACACATTTTTGGACAATGACACGAACGAGAAAATGTGTAGTATAATATGTAGTGCCCAGAATACTAACCCCCAGTTTCTGAAAGACTGATCAAAATATTGTTCAACTAACATCCATGTCATCTTAACAGTAGTGTCAAATCAATTTGAGTTTCCGCAACGTTGATTAGCCAAAATTTACTTATCTCTAATAATTAAATTTGATTTCTCGTGAGAAATATTTTTAGACACGGTTACATTGCTGAAACCATATCTCTTGTTTTATTCATATGTATTTTGGAAACCTAAAATGGGTCTTTCTTTAATAATTTTGAAATAAATTTGAGAGCTGTGTCAACTAACACAGTGATAAGTTGATTTAGCTTTCAGCAACTCAATTCATAGTTAGCATTAGATTGACAGCTTGTTCGTTAATTTTATCGCTGAACAGCCTTTCAGAAACTGGGTGTAAGACTCGCATGGTGCTTAGCGAAGAATTAATATTATATGAACAATACATAGCCTTTTTCTATTTTAATGGAGTAAGTATGTATATTTAAACAATCCTAATATTAAGCGAGTTGTCGATTATTAATTGCATTGGTTAGTATTGATGGGATACGATACTGACATTGACATTTAAAGACCTTATAGATAAGAAACTCTCATTTATTAATAAAAACAGGTGTACTTAATAAATAATTTTCAGTTAAACCTAAAGTGAAACTTTAATCCTTACATCAACTTTTTAAATACAAGTATTTTTTTTGAAGTAATAACAATTAACTTATGGTTGTTTATAGCGGCGTTATATATAGCGGAAAAATAACTAGTTAATTATCTGGTAACGAGATAATGAAACAACAGCTGCCCAACCTAATAGAGACATGGCACCCCGAAATTAAATCATCAGACAAGAGTGACATGACATATATTACGCAGTATTACGCACGTTGAGTTCCAATTTGCCTTGATCATTCTGTCAACTTAGATACATTTTAGGTATCTACTTACTGCTTAGGATCTAGCATTGTTCTAAACATTACATATTTAATATGGCTATACTTTTGCGCAACCTTCGAAATTTGAATGACCCCCAGAAGAATAAATAAAGCATGCTTTAGTTATTGTTCTGAGGGGTGAATTCCTATACAGCAAGTATGCTTATTTTTTTGACGCACGTAGTAAAACTGTTAGCCGATATAAGTTTTATGGCTACTATCAGAGCCAATAAAGTTGCGGACACTAGGTGACGCTGAAGTCGTGTACACAGCCAATAGTGTATGTGTACATAATCTTCAATTATGTTCGCAAATTTACTTTAACATAAACTGTTCTCTTGAACCAGAGGGCCTATTACCGATCTCATGGATTTGCAAATGATATCATATGATATCATAGTGCAAAACGAAAAATACGATTTCCGGTCAGATTTTTGATTATTTGTTCATTATTTAATGATGACATCATTGAAATTATGCCATAGTGATGATTATCATTGGAGATTGGTAATACGAAATGCAGCATTTCATGATTTCTTTTTCTCAAATTTATACCATGTCATACGATGAAAGATCCATAATTGGCGTGCAGAACCACCCACAGCAGTGTGGTGATTTTTTTATGAATTGTACCCGAGTTAAAATTTGGGTCAGTTCATGGTATATTGCCAAAGGCACAAAAAGCTAGTCTTTTGAATAAGTTTAAATTTATAGAAGAAGTTATTATATAAACTTAAACTTATTATAAAATGTTCTTCTATAAACATTAACTTCTATAAACTTTAACTGAAGAAGTTCTTAATGTTAATTATATTGTTTTAAGATCATCATCATCATCTTCATCCACAGCCACAGCATTCTTTACTCCACTGCTGGATATATAGGCCTCTCTCTTTGCCTGCCATCTTCCTCGGTCCTGTGCCAATCTTGTCCAGGTCGATTTCTTTAATATCATCGATCCATCTTGCATCCGGTTGACCGACTCTTCGCTTGCCTTGTTACGGCCACAACAAAATAAAATAACATAATAACACGGAGTACGCACTGCGTACTCAGTGTTATTATGCTATTTTATTTTAGTAAAATTAAAACTTTACAGCTACACTATAGTAACTGTTTTTGTCATATAATTTAGCTTTGAAGGTAATACAGAATATCTAGTAAAATGGGGTAAAACGGGACAAAAATACAATACTTCAATTATTTACGCAAACGTAGTTGCCATTCGTAAACTAGAACAAGTTAAAGAATATAAGTATGATTTATAAATCAAAATGCATTTAAATGTTACTCTCATAGCAAGATTATTTTTATCACATTTTGCTTCCGCTACGCGACATTTTATTTAGTAAAATGTAGCCATAATATAGAATGTGTACTTGCAAAACACGGTATTTGACGATAGTCTGATAAAGGAAAGGCAATCGCTACGGAACGTTCTCTACGGTAATCGTAGGCTCGTAGGGATCGCGTAGCACTTTAATCTCGTAGCGAAATGCTACGAGGCGTAGCAAATGGAAACCGATACTTTAATCTGGCGCTTTGTAGACAAATGTATGATATAGAATATTGTAGAACTTGCTCTTTCAAATAAATGGGATTCGTAGATTTACATACAATTAATGTTAAAATTTGTTTGTTTTGTTCCAGTAGACAAGTGCTTAATACTACCCGCGGTTTTGCCCACGTCGTATACTCGATTTCGACTGAGTTGTTGTCCCGTTTACCCGATGGGATGTCGGAAGTTGTCATCAAAATTTGCCCAAAAATACCGTAGTTATCCGTAATTAAGAAATAAAAGAATTTCATGTAAATTTTTCCCGTCTTGCCTCATTTGGGGATTAAGCTTAATATGATTTTAACGCACTGGCCATTAAAATTAAACATGTATGGTGTGAGATTGCAGAGTGAAACTTTTTCCACAAGGTAACTATAATGTTCAAAATTCGAAAAGTGTACAACATTGTGCCTTTGACATAAGTTTTGAACACGAGTTCGATCGACATTGAACTTACACAGTAGAAAACTCTTGCAATATGAGTGCTGTGTTTGGATAGGAGATCCTGCTAATGATCGCAAGTGTGCATTTTTTAATTAAAATCGCGTACACAGTGCAACTTTGGTTTGAAGAATAAACCCCAAAGAAGACCAACCACTAAGGTAAACGAAGATTAAAGACGAATATGAAAGCTGGGGGCCTAACAATGTAACATCCGGGTTTAGGGTTACCAGATAAAAAAAAAAATTCCGGAGAAAAAGCTTGATTTTCTTAAAAAATCCTGAGATTGTATCACAATAGAAGAAATATTTATCAGTTATTTACAATTTTAAAAAGTCATGTTTTAATTATTTTTGTGCGCGTGCATCTTAGGGGTTATATTCATGAGTAGCACGGCGTGCTTTTTTGTGCAATTGATATGCCCAAAGACAAATTTAAAATTAATTTACACAATACGTATAAAGAAAAAAATATTATTTTGATGTGAAACATCTATAACGGCAGGTCAGAACGATTGTTGGCGTGGTGACGCGTCGCCACGGCTTTCCGCTTGCAGATTTTAGATATTGCTATAGCAATTATCAAAATGCGTCCTATAGTCTAGATTAGGTATGGTATTAAGCGGACAGCAGCCGTGGTATATCACAGGGTAATACAAAGAAACAGTGGACTTTAATTAAACTGTGAAAAAGCACCCAAATTAAAGTATTAATAATTTCAACAGCTTCGTATCATAAATATTAGTAATAATGTCTTTGACGTATGAATATTCACATACAATGAACGATATTGTCTTGTGGCAAACTAGCCATGAAGCTTACTTTAGATTGAAGCTAATAATGCGTAACACTAACATAGTCGATATGACTATAATTAAGATATCGTCGTACTTATTATAAGATAGATAGATAAAAAGTTTAGTTGCAGTTACATACATCACATATTGTAGAGACTTACACTAGGAAACTTACATAAATTTTGTATAATTGCTAGTACCTATTTGACATTATGGAAAAACTGAAAATGTGCGATGTACGACTACAAATGGGCCACAGCTCAGCATGTGATTTGATCATGTATGTATATAAAGAAATCGCTGTTATTCTGCTGCAAACCCGAGGGGTCAGTGAGGTCCCAAAGTGCTACAAAATAAAATAAAAAAAAGGTTAAATAATGAGAAGAGATAACTCGTCAAAAGTTTGGGGTTAATATTGCCATTCAACATAAATTTAAGTAATATATAATGACTTTACATATATATATATATACAATACACATTTGCACGAAAAACTTGTACATAATTCACATTCACGGCACGGCACAGGGAGAGGTGTTAGTAAATAGGAGTACTAAGTATTCATGCATATCCACCAAACGCATTTCCTGTGACCACACACCAGGCCTAAGCTATATTTATACCATGCATGAGGCTGGAACCGATACCTATGAAAATTACCTATGAACATTATGGCGGGGGATATCTATAGTACCAAATCGTCTATTGAATATCCTTTGGGTATACCCACGCGCTGCTTATTTAACAGGAACATTTTTAAATGTTTTTTAAAAGTATGCTTCGAAGTAGCAGTACACAGAGGTGGTGGTAGGTTGTTCCAGCAACCAAGTAGCGGAAACTACTCCTGAAAGCAGCTGTCTTATGCGAGTAATTTTCTAGCAAACATCTGCCAGTTCTGGTGGTATGTCTACTGCGAAGTGTACGAAGCTTTTTAAAAAGGTAGATTGGTTTCTCAAACTTCATAACATCAAACAGCGGTCCGGCAAAGTGAAGATGTCTACGTGAAGACATATTTAGCATAGCAGCGTCATTCAAATAAGGAGTGATGTGACTTCTAGGGGGTATCGAGAGGCAAAAACGACAACAGGCGTTCTGTACTCTTTGTATGAGGCGACGAGATCTCGATAGCATACGCGGCAAGGACACCATAGTTGAGTTTCGACAAAATTAGTGCTTCGCAGATATGAGTTCGCACTTTTGTATCAAGAAATTGTCGAATGCTATACAGTATTTTCAGTCGATAGAAACATGCTCGAACCAATTCTAATATATGGGTTTCAAAGCGTAAGCCACCATCCATTAATATACCTAAGTTTCTAGCTTCATCCACCCATTCTATTGTCTGGTTCCCGATTACAATCTTAGGTTCATTCGTAATATAAGAACGCATGACATCAAAATAAGAAAAAAATACCAGTGAACACTATTTATACATCAGTCAGTCGGGTTTCTTCCGCCATGGGCGGGTGCGGGCGTCGGGCATTGATCGAACCTTGCCCGGGCATCTTCTCGGTGAGCGGCAGTTCTTCGCCACTCCCCTGTGTGCGACTCCGGGATCGAGCCACGGCCCTCTTCGGTCAAACACTACCAGGTGAGAGGGTCTTGCCTAGTGTTGCCAGGTCCGATTTGTTTTAAATCGGTACATGAGGTCGAAAAAATCGGGATTTAGGGATCGGGACAGTAAACAAAAAACAAGGTTAGTTTAAATCAAGGTTTAATTTAATTATATAACTCTTTATTGCACATTAAAAAACATAAGGCATTAAAAAATCATTTGAAAATAGTGTACAAAGGTGGACTTATCTCTATATAAGAGATCTGTAAGAGATTATATATTATTGCGTTTTAAACTACTAGTGCAAGTATAGTATTATATTACCTAAATTAAATATGTATTTAATCTTACTTAACAAATATTCAGTCTCTTGCTGGACTAGTACAAATTATAATAAAAATAGTAGAAAATTTAATTGACGTTTTTCAGAAGAATAAAGTAAGAACAAAATACGGACTTCCCAAAGTTCAAAATGTGTATGGCACCAGGACTCTCAAATATGTAATACCAAGATATCTAAATGAATTGCCTACTAGCGTACAATCTCTGTATCATGGTAAAAAATGTAAATTGAAAAAAAATTGAAAAAATATAGTTTAGAGCGAACCACTGAGAACAGATAAACCCTAGCGGTCTTATTACAAAACCAAGGTCTAAGGTTAGTCTTGGTTTAAATGTAGTGCGCTTTCACTTGTGTCAATATACATAGATAGAGACAGCGTCAACTTAGTCCTGGTCTAAACCAGGACTAACTTTAGTCCGTGGTTTGTAATAAGACAGTAGCAGTTTAATAGTCTCAGTTCATGTACCTACTATTAATGACTATGTAACATGTTGTGAGCAATAAATTAAAAAGTATTTATGTCGTAGAGGGATAATAGGTAAACAGTTGCTACTATAAGAATAATAATTGCAAGAGTAAAAAGGCGCGATGTGAAATTATGAATGTGTGAGCAGGACGAGACTAAAGTTTTTGTCTCTATTTGCGTATCGGTTTCATTTATTTGCCACCAATGCCGTCGGTGGCAGACAATTCTTTTCGCGTCGGAAGAGTTTTGCGCTAAAACAATTACAGTTTCGAAAAAATATTGTTAAACGCCGACGAGCAGGCCGCGGTTTACACTGGGCCTGGAGAAGCGGTGGGAGAAGGAGGGGGCCATTGGCCTCTTCTGGTGGTGGTGGTGTCATTAAGCAGCTCATAAAAGACGCGTGTGTTACTGTATCTAAAACCGGTGAAATTAAATCCCTTTACGAGCAAGTGTGTTGGAAAAGAATAAAGTAAATGAATTGCTATATGCCTACTCAATTAGTAGTACTTATTAATATTTTTTGCTAGCTGAACAGGTTTGTTTCCGTGAGAGTGGTAAACTCAGTTAAAATTGTATTAAAAAACCTTCTAATGAGTAATTATGCTATTTTTACGAAATAAGACATTTTGATTGCATAGGATATAAAAATTACATTTGATTCAAAAGGCAAATATACAGGAGCCATAAGCAAAAATATTTTTTTATTATATAACTATTTATAGGTCCAGTAAAGTACGCTTGCATATGGAAAATGTTAGCAAATAATAATAATAATAATAAATATTTTATTTACCAAAACACAGCCGAAATACAAATAGACATCACTATAACATCCACACAAGGCTAGGCCTGACTTGTGGTTGTCAAATGACGGGGAATAATTCCATACTTAATGGCTATAACAAAAAATAGAAATAATAACTAGAGAGACACAATATGCATATATAACCTACTTTGAATTAATTATAATTGATGAGAAATATTTAACATAAACGAACACAATAAATACAGCGCTTCTTCAGTGTAACGTGTGTGTGTGTGTAAGTATGTATGTGTAGTGTAGTGGGAGAATAAGTAAAGTGTACGTAAGGTATATATCAATTGCAAGGATGCATAAAAGAAGTATAATTTTGTGATCGAATGACATAGCGGGTATCGACTGCCGTTTAATATTGCTTATCTCACACAACGACCCTCAATATCTGCTCGGATTGTTTATAATTCCAGGACAATAAATGACTCATCATTTTTATTTTAGCCTCGTAGAATTGAGCTTGTTTCAAGCTGCAATCGTTGACTAGCTTGTTATAAATGCGAGGAAATAGAAATGTTTTGAAGCGCTGAGCAAAAGCCGTTTTAGTTGGAGTTACAGGGACCTTAAAGATTCTCCTGGCAAGTAGATCTTTAAATATAGGCATTTTTGAGGCTTCCCTATGCATAAACATGAAAGTCCTAAAGATATACAGTCTACGTACACTCAACACTTGAGCCTCTAAATAGAGGTCTGATGTGTGGTACAGCCTAGGCCTACCTAAAGCCACCTTTAAAACTGCCCTCTGCGCTCTTTCCAATAAAATCAGCGCAGAAGAAGATGCACCACCCCAAACCAGGATACAGTAGTTGAGAATGGACTGACACAGTGCGAGGTATACTGTTTTTAAAATGCTACCATCGTCGGTGAGCTCTTTTAGTGATTTCATCGTTTGCATCAGTTTACGAGTCCTGGTTGAAGTCACCAATATATGATTTTTAAAGTTCATATTCTCATCAATTATTACTCCCAAGTATTTAATAGAGCCAACCCTGTCTATCTGGTAACAGCTACAATTTGGAGACATGGCGGAACTGGCACTACAGTAATTACTGTGCACTTTGAGGCTTTGAAAGAGAGATGGTGGAGGCTTAGATGCTGCGGTTTTATGAAAACATATTACATTTGTTTTATTCGTGTTAAGTGTCAAGATATTATTATTTAACCATTTTTGTAGCATATGCAGCCCAGAAACAGTGGAGTGGTGGGTTTCAAACCAAGATTTGCCATTGAAAAGTATGACTGTATCATCAGCATAACATATTACCTCGTTGTTAGGGAGTTCAAGCGACATAATATCATTAATGTATAAATTAAACAGGGTAGGCCCCAAGACACTACCTTGAGGAACGCCGAAATCCATTGGTCTATAATCGCTCACATGGTCTCCCACCTTAACACATTGCCCTCTTCCCGACAGATAGCTGGCAAACCAACCCAAGGCCGAGCCGCGAATTCCGAGTACATCTAGTTTCCTAAGTAGGATGGGAATCGATACCGTGTCAAATGCTTTTGCTAAATCTAGAAAAACACCGACACAGCATCGACCCTGATCAAGATAAGATACAACATTATCGACGGAGGAGGCAGTAACTCTGTAAGAAGAGTTACTGCCTCCTCCGTCGACTTCCCGCTACGAAATCCATACTGGCGGTCAGCCCCCTAACCATGATCGCCCAAAACAATATTAAAACCGCGCTGAGAGCGGGATGGCGCTATACGCATCAAGAGCGGTGTCTCTGTTTCAATATTGTTTTAACCTTGCTATAAGCGATCATGGTAAGGCCCCAGATAGCATCTTATTTGCTCCCAGGTAATTTATCAATCGTTTATTGATGACGCGTTCCAGGAGCTTAGCGTAGCCTCCTAACAGTGATATAGGACGATAGTTAGACAGATCGTCTATAGCTCCGTTCTTATATATTGGAGTTACTGCCGCTAGTTTCCAGCTCACTGGGAAGACTCCGGATGAGATACTTAAATTAAATATCACAGCTAAAGGATCAGCAATAATGTGCCCAATTGATTTTAAATTTCATTGAGCCGGCTTTTGACTATGGGATATAATGTAATGTATATAACATTTTGAGATATAATATTTTATCGTCTGCCATACTTTTTTACAAGACCTGTGCTACAATATATATTACACCCCAAACTGTAAATATTTTTTCGCCCGACCGAGCTATATTTGAAGGTTATATTGGCGGTATATATTTTTCAACACACTTGCTCGTAAAGTGGGTCTTATTATATTGCATTTAGACCCGTTATTCAGTATATTGAACACGAGTGCTTTTCACTTTACATAATCGCACAAGTGCGGTAATCTTAACACGACAAATTTTAATTTGTTCAAGATTGCTAAGTAAATATATGTCCAGTACGCATTCTTAAATTTGTCGCTTAATACATTTTTTTTAACGTGACTTTATGCGGCTGCCAATTGGAAACAAATGAACAGCCTACTACTGGTTACGTTTATATTAAATTAACAACGACATTTTAAAAAAACAATAATTAATTAATAAAACAATTAATTAATAAAAATTCACACAAACTTGTTTTTTAAAAACTAAAATATTCGGATTATTTATTTTTGAATTTTGGCTGTTTGGCCCTTTTTTAAATGTTGGCTGTATAGCTATGCCCGGGCAGCGCGCGAAAAAAATGGCGCGCGGTATTTTCTTGCTATTGAAATTTTTTGCCTTTTTGTTGTAATTGATAATTGATTATCTACAAATATGTCGAGTCCAAGTGAAGAAGAATCCATATTATTAACTCCGCCGGAAATAATTATAGAGGCGCAAAGCGCGAGTAATAGTTTGTTGCTGCCAAAGTCAAAGGATAAATACTTGGCGGCGTACGATACTTTCATGCAGTGGAAGATTGATAAAAAGCGCAGTCATTTTCAGAAAAATATTAATACCACAAGATCTTTTATTTTCCTCACAAGTGTGTTGAAAAACGTCGTATGATACACGCGCGCATTGGTCATTACGTACTCTGCTTTCTTGTCGTGCTCGCCTGCGGCTCGCGCACAATATCGCCTCGTACGCAATGATCGACATAGCGCGCTCGTATCATAATGTACTATTACCTCACATTACCGCACACCGCACCTCTGCCCCTGCCTCGCCTTCATTTCGAATCGTGACGGTCATGCGCACGTACTTATATAGCTGTCCGCGTGTTATGATTTTTGAGTATTTTGGTTCGCAATCTTTTCTTTACTTATTTACCACGTATTTACCTATTTACGAATTTATCCCTATAATGGAACATTTTATAGAAAGTGTTAGGAAATGTCCTTGTTTACGAGCGACTAATCGTGAAGAGTATAAACGTACCTAATAAGAAATTCACTATAATCTTTTCTTTGTCTAATATGATTCGATATCCAGAATCAACGTTTATTGTATTTTTTTCTAAATAATGAGACATGTAAATCGAATACTGCATTATCTTCGTCTGATGAACTATCGAAAGTATCTAGCAAAACAATTTCCATATTATCCATTTAATACGAGAGGTCAACCGTTTCGATAAAAGACGTTATGATGTAAGTATTATAGAAGCTGAACTATTCTAAAAAATATATCTGATAGTGAGAACAGCAAACCCGGGATGTAATATATAGCTGAACATGTAATATATATTACATCCTATAGTCAAAAGCCGGCTTTACTAGGAGAAGTTCCGTCAAACTTAACATTTATGAGTTAGAGTCGAGTATACTACTATACTGTACACACGTTTCTATAAGCCATTAAGCAACACAGAATGAACTGTGGAATTAGGAAAAACATCATTACTAATGGAAAGTACCTACATAAACTACATTTAGCTAATTTTAGACTCATTATTTAAAAGCTCCAACTTTTTTTCTCCAACATTTTTAAATAACGAATCTAACTTTTTCCGCTCTCCCCGGAATGTTGTAAATATTAAAATATACATGATTGATGGCAAGGCCGGCTGTTGTTGATTCGCAACGTAAATAACAATTAGCAGAGCTCACGTTTGCTTGCCATCCAAATCTTCGTAAAGTGTCAGGCTAGGTAATGGATGAGTAATTTTTTTATGTTATACTAGCTTTCCGCTCGCGACTTCATTCGCGTTATTTTTGTTTTCCCGTGGGAATTTTATATTTTCCCGTAGAAAAATTACCCTATGTCCTTCCCCTGGTCTCGAACTATCCCTATACCAACTTTCATCAAAATCGGTTCAGTAGTTTCGAAGCCTATTCAATACAAACAAACAAACAATCAAATCTTTCCTCTTTATAATACACACATCAACACCGTCTAGAGATATTTTGTGTAAAGTTTGAAATCTCAAACAATATTAACCGGTTTATATTTTTTTAAATGAAAACTTATTTTGTAGACTTAATTGAATGATTCTTTTGAATTTGAAAAATTAAATTAAAAACAAAAGATTTGCACAGCAATATTTGTAGCAAAATTTGGAAGATTTCAATATACGTGTCCTCGTTATTGATATTTTTTCTACCAAATTAAAGTTTTTTTTTTAATATTGGCTAATTTAGAATTTGTGCAATTTGTATGCATCATGCAGCGGCGCCATTTAACTAGAGACAAAATGTTAAGGGCACTAGGCATGCTCCAAGCTGGGGCTACTCAACGGAGTATTGCCGAGGAGATTGGAACAAGACAAAACTTGATCTCAAGGTTGTGGTCACGTTATCGTGCCACTGGTGAAGTGGCTGAAAGGCACCCAGGCGGGAAAAGTAAAACTACCCAACGACAGGACAGATTCTTGCAAGTGGCCGCAAGACGACAACCAAACGTTGCGGCCATGCAGTTGGTTCAAAGGCTTTTCAGTCAGAGCACCAGTTGCTTGTGAGTGACCAAACTGTGAGGAGGCGACTGCACGAAGCTAACCTCCATGCTCGCAGACTGCTTCGTACTCCAGCACTACGCAGAGGAAATCGTGGAAGAAGATTAGAGTCGGGAACATTTGTTCTGGGAAGAAAACCAGTGGTCTGTAGTATTGTTTACCGATGAGTCCCGATTCGGTTTTCATCCTGATTCACGAAGAGTACGTGTATGGCGAGCTCCTGACCGTGAAAACAGTCTGCAATACTCCTGAGGGTGTTGCAGACTGTTTTCACGGTCAGTCCATCCATACAACGGTGGAACAATTATGGTTTGGGCAGGAAATTGTGTTGGTGGAAGAACAGACCTCGTTTGGATCAGAAATACCATAACAGCTGAAAAATACCTTAATGGGGTGCTAGTACCCATAATTTATCCCCATCGACTGCTAATGTGTCAAGGTTTTACGCTCATGCACGACAACGCCCGCCCGCACACAGCGCGAGTGGTGACCAGGTGGCTGCAAGAGCACGACGTGTCGGTGTTAGACTGGCCCGCACAATCGCCAGATCTAAATCCCATAGAGCACGCGTGGGATATGCTCCAAAGAAGGGCTTTGAGGCATTTTCCTCCGACCATTGCGACTGAAGAGGAACTTTTTTTGCATCTCAGCAAGACCTGGGGCAATATCCCGCAGCAAGATATTGATAACCTCATCCAAAGCATGAAAAACCGTTGCAGGACCGTGGTTACAGAACGTCATGGGTTGTTTTACTGACTATTGATTTTTCGCGTAACTGCAAAAACCTGATCATTTTCTTATATTTTTGTTTTTTTCTTAAAAACACACTCACCGTTAGTTTTACCACTATTTCCATTTTTGTCTATATTTCAATAAAAAAACTATTTACACAAAAATAATAATTTGTTTCATTCTAAAGTATAGTCTGATAAATAAGCTTTATAAAAATATAATACTTGCTAGATGTTACATAAAACAAATTTGAGCAAATTCAGAAAATCACAATATCCCTAGACGGTGTTGATGTGTGTATTAGTATAGATTTGGACTATCCTGTCCTGTTAGGTGACCTGATCATAATTTTGATATTTTAAGGTTACCTACGTCAAAAGGAAAGAACGGAACCCTTTTATGATCACGTTATTGTTCGTATTTCTGTCTGTCTGTTTGTCAAGATGCTTTATTCCGGGAAAGCCTGGAGATATCGAGTTCAAATTATTGAAAAGTCAAACGAACTTACCTGTAAGTGAAGTTCGACTGTAATTATGCGAAGCTGTTGTCTCGTCCGAAGATGATGAATTAACTAATGTAGTCTCGGCTATTTCACTCTCTGGCGTCACATAAGTTTAAAGATATATTTCGTAAAACGAAACGCAGCCGCACTTCACTCCCTTTATCTGTAACTAACTTCATTAATTTTAAAGCATTATGATTTTACAACAAGGGGAATTATTAATTATGAATATAATTACCATTCAAAGGGTTGGGTGGGACTTCATCATCTTCGGACGAGACAACAGCTTCGCATAATTACAGTCGAACTTCACTTACAGGTAAGTTCGTTTGACTTTTCAATTATGCTCACTGTTGTCTCGTCCTCAATGATGAATTAACTAATGTAGATGTTCAAAGACTAGTTGTAAAATCAACAACATTCATTAGGAGATACAATAATTTGTACACAATATTTATTATTTAGATGTAGGAACTACATACATAATTTTACATTCTAATATAATAGTATTGGTAATAATCAAAATCTTAATTTTTCAATACAGTTTTGCTGGCAAATTCTTCATTTCAATGATTGGTCTGTTATAGAATCTGTCAAAAAAGTATTTGATTCTCCAGTCAACCAGCCGTTCTTCGAATATTATCAATATTGACACCTCTTTTAAAAGCTATAGAGCATAAAGCATGTTGTGTGCTGTGTGCCGAAAAAAAAAACTAACATCAATTCCACTTTCTTTCATCATTTGTTTAATCCAACGGCTGATAGTACTGGCTATTACACTTGTATATGGTTTTCTAATTGAAAAAACAAACAAGTTATCACATGTACGAATTACCTTAGTAATGTCCATATAAAATTGCTCTAGCTGGACAGATCTTCTTATTATCATTAAAAAAATGGTAATACTAGGAAAGGTTGGCATCTATTAGGTGCGGATGTCTTAATAATCTTATCTATTTTTATAGTGACACAATCATTTTTTACAATAATATCTTTAATTTCATTTAAGGACAGGTTTGGAACTCTTTGGCCTTTAGCTAATGCTTATAATGAAACAGTCTTTTTGGTATTTATATCTAAAGAATTACTACCTGAATAGCTATTTTCAATAAAATTGAGTAATACTGACACATCCCATGTAGTTATATTTTGGTGCAGTGAGTCCAAGTTTGAAGAAACCTTTGAAGAGTCTTTTAATACTGCTATCGTTACCTAAATGCGGTCCTATCAAAAAAGATAATGCAGATCGTAATGAGTTAAGGCCACCATAAGACAAACCTTCACGGAATCTTTTTGTACAAGAACCTCCGAAATTTAGAAAATACATTCAAATTATTTAGCCTATCTGTTATTATCTTTTCTAACAGTTAAGACTCATACAAAAAAAGGAGGGAATACATAAAATAAATATTGATTCCAACATATAGTAAATGCACCAATTGCAAATGCATTTGGGTCTAGATGCCAAGAAACATATTAAAGACATTTCATAGTGGTTCTTGATGCAAATAAATCAATAGATGGCTGTCCTAAATCTTTAATATTTGTTTAAAATATTTTGTTCCTAATTCCCATTCTGTGATATTTAACTCTCATCTAGATTCAAAATCATCAATAATGTTCTCTTTGGAATTATTATAGCTTTAAATTTGCACAATTGCCAAATAGTTTTAGCAATATCATCTATCTAAAATTGTATGACAACATGATATGTTTATTATTGTTATATATTTATATATCTGACGGCGCGGCGTTGGCGCCATCTAGTTTCAACTAGAGAAATTACCAGGCGCCACATATCGGCGCTAATGTCGTACGGACGAGAGCGTAATCACTCTGACGGAATGTCACTTCCGTTTTGGCATATCTTCTTTTAGTCTGAGGTTTGAGCAGGTGGTCTAATGTCCAATGTCAGTGTGGACAGGCGCGTAAGACGAGGCACTTTTGAAGTAACGGCTGGCGGAGCAAGACGGAAGTGACAGATCGTCTACGTCCGATTTACATCCTACGTAATCTTGTGCATCTTGTCGTGAAATTGATTTCTATATTCTATTTTGTGATTAAAATAGTGTGATCTGTGATATCTGAGCTTTATTTTAGAAAAGACTATGACAAATACCCACGCAATATGAGTAACACTGATGAAGTTAACGAAATGCCTTTATATCTATATTTATGTATCTATCCATTTATATTTATTTATATATTTGCATATTTAGTATTCATTTTATCAGCATTTTGTATATCTTATTTAATAGTAACAAAGAGCTTGTAGCTTTTATTATTGTTTTTCCCAATTCGTACACCGTCAACAAACATTATCACATTTTACGGGTTGACTGGTAGAGAATGCCTCTGGCATTAAGTCCGCCTTATGTGTACTTGTTCATATGTTGTACGAAAAAAAACTTAAATAAATAAATAAATATCATGGAGGTGAGGGTATTGAACCCTCCCTGTCTATTAATATAAGATACTGCCATTACATTGTCTATACGTAATAGTATTTTACAATTATTAAGATCTTTTGTTAAGCATTTGAACCCAAAAAATGCTGCTATCAATTGTAAAGAATTTATATGTAACTAGCTGTGCCGGCGAACTACGTTTCGCCATAATAACGGCGAACTTACGTTTCACCGTAATAAAAAATAGTTTACGACCTATTCTCAGACCTACTGAATATACACAAAATTTTTTATAAAGATCAGTCAAGCCGTTTCGCAGGAGTTCGGTAACAAACACTGTGACACGAGAATTTTATATATTAGATTTACTTTCTTCCTCAGTCCAACTGCCATTAGTTGTCTCAGTATTACATTTGTTTTTTTTTTGTTTTTTTTTGTTATGACATTTACAGATTTTAAAATGTTTTTAGTCCACCATGTTAAAACTTGTTTACATTGGTTGTCAAAAAACAGTAGAAACTTCATAATTATCATTATTATATTTGAAACTGAGATATTTAATTCTTTCTAATTGCTTTGGTATATAACATACCATATATAGATCAATAAATATTTTATTGCCGGGCACACAGATATACTTACATATACCTACCTATAACTTTTGCTAAAAATCTGATTGACATAGATTTTTTGTTCTATAATAGCTTAGAGGCAATTTTGTCTTTTTTTTATTAATAAGAAATCCTAATTTGTTCAATGTCTGAAAAGTCATATTTATATTGTTTTGACAGTTTCTATATGAATTATTTATACAAAGGTAGTCTTCTAAATATGATAATTGATATTAAGTATATCCTTTTTCTATAGTGTGCAATCATTGGTTTCATGATTTCTGTGAACACAAATGGTGCAGTACATAGTCCAAAAGGTAGAACATTAACTTGGTAATATTTTACCTTAAAAAAGAACCTTAGGTACCTCCTGCTTTTCTCATCTATACTTACCATATAATAAGCGTCTTTTTAAAAAATAGAGAAGCCAAATAATAATTTTTGTTAAGTATTTTATACACTGTCCCATAGTCTTGAACTTAAAATGAAGAGTACCATTAGGTTTCTTAATTAAAAATATATAGAGAACAGAACTGGTCCCTTTCAGGTTTACAAAATTCTATAGCTTTTTTATTTAACAATTTAATAAATTTCTACATCTATCATATTTGATTCTGTTTTTGAAAACATATTATTCAAAGGAATATTATTCTGATAAGGTTTTTCTTTAAAGGGAATATATATTTGTTTTAATAACAACATACCATGGAGTTCCATCAAGAAATTACAACACAAAGTTTTAACTATTTGAAGACAGCAAGCACAGCTGAATTAATAGTGTTGTTCAAATCGCTAAAATCATTCAAGTGGAACTTGTGAAATTAGTGTTTTAATAACAAGAATATATATTTACCCTTGTATCCAAGTTAAAATTGTTTTATCATAAGTAAAATTCTTCCAATTATTGAAAAAATATTTCAATCTGCCTACCTTGGGAACGACTTCATGTTGTGCTGTTTTCCAGCTGTTTTCGCCTTCTTCCTCTCCCTCTGTTTTTTGATGTTGTAAGATGTCGTCCTGGGTGTGTAATGATTTTTCATCGCTGGACGGGGAGGACCCCACCAGTTTAAAGACTTCTATACTGGAGTATTTACCGTTATATTAGCTGCATTCTGTTATGAAGTAGGTTTTTTTTTACTTCTTTCTGGAACCTTAAGGTCTTAACTTGATTTCTGGACAGATATTGCAGTTTTTATTTTTTCAGACAAATTATCTCCAAAGAGATATATGTCAAAGGTTCTGTTTGTAATAGGGAATCTTTCATGTCCTTATTTTGTGTGGACATAATGAGTGCTCTACACATTCACCTCCGCGTGTCCTAAAAAAAAATTCATCGCAAAATAATTTACAAGCCTCATTTACTTTCCTAATGATTGTTGGTTTATGTTCTTTTATATCATTTTGACACATAACTATAGTGTAGTTCCAAGACATTATGGAACAGTTGACAGCTGTTTTTGACTTATTTCAATCAAATGATCTCATTTTTTGATGTATTCACTTATTGCCATGTTCACTTCGGGGTTAAGTTTAGGTGCAATCATTAAAGGGCAGTTATTGAAGGGTTTGTTGTTACTTATCTCATCTCTATCAGTTTTCTTCAAACCATTTTAAAGATATCAGACCATATTTTAATTACTTCTGATTGTCGTGGTATACTCTTAGTTTCGTTTGGCTGAATTACACCAAAAATTTCAAGTATTTCATCTGAAACAGATGGAGGTGCATTTTCTCTATCCTCTATAGAGTAATCAAAATTATTGTGCATTGATTCCATATTGTCTTTCATGTTCCAGGTGTTAATATGTAATGATTGCAAATCGTAACCATGTGAGTTCCCGCAGAACTCCCCTTGAAGGTGAGGTAATTATAGTAATGATTGCAAACCATAACCATGTGAGTTCCCGCAGAACTCCCCTTGAAGGTTAGGTAATTATAGTAATGATTGCAAACCATAACCATGTGAGTTCCCGCAGAACTCCCCTTGAAGGTTATGTTTATTGTAAGTACTTTACTTACGTACGTACTTTCCACAGAATTTCAATAGAAATTTGATTGTGCTTTTTAATACACATACACATTGTAACTTCGTAACACATACTGATAACTTCTTGATCCAAATTGGGCAATTTTTCAAATCTATGTTGTACTTTTCTTATTTTTCTCATTAAATGAGCTTTTTCCTTCTCGGGAGATCTTTTACTTATTGTTAAATAATTATTTACTGAAATTTATTTAACAACCAAAAGAAAATACGTGACGCCGTTGAAATGACATAAAAACCGAATGAAGTTAGTTACAGATAAAGGGAGTGAAGTGCGGCTGCGTTTCGTTTTAAGAAATATTTCTTTAAACTTATGTGACGCCAGAGAGTGAAATAGCCGAGACTACATTTGTTAATTCATCATTGAGGACGAGACAACAGTGAGCATAATTTGCACAAAATCGTATATTTGCACAAAATTTATATGGTACTTCCCGTTGACCTAGAATCATGAAATTTGGCAAAGAGGTCTTATAGCACATATTAAGAAAAAAATTGTAGCACATATTTATGAAAACCGGTAATATGTTAAAAGTTAAGAAGTTTTTAAATTTGTATGTACGGAACCCTCGGTCCTCGCGACTCCAACTGACCGGTTTTTTAGTATTGGCGATAAACAAGTAGGCGGCCTCGGTGGCGCTGTGGACTTGGCACTGGCCTTTTAATCGAGAGGTCCGAGGTTCAATCCTGCCATTTTCCTTTTTCAAATTTCATATGTACATTTTTCCGACGTTCCTACGGTGAAAGGAAACATGGTGAGGCAACCTGCATACACCTGCGAAGAAATTCAAAGGTGTATGTGAAGTCGACCAGTCCACACTGGGCCAGCGTAGTTGACTAAGGCTACGGAGTACTATTATATCTTCTGTGCTAAGGCCTAAACACCCTAACTTAGCGTAGGCTTGGACCCCTCGAGGGGGCGTAAATGAGCTGTAATGAAGCAGGCGGCCTACTGCTCAACGGTTAACCAAAGTCAGGTGATTTTTAATGGGTTACGACCCCCTGACCTCTATACAAAAATATTTAATCGCTAAATATGACATGATTTTTCCGATCCAATGAAATCGAATTACTAATTTGTTTGGTTTTTACATCAAAAGAAGTTAAATAGTGCGTGGGCTCAAATACTATTCAAATTATATAAAAAGCTCTTGAAAACTTTTTGCTGTCGCCCTTCGTTTTAAACGATAATAAAAAAAATATGATTTCAAAAATTCTGGCAATATATTTGGTTCGACATGTCAAAGCGAGTTGGGTTGAAGTAGACAGAGTAAAACAAGCGCAGAGTCCCTGGCTAGTGTCCAACTTGATAAGCTCACTGTTTTGATTAAAGTCGCTTGTGAGCCAAGCCTCCACTGTAGAGTATTGTGAAATTATTCCTGGGTTTAGAAACCACTGTTGATATTAAATAGAGAGTACAGTAGTAGTTCAAGATAAATAATGGGCATTGGTTAACTTCCTGTTTCCGAAGATGACCGACACACCTAGGCAGTATATATAATGACTAGCTTTCCGCTCGCGACTTCGTCCGCGTTATTTTTGTTTTCCCGTGGGAATTTTATATTTTCCCGTAGGAAAATTACCCTATGTCCTTCCTCTGGCCTCGAACTATCCCTATACCAAATTTTATCAAAATCGGTTCGGTAGTTTTGAAGCCTATTCAATACAAACGGACAAACAATCAAATCTTTCCTCTTTATAATATTAGTATAGAATATAGAGCTGCTCCGCTCTTGTGATTGTAAATGATTTTTAGCGCCAAACTACTTTTTGTCGATTATTTTTGATAAGTTAGCTGTTAGACGAATGTTTCCGATATTTTCAGATGCCCAATGTTTATCTTGATGCACTGTACAGCTTTTATGAATTATGAGTGGGTACGATTAAAATTGTCCTATCAAAAGTTTGTCATTACCTAAGAATATTCTAGTTGAAAAAAATACTTATTGAAAAAAATATATCTTAATTATTTTGGGATTATTAACACCTTCACTGCGGAACAGGCCTAATTCGGCCTGCCGCGGTACTTGCAGCTGGTGCGAACGAAGAAATCTATGTCCCGCTCACTGGTGTGGAACGATTATTTCAGGTGTTTGTAAGTGTTCGACAGAGACAAATATATATTTCAGTTTGTGGTCAAAATTGTAGGTATTCTCCATCAAAACATTACGGCAGGCCCTTTTCGGCCTACCACGTACTGACGGTGAAAAACATACCCTCAATGCGGCAGTGGGCCTATTTCGGCCCGCCGCCGTCCTAACAGGCCGCCGGCGACCTGATGTCGCACACAGCGCGAGCCCCGCCAGTTACACGGAAAAAACGTAAGGGTTAAAAATAAATAAAATACTGTTGAAAATAACCCAGCATGTTTGTCAATATAACGCCTGCAAAGTTTGTAGCTAAAATCAAATATGTCAACTTTGTTATCATTACTTGATAAGTATTAACCGTTACAATTTGTTAATAACACTTCTTTATTGATAACATAGTAGCATTCATTAGTAACAACAAAGTAAAATCGACTGCATTTAGCCAATTTTACTAGGTTACTACAACCGGTTAACTCGGTAACTGCTGCAAAGTTACTCGATTTTCTCAAACAACTTATTAGGCTACTACAACCGGTTCACTCGGTAACAGCTGCAAAGTTACTCGGTTTTCTCAAACAATTTATTGGGTTGCTACAACCGGTTCACTTAGTAACGGCTGCATAGTTACTCGGTTTTCTCAGCCAATTTATTGAGTTACTACTAACGGTTGACTAGGTAACTGCTGCAGTTACTCGGTTTTCTCAAACAATTTATTGGATTGCTACAACCAGTTCACTCGGTAACTGCTGAAAAGCTACTCGGTTTTCTCAGCCAATTTGCTTGTATCCCACTAAAAAAATAAGATGAATCATTGAAGTCAAAATGCTTGTTCACGACAGCTTTAATTTCTTCATCATCCCCAAATTTTCTTTCCTGAAGGTCTTTTTTCAAATTTTTCAAGATAAAAAAGTCGCTGGGACTTAGGCCTGGACTGTAGGATGGGTGATTCACTTCATCAAAGCCAGTTTCTCGAAGGGCTTGCCTCGCAATTCGCGCCGTATGGACTGGCGCATTGTCTTGCAAACACAGAATTTCTTTGCTAATTTTCCCTCTTCTTTTTTCCACAATAAGATTGCGTACTTTTTTATAAGTGCTGCATAATACGCGGCGTTCATTGTAGTTTTTTTTGGTAAATAGACAAAGAGGAAAATTCCTTCCGAATCCCAAAAAATAGTAGCCGTGAGTTTCGAAGTCGACTTTTCGACCTTAAACTTCTTTGGCGGCTCCCTTGTTTGTTTAGTTAGATCCCTGTGTGTTTAGATTCTGGATCATATTGTCGAATCCACGTTTCATCCACGGTGACAATACGGTTACAAATTTCGTCCAAATTGTCATTGCACAAGTCGATAAACTCCATAGTGTCGTGTGTGTACTTTTAACTTGTCCAACGTTTGACTGTGGCAGGACGATGGTTCAGATTCTGGATAAACTGCAGACTTTTCTTCAAAAATCTCCTTTGCCGTTTTCCTCTTTTTTACGAGGAATTTTATGACGGCACGATGTTCCAATTTCGTGTAATGCAGCGATGACTCAGATATGTTGATGTTTACAGATCTTCTTTCACAAAACACTAGTGACTAGCGCGAGTGAGTTTCTGGTTATGAGTGGGTGCGAGATCGATTTACCGTGGTTGTTTGTTGTTTTAGCTGAGCAGAGCGGTTATTCCTCTTTTTGATTTCTCTAAAGGTTATTCCCAATTAGGTAACTCGGTTGTTACATAGTTTAGCAATAATGTAGTTTGCTATAACTAACCGATTATATTTACTCATTTAAAAGGAAATAAGTAACGTGACTCGAATTAATGAATTCATCTTATATATCAATAGATCAGTTGATGTCTTAAAATCAACCAAAAATTACTCGATTAAAATCAATAAACAATTAGGTTGGAATCAAATAAGTTCTACTCATCTATTATTAAATAAACATGTTTGTAAAAATCAACCAATTGAAATAACTTGTTTAAAAACAACAGCATACTTATTGAGTGTTGACAAAATCACTTAATAGTTTTGGATCATGTTTGAAAGTGTTAAAATTCACCAATTAAGCTATTTGTTAATAATTAATGTTTTATTTGTTATTAGACAAGAATATTTAGCAATACACACAGGTCTGCTTTATACCAAGTTCACTTAGATATTTTTAGTTAAGTCTTAGTTAAAAGTTACCGATGTGATTGTAACCGAGCCAAAAAGGTACTCTGCTAAAATAATATTTTTTCAGTGTATTGTTGTGTTGTTTAGCAGATGTAGCGTTCGTTCGATATAATCAATTTTGGAAAATAGAGCAATTCGCCCCGCAGTTATTGATAGTGATAATGACAGCAGTGAAGAAATATTTTCCACTAAGAAAAATAAAAAGAATTTAGAAACAAATCTGCATGGAAATCCCAAGTACAAGCGGTAAGTTTTGTTTATTACCTACACATATCAACATATTTGGAAATATACGGTCCCCTGCGAAAGTGCAGTCATATGGGCTATTTTTTATTAAATAAGTTTTTGAAGAAACGTACGATGTTATCACCTTAAAATTTAGCAATAAAAGAGTTTCTATGAATATGCAATATAGAAAAGAAAATTTTGTATGATTTTTTTAAAGAAAACTTTGCGTGTCATATTTTGAAGATAGGCATTAACTGTCGTGACGATTTATATGAATCGTAATGCATACAATAGGTTACACGACATAAGAACAAAATGGATTAATAACTTTAGGGAGTAACATAGGCCTGTTAAGGAAGGAGAGCCGCCCCGCTGATTCCCCGACTGGGTATCGGCCGGTGGTGCTGCTCGATGAAGCCGGGAAGTTTTTTGAGAAGATTCTCGCTTCCCGCATCATCGAGCACCTAGAGGACCAGGGGCCGGACTTGGCTAACAACCAGTTCGGCTTCCGCACCGGCCGGTCCACGATGGACGCGGTGGCCTTACTCAAGAGGTGGACTGAGGAGGCCACAGCTCGTGGGGAGACTGTTGTTGCGGTGTCTCTTGACATCCGCAACGCTTTTAACAGCCTGCCCCACGAGTGCATAAAGGAGGCACTCCGCTTCCACCGGGTGCCTCCGTACCTCCGCGCCCTCGTGGAGGATTACCTGCAAGGCAGATCCATCCTCTACGAGGGGCCGAATGGGCGCATCCACACGTGGACAATGGCGGCGGGTGTACCCCAGGGTTCCATACTAGGTCCTTTGTTATGGAACCTGGGGTACAACTGGGTCCTGCGAGGCGACCTTCCGCCACGAACGAAGGTCGTCTGCTTCGCCGACGACACGCTCGTCGCGGCGAGGGCGAAAACGGGGGAGGAGGCGGCTCACCTTGCGTCGGTCGGCACCTCACTAGTCGTCCGACGCATCCGCCTTCTGGGCCTAGACGTGGCCCTCGAAAAAACGAGGGCCATGCTTTTCCACGCTCCCCGTCGCAGGATCCCACCGGGGCTCCGCGTCCGAGTGGAGGGGGTCCGTATACCGGTTGAGGCGCATCTCAAGTACCTCGGCTTGGTTCTGGACCCCCGATGGAATTTCGGGGAGCATTTTAAGCTCCTCGCTCCACGGCTGTGCGCCGCCGTAGCCGTACTCGGACGGGTCCTCCCTAATGTGGGAGGACCAGGATCGGCGTGTGTGTGTGCGTGTGTGTGGCGACTGTATCACGGGGTGATACGGTCGATGGCACTCTACGGAGCCCCGATATGGGCGGAGTGCCTCTCCCCCCGAACGGTGGCCCTCTTGCGACGTCCGCAGAGGGTCATAGCAACCCGGGCCGTGCGAGCTTATCGCACGGTCAGCCATGGCGCGGCCTGCATTCTAGCGGGTCAAACGCCGTGGGATGTCGATGCACGCGTACATGCAGAGGTGTATCGACATCGGGTTGCCGTTAGTGAACGGGGGGACGATCCTCCTGATGAAGTGGAGCGGATTCGTACCCAGGCGCAGAGGGAGGCTCTGCGTCGATGGGGTGAGGCACTCGCCTTCCCAGCTGCCGGCCACCGGACGATCGACGCGATTCGTCCGGTGTTGGAGGAGTGGGTTGGGCGCCGGCAGGGCAGCCTCACGTTCCGCATGGTGCAGGTACTGACCGGGCATGGCTGCTTCGGTCATTACCTGCATCGAGTCGCACGTCGGGAGGAAACGCCGCGGTGTCACCACTGCGACGCTCCCGACGACACTGCCGAGCACACCCTATTGATGTGCCCGGCCTGGCGACTCCAGCGTAGCGAGCTTAACGCTGCGCTGGGAGGCGGAGACCTCTCGCTGCCGAGCATGGTCGTGGCCATGCTCCGCGGCGAAGCGGAATGGGGGGCTGTCGCCTCCTTCTGCGAGGACGTAATCTCGCAGAAGGAGGCCGCGGAGAGGGAGCGGGAGGCAGATCCTCAAGCCGCTCCCATCCGCCGCAGATGGATAGGCAGGCGAAGGCGGGCATTCGCACAAGCGATGCCCATCTAATGACCCTGCCGTAGAGGCCTGCGTGCACGGTTGGCCCCGTGCACGCCGCCGTAAGGCCCTCCGTCTGGGATTGCCCGAGAACACCAGGGCAATCCCCCCTTGGCGATAGCCCTACCGGTGGGTCGGGCTTGCCCGGGCGCGTGGGTAGTGGAGTCGCAGTGTGGACCTTACCTAACGCGCCCATAAGGGCAGGGAGAACACCGGGTGGTTTTAGTGGGTAGGCCTGGCACCCTGCCGGGAGAGCCCCACACACGCTCGCTGTCTAGCCAACGGCGGGTACGGTGCGGTTACACATTTCCCTCCGAGAAAAAAAAGGCTGTTCACGAAGTATCGTGTTATCTATACGCATTGAGAGCCATAGTCAATGGAACGGGTCATACGGCCCGCTTTACTCTCTGCACGGAAGCCGAGAAATTCTCAGTACTAACAACAGGAAACCTAGACACATCTAGGGCAATTACACCGGTCCCTTCCGTTAGGGGCCGTGAGAGCTGCCTTTCTATAATCAACACAACCAGGGGGGTTCAACCCCCTCACAGACCTCCAACCTCCCCTATAGTCTGCCCATGCCTTTCAACTTATTTACGGTCTTACTACCGCTTTAACTGCGTCATCACTGACACTCCTGATCTCTCTCACACAACTAGGCGGTCTCATCGCCTGCGTCACCGAATGACACACGTGGTCCAACCACGACTGCCCTTGATGTATCGTGCACGCCCCCAGGCTGCCCCTTGACGCATCGGTGTACGCCCCCAGGCTTCCCTTGACGCATCTCGTACGCCCCCAGGCTGCTCTTGACGTATCAGTGTACGCCCCCAGGCTACCCTTGACGCATCTCGTACGCCCCCAGGACAAGAGATTAGGAGAGGCTCGAGCTCTCCGGCCACTGTTGAACACACAGAACATAGAAACCTCTTCCAGTGTTCTGTGGTTGAACATATCAGATGGACCATACTTCTTGAACTTGCACAATTCTTAACTAAGCCATCAGGCACTTACCATAATATATCCTTATATTATTTATAACCACGCCACCTGGCCAGTTCACACTCTCACCTGCTGTACCTTTCTTCGCTCCCAGGTCTCGCTTTTTATCACCCGATCACTAGTATGTTCAGAACAGAACTGAACAAGTTACAAGAGAAAGCCACATCTTATAGGCAAAGCAGAATAACATTATTAAAAATACCGACACAGTACAATACCATTATTACCACTGAGTCAACACAACGCTATTTATACTGACAAAGGAATTGGGAATGCTGCTGGTAGTATCGGTAACATTAATAATTCACATAATTAGATTCATAATTTATTTATTACCCATAACAATATTAGAACCATAATCATTGTATCAATTTACTCACTTCGTTTCTTACCGGAAGTAGTCAGAGTAGTCAGAGTATTCGCGGAACTCCGCGACATTAACTATGATAATAAAAATCTGTTTTCATTTCTTTAACGCTTATTGTTTTATTTTTTATATCCCCTTATTTTTATCTGTCCCATCACTACTAAAATACTATCTGGTGCGGGTCAGGCCGATATCGGCTCGCCTCTTTCTCTGGTTTATTTCGCTTTTCCTGTTTGGCAGATCCAGGGGCAAATCAAACCAAAGGAAGTAATAACCAAAGTTAAAAGTACGTTTCAAGAAAAGGATGTTGTTCTAAATCCAGTTGTTAAGTTTGTTTACGATTACCGATTTATCCGATAAGTTACAAATTGCTCCAATGGGGCAATTTGTAACTCATCGGAATTTGCAACTCAACTTGTAACTCATGGGTACTTCAGTGTTTTTGTGTATGAGTTGCAATGTTTATTATACATCTTTTTGGGTTCTGCACCTCAAATAGAAAAATCCTGAAAAAAGATCCCGATCCTGAAGAAGATAGAATAACTTCGTTCTCCTTCTGACTCTCTGTTCATGTGTCCATCTATTTGTCTGTGTATTGTACATTTTGCGTTTTGCTCGTTTTGCGTGTCGTGCACATTTTGCGTATTGTACATTATGCTCCGAAGGGTTTTTAACGCGTAGAAATAAATACTCTACGGACTTTTTCAGCTGTGAAAGTATCAAACTTGAAAGTCAATGCGATTAAAAGATATGACTGTTTATGTTGCATATTTTCGTAAAGTTGAAGATTTTACACGGCAATCAAAACCTATATCTAGGTCCTATTGATATAGAATCATGAAATTTGGCAAGAAGCAAGGTCTTATAGCGCATGTTAAGAAAAATCTTAAAACCGTAATAATGTAGTGGGGAACTTTTATACTTAGACTAGTTTTCCCCGCGAGCTACGTTTCGCCATATAATAATATATTTTTTGCCGTTTTTGCAACATGTTTCATTGATGCTCAGCTCCTATTAGGCGTAGTATGATGTTATATAGCCTATAGGCTTCCTCGATAAATTGACTATCCAACACAAAAATATTTTTCAATTTGAATCAGTAGTTTCTGAGATTAGCGCGTTCAACCAAACAAACAAACAAACAATCAAACAAACTCTGTAATATTAGTAAAGATAAATTCGGACGGAATCCTCGGTGCGGGAGTACAACTCGCACTTGGCCGTTTTTTTATACAACAAAGTTGGCCTCTGGCTTCAAGTTGAATGCCTAGGTACTTTATGGCAAGAATTCACTATGTGCACTTTAGCACATAATTATGACTTTTGTAAGGTAACCTATGACAAGTTCGAGAATTAAAAAATATTTCCAAAATAAAAGAAAAAGAAATTTCAGAAATGTATTTTGATGTGTGATTACAATGTCTAAAACCAACCAACAAACTACGAGTCAAATAATATTCGTTATAATGTTGTTTTGGTGAAATGAAGTAGGTATGTCAATAAATCTTCTGGCAATTAATGAAGCAAACGTTCAAAAAGGACTGTTAAATGATATTTAGATGGTCTAAAAATATGGCAAACAATAGTTACCTAGTATTTATAGTAAAAAAGACGTCCGGTGTTTTTTGGTCAAATGTAATTCGGAAAAGCGATCGGTCCACCTCTTCTAAGACTCGCAAAACACCACAAGGACAGTGCACGTTGCTTTCTTGTGACATAAAATATTATGTCTCGTCCAATCTTACCTTTCAAACTGGCACATGACATGCAACCGCACTTGTTTTGTGGCTTAGGTTAGGTAGGGAAACTCAGTATTAAGTCGTCTGCGTAGGTATCTCACCTACGCAGACGACTTAATACTGAGTTTCCCTCTACGAAAATCCCTCTCTTGATTTGTGGCATAAATAGGTTAGATACCCACGCAGGGAACTTAGTACAGAGTTTCCTTCTAGGAAAATCCCACTGTCTATAGCCAACTTTCTCGGATAGTTATTCGACACCTTTTTTAGGATTTGGTTAGCAAGTATCAGTAAGTACAGTCCTTCGACACCATTTTAAGGTGGTTATAAAGCGAAAATGTGATAAATCAATAAAGTAAAAATTTCGTCTCTGTCAGACTTTAGTTTGAGAAGTGTTAAGACAAATAAGTGTTGTTATTGAAGACGAATCCTATAAAGGGTTACTTTTTTATCACCCAGGAAAATTTAAGAGACGCCTCACGACATGATAGTATAATGATTTAAGAGGACTGTGAAGTGCCAATTCATGGCTCGAGTATGCACTTTCAAAAATGCAGTTTGTTGCACACCGTTTAGAGTTGAAAGTCCGAGGCAAGTGCCTACATTTCTTATTGAAATATTGTTTCGGGCGATAGCTGTTTTACCCCCCTAAACCTTTACAAAATTAGATTCTTTTGGTCTCATTAGATCCAGTAGACCTTAATCTATGTTTGTACATTTTGCTTTTTTTTTGGAATTCAGTATAATTTAGTCAAAAAAGATAAAAATGCTCGAGGTAGTTTTTAAGTCTAAAATATAGATATTGAGATGTTAATAATTTATATTCTGAGCAATATCACTTCAAAATCAAAACGTACAAACCTAGATCTTCATTACATCTACAACATTTCCAAAAATTATGAAAATTGGACTATGTAAAGAGGAATAAAAGCGTTATCGCTTTTTGTATGAAAATTTACAGCTTCACAATGCTCTTAAATATTAATAAAAAAATAACTCACCTACTTAATTTTATATTAATTTTCTGAAATATCCAAAAATACACTATTTGAGAGCAGTATTTTTAGAGATTTTTTAATTTTTTTAAACGTAAAAATTTTTTTTAAATTTTTTTTTTATAATAATGGATGTGTCCTCAAGCGTCTCTTAAATTTCCGGGGTGATAAAAAATTACTCTGTATAAGATACGTTTCACGCACAAGAAATAAAAATCGCAATAACTCATTATTTTAAGCCGGTGATGAATCGCACGTAAAACTAAACGTGCGTATATTCTACTAGTAGAAATCAAATACGAGTTAGTTGGACTTCTCGTTGCAGAATTCACGGAATAAATATTCAAAAATAGAATATGGAAATTAGATTTCGAATACGAATTTGTTTTCTATTGTTACAAAAATGTCTGGTTTAGATATTAAGCTTTTACTGAGGGGAAACGTGTTCCTACGGGCAAAATTAACAACAGCGCAGGCTAAGCTGTGGGCGAAAAACCAATATTCATATAATAGGATCAATGTGAAATTACTTTGTTACTTCATACTGATAACATTTTAAAGCGGCGTCATTTTATTAAAGTTAATACCTAAAGATAAGCTGCTTACCCATTAAATACAGCAGACATTGTCTGCTCTAAAGGGTTTTCATAAGGTTTTCCTTTGAATTTACACGAAAGCTGGTTTCCTAGTCTATTCAAAAGTTTAACATCTCCTTCAAAGGAAAGCGGAAATCTAAATCGTATTTTCTGTGACCTATTATATAGCGGTGTACACTAGAAACCTTATTCAACAAAGGGAACATTAATGTATAGTAAGCAATTTGAATAAAATGAAAATAACAGAACGGTAAATCGGTGATCAATAAATATAAGATTTATCTATTGACTAGTATCATATATATCTCGTGTCACATTGTTTGTTATTGAACGCCTCCGAAACGGTTTAAACAATTTTTATTAATTTTTTAAAGAATAGGGTGGCAGGCTATTTTTTATACCCCTAGGTGATAAGGGTGGCCCTGTCCAGAACTTTTTGAGTGTTAAGCTTTATCAAAGCGAAACGTAGTTTGCAGGCATAGCTAGTTTAACAACAAATTTATTTCGATAACATAATATTAACGTATCCTATTTACGTTAAACGTTCAGCACAAAAGATCCTCAAGGGTCCAAGTGCAAGGCCTGTAAGCTTAAGGCCCTTACGGGACTTTAGCTTGCCCTAAAAGAAAATAGGTATGAGATATAGGTAGCTACTCAATCATTGTTTTCGAGAACTTAATCAATAGAGACATTTTTAGCCAATTAACGAAACAAAAATGTATATTTTTTGTGTCATAGCCCAATTTAGGTAAGCTGTATTACATATATTTATATACTAGCTGTGCCCGCGACTTCGTCCACGTGGAATAGTAACTTTTGATTTTTGTAGGCAATTTTTTTAAAGATCTTGATAAAAACTTCATCTGATAAAAATATTCAATCGCGGCATAACATATAAGTGACGGTATCCCATTTCTTTTAACGGTGAGTTCAGACCATGATCCTAATTTGAAAATCACTGTAATTTTGTCCCAGGAAATTCATACATTTTCCGATTTTTTGTTTCTATGTAATGTAATTTAGCTTAGTTAATGTTAAATCATATTCTGTAAAAAAAATACACAAAAATAAACTTCGCAATGTAAAACGTATTACGTTTCCATCATACAGCGCGCGAAATCAGCTGTTTGGGTCATCGAATGTCAGCACACCACCACCGGTGTGAACGGAACAAAAATGATGCCGGCGCGCCATACATAAAAAATGAAAACTCCTTTGTTTCGCTTTAAAACATTTTCCGGGAAAACTAAACATCGGTAAACAAATATTAACATTGGTCTGAACTCACTGTTAAAAGAAATGGGACACCGTCACTTATACCCGGTATAATAGTATGCATAGTTGCAAATTTGTTTTGAATAAATCACCTTTGAAACCTAAAATCTTGATGATTTCACCTGTTTTTTGTGTGTCACAAGCACCCTGCTTAAAGTAGCTGAAATGCCTTTATTAAAGTACAGTATTTCGTTTAAATATGTAAGATACTTTAGAACTGGAGTCATTGTAAATATAATATAATCCATACTAATATTATAAATGGGAAAGTGTGTGTGTGTGTTTGTTTGTCCGTCTTTCACGGCAAAACGGAGCGACGGATTGAAGTGATTTTTTAAGTGGATATAGTTGAACGGATGGAGAGTATCATAGGCTACCTTTTGTCTCTTTCTAACCCCCCACTTCCCTAAAATGGGGGGTGGAAGTTTGTATGGAGCATTCCGCAATTTTCAAGGTAGAAATCTAAAAATTGGTATGCGAACTATTTGTGACTAACAAAAAAATCGTGCATCATTTTTTTATGGAAATCTGCCCCCAACCCCTTAAAAGAGGGGGTGAAATTTTATATGGGACTTTTTGCAGTTTTCAAGGTAGGAATCTAAAAATCGGTACACAGACTCTTTGTTACCAATAAAAACACTTGCCTTATTTTTTTTTTAATCTTCGGTGTTACCCCGAATTTAACGCGAGCGAAGCCGCGGGCAAAAGCTAGTATTAAATATATCACGCTGCGCGCAAGAAATGAGTTGAACTGTGGAAGTCCTTAATCCTATAGTGTATGGGGATATAGGGAGGGAAAGACTCAATAACGAAATAATACTTTTGATAACACTGAGTGAGAGAAAATTGAGTCTAGAACATGATTTCTTCCATATTTGAGTATTTTATGATGCAACAATATTGCTGATATAATTGCAAAGTTTTTAGTAATTCATCAAAAACTGTCATCAGATCTATGGTATCAAATACGTGGATTTTTTCCCATGGATTCCGGCCTTGGATTTGATCAAAAGCATCTAATTTACTAAAAAGTACATACAATTAAATAAATAACAACAAAATAATGTTTATTATATTTAAAGTATATCGCATTTTGCGGTTTCGTATCATAAAAAGGAAAACCGAAACCTTTACAGGATTACTTCGTTTTGTACGTGTGTCCGTCTGTCAAATCCTTTTTTCAGGAACGCGTAGAGATATCAATCTGAAATTAATATCAAATACTCGGGTCTACGGTCTCTTTCAGCTGTAAAAAAAATCAATTTATAAGTCAACACGCTCAAAAGATATGACCGTTAATGTCGCAATTTTTCACATGTTCTGCGGATTTCACAAGGGAATCAAAACCTGGTATGGGTATTTCCCGTAGATCTGTTAGCAGGACTTTTAACCGTGGTCCCACCACACGTTATAGAAAAAAATCTGATTTCCGTAAATATGTAGTTAGGAACTTACAAACGTATATAAATTCACGCGGAACCCTCCGGAGCCGGTTTTTTCAATAGTTCGGAATTACGTTTAGATAGTTTTTTTACATACGACAGGGAAGCTCTTGGCCTTCATCTCACCTGATGGTAAGTGACGATAAGGCCGAAGGTGGAAGCGAGCTTCGCCTGGACTCCTCAACAACCGAGGAACTGGGTATCTTACCTCTAATTATCGGAACGCAACAATACTATTAACATTGTTATTATGGCGAGAGACTAATCTAACCCCCTAAAACTTAGGGTAGGCTCGAGCCCCTCGGTGGGGATGGGGACGTATATATGTGCTGTTATGATGATGATGATGACAGGCAGTGAAATAATTTACATTTTAATACCTGAAAAATGTACCTTATGAAAAAAATCCGACTGGGTCGTCGCATTAATGAAATGTTCTGACGTGAACTTACCGCGTCATTACAGCGTATCTCATTCATTTTATTGGATAAGCGGAAAATATTCCCGTCGAGCGCGCTCTTCAAACGTAACATGTTTCTTGGAGTGATATAAACACAATAGGTTCACAACAGCTCTTGTTTAGTGTGGTCGTCATTTTAAGGTTTGAATGTGAATGACAACTGGCAACCTATCTTTTGTTCGCTTTCGACCCCCTTTGCTCTCAGACGCCGCAAGTGCGCGGAGGTATTTTTCCAACAGAGTCTGTTTGAGAAGCGATTTTTACATGTCCATTCTGGTATTTTGAGTAGGCACCTGTATGCTTTCTCAATATTTTTTATCCTAAACTTAATTTATACATATATAAGAAAACTTTTCTTGACTTGTCCTACCACTAGTAGCCACCCACCCCAGAACTAGGAACTAGCCTTTAAATAGACAAACTATATACATATAAAAGTAGCAATAAAATAATAATGAAATTACCTACATTTTTAATTTTTCTCCCATCAAATACTCAATATAACTTATAAATAAAACTAGAATAAGTAGAAGATTTGACTTTTTTTATGTAAACGTCAAATCCTCATTTAGCTAAGGCCTTTGACACACCTGTTAACGTGACACTATAAAACTTTTAAGTGTGCTTAAAAGACTAGCGAAATTAGTTAGTACATTTATAGCTATTCGTTATTGTGCTAGCATGTGATTGTTGGAAAGCATGAAAAGACAATATAAAAAACTTATTCGGAATCTGAGAAAACTTCGACCTGGAGAAATATGCCAAGAGTCGGAAGAGTACCTACATAATTTATTTGCCTTAAGGTAAGGAATAATTTGAATCTTAAAACTGAAAACCCTTCACACTGTATAGACTTTTTATTAATGGACCTACAAACAATGAATATAAAATATCATTTAAAATTTTGAAAATTCTGCAATAGAAAAGCGCTTATACATAATATACATTTTCAGTGCGATAAAAATGAATCGAGATAATCAGCGAAGGCCTACGAAAAATATTACACTGTCTCAAGGGGAAGCTCTTTTATACGTGTTTAATACAAGTCACGCTGCATCAGATTACACGAGTCGTATGAAGGAATTGTTAACTTGATACACCCAAGGAATTTGTATACAACTCCCGACGATCTGTTTTTATTCGTCTCAGTATTTCTTGTTTCTGAACAGCCCTGCGAGCATGAAACTCTAGATAAATAAAATTGGACAGATAACATCGACATACTCGAAAAATTCGATAAATTTGAAAGATGTTCCTAAGGAGTGAAAAGGACAGATAAGTCCATGCTCGCAGGGCAGATTTGTGAATCAGGGGCGAAAAGATCACGGGCGAAGCTGCTAGTCCACGACTGATAGCTAGTGGTTGTAGAAACGTTCATAATTTTCGATGTACTCATTTAATACATTTTTGATGCAGATAAGTTGCTAAGTATCCAGTTTTTAATTTTTCATTTATTTCAGTGTTATTAGTGTGAATTTTCTTACCTATATATCGATATAGCTAAGAAAATTCACACTCTCAAAGTGAAGCTTAGGTAGGTACGAGTATTAAGGCTTCAAACATCTCTAAACTCTGCACAGACAAAATCGAGGTCAAAAGCTAGTACACACAATTCTTTTGGCAAGTCATGTCTAGAATTCAGAACCGCGTAATTGGGGTGATTCACCCGCATCCTGTTTTGACAGCGCTCCGATGAAGGGCAAAAGGAAATGGATTGAAGTGACGGCTAACGGCGCAGAAAGTTATCATGTTCCAATCATATTTCTTGCGAAGGAAATCTGTGTATAAATGGATGATGTTAACGTCGATAGTTCTAATGCTTTGTCGTAGGAGTTTTGTCGTAGTAATAATGCAGGTGAAAGCGTGTTAGTTTCTATATGTTCAAGAAGATTGAAAAAAAAAAACCGACTTCAAATACTTAAACGTTAAAAATAATATAAGAACATTTCTATATTGAATTAGGTGCTAAATTTTTAGACTTTCTAGATCATCGTTTGGCATTGGCATCAAGTTCAATATAGAAATTTTGCCATTTGAAATCGGCTTTTATTTTTTGTATTTGGGTCAATCAACTTTTTTTACCCACACTGGGCCAAGAGTTCATGGATTCTTTTTTACAAAAAAAACATCATTTTTGTATTGACGAGATGATTGTACTACTTCAGTATTTTATTTCCAAAAAGGCACGACCTATCTAATAAAATACATGTGAAATTTAATTAAATAAAATTGTAGGGATGCGTAACGTTACCTTGTCAATTTAAAAGAAAACAACGTGATTTTCAACATAGGAAATGCAAAATCAACATTTTAATTTAATATTTTAAAAATAATATAGTTTTTAATATAAAATCAATCAATCAGCGTTAATTTAACGCAGCAAAATGTTAATAATAGCGAAAAATGTAATCTGTACTGAAGGACAAAATAGTAACGCTAGAGACAATTTTGGTAACTTTTTTTTATTGCAGAAAGTTGGCAAACAAGCAAACTGCCCACCTGATGGTAAGTGGTAACAGTCGCCTATAATACATGTAGCTCCTGTGAGATTCGCAGCAAAACTGCAACCCCCACAAGAACCACAGTGTACGTTGCCAACTTGTGACACCAGATGTAAAGTCACAGTACCCAGTAATTTCACTGCCATATCTTACCCTTCAAACCGGAACACAGCAATGCAAGCACTGCTGCTTTGCGGCAAAAATAGGTAAGACGAAGGTACCTAAGGTAGACGACCCTAGTACAGAGTCTCCCTCCAGTACTCCAAAGACTCTATATAGATATTTTTTGAAATCTTTCTCGATATCGCTTTTGTTTTTCGCCGGGGGCTAGAACCATGATTCCGGTTCAGATTCCTAAAAATTTTAAACCAATTTTAGTTATTATTGAACAGAAATAGAAAGAGTTGTGGTAGTAATTGTAGGCTGTCAACAGAAGTGATGTTGTCGATACTAGAACAATTCGTAATTAAAATAAAACTTTTATGTATTGTTAAACTAACAATTTAGAAATAATTCGCATTCACTTAAAATTGGTATAGAATTCTGAATCAAACATTAAGTTTGTCTCTGGTGTTACTCTCACCCCCAGTTTCTGAAAGGCTGATCAAAATATTGTTCAACTAACATCCATGTCATCTTAACAGCAGTGTCAAATCAATTTGAGTTTCCGAAACGTTGGTTAGATAAAATTTACTTATCTTTAATAATTTGATTTCTCGTGAGAAATATTTTTAGACACGGTCACATTGCTGAAATCCTATATTTTGTTTTATTCATATGTATTTTGAAAACCCAAAATGGGTCTTTCCTAAATAATTTTGAAATAAATTTGACAGCTGTGTCAACTAACACAGTGATAAGTTGATTTAGCTTTCAGCAACTCAATTCATAGTTAACATTAGATTGACAGCTTGTAAGTTAATTTTATCGCTGAACAGCCTTTCAGAAACTGGGTGTCATTGTCTTCAGAGTTACCGTCAAAGTAACTCAGTATATGAGTAACTCCAAAGACATTTGACTATTATTCCGTTTTGACGACTATTATTTTAATGAAACATTATTAATTTTATGAAACTTAAAACATAAATACACCACTGGTCAATAATAAAAAAAAGTAAATTGGGCTAATCTAATTCATCTAACCTTTGAAAACATGGACACTTAGGAGACAGCTAATAAACCCACGCACTTCCTTCGAACGTTCGTCGCTGGCTAGCGGCTTGTCGGTTGTATCAAGAACGTTGCCGCTGTGCCACCAAAGAAACTTATATTTTATGACGCCTTTGGAGGAAAGTCGGCTTTCTAGCATTTTATTCCTAAACAATTTGGATAGTAACTCAGCAGACAAGTTTTTTTGTGCACACGAGAGGACAGAATTTTGTAATTAATTCCTATATTTATTTTCCACAATGCCAAAATATTTTAAGATTACTGTGTAGCTATATTAACAAATTTTACTTGAACTTAATAGTTAATAATTATACGATAATAATAATCATAAATATTTTAAGCAAATTCAAATCAATTATGAGTCTTATTGGGCAGAATTGTTTTATATAGAATCTCAAAGTTTTATACAAAGTTACCATAGAAAACAAGATTATTATTTGTTTTATGTCAAACTAGCTGACCCGGCGTACTTTGTATTGCCATGTTTTAAACTAAATTATTGAAATCTTTGTTATTTTTATATTACACAAACCTTGTCCTAACAATAACGAATACATAAAACCAAGAATCATCCAATTCGGTGCAGTCGTTCGAAAGTTATGGGCGTACATACATTTCGAGGATCCATTTTTATTTATACACCGCTATTTTTAAGTTATGACAAAAATTTTGTGTGCGTGTTCAGACAAGCAAACTGAACAACTTTCACTATGGGACCAACTTCGACTTCGAAATCGCAAAAAAAAGTCAGCTGTTTAATACATTTGGGTTCAGTGAATGTTGAACATTTGTATGGAACAGCTGATTTTTTTTGCGATTTCGAAGTTGGTCCCATAGTGAAAGTTGTTCAGTTTGCTTGTCTGAACAAGCACACAAAATTTTTGTCATAACTAAAAAATAAACTTGTATATAGACATAGAAGATAGATTATAAACTTGAAAGTGGTTAACTGATAGGTACGTAATAAATTAATTAATTTAAATTAATTTTTAATTAAAATTTTATATTTTGAGATATTTTTTAAATTTAGTCTTAAAGAACAGCACATGGTGGGTAGAATTGAGTTGATATTTTAATCTTTTTAATGAATTTAATACCAGCTCATCGAAGTAACTTGGAAGAATACGACAAAGGGTCAATACGTGCCAATTGTATTTAGAAAACTAACTTCTTACTGCTCCTTCCATCATCAGCTCGGTTCATGACTATTACCAGACGCAAATACACGAATGGCTTCGAGAAAACTAAGAAACAAGTCGGACGTACAGTCGGCTTCAAAACTAGATAATCATTTTAGTACCATGTCACACCAACTATTAACAAGGCAATATAGGTGTAACCATACTAAATAAAAGGAATAGTTGGTGTACCGTACCTATAAAATTTACCCTCTGTCCACTAGGATCCACCATCTCGATCCACCAGTAGTGGATCGAATAGCGCTTTGAAGTTCACTGTGATCCACCATTGGTCTTGGTGGATCCTATGATGATACTTTATCACATTTTATATATATTATAATGTAACACTCAGGTAGTTTCTAAAGATCCACCATGCATTTCAGTGGAGTCTGTATGATATGATATAAAAAACTATGTTTAAGAAATGAATGAAATTCCGGTGGAATTCAGGTCGGAGGACAATTAGTTTTTTTCCTCTTTATTCAATAAAAACTATCTATACTTTATTTTCTTTTATATTATTAAATTATAGATAGAGGCTCCACTGTGATCTACACTATCAATGACAATAACTAGCTAGATACAATTATCATAACATAGGCTCCACTGGGATCCGTGGTGGATCTTACGAAACTATTTGAGTGCTGTTCGATCCGCTGGTGGAGCATTAAAATGAGTTGGAGTATCATAGGATCCACCAAGACCAATGGTGGATCACAGTGAACTTCAAAGCGCTATTCGATCCACTGGTGGATTGAGATGGTGGATCCTAGTGGACAGAGGGAAAATTTAAGGGTTTCCCTCGATTTTCCTAGGAGTTCGCTCTTTTTGTAACGTATAGTTTTTGCCGGTTAGTCCCTGTCTCCACAACGTCCCATTAGGAACTTGGTTCCAAAAATGCGGTTGGTAAAAAATGCTGTTAAATTGCGTTTTTATTGAAAATTATTAAAGGGAAACGTTTAACTTACTGTGGTATTATCACGCGATGAGTGCGTTGTCGCCATATTAAATATGGAAGCTGGAAACATCGAACAGTTTATCTTATAAACCATCATTGATATTATCATTTGATCGAGCTCGTAAAGCACCTCTAGGATCAGTAATCAGTTTTCTGATATCTCATATAGTTTAGAAATAATCGACAAAAGACCAATTACTTTATACGTTTTTTATTTACTTTTCATGGAAGCAATTGAGGAGATATTAATTATTTATACACCATCAATACTCTATACAAATAAATAAAATTGAAGTGTCTGTTTGTAATGTCAAAATAACAAGTTTTTACTAAATGGGTATGAATGTATATCGGGTACCATCAAAAACACAATTTAAAAAAAATTGTCTGTCTGTCTGTTTGTTCCCGCTAATCTCCGGAACGGCTGGACCGATTTTAACGGGACTTTCACTAATAGATAGCTAATTATATAAGGTATAACATAGGCTACTTTTTATCAACTTCAACAAAAGTTACTATTTTACGCGGACGAAGTCGCGGGCACAGCTAGTACAAAGTAAAACACAACATTTACTTTATTTGCTCAAGGAAAATGAGAGCTGTAATAATTAATTCGGCTACTGGGACCGACGTGTGTACGTAGGAACATTATACAAAGAGATGTTCACTATTAATTTCCATTATCTAACCTAGGATTTGTAGCGCGTATCTTGAAATATGATAATTTCACATTACATTGGATAACAGCTGGTTCGCTTACTAATTACGCAAGATAGAATAGCTCATTATATTTAATAGTTGGTAGAAATGTGTAATGTTATGCGAATCGGGAGAGCACTTACATAAATGCCATTGCAGTGAAAAAAATTATTTTTCAATTATTCGTAAGTCTTGACTGAAAATTAACTTAGAAGGCAAATTTGAAAAAAATATCTGAAATCCCAAAAGACGAGTGTCCATAATAATTATGAACGTTATTTCTGAAATAACGTGCATTTTAAAATCATTAATTCCCAACATATTGACGTTGAGTGAGCGTCGGTGGCACTTTGGAATCGGCCAGGCCTTCTAATCGGGGGGTCCGCGGTTGGATCCCGCCATGTACCAATGTGTTTTTCGTTTTTTGCATTTCACATGTACATTCATCCGACGCTCCTACGGTGAAGGAAAACATCGTAAGGCAACCTGCATACATCTGCAAAGAAGTTCAAAGGCGTATGTGAAGTCGACCAATCCGCACTGGATCAGCGTGGTTGACTAAAGGCCTAAACACCCTAACTTAGGATGGGCTCGAGCCCCTCGGTAGAAACTTTGTGATGAAGGTAAGGTTCTTCGCAACCAATTGACATTTTAGAACATATTGACAAACATTAAACCCTTACTGGAGGGAGACTCTGTACCAGGGTCGTCTGCTTAGGTACCTCCGTCTTACCTATATTTCTGCCGCAAAGCAGCAGTGCTTGCATTGCTGTGTTCCGGTTTGAAGGGTAAGATATGGCAGTGAAATTACTCGGTACTGTGACTTTACATCTTGTGTCACAAGTTGGCAACGTACACTGTGGTTCTTGTGGGGGTTGCAGTTTTGCTGCGAATCTCACAAGAGCCACATGTATTATAGGTGACTGTTACCACTTACCATCAGGTGGGCAGTTTGCTTGTTTGCCAACTTTCTGCAATAAAAAAAAACATGACGAATGGATGTTATCATAAAAGTATATTTCATTGTCAATCATTATCAGAACGCTTCTTCCAACTATGGTCAGGCCTCCGTCACTACACGTTCCGCGCACTTTGACAGTGCAAAAACGGCGGGGCTGCCGCGCTCTTGAGATTAATGCATAAATCAAATCAAATCAAATTAAATCATCATATCAATCAATCATAATAGTAACAGTGTATAGCAACGTTTCGCGCGCTTTCTTGCGCGGGCTTGATTATTTACCACTAGCTGACCGTATGCAACTTTGTTTGCATTATAACTAACTATTCCAGTAGGAAAAAAATTCCCGTCAGATTTTTCCTGTAGGAAAATTACCCTATGTCCTTCCCTTGGTCTCGAACTATCCCTATACCAACTTTCATCAAAATCGGTTCAGTAGTTTCGAAGCCTATTCAATACAAACAAACAAACAATCAAATCTTTCCTCTTTATAATACTCGTATTAGTATAGATCAGCAACAACCCTATCGCTCGAGTTCGTAGCGATGCGAGTTTTCAGATTAACTTAACATACGCTAACGCATGGCGTTAAGGTGTGATTCAGCTTGAATGCTCAAAGCTTAGGTATATAAAATGACGGCTGTTTTCGAGATCAAAGGAGTGCAACTTCTATTAGTACTATTATCTGTTCTATGCTATGGACCAGACACAGAGTGCCACTGCAAAATTGTATGTAGATTTCTTATGGTACTGACAAAGTCACGGCATGGCGGATCTCTTCGCAGACGACATGAAGGTCATCTGCCAAGCCGCCATGCCGAGGGCGCAGGTCTGCCCCGAAAGGGGGCAGGTGTACTGGTGGACGTAGGAGATTGCGGATCTGCGTACCACCAGTATGAGGGCCAGGCGCGCCTACGTGCGTTGTCGTAGGCGCGCCAGAACTACACCCGACGAGGAAGCTGAACTTCGTCGGGTGTATGCGGCAGCCAAGAAGGCCCTGCGGAACGAAATCTGCAGGGCTAAGGAGGAGTCCAGGGAGCAATTTATACGGCTCCTGGACGATGATCCGTGGGGGCGTCCGTACCGGATGGTGAGGGGGAAGTTTAAATCTTCCGCTCCCCCTACCTCCGCTATGGACAGAGGGCTGCTGAATCGGGTGCTGGGGACTCTGTTTCCCGATCCCGGTCCCTTCCAGCCCCCCAGAATGGTCCCCCCGGACACTCCTCCGGTGGAAGTGGTTGCCGCCATCCATCCCGTGTCGAACGTGGAATTCGACATGGTGAGGGAACGGTTCCGGCGCAAAAAGAAGGCGCCGGGACCGGACGGTGTCCCAAGCAGGGTTCTGGCCCTCGCCCTGGGGCACCTCGAGGAGCGGTTCCGGGCGGTGCTCAATTTAAGCATCGCCTCGGGCCGCTTCCCCAGTCGTTGGAAAGCGGGCAGGCTCTGCCTGTTAAGGAAGGAGAGCCGCCCCGCTGATTCCCCGACTGGGTATCGGCCGGTGGTGCTGCTCGATGAAGCCGGGAAGTTTTTCGAGAAGATTCTCGCTTCCCGCATCATCGAGCACCTAGAGGACCAGGGGCCGGACTTGGCTAACAACCAGTTCGCCTTCCGCACCGGCCGGTCCACGATGGACGCGGTGGCCTTACTTAAGAGGTGGACTGAGGAGGCCACAGCTCGTGGGGAGACTGTTGTTGCGGTGTCTCTTGACATCCGCAACGCTTTTAACAGCCTACCCCACGAGTGCATAAAGGAGGCACTCCGCTTCCACCGGGTGCCTCCGTACCTCCGCGCCCTCGTGGAGGATTACCTGCAAGGCAGATCCATCCTCTACGAGGGGCCGGATGGGCGCGTCCACACGTGGGCAATGGCGGCGGGTGTACCCCAGGGTTCCATACTAGGTCCTCTGTTATGGAACCTGGGGTACAACTGGGTCCTGCGAGGCGACCTTCCGCCACGAACGAAGGTCGTCTGCTTCGCTGACGACACGCTCGTCGCGGCGAGGGCAAAAACGGGGGAGGAGGCGGCTCACCTTGCGTCAGTCGACACCTCACTAGTCGTCCGACGCATCCGACTCCTGGGCCTAGACGTGGCCCTCGACAAAACGAGGGCCATGCTTTTCCACGCCCCCCGTCGCAGGATCCCACCGGGGCTCCGCGTCCAAGTGGAGGGGGTCCGTATACCGGTCGAGGCGCATCTCAAGTACCTCGGCTTGGTTCTGGACCCCCGATGGAGTTTCGGGGAGCATTTTAAGCTCCTCGCTCCACACACAGCCGCACTCGGACGGGTCCTCCCTAATGTGGGAGGAGCAGGATCGGCGTGCCGTCGACTGTATCACGGGGTGATATGGTCGATGGCACTCTACGGAGCCCTGATATGGGCGGAGTGCCTCTCCCCCCGAACGGTGGCCCTTTTGCGACGTCCGCAGAGGGTCATAGCAACCCGGGCCGTGCGAGCTTATCGCACGGTCAGCCATGGCGCGGCCTGCGTTCTAGCGGGTCAAACGCCGTGGGATGTCGATGCACGCGTATATGCAGAGGTGTATCGACATCGGGTTGCCGTTAGTGAACGGGGGGGACGATCCGCTCCTGAGGAAGTGGAGCTGATTCGTACCCAGGCGCAGAGGGAGGCTCTGCGTCGATGGAGTGAGGCACTCGCCTCCCCAGCTGCCGGCCACCGGACGATCGACGCGATTCGTCCGGTGTTGGAGGAGTGGGTTGGGCGCCGGCAGGGCAGCCTCACGTTCCGCATGGTGCAGGTACTGACCGGGCATGGCTGCTTCGGTCATTACCTGCATCGAGTCGCGCGTCGGGATAAAACGCCGCGGTGTCACCACTGCGACGCTCCCGACGACACTGCCGAGCACACCCTATTGATGTGCCCGGCCTGGCGACCCCAGCGTAGCGAGCTTAACGCTGCGCTGGGAGGCGGAGACCTCTCGCTGCCGAGCATGGTCGTGGCCATGCTCCGCGGCGAAGCGGAATGGGGGGCTGTCGCCTCCTTCTGCGAGGACGTAATCTCGCAGAAGGAGGCCGCGGAGAGGGAGCGGGAGGCAGATCCTCAAGCCGCTCCCATCCGCCGCAGACGGATAGGCAGGCGAAGGCGGGCATTTGCACAAGCGATGCCCATCTAATGACCCTGCCGTAGAGGCCTGCGTGCACGGTTGGCCCCGTGCACGCCGCCGTAAGGCCCTCCGTCTGGGGATTGCCCTGGTGTTCTCGGGCAATCCCCCCTTGGCGATAGCCCGACCGGTGGGTCGGGCTTGCCCGGGCGCGTGGGTAGTGGAGTCGCAGTGTGGACCTTACCCAGCGCGCCCATAAGGGCAGGGAGAACACCGGGGGGTTTTAGTGGGTAGGCCTGGCACCCTGCCGGGAGAGCCCCACACACGCTCGCTGTCTAGCCAACGGCGGGTACGGTGCGGTTACGCATTTCCCCCCGAGAAAAAAAAAATGGTACTGACAAAGTCATTCCTGTAAAAGTTCCTCTCTATCAACCCCATCACTGAAAATGAAAACCCTTATGTAAGACAAGATCACTATCGAGAAGAAAGCTTTATATGTAGGGCTGTAACAATACACAACAAATGACGGGCTCAGAACTTCTTTACGGGCTTTAAGAGTAGTCCCACAGGGATTTAATTTGTGAAAACTTTCCTACTAGTGTTTTACATTAGATTTTAAGTACTATTTACAGTTCACCAGAGTCTTGTTTAGAATTACCTACGCTACTCAAACCAGGCTTCTCATATACCTAAGGTTTTTGAACTTCACAACCGTAAAAAGAAAAATACAGGTTAGTGATAAGGAAGTTTCTATTACTGTTGTAGCTTCAAGGTAAAATTTTGCCTTCAGCAAGTTTCAGGAAAATTGGATTCCGAGATTATTTAACAATACTTGTGTAGACGAAAAATATGCTTAGCTTACCTCTACCGGGATTAGCATCTGAGGACCTATTACCGATCTCATGGTTTTGCAAATGATATCATATGATATCATAGTGCAAAACGAAAATTACGATTTCCGGTCAGATTTTTGATCATTTGTTCATTATTTAATGATTACATCATTAAAATTATGCCATAGTGATGATATCATTGGAGATCGGTAATACGAAATGCAGCATTTCATGACTTCTTTCTCTCAAATTTATACCATGTCATACGATGAAAGATCCATAATTTGGCCTGCTGATGTATGCGACGAGTGATAAGAATGTTCCTAAATGTCGTTGCCGAGTTTTGGGAAATCTCCACGGAGAATCAAATAAACACTAATATGGACGTAGTTGAAATATATTATTATGTTTCTACACAATAATGGCATAAAGTTACACGTGTCCATCACCTGCCATAAAGAATATTGTTTAGATTTTTTCCATCAAACATTCAGACAACATTGACTATGAAGAGTGGTGACGAGCGATTATAGGTCAATTTAGAGTAGGTAGATGTAATTTATTTTCAAAGCCAATGGGTAAGGAGTAAGCGTCAAAGTTAATAGTTTTCTAGAATTCTAGTTGATTTAAGTTTTGCCCTAGACTTTAGAGGTTCAACTTATAACACAATTCAAAGTGGACTATCGGGATTACAAGAGCTTCGGGTAACTGCGTTGAAGCAGTTTACTTCAGTCCTCGAACTATACACGGATTCAAAGTAATTGGATCTAGCGAGAAGTGATTGATTATTGGGCATAGTGTTTATGCCGCAATAGACAGGCTTTCATAGAGAGGTAAAATATTTAAAACAGCATTACAGTCTCCTGAACTCTGTGGTATATAATGTCATGTCTCTTTCTTAGTAAAAATGTCGTAAATTCAACACGTATTTTTAATGAATATCACATTAATGGTTATCAATAATTCTATCCTTTAGAGAATATAATGTTCGAAAACACTAAAACGTGTTAACCTATTTCTTAATTATTAAGCTTGAATATTTTTATGCTTATACCTCGCTTCAAAAACAAACGGTCATGTTATTATGAATAGCAAAAATGATTTCTTATTGGATGTCAGTGTAATAAACGAAGTCTGTTGCTGGGTAGGTTTTTGTATGTTCAGTTCTAATTATAATACTTATTATATTATTCGAAATACGGAACCAAAATTACGGCCGGCCGGTTAGTTGCACCAAATGTTACAATATACAATTTCGTAAAAAGTGACATTTCAGTTTCATTTTATTATTTACATTTGAAACGTTAAATATGCGACGTAAATCGTATATTTAAAAGAGGAACGACACATTTTTATGTATTAAGTTCTCACTTTTTACGAAATTGTAATACGTTAAGCTTGGTGCAACCAGACGTCATTTTATAACATACAGGGCGTCCCACGGCGACGACGCCACATACATGCAGTCGCGTAGCTAAAATAAATGGCGGTTTTTTTTTAAGTTTAACCTTTATTTTGACATAGGTAATGTTTCTTTTGTTTTTTATGAATGTTATACGTCATTTTAAAGTGCTCGAATTTCTCCATGGTTAATTTATTCATTATTTTACTGTGAACATCGTGATTATTAATTTTGTAACTTAAAATAGAAAATAATCAATTGTGTATATTCTTCTTGTACGAGTTTAAACTGGGTCAGAAAGCAACGGAAGTAAGTCGCAACACTAACCGCGGATTACGGCAAAGGTATACTGTCTATGGACGAAATGCATTTAAAAAACTTAGACAACTTCATCCAGCATAATATAAAAGGACCAATTTGCTTCACGATCACGATCGCACAACTGACCCTATAGAAAATTAACCAGTTGGGGTACGAAATCTTACCACACCCACCATACTCGCCAGATCTTTCACCCACGGATTACCACTTCTTTAAACATTTTATAGGATAAAATTTTAGAAATCAAGACGACGCCAAACGTGCCTTCGATGATTTCATCGTTTCGAAAACTCCGGAATTTTACAAGATTGGCATAAACAAGCTTGTATCTCATTGGTCGAGATGTATTTAATCAAATTGTTCTTATTTTGACTACACAGTTTTGTCGTACTTAAAAATACATACATTAAAAATTTAAGGTTAGAATCCGCCATTTATTTTTAATTAACCTAATAATAGCATGGGTGGCACCCGGGGCGGAAATAGTGGAGTCACCCCAAGATGGAAAACAATTAAAATAATAAACATTGGGTAGTGCATACAGTACGATCTATTAATTGAAATACAACTTATGGCCAATTGCACTAACCTTGTCTTAGCTTAGGACGATCTTGGCTGGCATGCTTGCACATTCACTTCATTAAAGACAAGAAGTGACAGCATTCTTCTTAGGATTGTCTTAGCTAAGACAAGGTTTGTGAAATTGGCCATGAGTGTCGTATATTAAAGCATATACAAACGTATACATATATGCTCAAAATCTCTTCTTCCTAGCTACAAGGTTATTTTTTAGTTACTACAAAAATTTTGTGTGCTTGTTCAGACAAGCAAACTGAACAACTTTCACTATGGCACCAACTTTGAAATCGCAAAAAAAAATCAGCTGTTCCATACATTTAGGTTCAGTGAATGTTGAACATTTGTATGGAACAGCTGACTTTCTTTTTGCGATTTCGAAGTTGGTCCCATAGTGAAAGTTGTTCAGTTTGCTTGTCTGAACAAGCACACAAAATTTTTGTCATAACTAAAAAATAAACTAGTACCTATAACAGCTGCAAATTTGTTGATGATGTCTTCAAGATTTATATTTTGTGTGGCCTCGTGTTCTATAGGTAGTTTAAAATACTGTCGGACCTTAAAACTGTACCTTAAATACCGTGGGTTGGAAATTTTACTGAAAGTACATTTAGTTTTTTTTTAATACCGTAGATAGGAAATTTTGCTGAAAGAAGACTACATTTTGATTTTAAGAAATCCAAACTACATTCACAGATTTTTTAATAATCGTTTGTCTGAACCGAGAACCGAACGCAGTAAAGTTAAGAAAATTTAAATTCTGTTTATGATACCGATCGATGCAGTCGATCACAGGAAACAAATCTCTGTAATAAACATGATCTCTAAAACTAAAGGATGACAAAAATCTATCAATAGGTACTTAATGCATTGTGTCTAGACTAGAACATGAGTATAAAATATTAGTAGATTGTTCGACGAGGGCGCAAATAATATTGCTATTATACTCGGCTTCGTCCTCGGGATTAGCAAATAATACTTGTAGTAACGCCTAGTGATACGCCAGTCACGCACTTTATTTGAGGGTATAAATAAAATTTAAAATGAGTCTCACGTCAACAAGGTGGGCGACCTATCCGCTCGCTTCATTCGCTTTTTAGTGCTCGCCACGATCACACTCTCGCGTCTTAAAAGTTTTTACTTTAAGTGAGGTAGTGCTTATTTATAATGCCTAAGCGGAAAAGTGAGGAGGATTGTCAAATCTGGGACACGATTCTCATGCATTCGAAAAAAGTTCACATTCGTAAAAATGTTCGAATTTTTTTCGAAGGAACCACAGTTTGTGTATTCTCAGAATTGTGTAAGTTTAAAAAACTCGAAGTGTTACGAAGATGCCGTACACGGAGTCGTTCCAGCTTGCCCGACAGGCGTTCCCGCTCGGAGTCTCAAGGTTAGTCATTGTGTGAATAAGTGCATTTATTAGTGACTATGGCCGAAAATGTCATTTTCTATTTGCTGCCCGTACAATGCTCGTTTGATAACGGGCAGAAGTATGATAAGTCAGCCATCTTGTTATATTCTCATAAGTACTAGAGAAGCTTAATTGGTTAATGACGAATTATACCTATAATGGTAAATTTGTCACGTTTTTATTTTTTACTGGTTTCCTCTGAAATGAAGTTTTATAATCCAATGAAATAATTTTACGAAAACTGTTAAATAAGATTTATTTCATATCTACCTAGTGGGCTTATTTATACCCCTTTTGTATGAATTTTTACGACACTATATCTCTAAGAAGAAAGTTTACTAAATAATAGTTATTGCTACAGTGATTATTCACTAAACTGGGCTTGCGTACCTCTCTTTGGGGTTGCACTACCCAATAATAATTTTGCGAACAGTATTTTAGGATTGTTCCTTAACTTATTAGCAGTAATAATAATTATCCAATCGTAACATGCACCTACTTTTTATGATTATATACTAAAGAATAAATACAGTATATACATAGTGGTAATGGTTACCTATCCTGGTTTGCGTACTTCTCTTTGGAGCTGTACTACCTTATGGTAATGGTAACCTATCCGGGTTTGCGTACTTCTCTTTGGAGCTGTACTACCCTATAAATTAGTCTCGCGAACAGTACTTTGGTCTGTTTCATGACTAATGGAGATATCGGTGTATTCATAGTGGCAATGGTTACATATCCGGGTTTGCGTACTTCTCTTTGGAGCTGTACTACCCTATGGTAATGATAACCTATCCGGGTTTGCGTACTTCTCTTTGGAGTTGTATTACCCTATAAATTAGTCTCGCGAACAGTACTTTGGTCTGTTTCATGACTAATGGAGATATCGGTGGTTTTCAGAACAAGAACGTAATAACAACGTTTTAAACCTGCAGGCCTATTACGATCTCACGGTTTTCAAATTATATCATATGATATCATAGTGCAAAGCGAAAATTATGATTTTCGGTCAGATTTTTGATCATTCGTTCGTTATATGATATTGACATCATCGAAATTATGCCATAGTAATGATATCATTGGAGATCGGTAATACGAAATGAAGCATTTCATGATTTACTATGCCATGTCATACGATGAAAGATTTATAATTGGCCTACTGCTCGATGGGATTATTGGTTCTGAGCCACGTTCGGAGATGCAGGTCGACCTCGACCCAGAACCCGCCGAAGTGGCTACGCTCAGTGCGAGCCCGCCGTTTATATCTTCTGTGCCGTCATGACGGTCACCCCCGTGGTGGTCGCCACCACCGCCACCACCGCCGCCGCCGGCGCGCCTGAGCAAGTGACGGATACCGACGAGCCTGGGTCAGCTAATGCGATGCTAAACACCACAATACTTGAAATATTGGGCGAGGATCCAACTATTTCGAATACTTTTGGAGCCGACATTCACAAAGACTTTGCAGTTAAGTTGGAACACACATTAATGTGAAATACCTTTCGCCGAGTAACTGCAAACTAATTAATGCTCCCGTAGGTACTGAATGCCGAAATTAAGGTGGCTATCTCCGATATAAACGCTAATATCGAAATTTGGCAAAAACAAGTTTCTACGGCTATTTCATGCTTGAACCAAGCTATTAATTCGCTGACCTCGAAAAATAACAGAGACCCTGAATTAATAAAAATGTTGATGGACACAGAACGTATTCTCTGTGACTTACAGTACCGGATTCAGTCATACGACGGAATTTTATTCTGTCTTCCCTTTAAAAAAAAAGGACATGAAAGACCAGCTTCAAAATACTTAACCATTTTTTATTCATTCATTAGGCGAAAACCTGTCAGAAATTATTAAGACTGCAAATGCGATGAATAAATAGGGTGCAGAGTTAAAAACTTCATTGCATAAGCCACAAACAAAAAAAAAAAAAAAAGGCGCCTGCACCGACGCCTAGCACCTCCAGGAATAATTAAACTGGAAGGGCCCTTATCCTACCCGGAAGCAGCCAAATCGTCCGAAGACGAAGGAGCCCCCTGCCAGTAGAGGTCGGCCATCGAGCTCATCAAGACACTCGCAGCAGCCGCCCGCCGCCACGCGATCGCTGCAAAATCCAGTAACATATGCAGGCACTTTGCCTCTTTTTATGACCAATGGTCTCTTATAACTAAGAATGCAGAAATTCTATCCTGCATCAAGGGATACGAAATCCCATTCACTAGTCCCGTTAACCAATTACCTGTTCCAGAGGTGAAACATTATTTAGCCACAGAAAGAGATGATTTCAATTAAGCTATTCATAACTTGTTAGCTAATGGTGCTATTTCAAAATGCAAACCTACTGAAGGGCAATTTTTATCAAGTATATTCTGGTACCTAAGCCAAATGGTAAACATCGTTTCATCCTGAATTTAAAAATAAAAAAAAAACTTTAATAAATTTATAAAAGCAGATCATTTAAAAATCGAAAATTTACGCTCAGTACTAATATTTATAACAAAAAATTGTTTCATGACAAAAATACATTTAAAAGATGCCTTTTATTTAATAAGTATTGACCCTAATTCAAGAAAATATTTAAGATTTCAAATTGAACAAGAACTATTTGGCTTGAGTACTGCACCATCAAGGCAATGAAACCAATTGTCCGATTCTCTAAAATCAACTAATTATTTAGATAATTATTGGCTAATGGGACACTCTTACGATAGTTGTTTGTATAATGCTATACAAACCAAAAAATTTATTACCTCTCTTTGATTTTAATTAACGAGGACAAAAGTTTAATGATACCACAGATAATATAATACTACAGTAATATATGTACATTTTTAAGGTTTCGTTCTAATCTAGACTAAAAATTTCCAGATCACAAATCAGAAATAAAAAAATGGTTCTCTTAAAAGATGTTGAATACGTCAATTCGCACAAATAGTCGAATTACTAGTCTCAGTTTGCCCGGCTGTAAAATACAGCTAGCCTTATACTAAAATATTCGAGCGCATTAAGTAATTAAACTTAAAATCATCATTAATGATAATTATGATAAATTTATAAATATCCCTAGGAATGACGCAATACAAATACCGTTTTGTAAAATCAAACATGATACACATGATCTGGAAATTTTCTCAGACGCCTCAAATACGGGGCTGTACGTGGCAAAGAGAAGGTTAGCGGGTTGTGGAGCATTCAGGAGAGAACACAACACATTAACTACCTAGAAATTCTAGCTGCTTTTCTAAGATTAAAAGTGTTCGCCAAAAATGTAAGTAGTTGTCAAATTTCTCCGCATCGACAACACTACAGTAATCTCTTACATCAATACAATGGGGGGTATTCAGTTCCCCCACTTCACTGACATCACTCGTCAACTATGGCAGTGGTGTGAATGTCGCAATTTGTATGTTCTGGCTTATTACATTAGCTCATCAGATAATATAACGGCAGATGCCGAATCAAGGCGGGTACATCCTGACATAGAATCGACGACACGTTTAGCGCAAAGGTCGAGTGATCACCTACTGCGCAACGGGTCGCGGGTTCGATTCCCGTACGGGACAAATGTTTTATGGCCTACAGAAATTTGTTCCGGTCTGGGCGTATGTGCATGTGATATTCTATGTTTGTAACTGCACCCACGACACAGGAGAAAATAGGGCGACGTATTTAAAAAAAACATTGGAGTTAGCGGACTGGGCATATCAGGAAATTGTCTCATCGTATGGGGCACCTCAAGTAGACTTATTCGCTAGTCAAATAAATACTAAATGCACTGATTATGTCTCCTGGCATAGGGACCCAGATGCATTTCCTAGGCCGATTTTAATTTTTATGCTTTCACCCCGTTCTCTGTCATTGTATAGCGGGAAACTTATGCGGACGGCGTGGAGTGTACCGCCGATATTAGCATCTATATTCCAAAGTTCCTTTAAACAATATAATGTTTATTTACGGCGCTGTTTCAATTACTGTAACGACAATAATTGTGACTTGTATAATCCTTCAATTCCACAAATAATTTATTTCAACAAACTATTAAGAAGGAGCTCAATATGGCACGCTTAACTCCTATAGATCCGCGCTCCTGCCCGCCCTGCTTAGGGGAAAATAATTTACGAGAAGATGACAGAGTAAAAAGATATTTTAAAGGAATATTTCGGTTACGCCCTCCCTTGCCCAAATATGTGGGATACTTCAATAGTTATTAATTATGTCAGCCAATTTTACGCCAATGAAACATTGTCTTTTGAAAAACTTTCGAAAAAACTCATCACTCTCATTGCGCTGTTGACAGCACACAAAGTACAAACATTGTCCTAGATATTAAAAATATTGAAATCTTTCCTTCTCTTCATAAATGCTAAAAAGCCTTATAATGCTGTCGGTTCTCAAACCTTAAGTCAGTGAATAAAGAACACACTGCGCGATAGCGTTTTCGATCTAAACATATTTACCGCGCACAGCGCCGCTACATTCGCGGCTCATCACCTAGGTGTCGGCCTAGATCAAATAAGACGAACCGCTGGATGGAGCGGCTCTTCAAGCACATTCTATCGATTCTATAATAGAACCATAAGTAATGTCAATACTAATGGAAATAATTATTTTGCCAGAACAATTGTTAATAATACGAGTAATTCAAATGATGATTGATGTTTATTCTTATTAACATAAATTAATGAAAATTCAGGAATAAACAAAATATTTCACACTATTATCTTTAAAAGTCTACAAGTATTATTTGCTAATCCCGAGGACGAAGCCGAGTATAATTAATGATTAAACGAACTTACCTGTACGTGAAGTTCAATCATAATTATACGAAGGCTTCGTCCGAAGGGATTAGCAACCCTCCCTCCCAACTACATGTCCCCTTTTTTGTGTGAAATATTCCGGATGCGGCTACTCTAAACTAAATGAAGCGAGCGGATAGGTCGCCCACCTTGTTGACGTGAGACTCATTTTAAATTTTATTTATACCCTCAAATAAAGTGCGTGACTGGCGTATCACTAGGCGTTACTACAAGTATTATTTGCTAATCCCTTCGGACGAAGCCTTCGTATAATTATGATTGAACTTCACGTACAGGTAAGTTCGTTTAATCATTAATTATACTTTGCATCCCTCCGAAGATGATTACCATAGTTTACATGCAGCAGTACGTAGTATGGTGCCGTTCTTATCACACTGTTTAAAGATATAAATACAAAAAAAAAAGTTTTGTCTACCTCACTCTCGCCACACCTCGGTCGCTTGGTCGGCCTGTGAACGCCATTACGTTTTTTCGTGCGGTTCGAGTCACACGTCATGGGTTGTAAAAGCGCTCCAGATCGCATAATAGTTATGAATTATGGATAAATCATAAAGTTAGAACAAAAAGTGAACAAGAAAAATTACGGCGTCAGTATTACTGTAGGATTTTAACCGAAAGTGCAAATGAATCCCGAAATTAGTCACATTGTGTTTTCGATGATAATCATTTAGAAATCAATAGTAAAGTACATTACGCTGCTATACTTAACTGTTAAAAACAATTTGTTTATGTAAAACTAAAGTGGCGATGGCGCCGTAAAGGCGCGCGCGCCGCCGCACGGCCTGCCAGGATGGCGCCGACGCCGGCCGCGCCGCCATCGCCACGAACGTTTTTTAATGTTTCACTAAATGACAGTTCGCTAAAATGTTCGCTAAAACATTTACATTTTGCTAAATGCAAAATTGTTAACTGTGCTTGTTTTATTCAACATAAACATATTATGTATGATATATAAATTATTAGACAAAAATACGTGAATGGTGTTTTAAGTCCTGTACCTACTGGAACTCTTATAAGTAAAACGTAAATCGTGTGGGTTTGTTTACTTAACGTAAACTGTGTTGGCATCTGTTTTTCTCCTAACTTCGCGTAAATCGTGTTGTAAAAGTTGCCGCTTTAAAAGGTACTACCTACTCCGCGTATATCGTGTTCGAGCGTTGACAGTACCTACTGTAAATTAAAACAGACAATCTGATATTAGATAATTATGGAACCTGATGTGGTTTCTTGCAATAAATGACAATACTCCACGTATAGCGTGTGTGTAGTACAATACTCCATGTATAGCGTGTGTGTGTTATTGCATAAATAAGCTCCACGTATAGCGTGTTGAGGGATTATTGCCTAAATAAGCTCCACGTATAGCGTGTTGAGGGATTATTGCATAAATTAGTTCCACGTATAGCGTGTTCGAGCACTGACAGAAGTATTCTACAGACAAACTGATATTGGATTCTTATGGAACCTGATGTGGTTCCTTGCAATAAATAACATACCTATACTCCACGTAAAGCGTGTTTGAGTGATTTAAACATAAGTAAGCTCCACGTATATCGTGTTCGAGCACTGACAGAAGTATTCTAATTGAATACAGACAAACTAATATTGGAACGTGATGTGGTTATTCATAATAAATGTCTGAACGTGTAAGTATCAATTGATTTATATATTCTTAAACAAAACAAAATCAATTGGCAACTTTCTTTTCAGTTGTGGAGAAAGTCCTTCATCTATTACTCACTAAAATTAAAGATGTTCCAAGTTCCAAGTTTGGAATTAAGAACGACAGCTACCGATAGTCGACCGAAGCTAAAGGTACTTACCAGTAGAGGTCGAACATCGGCAGCTTGTCTTGTGACTTTAAACTCAAGGGGGGCTCCGCAAGCAGCAGCCGCAGAGATGTGAACAACGACGTCCGCATCGAGGGGGATTAATGCGGATACAGCTCTAGCTCTGGCTTCGATGCACCACCACCGGTACGTCCAGCCAACCAGTACGTAATATATGTACCAGCCAGCGTCAAAGTGGGAAGGAGGTACTTATTTCCATTACTAATGACCGTACAATTTTGTCTTTGTCTTTGGACCAAAGGTTACAGATTTCCTTTTAAGAAAAACCCCTTACAACAAAGTTTACCACAAAATAAATGGTGTACACAAAAAGAAACTAAACTGAAATTATTGACGAGTGTATTTTCGAACTAGTTCAATGTGGTTTTATTTCATCTTGCAGTCCATGCAACGACCAAATATTTTAATCCGAATGGTAGACACAGATTTATATAAAACTTAAAGTTTAAATAAATACATTGATGTTCAACACTTAAAATGGGATATTACCGTACAGTATTTAACATAATAATAAAGTGATTATATGGCTACAACTCTAAGATGCTTACTTTTTAGTGTCAATAGATATAGAAGATGGAAAAATATCGAAATTCTAGTTCGATCGATTTTATTTAAACTTAACGTTCTGTTGATAGCCTGTTTGATTTGTGTACAATCGTGTTCACAGCATTTTCAAAACCCGTATGCTAGATAGATGATTTTCGCTCGTATCATATCACTTCGAACTATCGATCTGTGTATCGACAATGTCACTGCCACAACAAACTTTTTAGAATTATTGGGATTCTTAATAAACTGGTACATAAGTTAAACCATACCCAGTAGATAGTGAAATTTTTAGGTTTTGTATTTTATACAATAAACATGAAATTGTCTTTACCTAAGGAAAAGAAATTACGAATAAAAGAAAAGGCTGTTCAACTTCTTAAAACTGAAAAATACTCGTAAAATTGATGGGTTCACCTTTGATTGGCACAGTTAACATTCTATGTATATTATTTCCTCTATTTTGTCTCATTACTAAATAACTCCAAAAAATTAAACTAGACAAAACCGAAGGCATTGTTGTTGTCTCATACTGGCCATGCCAGCCGTAGCCCCCGTCTATAAAATTATTTATTTAATACATTATGTAAATAGAATACCTTAATGCGGGCTTAATGCCATTAGGCATTTTTGCCAGTCCACTTAAGAGTAGTAGGGACTATCAAGGTAGATGCACAACATATTGGAAGCATTTTGATACTATAAAAATTATTAATTAATGTATTATAAAAATTATAGTTGCACAAATCATTATATTTGAGTAGAATAAATTATTGCTATATTCTTATTTCGAAGCACACTCGCTCCACGCGAGCCTTTCCCGGAAGACGCATTTTTGAAACAATCGAATTCAAATTCGCATTCGGAATCCTAAGTTTCGAATGCATATTTCCAAATATACTAATTTTTGAATATTCATTCCGTCAATTTTGCCATTTCCACTCCTTTTTGATTTCTACTACTAGAATATACGTAACAAAAATGTTTCGTTTTATTGCGATTCATCGCTGGTTTTTTAAATTAGTAATTTATATACGTAAATGGTTATTGCCATATTATTGCGTACCGGCTTTTATTTTTTTATTTTTGTGTGAAACGGTATCTTATGTAGAACTTGTTTTTAATGACATCACTGAATTCTAGTGATTCAAAAAAATTTTAAAATTGGGAACAGTAGAAAATAATTTAAATATTATTCGTGTTCGAATTTAATATTCACTTCTAATGCTTTAAAAACAGCGAGATTATTCAGCAAGCTCTAATAAAGTCAGGTGCTTCAAATATCTCTTTAGATTAACTTATGGCTTCGCTTACAAGTAAGATTGGCACTGAATCAATATACTTAACTCTTCTTTCATGACTTTTGGGAGTTTTGTCAAGCTAATAATAAAGATAGTGTGACACAATGACACACTTAATTCATTTTTTTTCAATTGGAAGTTAGTCAAGTACTTTGATTGCGGAAAGGTCAGCATTATCGCTGCGGTTAGATACATTGGTATCAACTATTTATATAGTTATAAGTTTCTTTTAAAAGGAGCTAATAAGCTAAAACCTCCCATAGCAAAATATAATCTTATGTGGAGCTCTATTTTTGTTCTTAATTGGTTAAAATTGACAAAAAATTAAGTATTTTTTACCCCTATGAAAATATAAGCTTGCGTGATTTATCTTTTAAATGCCATTATTCGCTATAGCTTCGGATGACCGAATGCAAACTATGTTTAATATAATAATTGACAATGAATGTATATTTATAAAAATAGTTGACTGAATAAAACACTAGACCTGGAAACCTACCAAATACTATACTACCCTATGTCCGGCATAAGCTTTACAAGCGTATATACCTATTATATAAATTTTAATAAAATTTCGAATTTTTGTAAAAATGTGTCTTCTGAAAATTTGTTATCAGTTTAAAAACCACACATTAAGGAAGGATTCCAAACGCTTGCATATTGCGTGAAAACTACCATCTAAAAAAACGGAGCGGGCACAAATTTATTCTGCGCGCCGAAGAAATTTGTCTTCACTCAGCACACGGCATGCGACAACTTGGTCGTGCGCACATTTCAGCAGGCCTATTATGGATCTTTCATTGTATGACATGGTATAAATTTTGGTACTACCGATCTCCAATGATATGTTCACTATGGCATAATTTAAATGATGTTTTAACGATATAATGAACGAATGATCAAAAATCTGACCGAAAATCTTATTTTTCGATTTGCACTAGGATTTTATAATGATATCATTTGAAAACCACATTGACGTATATAACCGTCCGGTTATATACCGGTTATATACGTCAATGGAAAACCATGAGATCGGTAATAGACCTGCAGGAGTCAAACTACAAATGGTTCGTTATGCTGCACTGGAGTGACACTTCTAATGTTTCCTAAAATATAATAATTGAGAATATGACGTTTTTGCGAACTCTATATTATAAGCATAAATACATGTAATTCATGTTGACTACTATCATGTTTATTGTTATCATATTAATTAAAGTATGTATGTAATTGTTTTAAAAACACAATGTTATATATATGTGATGGATCAAATCAAATTTTTTATAAAGCTCTAAACATCTGCATGTAAACTATGGTAATCATCTTCGGAGGGATGCAAAGTATAATTAAGAATTGAACGAACTTACCTTGTGAAGTTCGATTCCAATTATACGAGGTATTAGCCCGAGTCCGATGATATATTTTTATTGCTGACTTTTAATCGTGTTGAATCTCCTATGTTACTTATTATGTCGAATACTTATAAGGAAATCCACCATAAAATATGTGCAAGATACACCAACATTTTAAATAGACGTGTCTAAATTAAAGGAGATAATTTCCCTTCCGAGGGAGAGAATGAAGTTTTCCTCCACCTTTCGGCTAGTCAAATATGGCCAACTTTTTCCGAGCATAAGAAATGAAAAACACTTATATTTTGTGTGTTTTCGAGAGCTTATTTATTGGAAAAATATAACAATCACGAAGGAAAAAATAATCATTGCGATTATTCGTTAATGTAGATGTCTATATTATACGAGTATTGCAAATTTAGCATCGACAGTATATTTCTTGTAAAACTAAATTTAAATTAACCTTAACAAACGAACAAATTTAAATAAAATGTTAATATTTAAACAAGCTAAGGACTGTACATAGGAAGGAATGAGTAGGTACTAAATTGTCATAAAACAATTTATTGTGCGAGCGATATGAAATATTGACGGTCCCCGTTAGGAAATTGGATATTGATGGATCAACACAACAAGATTTATCGTTCACATTAAAAACATATATGTCGGCATCAATAGAACAGCGAAAATAGTCGATGTGTAGGAATATAAATTGTCATATTACAATATTACCATTTTACTAGTTCTTTTCGAGGGAAGTTAATACGAGTAAGTAATAGCCTATAGATATTTTACAGGATTAATTTTCAAGCACGAGCCAAATTTTGTGTGCTTGACCAGACAAGCGAATAGAACAGCTTTTACTATGGGACCTAATTTGTAATTGCAAAAAAAATCAGCTGTTAGGTTATTTTTTGCGATTTCATGATTGGTCCCATAGTAAAAGGTGTTCAGCTTGCTTGTCTGAACGAGCACACAAAATTTGGTTCCTGCTTAGAAATTACCTTGTATAATTTGAGTTGTACTTACCTATGGGAGTTAGATATTTAAATAAAGTTCATGTTTGTGTCTGCTGCTTAAGAGGAAACGCTAAGAAAGAATACAAAAATGGGTAGGTGTTTGTAAAATGTATCGCTGTCGCGGCTGTGCCCAAACAAACAAGCTAAGCGCGATACAGACTACTGCAGCTCGGACCTACCTTTTTTTTCGCTAAAACCCCCCGATATTCTCCCTGCCCTTATGGGCGCACATGGTAAGGTCCACACTGCGACTACCACTACCACAAAATGCGTAACAGCAAAGTACCCGCCGTTGGCTAAACAGTGCCAGGCCCACCCACTAAAACCCCCTGGTGTTCTCTCGGCCCTTAAGGGCGCACATGGTAAGGTCCACACTGCGACTACCACTACCAGCGCGCCCAGAACAGCTCGGTCCTACCTATGAAAAGTACATGTACTTCCGAGCTAGATTTTCCGTATTCCCTGTTTGCTCCTCTAAGACTAGAGAGATTTTGTTACTTTTTGCATTAAATATGAATGAAAGACTTTGTCTGTGTTCCATGTTTTGCTTTTCTCATATAATATCATCAAAGAAAATCAAAACTTAGAGATTTAAAAAAAAAATGTTTAACTTATTGTACTTTGTAGGAAGGAAACAGGGGATTCATTTGTATGCAATAATTAACGGCCCGTATGATTTCCTCTTAAGATCATGAGCGTATATTTCTACGTGATGTACCTCCATTAAAATATATCTAGCCTAAATAAAAAAGTATTTTGACATTTTGTGGCGTTTTGTTCCTTGCGCAGCGGCAGTTGCTTTGCAAGTTACAATATTATATATTTTTTTCTTTTGATTGTTCTAATCCGTTTAAGTTGTGTTTTTTGATATATACTATATAACAATACGTATTTACGTAAGCTAATTTTACTTAAAAATAAAAAAAATGTAAACACTACAAGTTTTTCAGAATAATAAAAATAAATAATGATAAAAATACGTATCGAGAAATTTACACTTTTTTTATTTATTACCTAGTTTTATCAAAATAAATAAAGAAGCTGATATATGTTTCGGAATCCTCGAATTTTTCTCTACATTTTTTTATAAAACTTGTTGGCAAACAAGCAAATTGCCCGCCTGATGGTAAGTGGTAAAATACATGTGGCTCTTGCGAGATTCGCAGCAAAACTGCAACCTCCACAAGAACCACTGCCAACTTGTGACATTAGATGTAAAGTCATACGGTACCCAGTAATTTCACTGCCATATCTTTTCCTTCAAACCGAAACACAGCAATGCAAGCATTTCTGCTTTGTGGCAGAAATTGGTAAAACGGTACACATGTAACAAAAATGACATTTTGGTACATATGTAACTAACTATTATATACTTACTTACTTTATTTGTGTTTACATACACAGTTTTTAAGCAGGTGGTGCGAAAACATAAATCTATACTAACTAATATTATAAAGAGGAATGGAAGAGGATTTGATTGTTTGTTTGTTTGTATTGAATAGGCTTCGAAACTACTGAGCCGATTTTGATGAAAGTTGGTATAGGGATAGTTAGAGACCAGGGGAAGGACATAGGGTAATTTTCCTACGGGAAAAAATTCCCAGGGGAATACAAAAATAACGCGGGCGAAGTCGCGAGCGGAAAGCTAGTTATCTGATAAAGATGATAATCCGCTTTCTCCTTCGATTCCCCTCTTTGTTGTGCTGACTCTTGGCAACGTTTCTACACAATACTCGTATAATAATACGAGTTTCGCCGACCCTGCTTAATAGTGGGATAAGTATATTAGGTCTTAATTAAGCAACTATCATTGTCATATTATTTTACCTCTCATTGACTTAATGAAACAAAACCTCAAACTTACAAAGTAAATAACTCATAGTCCCTAGAGCATTAGACGCCATAATGTCCGAGCGGTTTTTGTTCCAGATGTGATAAATCAATTTGTAGCGACTGCCTTCTGTAAGCTCTAAAAGAAATAAATGATCATTTCAAACAGACGGATAGGAATTTTCCAATACAAATTCTCTGACTGGAATGAAGATTAACAGTTATGGAATCCCCTCAGGAGGTGTCGTGTTTCGGATATTTATGTAACGTGCCATTTGATATTGGACCATAACGAAATCTCGAAATGGATTATTTATTCTAACTTTTGTTATAAATGCTAAAGTAGCGCACGTAAAATTGTCTATCAATCTATTATCAATGTCAATAATCTTCTTACACAGTGTCTTCTTACCCTGTGAACTCTTATAGGGTATAAGATGGTTTTTATGTATGTAATTTTTTAAAACTCTTCAATAGAACATCGAATGAAATATTTAATCTATACTAATATTATAAAGCTGAAGAGTTTGTTTGTTTGTTTGCTTGAACGCGCTAATCTCAGGAACTACTGATTCAAATTGAAAAATTATTTTTGTGTTGGATAGTCCATTTATCGAGGAAGGCTTTAGGCTCGATACGATTAATAGGAGCTGAGCATCAATGACAAATGTTGCAAAAACGGGTAAAAAATATACGGCGAAACGTAGTTCGCTGGCACAGCTAGTTATTAATATTTTTAAAGTAACACCGATTGCTCATTTCTTTGTGTGCGGGCGGTGCCCAATTGTAAATACCGATGTTAGAAACATTTTTTGAAAGGTATTTTTTTAAAACAGTAGTAGACATTTTTTGGTCAATAATTGTTGTTGTTTTAAAATTGTAACTTTCTTTTGAGGTAAGCAAACATAGGTGGTCTTATTACATAACCTGGTCTCAAGTTAATAGTGCGTTTATTTTAATATATGTAAGTACAGTACAGTAAGCTCCTTGTCGAGCTATACTGTTTGACCTTTGGACCGTTCTTATATCGCTCGTAATAGTGGCGGTTTTCGTAGTGTAAATATATAGCTTGAATGGGAGCTTACTGTACATAGATAGAGTGAGCGCTGTTGTCGCCTTGTGATAGCGTTTCAATAAAACTGCTTTTGTCGCTTTTATGCGCATTTTCCGGTGCAATTTATTTGTACTATAAATTATTGGTAAATCAATAGTGACAAATGTTTTAGTAAGTATTCGTTAACCAACAATAACTACTCAAAAAGCGATGTTATTGAAGCGTTATTGACACGCCACACATGCGTTAACGCTAGCAGAATAAGGCCTGCAAGCCAATTATGGATCTTTCATCGTATGACATGGTATAAATTTGAGAAAAAGAAGTTATGAAATGCTACATTTCGTATTACCGATCTCCAATGATATCATCACTATGGCATAATTTCAATGATGTCATCATTAAATAATGATGAAAAATCTGACCGAAAATCGTATTTTTCGTTTTGCACTATGATATCATATGATATCATTTGCAAAACCATGAGATCGGTAATAGGCCCTCTAGTTTAATGAATGAATAAATCCTGGTTTAAACCAGGATTTTTTTTTCATGCGCTTTTAACTTATTATAAGGCAAATCAGCCACATTACTTTGTGGAGCTTTGTTGATAAAAGAAACAAATCGCTCAGTTTTGTATCCCAGTATATTTATTGATTACATTTTGTAAAATAAACATGATTTATGTCAAAATCGTATGTAACACCGTAACAGCAGTATTTTACAACTCTAACTGAATAACTTGTCTTCATCTTTTGGGTTAGGTATTCGTTTCTCGTAAATTCTGATCCACTTTCGATATTGAATTTCTGTTCCCAATGCAAATGGTCTGCATTTTTTTGTCATGTCATCGTCACGGATGTTATTCTTGTTTTACTCATACTTAATTACCATGAATAATTATTTTCGCACCACCTGCTCATAAATGATATATCATATGTCGAAGTGAATTGTTTTTTACTTAAACGGTTTTACTGAAAATTAAGATAATAATAATCATCTATGCATATTGCATTGTCATCGGAACTAAAGGTTCACCTTCAGCTCAATCAGACACTAGCAAGTGGGTCAAATTTAACTAGCATGACTTAACCCAAGCAAACAGCGCAAACTAAATAAAACTGTTTAAAAACAGGGATTGTTTATTGTACTGAATTCCCTTCTTTCCCTAGGGAGAGAATTAATTTGTATATGGAACTCAAAAGTACTTAAATTTTGATAGAATGCTATGTTATAGGCATTACTCAGCGAAAAAAATAATGTTTCTGTATCGACAGTATATGCTCAAAAATCCGCAGACACCAAAATTTAATCTTGCCACATGTTGTTTACATTTGTAGGTGTTAGTTTTTCAAATTAAAAAAGCAAATGGATTTACAGTACAGCCGATTCTTCTGTATGTTTAGTTTTAGTAAATAGAGTTTTTCCTCGGGGATAAAGCAGTCTTCTTCTTGGGTGAGCTTAAATCCCTCGCTATACTCTGGAATCTGGACTCTTAAATCCCTTCCTCGAATAGAGTCCTTCGTTGCTCTCGCGATTCAAGTCTACACCCGCGACATAGGACATTCCTTTTTCCCCTTGGTAAATAATCCACTATTAACCAACCTAATGATTTTATAAACAAAAACGGATGCGTGTTTTTTTGTGTGTATGTTACGCGATTACTCCGTCAATTTTGGACCGATTTTCAAAATTCTGTTTGTATTCCATAGAGTATACTCCTGGGGTGGTCCCAAGGTCACCAAAGTCAGGATCTGATGATGGGATTCCATACAAATCAAGCTACGCATGGTGACAAATTTTAAGTCTTTCTATGAGATCATCGTTTGGCACCGACTTCAATATAGAAGTGTGATGTTGTCTGTACCTATTCTTATATTATTTTTAACTTTTCACTGTTTTTGAAGTCGGTTTTTATTTTTTTACAGTCAAATAAGTCTTTCAAAATATTTAAACATAAATCTTATACCGGGTGTAAGTGACGGTGTCCCATTTCTTTTAACAGTGAGTTTAGACCAATGTCAATATATTTTTCCCGGAAAAGCAAGAATAGCAGTTTTTATTTTTATTCATGCTAAACAACGCGATTGTATCGATCTACCGCCTCGTCCCGCCACACCTCGACTTCCGCGTCGGCGCCGCTTGTTTCGGCAAATCATAATAATAATAACATTCGAAATAAAACAAATTACTTATCGATTTTGGTAGATGCCTACATGATAATCAGTAATCTTACCATTAATTCTCTCGGGTCGGATCAGATATGACATGCACCGCGACGCAGTGTTTCTCCGTGAAGTGGGAACATCATGCCGGGACTTATCTGATGTCACTGTTTAATTTAGCAACTGCGTCCCTTTTTCGGCTGTTCCAATCCCGGCGCAGTTTCGCACTCACTCAAACCTTCCGATCCAGCGGATTGCAAAGGTACTGTTCAAATGTTCCCTGACTGCGTTTACCACATATGGCGGGGCGCCGTCGTGCTGGAACCACATACGTATTAGGCAATAGTCGATTCAACGACCATCTACTACGCTACATGGCAAGTCGTGTCACCTGGCACCAGCGGTAGCGCCTGAACTCTGTGAATCCGGAACGGGCGTTGTCTATCTCTGTGCAGCGATCCGGTACGAAACGTGCCGTGATTTCGCCGTAATAATTTAGCACCACTTACCACTCACAGGCGCGGCTTACGACGAAATACATCCAAGATTGCATCTTCGCTATGACGCCACACTGGTCTACTAGCACTAGCACCTTCCTGCCACGGCACAATAGGAACGTTGTTGAGTACCCGTTGATACGTATGCGTAATAGTACACGTACACACACACACGCCACATCAAAAGAAAAAATCACAAGCAATCGTAATAACACGCGTCCGTCGCGATCTCGACTCGATCACTTGCACTCGTGAGTCACGAGTTCGCAGAGCCGGTAGCTGGACGACACATACCAAAAGCCGCGTACTCATTTGGAGGTGTAGCACGTAATGTCACTGATACTATTAGCAATCTACAAGTTGTACGCCTCGTCCATGGTTATCGAGCTACGAGTCCCCGGACCCGCAGTGCTCATGACGATTTCACGGAAAATTTATGAATTTTCCGGGAGAAAATTTCAGTGATTTTCAATTTATGGTCTGAACTCACTGTTAAAAAAACGGGACACCGTCACTTATATCCTGTATGTAATTCTTTTTCACGTCTCCCGTATAATATGTCATATACCAGGTGTAAGTAAACATGCGATCCAAACTAAGGCTACGTAATCTACTCTAATAAAGTAAATTTTAAGCCATACCTATACATTTTTTTAACAAATATTGTAATGTAATGTAATACTTACATCCGTAAAACTCGCTCCGTCGTACATGCACCATGCACCGCGCGAACTAAACGACGCGGAGCTGTGGGGGTCGCGTGAGTTCATGATCTCGGCGTCGGGCGGGCGGCCGCGTAGGCTCGGCTCAGCTGTTGTAGCGCGCCTTTCAGCGGGCGGCTTGACGCGTCTTATTTTACGGTTTAATTTACATTGCGGATATACAATGCTGACTATAAAATCGAACTCTCTGGATCACGTTTCTAATACGGAAATTCCTTTTGAACAAGTCCTACGAAACGGAATTCTTGTAAAGTGTATCCTATCTGATGGTAATTAACGATAGGGTCGAAGATGGCAGCGTCTCAACAACCGAGGAACTGGCTATATCACATCTAATTGTTGGAACACAAGAAAGTATTAACATTACTATGGCGACAAAAAGTAAGACACTGGTAGTTAGCCAGGCGGTTCCAGAAGCCCTATTTATTACCAACCAAATTTAGCATAAAAACTTCTGTCTCCATTGGGAATAGAACCCAGGACCAGGAATATATCGGATCTCATGACTAGACCGCAGAGGCGTCTAAAAGATATGTTTAAATAATATTATGATAGTCTGTTTAAATGGAAACGAGTCGATCTTGTATAAAACTCTTACAGAAATAAATGTTAGATTGCTAAATTTTAGACTGTACATAATATTCTTATTATACAATAGGGTATTACACCCTTTTTTTGAAAACTATTTTAAATCAATCTTGAGGTCGCAATGAACCTGTAAAAAATTTATTTAATTTTATAAACCCGAAAAATGGCTTAAAAACAATGTTTTATTTATGATTTTGAATTTTCGCGCGGAAACGCAAGCCGCCATGCTATTTCGATTCGTGACGTCACTCCATTAGTAAACAAACAATAGGTACGACCAACATAGGTATTACTTTCTGTGAGAACGACTCTGCGGAAGACCATATTAAAAGATTTTTGAAAAAAATGGCTTATTTATAATCTATATCATTGTGTCTTGTGTCTGAATGCAAGAATTTGAGTTTAAAAACGCCACAAAAATTGTGGGTTCATATGCCAAATGATATCAAAATGAGAAACACTTGATTGAAACTGGCCAGAAGTGATTCAAAATCATTGTTCACAAAGACAAGACTGTATTTCTGCGAAGACCACTTTGTTGTATCCCTTATAAATGAAAAAAAAAACTAACTATAGAATAATTAAAAGAAAACTTTATGTTAATATCACAAAACAAATGGCACATTTTGTAATGTATTTATAGCTATGCTATGTACCTATGATATATATTGACTTACCGTCCTCCATTATGTAATTTTAATAAAATAAAGTATAAATCCCACAAACGTGATAATAACTTAGGAAATTTCAAATAACACAGAGCACGACGAAACATTATCGTTTGTTTACAGAAGAACAGATAAAAAAATAAGATATGTAAAATTGAATTATTTCATTTATATTGCATTTTTATGAATAAATATCGGCGTTTCTCGCTTAATTTTTACGTTATCTATCATAAACAAGCATATTTATACTTCTTCTTACATGGTGTGAAATACCCTATTTAAATGATTTCCCTATATTTAATTCCCTAAAAAACGACTCTAGTATTTGTCTATCCAGATCAATTGGAATGGAAACTGTTAAGCAGAGAGGAGATAAAAACGCACACTCCCGTGTCAGTAAACACAAAGAACTGTTTGGTATTTAATTATAAGAGATGAACGCGTCGGCCATTGAGTCACGTGGCGCCTTTGACGGAGACATACGAGATCGACCTAATTTCAAGTGATCGAATTGAATTGAGTGCCAATAATAAAATCGGTCTTAAAAGTGCATGTTCATGCTTTACGTTACGACCGTTCGCAGCCGCGTACGATCGCTCTAGTGCGGATCGGGAGTAGGTATTATAGAAACAACCAATACACGATAAGGTTAAGTATGTATTATTGGTAGAACAATTTTTTAATCGCAGCTTACAAATCAAATACAAGCAACAAAGAGAAACACTTGTTATTAAGACTGACAGATTAAGGATACCGGAATATACAAACCTATATGGTAAAAAAGCACTGGGTTACACTATTCCAACCCTTATAAATTCACTTCCCACAGATTTAAAATCACAAATTAACACAAATAACATAAAGCGCAAACTCCTAAATTACTTCCTAACATATTAACAATAGTGTATATTAAAATAATATTGATGGCTTTAAAAATATTCATTGTTTCGTTTCACTTGTTTTGTTTTACTTTATTGAACAGCCTGTATCAATCCAACGCCGTATTATGTCTGCATAATTATAAAAACCTACCTCCATGTTGAAGAGGGAGATTTGATGCGTCTTGTGAGCACATTGGACTCCCAAACAGGTATGAGTTGGGCGAACGCAGCCTTGGCCTTCTTTATTCTATTGTCCACGTCTTCTCACGGCTCCTCCTTGGTTCGTGATGGTACTACCGAGGTACACAAACTTAGAGACGGATTCCAATGGCTCACCTTCCAGTAATAATGGGTCTAAGGCGCATTTCCACCGTTTTGCGTTTGTTGATTCGCAGGCCTACAGCTTCAGCTTCCGCTCGAAGACTTTCGAGCTTTGCTTCTAAATGGGTTTGAGTCGGAGAAATCAATACGATGTCGTCCGCGTAGTCAAGGTCTTCAAGGTGATTGGTACTCCATTTAATGCCTCTCGGTGTCGCTATCACATTCTCATCACGTCATCTAGTAGAATTATAAACATGAGCGAGGACAGCAGGCATCCTTGTTTAACACCCGCAGCTATGCGTATGGGCGCTCCCAGCTCCTTTTCGTGAACCACCCTGCATGTGCTGCCTTCGTACAAAGCGCGAACAATGCGGATAATGCATGTCGGTATTTCTGCGACGGAGACTTAACCACAATGCGCTCCACTTCACAGTGTCGAAGGCATTTTCAAAATCCACGAATGCGAGGAACAATTCAGATTGGCACTCAACACATTGTTCAATAAGGATGCGTAAGGTGTTGGTGTGGTCAGTACAGGAGCGACCTGCCTGGAAAGCCTGTCTCCTCATCTCTTAATGTCTCGGCCACTTTAGGTGCGATGCGTTTGAGCAGAATTTTTGCTAGTACCTTGGTAACGGAAGGTAAAAATGTGATGCCGCGCCAGTTGTTGCACCGAGACAGATCACCCTTTTTGGGGACTTTCACCAGGAGTCCTTGTTTCCACTCTGCGGGTACTTGTCCAGCTTCCCAGATGCAGATCAGAAGGGGATGTAGTAGCGACACGGACGTAGCAGTATCAGCCTTCAGCATATCCACGTGCACATTGTCTATGCCTGGCGCCTTACGGCGGTGTCTCGGTGCTGGTCTGCGGGTGGTCTGAAGACTGGGTTTGCTCCAACAGGTTCGAGAAGTTTTCCGTCCAACGCTGCAGCTGCTCACCCGAGGCACACAGAAGGCTGCCGACGCCACTTTTCAGCGGCTTCTTTGCTGTACGTGCGCCACGACCGCTAAGGCGATGAGTGATGTCGTACAGTTCGCGCATGTCTTCGCGGCGTGCGGCGACGTTGGCGCGGTCCGCTAATTCGTCGGCGGCTCATCAAGCAGCCAAGATTCATCTATCTGCTCGTCTTCGAGTTCTTCTAAAAGAATCAATAGTTAAGTCGGTGTTGCTCTTCGGTTGTGAAACGTGGAGAGTGACGAAAGGGCTGACGAACAAATTACAAGTCTTCATCAATAAGTCCGATCCTCCGCATTTTCTGGCCGAAGACTATACGAAATGAAGACCTGTGGAACCTCTGCCAGCAATTACCTATCGGCTAAGAAATCGCGCTGTGGAAATGGAGATGGATAGGCCACACACACTTCGAAGAGGGACGACAAGCAACGCCAACATTACTTTCGAGTGGCAACCATCGAACAGTCGGCGAGCCCGCGGACGTCCCGTACAGAGGTGGCGCCGGAGCGAGGATTGCGAGCTACGAGCAGTGCGACTAGGCTGGAGTGAGGCCAAGAAAGTCGCAGCGGACAGAAAGGCGTGGCGGGACCTTCTGAAAGCCCTATGCACCTCTGGGGTGTCTTGGGAACGGCAACAACAACAACAACCTCCATGTTGAATTATTGTTGTTATTGTTAAATAATAGTAAATGTATCCGAGGTAACGCTTAAAACTTTGTAGTTTTTTATGTACCTCGTATTAAATTAATGTAATAAATATTATTATATGTGTGAATAAATAATAAAAAAAACAAATCATAATATCAAGTCTGATTATTAGATACTAGTAGTTATTAAGAAGTAAAAAAGGTATATGTGTTGATGAATATACAATAAGTATTTTTAAAGCCACAGCCCCACACTTCGCACATATATTTTCATACTCCCATTATTGACGCATCGGACACGTGCGTCAGACGACGAAAACAATATTACCCTCTCGGGGAAATAATAAATCGTTAAAAAACAAACAAGAAACTATTTTTTAAAAGGAAATATTTTGATATTTACTAAGTCGAAATTTTATATACAGCCACATTTATATTTGACTTTTTAATGAAAATTACTGTAAAAAAATATTACTTATCGATAATTACCCTACCTTAGGTTCCCCCTTTAGGTGGGTCGATTTTCTAAAAATTTGGAATTTGCCGATTAGACCGTTTGTTTTGATAACTTGTAGAGACATTTAATAAAACACATTTAAATAGATCATAATTAGTTTCGTTGGATAGCGTTTTTAAAGCGTTCGCATTTTTGTTTATTGTTCATGACCTTTAGTCATTTTTAAAAAAGGCCGAAGTATTTATCATATTGTCTGCGTACATATCATTTGCGGAATCAAGTAGATAGTTTCGTGGAAATATATCAAGTGCACGCGAGTTTCGAGGTTTTGTTTTCAGCTCGAGATCAAAGTTCAGCACAAATAATATACAAACAAGGTACAGATACAAATAACTGAGCAAAGGAATTTGGTTAATAAATTGCATAAAGAATAAAGGCAGTTCTCATAGGGCTTTGGCTGCCTGGCTTTTCAGTCGAAGACCTAACAAACAATTAACTAATATAACAAGGAAGATTTATGTGGAATTACACACATCTAAAACATGTAAAACCGAAGTAACTGGAATACAGTATTCTTGACCCGTGAATCCCGTGATCGCAAAACTTGAAGTCGAGGGTACCGTCAAGGAATTAATAAACAGAAAGAAAAAATCGGTTTTCGAATAACTATAAAAACAACCAAGATATAAGATATTAAAGATTTTTCTCCATCTCTTTCTAGCAAAACGGCAATTTACAAGGAGTTTATATGGCCGTACTCAACAATGACGTCACGGTTGATGTCGGATCTCTCTGTCTAATCACCTTCAAATTAACAACTTAAAATGCTTGTATCTAATGTATTTCTAAACCGATTTTAATTCTAATTTCATAAAACTGTATCTTTTTCCAAGGTATTTTAATATTTAATGACGAGACGTTAAAATTAGAATTCAGTCATCATCCCAATTGTACTTATAGCTACTAATCTTTAAAAAATGTAAAGAATAACTATTTTGTTGGTGTTCCTCATACCCCTATTATTTTATACCTGATTTTTACCTAATTTTATACCGAGATTGATAAAACAAACCGAAACCATTCAGCCCTTGAATTATACACATAGATTATTTTGTATCCTACAAAGTATAACTAATTATTTGTAATTTAATTTAATAGCACGTAAGAATTGTATCTAGTTAACTTTTGGTTAAGAAGAGATATGTGAAAACTATATAATATTGATTGATTGATTGAATACTTTATTGCACACGAAACATACATAAGCAGGACATAATAATATAAGATACACAGTAACAATAGGCGGCCTTATTGCTAAGGTAGCAATTTCTACCAGGAAACCTTGGGGTTTAGGAAAGTTCTTGCTAAGGTAAGTGACGGGAATAGTGCTATACAGTTCTAAGGAGTAATATACTTTATATTATAATTAATATTACTAAAACAGGTATCAACAAAAAGTTTTTAAATACAAAAATACTTTATATATAAAGTTACAAAATATACATACATTACAATATATACATACATAATACCTATACATATTAAACAATATCTAAATCTATAAATAAAATAAAAACAGGTAAGGACATGTTTTAGTTTTTTTTCCAGCTTGAGGAAATGGCTCTTAATTTTTGCCTTGAAGGAATCCCGAGTTGTCGCTCGTCTGATTACTTCTGGTAGTGAATTTCATAGACGAATAGCTTGCTTAGTGAATGACTTGGATGAAAAGGAGGAGCGGAAAGGGACATACAGGGATAAATTATGATCAGAACGCAGGTTACGAACATAGTAAAAACTCAGAAGTGGTAACTTGAAGTAAAACTCTTAGATTTCCAAATAAACGTTTTTATTAGTCTGATTCTTTACAACGACACTTTCTTAGCACAATTCGACCGGTTCACACTCGTTCCGAACAAATAATATTGAATGCACCTCGTTGGCTTTGCCACCGTTGCTGCTATCTTAGTATCTACCGTCATCTTTTAGTAAGACAAAATCGAGGGTAAACTGTTAAGGCGCATAGTAACGTCAATCATAAAAAATCACTGCAGAAAAAACCGGTTCTCTTCATAAATATTGAATAAAAAAATCTTTAAAAAAGATATGTTATTATTCAACGCATTCTTTAGAGGACGGTCTTTTTAATTTTTTGATAAATTAATTAAAACTTGGTTAAAATGTGACCCAAACATGCCTCGATTTTAAAACTATAAACCTAATCGCTCCGTAAATATTAGGTTAAATCACATACTTTCGATTTCAATAAATAAAGTAAACAATATTCTAGGGGATGGTCTTTTTAGATTTTTCTTATTCGCCTTTATTAATTTTTTATTGAAATAATTCATCTTACGCGTAAAGGTTTGCTTAAATATTCCCCTCACTCTCACTCACTCACTCCTATGTAATCAGTGCGGGACGATCGACGCAAGGTCATTGGGAGCACTATGCGCCTTAAGCTATTTATTTATTTGGACCACCAGGAATTGTTACATTATAACTTAATACTAACAAAAAAACTTAACCTAGCAAATGTAACAACTTGTTGAAGGTAGCCACATCATGTACCAAACTAAACAATACGATCAACACCAGACTAAGCACACAGGCATTATACAAAATAATAATTAAGCAAATTACACGCGAAAATGAGACAAATTATGGCATGAACGATGGCATCGTAATCTAAAATATAATAACAATAACACAATACAATACACAAACCAAAATCCGTCAGCAGCAACACAACTAAACATCATTAAGTAACTCAGTTAGTCTACTACGGAATCTGCAAAGAGACAGAGAACACATGTCAAGGTCACTGTCTCCCGACAATTTGTTGTATGCATCCAAAAGACGATACAGTGCGGAGTGCATGCGGATATTAGTACGAGCGCGTGGCTTTTCAAATAACGGAATTACGAAACGCGGAGGCTTACGAGGGACTCTGATATTTAGTTTACCGAGTAACTGAGGACAATCCAATATATTCCTAAAAATCTTGTAGAGAAATATCAAGTCCAATTTATTTCTTCTAACTAGAAGGCTATCAATTTTAAAGTAGCGCAGCCTATCTTTGTAGTCTCTTAGTTTATGACTCATTCCACATGAAAAAGCGAGGTGACGTGTGAATCGTCTCTGAATACGCTCAATTCGAAGTTGATGCACTTTGTAACAAGGAGACCAAACCACCGAACAGTATTCCAGTATACTACGCACATAGCTATTATAGATGATTATCTTTGTCCAAGGGGATTTAAAAACCTTGCAGTTTCTAATGAGAAATCCTAGTGATCTAGAAGCTCTAGAAATGATTTTATCCAAATGTAGTCCAAATGTTAGTTTGGCATCCACAGTAACCCCTAGATCACGTATACATTCAACCTCTTGCAGTGTCACGCCACCGATTTTATATATTGTGTTGAACTTCTGAATTTTCCGAGACATCTTTATGTGATAGCACTTGTTAACATTTAAAGGTAATTTGTTGCTATTGCACCATTCATTCAAATTGTCCAAATCCGACTGCAGCAACCTAGAATCCTCATCACACGTTATGATCCTAGCAAGCTTAAGATCATCTGCATACAGAAACACCCTACTATGTTGGATCACTTCAACAATCCGGTTGATAAAAATATTGAAGAGCAAGGGGCCAAAGTGGGACCCCTGGGGTACACCTGAAGTAGCTAAATAAATTTTTGAGCTGTAACCCTTTACAACCACATACTGTGACCGATTTGTAAGGTATGATCGAAACCATAGCAGCAGGGGACCAGCGAATCCGCACTCCGACATCTTACTGATTAGGATATTATGATCAACCCTATCAAATGCCTTTGAGAAGTCTGTGTATATGACATCAGTCTGTAACTGGGAGTCTATGGCTTCGACCATGGCATCAGTAAATGTAACAAGGTTAGTAGTAGTTGATCTAGATCTTATAAACCCATGCTGATGATCTGAATATAGCTGTTTCATGTGCCACTGCAGTTGAGAACACATTAATGCCTCAAACACTTTCGGGAACACGGACAAGATAGAAATTGGCCTATAGTTTTCAATGTTATTTCTATCTCCTTTTTTATAAACCGGAATAACCTTCGCCTTCTTCCAGGCTTCAGGGAAGCAGCCACTTACGATAGATTGATTGTATATAATGTAAAGTGGGAGGGAAAGGGCTTTAGCGCATCTAGAAATAAAGCATGGTGAGATTCCGTCAGGTCCAGCTCCCTTTGATAAGTCAAGTCTCTTTAACCGGAACAAAATAGACTCCATACTAATATAAACGTGTGTGAGACTGCAATTGGCTATACTACTATCGGGCAATGCAAAATCAACAGAATTAGTGTGGGACGAGGTGTTATAAATCGATGAAAAATACCTTCCAAAACCGTTACATATTTCCGCTCCGCTTGTTGCTACATTATCCTCGTGAAACATTTTGGAGGGATAATTACTGCCGAATTTCTTTTTACCCTTTATGTAAGACCAGAAATATTTAGGGTTCCTTGAAATACTTTGTTCAATTTTTGAAATATAGTCCTTATAGCACCGGGTAGCAAGGGCAGCACATCGTTTAGTTAATATTAATAATGATATTTTGTCCAAGGGGTTGTTATGTATGCGACATTTATGTAATAATTTTCTTTTATTATTTAACAGTTTTACAAGAATTTTAGGCAACCATTTCGGGTATTTATTTGAATTATTCTTGAATCTAGGAACATTTTTATTAATAATTGTATGCAAATGATAGTAGAAAGTATCAACCATTTTATTAACTGTATCACAATTATTTAACTCTTCTATCCAATTAATTCTATCTAATTCATTTATAATCAATTCATAATTAGCTTTAAAATAATTAAATTGTCCATTGTTATTACTGTTGATCCTAAGGTGATTTGTCTGTACAGATGTAGGTAAATTCACAACTAAAGGAGGGTGATATGTATCTGCTTTAACGAGATGGTCTACCGCATTATTGACGGAAATACCATTAGTGCTAGAAAATACTAAATCAAGTATTCTATTTGTAGAATTAACGATGTTGTTAAATTGTACCAAGTTGTTAATGGATGCAAAATCTATTAAAAGTTGTGCGATGCTAGACCCGTTATGCTTGGGAACTGCAGTTAAGTCCCATGGTATTCGAGGCCAATCAATACACCCGAGGTTAAAATCACCAATTAAAATTACATTGTCCATGGACTCCGTACGTTTATCAAAATCATGCGTAAAAGAAATTAGAGTTTCCTTATTAACAGGGGGTGGAAAATACACAGCACAAATAGTGTAATTTTTACCATTTACATAGATGCTGATCCACAGGTCCTCCGTGCCCTTTCCATTTATATTTACCCGATAACTATTGAGTTTCTTTGAGACCGCTATTAATACACCGCCGCCATTCTTTGTTTTGCCTTTAACATTGATTACATCCCTGTCGCGTCTATAAACAATATAACGACTGTCAAACAGCTCGGAATCGTAAATACCATCGTTCAGCCAGGTCTCAGTCAATACAACAATATCATAATCCAGACACAATAAGCGACTATAAAATTCGTGAGTTTTGGTACGCAGACCCCTAACATTCTGGTAATAAATGCTTAAGTTATAGAATTTTACATTTGTTGTGGCCAATACATTACTATACATGATACAATATTTTTGAGAGTTTCAGTATTTTTAATATAAATATGCTCGGTGGTTTCACTTTTTCGCATGAAAACTTTACCCTGTTTAATCCAAACGAACCTGTAACCTATTTCTTTAGCCCTCAGTCTCGCCGCAGCATGCAGGGCTCTGTTCAATGGAGAAAGGTGTTCTGCGATGTAGATAGGCTTTTTGTCGCCTCCAATACCAATGTGACCAGTATTCAGTTTGTCGTTTGTGTGACTCTTGTTGTAGGTAATGACACATGCTAAAAAATTATCTCGAAGTCTCGGAGTCGCCATCCTTACTATTATTGACCTTGGTCTTGCGTCACTTTTATTGGACTTAGCAATTCGGGTATAGTGATGTATGTCGTCATCTTTCAACTCACACGAAATAGTTTTGGCAAGCTGGTGAATGACTGAAGGCAAATTTTCATGCTTATGTTCAGGAACGCACTGTATCTCAAGGTTACTGGACCTTGCATGCTGCTCCATGCTCTCCAGTCTGTAGGTCAAGTCTCTAACAGTTTGAGTTAACGCGGTATTTTCACTTTCTAAACATTTAATTGATTCCGTTTTAGAGGAAAGATCTTTCTTAATAAGGTCGTACTCTTCCATCACGAATGAAATTGATTTTTCCAAGCTGGCAACATTCTCTATTATCGACTTGAGCTCCGATTTTACGATATCACGCACTCTACACCCCAACTCGTTTATTATCTCTGCTTTCAGGTTTAATAGTTCCTCCTGAATTACTTCTCTGACGTCATTTTTTATGCAGGATGAATCCGTAGGGGATGATCTCTTCAGTTGGTTTGATTTATTTCGTAAGGTTACGTTCGCACTATCAGTTGGTTTAACCGGTGTTTGAGAATTATCTCCACCTTTTTTAGCAGAAGCACGACAATCCGGGCAAGTCCACGTATTTCTTTGTTGTAAGGAAAGCTGGGGTGAGTTAACACACAACAGATGGAATATCTTCTTGCAGGTTTTAACTGTGCAGGCTATAGCTTGGTCCGCTGATACAGGTGTTAAACACCCCGCGCAAGATGCCATTTTTCTTTCCCTTCTAAACCTCAATTCAGTCAACTATAATAATATATGGAAATTTATCACTTTGCTATAATGCTTTAATTGAAAAAAAAAACGAGCCAAAAGAAAAAAAAAAAAAAAGATTATAAAAAAAAACAAAAAACAAGTCTTCCGCGAGGATCGAGCCGCGGGCCTTTCGAACGTCGGTGTAAAGCAGTGTAAAGCAGTTTCAATTCAACCGATCCGCACTTTGGCCGCCCAGCCACAAATGGTTATAACAGATGTGCCGAATTATTAAAGCGTAAGGCCACTGCAACAATTTCCTGCGAGGTTGGTCTTGAAATTAAATGGTTGCTTTTATTATTTTGTGGGCAATTAATTTACAATTACCCTTTGAAGCTCGCACTCTTTCACTGTTTTAATCAACTTAACTGCACGAATTCAACGATTAAATACACCAAACACCGTCTTCTTGTCACCACCAAACAATTATCATTAAACGCAATTTCTTTATTTAAAAAACACCAATTATTTAAACAAAAAATGCAGGAGTGCAATCGACTATGTGTTGATCGTATCAACACCGCAACGACTATCTATGACACAGATAATATAACACTACAGTATATGATACATGTGAGAATAATGTGAAACAAATATTACTTATTGAACAATTAAGTCGTTAATAATGTAGTAATAATTAGTGTTTAAAATACAATCATATTATAACAGAGCATTTGTAAATAAATGTACTATATTCCCTTCTAGCATTTGCAATCATGACAAAATAATTAAATATTTGTCTAGTTATGCTAACAATAGTAGTTATTATTTATAAGTACTTATGTCACAGATTAGTTAATAGTGACTACGTAACGCTGCTTATGTATGTATCATTTAGTGTTGAATACGCATATAAGCTAAACATGCTTACATAATTATTTTAAACGGTATGCAAAAAAATAAAAAATGTTTTCGATAACTTCTTACAAGAAAGCATTATTGGTTTGGTAAGCCCAATAAACCCTTTAGCAGCGCTATTTCGACGTTTTAACGCACGTTATTTCTAACATCTCGAACAGAGGGGCAATCGCACTATTTATAACGTTTCAACCAAATCAAAAACGTTTCCGTTCCCATACATTTTGACAACACCTTGACAGCTGTCAGATGTCAAAACATATGGGAACGGTAACGTTTTGGTTTTGGTTCAAACGTTCGTAAATAGTGGGATTGCCCCTCTGGTCTTATATTTTAGCCTCACGTAACACATTACGTTCGCACGTGAGTCTTTTTTAATTAAAAAAGCTTCGAGGAAAAATGCTCTCGTTTGAATTAGCTCTTCTGGAAGATATTGTATCGATACCGCTCTACATAGAATGCGAGGTCGGGCACATGCAACTTGGCAAATCAATTACAAACTTCTACATTCATACCGCAGAACTATTTTTCCTCACCAACAACGCCTGCGTTCAACAGTCGCTTAGATAGTTGTGAAGATATGTGTAAGCAGCAAGGTTGATTGTTTATTGATAATTGTTTAAACATGTTAAAACGTTAACAGGGCTCAGGGAGTTTGTGGTATATTTTATAAAAACGTTATTTATTTAAATATGTAGTGAATTGTGTTTACAATAAAGTGGCACCTGGCGCCATTTTGCGTATGGGGGAGCGTGAGATACAGCGAATCGTGGGTCACATTGGATAAAACATCGTTGTTTTTTTTTCTGTCTGAAACACGCGCGTGCGTCCGCTTCGTTGCTGTTCTGACTGACACCCTTCTTGCGGCTAAACCAGCCGTCACCTTATACGGCAAACACACACGACCGACTTTTTGTGGGCCAGAGTGCCTAGTGCGAGTTTTATCGAGCTCTTCTCGATCGTACGCACCGAACGCGTTAACGCAAATTTGTATGGAATTAGAGCAGCGCCATCTAGTAGCTGTTATGGAATTAGACAGCTTCATCTAGTGACTACTAGATGGCACTGCTCTAATTCCATACAAATTCGCGTTTACGCGTTCGATGCGTGTGATCGAGTAAAGGTCGATAAAACTCGCACTCCGGACACTGATAATGGACCCGACTCTTATGGCCGACTCAATGCACACGTCTGTCACTTTGTTGGTGGCTATATGAGAAGTGCATATCATGGATTTAACGGATTTGAAATGTGTTTGATACATCTATCGCCGAGCAGTGGCACGTTCTTACTAAGCAAGTGCAAACGGCAAACTATTGATCGCTAGTTGACAGTGTGCGATAACGATTACATTTACGAATGTCCCCTTTTCACCGATTTTATTGGCCAACTATACTTGTAGATCAACTGTAGTTCGTGCAAGTTGCAACATACAACTCCACATGCTTCATTTTCCACCGCCAAATATCCGAACCGCCACGCCACCACCGAATAGTCGGTCGTGTGCGTTCGCGCTTACTTGGGCTTCCCATAAAAAAAACTACACTGGCCTGCAAAAGTAAGTATCACACTTTTAAAATTGCAATAACTTTTAAAGTAGGCAAAATATATTTTCAAAATAAAAGTATTAAAAGACTAATGTATAAAAAACTATAACTTCCGAGAAACCTGACGAAATGAGCTGAAAATGTTTTTTATTTGAATCCTTAATCTTTTGTAGTTTAGGGAAAAATTTAATTTTAAAAGTGTAGTACTTACTTTTGAAGGTCAGTGTAGTTAATTTCGTAACCAAGTCGTTAACCAAGACTGCTTTGGTGATGCAATTTCAAGGTTGAGTTCTATTTTCTAAGATTTTATTAACAGCACTTACATAAAAAGGACCTACTGATTCCCACGTTCCCTTATATCTTTCATAGACATATAATTCAGGGTGTACGATATATTTCTAGTTAAAGCGTTATTTAATCGCTTTAACTAACTTAAAAAAGTTTAAATAAAAATTGAATTAAAAAAAAACAAAACTAATAGTATAAAATTCTAGCAGTCACTTCCCATTTATTGGGAATACTTGAGCTTGTCTACACTAATAGGTCACGCAGGGGTGCGATGTCAGACAACCTCCTCGTGGTGCACCCTAGGCAACCCAGCAGATTCTCTGCCGCGGGCTAATACTCTGACGAGAGGACCCCATGGAGGGGGGGGGCTGGGATGGCCGGGTTTAACCCGGCGGGCCACTTCGTGTGGCCACTCACTTCATGCGGGGAAGGGCGAAGTCCCCTCTTCTTGTGGTAAGAAGAGGTGTTGCTTTCGTCGAAAGCCGGCTCTTGGCGGTTGCCTTTTGTGGTAGCAGAGCAGAGGCGAGTTTCTCGCCATGGCGCATCGCGCCTGTAGGGGATTTCCCCGCGCCTCGGCTCACCCGCACGGCGGTGGTCCAGTGGGATCTGCCGTCGGGCAACCCGTACCCGCACTGAGCGGGCCGGGGGCCCGGCGCACTAAGGCTCCTTTCATAGCGCTGCGTGTCGCCGGTCGCGTGCGGCGTGGCCGGTCGAGTTGCCTTTCATAGCGTTGCGTGCGCTGTCGACCGGGGTGAACGTGTACAGTCATGGACACAATTAATAACAAAATACTTATTTTGATCTCTTTACTACATTAGCAAAACATTTTTCAATTATTTTAGGATGACTAAATAAGCGTTTGACGAACTGCTTTTTAAAATTGAAAATAATATAACACATACCAGTTTATACCGAATAGCTATACCTATCCCCTGCGGAACGCTTGGCAGTCACAATAGGGTAAGTTCAATGATTCACTACCAAACGTTTGGTTGTAAATCAATGGGTAAGTTCTATAACCTTCATTAGCTTTCACTAATTCCTAAACTTGGGTCATTAGCTTAAAAAATATTTTTGAACAATAATAAACAATATTATTTTAATAAGGCTTTAATCACAAGTGTATAAGTACATTACATATAACCAAGTGCATTGAAAAAAGCACACAGAAGACAAAACAACATTTCCTGGATCAGGTAATCTTTACATAGTATATATTAGTAAAAAAAATGAACAAGCTTTTATTATTGCATTGTCACGCAATATACATACCTATGCATGCAAAATTTCAGTTAATCGGAAACTGGGAAGTGGGTCAAATTTAGCTTGTAAGATTTAATTACAGACACGGGACAGGTGAAAGTAAATAAAAGCTTTTAAAAATGAGGTCGCTTCCGCTGTTCAGTCGTCAACATTTTTAAATAACTTTTTCATTACTTCCACCCAGCAACTTTGTTTTTTATTTCTGTCTTTATACAGTGGACTTCGTAAATCCCAAATAGCAGGCCTTTGTTGAACCTCTTTTATCAATAATTCCGTATCAATTGTCGCCATGATTGTACAAACGCACACGTCGCGCACGCCCAACTCTGAAAGCTCCCACGCCGGTACTGGCCCGCGCGTCGATCGTCGCACGCAGTGCGCGGGCCCGGTCCAAGCCCTTGCGCCGGTCAGTGCGTGTCGCAAAAAGCGACCGGGGCGCGGCGCACGCAGCACTGTGAAAATCACCTATGGCCACATACAAATTCCGCCGGTCGCGTGCGCACGCAACCGGCGACACGCAGCGCTATGAAAGGGGCCTAAGCGTCGAGCCGCGTGGAAGACAACGACAATAAAAAAACAATTTCGGGGTAAAGACCTGCATAATTGTGCGCCGCTCCACAAAGTAGCAGAGCCCGGTGGGGAGTCCGGCAACGGACATGTCACTGGCAGGGGGTCAGCGGGAACAAGGCCTGGCTGTACTCCCCTTCCCTCTGTTTGTGAAGGACGGAGGAGCTGCTGGAGGGGGGGGGGGGGTTAGTGGGTAGGCCCGGGCCGAGTACGGTCTGGGGAGTCCCACATAGCCTCGTGGTTTGGCTCGACCACGAGGAATGCGTAAATGCATTTTCCCCCCTCCCAAAAAATTGTTCACGCACGCCTGCTAGAGATTTATACTACTGGTCTTACTTTTTTCTTTTCACTTTTATACAGTCGAGTTTTCAACATTTTACATTTATTTTTTTATTAAACTGATAGTATATTATAGGTACTCCGTATTTCAGTCGATCCCAGTCCCGCGACTGTCATGACTGAATATCACTATCATTACTGAACATTACACGTATAGAAATAATTACAATTAAGCTCGTGTGCTTCATTTATATAAGTACATATAACTTCCCTTTGAAATGTGACATAATTTCACTAAGTTTCATTACATTCGACGACTAATTAAGTAGGACAGCACTTAGAAGCTCAGGTTCGTGTAATTAATACTTGTGATTATGAGTTTTTACGACTGACGCTCGTAATTTTCACGCATCGCCGTCGTCGCATTAATGAAGAAAGCGACTTTATAGTAACGTTAATTACTTTTTCAAACTGATTCCTTTTGACATCGAAGAGATCATGGCGTCTACGAAAAGTGAAATGGGAAATTCTGTGACTCAACATAATTATGTCTATCAATCTGTCCATTAGGTTAAAACGCTATCTGATAACAAAAAAGAATTTTCCTGCGAAGAAATAATGAATTCATCAGCGTTTTCTCGTCGCTAAGGCTTCGAAGTATATACAAATGTAGAGCTGTACGAGCACTCCTTTGCTTTTCCAATCCAAATAGCTCACAGTGTCGGGGATATAGCCTTGACGGACACTTCTGGTATATCACAAAAGTGTTGGTGATTGGAATTGTTGGTTCTGCTCAGGAGTTTCGTTCTGAGAATTGGGTTTTCGGTTTCAAGACTATCCCTATTTACCTATGGAAAAGGCACTACTTTTAACCCGTGTGAATATATTTTGCTGATACGCAAAATATTGGAAACCTGGATGACAAAACTAATAAATGTTTTGAACAACTGAGTTGCGAGTATATATTTCAATTTTTCGTTAAATATAGAGAATAATAGACTTTGTATGATGATAAACATATCTTTAGGCAAAGGACAAAGGGTAGAGACAAGATAAAAATGGTATTGCTGGCAAATAAAATGGCCCCGCCATTGTTCTCACAAAATTTACGGTCTTACACCTTTTCAATAAATATGGCAAGCACAAAAGAAAATATTTTCGAGGTGAAATGAAATTGCATAAATAATTTATTTTGTTTTGTATCGACTGAAATGGAATAATCTGGTTAACGTAATGATAATTCTATGGGTGTTTTTATTATAATAAGTTAAAATATTCATGTTTTATGATAGTCTTGATGTTTTTGATCAAGAGTTCTGAAAGGTTCGAATCCAAGATAGGCAGATGTTTGTGTAGTGATGAAATTATTTTTTTTACACAACTTAATAAGCAAACAAGCAGGTGCCTACCTGATAGTATGTGACTACAGTCGTCTAAGATAGTACATGTGGTTCCTGTAAAATTTGCAAAATTGGACCCACAATGTACGTTAACAACTTGTGACATAAGATGTCAAGTCACGGTACTCAGTAGTTTCACCGCTATACTACCCTTCAAACCGGAACACAGCGATGCAAGCACTGTTACTTGGCGGCAGAAATAGGTAAGATAGGGGTACCTGCATCTATCTCTGGTAGTTGGTGGATTTGAAGGTTGCTTAAGTTTGAAAATTTTGTAACTATACTATAATATTCTTGTGTCACAGTGTTTGTAACCGAACTTCTCCGAAACGGCTTGACCAATTTTTATGATTTTTTTTTGTGTATATTTGGTAGGTCTGAGAATAGGTCGTAGGCTATTTTTTATACCCCCAGGTGATAAGGGTGGCCCTCTCCAGAAATTATTGAGTGTTGACCTGTATAGTTCGCGGGCACAGCTAGTAATATACCGGGTGTAACGGAATACAGAAATAATATTTAAGGTAGTTGATTAACCAAAAAAAATGTTTGCTTGTATTTTTATTATATGCCTACTTTCGATTAAGTACGCTTATAAGCATATTAAATCGAAAGTAGGCAACATTTTTTTTGTTAATCAACAACCTTAAATATTATTTCGGTATTCCGTTCATGATCATCATCATCATTTCAGCCAAGAGACGCCCACTGCTGGACATAGGCCTCCCCCAGGGATCTCCAAACCGATCGGTCCTGCGCCTTCCGCATCCAGCGGCATCCCGCGACCTTCACCAGATCGTCGGTCCACCTTGTGGGGGGCCTACGAACGCTGTGTCTCCAGGTACGTGGCCGCCACTCAAGGACCTTTCCGCCCCAACGACCGTCAGTCCTGCGAGCTATGTGTCCTGCCCACTGCCACTTAAGGTTTGCAATTCTTTGGGCTATGTCGGCGACTCTAGTTCTTCTACGGATCTCTTCATTTCTGATGCGATCGCGTAGAGAAACCCCGAGCATATAGCCCTCTCCATTGCCCTTTGAGTGACATTGAGCCTTCTGATGAGACCCATTGTAAACGGCCACGTCACAGTTCCGTACGTCATCACTGGCAACGAATTGAAGACGAATTGAAGACTTTCGTCTTAAGACACTGCGGTAGATTGGCCGAGAATATGCTGCCTAGCTTCCCGAACGCTGCCCAGCCGAGTTGGATTCGTCGATTTACCTCTTTCTGGAAGTTGGACTTACCGAGCTGGACTATATGTCCCAAGTAAACATATTCGTCAACAACTTCCAGTGTAGAGCCGCCAACCTTCACAGGAGTGGGTACTACATGGGAATTTACCATAATTTTGGTCTTGTCCATGTTCATTTTAAGACCCACTTGTTGGGAAACTCTACAGAGGTCTTCGAGTATTGTGCCTAGATCTTCCACGGTCTCAGCCATGACCACGATATCATCGGTAAAACGAAGGTGAGACATGTACTCGCCGTTTATGTTGATGCCGAGTCCTCTCCAGTCCAAAAGCTTAAATACATCCTCCAGCGCAGCTGTGAACAGCTTCGGCGATATAACGTCACCCTGTCTCACACCTCGCAGAAGTCGTATTGGTTTCGAGTTCTGGTCCTGAAGGCGGACTGACATAGTGGCGTTTTCGTACAATGACTTCAACACTTGGATGTACCCGTAGTCTATTTGGCACCTCTGGAGTGACTTAAGCACGGCCCAGGTCTCGACAGAATCGAAGGCTTTCTCATAGTCCACAAACGCCAAGCATAGTGGCAGATTGTACTCCTCGGTCTTCTGTATAACCTGCCGCAGCGTATGAATGTGGTCTATGGTACTATAGCCTTTACGGAATCCGGCTTGTTCGGGAGACTGGAAGTCGTCAAACCTGCGCGCGAGACGATTCGTTATGACTCTCGAGAACAGCTTGTATACATGACTCAGGAGCGTGATGGGTCTGTTCTTCAACTGGGCCCTGTTGGCCTTTTTGAAGAAAAGTGCCACCACACCCCCGTGCCATGCTTTAGGCGTATTGCCCTCGAGTATGATGGAGTTAAATAGCCTCTGCAGCGCTTTCCGGACTGGTAGTCCACCCGCCTTCAAAAGCTCAGCTGTAACTCCATCATCACCCGGTGCCTTGTTGTTTTTTAGCTGTTTGAGAGCCACAATAATCTCGTACAGGCTGACGTCCGGGATGTCTTCGGTGTAATGCCGGATCAATTTGGCTCTAGGTAGCCTGAATGACAAGTGCCTGCGATGTTGTGTAAAGTTGTCCATAAAAGCGTTCAATCTCAGCCATAAGCTCAGGTCGAGACGTAACGACTCTGCCGTCCTCTGTCTTCAGCTTCGTCAGCAGACTCTGACCGAGTGACAGATCTCTTGCGAACACTTTGGAGCCCTTGTTCCGCTCGATGGCTTTCTTAATACGTGGGGTGCAAGGGGTTCTGTTACGGAGCGGGTCTGGAGTTTGTTTTTTAAAAAAAAACTATTTATTACACAAACTATATTTAAGTGAAAATTGAAAGGTCTAAGCCCGACGGAGGTCTGATCCGAACTGGATGTAATTACAATGAACTTGGAAATGTAGAGCAACGGTTTCCTATTGCATTGACGTCAATGCAATGGGAAACTCAGCGAATTTATTTTATATGGCTATCAATGTTAAATCCTATATAACAACCCCCCCGTTAAGATCGATCATCACATCTCAGAGTGATGAGAGATTCGACTTCCGTTTGACTTTTGAAAACATTACAGAGACAATTATAAAAAAGCTTAAGTACATACTAGCGTTAAGTTTAACAATTAACAAGCTTTTAATCTGTTGATTAAGATTAAATAATTTTTATGAACACAAAATATTACATAGTTTTCGTAAATATAACATTTCTTTTTAAAGTAGTCGTAGTATTTACAGGAGGTGGTTCCTCCGGCTCAGAATCATTTTTATAAATAACAAGAGATGCTGGTTGACTACGAACTTTAGAATTATTACATTGGTTATATATTTGAATGCAGCAAGGTGATTTAGAACAGTTTATGTTTTTGCGACATTTATATAATAGGTATATCAAAAATATGATGCTGCTTATTAAACTGAAAGATAAGTAATGTACACCATAAGTCTCGAGGTGAGATGGATTTTCAATTTCATTTAATTCGTGTTCCATAGTGTTAAGATGAATGCTGGCGTGTAACAGAGAATCGAGATTACCAATGTTATCTAATTTTGAATATGGGAGTTTTGCAAAAGATTTGTTCACCTTCGAATGTTCGCAACAATCGTCTAAAAGAATATTAAAGTTTGATATTACGTTGGTTATGTTGCCAACATATGACGTTTCACCAACAGCGGTGAATTGCAATGTTTTATAAAAAGCTTTACAATCTCTTGGTAGAGTTAAGATGCCAGTTCCGAATAAGATTACATCTATGTTAACATCATTTTTATCACAAGTGATATGACACTTGCCTGGCTCTGACTGTACAAAGATCCAGCGATTAGAACTAAGCTTATGAAATACGTCTATAGATCCGTGAACTAATTTAGTCACACATGTGTCCGGGAGCTTACTTATTACGTCACTTAATAAAGTTGTCTCGCACGTCGGATTGGCGATAACTGAAAACATATTTATAAGTACACATATATAACACTTTTCACTAATAAGTTTGCACTTTGCGACGTCCCTTATTAGCGAGTAAAACATACGATCACCTGTTATTGCGACATATGAGCTAGTAGGCTCGATAAGAATGAAAGTGTCAGGTTTAGACATATCATAAGGAACAGGCAGTGGAATAATATTATATAGGTTGTAAACTTGAGGTATGACTAAGGGAATCTTAAGTATAAATATTATTTTATTTTCATGATAAAAGCACACTAACTTAGAGATATCTGTTAGCTCTTGTGTATTTTGTAAAGTCAGTGATACTGGAAGATCATAATGGCTAGGTAACTTATTTCTATGTTTATCGAGTTCGCTATACAACTGATGAGGGCTAAGTACAGTCGGGTGCAAAACGTTTAATTTCGCGAACAATATAGCGTTGTTTATATCATCTATATCGAAGGATAATGTTAAAATAATAGCTTCTAAGGAATTAAATAAGGAACTAATTTGAGATTTAATTTCAAGTTTGTCATTTGAGTTAGAGACTGTATCTAAGATTTTATGTATAGTCTCCATATTTTCTAAAAAGATGTTTCTCATTTCTGTCGACTTTAGATATAGAATTATTAAAAGATGTGATAGTTGATTGAATGACATGAATGTTATCTTTCATTAATTGAGATAAGCGTTTTTCATCCGATTGTACGTGGTTAATAGCATTTGAGAATTTAACAGCATCTTCAGCATCTAATGTGCCAAAGATTGTTTTCAAGAGAGACCCTCCGAGATCGAGAAGACCTCTTTTAACTCGTTTAGTAGAATGGAGGTTATCATTATCAAGCAAATAAGAAATAGAAGAGTATTTATTAACGTTGCTAAGATGCTGATTTTTCAATGCGGATAGCGAATTAAAACAATCGACCTTTATCTTAGACGAAGTTAAAGAATTACAAAACAAATTTAATTTCTCAAATAAAAATTCTATCTTATCTAAACTAGGTTGGAGATGACTTATATCTAGGTATGCAACGACATTCCAATCATTATTTGTAAACTTAACATCTAAAAGCTTATCAAAGTAGAGACCTGGGCTAGCAACAATAGGTGTTACGTAATCGGACCTTGCAAGCGGCGATAACGCCGATCTGAAATAGAATAAGAATTTGTTATGGTAACATCATGCTTACGTATGTATTAAACTAATTACTGACCTACGCTACTTACTGTGACGTGTTATCACTTGACAATTTTATTTCGTCATAATGATGACGTACATGTTTACGATTGATTAATAACGTCACAGTATGATTCCCGTTGAGTTTGATTATTTTAAATGGACCTTTCCATACTGGCGATAAGGCCTTATTTTGCTTGTGGTGACAGCGGATGTACACCATGTCACCAGCCTTATACAATGTAGGTTTAGATCGAGAATCGTAATAATTCTTAGATTTTTCTTTAGAGTTTTGAATGTTTTCGAGAGCCTTTTGACGACTGTAGTAAAGTCGATGATTTAGAGCTCTAATATAATCGGTATAAGTGTTATTATCTAGAGTGTCTATACTGGACGGTAAATAAGGTTTATATCCGAATAACAGTTCTAATGGAGAATAGCCCGTCGTAATATGTACGTTAGAATTATAAGCTATCATAGCGCTTGGGATGTAAAGGTCCCAAGTGTTCTGATTTTCGCCTATATAAGACCTTAAGTATTCCTTAAGGGTGGAATGGCTTCTCTCGAGCGCGCCACAAGTTTGTGGATGATAAGGTGAGGCGAAAATATGTTTAATACTAAATAATTTTTCAAGTTGTTTGAATAAATCTGAACAAAAATTTGTACCTTGATCTGATATTATCATTTTAGGTATTCCCATATGAGAGATGTAATTAACGAATAATTTGGCTGTTACTTCAGCTGAACATGATTGCATGGGATAAGCTTGAGAAAATTTGGTGAGATCGTCTTGTATGGTAAGTAAAAATTTATATTTATGTTCGTATGTTTCAGGAAGAGGACCGACTATATCGAGGTAGACCTTTTCATTGGGTCGAGATGCTGCGGAAGTTATAACCATAGGGGCTCGATTAGTTTGCCGTAAGGGCTTGTTAATTTGACAGGAGCGACAATTTTTAACATAGTCTTCGACATCCTGTCTCATACCTTTCCACCAGTACTGGGATTTTATTCTATCGAGCATTCTAGAGATACCTGGGTGACCGGCCAAAGGCGAGTCATGGTTGTCCTTAAGTATCTGTTTTACTTCGTCTGGGGTTGGATATTTTATGGAGTTATGATATATGTTTATTTTTATATTAGTGTTATGAAAGAGGAATGCTATAATGTTATAAATTTTCGTAAATGATAGTTTTGTAAAAGGATCAGTAAAGTCTGACATGGCTACTTCTTCTTCCTCCGGATACCAACATTTTATCATATCGCGATAATCGCGGAGAAGGTTAAATATATCTTTATAGGAAATTTCATCAAAATGATGAAGTTTTACAAATAAGTATGTGAATATATGTTTATCATTTGAAGTCGAATAGTAGGTAAAAAGTTCACGCTCAATGTTACGAATGTCAGGCTCGCTTGTGGATGCGTCTATGACGTCACTACAATATGGAATTGATTCGTCTAGATCTATTGATGTAGGAAATGTCACTAACCTAATTTTTGTTTTTAATAAGGACTCATTATATTCCTGAATGACTGTATCGAAGGACACCCCGGATTGTTTAGATATTTGGAGAAATTGTTCGTAAGTTTCAGATATTGAAGGAAGGGTATTGGGATCAGCGTTATTATCGGGAGATAGCGTAGGATTACAAATTATTGAATTAGAGTCTATATTATCATCAAGAACATTTACAGGAAAACGAGATAACGCGTCGGCGTTCGCGTTCAATTTGCCCTTTTTGTATACGATTTCATACTCGTATTCTTCTAGCTTACCATCGGAATACAGCATCCTTCTTAAGGAGCGAAGTTAAGGGTTTAGTTATTTGTGAGAAGTTGTTTATAAAACGACGATAATAGCCGACAAGACCTAAAAAGGATTTAATATCCTTTGGATTTTTGGGAGTTGGGAATTGACTAACAGCTTTGATTTTTTCTGGATTCGGGCACACACCTTTATCAGTGATTATGTGACCGAGATATGCGACTTCGCGCCGCAGAAACTCGCATTTGTCTGGTTGGAGTTTTAAATTAAACTTCCGTAATCTATCGAATACCGATTGAAGTTTAGTGATGTGATCTCTTAGATTATGACTGTAAATTATGACGTCATCGAGGTATATATAAGCGTGAAGACCTTGAAGGCCAGAAAGAGCGGTATTCATCAATTTTTGGAAGGTGGATGGAGCATTTTTAAGCCCAAATGGCATCCTAGTAAATTCGTAGTGCCCGGCGACGTCAGAATTAGTATTGACAGTGAAACCAGTTTTTGGCGCGTCCTTGAGACTCATCTTGACCTGGTGAAAGCCACTAGAAAGGTCGAGGGTGCTAAAATATTTGGAATGGCCTAATTGGTCTAGAATATCTGAAATAAGGGGCAAAGGATAAGTTTCTGAGACAGTGACATCATTAAGCCGGCGATAGTCGATGACTATACGCCATTTTCTTTTTCCGGAAGCATCCATTTTCTTTGGGACTACCCATACAGGGGCGCTCCAGGGCGAAGCAGAGGGACGAATGATATTTTCATTGAGCATTTTGCGAATTTGGGAGTCCACTTCCTCCTTGTGGCATTCGGGAAAGCGGTACGATTTGACGTGGATAGGCGGTGCATCACCTGTATCAATCGTGTGTTCGATTGCGTTAGTAAAAGATAGCGGCTCGCCTTCCAAGTGAAAGATATCGGTGTATTGCGAACAACAGTCTAAAAGGGACTCTTTTTCTTCAGAGTTTAAGTGAGAGCAGCGAATAAGGTCAAGTATTTTTTGCACTCGGTCGTACTTTGAATAGGATAAGGAATTAATAGTTTGATAAGATTCGAGGAAATTATCTTGAGATTCGAAAGGAGTCAGTTCAACGGAATAGTCTTTTACTTTAATATCTGAATTAGTTGTGTTTAAAATAGTTATGTTTACGCACTTATTTGGTTTTATAAATACTATACAATTAGCGACATATACGCCGTCACTTAAAGAGTGATCTAATAATAACCCTTCATTATTCGGATAGCGCTTAGGTGAGTAATAAGACACTGCACATTCGATAACAGCCTCGGTTCGAGCGGGAATGATGTAAGTTGGCTGAACATAGCTTATCTCCAGGCTCTGTCCGAGAATATTTAATATTTTTTTATCGTAACTAATATTAGCTTTAAAATGACCTAGAAAGTCGCTTCCTATGATGCCGTCGTAGTTAAGACTGACGTCATCGTTAATTACATGAAATTTATATATATGTGTATTTTCTAGCAAGGTGAAATCCATTTCAATTGTACCTAATGTTTCAGAACAATGTTCGAGACTATTAATTCCTCTAAGTTTTACTATCTCCTGAGATAAACCGGATAGTTTGTTAATACTTGACCGTTTAATAAGGGAAATGCTTGCGCCCGTGTCTATAAGAAAATTTAAAGGTTTCGAGCAATAACTAGAGTTCAAGTGTATATGAGGCAAGACTATCTTTTTGACGGATAAATTAATTTCGTGAATTGGTTTGCTCTTAGTTATAGATTCTGATTTGAGATCACAAGATTCGTCTCGAAATTGATTGGATGCTACGTTTGATTTAGTGCATTCGATATTATTATTGGAATTAGAATTAAGATTATTTTTTTGTTCAATTGCACAATCTGTGCGACTCGGCGACGTGTGCGTCCGAGATGTAATGTTTTTTTGACTCGGCGTCTGTTGCGCCCGAGATGTGATTTGATTTGGACTCGGCGTCTTTTGCGACCGAGATGCGGTTTGATTATGACTCGGCGTCTTTTGCGTCCGAGATGCGATTAATGATGATGTAGGACTCAACGAAATAGGAACTCTCTGAGGAGCGTGTTGAGATGCAGAAAGACTCAGAGGCTGTTGCGCCTGTTGAAATGTGAAAGGTAACGTATTATGACTCAACGAAATAGAAACTCTCTGAGGAGCGTGTTGAGATGATTTTTTACAATTCGATATATTATGTTTTGTGCCTAGCTGATTATTTGGAAAACGATGGCACGGTTTCGGATTCCGCTTAATTAGTTTAAATTATCGGTGTATGTAACAAAATCAGGTGTTGGCGAAGCCGGTGCCAACATCGCTGGCGTTTCAGGTGAAACGTGATGTAATACCGGTTTATTTGAATTGTTGAATCTTTCGTTGTTATATTTTCGCTTACGACACTCTGTTATATCGTGGCCCTTATTTTTGCAGTACCTGCAGAAAATACCGTGAGACTGGGAATGTCCATTTGGCACTGACGATTTATAATTTGAGTAACGTGGCGGGAGATTACGCCTATTTTTAGAGAAACACTCTGATTCTGAATGTCCGAGTTTTCCGCAGGTTCCACATTTCGGTTTTGTGACAGATTTAAATAAAAGATTCTGTATCTTTTCTTCTTCAAGGGCAATGTTAATTGCATCGTTGAGGGTTTTAGGACTTCTGCATCTAACATTGTTACTAAGTCGCGGATGTAAGCCTAGAGAAAAAGTAAATAACGCCAAATCTTCGGTCATAGCAATGCGACCCGAAACATCTTTTTTTAGCGAGTCTGAATTATAAATTTCTGTCTGCAGGTCCGTAAGACAACCTTCAACGCGCAACGAAAACTGTGAAACGGTTTCATTATTTAATTGTTTACAAGACTGTAAATCTAGCAACAAATGGTTATAATGTTTTCTTTCACCGAAATTTTGTCTGAGAAAGATTTTTATTTGGTTAAAATCATTGAATATTTTGTTAGCGCAGGCAATTTGTGCCTTGCCCTCTAAACGAGATAAAATATATTTTGTAAGTAAGATTTTTTGGTTTGTTGATGCTAGATCTATAGCGTTTTGGCAATTGGTAAGAAAAGCGGTGAGAGTTTCGCGATCGCCTTTATAAGTGCCTATAAAATTACATAGCACGGTAATAGGAAATTGTTCATTTGTTATTATTTCGGGACTGGCACTGCTTTTCTTATCTTCGACTGACATTATGACTTAGAAGTATCACCGATTAAAATAACAATGCAGAGATTAAATTTTAGAGGAAATAAATTATAAATATTAAAATAAACAAAATATTATTTTGGTACTTATATATGGTAAGTGTTAAAGATTAAGTTTAAAGTATAATCGTTATATAGATATATATGTGTAGTAGTAAGACGAGTAACAAAAATAGTTAAGGATTTGGGTAATTATTTTGACTTAAGTATAATTAGGTTTTAAGGATATAGGAACGAGGTTGGAATTGGTAAGTATATGTGACACTATAACGCGAGAAAAATTATAGCAATATCAGATAATAAAATATGTTTCACTTACAGGGATAACACGAACACAATGATTTTCATTTCAGGAACTGGAGCAACGCGATCAGGATCAGAAAACGGCGGCGGAGTGACAGCAGCAGCGGCAGCAGCAGTGCGGAGACAGTAACTCGAAGGTGGCGGCGTCAATACGCCGTGAATAAGGAACAGCGACGTATGGGCGGGCGGCGCGCTCAGCGGCGGCGGCCACGAGGACAGCGACGGGCGGTGCGGCGTTCAGCAGCAGCGGCCCGCAAGAATAGCGGCGCCTTCAGCGGCGACGGCGGTCAGGATGTATGGCGGCGGCGGCGGCACGAATCACGTGCCGACAGGATACAGAGATGATAGCCTCAGTACTGGTCCGCAGGCTTACGGAGTAAGGCTGACTGTCGGGACTCAGTTAGGGGTTGCACAGGAGTTAACGAAACGCAGACACTTTGAAAAATCGCGCTCCGGAGTCGGATCGACACAATAAAGTATTTTTATGTTTGGCAATGAGTTTTTTATTTTCGCGACCCGTTATAGAATACCAGTGGAACGAATACGGCCTATCAACACTGGTATCCCACTTCTGACACCACTGTTACGGAGCGGGTCTGGAGTTTGTTTTTTAAAAAAAAACTATTTATTACACACAAACTATATTTAAGTGAAAATTGAAAGGTCTAAGCCCGACGGAGGTCTGATCCGAACTGGATGTAATTACAATGAACTTGGAAATGTAGAGCAACGGTTTCCTATTGCATTGACGTCAATGCAATGGGAAACTCAGCGAATTTATTTTATATGGCTGTTAAGGGACGTATAGACTGGGTGCTTTTCAATGAGAACTTTTATTAACGACTATGACGAATACGTTTATTAGAAGTTGTAGCTTAGACCATTTAGTACTAAATGGTCTAAGAGTTGTAGTTACAAAGAGAGTACGAATATGAATGAATATAATCTTGAATGATCCGTTTTTATATGTTTATTGAAACGCTGCGAATTTGTCTTCATGTGGGTAGCTTCTGTTTTGCATCAACCTATTGTTACCGCCCAAACATGCCGGCCGCCTTGGAAGATCCATCTTCCAACAGTTTCAATTGTCAGACTTGGGGATTTCTTCTGCATCCACGGGAAGAGGGCATATCTTTGACCATGCTCTGCGTATCACGCCCGCTGCAGTTCGAATCTCAGCAACTCTGGAGACGCCATTGTTGTCGGGGAATACACGAATGATCCTTCCCATTCTCCACTTTAATGGTGGAAGATTGTCGTCCTTGATTAGAACTAGACTGTCGCATTTGATATCAGCTCCTTCGTTCTTCCACTTTGTACGTAGTTGCAGCTCGGAGATGTATTCTTTCGACCATCGCTGCCAGAAGTGCTGCCGAAGTTGTTCCACTCGCTCATAACGCCCAAGGCACGTAGATGATGTCATTGTTAGATCCTTACAGGCAGGCGCGGTCAGCGGACGGCCAATAAGGAAATGTGCTGGAGTAAGAGGAAGGTAGTCATAGGGGTCAGTAGAAAGGGGTGACAAAGGTCGAGAGTTTAGGACAGCTTCGATTTGCGCAAGTACTGTGCTAAATTCCTCATACGTCAACTTCGCGGTTCCTAAGATACGTCGTAAATGATGTTTACATGACTTCACCCCGGCCTCCCATAAACCGCCAAAGTGAGGAGCGTATGGTGGGTTGAACGTAAATTTAATTTCGTTATCGGATGTGAAGCTTATTATATCTTTTGAGTTTTGAAAAATTAAAGAAAGTTCCCTTTCTGTTCCAACGAAGTTTTTCCCATTATCAGAAAATATTTGTTTAGGTTTACCATGACGCGATATAAAACGTTTAAGAGCCAGTAAGTAGTCCTGAGTAGTTAAACTGCTAACTAATTCCAAATGAATTGCTCTAGTACTGAAGCATATGAATAAACAAATATAACATTTGTTTAATTTTGATCCTCGGCCTTTACGACTAAGCATAAGCATCGGCCCAGCATAGTCAACGCCGCAACGCAGGAAGGGAAAACCTGGTTCTAATCGCTCAGCTGGTAAGTTTCCCATAATAGGATTGACAAGTTTTGCCCTCATACGCGCGCAGGTTACACATTTGTGTACGACTTGTCTAGCCAGGTCACGAGCCCCCAGGACCCACCACCTGTCACGCATGGTACTGACTAAAAGTTGCGGTGCCGCGTGCAACAATCGTTTATGTTCGCTAACGCATAGAATCCACGTAAATCTATGTTTACTAGATAATATTACGGGATGTTTTTTATTATAATCAAATCCATTTGCGTTACACAACCGGCCGCCTACTCTTATTATTTTATTTTGATCTATGAAAATATCTAATCCCGCTAATTTATTAATTTCTTTATAATTTTTAATTTTTAAAGGCTGTTTATTTATCAATTTGAAATATATTTCAGGGAACGAATATCTTTGCGCCTCGCGCGTTATTACATTCAGCGCGGACTCGAGCTCGTCAACAGATAATAAACCTGTCTGACGGGGCCGCCTGCGCATCCCTTTCGCGCTAATATTATTTATGAAACGTAACACGTATGCAATTGTGCGTTTTAAACGATTAAAAGAAGAAAATCTATTAAAGTCGATTAATTCCGATGATGCAGTAATTGTCAAAATTTTTGTATCTTGTGGTTTTGTCTCTGGCAAGTTATTGCAAATAATAGCCTCGTCGATGCTTGGTAATTTTAGATTAGAGTCACGAATAAACGACGGCCCTTGCCACCACAGATTATTATTATTATGTTTTAAAAAGTCTAGGTCTACGCCCCGCGATATTAAATCCGCTGGGTTATCACTACCTTTTACATGATACCAAACTTTGTCCCCGGTTAATTCATTAATTTGAACGACTCTGTTTTGCACAAACGTTTTAAGGTCACGTGGTGACATACGAAGCCACCCTTGAACTATTGTTGAGTCGGTCCAAAAACAAACTTTATCAAACTGTAATCTAAGTGCACTGGTTATTTTGTTATAAAGCTGAGCGCCCAGTAACGCACCGCATAACTCCAGTCTCGGTATACTTATTGACTTTAACGGGGCGAGTTTACTTTTGGCACACAATAACTGAACATTGACCGGAAAATACGATTGATTATAGGAACGAATATATGCACATGCACCGTATGCATGTTGTGATGCGTCCGAAAAAATATGCAATTCTTTGTACTGCATATCTTGGCCGCATAATATGTGACGTGGTATTCGTATAATATTTAAATTTTTTAAATTTGATAAAAATAAATACCAGCTTTTAGCTATTTCTAATGGAACTTGGTCATCCCAATCTATCTTTATCAGCCACAATTTTTGTAAAAGTATTTTTGCCTTTATAATAACGGGAGCTAATAGACCTAAGGGGTCATATATTTGCGCAATTGTAGACATGATTATCCGCTTAGTTAATACAGTATTATCGTCCGTTTCTAGTTTCGACGTGAAGTATAACACATCATCTTTATTAGACCAACCTAAACCTAATGTTTTTGATAAGCAGTGCTCGCCCACGCTTAATTCTTTGCTGAGCTCCTGCACAGGTTCGTGGTTGAAAGTCCACTTCCGTAACGGAAAACAACCGCGATTTAATGTCGTAGAAACCTTTTTACAAATATCTAGTAACACGTCCAATTGATCACTCCCGGTTATCAAATCGTCTACGTAAAAATCATTCAATATTACTTGAGCGACGGTAACGTCATTGCATTCCTGTGCCAGTTGATGTAAACAACGCATACTAAGGAAAGGAGCAGATGCAGTACCGTAAGTGACGGTGTTTAAACGATAAGTTTTTAAAGGTAAATCTCGACTAGGCCGCCATAAAACGAGTTGCAAATTTCGTTGATCTTCTTGTATTTCAATCTGCCTATACATTTTCTCGATGTCTGCACAGGCTACAAAACGATATTGACGGAAACGGAGCAGAATGGAAAATATTTCATTTTGTAACGGAGGACCGACATACTGCACGTCATTTAAAGACCGACCGGTGGAGGTAGCTGCGCTCGCGTCGAAAACCACCCGCAATTTTGTTGTACTACTGGCTTCACGATAAACTCCATGATGGGGTAGAAAATAATACGGCTTAATCATCATGGTAACGTCTTCGGAAACAGGTGTCATATGACCTAACTTTTCGTACTCCATCATGAAGTTGCATAATAATTTCTTATATTGAGGTAATCGATCCAGCTTTCGTTCTAATGAAAAGAAGCGATTCCTAGCGATAAGGTAGGAATCGCCTAATAAATTAATTGATTCTTTCAACGGTATTCGTACTTGAAACCGGCCGTACTTATCACGCTTCGTTGTATTTAAAAATAACTTTTCACAAGTACGTTCTTCATCGGTCATGACTGAGGAAGTGTTATCTATTTCCTCTAACTCCCAAAATCTCCGAATTTGAGAATCTAGTTGCATGGAATAACATTGCATTATATTATTATTATTATTACGCGTTAAGCTACGATTATAAATTGGACCAGAAATAATCCAACCCAACTTAGTGTGATGTAAATAAGGACCCGAATTAAGTTTTATTTTTTCCGATTCTAAAAGTTCCCAAAATAAGTCTGCCCCAATCAATAAATCTATTTCTGACGAAATATTATATGTAGGGTCTGCGAGTTGGATATGATCGGGTATACGAATAAAATCAATGTTACGAGTAATATCCAAAGAAGGCAAACATGACGTTATGTTCGGTAAAACTAAGCAATTTATACCGGCATTATAGTCGTTTATTTTTGAATGTATTTTAAGTTTACACGAATAATTTGATTGTGAGACAGTTTGTCCCACACCAGAAATACGAATTGTGGACTGTACTATAGGTAAATTTAAGTGTTTGCATAATTTCTCAGTGACAAAACAGTTTTGGCTGCCACTGTCAAGAAGAGCGCGTACCGTGTGATAATTATTACTCGAATCTATAATGTCTAAAAGGGCGGTAGATAACAAAATATTTTGCAAGTTCAAGTTCAAAGATGTTTTGTTAGCTGAGACGAGTGCCGTGCGCTGTGTGCTTGCACAGTCCGCCGCCTGCGTCGGCTCAGGGCGAGCGTTACGAATGTTATCAGTGGATGTAATTGTGCTGTAAGTGTTCGAATGATTACTATCAACGTGAAGTAAAGTGTTGTGTTTCGTATGACATATTTTACACGGTCCAAACATGCATTCGTTCGATGAGTGATTATTTGAACGAATACAGTTCTGACAGAGTCCCTTATCACTTATTAATTTCAACCTATTTTGTATTGACATGTTGAGAAATCTAGCACACGAGTATATGTGATGATTTTCATTGCACACTACACAAACGCGGTTTGGTCTGTCATTTGTTTTACTCGTCGAACCTGCGCCTTTGCTATTAGTCGAAACATAGGAAAACGATTGCGATTGTTGTGTACGATTTTTATACGATTCATGTGTATGTTTTGACGCGGCATGGCTGGGCTTGACTTGTGAGAGTTGTGAGTGAGATCGCGTTACATTATTGTTAGACGTGATCATGTCCAACATGTCAGCTCGATTTCTCAAGAATACAAATAAATCATCCAATGTTAGTGAGTTCGAATTGCCTTGATGATCAGAGATTAGGGTACCTTTATGTTTTTCCCATTCATGCTCTGTCACTGAATCAAGTTTAGAAACAACTAAGTAAATAACCAACGTATCCCAATTGTCGGTAGGTTCGTTTAGTGATTTTAGTGCGCGGAGGTTGCGTAACACAGTGTCAATTAATTTTCTTATTTGCGATGAGGATTCTTTATTAATAGAAGGCGCGGTAAATAATGATTTAACGTGGTTATGTATTAATAAACGATTATTTTGGAATCTATTTTCAAGTAATTCCCACGCATGTACATAATTGTCAGGGGTGAATTCCAGTGCGCTTATGACCTGGGAAGCAGTTCCGCACAAAGATGACTTTAAATAATGAAATTTCTGAATTGCATCTAGATCTTGACGATTATGTATTATTGTGATATAAGAATTCCTAAACTCGAGCCATTTATCAAACGAACCGTCAAAAGCGGGTAGCTTGATTTCAGGCAATTTTACGCTGGTACATTTTAAAATTTTAGATTTAGAAATGTCATTTTGTTCAATATTATTTAACAAACACTTAGCGCTACTCATAATAGAATAATATTGTTTTTCAAACAAATCCCTATATTCTAAATGTGTAATAAAATCGTTTTCATCTACCCCGTTTTCAATTTCACACTGAATTTGGTTAAATTGTTCGAAATATTGTTCATTAGACTTAATACGCATACTCAGTTCTACTTGTTGGCTATCTGTTAACTTTGTTTGATCTAAATATTTTAAATACTTTTCAAACAAAGTCAACCTTCCTTTAATTGTGCTACGCTGTTTTTTAAGCTCAATGATACGCGAATTTACTACAACACCGACCGGATTAGGCGATTTTGACCTCCGATTTGATTTGAGATTACCGTCGGTGGGTAATTTAACAATTTCATCGTCACTCATTTTAGCGGTTTATGAAAGACACTAATGTTCACACAAAACAATCACGGAATTCGCGTGCAATTATTACGATTGTGAGAAATTTAACACAGTACTAACGCACAAAGCAAATGGAATGGAAAGAAATAGGAATGTCTTGACCGGTACCTTGCCTTTGGACTGCCAACAATTCCTCTTCTTTAGGGTAGTTATAATAATCCTTCGGACACTTCTTTCTTGAATAGTATTATTTCTTCTATAATTTCTCTGTATAATGTTCGGCTCTTGAAGGACCAGATGTTAAGGGACGTATAGACTGGGTGCTTTTCAATGAGAACTTTTATTAACGACTATGACGAATACGTTTATTAGAAGTTGTAGCTTAGACCATTTAGTACTAAATGGTCTAAGAGTTGTAGTTACAAAGAGAGTACGAATATGAATGAATATAATCTTGAATGATCCGTTTTTATATGTTTATTGAAACGCTGCGAATTTGTCTTCATGTGGGTAGCTTCTGTTTTGCATCAACCTATTGTTACCGCCCAAACAATGGCTATCAATGTTAAATCCTATATAACAGTTCCAAATACCACCTATCGGGACCCAAGCCAACCTCACCTGCACGCGGTGCACCCTGCTATATAACAGACGAGGCTCTGGCGCTCCCCACCAGCCCGCACTGGGCCAGCGTGGTGGGAGACGGCCCAAAACCCCCCATGAACCCAAACCTAAAACAAAGGCCCCAAGTGCCCGGCGGTTCTGGAGGCCGTGCCGGCGGTGACGGACGTCGACGCAGTACTGGGACCTGGGGTGCAAAGAATCTCCGGGCGGCGGAGATCCCCCGTCAGACGACCTTGGTCCTGGCCATATATAACGCGCGCACACTGCGGACCGAGGAGAAGCTGCTGGAACTCGAAAAGGAATTGAGCAGGATTCGCTGGAGTATAGTGAGACTGTCCGAAGTCCGAAGAGAGGGTGAGGACACGATTGTTCTCAAATCCGGCAACCTGCTCTATTTCCGGGAGGGCGAAGACCTGTCTCAAGGTGGTGTCGGATTTATCGTCCACAAGTCTCTTGGGAACAAAGTTGTACAGATCGGAAGTGTGTCGAATAGGGTGGCGTACCTTATACTCAGAATTACCAAACGGTATTCGCTGAAGGTCATACAGGTATACGCCCCGACCTCGAAACACTCCGACGAGGAACTGGGAGCTATGTATGAGGACATTTCTCGGGCAATACATGCTTCCAAGACTCATTACACCGTTGTCATGGGAGACTTCAACGCAAAGCTAGGCAAGCGCGGCGATAGTGAGTTGAAAGTAGGGCAGTTTGGAGCTGGAATCCGGAATTACCGTGGTCAAATGCTAGCCGATTACATAGAGAGAGAGGGACTCTATATGATGGTCTTTCTTCAAAAAACGGCTGCATCGAAAACGGACCTGGAAAAGTTCGGATGGCGTGACAAAAAATGAGATTGACTTCATCATGTCGACTAACTCGTTTATTCAATGACGTCTCAGTGATCAATGCGTTCAACACGGGAAGCGATCACCGAATTTGGATGATGCTCGTCGGCGACTCAACAAACAGATCTCGAAGTATTCCGTTACACCCATAAAATAGCACACTAGGTTATAAAGACAATATGTACTACGTAATATCCATTATAGAATGGATTGTACTACCAATACGTGAGCGCCGTAATCAGCCCCAGATCTGGGGGCAAGCCGGGGCCCATGCCCCGGGCGGAAAATTCGATCAAACTTGGCAGATGAATACACAACTTTGACCACTGAGACGTCCAGTACTTTATGTCGTGAGCAAAGTTTTAGCAAACTAAAACTTGTCAAAAATTATTTACGATCCGCTCTCTACGAGCCAGGAACTTTTTTTGAGTCGCGCAGTCTTAGCGATAGAGACAATCGAATTGTGCACATGACATTAATTATGTCAAGATCATAGATTTGTTTGCAGAACGAAAAGCTCGAAGGCTAAAATTGTAATTTCAATGTGCTATACAGTAATATAATTGATTTTCATTTTTAATCTTACGTTTTATTTAAGACCCTATCCTGTGCCATCCTAATAAAAATATATGTTCTACACACCCATGTATGTTATGTATATTTGGAAAAAAATAGGTTTAACACAGAAAGAACAGCGCTAGACCGGTCGTTGTGGCGTCTGGTGGCACCACGGGCAACAAACGGCGTTCTTTCCGAGGGTCCATGACCAGTAGCGCGCGTCTTATGGCTGAAATGAAAAATTAAAAACGAAAAACACATTGGTGTAGTACATGGCAGGAATTACATTTTTCTATGTTATTTATATGCAATAAAGAGTACTAGTATTAATTATATCATTATACGAACGAGAGAAAGTTTTCCAAATGTCAAACGTAATGAAAACCAACTGAAACATTTCAAGCTGTATTTTCCTTTGGCCATTTTGCGTTGCAAAACCTTTGAATGTACGCCGAATTATTTGCAGCATCCAGATTTTGTCGTGAAATTCTGCAACACTAAACTGTACATGTATACTTCGCAATGCATAATTCATGCTCTGCATACTGCAATATTTATTAGAGCCACGAGCAACAAATAAATGCCCGCGGTATTATTACTGATTTATTGCGTTAGTAAAGTTTCCATCGGGCGACAACTCACAGAGTTGGGTTAATTACTTTCCACCCTGGAGCGTGGTCGTCGCTAATGGCTGCCATTTGGCGATAACAGCGGAGAGTTTCGTGCCTTCTGAACAGCAATTAAGACACCTGTAGAATATCGTTCGGTGTTCACATTCATTAGACTCGTCGTATAACTGTTGCCACTTTTCTAATGTCACATGCTGTACCTACTGTTGGAATTGGATGGTTCTTCATCTATATCAGTTATATAAAGGGAGAAGAGAACCAGGCACATTGACTGACTGACTTCAAAGAAGAAAGAAAGAAAGAAAGAATTTATTATGCTCAAATGTACAATTTAGTTGAGTCCTGACTCCTGAACTAGTGTGAACTGTATTTCGGGAGTCAGTACCTTCCCATTATTATTAACATCGATGTATAACATATAAATCTTTAAAATAAACTGCTAAATTAAACGAAATATAAAGTACCTTAACAAACAAAATTTCTATAATTACTGTACCTGTATACCTATTGTATGTATACTATAGCAAAGTTTTTTTTTAATATTTTTTTGTTAATATTATTTTTTTTTTAACAGCAACCGATTTAATCTACTTGTGCTTGTGCAACATAGACTTGAATGTGTGTGTGAGTGTGTGGGTTTGTGTGTCTAGGTGAGCGTATGCGTGAGTAAGTTTGTGTGTACGTACGTGTGCGTGTGCACGTATTTGCATGTGCCAGTGATTGTATCTTTATTGTATGAAAGGATGTCGTTGGTGTTTTTTTTTTGTATGTGGGTGCATACTTATTATATTATATAACGCAGAGCCAAAATGGCTGGACGAAGAGAGATGAAATTTCGGACAGACATCATCCCACATGCAAAAAAACGACCAAGTGTGAGTTTTACAAAGAAAACTTTTATCTAACAACATATCTCAGTATAAACTTAAGTCCTTAACACATTTACGCTTTTCAGATTTTTTCTATAACATGTGCTATAAGAAGTTGCTTCTTGCCAAATTTCATGATTCTAGGTTAACAGGAAGTACTTACCCTATATGTTTTAATTACCTTGTGAAATCGCAAAATATGCGAAAATTATCTACATAAATGGTTATAACCTTCGATCGCTTTTACTTACAAGTTTGATTACTTCACAGCTGAAAGGAGCCGTAAACCCGAGTGTCTTCTTCTTCTTCTTCTTTCTCATATATAAAAATGAAACGCTGTGTGTTAGTCTTGCAAAATCTATTAAACGGTTCAACCGATTCTTACGAAATTTTCTGTGAGTGTTTGAGTAGGTCCAGGGAAGGTTTAAATACCAGAAAACACCAAAACGGCGTTCAAACCGGGATTATTAATCATGGTAATTTGCCTAGGCACACATGCACTAACAGATACGAGTATGACCAATAGTTTACGGGTAGGTCTAAGTAAGCGCTCAAGACATCGATAATGACAATAAAGGGTTCTATCCTCAAACCGGCCAACTTGGGATTAATTATAGGTAAATTTAATATTGGAGAAATATGGGTATCAGCCAGGACACGTAAATTATGGTATCTACGTTTCGTTTCGGGAACATGCATTAGTTTCATATAAATTTACATCTGCCAGGCGTACGCGTAGTTTCGCTGGGGAGAAGGAATCTAGGGCCTTTTGCTTTGCTCGCAGCCCAATTAACTAAAGAGTCTCCGTACATAATTAATGTGCCAGAGTATGAACGCCTATCAGAATAAGTTAAGTCAATTTATTGATTATCAGAATAATATTAAGAAAATATTCTTTTATATTTTCATAAAACAAAAGTCTATTTATTTTGACATAAGACAAAGTAATATAAAATACAAAATTAATTACCTATATCAACGACAAACTGCCTATACAACCCCTAACAATTTCAGTAGCCGCCATATTGCAAATGTGATACTTACAATGACTTACACATTTATGATCTCTGTCTACACCATGTCAACACCTACAATTTGATGTAAGGGTATCAAATTGTAGGTGTTCAACATTATTATTATATTTTGTACTAGCTGTTGCCCGCGACTTCGTCCGCGTGTATTTGATTTTATCACGCGTTATACAGCAAATTATAAATAAAACAAAAATACAAAGTTTGGATTAATGCGTAAATCGTAGATAAAAAGAAAATGTGAACAATTGGACACAGATTATTTTCAAATTTAACCTGGCTGGTGATTGAACCCGGATCCCTGCAGGCAAAAGGCACTTGCGGTACCATAAATGACCACTGTGCCACAGAGATCGTTTAATCGACACGATCAGCAAAAATAAAACCGGCCAAGTGCGAGTCGGACTCGCGCACGAAGGGTTCCGTACCATATCTAGCTAGTACCTTATAATGCCTCTTTATAGACAACGTTCGACGTGGTTTGGTTCGGAACATAAACAAACAGTTTGTTTGATTGACTTAAGGCCTCTGCATACGTAACGTGTTTTTACTCGGACGGAACGGGACGGGAAATTTTGGAAATATCGTTTTATAGAAAATGTATCCGATAGTGTATACGTCACGAGCACACGGACGGGACGGGAACGTGGCGCCCACGTGACGGGAAAAATATCGTCGGCGACGACGTTTAGCACGTCCCGCCCCGCACGTGCCCCGTCCCGTCCGTGGTTTCGCTGCGTATGCACACTCACTCCGCTCGCTTCAGATACCTATATAGTGATGCCACAAGAATTGAAAATGGACGACTAAAAACTAATCGAGTGTGTACGTTCATATCCAGCTTTGTAAAATTTTGCAGACGCAAAGTATTTAGACACGAAGCATAAACATTTTCTGTGGCGTAAAATTGAAGTCGAATTATCACTCACTGAAAACGATAACTTTCATTTATTTTTTTTACTGCATTCATAACTTTATTTATAATATTTTCGCAACACCTACTCAAGATTAATAAATTTTAGGTCATGTTAACTCAATATGAAGTAACTCATTTCAAGCCTCTAAAAAACAGGAATATAATATTATACTGAATTTCATTATTTCCCTAGTAATTAATTTAATTTCTATTTGGAACACAAAAAATACTTAAATTTTGTTTGAAACCCATCTTATATTGTTAAGCGAAAAAAATAATGATTCTGATTCGACAACATATGCTTAAAAATATGTGAAATTCTTCTTGTTTTCTTGTTTGCCATTTAGGATGTACAGAAAATCTCCTTTTCGTCTTGGAAGCCATAGCTTTTTCGTCATCTAAAGCAATAACAATTATAGCCAATTCTTCAAATGAAAAGTCTATATTTCCTATTCACAACACTAGCACGTTAGTTACGAGCCCCTGTCACGTTGCGTATGCATTAAACTCCACGTCAGGGTTTTCTAAACCACGTCCCGTCTCCATGCCGTCCTCGCTCCGTCCACGTTCTAAGCACGTTACGTATGCAGAGGCCTTTACACGGGAGAAAGCCACATAGAGCTGACCGTGAGAGAAACAGCCGACGCTGAGGTCCACGCCGGCAACACGTAGCGTCTGCCCTTGGGCTTTGTTTATAGTCATTGCATAACACAAACTCACCGGAAACTGTACACGTTTGAAACGGAATGGGTAATTATTGGGAATCAGTGGAATTCGTGGTATAGAAACTCTTTCACCGACGCCACATCCCGCAAAAATCTCCGCTTCTATTATGTTACGCTGCAGAGAAGTAACTTTCAGTCTTTGTCTCGTTGCATAATTTGGGGGGGAAAATACTTATTATTAAAATAATATCTCGTTTTTTTAGCGATTTGGGAAAGCCAGAAGGTCGGTTTGAGATTTTCACAGGTTATTAAACCTGTTCAAATTCACCCGGCCAAGTGTGTGTCAGGCTGACACACACTTGGCCGGGTGAACCTGACACTGTCAGGCGTCAGGCCACGCATTGAATAGGGTTCCGTAGCAATTTTCTTTCCAGCTGAATCCCGTCACTTTTTTAGGTTTTATACTTAATTCGAGCGGTAATATAAAGTATCAGCATAAGGTAAGTACATAAGTTATGTGTACTAAGATGTCCAAGTTGCTATGGTTTTTTAACTATCCCACGGGAACCCTTTCATTTTCCGGAATAAAAAGTATATAAGATGTTAACCAGGGATATAAGTTATCACCATGCAAAATTTCATTGAAATCGGTCCAGCCGTTTCGGAGATTATCCCGTACAAACAGACAAACGGATAAACAGACAGAGAAACAAAAAAATTAAAAAAGTAATTTTTTGGTATTTTCCCCCTTTTTACATCCCCCTGACTTGGTTTTAAGCATTTTTTTTTCTATGTACAGACATTCGACCTCTACAGTTTTATTATATGTATAGATATAGATATCATAGTATTATTGTATTCTTTAGTGTTATTGTTTGCGTTTTGCCATAACATTTTTTTTACTGATCTTGTGTCGTGGTTCAACTTTTCAGTGTAATTCGTTCAGTGATTTATCAGTGTAAAACTGATGTGATAAAACTGTTGTTTGAACTCAACAATTTATATAATATTTCTCCAAAGATCAGACAACAGAAGGGGGAAGGGGGGTGATCGGAGCCCCTCCTCTGGGCCCATAGGCGTGAAATATGTAAATCCGGCACTGATTGCAAGACCAGTTAATTTTGGGTATTCCATAGTCTGTTGACATATGGCATTATGCTATGAGGAAATGCCGCAGACGTAAACGTTTCTTGAGTTATAAATACTGTAACTAACACGACTTTCTTTTATATATATAAATTTGAAGTGATTTAAACCTTAAAAAACTTACCTAATATTTTGATATATTCAAACAACCTTCAAACAAGACGAGATTATATGAAGAAAGCAAAACATAGAAACACAACCAAAGCCTTTCTTTAATTTTGACAAAAAGTAATTAAATCGGTCTAGTTTTAGCGGAGAAAACAGGGGACTACGAAATGTATAATTTATGTACTTTTTATCTTCGCTCCGAATTGAAGTTGTGTCTATCGTACCCAGTTTGGTTATTCAGGCACACAGGGCGACAGCAATACATTTTGCAAATACCTGTTTTTAAACTCTCTTGACCTTAGTGTTTCCTCCTGTTTATGAGACGATGCGGAGATTGCGGCATGTTACTTGAACCTGGAGGTTATTGTCTAAGAAAAATCAATCACGATCGCTTTGAATTTGCCAATCATTGCAGCGTTATTAAAAGACTCTGTGTCGACTATCCGATAAAACATAGCGATGGATGCACTTTGACTGTCAAAATCAAAAGCGATCGCGATAGATTTTTATAACACAATCAAGGGGCAAACTATTAGGTATCTAATCTGTGCTTGAACTTGCAAATAGCTGTCGTCTACGTAGGACAAGTAATATGCGGGAGTCATAGAATGTTTGTTCCAAAACACATTTTGATCCACAAGTATTATATGTATTATCATCAAAGAAATATATCGGGCCTCTTTGATCCTAAAAATTCTCTCGCTTTTCCTCAATTGGCGCTGCTATCAATTATGTTGAAGAGGCACCTTTCATGTAGCCAAGATTAAATTTACCTGGGAGTTGATTGCCTACTGTTATGGCTACCCGGAAACCGCTCAATCTGAATTTTGTTCCCTAACTTAGTAGGTAAGTTTTTCCGTTTATTTCGAATTCTTATATTTGTGTAGCTTTTGTAGAGTTCTACTTGTATGGGCCGTAAAGTAATCTGGAGTCACTAACTATGACGAATAGTAGTGATATACTAAAATATGTATATACAGGGTTAATTTTGAGGTACCGGCAACCTCGCAGGATTAGATAGCATCTTTAACTTCAGCGTTTGTTCTACGACTTTTGATAATTCGTTAGATTTTACTTTATTTCAAAAATAAATATTCATTATACCTCAAGAATGTTTGTAACTCTACGCGCACAGCGCGCGAGCATAGCGTTGTCTGTGGCGTTGTCTTCCGTCGTCGTTTATTAATGAAATATAGACTTATCAATGTCACGACAGTGCAATAAAAACTTGATTTATTTTTGTTCAATGTATTGAGTTATCTTAAATCTCGTAAAACAAACGTTGTAGTTAATAATGTTAGCTATCTAATCCTGCGAGGTTGCCGGTACCTCAAATTTAACCCTGTATATTGTAGGATTACGCAATCTACTTCTACTTAACAATGATAGGAAGCGTTCCAGAATATAATATTTATGACAGGTATTTACGAGTGTGATCATCAACAAAATAAATCAATATCTTTTTTCTCCCGGCTGGTAAAATTATTTAAAGTTGAAGGCTCCCGAAATTTAATTAATATGTTGTTATACATAGATTATCCCGCTTAAATAAGGCAGAGGTATTGGAGGCATTGACTGTGATGATGTGATAAAAACACAAAAATAGTAAAATTTCAACTTTGTTCCACCTGTTCTATAAACTGGTGACATCAATAATATACATGCCTTACTTCATTCCATATACGCACCACTGCTAGGCCCTAGTCTCTTCTTAGACAAGGATAATGCCTACTATAATTTGGTTGAGATACGAGTTTCCTATCTCGCATAGGATTAACTGCGGTAAACTCCCTTACGATCGGCTTCAAAATCCTATTTATCTGTGGATTTATTTACTGTATTCTTAATAGTATTAAGATTTATTGGAAGTAAATTCTCTAAATCAGTATTTTTTCAAATATAATGGATTGGATATAGTACTGGTGGAGTGGCATGGAGAACTTTACTATATAAATATTGAAACCGGCCGATAGTCAACTCTATATCATCCTTGCCAGTCACTTTACTGAATAATTAGTTTTTAAAAAAGGAAGTGTACATACCTAATCTGATTATGGTAATAGTAGGTCTAATATTTCTTACTTCCTCCCTTCATATTATTATTATTTTCCTTCTTTTTTTCGCTCCCCAACAGTACACCGTAGTCGAAGTTATATAAAATTATACATTTTAGTCACTTTTGATTGGATTTTTCAAAAGTGTTCATTTAAAGTCTGATTTGAATAAAGTCTATTTAAAAATAGAATGTTTATGGTCAAGTTTTTAGTACCTTATTAATAGACAGGTAAGTACCAGTCTAAATGGTATGTTTAATTCCAACTGTTAGTTATTAAGATGAGAGCTTCAGTATTCCGAATAGTTTTGCGGCTACTGTAGAACTTGTAACACGCTACGTCATATTTGTGGTTGTGGTATAACTTGATTCGTGTGTGACGTATCTCATACCTAGTAGCGGTGTTGATAAGTAATGACTCCATTTCTACGGAATAATGTATTAATTTAAATACCGCATTCCACGGTTTCACTCGCGTAAGTTTACTCATAGTACCAATACCGTAATAGATCCTTGATTTTGAGATTGAAGAAGTTTGGGACGCGAGGAACGTCTTCTGTGTGGAGATCATGATACAGAGGGAGGTGGCGGAGCGGGCCAAGGTAGACGACTCACTTGCCAACTGACTGACCCACCCAGAACCGTGTCGTCGCAGGAGGTTAAGACAAAAGAGGCAGCAGTTCGTCTGCCTTCCTTTTCATGACGTTGCCCACCGGATCTCGGGCATTTTCGATGCTCCGAATGCCCAGAAAGATTGCCGGTCTTCTCTTTTTGGGGAGTTGAGAGGGTAAGGCAGTACTATTATCTATAATGTGACTGTGGTTATATGGCCTTGTCCAGCGGCGATGCGTCTGTACGCGGAGTGTCTTATCCATCTGATAATAGAGGGAATGCGACGGTGATGTGATGAACGTGGTCGCGCCAGGGCGTTAAGCCGAAATTAAACGGTTCATTTTTGCTTTTATTTTCGATGCTTCATCGATGAATGACTAAAAATGAAATGTCTAAATTGACGTTCATCGGAATGTGCCTTCGCGATGAAAGCTTCCGGCTCCCGATTGTTTTCACTAGCATCTTTCATCATTCATCGGCAATGAACGACAAGTGAAACGTCTAAACAGCGACAGCTCGTCGCCTCGCCACGGGCGTTGTGTTCTCGCGGGAATTCCACGAGGAAAGAAATAATAGCTTTCATCAAAAGTGAACCGTCTATACAAACAAAGCAATTCACTGTTCATCGTTCACTATTCATCGCAGTAATGAATCACTTTTGATGAACCGGCTAATTTCGGCTTTTAGTCAGTAGGCTGCGGTCTCTGGATGGCACTCTGCCTCCAGTGGCTCCGGAGAGTCCGACGAACCTCGCGTTTGGGAAAACGCGTAACACGTTGCTCAATATTAAAAAATAACGTGAACTTCTGGATGAAAGTAGCCAGTATCTTAATTTATTCTTCAGTCATCAATCCCACACGCATAACTTTGCCAATTTAAATCAATTCAATTTTTAGATTGGATAAAGTTTCAAATCTAACGTGACTTCCGTTAGATTTGATTTTTTTCCGATGTCGAGTTATGGTAGCGGTAACGCACGATTTAAATTAACAAGTTCTAGTGGTATACTTGGCCGGTGGGCCTACAAACATGTGGACAAAGCAAAGCGAATATTAAATTGTTTAGATATTATCTAATTATCTGTCATCATTGCCACTAGGATGGCCGACTATACAAATACAAAAAGTTTGATTTGCGCCATTTTGGCGCTGTTGATTCAGATCAAGCTTCTAATAAACAAAATAACATAAACATTCACTATTATTCAAAATCTCCTAAAAGTCGCAAACGAGTTCGTCAAAATTAGTACTAAGGCCATTGGTATGTACAGTTTGATTGTGGTGCTTAAATTGGCGCAAAAAAATATCTCATTTGCAAGAATTGGTTTTTTTTCTTAGATCGGGGAATTTCGAGGATATAGAGTTTTGGCAGTTCTTAAATCGAAATTTATGCGTATGGGGTTGTACTTCATTTACTAGATTAGTCCACCCACGGAACAGAAAACACAGGTGCCACAGTAGGAATGCACATCCGCATAATTAAACATCAAGGTACCTTTTTCGCTGAATTAAAGTAAATTTTATTTTAATGTCTGACTGTGTATTCTTTGTCACTCACTCGTGATTCGCATAGGCTAGTTTTGCGGCGAAAAATGAGTTTTTATAAAAGAATATTGTCGAATCGCACTTCCACTGTTTTTTGTTTCGTGAATCTATCAAAAAGTACCTAACAAAGAGTATCGATGTTTGTAATGTAATGTTGGCTAGGTATTTGCCACTTTGTTCGGGCTCACGTTCTATCACAAACAAAATTGCTTGCGACTGACAGGCGTTCTCTAGGGTTAGTCAGTAAAAATAGTGTACAGTCCGCTAAAAAATTTTTAGTCTGCTCTGAAGTTGTATACCAAGTTTATTTTTATCGAACTTAAACTTATTTATTAGTGATGTGACATTCATCCATCCATCACGTATAACTTATGTAAACAGACATGTAATTTATTAAAATTATACCCACCCATATTTCGACAATGCGACAAGAATCCGGATAAGAAGTTTTGCGCGGACTGTATACATAACATTTTAAAAGCAGGTTCTGTTTAAACGCTTTTACAGAAGAATCACAAACTTTATCGTAACTTCATCTCTTCGAGGGCCTTGATTTATTTCGATCCCTTATTTATGTTCCCTTTGTTTCAATTATTTTCCCGGGACTTTGAAAAAAAAATCATCCAAACGATATTGGGCAGCAGAAGTTAATGGTTGCTATTAAAAAAATATACTCTCTTGTCTCGGCTTAACAGTAGACCTATTTTTAAATGGAGATAAATTATAGGTAAGTACTTGATTTACCTATTGTACGAATATTATTTAAACATGGAAGAAATTATATCAATGCAATTGCCGCAGATTAGATCCTACTACCACAGAATAAATAATTGTACTGGTCCTACGAACGATGTGTTCTACCCACTACTGACTGATTCACAATTCTTTGGACTGTATCGGTGACAATAGTTCTTATAAAATAGCTCTCATCATTTCTGATTTGATCACGTAGAGAAACCCCGATCTTAGACCTTTCCATTGCGCCGAATAAATATTAGCCACTCCATACATTTCGAGTAGTTTTGTGTGAAATAGCTGATTTTGGTAGTCACAAAGTAAAAACTATTCAGATTGATGGTCCGATTAATTAAAAAAAAAAATGTCGCAGCTTCCCGGAATACGTAACATATATAAAATATTAAGTATTCCATGTACAATGTCAAATATGGAATATGCTCAACTTAGTCGGATATCAAGAAATGGTTCCAATACTGCTTCCAATTTTTTTTATACAAACATGTAGGTATTGCAAATAAAAAAAAATATGAAAAGAGCCATAACACGAAAGAAGAGAAGACACATAAAACATATTGCTATTATATGAGAATAAGTAATGCGCCGGTAAAAGCTTATTGGCTTTCTATACCATATACCATCGTAATATCAACCTAAAGACCTCATAGGGTTGCGTAATAAAATGAAGTCGAGTAAAGAGAAACGAGTAACTGTCTTCGAGCAAAAGCCTCCATCAGCGGGCTCAAACCTAAACGTTTCATATTACACCAACGCTGATGATATAGCATTATTAAACGCAGATTGTTATGAGGAAGCCTGGGCGGCAACAAAGGGATAATAGTGGAGTTAGCGGTTAATGTAAGGGCGTTGGGCTCGGTGGAGTGACCTTTGCAGGGCTCGTCGAGTGCGGAGGCGTGTTTAAAACCGCACGACTTGGGATATTACGGAAGGCATTATGCTTTTTAATTCCTTGTACCTCTTGAGCACTGCTTAAGATTTGGTATGTAGCTGCTACTCGTATCTACCTAATCTTAGGTATGTAGACAATTGTTTTGATCTGCCATTCCTACTTCACTTCAATATGCTTAATAAGTACGTAATAAAAATTGAATCACTAGTATTTTTTTTATATTCCTCATGACACGGGTTCAATGCGCTAGCAAGCCTCCGTCACTACCCGCTTAGGTATAAGATAAAAGTATCTATCGTTCCACGCACTCTGAGAGTGCAAAAGTAGCGGGGCTACCGCGCTCTTAGGATTAATGCATGCATACTCACAGGTGTATAGCAAAGTTTCGCGCACTTTCTTGCGCGTGCTTGATTATTTACCATCAGCAACAACCCTATCGCTCAAGCTCGTAGCGCTGGCTAGCCGCACGTGAGGCTTCACATACGCTAACGCGTGGCGTTATCGTGTGATTTGGCTAGAATGCTCAGAGTTTAGGTATTTAATTTTTTGTGTTTAGAGAAAGTGTAGAGAGGTATAGCAGAATAAGTTTGATAGTGTCGACACCTTCACTTGTGAAATTCTGCTTCCTCTACGTAGCATGGCCACAAAAACACGATATGACAGGCGCGGATCCAGCCCTCACAAAATATTGTGGTCATAGCCACCCGAAAATCGGCCAAGTGCGAGTTGGAGTATGAAATTGCTCATGATCGATATAGTGCATTCCTACAAAGGAGATGTTTACAAAACATATGACGCCTGGAGACCAAGATTTATTGTTTTTTATTAAGGCATTGGATATAATATCATCAGTTTATCGATCTCAATAGGCTGCTAAAATATGTCGTTACAAACCTGTTAGGGTTGTGGGCATGCCCATCGTGCCCACAACGGTGGATCCGCGCTTGTATGGTGAAGCGGTTAATCGCGGTGAACTGTCAAAATACGTTTTTATCGTATTTTGACAGTTCACCACGATAAACGTCTTTATTATATCATGTTTAAGTGGTCATATTACGGGGGCTGAATCTCTCGATACCAATGTTCAGTGTGAAAATATTCGACGCAGTTATACGTTATTTGCTTATTTATCTCACCTCACGTTTATAATTTAAAATCAGAGCTAATTATCGTGGGGGTGCAGTTCAAAAACTGAAATGAAGGATGTTTACGTGCAATAGGAATAAATGAATAAGGATTATTGTAGCGAAGGATACTTAGGAAAACCAATCTTGAGAGAAGGGTGCAGAAATAGAAATGAGGTATGCTTGCGTGCGATATGAATAAAGGAATAAGGATTATTGTAGCGAAGGATACTTAGGAAAACCAATCTTGAGAGAAGGGTGCAGAAATAGGAATGAGGTATGCTTGCGTGCGATAGGAATAAGGATTATTGTAGCGAAGGATAGGTAGGAAAACCAATCTTGTTTAGTATTGCCCAAAATTGGTCTTGGCCTCGCAGTGTTGCGAGACTCTTGCTGCAAGACTCAGACCAAGATCGGCCTAATTGTAGCAGGACCAAGACCAAGGTACAAAATAATAATAGTACTAAAGTACGGAAGGATCACTCTCGAAGAAAATTTCGTTACGCGTCGCTGACCCGATACCGATTTAGCTATAATAGCGCAGGGTTCCCACTCACCGATATGCAGTTATCGTTACAGAAATGACCGAGAAAAATCTAAATTTTTACATGCGACGCGGCCAGCGCGCGAGCCGAGCGGCAACCCTCAGCCATACACCAAGGCTGATCCATGCAAAATTTGATTTGAGCAAGGGTCTCGCTCAAATATTGCTTGGGTCAGTCTTGGTGCTGGTCTAGGACTCGGTATTGCAGCGAGAGTCTCGCAAGACTACAAGACCAAGACCGATTTTGGGCAACATTAATCTTGTTTTTTATGGACTTTTAAGCATCCGTGCTCTCTCAATACAGAAGAGTGTTCTATAAGTGAACATATAGAATGCGACAAGGAAGAGTATGACGGAAAATCTGTGTTGGGGTATACCTAGATAGCAAAATGCGAATCGACAAGTAGTCTTTAGTAGTCTAAAAGTGAGACTTAAAATTTCATTTTTTCTTCTAGAACGAGGTAGCAAACATAATCTTTTCAAGACAAATTTTGAAATGTCATTTGCATTACATTACTTTCTTATCAAAACGATTAATTATGTAAGTATACCAATCATTAAACCTGGTACTCTCCGAAAGGTAGAGATGTATAAATAAACTCACACTTCCTCAACAAAGGATTAGCAGTCGCACTTGTGATTAAAGTTATAAGGCTAACGAGGTAGTCGAATGTCAACCATATTGACTACGAAACAGTATGTTGTTTTTGTTTCTGTTCCGTAATGTTGATAATGATAAGGAGATCTTAATAGAAACATTTAATATTTACGTATTATTGAAATTGACAATTTATTAGTATAAGATATTTCACTTTATTTACCCGGTCTTCTCAAAGTTTGTTAGAGACCTTTTTCCTTAATGAAAACCTTCCTTGATTTTACCCAAACACTGAAACGTGACTCGCTTTTAATCCTAAAACATTTAACGCCGTGTACACAGTATTCATTAAGTAAGGGTAGGTTTAGGTATCAAAAAGGTAGGTTTAGGATCAACAAACACTACGATAATCTATTACCTCAACTGCTACTCTTTAAATTCGTAATCAGAGTTTTGAGTATCAAAATAGCTCATTTCTGTGCGCTATTATCATAGACGGCACCAAAGGATGCACGCTCTCCTGCATTGTACAGTAACTTCTCCAAGTTAAAAATACACGACTTTTTTCATCATTCGACAAACTCATTTCATAAAATAGACATAAAAATAGCTAAGCCGCGCGCAGACATCGATTTATACAAGTTTATTTTTTAATTATCACAAAAAATTTGTGTGCTTGTTCAGACAAACAAACTGAACAACTTTCACAATGGGACCAACTTAGAAATCGCAAAAAAAAATCAGCTGTTCCATACATCTAGGTTCAGTGAATGTTGAACATTTGTATGATTATAATTTTTTTGTGATAATTAAAAAATAAACTTGTATATGCTCCGTTACATAGGACGTTCATTTTGTCGTTTACCACAATTGGTAAAAGTATATACGTTGATCTTAAACGGTTTTACTATGACCCATCTAGAAATTAATGTGTCCATTATAGACTGACACATTGTCAATACTGAATTTTTCCTGAAAAAGAAGCTAATATTTTTAGCAAATATCATTTATCTCTTAAGACACCCTTGCTAGCACGTATACATTTATATACGTAAAACACAGACATGATACATTAAACCCTGTCTGTGAGCATAACCCGCAGCGCTTAGGAAGATGAGTCTACGTGACTACGTGACGTAAGAACGAACTCTTTATCGCGATGCCGTGACGGCGGCTTTACCTAAGCTAGGAGAGTCCATAAACTTTCAGGTTGCAAGTTTATTTTCCGGTGATGTTACACCTTAAATAACGGAACTTTGTACTCATAAAACTATTTATTTAGCATTAATTAGATATATTCACTGGAAAACTACACTCGCTGTTAGTAATGCTAACGACCTTGCCTTGTTTGCCCGGCACTAATCATAATATGAGCGTAAGTGAAAAAAAAAGAAATAAATTAACCGAGCGATTTGGTTTCAAGCTTAAAAATCAAGGCACTATGTCATATTTTAACAATGCACATTAAACATTGCATATTAAGCATATTAAACATTTTTATCATGCATTGTTAAACTGTGACTATGCGATGAAGTTAAAAAAATTTAATTTTTAATTGATTTTTGTTTATTTATTAATATTTTCGAAGTAAAACTTCTAAAATTGAATTTCTGAAATCGTTTCTTTCTGGGCATGATTAAAGTTAACGTTTAACAATATACTTAACATGTTTTTCAAATAGTGTTTATATAATTTTTTTAAATGTCTAGAGTAATTTTTGCTTAGTAGAATTCTACATCGTTAAATCACACTAGAAGTTCAGACATTAGTCTTTCCGCCAGACTGTGAACCGATTAACCTGACTACGGGATTTCTGTATATGAAGTTGTATTTGTACTAGGTCACAATAAATCATCATAGCTGTTAGAGTATCCGTCCGTTTAACGAAAGCTTACGAGTCCCGTATGGAGCAATTTCGAGCCTGAATTGGTAAATATTATTGATGCGTTTTATATTTGTACAAATTACGAATAGTTCTATATTGAAGCTGAAGAGTTTGTTTGTTTGGTTGTACGCGCTAATTACAGGAGCTTCTGTTTCGAATTGAAAAACAATAAATCATCATAGCTGTTAGAGTATCCGTTCGTTTAACGAAAGCTTACGAGTCCCGTATGGAGCAATTTCGAGCCTGAATTGGTAAATATTATTGATGCGTTTTATATTTATACGAATTACGAATAGTTCTATATTGAAGCTGAAGAGTTTGTTTGTTTGGTTGTACGCGCTAATTACAGGAACTTCTGTTTCGAATTGAAAAATTATTTAAGTGTTGGATAGTTCATATAACACACTATAACATCACGCAGCACGCTACGATTAAGTTGAATTTTACCGAAGCAAAACTGTCGGTGAATGCAATAATTTATTTAAAACTAGCTGTGCCCGCGAACCACGTTACGCCATAATAAAATTTAACGCAATAAAAAATATCGAGGCCAATAATTGAGATAAAAAAAACTATTCTATCTTTTAAGTTTGACCAAATTACAATAAAAATCGATTAAGTAGTTTCTGGGAGCGTCGGTGGCGCTGTGGACTCGGCACTTGCCTTCCAATGGGGGGTCGGGGTTCGAGACCCGCCATGTACCAATGTGTTTTTCGTTTCGAATTTTATATGTACATTTGTCTGACGCTCCTACGGTGAAGGAAAACATCGTGAGGCAACCTGCATACATCTGCGAAGAAATTCAATGATGCATGTGAAGTCGACCAATCCGCACTGGGCCAGCGTGGTTGACTAAGGCCTAATCACCCTAACATAGGGTAGGCTCGAACCCCTCGGTGGGGACGTATATGAGATGTGATGATGAAGTAGTTTCTGAGTTTATCCCGAACAAACATCGTGTCACGAGATTTTTGCTTATGTCGCAGGATGATTTGACAAATAGATGTTTTTGCGAAAATCCTAGGGATTTTGCGAAAACACTGATAATTAGACAATGGCGATGACATTTCGCAATCTTACTGAAAAAATATAGGATTTTTGCGAAAATATAGGATAAAAATATAAGAGGCGGTTATTAAGCCAAGATTTCTGTTGAGAACAATGTTCTAACAATTAATTCGCGTAAATAAAATATACTTTTCAATGGTAGAAATTATTGTAATTCAATGAATGACAGGATGACAGAAGCTCTATACATAGAACTTCTAACAAGTATTTCAAAGTTAACGTGCCAACAGAAAACCAAATAGTTTGGTAGCTCAACACTGCCCCTTACTCTAACATGCAGATAAAGAATAACAACTCAATAATATTTCAATTCTATAAAATAAAACTCAAGTTATCTCATGTAAGAGTAAACAAACATTAACATAAAATATACATATTACCAAAATCAATCTAAGCCTAAACACTTTACAAAAAATTTATGTTTAGTTTTCGGTAAGGCCTTAGTTAACAAATCGGCTTCTAATTCATTAGATGGCTTATATGCCAAACATATTTCTCCATTATCAATTGACTCTTTAATAAAATGGTGATGAACATCAATATGTTTTGTTCTCCTAAAACATTCATTTTCAACCATTTTAAGAGTACTTTGGTTGTCGTTAAAAATAGTAATAGGCTGTAACTTTGGTTTTGACTGTGACTGATTCATACTACTAAGCTCTGACAAAAATATTCTAACGAATTTAGCTTCCTTTACAGAAGTACCAAGAGCATAGTATTCAGCTTCAGTACTGGAACAAGCTACATTTTGCTGTTTATGACTATGTCAATTAATAATATTCTGACCATATTTAGTCAAAAAAACAGAATATGATTTCCGATCAATCGTATCGCCCGCCCAATCTGCGTCGGATGAAATTTCTACGATTTGACTACCCCTTTTGAAATTTAGACCGTAGCTGATTGTACTTGCAAGGTAACGTAATACACGTTTAGCTGCTATCCAGTGCGTATTGTCATAACAAGTGTTATACTGACCAAGCTTGCTGCAAGCAAACGCTATGTCTGGACGCGTGCAAACTGCTAGGTACATTAGACTTCCAATAAGTTCTTGGTATGGAGATCTTGTATCAACTTTCTCCGCTTTAGGCTAATTAAATTAACTTCCATAGGAGTTGCGACTTTATGACATTCTTCCATTCCGAGCTTTTTCAAAATATTTTTTATATATTCACCTTGCGATAACTTTAAAGTTCCCTGTTCTTTGTTCCTATCCACTTTCATACCTAACGCCTGTTTGACAGGTCCAAGCAATTTAATGTTAAAATTGCAACTAAGTAAATTATAGAGTTTTTCCTTCTCAACCTTATTAGAACTAAAAATGGAAAAGTCATCTACGTAGAGAGCAATAAATACATTGTCCTTAACATACACACACTGTTCGCTCTTTACTTGTTTATATCCATTTTTCGTTCCATTTCCTGCTGGCTTGCTTCAATCCATATAAGCTTCTTTTGAGCAAACAGACTTTGTTCTGCCCCTCAATTACAAATCCAGTAGGTTGTTCCATATAAATACGTTCAGTAAGGTCTCTATTTAAAAAAGCTGTGTTAACATCAACATGTTCAATTTCCATGTCATTTTCAACTCCAATCGCAAATAATAAGCGTAATGTACTATGTCTCACAACAGGTGCGAAAGTTTCTACATAATCAACGCCATATTTTTGGGTAAATCCCTTTGCAACTAAACGGGCTTTGTATTTTACAAAATTGCCACTTGTGTCTATTTTTTCTTTAAAAAACCACTTATATTTAATGGCGTTGCCTGTCTGTGGTCTGTCAACAAGTTCCCAGACATTATGTGAAATGAGTGAATTATACTCTTCTTTCATCGCTGCTAACCACTTTTGAGCTTTATTGGAGTTAATAGCTTCAGAATAGGTTCTAGGTTCATTTCGAGCTAAGAAGTCTAATTCAATAAAATAATTCACTTCATAATCATTGTACCAAATGGGAGGACGCCGATCTCGTACGGGTCTAGAATTGTCAGTTATTTCTTCATTAGAAACACTCTGATCTGATTTAAGATCTGGTTGATTTAACAACGACTCATTCTCTTCCCCATGAATAGATGTAGTTATATCAGTATCAGTAGATTCTACAATACAAGGACTGCGAATATCAGAAATATTTGAAGTTATTTGTGACGTAGTTGTACATCTATTAGTGTCATCAACTTCATCCACAATCTCATTATTATTAGAATTTTCAGAATCATATATAGTAACTTTAATATTATCCCACATATCTTTATAATCATTGTTATTGATATGTTCATGAGTTTTAAAATTAATACCGTTTACATTTTCAATAAATACGACGGAACGAGCTTTGATTAATTTGGTACCATCTGCAGGATCACCAAGTCGATAACCTTTGGTATGATCAAAAACATAATATAGGGTTTTGATTTGGGATCAAGCTTCGTACGCTGATGTTGTGGAGTAAGGGCAAATGCTGTGCAACTGAAGACACGAAGATGACCGAGGTTCACTTTGGATCCTGTCCACAATTCTTCAGGGGTAGCACCATTTACAGCAGCAGTTGGACTACGATTTTTCAAATAACAAGCCGTATTAACTGCTTCTGTCCAATATTTTTTCTCCAAATCAGAATCTCGCAACAATGCTCTTCCATTAAAGTTCTATTTAAGCGTTCAGCTACGCCGTTTTGCTGTGGCGTATAGGGCACGGTTGTTTCATGGACAATGCCAGACATTTTGAAAAAATTTGCAAAGCTTTTATTGCAGTACTCCGTACCATTATCGCTACGAACTCGTTTAATCTTTAGATTAGTTTGGTTTTCTACAAGATTTTTAAATTCGATAAAAATATTTAAAACTGTTGTTTGATCTTTGTGTTGCAGAAAATAAATAAATGATTTTCGAGTGTAATCATCAGTAAACGTTATAAAATATCTACATCCACTCCAACTATTAACCGGCATAGGTCCACAAATATCAGTGTGGATTAAATCTAATTTAGCCACACTTCTATTCGCGTGACCACGAGGAAATGATTTATTATTTTGCTTTCCCTCATTACACGACGAACATGGATTCAAAATTCCATTTGAGAAATCAATACCACGTGCTAAGTTATTACGAAGAATCAACATACCTTTTAAACTAAGATGTCCAAGACGACGATGCCATAAATTCAAAGAGTCAGACTTGGATAAGAAAGAGTTACCTCCAGTGCTGATACTATGCTCGTGGTTATGTGATTGACCTTTCAATATCCGGTTTTTGATCGAGTTTATATATACCATTAATATTAGTAGCTGTAAGGTCATAAGAACCAGTCACACGGGCATTATCTTTCCTGTAAACATGACATTTATTACAATCAAATATTAAAACATATCCTTTAGCTGTAATTTTGCTTACAGACAAAAGATTAGCGGCTACTTTAGGTACATACAAAGCATTTTCGATAACTTTAACAACATTATTATTTAATGTTACATTCACATTACCTATGCCTTTACTAAAAATCTTATTATTATCAGCAGTAGTAATCTCGGAAGTTATATCAGGGGAGTAATTAATTAACCAATCTCTACGATTTGTCATATGACTAGTGCAACCTGGATCTAAAATCCAATTACTGTCATTACATGACGTACTAGATAAGGCAGTTTCTGTAAATAATAATGATGAATTTTCACTTCCCTTATTCCTAGAACGCTGTCGCTTCAGTATCAGAAATGCAGTTATTATTTCGCTTATTTTTTCTCTTCAGCTTGGGGCATTTGGGTTTTATGTGCCCTTTTTGGTTACAGTGGTGACAAGTAGGAATAAACTTATTCTTTGCAGCTAGTAATTTATCATTTTTATCTGACGTATGAGATACGTCCTTCTTGAATTCACTTTGTATAAGTTGACATTTAACAAAATCGGAAGTAAGTTTTGACTTTGCAGCTTCAATTGCCATTATCAATGGATCAAATTCGGCAGGTAAACCAATGAGCATCAATTCTGCTAATTCTTCATCAGCAATAGGGTAGTTGACTCATATCAAAATTGATTAAAATATTGTTTATTTCTAATAGTATTTGGCATAAGGTTCCACAATATACCGATTTTAATAAATAACAATGAATGATTACTGTAAAATTTTAATTTGAAAATGCTAGAAATAATCTTTTTTTATCTCACGCCGTAAACGCTTTGATATCCTGTGGTCAGGGCCGTGACGTCACTCATATAGTAAACAAAGAAATGTCAAATTTGATTCAATGATTCTCTATTCTTTCCTAAAACTGGCAAAAAAATCGTCCAAATCTCCGTTATTATATGTGTAAATATCGTAAATTATTTGTATTAATAGCAAAATCAACCATTGATGTTGGATTTGTGTGAGCAGATAGTACAAATCTTCCGAAAATCGATAGATTGATGGTCAGGAGATTCTTTGTGTATCGCTCTCATTGATTTACTACCAAACGATCACTCTAAACAATATAAGTACAGTTTCAATACTGTTATAATGAAGAACAGATAACAAGTGTACTTGTCAAGATTGTCACGCAGCAGAAGAGAGTTGAAACATGCATTTTTGGTGTGGTTGCACCATCACTGTGAGGCTATTTTCTACAGCAGTTGAATGCTATTGAATAGAATCCCATCTCTCAAAAGTCAAATTAACACTAAAAGTATTTACTTCAAGAGAAATGTTCAAAAGAAAACATCAGGATCATGTGTCAAATACCAGTGTAGTACTGCAAGAATTTGTAAATGAACATAAAAAGAGAAAGATTGGCAGTAATATTCATTTGTCAAGCCAAACATGAAGAAAATTACTGGGAGGAATAATATATATACATTCACAGACACAGATTGTGACATATTTCTTAAAAACTTAACGACCTATTCAATGAAGAAAGAATAAAGTGCATAGAAAACTAAACCAGGAATCATCAATACTGAAGTGCTCTTTAGTTCGAGCTTGGTTATGAAGAATAACAGCTTCCATGTGCTATGAAGTCAGCCAGTGCATAACACATGATGGTTCTTTCGTTGGGAAGATTTTTGGTAGGAAATCTTGCAGACACCTATAATAAAATGTGGATAAAAGTTGAAGGATGAAGATTGGGGTTGACATTTGCAAAATGTGACCTCTTCATTTCTGATTAATACCCTGTAATAGTCAGTTCAACAAACAGTATCCATAAAATTAGATTAATACAAAATTGTCATGCTCTTTTAGTAAAGAAAATGCTAATTATCAAAGACGGAAAACTGTGAACAGTATGCTTAACTCAGTATAGATGCAGATGTTTTGTGCTAAAGCAAAACTTATATACTTTTGTGTTGCTAGCAGTCATTTTGAAAACACTCAAAAGGTGACAATATTAGCTATAATAGATATTTGTTCTAACAATCTGTATGTCTAAAAACTTATTGATCAAATAGTGCCATTTTGGAAACTATACTACACACACACTATACATTTTTCCTATGAAAGTATTACTTCATAATAAATCACTTTACTATTATTTTGACTTTTATTACCTGCGACCCTAAGGCAATATACTATGATAAATTAATAAATTTGATCTAACTCTATTCAAACCTATTTGTACATACTTTTGGAACATATATATGTTTGAGTAACAATGATAAATATGAACAACAAACCTATAAAATATTATAAATCTTTTAAGGTGTAATGGAAAAATAAAACACATGTATTTCACATTAAAAAATTTTGATTCAACTTAAACCTTTACAAGTCATTATTGTCAAATAAACATGCAACATTTTTTTTGTGAAGAACATAATGTCTAATGTAAGTAGTACAAAAATCAGTTATGTCATCTTTAGATGTTAGTTATGTATAAAGTAAAGAAAAAAAATCTATATATTATTTATTTAATAAGAAGGGTCTTGTAAATTAGGAAGAGCACAGGCTGACAACACAGCAATCACATTTAATATATTTGTATACGGCTTTAAAATGGATAACTTGTATATTCTTGCGTAAGCTGTTCTGAAATTTACTTTCTTCTAGTAAGTTAATACACTAATACTGCTTTCATATCCTGTATATATTAAGCTGACTAAACCATCAGGTAGTCACACTAATCAATATTCAATAGTATTTGCGTTTTTATACTCAGGCCAAGTTAGTACTTTATTGGGTTTTTGAATTTCATTTCTTAGCAATGCTTATGGTGAAACACTAGAAGTAACTTTTTTTATTGTGCTTTTGGTTAAAAGGTCTAATAAAAGGTGAAAGTTCACTAACTTTCTTTCTTCTTTTCTTCATAAGTTTCCTCAAGAGCTTTATTTCTTTAGAAATAATATATCAACTATTAAATAAAGTTCTTTAGGTATCCCTATGTATATTCTTGGTTTGTGCCTTATCATACATAAAAGTACGTACTGTCCAGATTTAATTTTTGGTTATTGTGATTTTTCCTTTTTATGTCTTCAGTTGTCCGACTTTATAGCTTGACGGAGAAGACTTAAGTAATGATCCAACTAGTGAAGGTATATAAAATGTCATTATCATAATTTTCCTCACTTGGAAATAATAATTTTTAATAATGTCTGGCCAGATATAGGTGGTTTGCAGCACTTTACTTCAGACAATTTATTGGGAGATGTTGCAGTTGATTGGTGGTGGGCAGCAGGTTTAATCAGTGAAGATATAACATCTTTCAGTTTTACCATACTGGACCTATTTACTTCAATGGTGCTTTGGTATATAAATACTTGAGTTATTTTGTTGACATAATGTTGTTCTAGTTGACGGGCCACATTTTGATGTTCTGGCTGAGCATGCACTGCTTTGTATTATGTTGCACAAGTTTTACTGCCTTATCAATCTCGTTGTCAAAAGGAGAACAGGGTAGTACACAATAGTTCTCATTAAGTAACCTCTGAAAGCAACAAATTTTAATTAGGTACTCAGTAAATACAAGTAAACGTTGTTTAGATAAATATATTCATTATTATGAAACTGGAATAGTTTGTATTACATACTTTTTAATTAATATTCAATTACATCATTAATATTCAATTGAACATAAGTAGGTACCTACATATTCTTTTCTTTGAAACATCATCTAGTGTCAGTGTATAACTTAGATTAAATCAAAAATGCGTGAATGGTGAAGTTTTCTCTACGTCTGGCGTTAAAATTTGGTTGGTCGGCTGCGGCGTTTTCATTCTAACTGAAAGATAAAAATTTAATTAATGATTTTACATACAACCTAAAAACTTCTATTTTGTTTAAGTTGAAACTGAAGTACCTACACAGATTGAGTTATTCATTTATAGTACTTACATTAATGTGATTTTTCGCAAAAATACATTTGAGTTTCAGTAGATAGTTACAGGATTTCTTTAAGCGAGTGTTAACCAAATATTTCGCATGTCTATATCACTGGGTACGTCTAATCCACAGCTTTCCTGGAGTTTTTGAAGAGGTAATTTTATATTCCTATTCTATTGTCCCGTTCCATATACACATTTACTATATTTTGTGATATTTAATAGAAAGCATTGTTTTTGTGAGGTTATTTCGCCTCGGTGCTTTGTTTACTATAAGTCTGACGTCATTGCCACAGATAATCAACAGACTGTCATGGCTGACCGTGTTTTCGGTCCAAAATTGAAAATCTTAATTTAAAATAGATTTTTTGCACTTTTTAGCCATCGAAAAAAATAATATTCATGTGCTATGGTCTAATACAACAATTATGAACATTTTAAGCCCTACTTTAAAAAAGGGTCAACTAGCCTATTGAGCAGCCAATATCTGAAAGCTCTTGCGTAACGGAAATAATATTTCCTAAATAATGATCGACATATCTAATTTGAGCCAATTTTCTTTTTAATTGTAGTCTACGGCTAATACCAGCATTTTCATAGGCACATCTCAAATTGTCCCATGCTTCAGCTGCAGACTTAGCATTTCGTACATGTGGGTAACAAATAGGTTGTACATGAAGACAAATTTTTGCATACGCCTTTTGGTCTCGAGAATCATTAGGTAACAATGTAGCCGATTTTGTAACAGTGTCCCAAAGACCGTGGTCAATAAGTAATAATTTCATTTGAAATTTCCATGTACCATAATTGCATATCCCTTCAAGTTTTTCTATATTCATATTAGATCCAGTACTTACAACAAATTGTCCGGTCGCGGGAATATTTGAATTACTTGAATTAGAAGTCGGCTCAGACATTTTTGCAAAATCAAAAAAATTTCGATCACACTTGGGCAACAAATTTATTTAAATAATTACGAGTTTATATTCAAAGGCCCATAACCAATGTTGAGAACAATGTTCTAACAATTAATTCTCGTAAATAAAATATACTTTTCAATGGTAGAAATTATTGTAATTTAATGAATGACAGAAGCTTTATAAATAGGCAAAGAAACTTGCAAAGAAACCTTGCTAAAATAGTTACTGAATTCAATATATTTGACTCACTTTGACATTAGGCAGACTATAATTAGTTAGAAAGAGACAGGTATTATGTAAGATGTTTCGAAAATTCGTAGGTGGTCACTAATTTCTGTTTCTGCTAGTGATGTTTTAGTCATGACTCGCCTAGTTTCAACGTCGATATATTATGAATTAAATATATTCTTAATACTAAAATGTTTTTATTACGAGAAATACAACATAAATCATAAAGGATACATTTTCTTATGAAACTTATCCTGTTAAAAGCTGTTGTGCCCTTTCAGCCAGTCAAGAGACTAAAAGCGGACGTTGACATGCTATTAAGAAAAACGAGTAAAGGGGTTTTTGGGGGATGTAAGGGTTTTTGGTGCTTATGATGACTAATTTAAACGTCTGTGACGACAAAATACTCAAGAATAGCTTTAAAAAGTTGATAGTAAATGAATAATAGTAGATTTTATGCCGAGTGCATAAAGCAAGTCATTTTTATCCGAGATCGTTATGATGAAGAAGTCGAGGATAAAAATGATTTGTGCACGAGTTATAAACTCTGCTTTTCACTTCGATTGCGAGAAAATAAAACAGTAACATAACATACTATAAATTTGTCATAAGTTTTCATATATAAGGTAAACGCTGGTATACTCGTCAGTGTCCCAATACTCGTCAGGTACCTATACCTACATTTTAAAAGGGGCTTATAATGTTTCTACCAACCGTAAATGAAAGAATTGTTATTGAAATACAATCACAGTAATATAATGTTCTATTATATTTGCAACACTGCATTAAAATTGTAATTGCGTCTAAATTTCGAGGTGCTAAAAGTGTGAACTCAGAAAAAAATGTGGAAAAGGTATAGTTCGGCAACTAAACTGAGCAACAACCGGCTCCTATTTTTTACATAATATTTCGCTTGGGATATTTATACGGCAAGTGTGTTTATGTTTTAAAGATAGTACAATACATTTTCTAATACTATACCTATTAATCTGTGCTATGTCGTGAGAATTTATTTTTTAATCGCATGTGACATTAATTGGTGCTCGCTTATTCCTGTTTTGCCCAATACTCGTCAAAATTTATGTAGTTTTGACGGATACTGGAGCGAGCATTACCAAAAGTACCTTAACCCGTCATCGTTACCTTAATTCTCGGTATTAAGTTTTATTTTCCATTGGCATTATAGAAAATCTTATACTTAGATAACGACGGATAAGGGGACGTTCCTTACAATTGTACCTAAGCCATCATAGCGCTCTTATTACCTTAAATTATGTACGATATTCGTTTGAATCAATTTGTTTTATTATTAGATAAAAAGTAGGTATCTCTATATGTACAGCATTTTTTAAATTCCAATAATTTCTTGAAATTTTGTATTAGTTATATTAGTATAACAGTTTCATTATTATGATTACATTTTTATATGGTTGAGTAACATTTATAGACTTCCTTTTTTATGGGACCTACTTTTAAATTACAAAAAATAATTAACTGTTTCATACATTTTGATCGAGCAAGTATTGAACTTTTCTATGAAACAGATGATTTTTTCTTTATTTCGAGGTTGGTCTCATATTGAAAAGCAATCTATAAATGCTAGATTGTATTAAAGTTCCAGTATATATAAATATTAGAATTTAAACTTACTTAAATTAAAGATCCATGACTCGTGAGATAAGCATTTTGGTTCATCATCATCATCATTTTAGCCCACTGTTGGACATAGGCCTTCTCCAAAGATCTCCATACCGATTGCTATGGAGATCCTTATACATCCGGTACCGTCCGGTTTCTGCCCTAACGGCCGTCAGTCCTGCGAGCAATGTATCCCGCCACTGCCATTTAAGGTTTGCAATTCTTTGGATAATTTAGGTAACTCTAGTTCTTCTACGGATTTCATTATTTCTGATGTGATCACGTAGAGAAAACCCGAGTATAGATTTCTCCATTGCCCTTTGAGTTACTTTGAGCCTTCGTATGGGACCCACTGTAAGCAGCCACTTCTCATTTCCGTACGTCATCACTGGCAACACGCACGAATTGAAGACTTTCGTCTTGAGAAACTACGGCAGATGAACCGAGAATATGCTGCTTAGCTTCCCGAACGCTGCCCAGCCGAGTTGGACGACTTACCTCTTTCCGGAAGTTAGACTTACCGAGCTGGACTATTTGCCCCAGGTAAACATATTCGTCAACAGCTTCCAGCGTAGAGTCTCCAACATGCACAGGAGTGGGTACTACACGGGAATTCGACATTATTTTAGTCTTGTCCGTGTTCATTTTAAGACCCACTTGTTGTGAAACTCTACAGGGGTCTTCGACCATTGTGCCTAGATCCTCCACGGTCTCTGCCATGACTACGATATCATCAGCTAAACGAAATTGAGTCTTGTACTTGAGTCGTTTATGTTGATGCTGAGTCCTCTCCAGTTCAAAATCTTAAATACAACCTCCAATGCAGCGTGAACAGTTTCGGCGATATAACATCACCCTGTCTCACACTGCGCTGAAGTGGTACTGGTTTCGAGTTTTGGTCCTAAAGGCGGACTGACATGGTGGTGTTTTCGTATAATGACCGCAACACTTGGATGTACCGATAGTCTTTTTGGCACCTCTGGAGTGATCTAAGCACGGCACTTGTGAACACATTTGAGCCATTGTTCTGCTCGATGGCCTCTTTAATACGTTCCGTATTAAAACAGCGTATGTCGCGAGTCAGACACTTAGAGAACTGTTTGTTAAGTTGCCGACGAGAACCTTCAGAAGACTGCAGACCCATTCCACGCCATTCCTCCGTCAGCTTATCTGTCGGCTCCGTTACTTCTTTGCTTAGTACGGCTGGGTTTGCAAAACTTTGCACCTACCGTAAGGACAGCTTCCAGAACCCTGTCATTATAAATGTCTACATCCGTGCAGTCCTCCGGGCAATCAAAGCGATTTTGCAATTCGAGTTGAAAGCGCTCGGGGTTTTGGATCTGGATTGCTTAGGGACGGAGCGTAGACTTCACCAGGCGATACCGTTCCGCTTTTATGTTAAAATTCAATGCGTCTCTTACCGTTCGGTGATCGCTCCCTGTGTTAAACGAATTGATCATTGAGACGTCATTAAATATTGGGTTTTAGTCAACATGATGAAGTCAATCTCATTTTTTGTCAATCCTGACTTTTCTAGGTAAATTTTCGATGCAGCCGCTTTTTGAAGAAAGAGTTCATTATTATAGAGTCCTTTTCTCTCCATGTAATCGGCTAGCATTTGACCTCGATAATTCCGGATTCCAGCTCCAAATTGCCCCACTTTCAACTCATTATCGCCCCGCTTGCCTAGCCTTGCGTTGAAGTCTCCCATGACAACGGTGTAGTGAGTCTTGGAAGGGTGTATTGTCCGAGAAATGTCGACAACGACATAAATAGCTTTCACTTCCTCGTCGGGGTGGGTCAAGGTCGGGACGTAGACGTGTATGACCTTTAGCGAATACCGTTTGGTGATTCTGAGTATAAGGTATGCCACCCTATTCGGCACACTTCCGATCTGTACCACGTTGTTCACTAGAGACTTATGGAGAATAAACCCGACACCACCTTGGGACAGGTCTTCGGCCCCCCCAAAATAGAGCAGGTTGCTGGATTTAAGGACCATCATGTTCTCATCCTCTACTCGAACTACGGATAGTCCCAGAATACTCCAATGAATCCTGCTCAATTCCTCTTCTAGTTCCAGCAGCTTCTCCTCGGTCCGCAGTGTACGCGCGTTATATGTTGCCAGGGCCAAGGTCGTTTGATGGGAGGTTTTCGCCGCCCGGGGATTCTTCACCCCAGGTCTGCACCCCAGGTCCTAGCACCAGGTCGACGACCGTCACTGTCGACACGGCCTCCGGGACCGCCGGGCACTTGGGGCCTTTGGGTAGTTCGATCCATTTTTGGGGAGGTTTTGGGCCTTCTCCCGCCACGCTGGCCCAGTACGGGCTGGTGGGGTGCAAGTAGCACTCAGGAAGTTTGGTAAGATTCACTACTAATTCCAGTGGAGTCTATGATATGATATATTATATATCAAACTAATAGTTTTTATTGAACCTGTCTGTACAAGATTGTTTGGCTCTCAAGCAGTTCATGAACAACAAGCCTCCCGAACAAGCCGGATTCCGCAAACGCAATAGTACCATAGACCACATTCATTCGCTGCTGCAGGTTATACAGAAGACCGAGGAGTATGATCTGCCTCTATGCTTAGCGTTTGTGGACTATGCGAAAGCCTTCAATTCTGTCGAGACTTGGGCCGCGCTTAGGTTACTCCGGAAGTGTCGAAATGAACTGATCTGTACACCAAAGTCCTGCAGTCATTGAAACGAAAACATCACTATGTCAGTCTGTCTTCAAGATCAAAACTTGAAACCAATGCTACTTTAGCGAGGTTAGAGACAGGGCAACGTTATATCGTCTAAACTATTCACAGATGCATTGGAGTATGAATTCAAGCTTTTGGACTGGAGAAGATTCGGAACCAAAATAAACGGCGAGATCATGACTCATATTCGTTTAGTTGATGATTTCGTAGTCATTAAGACCTCTGTAGATTTCCATCACGTGGGACTTAAAATGAATGTGAACGAGATTTAAAACGTGTCGAATTCCCATCTAGTAGGTGCCCACTCCTGTGAAGGATGGATACTCGACATCGGAAGTTGTTAACAAATATCTTTACCTAGGGCAAATAGTCCAGCTCGGTAAGCTCAACTTCCAGAGAGAGGTAAATGATGAATCCAACTCGATTAGTACAATGTTCGGGAGGTCCGTGGTTCGATCCTGCCATGTACTAATGTTTCGTTTTTCGAATTTTTTGGGGCGGGGGAATCTCTTCATAATTTACAAGGGACTGTAGCTGTCAAGGCTGTCCCTTGGATATGCCGTAGGACTCGGGTAATAACCCCATGCCCGGCTAAACAGGCCTCCGGTACCTTTCCACCTCCGGTGGAGGTACGCTCGAGATTAAACTGGTCATTCCCCGAATACACCCCTTAGGAACAGGCCCAGCAGTATAAACAAGCTGGGACTCGCCAAGGAAGGGGTGACCAGGTTGCTCGGTTGTGAACCCCCAGACGGACGACCAGGTAGGAAACGTAATATCTCCCAGCCGATTGGCAGTCGGTTGGGCCTAAGAAGGCGCGCCTCCTCCTACCCAACCGCCAACTACGTAGCGGGGTGGCTTGAGAGTCCTCCTCCCGCGCCCGTTCCGCTGCAAATACTACAACGGTTGGATGTGGAAGTTTTTCGGCCTTTAAAACAAATATGGAAGACTATGATTATATGATTCGTCATAACAGCTCATATACGTTCCCGCCGAGGGGCTCGAGCCTACCCAAAGTTAGGGTGTGTAGGCCTTACTCAACCACGCTGGTCCAGCGCGGATTGGTCGACATATGATTTTCGAAACAATAATCAGTTTGTAAAACTCAAAAAAAAAATGTCTATTAATACTTTTACATTGAATATACTCCTTGGTTTTCGCAATTTATTTATAATAAAATATTAGTCTGGGATCTGCAATCTTTATGACTACCTTTATAATATGTAAGACTACATTTATAATATGTATAAATAAACAAATAAATATTGCATTATTTTACTATAACGTACTTTATAACAATAACATGTACATATATATTCTTATCATGTTTCATCATATGTTATCATATGTTCTTAATGAAATGAACATATATATTCTTTTCGTAATGATTATAATGGAAGCTTTAACGTATAGCAATAAAGTTCAAGGTTGCGTGAAACATTGACGACTTTTGGGTCAACATGACGGTTACTAGGACAAACCTGCCGACTACTGGTACAATTGGCTCCTTTTTACTTTTTAATATTACAATAAATTATTTATTTAGTTTATTTAAAAACCACGTATACCTCTGAAAACTACAATAAATATTTTAGCAAGCTATCGAAGTTTTAGATTATTAAGTCTACAAGGTTTACTGTAACATAGCTCCAAAGTCAGCAAAGTTCAAAACCTGACGAGTACTGGGCCTTCTACCTTATTTGCCGAGATTTTGGCGGCAATATTTCTTGCACCACTTTTTGTGCGTTTATTTCCATTAAAGTATTAGGAGTAAGTTCTAAATCTTCTTCTTCACTTGACATTTTTAAAATTTAGTTAATTCAACAATAACTGAGAAAATTCAATACAAAAATTTCACGGCTTCTTTTTTTTTTTTTTAATTTTGTTTATCCCATTTGGGAAAGGCAAAGGCGTCAACCATACAGCCTAGTCTGTATGCAATAAACTATTGTTATTCATTCTTCTTTTGAATTCACAAATCGCCAAACGTAGAGGTTACATATTCATAAATTGCTTCAAAGCATTTTTCAATGGAAAGAAGTTTTTGTAAAGAGCGCGGTAGATCTTGCTGGTGTTTCATTATTTTTGAAATTTCTTCTAATAAAATGTTTCTTTGCAGGGCAAAAATTGGACATTCGTAAAAAAGGTGATGCAGAGATTGAGGTAAGGTGGTGTTGCACCAGTTGCACGATGGGGAAGAAGTCATTCACGGCTTCTTTCCCGCTACTTTACTTTTTTTAATTTTTGTGCATGATTTTCGGGCAAAGAATAAAATATATACAGCCTACTCTTAAATTATTTTGGAATATTGTTTTTTTTAGTGATGAATATGTCTTGATATTTAGTTACTTTTTCGTATTATCTTATTATAAACCAAAAATGCAAATAGGGAAGGATATATTATAAATTAGCAAGTTTTATCCGTGCACAATTTATTATGTTTGGCTGCATGGTCTAAATGGTCACTGCCTTAGTATAGATACATTTAAAAAGCTACTTTTTTGCCCTTGTGCATAAAGTTCAACTTTATGTCGCCTAGATTCTGCATAAAGTAGTACTTTTTCGAGCATGAGAAGTGAAAAAAATATTTCTAAATTATTCCCTTTTCAGTCCTACCTATCTGAGAATTGAAAAATCTGGCGTACTTAGACAAAAATTGCGCTATTAAAATTACGGGTTTCTCCCGTTGGCTAGATTGATGGAATTTTTCCATTTAAGAGATTCACAAATTCAATGGGTAGGTAGGTAATTAGTAATTTTTACTTTAACTTAGAAGTTTAATTTTTTCACAACCTCAAGGGACTGTAGACCTGAGTACTTATATGATTTTGATTTAAACTCGATACTTTCACGCGTTTCCGAGATAATAGGTCTTGGCAGACAAACGGACAATAAAGTGATCCTATAATCGTTCCGTTTTTCTTTTTGAGGAACGGAACCCTAAACATTGAACTATTAAAATTACGGGTGTTTCCTATTACCTATCTTTACTGTTGGAATTTTCCCATTGCAGAGATTTATAATCTATAGGCAGGAAATCGGAAACACACTATATTTATTTGTTCGCTCTTAGGTATGTACTTGAGGTTAATCTCATATTTAATTTACCCGAATATTTAACCCTCATGCATCTTGTACTTCAGATAAATTCGTAAAAGCTTAAACTCCTATTCAAATTCAAAAATCTTTATTCAACTTAGGCCTTTACAGGCACTTATTGACGTCAAAACAAAGCAAAACATTCTAATTTAAAGGAAACATATTTAACCTTGTATGTGCATACATCCTGAATATACCTACTCAAGATGTTTGCAAATACAAGTAGCAATGAAAAAAAAAAAGTTGAATCTACACCTGTTAATTGGGAGAGCCTTCTCGAGAAGAACAGGCAAGAAACTCGAAAGGTCAAATTTTTTATCTCCTCTTTTAAATCGCCATTTACAATTTTGGTTTTGTTACATAGTCATTGAATGTTAAAAAAAATACAATCGGTATGCTTAAAATGTCAAAAAAATAAGTTATAGACTTATACACTAATCATAATACAATAAATTATGTTGTTACCAAACATAATATGATATCGCTGTTACACATAAGCAAACTAGCTTAAGTAACTGCTAAATAGATAATAGTACATTATGGTACAAGTGTGTAATGTTGGTGATTACTGCTGAGGCGCATTGAGGCCCGAGCCGTCAGGCGAGGGTCTTAAGAAGCCGAGGACGGTAACCATCAATACACACGTGTATCATACAACGTTTTTCAACACACTTCTGAATAAAACAATACTCAAATAAAAAACCATTTTACATAGTAGATAAAAAGTTTACTTAGAGAAACAATTAGTAAATGTGCAGTTAGTAAAATTATAATTAACTATTTTTGATGACATAGCGGTCTCATCAGATAGATTATTTATTGAAATACTTTCATGTTCTATTGTTATTTGTGATGGTTCATTATTCGTGTAGGTAGGTGAAATCCAATCATTGGACGTACTTGGTATTTCGCCAGTAGGATGCGTCTCAGAATCAAGTTTAATTCTTTTTGTGATTTTTGCACAAATTTCCTTCTTGTTTTGTATGGAATCTTCTACGTATGATTCTGCTACATTGCTAGATCGCCACCCGCCATGTCGCTTCAAAGTCATTATATCAGCTCCTGAATTTGCCAGCAATGTAGCTGAAGTTCTTCTGAAACTATGTCCAGTGTAGCTCTCAGCATCTACTAATCCCAAAAACTTAGCGATTTCTTTAGGCATAGAACCAAATTTGTTTATACCTATAGGCTGACAGGTACATTTACCATTCTGGTAATTTAGAAAGAAACGGTCATTTTTTGTTTTTGGCGAACGCAAACTTTCATACTTCTTAACAATATCATAGAATGGACCGTGTATGGTGAATGACCTAGGTATTTTATTTTTCGTGATAGGTATCTTCACTAAAAGCATCTGGCCATGGTTCTCTATATCTTTTACAGTTATATTTGTTAATTCTTGTATCCTACAGGCACCAGTTACACCAAATATTAAAGCAACCTGAAACAAAAGAAACAATAATTAAGGTCAACACACAACACAAGCTGCTATTAAATATTTAATTAAAATTAATTTAACTAACCTTTGTAGCCAAATATTGGTTATCTGGAGCATCTTTAATAAATTTTTCAATATCATCAGATGATAAAACCTTTGATTTTTTGCTTCTAAATCCATCAGATAGTCTCTTTAGATAAGCTGACAAATTCGAGTATGTTTTTAAGTCCACTCCATTCTTTGTTCGGACTGTACTTTTTAACATTGAGTAAATACACCACAAAGATCTAGGTTTGTACTTAGAAGATAATTCTTTAAAGTACGCCATGAACACATTTTCTGAAAAAGACTGCGTATTCTTGTTGTTCTGCCATTGTATGAAATTTTGGTACGCTAATAGATATTTTTCCTTTGAGTTTTCTGGTAGTAAACTTTCCATAACGTTCTGGGCTTCACATCTTATATCGGGCGGTGTACAACATAAATCATTTTCTTCATAAATTGTATTTGCAGACATCTTAATTAATAACTAATTAAATAACTTCAAAAGAGAAAACGAGACGAGTTGTGAAAAATGTTTCGTAATGGCGGGAAAAATTAATCAGTTTTCCTATGCGCGCGCATCGGCTATAGACTAAAAAATGAGGTTTCTTTTTTTTGGGCTTTTCGCGGATAGCATTTTAGCGCAAGTGTAAACGTAACTCAACCAATAATATTAATAAATAGTACATTGTTACCCTAGGGGTGAAAGTAACTTAGTTAGTCCCGAGACGGGGTTTGGCGCCCGAACTTAGAGAGGGCGCCAATAGTTCGAGGGACTAAATAAGTCTTTAACCCGAGGTAAACACTGTGCTTTTCATTACGAATACAAGCAAAGTAAAAATAAAAACATGAATCAGCTAAAGAATTTAACAAATGAGTGAATTTTATTTTAATAAATCAACAACTTCTGCTTTTGCCTCTTCTCTTATGTATGAAATCCTTTAGGCGCGGAATGGTAAAAAAGCAAAACGGTAAGCGATCGCAAAATGGTAATCACTGCTATACGGAATATAAACAAAATTCTAAACTCGAAAAAACAAATGAAGATCCGATTGCCGCTCTTACCCGCTTATTTTGTTTTTTTTTCTGTGGCCGACCAGCTATTCAGCCATTATTTTTCATTTTCATCATTGAAAAAATGGCAAATATTTTGTCCAAATCTATGTTATTTAAAAAAAAGTTGAAAGTAAATTATAATAAAGTCATTCAAAAAATAAATTCTTTAAATACTTTACATTATGTTATTTCAATTTTACATCTTGCTGTGATTGAGTGGCTGTATAGAAAGACGGAACATGGTTTAATAGAAATATGAAAATAGAACTAGTTTGTTTTGTAAAATTTGACAGCAGCTGTCAGTTGAAAGTGATTCTCCCTAGGGCTGAAAAGTATTACTTTCAACCCGCTACTCAGGCAACTTCAGACCTACTTTCAGAGTATGAGTAATGAAAAAACTATTACTCACTCGTGAATAATAGTAATGAAAAAGTCACAGTTTGATTATAGGTGTCATTATGTGCCTAATTGCCATGGGATTAGAGCCACTTTATGAGGAAGTGTGTTGAAAAAAATTATAATACACATTGTGATGTTGGATAATAAATGAAAAAAAAAAAACGGTCTGATTCAAAATCAGTGTCAGTTCTTTTCCTGACAACAATATTTGTTAACATCAGTAGCTATACACAACACCACGATTATTGACATTATAACGAATAATAACTTCATATTAACTCCAGGCATTGGCATCATTTAAATAATCGTTAACTTTATAATATCCTTTACTCATTAGAGTCTTTTTTACATGTGCTTTAAACTTATGAAAAGGCAAAGGTTACACTATGTGGAATTTTGTTGTAAAAAGTTATACATTTCCCCATAAATGAGCCTCTAGTTTTTTGGAGTCTGGTTTTTTGGACGTTGGAACAGTTGGTATTTGTACATATGCCTGGAAATTAAACTAAACACACAAAAAATTGACCATAATTTATTCTTAAGATATTTTTCGATTGACTTATTACACCTGATGTGCGGCCGTGTTTATTTAGAGGTTTAGAGGTGTTAATTTTCCGAAAGCAGCGTTTTGATATTTGATCTTTTTGACTCTTTCCAGTTCTTTCGCTAATATTTTAATTCTTAGAAAATCTTCTAAACTGGTTTCTTTTGGTATCTGCTGTGTCAAGGATTCCTAAAAGAAATATATATATATTATTGAACTTAACAATATTGAACTCAGTCAGTAACAGCAATATATTATTAAGATTTTTTTATTTAAAATGATTGATGAAAATTATTCAAATCTGGCATAGTTAGTTTTCGCATTTGAAAACTCCTTTTTGTGTTGACATACTGTAGGCTTTACTGGAAGGTGACTAAGGGAATAACTGTAAAAAAAAGAAAGAGAAAATAGATTGCGTTTTATGACGATTATTTAATTATAATAAGTAAGTACCTATACGTTGTTTAGAAACACGCTTTGACTTTCTCCTTAATCTATGAACTTTTTAAAACGTCGAAGAGTTCCACACTCCAGCTCTATAACATCAGATTAGTTCAAAAATACAAAAAAATTATATTATTGTCATCTGAAGTACATAAACATGCATAGTTTAATTTCGGAAAGACATTTTTTATGCACATAAATAAAATAATAGGTATAAACAAATAAAAATCAAAGTATCAAGACCATGCCATTTATGCAAACATACCGCTACTTTTTAGCTACATTTTGTTTGCAGTTTTTTGGTTGAGCCGTACGTTTCCGCGTCTTGTTTGATACACTGGGCGATGCCAAACACTTCATATTTCAAGTTTTTAATGAAATTATAAGTTAAACATCATAAAATTCAACATAAAACAATAAAAACATTAACACAATCCAACGACTTTTGTAGATCTTGACTGCCATTTCAGTTATGAATACTGTGCTCTGATTGGTCGTTATGGGTTTTGCCATCTTTGAATTGAATGGTACAGGACAATGCCGAATTTTATTTATTTATTTAAGGCTTACAAAACAAATTATAGTCACAAAATAGGTATATACTTTGTACAAAACAAAGGTCTACACTATAACTCTTAACATGTAAGCACAGTTTGAGTTGGACATAATGAAATGTTAAGAGGGTTTATAATTTACATTAATTTATTTACATTTAGCTTATATTTAATGTTAGTAGTTTTGAAAACAGTAAGTAATTGAGTGTAATAAACAAGATGAATCTAATCATGACTTGAAATAAATTTTAAAACTTGTTTTCTAAATTGACATAATTTTGCACCAAAAATATCCAAAAAAGAGTGCTCAGATACAGATTCGTTATACAGTCGACACATTTTGACTATTGGATTGTAATATGATGTATTGTTCCTATAGACCTGGAGGCAAAATATTCTAGGTGAAGGATTACGAGCTTTAAATCTAGTGTTGAAATTAAGTAGGGATAGTAATGAGGGCGAGTCAATCTTAGAATGAATAATTTTATAGAGGCATACTAATTCTTGAACTTTGGGCCGAGAAGCGAGGGACAAAATTGTTACGAAATCAAAATTTTAACCAGTATTTTGTATAGGATATTGCCATGTTTAATTTATAATGTGTTTACCTATATAAACTACATCCACAGATTAATAAAACAGCATTTTTAGTTTATTTTTGACATTGAGTGGATATTTCCGCCTTTGTTATTATATGACTCATATGAAACATTCAAAAACTGATAACCTTAGATCATGCTCTAAGCTGCTAAATCGCTAACAATATAATCATAAACAAAACAACGCGCGGGGTTGGATTGACATTTAAAATGTCAAGTCGTCAACCAATCGGAGAAGATGTTGTCTGGGCCTCTGGGCACTCCATCTGGCCAATCAGTGGTCCTATTTATAATATGCACGCACGGGTATACAAAAAAACCTGTTGACAATACAACAGTGTAAGAAACCATAGATTTGGAGTAGCCTAAATGTCAATCTGTCAAGTTCGTCACTTTTACGTGAACATATTTTAAATTCATTTTTTTTCCTGTAATAATTTTTCAAATATTTTCTTTTATACAAACCTTGTCCTAACAATAACGAATACATAAAACCAAGAATTTGGTGCAGTCGTTCGAAAGTTATGGGCGTACATACATTTCGAAGATCCATTTTTGTTTATATACCTAGATAGAAGATATATAGGTAATAAGTTATGTAGGTAATATAAACAATTAACCCGAAACTCAAGAGACTAACGTGAATGCTTTGATCTACTGGTACATTAGTAAATAACAAGGAAGACACAATTACATAGGTTAACATAAAAATTTAGAATTACTTCAACAGAGTCCGGTATAACTAAATCACAAAAGAACAACCGACTAATTACGTTTTGGCTTCCTTTGATCATAAAATTTAATGAAGAACTAATTTAGGTGGCTAAATTATGAAATATTCGAATAAAATTGCTACGATAAAATATAAAAGTAGCTATATTATGAAAGAAATTAATTATTACTTTTATTAGAAGTCGACTAATAGAGGGTGTGGCGACAGCAGAAGTTCGTTCTTGTCTCCACTGTAATTTGTTTTAAGTATACATATATATATATATAAAAGCTGACAGACAGAATGTTAGAGACACGAAATTCATACTTTCTTGTTAGAGCACGATATTAATTGCAGCTTAGGTTTTTATATGATAAACATACAATGCAATGTAATTATTTGTACAATTCAATACTTAATATTATCTTCGTTGCTTCTTCACCACTGTTATGGATCTTCGGGTTAGACTAAATAAGCACAAGATTATGCAAAATTACTTATTTAATCAGACCCGTTTAGGTTCATAATCATGGTTGGCTACCACTTGGCTACAAGCTCACAATTACGAAAACAGAAATAAACCACAAATAAACTATAATTATAACTTGCCTAGCAATGTGACCATAGAGATACATTCGTCACACTCCGCGGGAAAAAATACCGGGAGGTTATACTTATTCGTGATGTCCATCAGTCAGTCAGTTCTATTATTGCTAGTCAGTCAGTCTTGCCTACAGGTCAGTCATACATACTACCTTGCAGGTTGCCTTCATTGATTCTCGATCTTGAGACGAATAATGCCAATCCTACCTTACCTGGATTTCGCAACGGTGTGATTTGCTGACGAGGATCTATCTCCGTCGATGAAACGTCCCGTTAAAACCTTTCACGAAGTGGTTGACTTAGTATCGCCTCGTCCACGTCCGCTACATTCTGGAACGGCGGCTGTGACATAAATCACGACACGAAGCTCTTGTAAAAGTTGCAAGGTTTTCTATTCATTAACCTCAACCTATAGATCATATGTAAAGAAATATTCCGGACACCAAATTCTATATACATGTTACAATCAAGACTGGACCCACCAAGACATGCCGGGAAGCAAGAATATAATACATTAAATTCCATAATTGTTACCAAAACTTATTATTTTTCCCAAATTTTGTACAAATGTAAAGAAATGAAAGTAAATATTTGGTTAATTCATTATGACTATAACAGCCAGTTGCACTAAGTTATACGATTTCGTAAAAAGTAACAACTTAATACTTAAAAATGGGTCGTTTCACTATTAAATATATAATTCGCGCCGTACATTTAACCGTTTTTAAACGTAAAGGATAAAATAAACCTACAATGAAAACTAGATTATGGTGCAATTCTTACGTATTTATATTGTTACTTTTACGAAATCGTAAAACGTAAATTTGGTGCAACCGGCCGTAAGAATGCTTAAATAATAGTCACGTCTGCTGAAGCTTATTTATACAAATACACCTTTTTCTTATTTACATAAATAAACCAAACATATGTTATGCCAAATTGGTCTTCAGCCTTGGCATCGAGGACGTGACTACCTAAAAGAATAATAGTTATTTGTTATACATGAGTGCAAAGTTGCTTTTTAACCGCGTGCTCAACTTTGATGGCCGAGCAAGCGAAGGATTCTAAAATTTAGAATACTGAGCGTTAGCGAGGGAATCAAAAGAGCACAAGGTGAAAAATCTTTGCACTCGAGTGCAACACGTAACTTTTCATCCCCCCTCAGCGAGGAAATGACTAAATGCAAAATAAAACATTTACAATCACAAAATACTTTTATTTCAGTTTAGGTACATATTTACTACATTAATTGCCCAACATTATGATAGGTAAGTATTACAGAAAAATATTTATATTATGTATATCAAATAATACGTTTTTTTAATTATTTTCAAGTTTCTTATTTATAATAATACGACGTCAAAACAAAATGGCGCGCGCAAAGCAAATCAAAAACAAAAGTACACCAAGGAGTACAAAAAGTTGTATGATAAATTCGGCATCATGGAGATGGAAGTAAATAGGTTTAATGCTGTTTTGAAATCACATACCTAGTTGCACGCGATGTTCTTAATTCAAATTTACTTTAACCTCAAGCGGATAAAAACGGCTTTGGCGGTCAGATATCGAATAGCAAAAATACTCTTTCCGAGATGGGGGGATGAAAAATTTATTATTTACACACTCACCTGTTTTTCAGCTGAGTCGTCGTGTATTGGTACCTTTTCGCAACTGAATAGCTGTGATGTTGACACGGGACATAACGCCACGGTAGTTTGTACCGGTCTTCTTCATTGATGCTGCTGGCTTGTATATTAAACTTAAACCCTTTTGTAATGCCACGTTGTGTTCTTACGTCTGTGATTCGGCCTTGTACAGTCCAACGTGGTCACAACCACCATCCATTAGTGACCCCGACGACTTGATCTGAACACGCAACATTCTGCTGCTTAAGCAACGTTGGCTACTTTACTGAAAATCAGCGCTGGGTGTCTAACGCCCAGCAAACGCTGAGATGGCAACCCTTTCGGTACGGGCACGCTCAGTATAATTAGGATGTCATTTGTTTTATTATATATCGTAGGCAACTTCTCTTTCATGTCCCATTAGCCAGTAATAATGTAACACAAAATAGTCCACTCTTACGTATGTGTAGAAAGTACAATCTTCTCTGTAAAGACCTTGACATATTCCATCAAAATATTAGATCCTTTATGAAAAGTATAAGCTTGTCGGAAAGCGTAGTTATGGTTCTCTGTAAGGACTAATGACACTTAGATCGTTTTAATTAACTAGCTGGACATATTTAAGTCGAAAGTTGTGCTCGGTAGTTATTGAAATACAAATTTAACAACATTTTCTATGTACAATGATTTTATAAGGTTATTGTAATTTGTATTTTGTTACCGTGCCAAAGAATAAATAAATAAATAAATAATCTGTTGTACACACTTTGTATACTGTCTTGTTGATTTGTGTCTATGTCGAATAAATGTTTTCTTTCTTTCTTTCTTTCTTGGCTCCTTGGAACATATTGAGGTCCTCCGTACTTCGGAAGGCATGTTATGACAGTTAAAATACTGCGCCTCATCTTTTAGGTCATACATATTGGTTAACCATTCCACCGAATTATAAGAGTGAGCGAGCAGTGTGCGCAGGCATAAATGCACTCTCTGTTCCTGATGGTGCACTTGTGTCTGCGCACACTGGAGTATTGCGGAGATAGTTTGTACCTGTTGAGATGTTCGCCATGACCGAACATCGGCTTAGGGATTTAATTTTATAGGAAATCTATGCTATAAAATTAACATTACGTAAATCAAGAATACAATTGAATCGCCTTAGTGAAAAATTGAGGCCGGAAGTTGAAGGGTACGTTTAAGTTAAAAATTTAAAAGTTCAGTTAAAAAAATTTTGATTGCCATGAACTGAGTTCGATAGCCGACATCGTCTACAATGTGGGGCAGTGGGGATCGGGAGAGAATGAGCCTCCCCTCTGGTGAGCAGGGCATACCAGGAGAACCCAAGCGAATCTCGCTCCTGGTATGCCCTGCAAGGAATAAGTCACAACCTCTTACACCTCAATAGTATCTAACGACATTAAAATTATAACACGAAAATCGAGATTATTAATTTGGAAATTACCTAATCAAATAAGACCATTCACCCCTTCTATATCTTGGAGCTTAGGTCACAGAGCATTAGTCAAGTTAGACAATTAAGTAATCTAATCACGTTAAGCTCCCGGGCTTATTAGAAACGACGCAAAATTAACTTGGAGCCGATATCTCAACTTCAAATTAAATTATTTCCTAAGTAACATTTTTGCGAACTACTTAAGTATAAGATCGGATATGACGAATAATTTGTTTGAAATTGGGCAAATTTTTACGAGCGAAAAATTTTATAATTATGATCTTGTAAAATCGCCATCAAAGGGGTTTGGGCTAATTAGCTTCATTTTATTTCAACGGCTACAACTTTAATCGTAATGGGTTAAATCTTAATCGTAAATGGTTCCACCCATGGCCCTACCTAATTCTGGTTATACGACCGAATCGCCGGAGATGCGCGCGCGGAACCAGCCACCGCTCTCTACAGCGCGCACTTCTCGATTCCCTGCAAGTTATTTCATTCGTCTCCTATGTCCTATGTAACGCAAATGGCAATGGAGAGGACCCTGCTCAGGGTTTCTGTACGTCATTGAATCAGAAATGACGAGATCCGTACAAGAACTGAAGTCACTGACAAAGCCCAAAGAATCACGAGCCTTAAGTGGCAGTGGGCACATCGCTCGCAGAACTAACTACCGTCGGGGTGGCTTAGCAGGCCTTCCACAAGGTAAACCGAAGATCTGGTGAAAGTTGCGGAAAGCCGCTGGATGCGAGAAGCGCAGGACAGATCGGGGAGGGTTATTGTCTAAGAAAAATCTATCACGATCACCTTGAAATTACAAATCATTGCGGCGTCAATACAAGACTCTGTGTCGACTGTCTGATATAAAAGTATTTTACAAAAAATAAAAACCGACTTCAAAAACACTGAAAAGTTAAAAATAATATAAGAATAGGTACAGACAACATCACACTTCTATATTGAAGTCGGTGCCAAACGATGATGTCCTAGAAAGTCTTAAAATTTGTCACCGACTAACTTTAAGAGTAATAAAACACTACAGTTTCAAGCAGTGTAATATTTTCTGGAAACTATCTCGAGTCTCGACTTTGATCTTAAAGAAAAAAAGAAACATCAAAAATGGTTAACCAATTTCGAAGATATCGACGCATCACTTCGGAAAAGTTGTTGTTGTCAAAGTCCAAATTGCGACGGCGTATTTTTACGATTCTTAAAAAAACGTAGCCGATTCATGTAAGTTTTTTAGAGGATTATTTGAAAAGCATACCCTTTCAAACAAAAGAAGAATTTCTCAAATCGGTTCAGGCGTCTACGAGCAATCAGGGAACATACGTAGAATTAGTTTTGAATTATAAGCAGGTTCGATTCCCGGGTGAGGTAGACAGGCGGAGTGAAATTTAGAAAATCGTTGAATGCAGTTTTGTTACTTTAAAAAATAAAAGAATGTGTATTTTAGTAAAATAATCAATCTTATGGAATTAAAGTAGTTACCTTTCAGGGCCCATTGATTTTTCCATCCTGTATATATGATATATGAATAAAGGGTTGTTTGTTAATCTAGAATTGCAATCTAATTTATTTTGTTGACCAATGTTTGAAATATCCTGCACCGAGCAGCAATATAACGTTTCGTTTGATCAGTTAACAGAACCATACAGAACTGTGTACACATTCACAGATCTATGGAATATTTACACGATGATATTGCGGAAATGCAATTTTGCTTTTAAACTCAACACAATTTCTGCAAAACTATCATTTGAGGTGTTCTATTCCACTGCAATTTCTCCGAAGTGCAGAAATTGACGACGACGTCACTGGAGTTAATTTTTTTTATATTGATTATTAAGTTAGTAGTTTCTTCTTGTTTTTAGAAGTACCAAAATAGAGTTTTTGGATTTTTCAGCCATTCATTATTGGTATTGTATGTAGGTACATTGCGTTTGCAGGCAGACAAGCACACTTTCTTAAATGTTTTAGAATAATTCGAAAGAAGTCGAATCGCAGCGTACTGAAATAAATCAATCAATAACTCTTTATTTTGTAAAATAACAATTTCTTTGAAAATTAACATGCAAACAAAATACAAAAGGAGCGGTCTTATCGCAGTAAGCGATCTATACCTGATAAATCTACATGTAGAAATAAAGAATCTATAATTTATAGTTTTTTTTTGTGAGGGTTTGCTAGTAAGGCGTTTCAAAGGGTAAGGGGTAGAAATGCGGTAGGGTTGGTGGAGATTGAGTTGGTTTCGATTTTCCTATCCGAACAATGGGCCATCTTCTTTGTCGTTTCGCTCTTGACAGAGCGGTCGTGGTTACGATGAGGCGTCCACATCAGTGGTAGAAACGGACACAGCTCTCCGCACAATCTCCCTCCAACTCTGTCTATTGGCAGACTGTCTGGCGCAATCAGATACGCAATTTCCTAATTTGGATTTAACTTAGTCAGTCCAACGCATAGGTGATCTGCCGCGTGATCTAGCTCCCGCCACCTTTCCCTGTACTACCAGCCGCTCTATGGAGTTGAATAATGGATACTTGGGAGATATTAACCTGTCCTGGTTACATGTCTAGGGGATCACGAACGAGTTTACAATCTGGTGAACCCTCTGAAGTCCCAGTTCGCTTTATCCAGTACCGCCGCTGGGTCGTTCCAGGGGATTCGTTTGGTGCCGTAAGGCCCTCTGTTTGGGATTGTCCTGGTGTTCTCGGGAAATACTCCCTTGGCGATAGTCCGACTAGTTGGTCGGGCTTGCCCGGGTGCGTTGGTAGTGGTGTCGCAGTGTGGACCTTACCATGCGCGCCCATAAGGGCAGGGAGAACACCGGAGGGATTTAGTGCGTAGGCCTGGCACTCTGCCGGAAGTATCTCGCCGTCTAGCCGACGGAGGGTATGGTGCGGTTACGCATTTCATAATTGGTGTCAAAGGTTTCAATGGTTTCAATGGGAGCGGAAAAGTTCTGGAGAGAGGAATGATACCTATGCGCGACAACAGGTAGATTAGCAACGGTGAAAGGTAATAGTACTACGGAATACCCAAGCAGGCGGTTTCGTCAACTCAGCCTCTTGGAACCGTAACAGATTAGCCCGCCCAAAAAAGCAATTCCCATTTTTTTTTAAAAAAAAAACGTCGCCCCACACTAGGATTTTCTCCTGTATAGCGTGGGTGCAGTTACAAACATAGAATATCACATGCACATACGCTCAGACCGGAACAAACTTCTGTACTGCCATACAAAACATCTGTCCCGTGCGGGAATCGAACCCGCAACCCGTTGCGCAGTATAATTGCAATGTAGATATTTCATTTAGCAAATCATATGGGATTTAATGAATAGGGCCGCAATAAAATGAAAACAATTGCTTACTTAATGAAATTATTCCTCGTTGCCTGCCTTCGTAAACCTGTTCTAATAGGTTTTTGGAACTGTAGTTCATTTTTCTTTATTTATATACCTATATAAAAAACTCATGACATGATGTTTGTTCGGGATAAACCCAAAAACTGGTTAACCGATTTATTGTAAATTGTAATTTGGTCGAACTTAAAAGATAGAATAGTTTTTCATCTCAATTATTGACCTCGATATTTATTTTTGCGTTTAATTTTATTATCATGGCGAAACGTGGTTCGCGGGCACAGCATACAATGCATAAAGCTGTCAATGTGACATTTTGCATCGGTAAGAGAAATAAGCAGACTATTACCAATTTTTTTCATCATCCAACTCGCGTGCATATATGAATTACAGTAAATAAAGAAAAGGGATCAAAAAATATTTATGAAATTTTTATGGAGTTTGGGGACCAGCCCCCCTAGACAAAAGCCATACGCTAGTTTTTCGGCAGTCATTATGCAGAAAAAATGTATGGATACCTATGACATTAGCTACAGAAAAATAGCATTAGGTTGTCAAAGGCTAATGTCATTTCTATACGTTTTTCTATACATATTCTATACATTTCTATACATACTGCGGAATGACTGCTGAAAAATTTGCGTGTGGCTTTTGTCTAGGGGGGGCTGGAAAGCATAAACCATAAAGAGGTTTTCCCCGATCGATCGCGATCCGTCATCATACTCTTTGTGAATCCACAGTGAAAAACCTCTATCGATTCTGCTTTCCTGGTACCTGGAAAGGACAAATTTACTACGTTCCTCAAAAACTATGTTTTGTTTAATTCAAGTCGTATGGAGTTCGTTAAATTTGTCTGATGCGACGTGTTGTAATGCTCTCTGACGTGCCGGCTAGCGTTCACATCTATGTGTCGCATTCTGATGTTTCATTATGATTTTTTTAAATCAATACAGTTGTAGCTCGCGGAGAGGTTACACCTTCGCAATGTTTTTCTATGAATACTCAGATTCTGATTTTGAAGAAGATGTGCAGTTTTTGGTGGTGGCAAATCTTCTAAAAAAAGAAAGAACAGACGATTTTGGGCTCATCCAGTTTTATTTTTTCTCCGGCCTCTTTCCAAACAGCTGATCTTAGCACTCTTTATATTTTAAATCATAAATCTCTTTATATTGTTTTACTATTTCGATCAGGTCGTCCATACTTTCATTCAAATTTAATTTTGATCAAAATTTAAAAAAATACGCAGTCTTCTGACGCGATCGGGATCGCTTCCGATGCGACACAACACAAGCCGTCACAGCACATCTCGTCACGCTAATATAAATCTCACTATACTAAATGTATGAAACCCATACCGTTCTGTCACGTCACAGCACGTCGCGTCAGACAAATATAAATCCGGCCTAAAATACATTTTAAGAGGGTATCTACATCCTTGGTGTGCCCGGCCTGGCGGCCCCAGCGCAGCGAACTTAACTCTGCGCGGGGAGGCGGAGACCTCTCGTTGCCGAGCATGGTCGTGGCCATGCCCCGCGGGGAGGCGGAATGGGAGGCTGTTACCTCCTTCTGCGAAGAAGTAATCTCGCAAAAGGAGGCTGCAGAGAGGGAGCGGGAGGAAGATCCCCAAGCCGGTCCCCTCCGCCGCAGATGGATAGGCAGGCGAAGGCGGGCATTCGCGCAAGCAATGCCCGTCTAATGAACCTGTCGTGGGGGCCTGCATGCACGGTTAGCCCCGTGCGCGCCTCCGTAAGGCCCTCCGTCTGGGGATTGCCCTGGTGTTCTCGGGCAATCCCCCCAGTTGGTCGAGCTTGCCCGGGCGCGTGGGTAGTGGAGTCGCAGTGTGGACCTTACCTAGCGCGCCCATAAGGGCAGGGAGAACACCGGAGGGTTTTAGTGGGTAGGCCTGGCACCTGCCGGGAGAGCCCCACACACGCTCGCCGTCTAACCAACGGCGGGTACGGTGCGATTACGCATTTCCCCCCGAGAAAAAAAAGGTATCTACATCCAATTTGTGAAAAGGTTTCTGTAGCTGTCTGTACATGAGTACGTCAGATTTTCACGATCGAGCGAGTTAACGCCAAAAAATAAGTAAAATCGGAAGTTCCCGCAAACACGCGCGCAGTCACGTGTTTTACACTCACCAGATTGACGAATAAGTCGGCGCGGCGAGCAAGGATGTAGAGGGGAGTAGAGCGAGCAGTAGGGGAGCATTGTGTACCCCAAACTCGGCCTACCCTACTCAGAACAGAACTAGACCCAATATTTTGAAACTGATTTATTCAAACGAATACAAATGTCAAAAAATAGAGGTTTCGTCACTAGGAGGGCTGCATAACTGCTGCAACCATATTAGTGCTCTGATTTTTTATGTATTAGTGGTATATTCTTTCTGCTACATAATACCACAAGAGACGTCCATCTTTGATAAAAATACTAATGGTTAAGTTACTTACTACCCAATTACTTAAAAATACTTAAGTATTGAAAATTAAGGCGGACACATCTACATAACAAACTTGATATGTCTAAGTATTTGGAGTCCTTTCTGTATAAAAATTACAATGAAGCTAACATACAACCATTATTCAAGTGTAATGGGACGCAGACTACCATTACACAAGTTCTTTATAAAACTCGTAAATAAGATAGAAAACAAAACAACTTTATATAAATGATTGTTTGCAGATTGTGCGCCCCACTAAAACAGACATCTATTTCGTTTTTATTTCTAAGCTTTGTAATAATAAATAACTTGTAAAGATTAGATAGCTGGTATAAGTTAGTACATAGCAGAACGCATGAAAAGGTTTTTCATAAAATATGTTTCAGTTGAAACTCTTTCTATTAGCCTGGATGAGATTTCTGTAAAATGATTCTCTTGTGGTACGAATAGCATTCATGAACAATAAGTATTAGGTAGGTACAACGTTTACAAAGAACTGACACTCAATTACTTTTGTCGGAATGTTGTTTAGATAACACGAATGTTTTATTCTTCTAGGTAGGTACTCAATTGTATACCGGAATTTGTTAAATTATTTTTATAAGATAAAGGAGTAAGGTCTTACCTAATTCATGTTTCTTGAGAATTTCAGGCAAAACTTTAATTAAATTTGATCGCCCCAGTCGAACTAAACGATGCTCTGACCTCGCTCAAATATACTAATAAGTTACAGCCATGGATTTATCAATTAAGTTCATGGTTACAGCGGAATTAAAACTAATTCGTTGCGATCGATCAATCGAAGCGCATAATATTCACTTACAATGACATGATAGTGTGACGCTCTGATTGGTCGAACGCAACGGTCTAGCTTCGGTCCACCCGGTGGCATTAGCAGAATTGGCCCTCTGGTTGCCCGTCTAGCGGGTCACAAACGAGTAAACCTGGCGATCCGTTCCTTGCCAAGTCCCACCCTGTTTATACCATGGTGCAGTCCGGGTCGCGCGTCGGGAAGAAACGCGGCGACGCCCCCCGCTACACTGCCAAGAACACCTTGTTGGTGTGCCCGACCTGGCGACGCCGTCGCGGTAAACTTATCGCCGCGTTGGGAGGCTTTAGCTGCCGAGCATGGTCGTGGCCATGCTCCGCGGTGAGGTGGCTGTCGCCTCCTTCTGCGAAGACGTCATCTCGCAAAAGGAGGCTGCGGAGGGAGCGGAACGAAGGTCCTCAGGCTTTTCCTCTCCGTCACAGACGGATAGACAGAGAAGGCGCGTATTCGCGCGAGCAACGCCCGTCTTATGACCCTGCTGTGCAAGCCTGCGTGCAAGGTTGGCCTCGTGCACGCCGCCGTAAGGCTTTGCCGTCTGGGGAATTGTCCTGATGTTCTCGGACAACCAACCCCTAGTCCGAGAGGTCGGGCTAGCCGGAGCGCGTGAGTAGTGGTATTGCATTGTGGAGCCTACCACACGCGGCCAAAAGGCCAGGGAGAACACTGGGGGGTTTTAGCGGGTGTGACCGGCTCTCTGCCAGTAAGCCCCACCCACACACGCTCACGGTCTAGCCAACGGCAGATACGGTGTGATCACGCATTTTCCCTTGGAGAAAAAATTGGTGAATTGGCTTTTCCGATCCTGAACGTATCTCTAATGGGGGCTGAGAGGTTTTGGAGGGTGGTTTAGCCGGGTATGGGAACGCCAGCGGAATAGCCGCTGGTGGACCCGAGTTCTACGACATATCCACGCGGAGGGTCTCGTCAATTTACGGCCGGTTTCAAACGTTTCCTATCCCCTTATTCACTACTGTCGGAAAACAATCGTATCACGAAATCTCTAAACCTATCTCTTTTTACTGCAGCGCGTCAAAGCGAGATGGGGCGTGACTTTCGGAATCGAATCCGCGACGATCCAACAGTTGTGAATAGGGGGGCTGGTAGTCGGGACCCGGCAGAAGTAACTCTGCAACGGCTACCCAGAGACAGAAGTTGGAACACTCAGGACCACCGAAGCGAAGGCGAAACGAAAGGAGGATATCTTATAATTATATATTTATACGCAACAAAAAAAATAGATCTTCCGAGTTTCTAGCCTATTCTTCTCGAGAAGTCTCTCCCAATTTCGTGCATGTGAAAGTCCACAGTCAATAAAGATTTTTGAGTTTGAGTATAATATGAGAAGGCAACCAATACAACTTCTTTATTCACACATCTCGTCTCCATTGCAGCTTCAGTGTACCACAGAGCGGAAATGTTTCATATGAAACGTAATCACATTAAAGAGTGGAGATGTGATCTGGGCGGCGGTACAAAGCGGAGATGCAAACTGTCTGGCAAGCTGGCAACTAAATGCAGGTCTGCCTTTCGTGTCAGATCGCGCTCAACTATGCATTCATCTGAACAAACATCCTCACCGCACGCAGCTCATCGACACACATCTCCACTCCATTCTAGCCAGTACACATCTCCGCACAGCTTCGCTGCACACACTAACTCGTCTCCGCTTCGGACACCTTGGCATGTCTCCGTTTTCATGGTGTCCGATCCTCAGGAGCGCGACTCCACCAGACTCAATTTAAGCCGCGCCTTGATTGTGTAATAAATATCTATCGCCATCGCTTTCCATTTTGACAGTCAAAGTGCATCCATTGCTATGTTTTATCGGACAGTCGACACAGAATCTTATTACGCCGCAATGATTGGCAAATTCAACGCGATCGTGATAGATTTCTTTTTAGACAATAACCCCCAAGATGCTAGTTTGTTTCTGGCGCCAGCTGACACATGTCACTGAAGGCTGATTTACAAGTTGCTGGCGTCAATCGAGATTTCGAAGTCAGTGATGACCCGATACAGATCGTGTAATTTTGACTCAATGTGGTTGATGCTGTCGCAACCTTAAATAGTACAAAGCTGTATCCAACGGCAGCTTGACCCAATGACGCTGACGCCTGTTACTAACCCAATGTAAATATGCCTTTATAAGTATTTTTTAAGTAAGTAGCAGATAACTTGCCACAATTAAGTTAATGGAAGATAATATCCCTAATGATTAGCTCGGACTTCTCAACAGTAATAAAATTTCAAAGATTTAACGCTCCGTTGGCTTAACGAGGTAAGTAATTAGTTTACAACGTTCTATAGCTCCTATCGATACTTATAATGAAATAAGATTGTTAAGAGGATTACCGTTAATTTCAAAAAATCTTATCTGGAAACATATTGGTAAACATATTGGAAATAAATAAAATTTTATACAAGATTCTGCCCATGGATTCCTCCCTATATAGCTTCGCTAGTCGTCGTCGATTTAATGCATTTTCTTTCATTCATCAGAACTTATATGTATTCTACATGATAGGACCCTTCGTTCTTTCTCAAATGCACCTCTCATCATTTTAATACAATTCATCTTTCATTTGTTTAATCCTCTACTTTAACTTCACTCTAGAAAGTCAGAATCGCCCCAAATAAATTCACTTTTAAAACAAATTAGTGTACCTAGGCTTAATTACAAAATTATAAAGATAGGTAGTTATGAAATTGTTTAGATACCTATATCATTACGGCTTTGGGCAAATATATAATATTAGTTTGTGTTTATTATTTTACTTTAAATATCTATTAAGTTATATATTTTTATTAATAGATAGTTTGCTAAGATTTATGGGCAGGAAATGCCTCATTATTAACGGCATTAACGCCATCTGTGTACGACCATATTTTGAATATTTTTTTTTACAAAATAAATGGCTACAGAAACATCAAACAGGTTACTGGGGATTGTCCTGATGTTCTCGGCCAATCCCCCCTTGGCGATAGCCCAACCAGTTGGTCAGGCTAAATCGGGCTCGTGATTAGTGATATCGCGTCGTGGACCCTACTACACGCGCTTTTAAGGGCAGGGAGAACCGCGTTGTAGATACCAAGGAGCGCCACCTATCGGTACTACACAAAATGAAATTAAGTGACAACATAATTTGGTTTTTAACTTTTATTACATAATAAACTCACGCGCGTCAACAGGTTAGAAATGGAATTTAGTACAACTTTTCCTCCCGCTAAAACACGTTAGAAATGGATGTTCATATAACTTTTCCTCCCGCTAAAGCACGTTAGACATAGATTTTCATATAACTTTTCCTCCCGATTATATTGATCGCAGAAAAGACACTTTCTCTTTCATTTTTGAGGGAATAATGACTGCTGTTCCGATCAGAGGCCCTAGACAAATGCCTCACGCTAACTTTTCCGCAGTCGTTTCGCAGAAAAAATGTATGGAAATGACATTAGCTTACGACAACCTCACACTATTTTTTCCGCAGCTAATGTCATCTCCATACATTTTTTCTGAGGAACGACTGCGGAAAAGTTAGCGTGTGGCATGTGTCTAGGGGGGCTGGTGTAGTATAATAGTAGATTATTTACCAAGGGAGCAAAAAAAAACTATTTTTAAGGCGAGAGTGTATTTTTAATCCAGATCTGAGCGAAGGATTCTAGACTATTCTACTTTAGAATCCTGAGCGCTGCGAGGAATTCAAAGTACTTCACTGCGGCTTAAAATAGTGTTGCTCCCGAGGTGTACTTTTTATCGCGTACTATGAGAAAATAAGTGAGACGATGTGAGTAAGAATACACGTTTATTTATTTACATACATTTAGTTAGGGACAATCAAACAATAGAAAGAAAACTACTAATACATATACATAGAGCCTAATATTTACATTTGAACAGTTATGAAAGTTCATCGTAATAATCTTTTTACTACTGACTGTAGATTTCAAAATTGAATAAGTACTCCAAAGTGTTGTAGGTTGCTTAGATTTGGCTAAATCTTAAAATAGGCCAAAAAGACATATTCCAAAAAAGATTTCGCTTTTCTTGCATTTTTCCAAAGGATGAAATTGTCATATGCTTTCATATACGCTTTCATATTAAATATTTATGATAGAAACGACTCATTTACATCTCACTCTGACTCTAGTTTGGGTATATCATCTGTGTGTGTGTCAACTGAACTAGTTGAAAAACTTATTCACAAACTCGACGTCTCTAAGTCCGCCGGACCCGACGAGCTACCAGCTATCTTTTTAAAGAACTGTGTGACCACCATTTCACTACCAATTGCATTGCTTTTCAAAAGATCACTCACAGAGGGTTATGTTCCAGCAATATGGAAACGCGCTTTTATTACCCCTGTGCACAAAAAAGGTGCCCATAATCATGTTGTCAATTACAGGCCTATTTCTAAGCTATGCATTATCTCCAAACTACTAGAAAAAATTGTTTACGATCAGGTTTATTCATCTATGAAACAAAACTTTTGTGTCTCCCAACATGGCTTTCTTAAAGGACGTTCCACTGTGAGTAATCTTGTACTACTTTATGAGCATGTCACCTTCGCAATGGATAGTGATCAGCAGGTAGATGTCATATATACTGATTACAGCAAAGCATTTGATCGAATAGATCACGAGGTGCTTCTCATGAAGCTGGAAAAATTTGGTATATGTGGCAATCTGCTAAGGTGGTTCATTTCTTACATTCGGAATCGGTCGCAGGCAGTAGTTATAAATAACTATATATCAGGATGGCTCAGTGTACCCAGCGGCGTCCCTCAAGGATCCCTGTTGGGTCCCTTGTTATTTATTATCTTCGTAAATGATATTGAAACTTGCTTCCGATCCTCTCGGGTCTTATGCTTCGCCGATGACATGAAAATCTACTCTCCGGTCTCAAGTTCCAGTGATGCTCTGGCTCTACAGCAAGATCTCGTAAGTCTAGAGAACTATTGTGCAGAGAACCACCTAGACCTTAATGCCTCCAAATGCAGCGTGGTGTCCTTTAGCCGAAAACGCCTAGTAAAGCAATTTGACTATACACTAAAAAATACAATCATACAGAGACAAAGTTCAATACGCGACCTTGGTGTACATTTTGATTCTAAGCTCCTCTTTGACTTACATATAGATAAAATTGTCGCGAAGGCCAGTAAGGCCCTGGGTTTCATAAGACGCATATCTAGTGACTTTACAAAAGCTAAAACGCTTAAAATACTATACTGCACTTTCGTTCGGAGCCATCTGGAATATGCGTCTCAAGCTTGGAATCCCAAATACCGTACCTACGTGTCGCGTATTGAAAGAATACAGCGTAAGTTCATTAAATATCTGTGTTACCGCACCAAGGAAAGCTATCATTCAAATGATTATGACGCTATATGCAAAAAACACCATATTATTACGCTCGAAAACCGCCGTCTAATAGCTGACATTCTATTTTTATTAAAAATTTTCTCAAACAAGTTAGACTGTCCTGAATTGTTATCGCTGCTGGCCTTAAATGTCCCTTCCAAAGGTCTGCGGCATAGGCCAATACTTACCATTTCTTCAGCGTCTACCAACTATAGGCAGAATGCGTTTGTACGACGAGCAAGCAGCAATTTTAATAAATTGAGCAAAAGATTCGATCTCGACTTATTTAACACCAGTGTAACAACAGCACGACGTTTACTTGTTTTGTGAATTATTGGCAGGTAAGTGTTTCAAAACTGGCTATATTGTCCAATTTATTTTCGCACATAACATGTGTAAGGTTGTCTTGTATTGTAATTATAACATGCGCTACAGGATAGGTGCCATTATGCAATTTTTAATTTTTTTTTAACATAGTCAATTATTATATATTGTTGTTTAATATTATGTTATTTCATACTTTTTCTTAGATTTTTAGCATGTTATATTTCACTTTTTTACGTTTGTGTACGGTATAGGAACTTGGTCGCTTTTTAGCAATTCTATGTTATGTTATATCTATTAGTGAAAACCAATTATTGGCTTTTTGTTACATATTTTAGCGTTATCTGTGTTTGTGAGCTGTTGGTTTTCCTAAGATAAAATAAATAAAATAAATAAATAAATACTTACTGGTCACAGGATTTTGTAGGTTAAAGACTTTGTATCACATTTTTAGCGCCCGATAAAATACTTTTATCGTCATTAATTGAGGGAGACACACTAATTTTTTATAAAATTTCAAATCTCAATTTATAAGTATGCAATCACCAACGAACTATTAAAAGCAGAATGAATTTCGCGCCATTTTACTTTTTCACAAACTTCTTTTTTAAATTAAGCCCGCAAGCTTTTTACTTAATAAGCTGCCAGTAACTACCTATTTCATACAATGTTCGCGATCGATATCTTTGGTGATTGAAACTTTTCCTCACTAGGTATACACATTCTAAATTCAAATCACTTTTAGTCCCTGAGGGATTGAAAAGGTATCTCTGTCCCTGTTTACGGGAACCAAGTAACTATTTTTGAATAGATGTGATATAAAGTAAATTATTCGACTTGTTATTATGATGAGAATTTAAATAATTTACAGTCGCACTTTATACAAATTTTAGTAAGTAAAAAAAAAAAACAAAACGTAAATAAACAGAAAGCGCGCGGTACGTATAAATTCATTGTGAGCTTAAGCGTACTTCTCACTCACAGTGAAGAGCAACGTGACACGCCGCACGCGCACTGCCCGCTTTCTGTCTGAGCTGTTTCTGTGCCAAACAGGCCTATTCGCTAACTACGGTTGGTAACTAGAACTGTCCTTTTTTAAAGAAACTTTATATCCATTACTAATTTTGTGATCTTATGTGTTACGGCGGCGTTCATGATAGCAGTAATGGATGTTAAGTTACTTTCAAAAATGACAGTTCTAGTTAGCAACCGAAGTTAGGGAATAAGCCTGCTAAGCGTGCTAGCCTTGCTGTTTTTACACTCTCAGAGTGAACGGGACAGTGGGTACTTATCTTGTATCTAAGCGCGGAGTGACGGAGGCAAGGTTGTATTTTGGTAACCCCTAAGAAAAGTTTAGCTATTTTATAATGAGATAGGTAATTAAAAATTACAAACCAAGTTTTAATGTATGTCTTATTAAAACTATTAAAGAAAAGCATTTTAAGTCTTCAAATTATTATTGATTTTAATTTTTAAACCCCGTAATGATGGACGTACCTGAAGTCTATCATTTTATTCTCCCAGTTTTATCACCAAGCGAGATGAAAGTTAAGAACTTCCTTGTAAATTAAATACGTCACCATTACGTCCTGTGCACGTCCTAACAGCGACGTAAAAATCTTCACCAATTAGGTATTTTACGACCCACGTATATAACAGGAGGCGTGTCTATTATCACAACTATAAAAAAGATACATCCACGCAAACGCAGACAGCGGGCTAAGCTAGTCTCGAAATAATTTCTCAGTCTCGACACGACAGCTCCGCTCGGGGCCAGGGTTGTTTGAGTTACGGGAAATGTTTACTCATATTACTCCTCATGATCGCATTCGACCATTGGACCTTTTAAACCCCACAGTATTAAACACAACATTTCTGTTGCATTACTGTGTTCCGGTTTGAGCGATAAGACATGTAGGTAGTCAAATTATTGAGAACATCACGGAACAGATTTCTGTGCAGTTCATCAAATTGGAAACGTACAGTTTTTGTAAAGGTTGCATATTTAGCCCACCTTTCATTCGCTTAAATGAGGTCTGTGAATCAATGGTCTGCGTGCTTAATGTAACTTAGGGCTACTGGAGACTGCCCTGGTGTACTCGGGCAATCCCCCCTTGGCGATAGCCCGACCGGGTGGGCTAGCTCCGGCATGTGAATAGTGGTATCGCGTTGTGGACCCTACTACACGCGCTCTTAAAGGGCAGGTAGAACACCGGGGGGTTTTAACGGGTAGGCCTGGCATTCTGCCGCATGCCGATAGAGCAACACTCGCTCGCCGTCTAGTCAACGGCGGGTATCGTGCGGTCACGCATGTCCCCCCGAGAAATAAAGGGTGGCTTCGGGTGACCTCTTATAGTGATTACACATATAATAATTAGAAATTAGAATATCATTTAATCACACATTTGTCTGCTATAATTACAATGGAAACTATCCACGAGAGATAAATGTACTTTTTTATTTCTCATGCGCTAAATACTCACAGGGTTGTCCAGAGGGTTGCCTGTAAAACAAAAGGTTTTAATTTTTTTCATAGTAGGTACTTTAATAACATTTATTTGCAAAGCAAATTACACTTTCAGAAAGTCTGATCCTTTCTTATTTTTCTACGAGTATGCACCGTTTTGTTCGTTATACTTTTGAAGTCGTGCCACAAGCTCCTTTATCCTTTCGTCGTATACCACTTTACCGCCGCTCCACTGAGAAACTCAACGAAAAGTTTACTGCTGACGTGGCTTTCTCGTCGGGGTACATCCCTCCTAGGTGTTTTACTTGTCTCGGGGAAAAAATAATAGACTCATGACTATCCAGTAAAAACAGAGTCGAGAAACTCTTTCCTCTCCTCTTCGCATCAACGAGTTACGGGGTGTATCAACACGTTTACCTTTGTCTTCGTTAATCAACATACGAGGTACACGTACAGACCTTATGATATCCTAAATTCTCAAATAAAATCTTGTGGTTTTAGAAACATCTGGAACTACAAGTTAAATATTTTCTTAAATTGTCAAACGTCGATCTTCGCGCAGAAGCGCTTCCACACGTGCAACGTTCTCCTCCTAAATGGATGGACGCTCCATGCCCGACTCATTGTAGACACCTGTGGGCTTACTCTCGAATGAATTCTGATGGATCGACATTAGGATTGTAATTTTCGTACGCTTGAGTAGCAACTGTAGCGCCAAATGGAATCCGAATTTTGAGAAATTATATAGCACTGAGTTGGATTCACTCAAATCAGCGCAATAGGGTCCAATTTGGCGCCAATGCGCGGCAAATTACGCGTACGAAAAATCGCAATCCCAATGTCGATCGATCGGAATTGGTTCGGGAGTAAGCCGAGTTCGAGTTCAGCCCGTCGAAAATTCCCTGCGCCACTTTCTGACGCGTTTGATGTTCATAACAATTGGGCCGTATGCAGAGGTTGGTTGTCGATGAATTTCAATAGGTCAAGTCTTTTTGAAGATCATTAATCGAATAACTGGACGTACTTCGTACTTGGCGGGAGCAGCGATCATCCCCTTTGTCGCGGATAGCTGTTCTGCCAAAACTATGGAGTACTATTATATATTCTGTGCCAAGACTAAAGAGTTGTACTAAGTTCCGCCGGGTGGGGAGTGGTGGAAAAGAGAACAAGAAACGCGACAATGATGCCGTTTTCCGCCTAGCGCTGCGCGTTCGGAATTCGGATACAACAGCTTTCGGGACCTTATTTTACGGACAACCCTCGTACAACTAACGCTAATCGTCATTTAATCGTCTTCGGTGTCATTTCTTAAAATTACAGAGACATAATCGTTTTAATAAAGCGTTCATCTTGGTATAAGAGACGTTGCGCTAGCAACCCTTAAAAAATCTGTTATTATATATTTTTCATGAAAAACTTATAACCTTGTGTTTAAGTATTACCAAAACCCACGAACGAACCACAAACCAACTTGATGTAATTTGTGTAACAAAACAACAAATAAACATAATCGAACTTTCTTTGTTTGTTTAGAACATTTGAACTTGGAGAGGTCATATATTAATTTTAGATAGACTTTTTTTGTTTTTTAACAAAAACTTCGCCCCACACTAGGATTTTCTCCTGTGTCGTGGGTGCAGTTATAAACATAGAATATCACATACACATACGCCCAGACCGGAACAAATTTCTGTAAAATATTTGTCCTGTACGGGAATCGAACCCGCGACCTGTTGCGCAGTAGGTGATCACTCTACCTCGGCGCTAACCGTGTCGTCAGCTAAACTTAATCGGCCGTATTACAAAACCTGGTTTAAACCTGGTCTAAAGTTAGTCTTGGTTTAAAAGTAGTGCGCTTTCACTTGTGTCAATATACATAGATAGAGACAGCGTCAACTTAGTCCTGTGGGGCTAGCACGCAGGAGAATCGAAAATCGAATCGAAATCCGAATCGAGGAGTTTGTATGGCAATTTTATTAGCGCCACGGCGGTGAGTAGCAGAACTAATAAAATTGGCATACAAACTCCTCGATTCGGATTTCGATTCGATTTTCGATTCTCCTGCGTGCTAGCCCCACTCTGGTTTAAACCAGGACTAGCTTTAGTCCATGTTTTGTAATAAGACGGAATATGTCTATTAGGCGTTATATTATTTAGTAAGCGACACGGACAATGAACTTTATTTGATAACTAGCTTTCCGCCCACAGCTTCGTTAATGCCTTTTTCTTTGAGAGTTATTGAAGAAGTGTCATTTTTTTACTTTTTACAAGTAGGACACACTTACTCACACTTCCTTCTCGGCCCAATGTTGCTCCGTTAAAGGAGACGATAGACTCCAATGACCATTTTGGAGCCTGTAGACCGAGATCCCATAAATAACATGAAAATACTTTTATTTCGTAGGTATGAAGCATACCTCTGAAAACTTCACAATTAATTCATTGAAATAAATAAATAAAATTTGAATGTACCGCTCGCTCGGAATGCTAATTCTCCCCGAGAAAAGCGAGCCCAGAAACTGGGGTTGCTTATTACAAATAAGTTACATATATCAAAGCTTAATGTGTATAGGAAAATAAATTTACGTAAGCTTTGGTGGTTGAGGAGCGTCAGTGGCGCTGTGGACTCGGCACTTGCCTTCCAATCGGGGGGTCGGGGTTCGAGACCCGCCATGTACCAATGTGTTTTTCGTTTCGAATTCCATATGTACATTCGTCTGACGCTCCTACGATGAAGGAAAACATCGTGAGGCAACCTGCATACATCTGCGAAGAAATTCAATGATGTATGTGAAGTCGACCAATCCGCACTGGGCCAGCGTGGTTGACTAAGGCCTAATCACCCTAATACATAGGGTAGGCTCGAACCCCTCGGTGGGGACGTATATGAGCTGTGATGATGAAGCTTTGGTAAATAATTTTTGTTTAAAAATCATTAAGAAGTAAGATTTTAATATCTATATGATTCTTTTTGCGCTTATTTGGTTAAGGACAGATTCTGTTTTGCGCAGTTTCTTGATACGGCTGATTCGCTTTACGGCAGAAGAAACATGCCCAACATACTCGTAAACAAGACAATTTATGTCAAGCAATTATTTAGAGGCAAAATCAAATTATTTTAAATGATAGCGAATGCCCAATTGCCCAATGCTTTGAACGAGTTCCCTACTCTGCGAACTCGTTCAAGTCATAGTGAAGCCTCGTCGAATAAGCTAGTCGTAAATATTTGAGGCTAGGTTAACTTTTTAAAAGGAAACAAGTGGTCACAACACCCACACAATATTTAATTACTGATCAAAATAAAGAAGACAAAAATAGCACTACTAATTATTATAACTCTGCGCGATAATTCCGTGATAACAGAGTACCTACCTACTCGCCGCCGTTGAGAGACAATAAGTGAGCACATGGTGTCGGTGCGGCTTCTCCAAAAGTCATGTTTCACTCCACTGCTTTAGCCATGATAGCATAGTCTCCGAGTCGATAACAGCAGTCTCAGTGTCGGTAACAGCATAATCTCAGAGTCGGTAACACTAGTTTATTTTTGTCTCGTAAATTTAAATCGTGACAGTCGTTATTCTTCATACGGGTGAAGATGATTTTAACCGACTTCGAAAAAGGAGGAGGTTCTATGTTCGACTGTATCTTTTTTCTATGTATGTCCACCGATCTCTCCGTCATTTTAGGGGCGATTTTCAACATTCTTTTTGTAATTGAAAGAGTACACTCCCGAGGTGGTCCCATTGTCACCATGTCCTGATTTGATGATGGAATCCTAGGCAAATCAAAGGAAACCCTTTAATTTTTCTTAAGACAAGTATTCAGCTATTTGCATCTGGTGGGCATTATATCATGTTTCTGAGCTGAAGATGGAAGCTTTCTGGTAGATTAGGAGTTCGGGAGTAATTCTTTCAATAGCTACTGTTTAGAGCGAAAGATGTTTTATTTTAAGTTATTCTGGTGTTTGTCTTGGCTCAAAGTTGCAATTGTATACGCATTATTAAATTTTAGTAAATTTAATAATGCTAGCTAAAGATTTTTACAAAAAATAAAACCGACTTCAAAAACACCAAAAAGTTATAAATAATATACGATTAGACAGGTACACACAAATTCAGTTTTATATTAAGTCGGTGCGGTCGAGTAGGTAGAGTACCTATAGGTACTATCGCGCGCAGTTCCGCCTGATCACCGCTACGCTCATTTTCGTTTGCACTAGCGCTCTCTAGCCCCACCCCGTCGACCTCGAATAGACATGGTATAATAAAATAAAAGATTCTTCTTCGGCCTGCCGCCGAGCCGCCGAGGAACCCCCCAACGCCCATTAGAGAGAGAAAGAGTATTTCTTTTCTAATAGGCCAAAACTTAAGGGGGCGTAGCACGGCGCTTCCGCACGATTCAAGCGAATAAATTTTTAAATGATCAGGCGGAAGTGCTCGCGATAGTACATACCCAACATTGCTAGATATTTCAATATAGCAGAAAATCAGGCCAATTTTTCAGGTTTTTGAAGGTTTATATCTCATTGAATAAAACGATGATCTCCTAGAAAGTCTTAAAATTTGTCACCGACTTCAATATAGAGTGTGATGTTGTCTATACCTATTCTTATATTATTTTTAACTGTTCAGTGTTTTTGAAGTCGGTTTTTATTTTTTGTAATTTTTTTTTATTTTTAACTTCTTAGTGTCCGAAATCTTCTTAGTGAAAGAAACCTTAATTAAATACCATTAAGTATTTAATTAGGGTATTTAATTAGCGTTTCCCTTTGATTTTCATAGGATCCCATTATCAGATCCTGACTTTGGTGACCTTGGGACCAACCTAATCGAATACAAAAAGAATTTTGAAAATCGGTCCACAATTGGCGGAGTAATCGCGTAACATACACATAAAACACGTTGGACACACCTTCAAATTTAAGGGTTTTCCTCGATTTTCATGGGATTCCATCATCAGATCCTGACTTTGGTGACCATGGGACCACCCTTGGAGTATACTATATCGAATACAAAAAGAATTTTGAAAACCGGTCCACAATTGACAGCGTAATCGCGTAACATACACACAAAAAAAACTTACGCATCGAATTGAGAACCTCCTCCTTTTTTGAAGTCAGTAAAAAAAAAGGAAAACATGCTAATAGTCGCCACGCCATTGTTTTTATTGGAAAAAAATAGGACAACTATTGCCATTATCTGGAAGAAAACATTGGACTACGTTTGTATGGAAAAACAACCCGTACGATTTCCTCTTAAGGCGCATAGTGGTCCCAATGACCTTGCGTCGATCGTCCCGACCTGATTACATAGGAGTGAGTGAGTGAGGGTGAGGGGAATATTTAAGCAAACCTTGCGAGCCAGCGCAAGAACCTCGCCAGTCTACTCGTTCAGTCGAAAGTTGTTAATAAAGAAACGAAATAAATGCAAAATAAATTGAGAAATGAATAAATCAATAAAGAAAAAAGTTGGTCTCGGGCGGGATCAAACCCGCGTATTCAACATACCATGTTGACTCTTTAACCACTCGGCCACCGAGCTCTAACCAGCACCGACAAAATTTTACCTAGTAATCTCTTTTGTGCTTTGTTAAGCCAAATAGTCTCTATTCAGTGTTCATTACTAAGTATCAACATTCATTTCTTTACTGATTTATTCATTTTTCAAATTTTGTTTCCTATCAATTTTTTTTATATAGGTAAGTTAATTTTAATGGTCTGAATGCGCAGACGCGGGCTTTGTTGTTGTTTTTTTCTTATACCGTGCAATGTTTTCTGGCTATGGTATTTCGGCCTTCTGGGTATAGTATTAATGTGACTATTTTATTTCTATATTCGCTTAATGAAAAGGTTGAAATCGGTAACATACAATATTTTACATTACTATGTGTGAAAAGCTTACAAAGATCGGAAGACCAATGTAACAACCGCGCTGTAAATGCGAGATGGCTCTATAACGCTGTAATTCAACCCACCTGGCCAGCTAAAACCGATCGTATTGCCATAATAACAATGTTCATAACATTGTTGTATTCCGTCAATTAGAGTTAATATAAGTTCCAGTTCCTTAGATGTTGAGGAGTCCGGGTGAAGCTCGCTTCCATCTTTGGCATTATCGTCACTTACCATTAGGTGAGGTGAAGGCAGAAATTTGTAATGAACTCAGTCACACGTAGGTATCCCTTGACGAGCGTCAAGAAATTTTTATCACGTCAAACATACTGAGGCTGCGGTCCGAAAATCAATAAAAGTCACTATCAGCGTTATTAGCGCGCTCAAACGCGTCCCGAAATGTTGTGAGCGCGCTAAAGTTAGCCTGTAAGGAGAGCCACATGACGTCATCGTTTACGTCATATCGAATTTACGGCGCGAATGAGAGAAATCACTGTAAGCGAACTGTCAGTCTGACGTTTGATAATTGTGTTTTCGGTTCAAAATAATTATACAACATGTTCTGGATGAGTACCTACCCTAACCAAATTTCAACTCGACTTTTTGTTTGACAATAAATTGATACGCTAAAACCCCGGACTGAAATCATAAGCATGCTGTTGCCGCTGTAAGAACTTAGTGTGCTTTTTAATTTGGACCGGGCGATTATAATCCTTAGTACTGTGAGCGCTGTTATCTGTTTCGGACCGCAGCCTAAATACGCGCCGCGTTGCTATTCTTTAAGACATAGAGATTATGTCACTGAAATTGCGAGATAATGCGTGACTCAAGTCCAGTCTTGGCAGCCCGTGCTGATAGCGCTTATGGTAATATAAATTGGCGGATCATTGGGGGCATGAGGGCCATGGTTCTGCCCCAAAAGACCAGGAATTCCATAATTCCAACTCCACGTTTAGCGGTACCAGGCACGATTACTGTACATTTTTTGATAACTTGTTATTTTAACCTTTCGACACAGAATAGATAATAGTACTACGTACAGAACGGCCACTCACCTCCCCGCACTCATTTCAAATACCTCGTCCTACCCGGCACTTCCTTGTAGACATCACTGACACATAAACAAGGGCGCGCGCGATCGCTCGGGCGAGTAGACGCGAACGCCGGCCGATAACAGAGACAGCGCTATGCGGGTTAAAGAGAAGGCAGACGCCGCACTTCCCGCGTCATTTCGATTGATAACCGCGCACTCAGCCCTACTAGATTCCACGCACACATTTGTGCGTGTACGAACGTCATTTGTTTATGTAGTAGTAATAGGTAATTGATTTGCGAACGTTGTATGGTGTCCGGGGTGTGCTTTCGAGGAGGACCCTTGTCAAAATGATCCCAATTTGGACTTGTGATTTTAACCTTCGCTCCGAGTAGGGACCTTGTTAGATTGAATGAATCGGGAGCGTCTTGCCCACCACTGTCGGAGTTACAATTGATTCCAATTTATCATTTTCCTAGCATGCCCAGAGCGTTGATGAGAGGGCGGCGAAATGCTTTGGTAAGATATTGGCGCGTGTGTCTGCTTCTTCTTGGGGTATCAGATATCCTGGTTTGCGCATTCTATACCGGGGTACGGTCATCGCTATACTCACCTATGCTGCCGCCATCTGGTGCCACCGTATAGGTCTACATTGCTACCGTAGAGCAGTGCTGAGAGCGCTGCGACCCGCTGCGTTCTCAGCACTGAGAGCACTGCACTAAGGCAACTCAATACTCAACATTCATGTGCTGGTAGAGTGGCAGCATGGAGTTCCGAGACAAGCGGCAATTGGGATGATGACTGAATTCTAATTTTCACGTCTCTTCATAAAATATTTAAAAACCGAAGAAAAAGATGCAATCATGTGAAATTAAAATTAAAATCGGCTTAGAAATACAATAGATACAAGCATTTTAAGCTGTTAATTTTGAAACAACCGGCAATTGGGATCACTGAATTCTAATTTTCACGTCCCTTCATAAAATATTTAAAAAACCGTAGAAAAAGATGCAATCATGTAAAAATAGAATTAAAATCGGTTTAGAAATACAATAGATACAAGCATTTTAAGCTGTTAATTTTGAAGCGATTAGACAGAGAGATCCGACATCAACCGTGACGTCATCGTTGAGAACGGCCATATAAGCTTCATGTAAATTGCCGTTTCTCTAGAAAGAGAAGGAGAAAAATCTTTAATACCTTATATCTTGGTTGATTATATAGTTATTCGAAAACCGATTTTTTCTTTCTGTGAATGACGATGAGGACTTATATGAATGAGCTTCTATTAAAGCAATAATTTTTTTCATTCATCTAGCCTATTGACTCTAGCCCCGTGCTAGAGCCGCAAGCGCCGCCACTTCAAATTAAGTAGATTACATTAGTTTTCACGGAACAAATTTTTGAAAGGTTGAATATGACATACATTGAAAACAATATTCAATGTCAAATTCAATAAATCAGCGAACAAAAACGCGACCCCGCTTAAAATAAAACGAAAGCGCTCATTTGATTCGATTTTATTTTAGTAATATTCAACTGACAGATAACAAATGATCTTATAATATATCCAATTTGTACATGACGACTTAAGAAAATATGGCAACACTCATATTTTAACAATAAATACGCGATAGGGCGCCGGAGGCGCGTTTCGAAGTTGTTCACACATGAAACTGTTATAGGCTAAGCACAGAAATACTATATTGGAAGATAAACGAATTGTGAACACTTACATTCATGAACAACGATTACAAATTATTCTTAGGGAACAAACTTCATTACATTATATCAACGTCTTTACAATAAAGCCTAAGTATCTATGTTCAATATGTTTAATAATCACCATATATTTATCAAAATAGACGACGATATACGAAGCCAAACTGCAAAACAGGTTAATCCGTAATCGGCTGAAAGGAGAGAGGCGCAATGTTAAATTTTCACAAGTCACACTCGTATTTGTCGTTTTTTTATTATTATTACAAGGCCTTATTTAAATATCGGCAGTGAGGCAAGTTATATACACGCAACAAGTTGACTACAACAATACTCTTTAAAAATATTTTTTGCAGTAACTACAATCCTAAATTATGCCTATTCAGATTGACTGAGAGAGATGACAGCTTACTAGGTTCCTTCACCTAATTTCTTTTTAATGCACTGTAATGGATATCGAAGTAAAGGTCTTCTAGACTCAATATATAATCAATAAACATGATTCGACTACAATGACATGATTCTAGTAGAACTTTGAGAAACGAAAACATTTTTATTTATTAATCATTAAACACTCAAAAGCTGAAAAGTTCTTTTGTTGCAATAACGCAAGATAACTATACTAGGCCACGCTTTGCAACAGATTATTCTGAAACGAAGAGAGAAAATTATTCCTTATCGTTTCGACGGATCATTAGCAGTGCTATTTATTCGAGTGTTAAGGCGCTAATGGCATATAATAAAATACATTAAAATTCGCTCGCAAGCATTCAAACGCTTTACAAGTTCACATAAATGCCCTTTTCACTGCAATCAAGCCGCTTGCTTTCTTAAATTATCACATTTAATTAAACAATTTTGATGTGATTATAGCTAGGTTATTAAATAGTTCGTAGCTACGTTTATTTATCTAATAGATATGGCACAATTTTTCAAATAAAATGAAAACGATGGTAGGTACATCTACAATGCTTTTCCCCCTTATTGCGATACACAAATATACAACAACATCATCACAGCTCATATACGTCCCCACCGAGGGGCACGAGCTTACCCTAACTAGTTATGTTACTAGGGCGATTAGGCCTTAGTCAAACCACGCTGGCCCAGTGCGGATTGGTTGACTTCACATACACCTTTGAATTGCTTCGCAGGTGTATGCAGGTTTCCTCTCGATGTTTTCCTTCACCGTAGAAGCGTCAGATTAATGTACATATGAAATTCGTAAAACGAAAAATACATTAGTACATGGCGGGATCGATCGCGGACCTCTCGATTCTACTCGGGGCACAGTCCAGTGCCGAGGCCACAGCGCCACCGATGCTCACATTCAATTCAACAGTTAAAATATAAAACCATTACTGCTCTACAAACAGACAGTAGTCGTAGACTTCAATTGTATCCGCAATGGGTGTGAAATTGTAAGCGTTTGTGACAAAATGTCATGTTACACAAAAAAGGTTTAAATCGGAATTTAGCGTTAACTTGCCTCACTGCCCTGGCTCCATTTATTACAAAAGCATGGAAACTCCAATATAACATTCGATGAAATTCCTCTCTCCTTTTCGTTTCATTTTTCTACATTAATTAAGTATATAAAAGTTCTGTCTTTTATCAACTTACGAGCAACAACCAGATTTCAAACGAGACAGTTAACAACAATGATACAATAACTCGTATAGATTTCATCAAATGTTTAGGTACGAGTATATAATTATGAATAACGTCTTTACAAAATAATATTTAACATAACTATTTGCTTTTTGTTTAAACCAATACAATAATTACAATTAATCTCTTATGTTCATCGACAGTTTTACAATCGGGTAATTTAAAAAAGTGCGTTACAACAATCGCACTTAACAAACTGGAACACATTTGAACCGCTTCGCAACTTACGAACACAATGTTATTCATATTAACGAACTTAGCTTTAATATTATTAAAAAATGAATGTCAAAGTTCAATCAAAGATGAACCAGCATGAAAAAGTTTAAGTCATATTCCCATAGTCATATGGGATGGGGCGATTATGTTCCGCGCCACGAGTCGCTAGAGATGTAGAGCGAATACAATCGACAAGTGGTGATGTCGAACTGTCGACGTCGAATTGTCGAAACGCCGACCTATATTGAAGTAGATGCCGCAAGTCAATTTACTTTTGGTGATCCGTTATTGACATAACAATAAATTACAAAAAAAAAACGTTTGCGACCGAGGAAAATATATCAAAATGTGTAGCCGTTGGATTGTCAACAATAACAATAGTTTCCGAATCTTTGCTCGGATCTCAGTTACTCATTATTGTGACATCACATGTTCTTATTTCTTTTCAGAACGTCATAGTTGTTTGTATAACTTTATATACAACTAAGTCGGCAAACAAGCAGACTGCCCGTCTGATGCTACTTGACTATAGTCGCCTATATAATAGAACATGTTCCTGTAAGATTCGCAAACATATAACCCCATGGTGTACGTTAGCAACTTGTGCATGTGATATTGACATAAGTTTCGTGTATGTGACGTAAGTATTTAATTTAAAGCGGATTTTCACACAAAATTTATGAGCGGATGTGTTTGTACTTTAATACAGGCCTGTGTGTCGACATCTTGTATCGATACTTGTTTTAAATCGATTTCGATGCTGGCACTCGATAGCTCTAGCTATAGACGTGGCGCAGCGCAAATAGCATGACATGTCACTTAACGAATACACAATTACCTAAAAACATTTCAATGACATTACTCACAAAACCATCACTGGTATAACAGCACCGCCTTGTGGTGGTGATCTAGAAATTACAGAAGTCACCTAATACGCCCGATAAACATTTTCAACAAATAACTATAATATCGAGTCTTAGCATAGAAATACATCGTGGTCGCCCTAAACATTGACAGCGACATATGTTAGATAGTAACATGGAACTGGAAACGTGAGCTGACACCTTTCCGACCCAAAGCAACGGACTAGACCACATACAACACACCCATAGTATAGACCCCGAAGCGTTGATTGGGAAGTCGACGTTTGTCAAGTATTAAAGGAAAACTATAATTAGCGAAGACGTGTGTAGAGCTCGTTTAAGCTGCAATGAGAAGCACACTACTGTCCTTAATGTTGGCAATTTAAAAGAGGAGACAAAAAAAAATAGACCTTCCGAGTTTCTTGCCTGTTCTTCTCGAGGCTCTCCCAATTTCCGAACAGGTGTAGAGTCACCTTTTTTTTTCATTTTACTTTTATTTGCATACATCTTAATTATGTTTGGGGTGTAGGTATGTACATACAAATACATACAAGGTTTAAATAATTCATAGCCTATCCTGATTTGTTGCATTTTTAAATTAATTTATTGGTTAAATAGAGTCTTGTAATTTGTTGACGTCAATAAGTGTCTGTAAAGGTCTATATTGAATAAAGATTTTTGAGTTTAAGTTTGAGCTTACGCACTCAAACAAATTTAAACTGTGGGTGCACTACACACAACGTTTCGTTGCAATCGGTCATTCAGCTGCCGGCTAGACTTTAAACGGATTTGTTGTCCAGCTAGTCATTATTGGGATGATGACTGAATTCTAATTTTCACGTTTCGTCATAAAATATTGAAATGCCGTAGAAAAAGATGCAGTCATGTGAAATCAGAATTAAAATCGGCTTAGAAATACATTAGATACAGGCATTTTAAGCTGTTAATTTGGAAGCGATTAGACAGAGAGATCCGACATCAACCGTGACGTCATTGTTGAGTACGGTCATATAAACTCCATGTAAATTGCCGTTTTGCTAGAAAGGGACGGAGAAAAATCTTTAATAGCTTATATCTTGGTTGTTTTTATAGTTATTCGAAAACCGATTTTTTCTTTTTGTTTATTATATGAATGAGCTTATATTAAATGCGCCAGTGCTGCTCTATTGTCCATACAGAAAGCGTTGTCGGATTTATCAAGAGACTAGTCGACCGTACAGAGTGCCTAGCGCGAGAATTATCGAGTTTTACTCGACCACACGCATCAAACGCGTACACGCGAATTTGTATGGAATTGAGGCAGCGCCATCTAGTAGCTGCTACGAAATGGGGCGGTGTCATCTAGTAGCTACTAGATGGCATTGCCTCAAGATCCATAGTTAACGGAATATTCGACGATCTCACACAGGTGAAATGTAGATAGTTATTAATACTTGCACTCAAACAACTAAATTAACTGTTAAAGTAGTGGGGCGCGTCATTTCAGCTTAGACGAGCTCTATCTATATTGAAGTCTAAAATATTTTCAATATCTAAGATCAAATTTATTTTTTTATTACTTCATAATAAAATTCATCCCGATTAAATAAGGCAGTGACCAGATTGAATAGTCCACGGCATTAGTCTTAGCATACTGCAACTTTATCACTATTGAAAATCTTAATACATAAAATTCTCGTGACACAGTGTTGTAAGTTGTAACCAAACTCCCGAAGCGGCTTGACCGATTTTTATAAAATGTTGTGTGTATATTCGGTAGGTCTGAGATTACTTAGGTCGTAAATATATATATATTTTAATATCCCTAAGTCATAAGGGTGCTTTTTTTAAAAATTATTATAGCAAAACGTAGTTCGCGGGCACAGCTAGTACATACCATAAAAATATTTGTATCATACACGGTTATTTTTTTATCACCCTGAAAATTTTAAGGGAGGCTTCACGACATGGTATTAGAATGTTTTAAATATAAAGAAAAAAATAACTCACTTTATTTTATATTAATTTTCTAAAAAATAAAAAAAATGCTGCACTAGTTGAGAGCAGCATTTTTTGAGATTTTTTTTTCATTTTTTTTTTTCATTTTTTTTATTATTTTTTTTATATAATTATGGATGTGTCCTGAAGCGTCCCTAAAATTTTCCAGGGTGATAAAAAAATAACCGTGTATTAGTAAAATGTCTAAGTACTTTGAACTAGTGCTGATCGTAGAAGGTTATTTAAAAAAAAAGAATAAAATCCATTAAGAAAAAACATCGTCGGGGTTGGTAAGAACTCGGTGGCCTAGTTGGTCATGGCGTCAACACGGTATGTTGACAGACGCGGGTTCAAATCCCGCACGAGACGAATTATTTTTTGTGAATTTATTCACTGTTCAAGTGAAACTGTATAGTTCCCGAGCGTGTGTCAATGTCATCTCCTTTTTATATTTTAGTTTATTTCTTTATATTCCAATTTTGTATATTTTTTTTAGATAATATATGATTATTATTTTATGCTTTTTGGCATTCCTTTTTACAACATTGTATGGTTTACACGTATTGAACCGAACACTACAATTTCAAGTTAACTTATTTTAACTCCATTCACCCACAGGTATCACAACACAACAACAGCAAACAAATGCTATACGCACGAAGTTCAATAACAATAATGATATCAAAGCTTATCGCAACAATACCAATCTTTTCCTCCTTTATTATGACATGTCTATTGTTTGGAATCGCTTACATGGTTCGAACAATTTTATATTGTCATTTCTTTTTTAACGATTCAGTTGAAAACTAATGATATTATTATTTTTCCTGTTTCTGCATAATTGTTTCATAGACAATCATTGTCCGTACTATACTTGAATAACGTCGACTTGTTATTATAATTAATCTCTATCCTGTTTTGATAATGACTTTACAGTACAGAATCATTACACAACAAGTTGCCACTATCTTTTTCAGTGCCACATCATCTTTGACATACTGTCAGTATGAGCACGAGTTTGTCAAAAAGGAAACATGCTAAACAGTAGTAGTTTTTGTATTTGATTTCAATAATACAGTAGATCTAGTGTTAACATCACACAGGGCAGAGTCTAGTAGAGTCCGCGATGACGAAACACGTTCCATTGCTCAGGCCATCGTTAATAATCTTAACAGTTGCATAACAGCACGAGCAATTTATCTTCAACACTATCAACATTTCACTTAAAACATCTGATATGAATGAATGAACTAACTACTCTAAATTAGTTTTGTGCGCTAACATGCAAATACAAGGAAGACGAGAATTATTATTATTTATATATCATAGAAACAACAGATACGCACAAGCTATTCAACGAGAGACCTCGCCTCTCGTCCGGATAATATGAATAATTATTTCAAAAATCACATCAGAATTAATGAATAAAACTTTAAATGTGCTCAAAGTTTATAGTCTGTGACACGTAAAAATACATTAATCTGAAATGTAAAAATATTTACACGTTCCTCTGACCAGTGCACACTAGACAATTCGTCCGCAAATATCGTCAGGTACCTCGGGTACTTTACAATCACCGTAATGCCAGGTTACACCGATGCTACAATATAAATCGATGTTATCGACAACGATCCCGCCCCTCCCAAACATAATGAATTACAATGGTATATTTTAACACTAAATATTCGTAGTAACATCAAATGTTTAATGTTGACATGTCATAGATCAAATATCGACGAGTCTTCCCTCGTTTATGAATACAGAGACCTCGATTGGCCGTCGACTCTATCGACTGTCATGTTCTCCCGTAATACTGTAAAATACCCACGCGGCGCGTACGCGACGATTGCATGCCAATAGTCCGCCGCGCCGCACGTTCACCACTTTTTCGTATAGAAATTGTACGATTCAATATGTTTAACGTTTATAAATTTCAGAAAAGACCTATCTATAAACCTACTAGTTGTCTAAATTTCTATCATCTGTTTACACAGTACTGCCCCCCCCCCCCCCCCCAACAAGCCTTACACTTATCCGTTACAATATATGGTTTAATAACTTCAAGTTAGCCTTTTTCAGCTTTAAAAGTTTACTCCCAGATTGTGCAAGGTGTTTTGGCTTTTTCCCAATATCAAATATAAGTTAATATGAATCATTATCACATGCAGTGACGTAAACTTGTAAAGCTCGCACTAATAACCTGGGTTGTATACTTTCAGGCGTCGAGCGCGACAGCCCCTAACAAATACATTAAGTAGATTTACGTTCAAAGCTTCACGGTTCACTAGCGGCCAATGGCATTACTGAAATCCCACCTTTTGTTAAAACGAACCGCAGCGTAATGTTAAGATATCCGAACGTAGAATACTTAGAAAATATAGAATATCACGGTTAACTATAAACTTTGGTTAACCAACTACGAGCAACGAACAGAATGTCATCGAGTTGTACACGCGTTCCGATGCGATTCGTCGGACACGGCGAGTCTACATGCATACACCACTTTTTCCTCCTTCAAACGTCCGTTTCATGATCAGATTTATCTCAAATTATTAACTAAATACTATTGAAAAATAGTAGAAAACATATAAGAAAGTTTATCGCATTTGTAAGAAGTCTTTCTTACTTATTGAATGGGACAAATTGAAGAGGGTTTTGCATGTAGACTAGCCCTTACCCTTCGCCGGCTGCACTGGCTCAGGGCACCGATGGCGCTCTGAACGCGGCGAGCGCATTTACGCTCCCTCATTTTGCTGCTTGAACAATAACGTCTCTTCGAATATGTACTTCTTCAGCGTCTCTTTTGGAAGGTCGTCCAACTCCATCGCGAAACGGAACGGCTCCTCCGCCACTGGCTGCGAACAAAACGACGTATTAATATATATATATATTTTTACTAATTTCATCTTCGTCTTCGTTTATCGTGAAACTTTTATATTAATTCAACGTTTTCCGATTTAATTTTGTCCTAAATATCTGATACTTTGTTCTTTATTTTATTCTTAATATAATGGTGACTATTTCAAGTTCTCGTCATCTTTTTCCGACTCCTTTTGCAATGAGCAGTGTGAAATTTTACAGCTTTATTTGTACTTAAGCGATAATTTTTTCATTTTCCTGTTTTATAATCTTACATAACACACATAATTCGTGTTTCGATGCGTGTAATTGTATAATAGTTTATTGAACAAACAATATTGGCCAGCAAAATATATTATTACTATTTAATTGAATACTACTTATAATTTATGATTATTACTAACAGGGTCGTATGTTAAAAAACACTTTTTTTGCCAAAAGTAAATACGTCAGTACTTAGTTAATTCGAATAAACGAGATACTCTGTAATAATTATTGTGCGATAAATATATTATTACTCCCCATAAAATATGAATGACAAAAACAATTACAATCTACAATGTAAAGATAAACCTTCATTTAAAATTTGAAGCTGGCAATTTGTTGATTTTTCTTCTCATTGTAATTCGTATCCGCAATTGACCGCAAGATTTCTTTGCGCAAAGAAAATTACCTTTGCTATTCAGGGAGTGATTAGACCCGCCTTTCCGCTTTCCAACACTCTCCTGATAATGAGACACTTTTGAAGAGAAGCCACAAAAAACTTTATCGACGCATTGGTATATAAAAATAGGTCCTATATGGCGATATAGGAAAATAAGGTTGGTATATTATTCAGCGTATGAATAGTACATTACTGCAGAGGCCGGGAAGTTAGGGATTGCCGGACGAGTAATGCTTTCAATGGTATGTATAGTGCTTTTCTCAATAATTGCGAGGAAATAATGAGAGACGTAATACTGGAAGAATTAATTATGAAATTCAGTGTAATAATAATACCATATAAATAAAAACCTTTCATATTAAAATATTGTTTAATGTTGTCTATTTACTTATTCAAATATTTATAATTGCCGTGATCTTCGTATAATTTAGCTTTAATATCTGTAAATAAGACAATAGTAGGTAGGTACCTAATAATAATAAGCTTCCTCTCTCTTGTTCCACGATTGCGTGCCCAACGGGTCCATAATGATCTTATTTTTTGTGAACCACCTATTTTACACATGATGGTATGTATAAAAGATTTTGAATTGAATTGGAAACAAATGAGTATAGTATGAATAAAAAACAAATCAAGCAATTAATTAATTATAGTAGCCTAGCATTTAGTAATACTTTTTAATTTTCAATTAGTGCAAAGGAAACAAAGCCCATACAGCCCTATCATATTTTACGCAAAAAATGTAATACTGCAGATTATGACTTTTTTCTCTCGCAACGAAAGTAAAGCATATTTTCGTGTGATTTCATACCAACATTTTAATAAAATTGTTGTCATATTCATATACTTACAACGTGTCTCATAATAACTCCCCATAAAAATTATAATACTTATTCATTTAACCGAAAAGAATGTGTCAACTTTAATAACTTGTCATATCAATCGAATTTAATTGTCAAATTTATGAAAATTCAGTTTTAGAACAGTTTTAGGTTGGAAATTTTGAGAGTTTAAATAAAATTAAATATTATAATTTTTATGGGGAGATATGAGACACGTTGTATATGCTCGAGTGCATTTTTTATAATGTGGTAGCAATTGGCTGTATGACAAGTTACATAATTCAAGTTATAGATAAATTAAAAAACATTGGAGCAGCGGCCAAAAATGAATTTTCATACTTACTTTCCTGGCCTAGGCCGATAAAGTAATGCATGAGCCAAGAATTACAAACTTTGTGTCTTCTTTTTACTACAATAATGCCTACAGTTCCGAGCATGTTTGAGAAAAGATTATTTTTTCCACATAGTGTACCTCGATACATCGATTGCGCAGATTTTGGCGACCTCGTTTACTATTGTATTCACAAGAAAGTACGTAAACGAAGAACGATTGTATAAATATATGCGCGAAATATATTCATTGTAAACCGAGATAGTATTCGAGGCAAAAACATTAATGTTCAATGTGAAATTAGACTTATCGGGTGGAAAAATTATCAAACATCGCCTTTGTTCGGGTTTGTTTGGTACTGCCAAACGCGGCGGTCGACCGGGGCGAGCCCGCAAATGCTCTCTTCGATTTCCCAATAGGGAACCGCGGTTCGGGAGCAATATAAACTTTAGTTAACATCCCTTGCACACGAGGAGACGAGAATAGTCATTATTTTACACGAGTGATTAAAGAACAACTAGTATACACGGTGTAAATAAACTAAAAACAAAGCCCGCGGCTACGCATTCAGACCACTAAAATTAACTTATATAAAATAAATTTTTGATGGGAAACGAAATTTATCTTTAGATTTAAAAAAGTAACTGCTAAAAGTACTACGCAATGTAACGCGCGCTCGCGCGCTACGGATATCGTCTATGCGACAGTCAGCGGCTCGCGGCGACAATAGATAGCGTCCGTTGCAAATACATTGCGCGTTGTAAATTAAAAACTTTTTTTTGTCAACAAATACTGTTTTTTCTTTGATGTTTCTTTGGATGAAAATTAACAAATAATGTTTCAAATACTTTGGTATAAAAACGCCGAAAAAATAATTGTCACTTTGAACTTAAATATCTCGGTAACTATTAATTTCCCAGGTATGGTCTAGAGAAGACAAAAATGATATTGACGATGGGTTCAATACGAGGGCTTCAGCTTTGTGATTGGTTTTTTTACACCCGTTATATACCATTCCAAATCATCCAAGTAAAAATAAATAAAAACACCAAAAGTAAAAAATCATATAAGAATTCATACAACATCACATTTTTACATTAAAGTTGGTGGCAAATTTTAACTTACTACATTAGTTGTTCTATTTTTTTTCAAGACTGGCACCGACTTCAAAATCTAAATGTGATGTTGTGTATTCTTATAATATTTAAGATTTAATGGTGTTTTAAAGGTCGGATTGTATTTTTTGTAAAATGAGTTTGACTCAAAGCAAACACCAGAATAACTAGAAAAAAAAAGTATTTTGCTCTAAACCATGGTTTCTTAAAGTGGGGTCCGTAGCATGTGTATCAGGGGTCCGCAGTAGGTCAGTCTGTAAACATATTTACTAGGAAAGTGTGTAGTAAACTCGACGTAATACAACATGCGCCTGGTTTTGTCGAAGGCAATTCCACAATTATTTAACGTTCTTATTGAGGTCAACAGCAGCACCCTTCTCATTAACCAAGTAGTAAGTGTAATGAAAGAATCAATAATAGTTTTTTTATTGATATAAAGAAGGCTTTTTTTAAATCCAAAAATATTTTTGATAAATTGTTTAAATTGTTTAAATTGTGGAAGTGGTCCATGACTGCAAAAAGTTTAAGAAACCCTGCAAACAGTATTTAAAGAATTATTCCCGAACTCCTAACATCCTAATGTCTTTTCACTATCAGCTCATCGAATCACTTGAAAGAATACAAAGCACTACGTGTCAATTCGCATTAGCATTGTATTAAAAAGGACTATCCCCTAACTCAGGGTTTCACGGACCACTTTCACAGTTAAAACAATTCCACAATTTAAACAAAACGTCAAAAATATTTTTAGAAATATAAAAAAAGCCTTATTTATATTAATAAAAAATACTTTATTGGTACTTGAATTACACTTACTGCTAAGTTACAAAAATATTTTTGGAAATTAAAAAAAGCCTTATTTATATAAATTAAAAATACTTTTATTGGTCCTTGCATTACACTTACTACTAAGTTAATGAGAAGGGTACTGCTGTTTGGCCTTAATGAGAACGTTAAGTGTGGGATTGACATCGACAAAGCAAGGCGCATGTCATGTTTTCATCCAGTTTATTACACACTTTCCTTGTACCTAAATATGTTTACAGACTGACCTACTGCGGACCCCTAAAGGGTCGGTGGACCCCACTTTAGGAAACCCTGCCCTAACTCCTAACCCACGAGAAACCTTCCATCATCCGTTCAGTAACTTATTGAGATAGTGACTACCAGACGCAAATCTCTGAATATAGGTTTACAAAAATATACGGAACACGTTGGATGTGTCTATGTTTAGGGGTTTCAATTGATTTTCCTGGGATTCTATTACGAGATCCTGACTTGGTGATAATGGGACAACCAAAATCAAAACAGTCCTTTCCTTGTACCTAAATATGTTTACAGACTGACCTACTGCGGACCTCTAAGGGGTCGGTGGACCCCACTTTAGGAAACCCTGCCCTAACTCCTAACCCACGAGAAACCTTCCATCATCCGTTCAGTAACTTATTGAGATAGTGACTACCAGACGCAAATCTCTGAATATAGGTTTACAAAAATATACGAAACACGTTGGATGTGCCTATGTTTAGGGGTTTCAATTGATTTTCCTGGGATTCTATTACGAGATCCTGACTTGGTGATAATGGGACAACCAAAATCAAAACAGTCTCCTGAGTATACTGTTTTGATTACAAAAAGAATTTAAAAAATCGGCCCGCCTAATGATGGACTTATTGATGAACATACATAAAAAATAGTCGAAACAATCGAACATAATGTAGGTACTTAAATTACATTTAAAAATATAAACAGTAGAACATAGAACCTACTCCTTTTTTTAAACAAAGATTGACCACTTGATTATCAGAATCACGGTCCGGAGCACAGAAGATTTTTGATTGGTGGATTGATAGTGAGGTCACTAAGGACGCCTCGCTAGGTCACACAGTCTAGACAAATGTAATAAATGCCGCCATAACAACAGTATTAATAACAACTAGGTACTTCATTTATTTCTGTCGCAAAGTAGTGGTGCTTATTCCGGTTTGAAGGATAAGGCAGGCAGCGAAAATACTATGAACAGTGACTAGACGTCTTATCACTTATGTCACGATTTCGCAACGTACATTGGGTTGAAGAGTTGCAAATCTTACAAGAACTACATGTACAGTAGCCACTTCAGCTGTACGCAAGCTTAAGGCGCATAGTGCTCCCAATGACCTTGCGTCGATCGTCCCGCACTGATTACATAGGAGTGAGTGAGTGAAAGCGAGGGGAATATTTAAGCAAACCTTTACGCGTAAGATGAATTATTTCAATAAAAAATTAATAAAGGCGAATAAGAAAAATCTAAAAAGACCATCCCCTAGAATATTGTTCACTTTATTTATTGAAATCGAAAGTATATGATTTAACCTAATATTTACGAAGCGATTAGGTTTACAGTTTTAAAATAGAGGCATGTTTGGGTCACATTTTAACCAAGTTTTAATTAATTTATCAAAAATATAAGAAGACCATCCCCTAAAGAATGTGTTGAATAATAACATATCTTTTTTAAAGATTTTTTTATTCAATATTTATGAAGAGAATCGGTTTTTTCTGCAGTGATTTTTTATGATTGACGTTACTATGCGCCGTAAGAGGAAATCGTACGGGTCATTTTTCCATACAAACGTAGTCCCCTGTTGCCTTCCTGGATAATGGCAATAGTTGTTCTATTTCTTCCAAAAGAATCAATAGTCACTATTAGCATGTTCCTATGTTTTCCTTTTTTTATTAAGTTAATTATTAAATGAGATATAAACCTTCAAAAAAGTGAAAAATTGACCTAATTTTCTGCTATATTCAAACATCCAGCAAACAAATTTCACGAGCTTATATGAAAAAAGCAAAACATATTAACACAACCAATACCTTTCTTAAATTTTTAATGCAAAAAGTAATTAAATCGGTCTAGTTTTAGCGGAGAAAATAGGGAACTATGAAACGTATACAGGCAGTCCTCGTACTTACGGCATGTTAGGTTCTCGAAATACGCGACGTAAATCGAAACGACGTAAGTCGAGACATATTTTTTCATATGTTTATATGTAAAACTCAAGGGTTAGGATCCACACGGACTCGAAATTAAAAAAAAACTGCATTTATAACAAAGGATATACATACTTTATTATCAAAAGTAAGTTCTTAAAATAATTATATATGCACTTATGAAATTGCTAGTTATTTTTGGTATTTGTGTGTTATTAATTTTAATAATAATTATAAAACTTTAAACATAAACTAACTATTCAATGTCAATGTCATTCTGTGTGTAAACGCTTTAAACATAACTCTAAAAATAAATTATAAAAATTATAAGTCTTTCTTACTCTCTTCTTCACTTCACTATTATTGTCTTGTTTAGGTGGCATAGTTTAAAATTCACTTAAATATGTATGTAAAAACAAAAACTGTCAAAGATGCAAAAAAAACCAATGTATTACGTCTTGATTGTCCGTTGTTCCTGAAGTAACTAAACAAAATCAGCAGCATGTGCGGGGTATCCCCGTACGCCGACACCGCGCCCCACCGGCCCCACGATCATTGACATCGTGACAAGTGAATTCTCCTATGCCGGAAATCGAAACAAATGACGTATGCTTGAGGAATAGTGTCAAAACATTGTTCGACGTAACTTGAAACGACGTAAATCGAAACGACGTAAGTCGAGGACTGCCTGTATTTTGTGTACTTTTTATAGGTATTTTCGGTCCGAGCTGTATTTATTTATTTATTATTTGGAAGACCAACAGCACATAAAACATACAATTGACAATAAATAGATACAGATGGCCAATGACGTTTAAAATCAAGAAATTAAATAATTTTACGTGTGGACAAGATAATGAATTAATTTTGTCGTTATCGCGCTCAGAAAGATTGTTCGGGCACACAGCGCGACAGCAATACATTTTACAAATACCTATTTCTGAATTCTCTCGACCCTAGTGTTTCCTCTTAAGTCCAGCACTAGTTGTCGTCTCTTGTCTGGTATGATGCCCAGATACTGTCTGAAGGAAATGTAATGTAGCATGGATCAACGAAATTATAATACAGTAGAGCGTCGATTATCCGAACTAATTGGGAGAGATGGGTGTTCGGTAAACTGTTTTTTTTTTTTCGAATAATCGAACTGTATTGATTCAGCCATACCTACATATTTAGGTACGGGTGAATATAACCATATTTATATATTTATTGACAAATAAAAATTAAACAAAAGAGTGCAGTCAGTCTTGTAATAAAACATGTATACATAACATGTACTAGGTACAATTAACGCTTAAAAAATCTTCAATCTTCGTCTGCAGAAGTAAGCCTAACCTAGCGCGGGAGGAGATATCTACACACGCACGAATCGAGGTCAAATTCAAATTCAAAAATCTTTATTCAATAAAAGCCTTTACAGGCACTTATTGATGTCAAAACAAAGCAAAACATTCTAATTTAAAGGAAACATATTTAACCTTGTATGTGCATGCATTATGAATATACTCAAGATTTTTAAAAATACAAGTAGGAATGAAAAAACCGGCAAAGCGCGAGTCGGACTCGCCCATGAAGAGTTCCGTAGGATTTATGACGTATTAAAAACTACTTACTAGATCTCGTTCAAACCAATTTTCGGTGGAAGTTTGTATGGTTTGTATGTACATCATATATTTTTTTAGTTTTATCATTCTCTTATTTTAGAAGTTACAGTGGTGGGGGGGAGGGCACACACACACATTTTACCACTTTGGACGTGTCTCTCGCGCAAGCTATTTAGTTTGGAAAAAATGATATTAGATTGATTGATTGATTGATTGATTGAACACTTTATTGTACACGAAACATACATAAACAGGACACAACAATACAAGAGACACAGTAACAATAGGCGGCCTTATTGCTAAGGTAGCAATTTCTACCAGGCAACCTTGGGGTCAAGGAAAGCTCTTGCTAAGGTAAGTGACGGGAATAGTGCTAAACAGTTCTAAGAAATAGTTAATATACGTTACGATTATAATTAACATCTAACAACAAAAAAATTTAATATCAAAATACTATATATATAAAGTCACAAAATATACATAAATGTAAATATATACATAAATAATACCTATACATATATATATATACACACACATATATATATACACATATACATATATATATATACACACACATATATATATATACATATATATATATATATAAACGGATAAGGACATGACTCATTAGTTGTTCTCCAGCTTGAGGAAATGGCTCTTAATTTTTGCCCTGAATGAATTCTGAGTTGTCGCTCGTCTGATTACTTCCGGCAGTGAATTCCATAGACGAATAGCTTGCTTAGTGAATGACTTGGATGAAAAGGAGGAGCGGAAAGGGACATACAGGGATAAATTATGATCAGAACGCAAGTTACGAACGTTACTGTCCGAGCAGTATGTAAACCTTTCTTTAAGATAGGGTGGAGCATCGGGGTTAGACAGGATAGTGTATAAGAGTGTATAGTGTATATTAGAAACCTCAATATGATTTTTTAAGAACTATCCATAGATACCACAAAAGTATGGGTTTGATGAAAAAAAAAATTTTGAGTTTCAGTTCTATGTATGGGGAACCACCAAAATTTATTACTTTTTTCTATTTTTGTGTGAAAATCTTAATGCGGTTCACAGAATACATCTACTTACCAAGTTTCAACAGTGTAGTTCTTATGGTTTCGGAGAAAAGTGGCTGTGACATACGGACGAACAGACAGACATGACGAATCTATAAGGGTTTTTTGCCATTTGGCTACGGAGCCCTAAAAAAGGATGAATCTACACTAATTGTTAAGGTAGTAGTTCGGAAACAGATTAGATAATACTTAGTTCGGATAATCGGTCGTTCGGTTAATCGACATTCAGATAATCGACGCTCTACTGCATCTATACAAGTAACAATGGCAAAAACAATTTCATGACTAGCTTAAATAAATGTATAGTTAATGTAAAATGTATAATATAATTAGATAGAAAACAGATTTTGAAATCACCTTCCTTCCTACTTCAACAAAATCACGTGATCGCAAAGCCAGCTTTCCAGCAAAGTATTTTAGCCCGTTATTTTTCCATACTTTTCTATTATCCGGCCCACAACATTCGAAAACAATTTTTTTTTTTTTTTTTTTTTATGTAAGGCCCGGCAAATGACCTCCTCCCGCCTGATGTAAAGCGGTGAAAGAGGCCCAAATGAGTTGACAGATAGAGTAGGGACGACATCCACTATCCTACCTGCCCGCCCCTTGCCGGCCTAAAAGATGCTTTTTCACACCTCTTTTGAAGGAACCCATGTTGTAGGATGGAGGAAACACGTGCGCAGGTAGAGAATTCCAAGTGTGGGATGAACGACAGAAGAAGGAATCTTGGAATTTCTTGGTACGGTGTGAAAAGGAGGACACAGTGTACGGATGACTCCGAAGGCCCTTACGCGTGTTTCTGTTAAGGAATGGAGAGGGAGGGATAAGGTTAAAGAGCTCCTCAGAGCATTCCCCATGGAACATTCGGTAAAAGGCGCTAAGAGAGGCGATGTCACGACGAAGTTGCAGAGGCTCGAGGGTGTTAGTTGCCTCTACATCGCCAATTATTCGAATAGCGCGACGCTGCAATCTGTCCAGAGCATCGAGGAGGTACTGAGCGGAGCCGTCCCAAAGGTGCGAGCAATATTCCACGCAAGACCTAACCTGAGTTTTATACAACAGGCATAGTTGGTCCGGCGCAAAATACCTACGCACCTTGTTTAGGACACCGAGTTTCCGTGAGGCAGCAGTTATAACGGATTCGATGTAGTCTCTGGGGTTCAGATCGCAGCGAATGTTCATTCCGAGCAAGGTGATGTTACTCTGTGTGTGAAGGGTTGTGCCCTGAAGAGAAGGAGGGGGGAGGAAAGGTGACCTTTTCGCCGAGAACGCGCACACCTGTGTTTTCTTAGCATTGAACTCGACAAGATTGTTGGAACCCCATTCGGAGATGAGGTCCAGCGTCCTGTTGAGCTCAATGATAAGATTCTGCCTCTCCCTATCAATATTGCCACGAGCAGCCCCTGAGCTTCCGTGATATCCCCCATGCACTGTACTGTCGTCTGCATAGCAATGTATACTTCCCAAGGAAAGCATCAAGTTACTCAAAATAAACACAGCTATATCCCCTCCGGCTGCTTTGGCGATTAAGTTTCGCAACCAATTGCAAAGAAAGAAATAATAGTGTTGCTACGCAGTTAGTAACCCAAAAAGAAAATATATTCCTGTTGCGGGACCGGCCTAGAGTAACAGACAGTTTAGCTTCGCAACCAGTCGCTGGCAAAGAAGATAAAAACATATTTGTGTAAATCTAATTACCGTAAGCTGAAAAAGAAATTAAAGCGAATAAGAAAAAACAAAAACAACACCAGAAAATGAATGTGCTCGATAGAACTCAAAATTTACGATGCGATTCGGTTTTAAGCTTTAAAATCGTTTCTGACGTGTCTTTTCCTTTCTGACGAATTCGGGTTTCCTTTTGATGAAGTGAAAATAAATTTATTAAAAAATATTACAACCACGTCATCATATAATTATATTCTCTAAAAACCTTTGTCTTCTTTTCAGATTTTATGTATAAAATACTTTTAAATAAAATCTATTTGTCCTCGAGTGATTATTGTAATTGAGACAACTAGACGCCATAAATTCCGCAACTGTCGCTAAACCATTTAGGTGGTTTAGCGACAGTTGCGGAATTTATAACGGTAACGTTTATCGAAAATGACAAATGTTTGAATTATCTATGAAGTTATCAACGAAGATCACTTTACCACTGTTCGTGGCAAAGGTCTTCACTAGTATCTAAGCGGCTTGTAGGTATGTAACATGTTTTCAGCCAAAGGACTTGTATCCAGGCTATGTAATAAATTAAAAACAAAATAATTTTGCGTGTTGTTCGTCGTTTTTAGGGTTCCGTACCTCAAAAGGAAAAAACGGAACCCTTATTAGTATCACTTTGTTATCCATCCGTTCGTCCGTCTGTCTGTCAAGCCCCTTTATCTCGGGTACGCGTGGAGGTATCGAGTTTAAATTAAAACCATATACTCAGGTCTACAGTCCCTTGAGGCTGTGAAAAAATCAAACTTCTAACTTAACGTAAAAAAAGGATACGGCCGTTTATTCAGAAATAAATGTATATTCGACATTCTCGTGGGAATCAAAATTAATAGGGTAATTCCCGTTGACCTAGAATTATAAAATTTGGCACGAAGCCCGGTGGTACCGTGGACGCGATACACGACGTATGTAATGTTAGGACGATATATGAGAAGCTTGGTGGCGCATTGGCGCGTGCACTTAGCGAACGATTGCTAAGGTTAAGCAACGTTTTCCGTGGTCAGTCCTATGATGGGTGACCAAAATACGAAACATCTCGAGCTCCTCTTTGCTTCGAAAGGCACGTTAAATAGTGGGTCCTGCGCCTGAACTCGCCCCGGTCGGGTCGGCTAACCGTCCCATCGGACTAGGTGAGTGAATGAACAGAGACTGCACTTGCGTTTGCGCAGACACTTGTGCACTATAATATCTCCTGCGCAGATGGCTAGTCTCTGTTGAGATTGGCTGCCGCATTGCACTCGATCTCTGCGACGGTGGGGGCAGCTATGTGACACTAGCTGCCCCCGTGCCTCTGGCAGAAAGGGGGGCCTTTCTGTCCCATGTTAGGGCAGTACGGGCCAGGCCGAGCGACTTACGTGTGCTCAGCGCTCTGCGCATGCACAATTCAAAATTCAAAAATCTTTATTAAACTTAGGCCTTTACAGACACTTATTGTCAAAGCAAAGAAAAACATTCTAATTTAAAGGAAACATAATTAACCTTGTACGAGTATGTGCATACATCCTGAATATACTTTCTCAAGATGTCTGCAAATACAAGTAGCAATGAAAAAAAAGGTTGAATCTACACCTGTTCGAAAATTGGGAGAGCCTTCTCGAGAAGAACAGGCAAAAAACTCGAAAGGTTTAATTTTTTTATGTCCTCTTTTAAATCGCCATTTACAATTTTGGTTTTGTTACATAGTCATTGACGGCCTTATTAATAAAAATGTTACTCCTTGGATCATCCTCGGATTAGTTACTCCGTGTTTTGTCTTGTTTCCGCACATGTCGGCTGTCATATGTCAATATAAGACAAAACACGGAGTAACTAATCCGAGGATGATCCAAGGAGTAAAATTTTTATTAATAAGGCCGTAAAAGTTTAAAAAATACAATCGGTATGCTTACGTACACTTAAAATGTCAAAAAATAAGTTATAGACTTATACACTAATCATAATACAATAAGTTATGTTGTTACCAAACATTCGATAACTTAGTCTAATTCAAAATCAGTGTCATTTCTTTTCTGCCAACAATATTTGTTAACATCAGTAGCTACGAGTATACACAACAACACGATTATTGACATTATAACGAATAATAACTTCATATTAACACCAGGCATTGGCATCATTTAAATAATCGATGACTTTATAATATCCTTTACTCATTAGTCTTTTTTACATGCGCTTTAGACTTATGAAAAGGCAAGTCAGTTACACTATGTGGAACTTTGTCGAAAAAAGTTATGCTCGAACGAAGCTAGTTGACACAGACACTCAACTAACGCCGGAGAGGTGTTCCCGTTACACTTGAGACGATTTTAAACAATTCGACATTGTTACATTTTGACACTCTTGCTTTCTGGCTCCTTACACATTATGACGTTATGTCACATAGTACCCGGAGTGAAAATACTGCACTAAACTGGTGCATTATTTGTTGGATATTTTATAAAATTAAATAGGTGAGGTATTTTTTATTAAAATTTAAATCATTCCACTACCGTGTCCTGAAGCGTCCTTTAAATTTTCCGGGGTGATAAAAAAGTAACCCTGTAGCTATTTCAACGCACACACCGACGACGCAGTTAAATATCGCCAACATCGACACGGAACGGCGATATTTATCGTCAGCGGCGCCTAATTGAAAACGAACCAGTGACTGATGCACTCCAATCGAGCGATCGATCGCCGTAATCTTTCCAAGGCAATCATCGCTAACGGACCCATTGTGACGTCCCGCCCGCCCGTCCCCGTCCCGCTGAGAAATAACAAACAAACGAGCGACTTTGTGCCAGGATATGAGGCTCATTCCTCATTGCGAATAAACGAGTTTCATTAATAAAATGTATTACCGCCGATCATCTGGCTTTAGAACGCTTAAGAAATGTATACCGCACGAGTTACCGAGCCATTTCAAACTCCTTTATTTTAATATTTATTGTACTTACTCTTTACTCGTTTATCTTTCACGTTCTTTCTACGACCGAATTGTCAGTGTCACTCTATTATGCAAGCTTATACAGTCTGGTAACCAGACTCTGGTTGCCTTTTTCAAAACCCTCGTAATAAATTTGCCTATTAGTTCGCTTATCCATCTTGAAGTTATATATTATATTGCACTTCACTCCTCCGCTACAACATGACGTGGCTATTAAATAACGAGACTGACGCTATAAAATATTGTTCATTACTCATACTCTGAAAGTAGGTCTGAAGCTGCCTGAGGAGCGGGTTGAAAGTAATACTCTTCAGCCCTAGGGAGAATCGTTTTCAACTGACAGCTGTCAAATTACATAAAAAGAAACTACTTAGTTCTATTTTCACATTTCTATTGAACCATGTTCCAACTTTCTATACAGCCACTCAATTATAGCGCAATGTAAAATTGAAATACCTAACAAGAAGTTAAGTATTAATTAAATAATATATTTTTAAATGACTTTTTTTATAATTTACGTTCAACTTATTCCTTTGAAACACAACCGGCCGGCCACAGGGATTTGTTTATACATTCGTATAGCAGAGATTGATATATATTAACACAATGAGTTCACCAGTTATTTAGTCCTGAGACGGGGTTTGGCGCCGTCCCTACCCTACGCTCGGCCGCCAAACCCCGTCTCAGGACTAAATAATTTACTTTCACCCCTAGGCTAACAATTTACAAATGGAGGCTTGCGTGCACGGTTGGCCCCCGTGCACGCCGCCGTAAGGCCCTCCGTTTGGGGATTGCCCTGGTGTTCTCGGGTAATCCGCCCTTGGCGATAGCTCGACCAACTTGGTCGGGCTTGCCCGGGCGCGCTGGTAGTGGTAGTCGCAGTGTGGACCTTACCATGCGCGCCCACAAGGGCAGGGAGAACACCCGGGGGGTTTTAGTGGGTCGGCCTGGAACTCTGCCGGGCCAGCCGGTGATGCGGTTGCGCATTTCCCCCCGAAAAAAGGGTAACAATGTACTATTATTTTGATTTTATACATATTCACATTCACATACTAGACGTCTTATATTACATCTAATCAACTAGTCTTTTTGTTGTTAGGTTCTATTCTAAATTTTAAATATTCGTTTTGCTGATAAATAACTAGCCAGGTCAAATGTTGAGGTTCAATAGATCATAATTCATGTGCAATGTGTAAATAATTATTATATAAAAAATTCATTTCAGTACTGTCTAGAGAACTTACAAACAAATCATAATCTTGAACTTGGCTCCTATTTTCACTTTAATGTTTTGGAGAGTTATTGGTTTTAGTGGCGGATTTTCTAACTTTCATGCGAAATTTTATAACAATCCGTTGCTCTATTATAAACTATTCCACTTAATATTTTTTCAGGGAAACAAAAAAACAACTAATGCAAATGAAGACTACGGTTATACTAATTTGTTTAAGTAGCAGAAGCTTGAAGTAGGTACGGCAGTCGAAAGAGAAGACTTCAAGCGATTTGTTGGTCGCTTGCATTTGGCTCAGGCGCATTACTACTGTAGCAGCATCCGTTACACTGTATGGAAAAGCGGTCGCCTGTTTCCTTCCAGGATAATGGCATAAGAATGACCACTATGAGGCGTGTGCCTATGTATTCCTTTTTTTATTAAGTTAATAATTAAAGAAATCCTTCAAAAACCCAAAAAAATCGCCTAATTTTTTGCCATATTCAAGCATCCATCAAAATATAATATAATAATAATATGTATTTATTTCTCCCAATTTTGCAAGTAATGATAGCCAACATTAAATTTACAATCTTGGGAGACAGGAGAACCAAACTAAGTAAAACTTGTGCTATGGTCTCCTGGCCCCTCATATTAAGCTGAATTGCAAAACAATATTAAGTATTTGTATTGGGACTCCAAAATTACAGACAAAAACATAGTGACGTAAATAATAAAAAAAAAAGGAAAAAATGTACTGTGTTGAATCTATTATGGTATGTCTATGTTGTATGTGAGCGTATGTGCGTGCGTGTGTATTTGCGTGCGTGTGTATTTGCGTGTGTGTGTGTTTCTGTGTGTGTGTATGTGTGTGTATTTGCGTGTGTGTGTTTCTGTGTGTGTGTGTGTGTGTGTTTCTGTGTGTGAGTGTGTGCGTGACTGCGTGTGTGTGCGTGTGTGTTTGTGTGTGTTGTTGTTTAAAAGGGTGCGTGTTACATTTATAACTATTGATTCTATACAAAATATTTAGCTTTAATTTATTACTAAAAGAAAAAAAACTATTGTAATGGAATTAACAAGCTCTCAGTTTCATGGTAGTCCAGATTCAAAAGCCATTTCACTATCTCTTTTTTACAATTGTATTTAGCTCTGTGCACAATATTTAATATTTTATTTGCTAAATTGTACAACCTAGGACCTTGTCTACAAAAGAATATCGAGGCAAATGCAGTATTAAATGAAAATTGTTTGCATATCATGTAATTTCTTCGCGTCCGAGTTACAGTGTAATTATCATAGGAAATGCAACTATGTTGTCTTAAAATAGTTTGTAGAATATACAACTGTCTTACTGTTAGAACTCCTGCATCCTGATACAATTGTTTAGTTGAATATAGCCGCGGTTTAAAGAGACTAATTTTTAAAATCTGCCTTTGAGCTCGTTCTAACTTTAATAAGTGCGTTTTGGCAGCTCCACCCCATGTCGTTATGCAATATGTAATGATAGACTGAGCAAATGACATGTAAACCATCTTCATAACTTTATCATCAGCTACATGTCTCAAAGTTTTAAATATATACGTTAATTTAGTTAGTCTTTTCGTTAGATTGCTTATATGTTCACCAAAATGTAAATTTTTATCGATAGTTACACCTAAATATTTAATATTATTTGTATTGTTTATATCTGGACAGTTACAATTAGAGTTGTTTAATTCAATACATTCATGAACTTTTATTTTATATTTCAAATGAGGTGCCATAGAAGAGTTACTCATTGAAAAGTTTATAAACTTTGTTTTTGAAGCATTAAGCGTAAGTGAATTTTTCGCTAACCATCGCTAACTTAAATAACTAAACTATTTTTTTACTGCATATGCCGCAGAACTAAGTCTGTTTGGCAAGGACTCAATATGTAGTGTAGATCCCACTGCAAACTTGAATCTAGTGTTATACCCAAAAATTTAGAACGAGTATAATCGATGAATTCTACGATTTGATTATTCGTTTCTACAATATTATCCACATTCCTTACATTTCCAATGAAAACCTAACACATTTAGTTTTACTTGAATTAAATGATAACTTATTCATAGTGAACCAATGCTATACTTTAGAGAGAGTACTACCTACAACGTCAGTATTTCTTTTATTAATAAAACAATATTACGAAAATGAATAATTTTATAAATCACAGCACCTAACAGCATCGCGTACCCGTTTAAAACATTCTGGCAATTTTTATGGCGTGTAATCAAATTAAATTATGTATGATACAAGTAATACTTTATCAGCCTTACAAATAAACGTGGCATAAAGTTAAACTCGAGAATAAATTAAGAATAAGCAAAATGTCTACAAATAAACCAAGAATAACTTATACTGAGTATAACATTGACATTTCTATTGATACAAACGTTATTCCGAAGTTATACCAGCTTTCACCCTTGTATAAACCTAGTATAACTCGATTTGTGCTTGTTTGCTGTGGTCATTTGAGGTTATTATATTTAAATATAGTTAATGGATACACTAAAGTAGTCTTAATTCACTGTTAAAAATTAACAAAGTTCCAATGAGATCAATCATCATCATCATTTCAGTCAACAGACGCCCACTGTTGGACATAGGCCTCCCCCAAGGATCTCCACACCGATCGGTCCTGCGCCTCGCGCATCCAGCGGCTTCCCGCGACCTTCATCAGGTCGTCGGTTCACCTTTTGGGGGGCTTACCAACGCGGCGTCTCTTACGGATCTCATCATTACTTATCGTTCACGTAAAGAAACTCCGAGCATAGCCATCTCCACCCCCCACCCCTCCTCCCCCAAATTAATGAGATCAATACAGTTAAAGATTTCGTCGGAGCTGATAAGAGCTCGGTGGTCGAAGTGGTCAAAGCGTCAATACGGTACGTTGGAGACACGGGTTCGATCCCCGCCCGAGACGAAATTGATTTATTCAGCATTTTTGAAAAAAATTAAAGTTCTTTATCGAAATTTAACTATTTTCAAATTAATATAATTATTTACACGAAAGTATAAACAAGTATAATAATATGGAAATGAAACCAATCAACAAAACAGTCGCCCGGTCGAAAAACTGACAGCTTTCACAGATAATATTATGTTACTTTTTTGTACATTTCTCTTTGATTGCGCTGTTGCCATATTGTGCATTTTGATAGATCGGAAGAATAGGTATACCGAAGATAAACCTCGTTTATTTGTCAAAAAATATTCTAGAGTTATTCTCGTTTTATACTAAGTATAACTATACCTAGTATAAGGGTGGAATAAATGTGGTATAACTCATTTTTATTTGTAAGAGTGTATAACTATAACTTACGACCATCTATAATAAATTTACGTTACAATAGACGTCGTGGGTGAACCAAAACTTATTCCTCAACGAAAATATTATTTCAAAAGAATTAACCACAAACAGAGAGATGGCCAGTAACTACACACCCTAAACTGTTCAAATTTGTAAGCAATTCTAGGCAACTGCAAAGTTTGTTTGTGTTTATACTTTCAACCAACTTCATGTGCTTACTGTACACAAAACCACAGCTGAATCCCGATTGGTACATAAATCAATAACTGATACCGATATGTAACTCTTTGCGCTCGTTCCAATTACTTTATCGCGGCAGAGCCAACACTGAAGTTTTGCGTTTCCAAACTATACAGTATACACTTCATATGAATCCTGTGCAATCGAATGGAACAAGCGCTATTGGCCGGGGAATGTTTATTATTGAGCTTATTGGCTTTCTCGTGCTCTGCGTAGTCGGTAGTCGTACCGAAGTCAAGCCAGTTCACCAACGGCGGCTTTCAATTCTATCTATCTGTTGATTTGGTTACTACTAGCGATATTAGCTCCATACAAAATACGTCACAATTCCAACCCCGGCAAACAAATCTTGGAGCATTTTAAATGCTCTAAGAAACAAATCTACCACAGAAGATTATTATATCTTCTTACAGCAAAACGGCCGAAACTTCGGGACACTATAAGGTATAGCGTTTCTTTCATATTACCGCGATATAGTTTGTTGTTAAGATTATTATTTATTCTGTAAAAATTCAAGCAAATATAAAGTGAATTTTTTGTTTACTTGTGATTTTAACCTTAGCTCCGCACCTTGTCAGAGTCCCCCCTTAAAATCCTGGATAATATACAACCTCTTCATGGTCCATGCACGTCGCCAACTCGCGAGTCGCGACATAAGATGTCGTGTTAATTTACACAGTAATTTCACAGCTGTCTGTATGGGCGGGTCCTTTGAGTGGCGGCCACGTACCGGGAGACGCAGCGTTCGTAGGCCCCCCACAAGGTGGACCGACGATTTGGTGAAGGTCGCGGGAAGCTGGATGCGGGAGGCGCAGGACCGATCGGTTTGGAGATCCCTGGGGGAGGCCTATGTCCAGCAGTGGGCGTCTCTTGGCCGAAATGATGATGATGATGATGTCTGCATGGGTACCTCTATCTTACCTATTTCCGCCGCCAAGCAGTGGTGCTTGCATCTCTAGTATTCCGGTTTGAAGGGTGAGAGTGGTAGTGAAATTTCTGGGTACCTATACTGCTGCTTAACATCTAATGTCACAAGTTGGCAACGTACATTGGACTGTCGCCACTCACTATTTTATAATTATATAATGGGTATTGTATAATAGCAAAAACTCACCTCGTCGTTGGGGTCGTAGTACTGTTCGAGGTAGGGGTGCGCGAGCGCCTCCTCGACGGTGATGCGCTTGTGCGGGTTGAAGGTGAGCATGCGGTGCAGCAGGTCTAGCGCTCGTGCGTCCGCGCCGGGGAACAGCTCCGTCCACGGCACGCGAGGCTTGAACGGCAACGACTCCAGATAACCGCGCGCCTGGAACAAGCGCGGCACTTCACACTCCTGTCATATTTCCTAAATGTCATCATCATCATCAACGGCTCATATACGTCCCCACCGAGGGGCTCGAGCCTACCCTAAACTAGGGCGATTAGGCCTTAGTCAACCACGCTGGCCAAGTGCGGGTTGGTCGACTTCAGACACAACCTGTTAAGAAATTCTTTTCTTCACAGGTGTGTGCAGGTTTCCTCACGATGTTTTCTTTCACCGTAAAAGCGTCCAATAAACGTACGTATGAATTTAAAATTTGAAAACACATTGGTACGTGGTTGAATTCGAGCCGCTACCTCCCGGTTGGAAGGCGACGGCCTTATGCACCACGCCATCGACGCTTTATGCGTTATTATAGTACAGATTAAATAAATCCCCCTTCTTGTACCAAGTATGAGCTAAAATCCCCTATATCATTTCCATTTTTAATCTGTGCGCGTCCTGGGCGTCTTTCCCTGAGATAGACGTGAACCTAATAATCAATCGTGATACTTGTCCCACGCGTGTGCAAGCAGGAATAGTAGTCTTACCGAGCTCTTACCAGCCCCGATTTTTAACAAAATGATGTCTTTTGAACTTTGTGAAGCCTACTATTAATAACTACGAATTAAAATCTAATTTAATTTTTTTTACAAGTTACTTGAAAATTGGTTTAGACTAACGCAAACTTATAAATGTTATATAGAACTTTGCATTTTCGTTAAAAATGCTAAATAAAATTAAATCTATATAAATAAAAATAGATCTTCGAAATGTACGAGTATGTACGCCCATAACTTTCGAACGACTGCACCAAATTTGATGATTCTTGTATGTTTTATGTATTCGTTATTGTTAGGACAAGGTTTGTGTAATATAAAAATTACAATAATTTAAACATAAATTTCAGTAATTTACTTAAAAAACATGGCGATACAAAGTACGCCGGGTCAGCTAGTCTATTAATAAATTAATAGACGGGTAACCGTAAATTTTCCATACACGGACATTTCACGGGAACATTGGATTTTATTAAATTCGTTGATTATGCGCTCAAAATATTTGCAGTAGCCTACTATCGGCATAAATAAATAATCAACATTTTCTTTGTCATTTGCGTGCAATATTCAAACTCGATTATCTTTATGAACGAACCACAATTAATTTTGTATTCGTGTTTCAAAATTTCTATGCTATCATATTATGTAAGTCGACCTATTATGTATCACAGAATAAGAATTAAAATAACATGCTAGCTAGAATACAATCGATAGGCAAACAATCGAAGTGCATTTGAATAATTACAGAAGCTCGTTGACTTGGCTGGTTTATTTTTCTGCCGGTATAATCGACCCCGCTACAACTATGATATTATAACAGCTACTTGTGTCTGCGGGGTACGTCACGAATATAGTACACTAGCCCGCAAACAACAATTCCCTTTAATAAAGCTCAACACTATTGTTTGCTTATTTTATTGGGTGGAGATTGTACCAGCTTCCTGTGGGAATTTTGAACAATCCTTGCTTAGTGGGCGCGTACATATGTAAGCCAGCGAACCCGTGTACCAGAGGACATTGCTCTGCGTGCATACATTGTTCGCCCCATCACCAACAGCAGGGAAAAAAAGCTTTTCGTATAATTAGACATTAGTATATAATGTACGTCCACATCAATTACTACGGACAAGCTTCGAAATCGAATAAGATATCAATATGAATCAGATTTTGAGGTTAGTTGAGGTAATACTTTATTCCGTTAAAGCAATACGTCAATTATACCTATAAAATAATAATGATTGCAATTAATCAAAGAACGTTATTATAGCCACGTAGTAAAGAACAAGAAAATTCGAAATTATAAAGCAAGTTTTTGACTTGCTTTATAATTTCAACGACGCAACTAATTAACAAGCGATAGGGCGGGCGTGAGTAAGTCAATTGACGTGTATTAAGTTGTAAATTGTGAAAGAAATTATGAAAAAAATTATTAATACAAATAAAAAATACCTAAATAAAATCGACTCAATTCCATTCAATCAAGCAAAGGTAACAAAAACCATTCGTTTATTTTACTTCATTTGGTTTTGTTTCTGAAAGTACTTTTGAATATTTTTGATTTGTCCGTCGAAAACAGATATTTGTAATGAGTGTTATAAAATAGGTATGCATATAATTATGATGTAAATCAAATCTTTATTGGTCATGGGGCGATTTTGGACATTGTCCTTTCATGCTTCTAGCTCCGGTAGTATGGGCTCTACGTTGATTACTCGGTCAGTCACTCACCAAACTTTTTTATAAATACAGATACAGTAGACGAAGACGAGCGAAATAGGGATGTTGACAGATAACGACAAATAAAATTCTAATGAGTCCATTAGTTTGATAAACAATCGATATTATTGAATCGAAAAAAATATCAGATGCGTATTGTCTGCCTTGTCGAAATAAGAAAAATCTACCGAGATAAATAGATTTGATGTTACTCAGTTCGGACTCTACTTCACAACGTGATTTGAAATCTGTATGTAGCCTCAAGGTTTCTGCTTAGGTAAAAAAGAAACAACCGGTCAAGTACGAGTCACTCTCAAGTTCCGTACAAATTTAGGTCATCATAACAGCTCATCTACGTCCCCACCGAGGGGCTCGAGCCTACCCTAAGTTAGGGTGTTGAGGCCTTAGTCAACCACGCTGACCCAGTGCGGATTGGTCGACTTCACATACACCTTTGAATTTCTTCGCAGATGTATGCAGGTTGCCTCGTGATGTTTTCCTTCACCGTAGGAGCGTCAGACAAATGTACATATTATGAAATTCGAAAACGAAAAACACAGTGGTACGTGGCGGTCTCGAACCTCGGACCTCCCGATTGGAAGGCAAGTGCCGAGTCCAAAGCGCCACAGACGCGCGACGCTCGCACCAAATTTAGGTACTTATCTAAGTAAATGAGGTTATAAGTAAGACTGCTTCTTGCAGACATTTATCATGATTTTAAGTCAACGGGAACTAGCCTATAGATTTTTTTTTTATTGCAGAAAGTTGGCAAACAAGCAAACTGCCCACCTGATGGTAAGTGGTAACAGTCGCCTATAATACATGTAGCTCCTGTGAGATTCGCAGCAAAACTGCAACCCCCACAAGAACCACAGTGTACGTTGCCAACTTGTGACACCAGATGTAAAGTCACAGTACCCAGTAATTTCACTGCCATATTTTAACCTTCAAACCGGAACACAGCAATGCAAGCACTGCTGCTTTGCGGCAGAAATAGGTAAGACAGAGGTACCTAAGCAGACGACCCTAGTACAGAGTCTTCCTCCAGTAAAATCATTCCTTCCATTCCTATCATTCCTTTGCGAAATCGCAATAATATTATGTGCGAAAATATGCGACATAAACGGTTATATCTTTGATCGCGCTTTTAATTTACAGGTTTGATTTCATTTACAGCTGAAAGACACCGTAGATATTTGATGTATATTATAACTTTCAGTTTGATATCTCTACGCGGGAAAAGAAAAAGGATCTTGACAGACATGCAGACGGACGGACAACAAAGTGATCCTATGAGGATTCCGATTACGGAACCCAAAAATACGTGTCCAATATTTTTTACAAGCTTTATTTAACTTGCAATGTAAGTATGTAAGTATGTAAATATGTAAGTATGTACGTTCGGGTGAAATCTTGCAACTCAATTTTGAAGCAGATATCTTTAACAGATTGAGCTGAAATTTTGTATACACGTTGAGTTTGGATGACAATGCATGGTTGACTGTGTGACGTCATTCTAAATCCAAGATGGCGGCATACCCAAGATGGCGGACCAATTATTTTTAATGCACCCCTACAATATGGGTATCAAATAAAAGGTCTTGCTAAGAGTAACTCGAAAAATAATGTGACGTCACTATTAATCCAATATGGCGGACTTCTAAAGTTTAGAAATAAATTTTGAAGTAGATATCTTTAACCGATTGAGGTGAAATTTTGTATACACACACAGTTTGGATAAAATGCATGGTTGACTGTGTGACGTTATTCTAAATCCAAGATGGCGGCATACCCAAGATGGCGGACCAATTATTTTAAATTCACTCCTACAATATGGGTATCAAATAAAAGGTCTTGCTAACAATAGCTTGAAAATTAAGTGGTGTCACTATTAATCCTTTATGGCGTACTTCTAAAGCCAAAAAATCAATTTTGAAGTAGATATCTTTAACCGATTGAGCTGAAACTCTGTATAGACGTTCCGGCAAACGACCTTGCAACAATGATGCGTTGAATGAGATGAACAGACTGAGAAACGTGTCCAGTGATATCTAAAAAGTAAAAAATAAATTAAATGTAAAAAAACCTTTTTAAAAAATGCGCTAAAAAGAAAAAATAAACTTTTACACTAAAACTTTTACTTATAACGTTATTTCACATTTGACACAATTTATATGACATAAAACCTTGTCGCGAGATTTACTTTTGTAGATAAACAAGTAAATTAAATAATTTTATACATTACAATTTTCAAACTAAGTAAATACGAATACGTAATCGGTACTTAAAAGTACTCTTTTAAGTACTTTTAAGTTACTACACACAAGTAAATCTCGCGACAAGCATTCTTTTAAGCGCATTTTAATAACTAACACGATCGACGTCAAAACAAAATTTTAACATCACCCCAATTCACAGGGTCCGAGCGACTATCATTATAATCGATAATCAAAAAATGATCATTTTGTCGTTGGTTGTACATAATAACATTGCTGTGTAAATTGCTTCAAATCATTAATCGATCATTTCATAGGCCGTTAGAGACGATATGCGGAGAGCGAAAAAAGGTTCGTTTACGCACGCCATATACACGGTTATTTTTTTATCACCCTGGAAAATTTAAGGGACGCTTCACGACATGGTATTAGAATGATTTAAATATAAATAAAAAAATAACCTATATCCTTAATTTTATATTAATTTTTTAAAAAATACAAAAAATGCTGCACTAGTTGAGAGCAGCATTTTTAGAGATTTTTTTTTTTTATTTCATTTTTTTTTTATATAATATTGGATGTGTCCTTTTTTTTTTTTTTTTTTTTATGTAAGGCCCGGCAAATGACCTCCTCCCGCCTGATGTTAAGCGGTGAAAGAGGCCCAAATGAGTTGACAGATAGAGTAGGGACGACATCCACTATCCTACCTGCCCGCCCCTTGCCGGCCTAAAAGATGCTTTTTCACACCTCTTTTGAAGGAACCCATGTTGTAGGATGGAGGAAACACGTGCGCAGGTAGAGAATTCCAAGTATGGGATGAACGACAGAAGAAGGAATCTTGGAATTTCTTGGTACGGTGTGAAAAGGAGGACACAGTGTACGGATGACTCCGAAGGCCCTTACGCGTGTTTCTGTTAAGGAATGGAGAGGGAGGGATAAGGTTAAAGAGCTCCTCAGAGCATTCCCCATGGAACATTCGGTAAAAGGCGCTAAGAGAGGCGATGTCACGACGAAGTTGTAGAGGCTCGAGGGTGTTAGTTGCCTCTACATCGCCAATTATTCGAATAGCGCGACGCTGCAATCTGACCAGAGCATCGAGGAGGTACTGAGCGGAGCCGTCCCAAAGGTGCGAGCAATATTCCACGCAAGACCTAACCTGAGTTTTATACAACAGGCATAGTTGGTCCGGCGCAAAATACCTACGCACCTTGTTTAGGACACCGAGTTTCCGTGAGGCAGCAGTTATAACGGATTCGATGTAGTCTCTGGGGTTCAGATCGCAGCGAATGTTCATTCCCAGCAAGGTGATGTTACTCTGTGTGTGAAGGGTTGTGCCCTGAAGAGAAGGAGGGGGGAGGAAAGGTGACCTTTTCGCCGAGAACGCGCACACCTGTGTTTTCTTAGCATTGAACTCGACAAGATTGTTGGAACCCCATTCGGAGATGAGGTCCAGCGTCCTGTTGAGCTCAATGATAAGATTCTGCCTCTCCCTATCAATATTGCCACGAGCAGCCCCTGAGCTTCCGTGATATCCCCCATGCACTGTACTGTCGTCTGCATAGCAATGTATACTTCCCAAGGAAAGCATGTCATTGATATGCAGAAGAAACAATGTTGGGGATAGAACGGAGCCTTGTGGAACACCAGCATTCACTGCCACGAACCGCGAAGCGCAGCCGTCAACGACAACGCGAATTCTACGCTCGTGGAGGAAGCTGGCAATCCACGTACAGAACTGAGCGGGCAATCCGTATGCCGGAAGCTTGGAAAGGAGAGCCTTGTGCCAGACTCTATCAAAAGCTTTGGCGATGTCGAGACTAATAGCCACAGACTCGCCGCGCTTATCGATAGATTCACCCCATTTGTGCAAAAGGAACGCTAGAAGGTCACCTGTTGACCGTTTAGGACGAAACCCATACTGACGGTCATTAAGCAACGAGTGACCTTCCAGGTAACGGATCAGCTGGGTGTTAAGGATCCTCTCCATGATTTTACACAAAATGGAAGTGACGGCTATAGGGCGATAGTTAGCCGGATCAGAACGATCTCCCTTTTTGGGAACCGGCTGGACATTGGCCTCTTTCCAAGATTTCGGCACACAACCAGCAGAGAACGACAGACGGTATAGACGCGACAGGACCGGAGTCAACTCCGCTGCACACTTCTTAAGTACAATCGCAGGAATGCCGTCTGGTCCACTTGCTTTTCGAATATCAATCGACTGTAGCTCCGCCCGCACATCTCGCTGTCTGATGCGGATATCGGGCATAGTGCTGCCACAATGGGACAGTGTCGGAGGTTGTGCACCACAGTCATCGATACGGGAATGGGCCGCGAAGAGTTTTGCCAGGAGGTCGGCTTTCTCCTGCGGCTGATGAGCAAGTGAGCCATCGGCATGTCTCAGCGGTGGCAGCGAGGGTTGGCAGAAGTTTGATTGCACAGCTTTGGCCAGGCGCCAGAAAGAACGGCTACCCGTAGGGTGCGCTAGCAGTTCCTGACCCACTTGTGCAATGCGCTGAGCGTCCGCTCTAATGTAAGCCCTCTTACACAACTTGGTGGCATTATTATAGGCTGTTTTCAGTAGGTTAGTATTGGGATCCCTAGAAGCTCGACCTCTGATCCAAGCGCGGTAAGCTAGCTGTTTGTTTTCAACAGCAGAGGCACACTCGCGATTGAACCAGAGGTTACGTCTCCCTCTACTGACGAGATTGGAATGTGGAATATAATATTCCATTCCTAATCTGATCTCGTCAGCAACAGACGCAGCGCAGGAGTTCGGATCCATCCCACTGAAACAGCGCTGCCACCAAGGGACAGACGCGTAATAATCCCGCATACCGTCCCAATCTGCTGACGCATAGTGCCACAGACGGCGTGCTGCAACCACAGGCGACGGTCGCGACGCCTGAGGCACTGAGACGGATACCAGGCAGTGATCTGAAGATCCTAGTGGAGCTCGAATCACCACCTGATATCCGTCGGGGCGATTTGTCAGCAGAAGGTCCAACAAAGAGGGCGCTTGACCGATAATATCTGGTACCCTGGTGTGCTGGGTAACCAATTGTGTCAGGTCGTGCGTGAGAGAGAATGCGTGGGCAGTCCTACCCGCATGGTCAGTTTTAGAGGAACTTAACCACAACTCGTGGTGAGCATTGAAGTCCCCTAAAAACACCAGCTCGGCGGAAGGAAATTGCTCCTGCGCGTCATCTGCCACCCGACTTAGGTGTTCAAAAAGTCGAGTTGTCTCCAAGTCACCACGGTGGGAACGATAGACGCACACGTAGACACTGCAATGAGTGCCAAAATCGACGTGTACCACAAGGAGGGAAAAGGAAGGTTCCTCCAAACAGCGCAGGCGACGACAACAAACGTCCGCCCGGACGAACAAGCAAACACCTGCCTTTGCCTTGAAGGACTCCTCAAGAGCGTAGCCGGGGTAATTAAGGTAGCTTGTATCGGCCGGGCAGATAATTTGCGTCTCTGTCAAAAACAGCATTGCTGGACGGGCTGTCTCGAGATGGTGGTGGACAGCCAAGAGGTTAGAATGGAGCCCGCGGATGTTAGCGAGCCCCACCTCGAATAGTGGTGTTTTGGTGGGATAGTGCACCGCTGTACGACCAGTCCTAATATTGTGCGCTGACATGTTTGTTGGAGTGAGAGGTGTGAAATTGAGGTGTCGTTGCAGCGATTAGCATAGTTAACGTGTGTAGGCCTGTTTCGCCAGGGAACAGCCGACAGCTGATTTGCGCTGACTCTCCGCACGAAAGGGCCCCCGAACCCCCCCGGAAGTGGTCGCCGGGACCCACCGTCCGGTCACCAACCGGCACGACGGACCACCCCGAGATTATGCGTGGCATGGTGGGGCAGCCTCACGGACTGGTTAGGTCCGCTTGGGCCCCTGTACTGTACCACGGGCGGCCAGCGGAACAGCCGTTTCTTCGGGTCTTCCTGGGCGGAGGGTCAACGCAGTCAACCTGGCACTGGGTCGACGGAAGCCCACACAAACCACACGAATCGCAGCAACGACCCCTCAAGCTCTGGCTGTGCGATGACTGATCCCGAAACGCGGACACAAAATGCCCACTTGACGGGTTTTACGTCATGCGCACGGTGGTCGCTAGCCAGTCGGGTTTTTCAGGCCCTACCACCAGAAGTTGGTCACTCGATTAGCACCACCCGGGGATCACGTGTAGGGTCTCGAGGGTAAAACCTACGGACGTGAGCGACTCCAATCCCCTGAAGCGTCCCTAAAATTTTCCAGGGTGATAAAAAAATAACCGTGTATAGGAAGGTACCGCGCGGAAACCAATTTCATTCAATTAATGCGGTTCAAATGCCGGGTACTAATTCTGTTTACTTATGTTTCAATGGATATTTATTGGTTAGGCTTGCAGGGGCTACTGTGCTGTATACAGAGGATCCCGCGGTGCTACCACATGAATGAAAAGTACCTTCAATACTGTAGATAGAAAGTTTTACTGAAAGAAGACTTAATTTTGATTTATTTTAAAATTAATCCTAAGACAGTCAATTATTTAAAAATCTGTGACTGCATTCACAGTCTGTTCCGACTAATCTAATCGACTGTCTGAACCGGGAATCGTACTCGGTAAACTTAAGAAAATAAACATCTTGAATGTTTACGATACCGATCGATAAAGTCTTTCTTTGGTAAAAGAGAGATTTGTTCCCCGTGAGTGATCGACTCCATTGATCGGAAATATAAAAATTAAAAGTAAAAAAACTTTTTTAAAACAACAAGCTTTTATTTAAATGCCCTAAAAAAAATAAAAAAAAAATTTCGTTTAAAACTTTTACTATCAACTTATAATGTTATATTAAATATATCTGATAAGAAAGCTTGTCGCGAGATTTAAGGACCTACTCGTAAGTATTTAGTTTACTTACTTGTTTATCTAGGTGCTCAGGTAAAACTCGCGACAAGCTTTTTTTATCAGATATATTGTGTAATAACATTACAAGTTGATAGTAAAAGTTTTAAACGAAAAAATTATTTTATTCTTTTTAGGGCATATAAATAAAAGCTTGTTTTTTTTTTAAAGTTTTTTACTTTTAATTTATTTCTTACTTTTTAGTCTGTCTTCAAACTTTTTTTGGTTTATATTTAAGGGTATGTTTGCGTATTCACACTATTGCATTTCACTTTCAGGTCATTCAAAAAAGTGATTTGTCAATATTTTAAATAATTTACTGAATCTACATTATTTAAATTTTTTCGAATTAATCGAAGACCTTGCCTTGGGTTAATTTCGCCAGAGCCTTGTTAGTTGTTCGGCAGGATACACCACTGTATAATGTATTGTCACGTAAATCAAACGCATATACGAAATTTCAAGTCAATCGAATATCAGGAAGTTGTTTAAAATTGGTTAGCAAGATTTGAAAAAATGAGTTACTTACATACGAACATGGCAAGGTAAATAAAAGCTTGTAAAAATACAGAAAGTTCACCTTCTACATTTGACGGGTTCGGTTCCTGGTTTAGACAGGTGGATATTTAACAATATTTGAATGCAGTTGGAATTGTTTTTGGAATCAAAATGATGACTTCTATCAGTAAAATTTTATATGTACGGTATTGATGAAGGTACTTTCTCTCCATTTCGCATCCCCGTGGGACACGCCCTGTTTACAATGAAACTCTTAAGTACGGTTACCTATTGAAATGCATAACGTTTTTCGTCATAAACTAAAAACGCATAATTTTAATTGCCACAATCGTCATAAGTCTTTATATCATAACTTCATAACGCATAATATTATAAGGCCGAAATATGTAAGGCATAACCATGAAAAGGCATAATTTGAATAAGCATAAGTAACAAAAAGCATAATTTATGTTTGCCATAATATTTCAAAGGCATAATATTCAAAAGACATACATTTGAATAGCATAACTGACAAAATCCATAAATCCATAGAGAACTCATTCACCATAATTTCAAAACGCAAACACTTGCTATGCATAACAGATTAAATTTATTGTCTTATGTTTCAATTATTTACTATTGTTCTTTTTTGTTTTTGAATGAATTATTTATTAAGAAATAGTTTACTAAATAAAAAAGCTCTAATTTACGATTAATGTTAAGAAATCGCGTTAAAATATTAATATATTATAGCATTTTGCATGCATGCAGACATATACTATGCAGCATGCATGCAAGCATGCAGTCATAAAGCAGGCATGCAACATGCATGCAGAATGCATGCAGGCACGCAAGCTGGCATGCAAGCAGGCATGCAGCATGCAAGACTTCTGTCATAGCCTCGGCACTGCGGGGATTTGGGCAGTCCCACGCATGCTAATCGTCGCAGATGGCTTTCGCTCACCACCGCAGCCTCGGCTTGATGGCCGGCTACGCCGGTCAGCCTCAGCCGCGGCGGCTCGCTCATAGCCACCTGCTCCTCAGCATGCGGGCCGCCTCACCCCTCCGTGCCTTCGCGGTTCTCAATAATACTGTAGGGGTAGGGCAGACAAGACTACATGGAGACGAGGTAGACTGAGTCGGTTTTAAATTATTAGTAATCGTCGCATGGAGAAAAATACATTCCAGATTATGTCGAAGAAGATTTATGGATACCTATTTACAGTTATTATTCTTTTTAAAATATGTCTTTAGTGAGTTATATTTTTAAAATTTTCCAAAATAATAGCTCTTATTATGAAAAAAAAAACAGCTCTTAAAAAAAACAAAAGTGCCTATGTAAAGAGGATGCAATAAACTCTTGGAGACAATGAAATTGATATATTCAGTTATTTTGGATACCTCATTAAGAAAACTGTTCAATAGATTATACTTTGACTAAAATTATTTACTGTAAAATTATTTACAATAGAATTGGGTCTATATCGCGGTAAACAAGAACTACGAGTATATTAACTTACTGAACAGAACCGAATTACATCAGGCCGCGGTCACAGATTATATAATAGCCGTGGGCACGGGATGACTGCCGAGCCGAGGCTAAGCGACGATTTCGTAAAGAGCGGGTTTCATAACTACCCTCCGCTTGGGCTTCAGTATTTTCATTTTAATTCCTATAAAAATCAGTCGTCGGTACCTCGACATACCTGGAATCCCGTTACTGGCAAAAAACAATGCGGTTCTAAAAACGTCAGGGTGTAGATGTTCGTGAACCGACCAAGGTACCGACGATTTTGATAAAAATAAAAATGTTCAACAATATATGATTTATGAATTTTAGAACTGTATACTTTATATTTATGGCGGTACAGTAAATCGAAATTGTTCAAAAACGGGAAAGTAGCGCCTTAATGACCAATGTGATCATTATACGAGCGCGCGCTACCCCAGCATTGTTACTATCCCTTCCAAATGAATGAGAATTGGGAAGGTGATCTATCAACTGTCACTACAGAAACTCACACTGAATAGTACCTACCTACTGTTTGCATATTGATTATTATCACTACATAGTATAAAACAAAGTCGCTTTCCGCTGTCTGTCTGTCTGTCCCTATGTATGCTTAGATCTTTAAAACTACGTAACGGATTTTGATGCGTTTTTTTTAATAGATAGAATGATTCAAGAGGAAGTTTTATATGTATAATACATGCATAATATAGTAGGGAAACACTGATAATTTTAGAGGTTTCTAATGTGCCGGGGCAAGCCGGGGCGCTAGTTTTTCTATAAAGCCTATTTCAAAATGTTCAAGTAAGCATTATCTATCGATTAAGTGACGTATTTTGAAGCAAGCTCGGAACCGGTTAAGAAACCGTTCTCATTGTGTCAGTTCACTAACCGATTAATCAACGCGCCGGTGTCAATTTCGACAAATAACTATGTTGACCATTGAAAATAGAGAACATAATTTATGATCTCGTGCTGACCGTACTGGTACTCACTTATGTTCTTGAAACTCAAATTCATTCAGTCATTGCGCTGTAAAGTGACCCTTTAAATAAACCAGTAACCAAAACCTAAACCGCCACCTATTCTGGTTTGTGAACGTCCCAAGTCAGTTTTAAAATTGAACCGGTGTCCGAGTAGTGTTAAAAGACATTCAAGAAATATATATAATAATATAAAATATTATAATTTCATTGAAAACACGTACAGCACGTACTTACGTCACATTAATCGATGAGTCGATTACTTAAAGCTTACTTTTACAGTCGAGCAAGAATCATGACCCACTTACTCGGTGGTTTGGATTTATTGAAATATTGGTTTAGATCACGCTATTTAATTGCCTCTAATTGGCAGAAACACAATGACGTCACAATAAAGGGAAGTCCTATTCTCATTGGGAACGCATAGTACAACGACCGTCGAACGGAAATATTCGAAAGTCAATTATTGTGAAACTACCCTCTCATTTTCAACAAGCCATTATTCGACCGTAGCGATGTTTCGATAACTTCTGCGGAGATACGCGAGACCAGCACCGAAGTGTCATTAATCTTACTTTAACCGCCTAAAACATTGAATATACGCGAGTCGCAATCTGAAATGCGTGACAAGTACAAATAAGCAAAGTTTCATACACTTACATGAACGCGGGGTCTATTGCGCCCTGTTTCTCAATATGTCACTGTCGTTTATCATTCGCATCGACCAGTGAAGGGTTGACGTGGAGTGACGCTTTCCATTCAAGAAGAGTTCAAATGATTCGCTGAAGCGACCGTCGTGATTGCTTCGCGTCGTGATCCAAGAAAAAAGTTCGTATTAATCATCGTTTAGTATTAATCATCCTAAATGCTCTCATCGTCCGCGCCGAAACCAGGATAGGGCACCGGGACCGTAACTAACGTATCATCATACTTCATTTATGGTAAATCTTAATGAATTTCTAGATTTGTATTGGAATGTCATATCAGACAGTCATCAGATCCTTTTATTCATCATCACAGCTCATATACGTCCCCACCGAGGGGCTCGCTCGAGCCCACCCTGTGTTAGGGTGATTAGTCTACCACGCTGGCCCAGTGCGGATTGGTCGACTTCACATACACCATTGAATTTCTTCGCAGATGTATGCAGGTTGCCTCACGATGTTTTCCTTCACCGTTGGAGCGTCAGACAAATGTGCATATGAAATTCGAAAAACGAAAAACACATATTTGTGTTATCACGTAATGTTCAAAATTGGATCGAAATGTTAATGTACTGCTGTAGAATGTTCGGCAGCCAGGGAGGCAGTATTGTGACGTACCTATTGCCTAAAATCGAGTCTGAAATGTTACTCCGCTGTCGAATGCTCGCCAACCAGGAAAGCAGTACTGTAATGCTCAAAATCGAATCTGAAATGATACACTATATATGTATAATAGCGAATGAATGCACGGTAGCAAGGGAAGTGATATTGTCACTTAATGCTCATAATGAGATCTGAAATGTAACACTCTGACAAATACTCGGTACATAGGGTAGGCAATGTTTGTAATTAAAACCATTAAAGGTAAATTAGTTAATTTTTAATAATTTTTCAAAGTTTTAATTCCGCGCTGAGACACCCTTTACTAGAATTAAGTGGTGTGAATAAATAATTTCTATTCTATTCTATTCAATATTGTAACGTAATGCTCGAAATTCCATCTAAAATGTATAATGTCTCTGGCGAATACTCGGCATACTTATACGAGTAAGGAGGCAGTATTGTGGCGTAATATTTTAATTCGAATCTGGAATGTTACATTATAAGCTCTTATACAATACACAATCTCTATGGAATGATATCGGCGATGGAGCCCGGACACATTTAATATTATACAAGTACCTTTTTTTAATTTAGTAACTACGTATCAACATTATTAACAATGAATAAAGACTACTTTGGCTATAAATAAATATAGGTATTTAAAGTCTGATTTATTCTGAGTAATTTTTTTAAATTAATTTTTAGAAACTTTTCTAAATTGAATGTTGATACGTAGTTATTAACCGTAATTAATAATGATTACTAGATAATAGATCAATGCAGTTAAAGATTTCGTCGGGACTGGTAAGGGCCCGGTGGCCGAAGTGGTCGAGGCGTCAACACGGTTTGTTGCAGACGCTTGTTCGATCCCCGCCCGAGACGAATTTTTTTCTTCTTTTTATCATTTATTGCTAACGGTGGCAGACGAGCCAGTGACCCACCTAATGTTAAGTGGTAACCACCGCTCATGGACATCTGCAATGCCAAGCGCACAGTGTAGTGTATTTTCTTGCTAAATTGTAGAAATATAGGGAAATCTTAAAGTTGAAAGAAAAAAAAACAAACTTATTCCTTTAGTCCGATACAAAATGAAAAGCTTTATTCCTGTAGGTACATATAATTCAGTTATGCATATGTTGCTGAAGTAAGCAAAATTTCTCAATGCAAAGTACTTAAATTAACTAGGTGTCAAGTCTATACAAGCCAAGGGCAGGATGGTTCAGGTTTGTTTGATCAATCTCGGTAGGTAAAAATCAGGTACAAATTGGGTACAAAACTATAAAATGAAGGGCAATAAAGTACACCAACAAATAGTTATAGGTTTCCTTTTTTTTAAATTAGTAGCTGTAGTAGATCGAAATAAAAATGGACAGGAGCTCGAGAGGATTTAATTACAACGGAAAATAGTATAAAAAACAAATAGAAAATACAAAGAAATAGCACAAATATAAGAACAAGTAATAATAATTAAAAGAAATAACAAAATTGCATACCACACAGCGAGACAATACCAAGCGAGAAGCGCGAGAAAAAATGTGACAGGAAAAAACAAAAGACAAACGACATTTAAAAATATTTACATTAAAAGTAAAAAAGTATTAAACCTTCTTGCCTGACGGCAAGCCGGCGAGTCCGTAACAGTAGCCTTCCCCGTAGCGGTTGTTAGTAGATCGTACCTTCGATGCTAAGTTTCTGCGATCACGGGACAGAGATATAATATGCCAGTTCCTTAGATTTTATGTATTATATTTGGACAATTCCACAGAATTCCTCCTTGATATCAGGTTATTTTGTTATATTTTCTTGCTGAAAAGCCAAGCAGCGGAGCCCTACGGCCTCCGGTAACCGCCCTGGAGACACAGTTCAGTCACTACCTACCTGGAGAGAAATGCTCTTCTTAAGCCTCGTTTGAAGAAGGACATATCGTAGCGCTCAGAAAACACTGCAGCAGCTGGGAGTTCGTTCCAGAGCCTACACGTGCATGGAAGGAATGAACGCTGAAACCGAACTGTACTAGACGACATTGGTTCCAGGTAATATGGCTGAACTCTACTGCGATGGCTGGTGGTGCGGTTGTAAGAGGGCGCCATTGCAAACAGTTCCTCAGAGCACTCTCCGATTCTTTATCGATTTATTCATTTAATTTTTATTTGTCAGCATTTTTCATTTTTAATTCTTCAACAAAAACTAAGGCCACCAATAGCGCAGCAACGTCCGCCCGTTTCATTAAATATTAATTAATATCCACTTTGTTTGACTTTGATAGCTCAATTTGCCCGACGCGCCACGGAAACTAACTCTGTGACTCTCATGAATAATAAAAGTCTATCAGCTAGTGTGAATAGTGGAGCGGTGATTATGAGAACTCTGGCAGACTGTGCTCATGAATAAAACAACAGTCGCCGGCCGTACCCTTTGGAATTTCCCTCCACCGAAGACAACTTCGTAGTAATAATGGAAAACGCACACGGGGGACGTCAAATTTTCCCGCATAAGTGACTGATGAGACGACAATACAATAACTGACGTTACACAATTCTTTTTATTCGGTGCGAGTAGAATTCTGTTCATATTACATTATTGGGCACACGCTAGTACACCTAACAGCATTATTCATAAAAATTTTTTAATCAACGTCCTAAGCATTACTTAGCTAATCAAATAAATCAATGACTTAAGGATTAAGCAATGCTTAAAAAAATCGTATTCATAAACGGTACTTAAATGTTGCTTACTAAAATACTAGTTAAATTTTTAAGCATTGAAAACTATGTGGTATAAATGGTAGAAAATTGGCAGTATACGAAAACTCCTTATCAACGGGCGGGCGGCGGCGGAGGGCGGGTCAAAAAGTTCGCGGAATGAGGGGCATGGAGGGGGGAAATGTGACTTTTTACTACCTGCACTAGTTGTGACACTCATTAAGAGTATAAATACTAAGTTTAAAAATAATAGGTCATAATTACCTGAGCTACACATCAATCAACAAGTCAATCCGGAAGAAAATTTGCAACATGGAGAAAATTGAGTTTCGCGCAGTCATCAAGTTCCTTACCAAACAAGGAAAACCTCCCCAGACTATTTTGGAAGAGATATCTTCTGTTTAGGGGGACTCTTGCCCTGGTAAAACCATGGTTTACAAGTGGCACAACCTGTTTAAGCAAGGCAGGGATTCGTTTGAAGATGATCCGAGGCCAGGGCGGCCTGTCGAGGCAACCATGGCAGAAAAACTTGAAAAAATCATATTGGAAGATGCCCATTTAAAGAAGAAACAGCTTGCAGAAATGATTGGAGTATCAGCTACAACCATTTTGAAAATCCTACACGACCATCTTGGCATGTCAAAGGTGCGTGCAAGATGGGTGCCGAGAATGCTCACGCCACACCAGAAGCAGCGGCGAGTTGAGAGTTGTCGCGAGTTTTTAGCGCTCTGTGGTGAACAAAAGGACGAAGTTTTGAACCGAATTGTGACTGGAGATGAAACTTGGGTTCATCCTTATGAGCCTGCACACCACCACCTCCGAAGAAATTCAAAGTGTCTCCGTCGGCTGGAAAACTCATGGCTACTGTTTTCTGGGATTCAGAGGGAATCCTCCTTATTGATTATAAAGAAAAGGGTGTCTCTATCACTGGAGAGTACTACGCTGCACTATTAGAACGTCTGCGAGATGCTGTGAGAAAAAAAAGACGGGGAAAATTGACTAAAGGTGTGCTCCTCTTGCACGACAATGCACCCGTGCACAAGGCGCAAGTTGCGATGGCTGCTGTTCAAAGAGTGGGCTTTGAAATCTTGGAACATCCTCCCTATAGCCCAGATTTAGCCCCAAGTGATTATTATTTGTTCCCAAAAATTAAAAAAGAGCTTCGAGGGAAGAAATTTTCCAGCGATGAAGAAGTGAAGAGCGCAATTTCGGCCTATTTTGACGACAAAGAGAAATCATTTCTTTTCGAAGGTATTAATAAATTAATTGATAGGTCTAATAAATGTATTAGAGTTAAGGGGGAATACATTGAGAAGGAAAAATAATTTTGTGTTTTATTTCTTACTTTTTACCCTCCATTCCGCGAACTTTTTGACCCACCCTCGTACATTAGCAGTGTGAAATTGGACGTAGTCGCATTCGCCACAAAATATTGTACTCATAATTGGAAAAAAAATTTACGTAAGTACCAAATTCACACAGGCATCAAAAATAAAATTTACAGAATAAATCATAAATAAATAAATAAAGATCATGTTGTGGGTGGTGAGAAAGTAAAGCTTAGTACGACGCTTTCGCGGTGCCCGCGCGCAAGCCCCGCCACTTCAGTCGGCGGATTGAATAGATTTGCTTCATGTTTGGATTATGCACTATAAGTCATGGGTGTTTCAAAACAATTCTTGTCACCTGTCACCCCGCGAAAACTTAATTCAGATCTACAGACACCGACAGTGACAAAAAAAAAATCTTTGATGCAATGTAGGATGTATGTTCCGCACCTGCTTCAAGTGAGCGAAGCGTTCCCGACACGTGGAAGGCCGGCACCGGAGAGTATTCTTCAGAACAATGTTCTGTCTGTACCGCCTCCGCCGCTGCGGTGGTCCAGGTGGGATAGCCTTGAGCACTTTGGGTTTTGGATATCCAATCCCGAAGAGACTCATTCTCCTACGAGTTAGAGAATCGCAGTGCCACATTATGTGTTTCATGCTCACCCCTTCCTCATTGCAGACCCTGCAGGTCTGTGTTGCTCAAACCCATGTTTGTTAACATGCGATTAATGTCAAAGCCCCCAACAAGAGTTGAATTTGCGTTTTGCCTGCATTAATTGAGTATTTGTTACAGTTATCCAGGTCCATAAATAGCTTGGTGTGCGCCATTCCTTTTTGAGCGACCCATTCATTCTGGTGTGTTCTCTTTGCTTGACCTCCATTAACAGACTAGACTGAATAGTGCGCCAGACTCGCGAAAGTTTCCGGACCCACAAAGCCGGCTTCCGATCCCTGTCTGGCGAGACTATCGGCCTTTTCGTTTCTATATAAACCCTCATGTCATGGAATCCATATCAAATTTACTGCAAGCTTATTTAATGCGTTTACGGTATTTAGGACCAGTTAAAAGTGCACTTAATACCTATGACATCAGTGCCTTTGGGGACGCTCGACTATTGCTTGATAGTAAGTGACGATAAGGTCAAAGATGGAAGCCAGCTTCACCTAGATTCCTCAACAACTAAGGAGCTGGCTATTTTAACCTCTAATTGTCGGATGGAACACAACAATGCTATCAGCATTGTTATTTTGGCGACAAACTGACTACTTATCCATAATATTTGGCCTAATAAAAGCTTCCAATCAAAAGTCGTCGGTGGTCATAATTTTAACAAATGAGAAACAAACTTATTACGCATAAAAAATTTGGCCACTTTCTAATTTCGAAGTTGCTTCGCTCGTGTATAAAACGGTGGAAAGTTAATTAATCACTTCGCCGGCCAAGTTCATTTACTACGGCCAATGACAAAGGATGTTTACAAAGGATTTCATTAGTTTACTCTAGTAAGCGATCCAGGGGTAGAAGATAGTCATCGATTATTGCCATAGACACACCTCGCAGGTGCCGGGGGAGGGCACTAAGCATAATTAAAATTATTGTAGGTTGAGTGAGCCAGTCGCAAGTGCTGCCCTAGTTGAAACTAAATTGATGTTGGTATTAATTGTGTTGTCGCCAAACATGAATCAATTAATTAATTCTGGCTTCGTATTATGTGAATTCAATAAGATCCCAAATTATTTTCATAAATAAATAAATCAATAGGTGCGTACGTGTATTTGTTATACCTACATCTAGTAAATCAATGATTGTTTTGGTTAAGATTTTATAAAAAACATACATGGTACTGATAGTATATATTTAACAATTTTTAATACGTTTATCGTCGATAAAATTTCCATACTTTATCTCATTTTAATATGTGTACATTATGAAAACTTACTTATACACTCTGTAAGTCTGTATGCACACCATGTTACAAAAACACCCTAAAAAAAATAATTGAAAAGGTTAAATTCGACATTCAATCCTAGTAAGCTGCCATCTCAGCCAATCTGAATAGGCATAAAGTTTTTAAAATAGGGTTGTACCTCCTTCAAGAATTATTTTCAAGGGTATTTTTCTAACATGTTGTAGGTATATAGTGCTCCCCAAGGGGGTGGTAGATATGACAGTTTTCTATTTGTCTACCATTTAAACAATATACTTTTACATACATACATATTACAGGTAACCTCTTTGCCTTCATCTCACCAGATTATTAGTGACGACAGGGTGGAAGGTGGAAGGTGGAAGCGAGCATCACCTGAACTCTACCACAGCTAAGAATATTAATTTACCAATATAGTAGGCAGTTTCTATATGTCCGTTTATTTTAAAGGAAAACGATCAAATACTTATATTAAATAACTATCTTTCCGCTCGCGACTTCGCCCGCGTTATTTTTGTTTTCCCGTGGGAAATTTTTTTCCCGTAGGGAAATCAACCTATGTCCTTCCCCTGGTCTCGAACTATCCCTATACCAAATTTCATCAAAATCGGTTAAGTAGTTTCGAAGCCTATTCAATACAAACAAACTAACAATCAAATCTTTCCTCTTTATAATATTAGTATAGATAACAAAAAACATTTATCTCAGGTAACAAAGTATCATATTTATAAATTAAATTTAGACAATTACATTTATTGAGAGGACAGTTTTCGCAATAAATTACAAAAAGGACCAACATAAAACAAATTAATTTATAAAATTCTCGTGTCACAGTGTTTGTGAGCGAACTCCTCCGTAACGTCTTGACCGGTAGTTCTGAGAAACTATTTTTATACCCCTACTAGGTGATATTTTTTTGACAATTATTATGGCGAAACGTAGTTCCCGGGAACAGCTAGTATCATATAAAATTCCTCTCCCCGAGTAATCCATCATTCTGACGATTAACATGCTGGTAATGGCCTGTAGTGTACGTATTTTTAACAGCAAAATAATTACGGCAAAGTTCACTATCGTCGAAACACTAATGACATGCGCGATGGGTGCCTATCCGAGCTGAAAAATTAGATTTGGGCCTTAGCTTAAAAACTATGCAAAATCATGCTAGCTGGCTCAGGGCCGGATTTAAAGGTCTGGAGGCCTCGGGGCAACAAAGGAGTGTTAAAGGTCTGGAGGCCTCGGGGCAACAAAGGAGTGGAGGCCCCTTGGCCCCAAATTATTTTCCAAATAAAATGAAATATAGATCGATGATTTCTGTTAATATTTAATGTAATCATGTTTGTACAAAGAACTGTAGGTAAAGGTAAAACGCGAAGAACCAAAAGAAAGGAAAGTTGTTTACGAGTATTTACTAGTCTGAATTTGATTTTTTTTCCGTAGTCTCTATTGCCCCCCCCCCCCCCCTCTTTTGTGGAGGCCCCGGGGCTGTAGCCCCGGTTGCCGTCCCCTAAATCCGGCGATGGCTGGCATGTTAAAGCGAAAAGAGGTTTTACTCCACTAAAAGGCATATATATATTCGGGCTAACGAGTACATGAACCACACAACCTACATCAAACCAAATGTCTTGTAGCTTTAAGTATAATGAATATTCGGGCTATTCGAAGCTATTCGGCTGTCAGACGTCAAGAGAAAATCACTCAATTCGTATAGAAGTTACTTGTGGTATTGTAAAGGCGATTCTAAGAAGTGAACTAATTCTAACAACGACACATCCTTTTCATTTTTATTTTATGGGAAAGGATCGCCACACACCTACGAAAGAATATAATATTTACCATTGTTTCGTAATGAAACAAAGAAATTGGTTTTTTGACAACTTGTATTTCTTATCGTTCTACAATGAATATGGAAAATAAAATATAAAATAAAATAGATCCGTAGACAGCTGTCTACGAAGGTTGTGGTCTAACCTCAGAAGAATAACTAAAGCATAGAAACCTAGCAAAAATAGCTACTGAACTTAATATATTTGACTCACTTTGACATTAGGCGCTGCTAATAGAAGTTAGACAGAGACACGTATATGCAAGATGTTTCGAAATTTTGTAGGTCGTCACTAATTCTCGCTTGTCAGTTCTTTTCCCAGTGATGTCGTGCTCATCACTCACCTAGTTTCAACGTCAATAATTATATTATGTAGGTATTTAATAGATCCCTAATACTAAAATGTCTTTATTACGAGAAATATAACATAAATAATTAAGGGTAGATTTTCTTATGTAACTTATCCAGCTAATAGCTGCTGTGTCTCTTTGGTATGGTCAGGCTGGCCGTTCATAAGACTAAAAGCGGGAAGTGCGAGTCGGACTCGCCCACCGAGGGTCCCGTATAAAATTGTAGGTTATACTTTAAATAGAGACTAAATTTTTTATAATTTAATTACAAATGTGGAGTTTGAGATTTTCCCTGACTTGTAGTGTAAGACTATATAACTTCACAAATTTCATAGTTCTAGCTAGATCAACGAAAAGTACCCTATACATTTTGATGCCCGTGAGAATGTCGAAATATACGTTTTTGGCGACATAAACGGCCGTACCTTTTTTTGTTAACTTAGAAGTTTGATTTTTTCACATCTTCAAGGGACTAGAACTTGTTAGTGTAGAACTGAGTAATTATATTAGGTTTTAATTTCAACTCGATACCTTCACGCGTTTACGTAGACGTCCAAGATAGTCTTGACAGACAAACGGACAATAAAGTGATCCTATAATGGTTCAGTGTTTCTTTTGAAGTACGGAACCCTAAAATTTGGACTATTTAAGTGACGGGTATTTCCCGTTATCTAAAATGTTGGAATTTTTCTATTGCAGAGATTCACAAATTCTATAGGAAGGAAATCTAAGACACACTGCTTTTATTTCATCGCTTAGATTTAATTAATTTTTTATCGCATCGCTTAGAGGTACTTGAGGTTAATTTCATATTTAATTTACTTACCCGAAAATTTAACCCTCATGGATTTTGAACCTTTTGATAAATTCGTGAATGCTAAAACTACTATTTGTACATGTGCTTGGAAATTAAATTAAAAACATTAACATTTGACCATACTTTATTGTTAAGACATTTTTCGATGGATTTATTACGCTTGATGTGCGGCCGGGCTTAGTTAGAATGTAAATTTTCCGAAGGCGGCGTTTTGATATTTTACCTTTTTGATTCTTTCTGTTCTTTTCTTGATCTAATATTTTAATTCTTAAAAAAAAATCATCTGAACTGGTTGTTCTTGGCATCCGTGTCAAGGATTCCTTAAAGAAATAGTTAAGAAATTAAATACGTTTTTATTTTCATAAATAATATTTTAGTTTAAAGATTTCCTTTCATTAAATAACTTGACTTACGTCATGATGTCTCCATTTCATAGTTTTACTACTAAGTACATACAAAATTAATCTGATGGAAAATATCTGGAGCAAATTTGACTATGCTTTCTTGGACTCCAATTTCGTCTGACAATACACTTTATCCATATTTTTTTTACATTGTCTTTAGGAAATCTGTAAAATAAAAATATCGACAAAATTTTACAACACTACGCATGATCAAGAAAACCTCAAAGTAATTTTCTAAAAATCGCTAAAACATAAAAGTGAAGTTAATATTACGTATTGTTTTTCTACAAAATGATTCAGCGATATTTCATATGTATATAACTTACTTATTAGCTCACATTACTTATTAGCTCACATTCAAGTAACAATATGAGAAAACATGCCAATTTAAGGTCAATAAATTTTGATTGTTTTCCTTTCGCGACGAATGAGACTTGCAGCCCCAAACTACACAAGACATTGTGTTACGGAGTGCACAAACACACACTATTTGTAAATACCTAAAGAATTCTTGCTTTCTAATCACTTAAATATTAATAAAATATCATCAAAATATTACTAGCCACGGGACGCACAAACAATTATTATACGAACAATTCAAATAGTTCAAACTCTGATGGTCTATCTTCGATACAAGGTACTATAGAATTTAGCCGTGTTATATATTTTTAACCAATTTTAATATTTTTAACCAAAATGACAATTCAATCAATTCATATACTGACCACCTTGTGATATGCCAAAAGACAAATATTACTCATCTCTTACATTTACACAGTTTTGTGCCGTATGTTAGAAAGAGACAAATAGCACACAATTAATTCTTGTTTTAATCTTCCTTCTATGCTGTAGTGATTGTTCTGAGGGTCTAACGACCGGTTTCAATATCCTATTTTGAATCCTTATTTGCTAGTTGACATCTCACTGAATGTATTTTCCGTAGGTAAGATTTTGGTTATTTTAGTTATATTTTTATTCTCTTTGGTTGCCACGCAACAAACAAGATGCGAGTGGCAGTGAACGTCATTTGACGGCTACGCTGCCCATAAAGAATTTGGAATCGTAATCAAATAGATCTTGTTGTACTGAACACTATCTATCTGTGGATTTGCTTACTGGAGATAGAATTTTGACGTATTTTGTATAGAGCTAATGTCAAATGCCTATAGCTAGTAACCAAATCCACAGACAGATAGAATATTGAAACCGGCCATAAGTCGTGTCTGGTATTGTTCTGATTTGCTGTTTTGCGGATGACGCGGCGCTTAGGTCACCGGAACCGCGGTGCATACCACATTCACCCGCTGTGCATTTAAGATTAAGTTGGCAATCGTCTATTGGCGACGGACGTTGGCACCTATAATATACCAATTTTTGCGAGCAGATGATAGAAATCGTTTGCGATATCACTATCAGTCATAAGATCGGGAGATCTTCGGCCTTCATATTTCGCTTTAGCCCAGGGCTCCATGACCTTGCCCGGTGACGACGAGCCCTTTAATGGCGTGTTCTTTATCTGATGGCGAGGAGGATGCGGCGGTGATGGACATGATCTCGCCAAGGCGTATGCGAGGGACATATCGTTGGCTTTTAGTCGATAGCCCGCGGTGTTTGGATGGCACTCCACCTCCAGTAGCCGCGGAGTCTGATATAACTTCGTATTTTTCCAAACACGATGGTATGGGTAACGCATTTCCCATCGAAGAAAAAAAGCCATATCAGTATGTAGACCTCATCATTCACGACGATTCAACATAGAAACAGGAACATAGCTGTGCGAGTTGCGGAATCATTGTTAGCACATTACTCAAACATTTTTAAAACGAAGGTCTATGTTTTAAGATGTTTTTTAGTCGTATCTTTTATCAACGTAGGCTTTAAAAGCACTTCCATTGTAATTTACAGTTTACATTTATACCTAAGAAGGTAGTATTATCAACTATTTCTAAAATATTTCCGTGTAGTTCTATATTTATGGGATTTTTTTTTGTATTTGGAGGCAGGAATCTAGTTAACACATTTAGTTTTCTTTACATTAAAAACCAAATTATTTAACGAAAACCAATGAGAGACTTCTTTTAGAGTGTTATTTATATGCCTTTAACTATGTTTGACATTTAATCTATGTAAAGAAAAAATCAACGAAGTATCGTCTGCAAATAATACGATATCCGACATATCCTTCACCATGAAAGAAAGGTCATTTTTATAAACAAGGAATAAAAATGGCCCAAGAATCGATCCTTGTGGTACTACCATACCATTTCAACCAATGGAACCACCCGAGATACAAGCGCGGATCCAGCCCTCAAAAAAGGTTGTGGTCACAGGCGATCCGAAATTAGATGTTCACAAAACATATGGCGACCTGACCATTCATTGGTTTTTTTGTATTGGATATAGGTAATGTCATTAGCCTATCGTTCTTAAAAGAACTTTAAAGTGTGACGTCACAAGTACTTTTTTTCCTTTTTTGTTTTTCTTGTGGGTTGAGTGATTCGCTTATGAAAAGGAGATGGAGCTCAAATGCGATTTGATACATTATTGCTCCATCTCCCAGAGTGTGAAATTGGGAAGTGCACTTATGGCAAGGGTGCGCCGGGTGTTATGATGAAAAGAACTGTTGTTAGGAAGGATGGAAGGAAGAGAGGAAGTAAAAAGGAAGGAGAGATGTTTTGTGATGAACGTCACAAGTATATTACGGTTGTGGGCATGCCCATAATGCCCACAACTGTGGGCTTCGCGCTTGCCGAGACAACTATGCTATTCAATCACGCAAAAAGGTCTGAAATTTTCATCTTATGGCCATGATAACTTAATACCGGGCAAGGAGTAAACTAAAGCTGCCGGAAAAGGTCACAGGAACTCTTGCGAACAGTTCCATGACCTTTAACAGAAAGCCTGCTGATCAAACGCATCCAAAGCAATAACGACGGTGTCCCTTGGGGATTATCGTTTCGTCCTAAACACACAGGCGGGGAAACTTGTTTCGAGTTAGTTATTTCATATACATAGCAACGGCTAGCAAGAAAAATTTCACTCCAGTATCCATCGACACAAATATTGTACATTTTATAATGTACATTTAAATAGGTTGGAAAAGTGCACAATCGCTAGCAAATAAGTTAAGAAGTTCAACAATACCTATTTTTATAACAAGCAGAAATTTGGTATGTAAGCTAGTATTAATAATACACAAACAACAAAAAAATTCTATGACTTGGTACTTTTACCCCCCAACCCAATAAACTAGGGAACGGAAGTTTGTATGAGACACCTTATTATAAATAAAAAATACATAATTCAGGATTTTAGTGAGTCACCCTCCACCCTTTTTAAAGAGATAAGTAGTTATTAACAAACAAACAGTGGAAATATTGTATAACTGAAAAGTAATAAACAGTGAATATTCACCTTAAGCTCATGTGACGGTAACGAAACGGCCAAGTCTTTGTCTAAGGTGTAGAATTTGTGAAGTAAGGACTTGTAGAGAGGTAGAGCGTGTAGAGTTAAAAGCTTGGCTCTACATGACATTTTTTTTCTTTTATTTTATTTGGGGACTTTTACAAGGTAATACATGACATCTAAAAACTTTATGACAGTGCGAGTCATAATTATGGTGTAATCTTGCTTTACATGACAATGTTTTTGGTGGGATAAACATTTACATTTCCATTCAAGAAATCATTTCATATGCTAAAGTCGACACGGTCTTGACTGTCTAATATTAATCAAAGATTCAACTTCTTATTTATTCTTTATTTCAATAACTTTTGACATAATATATCATCAAATTCAGACAAAATTTGTAAAAGCTACATATTTATAACGTGAGCCTCAAGTAGGGTTAACCTGTGTTTCAGGCAAATAATGATTAAACTTCACAAAGGTCACCTATAAAAAATATTCTAATAGTTGTCCACGACTGCCTCATCTCCGAAGACATCGGACATGCGGGCGAACGACAAGCTCGCCGCTTTCTGGTTATTCTTGGAATCATGCATCGTGCACACCACAACAAGCGACGCGGAATAGTGCAGTTTAACTGACGTGTAAGAAGACTTGTATTGTGCCAACGATCTGTGCTTGCTAGGTCACACACACCGCGATTTGTTATATAAGTTAAACGAGCCGTACGTACCGACAGTTTAGTTTCACTGGGCGCAAACTTAATACCCGGAAGACCAAACTCGAGCGATGAGATCAGGAGTTAAGTATCTCACAACGCTACGGCTTGGAGCAAAAGACGTGGAGCACGTCCACAAATTAAACAAACTTACTCCGGAAGCTTCGTTTCGGAAACTGGGGGTACCAAAGAGGACATCTCTTCACGCATTGAAATGGGCCGAACTGCTTTTGTACAATTTCGAGCCGGGTAGTCGCGTAAATTGACACAGACGGTCTTATGACAGAACGTTATCTAAACATAGTCTTGGTTCACTTAAGAGAAGATAGAGACAGCGTCAGGTTTAAACCAAGACTTGAACTTAGACCATGTTTTGTAATAGACGGAGGATTAATCATAAAATGTGTATTAATATTATTTTTCTTGAATAAATATATAACTAGTTAAACCTCTCTCATCTTATTATTTACTACTTCATGTTACAAAAGTTAAGACCGAACACGATGGAGGATTACTGTGGACGCTCTCTGCCTCATATAGCGGACATAGAAATAAAAACGAAATACCTATTTAAGTTAGATTTAGCGACGGTTTCGGATTCGGGATTTAACTTAAACGAAAACATATAACATGCTTGTTGCGTAACACAACGTATGCGGATAACATTACGAGTAATTCAGGCATACCTTTTCATTGATGATGCAGTCGAGGTCCTCCCGGCTCGGCGACCCGAGAACGCCCAATATATGGTTGAGCTGGTCCAGGTAGTGCTTCCCCGGGAAGATAGGCCGGTTCGACAGCATCTCCGCTAGGATACAGCCCACAGACCAAATATCTATTGACTTGGTGTAGCCCTGAAACAAATGCCAAATGTCAGTCGTGTCACACACAACAAGAGAGGTTAATCGTGGCACAAAAATTTAATACAATAAGTCGGGTTAGTCGTGTCTGAAAATTTTTACGACCTATTTCTGCCATAACGCAGCAGTGTTTACATTGCTGTGTTCCGGTTTTAAGGGTAAAATGTGGCAGTACAATTACTAGGTAATTGTACTTCCATATCTTACCCTTAAAAACGGGACACAGCAATACTTACCATCAGTTTGCTTGTTTGCCAATTTAATTGCAATAAAAAAAATATGTCACTATAAGGGAGGTTGTGGCATAGTGCTTATCGTTTTCGTTATAATAAGAAATCCGGCTAAGGATCGCAGGCGAATAATATCTAGTTGTGTTCCAATTCCCCGACGTTTCATATAATAGGGATTTGTCAGTACCCGTTAGCTGGCGATACAGTCTTGGATTAGCAGCGAGCGCGCACGTAACTAGTCGCAAGCATCCATAGCTCACAGTAACTTGAGGCGCCCATTTTTGCTAGTTTTAACGTCTTGATAGCTCAATAAAACTGTGTTCTACAATGTCTTGATAAGTCGAAAGTGACAATTGTTTAACTTAATTATCGATTAACCAGAAATATCTGTCGCAAAAAGCAATAATATTGAAGCCTTATTGACACGCCATAATTGGGATGATGACTGAATTCTAATTTTTACGTCTCGTCATTAAATATTAAAATACCGTGGAAAAAGAAGCAGTCCTGTGAAATTTGAATTAAAATCGCCTTAGAAATACATTAGATACAAGCATATTAAGTTGTTAATTTGAAGGCGATTAGACAGAGAGATCCGACATCAACTGTGACGTCATTGTTGAGTACGGCCATATAAACTCCTTACAAATTGCCGTTTTGCTAGAAAGAGATGGAATAAAATCTTTAATACCTTATATCTTGGTTGTTTTTATAGTTATTCGAAAACCGATTTTTTCATTCTGTTTATTATAAGAATAAGCTTCTATTAAAGCAAAAATTTTTTTTTGTCATCTAGCCAATTGTGTTAACGTTAGCAGAGGTAGGCTCCAGGCGAGCCGTATGTTTGTGTGCCACCTACATTGTGTTTGTGTGCCACCTACATTGTGTTTGTGTGCCACCTACATTGTGTTTGTGTGCCACCTACATTGTGTTTGTGTGCCACCTACATTGTGTTTGTGTGCCACCTACATTGTGTTTGTGTGTCACCTACATTGTGTTTGTGTGCCACCTACATTGTGTTTGTGTGCCACCTACATTGTGTTTGTGTGCCACCTACATTGTGTTTGTGTGCCACCTACATTGTGTTTGTGTGCCACCTACATTGTGTTTGTGTGCCACCTACATTGTGTTTGTGTGCCACCTACATTGTGTTTAAAAAACCGTCGCGTAAGTCGCGCACCGAGGGTTCCGTACAAACTTATCTAGGTATGTAAGTTTCTAACTATGTACAGCCGGCTTCAAAATTAGATAAGCATTTTAGTACGATAGCAGTTTTAGTACCATGTCACACCAATTATTCCTTTTATTTAGTATGGTTACACCTATATAGCATTGTTAATTAAATAGTTGCTGTGACATGGTACTAGAATGGTTATCTACTTTTGAAGCCGGCTGTTCATTTACGCCTTTCAGATTTTCTCCTTAACATGTGCTATAACACCTTGCTTCTGGTGAAATTTTATGACTCTAGGTCAACGGGAATGATGAGTATGATATTCTTTAGCTGATATAAAAGTAAAAGGTCACACTTGGAAGCGTTTTAATAATAAAAGGGACGCCAAATTATGTCTAAACCATAAAGAGTAGAGTTCAAACATTGATTTTGCCTTTAACTACTTCTTTATAAATTATGTCTAAGCCATAAAGACTAGAATTAAAAAATAATTTTGCCTTTAACCACTTCTTTATATCCATCCATATGAACTACCAACTACAACTACCTAGCTGTGCCCGCGAACTAAGTTTCGCCATAATATTTTTTCCCCCGTTTTTTGCAACAATTTTCATTGATGCTCAGCTCCTATTAGTCGCAGCGTGATGTTATACAGGGTGTCCCAAAAAATAGTGTCAAGCGTAAGTCCAGAGTTAGAGCACCTCTTGGAGTACCCGAATCACCCCCATGTATGTTCCGCGATTATTCGTAGTTTTCGGGTAATAATTTTTTTTCAGATTTTTTGAAAATTTTGATCCAAAGAACTTAAAAATTTTAAATAAAAAAAAGTAGAACATATTTTAATGTTTTTCTTTTTGCCACTGAATCATCTTTAGTGCTTCTTTTATGTCTAAAATAATCAGCTTCGTAACTTTAGTGGAAATTTAGAAAACAGTAGTGTAAAGTCAAAATTTGAATGTTAGTAAATAATTACTTAAAAATTCATCTTTAAATTAAAAATCTAAACAGGCGAATTCATGGTTTCTAAGTATGTGTAAAAACTTCTCGAGACTCTCTGCTTTCATAATCATTTAAAAAAAGAAGTACTTAATAGGGCTACATTGGCTTAAATCGGCCATCAAAGACAGCGAGGTGAAAATTTCATAAAATTTACCAAATTCCTATCAGATGATAAAAAAAATATCTGGTCTTTTTATAATTTCTAAGGTTAAGAGCGTCGGTGGCGCAGTGGACTCGGCACTTGCCTTCCAATCGGGGGGTCGGGGTTCGAGACCCGCCATGTACCAATGTGTTTTTCGTTTCGAATTTCATATGTACATTTGTCTGACGCTCCTACGGTGAAGGAAAACATCGTGAGGTAACCTGCATACATCTGCGAAGAAATTCAACGATGTATGTGAAGTCGACCAATCCGCACTGGGCCAGCGTGGTTGACTAAGGCCTAATCACCCTAATATAGGGTAGGCTCGAGCCCCTCGGTGGGGACGTATATGGGCTGTGATGATGATGATGAAGGTTCAGATTAATTACAATTTAGCAAAAATTAACTACATGAAACCCATATTTAAATATTTTTCTCACGGATCACATCGGTTGTAGTGTTGGATGTAACGCAGTACTTACCTGCTAAAAAATTGCCCGAGTGAGAGGATATGAAAGAGACCGCATTATTGCTATCTCTCTCACTCTCATTGGCGAAATGGATAACTGTAACTGAGGAATGCTATTCTTTGTGACAAGGGGATGAGGCGGGGGGTGTAGTCCGAGCGCCTATTGTGTTCTGGCGCCAGTCGTTTGCCTGCTTTTGTTTGCGCCTTACGTACGATACGCTCATTTGTGATTATTTGACGAACTTTGCTTTCTTTACGGACCTTGAGTGCGATTACGATTTGGTTTTGTGTGAATACGGGATTTTGACAAATTTGGCATTCTTAACGGACTTTTCAAGCTCTTCATTTTGTGATGTCTTTTTCATCGCAAGAATATGCTCTTATGCATTACTTTTATGGATATGCAAGAGGAAATGCTTCTGAAGCAGCCAGGTTGTTCCGGCAGCAAGTACAAAATGGAGGTGGACCTCAGCCTGAAACTTGGCCTGATCATCGCATGATTTTAAGAGTACATAACTCTTACATGGAAGGACGCCTACCAGGTAGAAGATCGGGGCGCCCATCTGAAATGAGTGACCCAGATACTGTCCAATCAGTGGTCGAAGAAGTGGTGAGAGATCCATCAGTTAGTGTAAGAACAATAGAACGTCGAATCGGAATTCCGAAATCACAAGCACATCGAATACTTCATCAAGAGCGTTTTCACCCATATCACATCCAGAAAGTTCAGCAGCTCAAGCCCGCAGACTACCCGAGAAGGGTGGCATTTTGTCAGGAAATGTTACGGAGACAAGCTGAAAACGAAAATTTCTTTAAAAAGATTCTATGGACTGATGAATCACATTTTAAGCGATGTGGGGTGTTTAATGCGCATAACTACCATTCGTGGAGTATAGAAAATCCACACCTCACAAGGGAATCTAATTTCCAAGAACAATTTAGTATCAATTTGTGGTCAGGCATCCTAAACGGACAGCTGATTGGTCCGTTCGAACTACCGGACCGACTGAACAGCGAGGCCTACTTGCAATTTCTACGACGTGATCTCGGCGTCTTATTAGAAGATGTAGACCTATTAACGCGGAGAAATATCATTTTTCAAAACGACGGCGCTCCATGCCATTTTGCTAGAAATGTTAGACAACATTTGTCTGAAACATTTCCAGGCAGATGGATCGGTCGTGGAGGGCCCATTGCGTGGCCGCCACGGTCCCCCGACTTGAACCCCATAGATTTTTTCGTCTGGGGATACTACAAGGAATTAGTATACGCCAAGGACATTACAAACGTCACAGTGTTAAGAACAAAATTAAGACAAGCGGAAGAAACAATAAAAAACAACAGAATTGCATTTATAAATTTAAAAGAAAACTTTTTTAGACGATGTAGAATATCTATTGAGCACGAAGGTCGTCATTTTGAAAACTTTCTTTAAGCGATCGAATAATAAATACTTTGAAAATAATGTTTTGTTTCATTTATTAAGTTATAATAAACCTTAAAAGGTTATTAAAGATGGTTAAGCGATCGAATAATAAATACTTTGAAAATAATGTTTTGTTTCATTTATTAAGTTATAATAAACCTTAAAAGGTTATTAAAGATGGCAGCAGGAACAGTTATTTTTGACCTTCAAATAATACATTTTTAGCTTTTCTACAATCATTTTTGGTTTATTAATAAATAATTGGAATTTAAAAAAAAAATTATTCAGAAGTCGAGTTTTATGAAATTTTCACCTTGCTGTCTTTGATGGCCGATTTAAGCCAAAGTAGCCCTATTAAGTACTTTTTTTTTAATTATTATGAAAGCAGAGAGTCTAGAGAAGTTTTTACACATACTTAGAAACCATGAATTCGCCTGTTTAGATTTTTAATTTAAAGATGAATTTTTAAGTAATTATTCACTAACATTCAAATTTTGACTTTACACTACTGTTTTCTAAATTTCCACTAAAGTTACGAAGCTGATTATTTTAGACATAAAAGAAGCACTAAAGATGATTCAGTGGCAAAAAGAAAAACATTAAAATATGTTCAACTTTTTTTTATTAAAAATTTTTAAGTTCTTCGATCGAAGATCGAAATTTTCAAAAAGTCAGAAAAAAAATTATTACTCTAAAACTACGAATAATCGTGGAACATACATGGGGGTGATTCGGGTACTCCAAAAGGTGCTCTAACTCTGGACTTTCGCTTGACACTATTTTTTGGGACACCCTGTATAGCCTAAAGCCTTCCTCGATAAATGGACTATCCAACACAAAAATATTTTTTCAATTTGAATCAGTAGTTACTGAGATAAGCGCGTTCAACCAAACAAACAAACTCTTCAGCTTTATAATATTATAGTATACTAGCTGTGCCAGCGAACTACGTTTCGCCGTATAATTTTTACCCGTTTTTGCAACATTTGTCATTAATGCTCTGCTCCTATTAGTCGCAGCGTGATGTTACATAGCCTAAAGCCTTCCTCGATAAATGGACTATCCAACACAAAAAGAATTTTTCAATTTGAATCAGTAGTTCCTGAGATTATCGCGTTCAAGCAAACAAACAAACAAACAAACAAACTCTTCAGCTTTATAATATTAGTATAGATATATTTACGTTTACCCTAGAGCTATATAGACAGTATATTAGAAAGTTTCTTACGCTCCAATATATTAAGCCCCAGCCATGATCTTGTTATTTCTTCATCAAAGTAAACAAAAGTGAAGGCACAACATCGGCATATCGCAAAAGCTCAACAGCCCTTGAAGCCAGTGTTATTTTAACTTTGAAGCTAAAGATTGTCTCGGCACAAAGGTATACTGTAAATACGCAGACAATTTATTCAAAAGTCGGATTTTTTTATTATTCTTACATAGAGTTACTAGACTATATGAAATTAGACTATTTGTTGAGATAACTTTATTATCTCTCAATGTATGAATAGGTTAAAAGGCAAATATGTAACCCTTATAGGATCACTTTGTTGTCCGTCTGTCTGACAAGATCCTTTTTCTCGGGAACGCGTGGAGATATAATCCCTTTACAAATTAACTATTCTTTATGCTTCCCCACAACTCAAACTATCTCCGTACCCATCTAAATCCGTTGAGCGGTTATTGATTCCCCATACAAACTTCCACCCCCGTTTTTCTCCCCCTTGATGATTTCTGCGATAAAAGCTATCCTATGTCCGTCTACTGGTTCTAAGCTACCTCCCCGCCAATTTACACGACTTTCTTTTATACTGGGCTATTTTTCCAGCAGGAGCCAAATTTTCTGCGCTTGTTCAGTCAAGCAAAAAAAAAAGATCTTTTACTATGGGACCAATCTCGAAATCGCGAAAAAAATCAGCTGTTCCATACAAATGTTCAACATCCACTGAATCCAAATGTATGGAACAGCTGATTTTTTTTCGCGATTTCGAGTTTGGTCCCATAGTAAAAGTTGTTCATTTTGCTTGTCTAAACAAGAATACAAAATTTGGCTCCTGGTTCTGGTGGAAAAACAACCCGGTATATGTATATAGATATACTCGGGTCTACGGTCTGTTTCAGCTGTGGAAAAAATCGCACTTGTAAGTCGTCACGACCATAACATTTGACCGTTAACGTCGCATTTTTGCAAATTTTGTGATTTCACAAGAGAATCAACACTTATAGGGTACTTCCCGATTACCTAGAATCATGAAATTTTGCAAGAAGCAAGGTCTTATAGTACATGTTAGGGAAAAAATGAGAACGGTAAATATGTACATAGCTAGGAACTAATATAGGTACTGAGATAAGTTTGTACGGAACCACATGCATCACATGATACTAGATAGGACGGTCCAGTCTAGCTGCAATCGCATTCAGGATGCTGTGCTCGAATTGCGTAGTCGCTGACCAAGAGACCACATCTTTTCCTCAAAACCACTCTAAAGGCATCTGTTTGCGCCTCAGCCAACACAAGTGACGCACTACACACCACTTTGGTAAGCCAAGTAGCATCCTGAGCGCATTGTTCTACTAAATGCGCAGAGTATTGTCGGATCGCTGCGTACGATTCACCCACAAGCCACGTGGCATCACATAAGCCCAGATTCTTTGCACCTTAAAAAGACGTGCAGTATGCTTTAAAATGTACGCATAATATATTCATATTTATTCATATTCAGTTTTATTATCTTAACATGTCTAGGGGTAGAAATGATAGGTTCTAGTACTTATATAAAAAAAATCTGATATGTAATGTTAAAAATCTTGTTAAGTGTTGCCCTAGTTCACCTGCGAGCATGTAAGACGGAACCTGTGGCCGTTCTGTTAATGTTTTTACTTCGAGTCGATCATCTTAAAATTTAAAATCATAAGAAAAATATTAAAAATATTCATTCAAAATAGTCATTTAGTCAAACACAATAAAAAATAAAATTAATCCAAAACAAGATATTTAAAACATATTTTTTTTTATCTTACAAGGCGAAATGGAGACTGGAATAGTCAGTCGAAAAAACTACTCGTATAAGCACACCCCGGATACTCCATACAACGTTCGCAAATCAATTACCTATTACTACTACTTAAACAAATGACGTTCGTACACGCGCAAATGTGTGCGTGGAATCTAGGAGGGCTGAGTGCGCGGTTATCAATCGAAATGACGCGGGAAGTGCAGCGACTGCCTTCTCTTTCACCCGCATAGCGCTGTCTCTGTTATCGGCCGGCGCTCGCGTCTACTCGTCCGAGCGATCGCGCGCGCCCTTGTTTATGTGTCAGTGATGTCTACAACGAAGTGCCGGGTAGGACGAGGTATTTGAAATGAGTGCGGGGAGGTGAGTGGCCGTTCTGTACGTAGTACTATTATCTGTGGTATAAGTGTAATACCTTCACAGAGAACGCGCAATATTAAAAAAAAAACAAATTTATATGAGTTATTTTATTACCCTGCCCAGATGAGCTGCGCACGTACCCCTCTTAATGGTCGATCAATCGAGTTTATGATCGCAACTTGTTATAATCTCATAAGAGTGTCTCTACGACAATGGCACAATGGCCGAAGTCAGACTTAGGCGGGCGGCAATAACTCCTTCTGTTCCGCTATTCGCGTCACGAGAGAGCCCGAAAAAGATTGTCCTCATTGATTGTTTGCCGAGATCACAGAGCACAATAGAGGTCTCGGATTGTTACGTCAACAAAGGGAAGCTGGACAATAAGCCGTATTAATACCGCCAAGGGCCAAACTTTATGCGTTACAACTGTTCGAGAATACACTCATCAACTTTATCTAAGGATATTTTATTTACATTCAATGTATGTAGTATCAGCGATAATTTTGAAAATACTAACAATATCTGTGAAATTTATTCAATGAAATGACGAAAGTTTACAATTAAATCAATACATTGAAAAAATGCACATAAGTTGTCAATATTTTTAATAACTACTTCAAGAAAGTTAACTTATCGTGAAGGGCTGTTATTATCACTTTCGTGAAAGCTTACAGCTTAAGACAAAAAGGTAAAGTCTTGAATATAGATCATCATCATCATCACAGCTCATATACGTTCCCGACGAGTGGCACGAGCCTACCCTAACTAATTAGGGCCATTAGGCCTTAGTCAAACCACGCTGGCCCAGTGCGGATTGGTTGACTTCACATACAACTTCGCAGATGTATGCAGGTTTCCTCACGATGTTATCCTTCACCGTAGGAGTTGAATATAAATAAATCTAAAAATTATCGCCGATGTATTTACTTCTGCTCTAACTTGGCATTACTACCAGAACAACAAATTATCGAAGGATGGAACTATATTGTACAACAATACACAAATCGTAAGGAAGTACAATCCTTTCTCAGTTATTTTAAGACCTACTAGATGAAATCCGACTTTATAAAGAAGTGGTGTGTGGTGAACGACACCGAACAAATAATTATATTGAGGGGTGGCACCTTTCGTTAAATAACCGCTTTCGACGAAACAATCAAAATTTACTTCAAGTACTAAATGCTTTCAAAAGAGATGCATATATGATACGCAATCCTAGAAAACGCAGGCAGACTGGTCAGATTAACGATGAAATCATTCAAAAGGCTCAGTTAAGTTTATCGGATGAAAGCATTACAGTAGGACTTTTTTAGAAATGATGCGTTAAAGAAATCCGTTTATTACTAGTGCTGATAAAGATAATTTAAAATACCAGGAAGTTCGTTTTGACACCATTTCCCAATGTCTTAGATATACTTATCAAACACAGGTGAATAGACATAATGCACCTGTGTGAATAAAGAATAGTATTTGGTATTTGGTTCTATCCCCAACATTGTTTCTTCTGCATATCAATGACATGCTTTCCTTGGGAGCTATACATTGCTATGCAGACGACAGTACAGTGCATGGGGGATATCACGGAAGCTCAGGGGCTGCTCGTGGTGATATTGGTAGGGAGAGGCAGAATCTTATCATTGAGCTCAACAGGACGCTGGACCTCGTCTCCGAATAGGGCTCCAACATGTTGAGTTCAATGCTAAGAAAACACAGGTGTGCGCGTTTTCGGCGAAAAGGTCACCTTTCCTCCCCCTTCCTTCTCTTCAGGGCACAACCCTTCACACACAGAGCAACATCACCTTGCTCGGAATGAACATTCGCTGCGATCTGAACCCCAGAGACTACATCGAATCCGTCATAACTACTGCCTCACGGAAACTCGGTGTCCTGAACAAGGTGCGTAGGTATTTTGCGCCGGACCAACTATGCTTGTTGTATAAAACTCAGGTTAGGTCTTGCGTGGAATATTGCTCGAACCTTTGGGACGGCTCCGCTCAGTACCTGCTCGATGCTCTGGACAGATTGCAGCGTCGCGCTATTCGCATTATTGGCGATGTAGAGGTAACTAACACCCTGGAGCCTCTACAACTTCGTCGTGACATCGCCTCTCTTAGCGCCTTTTAGCGAATGTTCCATGGGGAATGCTCTGAGGAGCTCTTTAACCTTATCCCTCCCTCTCCATTCCTTAACAGAAACACGCGTAAGGACCTTCGGAGTCATCCGTACACTGTGTCCTCCTTTTCACACCGTACCAAGAAATTCCAAGATTCCTTCTTCTGCCGTTCATCCCACACTTGGAATTCTCTACCTGCGCACGTGTTTCCTCCATCCTACAACATGGGTTCCTTCAAAAGAGGCGTGAAAAAGCATATTTTGGGCCGGCAAGGTGCGGGCAGGTAGGATAGTGGATGTCGTCCCTACTCTACCTGTCAACTCATTTGGGCCTCTTTCACCGCTTAACATCAGGCGGGAGGAGGTCATTTGCCGGGTCATACATAAAAAAAAATTAATTCACCTGGGTGAATAAAGAATATTATTTGGTGGCCTTAATGCACCCAGGTGAATAAAAGTACTATTTGGTAGATTTAATTCACCTGGTTGACTTAATGCACCTAGGTGAATTAAGCAGGTGAATTAAGTCTACGAAAGGAATTTTTCGACGCCAATTTTTATATTACGGCCGTTAAAGACCGTGAAAATTGTTCTTACTTTCAGAACATCAAAACTTTGTTTTATTGAGCAACATAAGCAAGTATATCAAATTTGAGCATTATACCATCAAAAAGCGCCTTTGTAGGGCATATATTGTGTTCTTTGGGTTGTCTCCGAATAAGGGACAACGGGAACATACTCATATAAACTTTTAAGCGACGATATTGGTGTCTGTGTAGCTGTGTAATGTAATATCTGATGAGAAGTGTTTTTGGCATGTGATCTAACGAAATGCGGGTGATTGCTCTCAACATAAAGGTAGCCATTGACGATGCGTCCATTTAGTATGCTCCATAATGGATGTACTCTAGATGACGACATTATTGACTGTCCTTCCGTTTGGGCGTATGCGCCATTACTTTGAACATTGCAGTGAAAGAGAATATAACGTGATTGCAGTGACTACAATGGATTTTTTAATGGTAAGTTTTTAAACATTGTATTCAAAAAATAAAACTGACTTCAAACACACCAAAAACTCATAAATAATATAAGAATACATAAGTATTCACATTTTTATATTAAAGTTGGTGCCACTTTTTAACTAACTACATTATATGTTCTTATATTTTAAGACTTTCCAGATGATCATTGCTTGGCACTGACTTCAATATAAAATGAGATGTTATACATATGAGATGTTATGTATATTTTGACGACACGGTTAGCGCAGAGGTCGAGTGATCGCCTACTGTGCAACGGGTCGCGGGTTCGATTCCCGCACGGGACAGAATTTTGTATGGCCTACAGAAATTTGTTCCGGTCTGGGCGTATGTGCATGTGATATTCTATGTTTGTAACTGCACCCACGACACAGGAGAAAATCCTAGTGTGGGGCGACGTTTAAAAAAAAAAATCAAAAATCAAAATCAATATGTATTCTTATATAATTTATGACTTTTTGGTGTTTTTGTAGTCCGTTATATTTTTTGTACAAAATATTTATTTCAATCTTTTTAGGAAATTTAATACATGCGTAATAGAATTTGATCCATGGCAAACAAACACTAGTATAACATAAAATAAAATGTCTTTCGCTCTACAAAGTATTTACTTCCTTACCTACCAGAAACCTTCCATCATCAGCTCAGTAACATGATATGATGACTAACAGATGAAAATACCTGAATATCTTTAGAAAAAATATGAAACACGTTGGACGTGCCAAAGAAATTTAAGAGTTTCCCTCGATTTTCCTGGGATCCCATCATCAGATCATGACTTAGTGACAATGGGACTACCTCAGGAGTATACTCTTTCGATTACAGGAAGAATTTAGAAAATCGGTCCACAAATGGCGGAGTAATCGGTGAACATATATAAAAAAACTAGCTTTATATATTATAGAAAAAAATAGCTACAGTCGAACATAGAACCTCTTGCATTTTCGAAGTCGGATACAAAGGCAGACATATTTTTTGATTACTTTTCTTAGAGCATTTAGCCTAAAATACTCTATGTTACTTTTACATAAAGTCTCGCGCAAACGTAATATTCTTATTATTTTCGTATGGAGAATTTTGATGATAGACCCAGCACATGTACCTGTAAAAAACATGAAAAAATGGACGCAATTTCACCCATTCACGAACAATTCGGACGGCTTCCAAATGGCGTGGCCCACGTTTTTTGGATTGGATTGGATGCATGGATTTCAATCCGTTTGGAAATTCAAAGCTGGACGACGTCCATATAATTGGCAAACGTTATGTACATTTACAAAACGATTTTGGACGACATCCACTCCATTTGGACGGATGGACGCATCGTCAATGGCCACCTTAACGCACTGAAGGGACAGTGGAGACGGGAAAGGATGAGGAGCTAATTCGTCTGTCCGAAAGTAGATGGCGTCAACAAAATGTAAGAAATAAATTCCTGTAAAGTAAAATTTCTACTGGTTGGAACATTGCAACAGAACGGCATATTTGAATAAAAAAAGGAAATATCTTTAGTTGCATAGTAAATTGGTATACTAATCGGCCGGCTTACATATCTGTGGATTTAGTTATTAGCGATAGGTATTTGACATTAGCTCCATACGAAATACTTACGTCTAAATTCTATCTCCAATAAACAGTCCAGAGATAGATAGGATGTTAAATTAAAACCGGTCGTATAGTCTCTCGTATCTGTCTGTAGTATGTCTGCGCGTGCGTCATTCAATTAAGAGGTTAAGCAGCGTGCATCGTCTTGCGCAACCGACGCGATATCAATTATGTACACAATAGCGATAAATTGAAAAACATCTACCGAGTAAACAGTAAACAAAAACACTCCGCGTACGTAAGTGAAAAAAAACACCTTAAAAGAGATTTATCACTACTTTATCAGCGAAAACGAACGCAGCTATATCTACACAGAGTTACGATTATTGTAATGTTGACAGTTTAAAAGAGGGGACAAAAAATTTTAAATTCCGAATTTCTTGCATGTTCTTAAGGCTCCCCCAATTTAGGATCATGTGTCGAGTCAATCTTTTTTTAGTTGCGGTGTATTATAGTCACGGAATTTAAATGTTTAGCAGGTTAAAGATTTTTTGATATTGTCGTACCTATTATAAAGGAACATGACGACAGATATTGTAATAATAATATTTTTTTAATAATAATAATTTATTTTTCTCTACACCATACATAAACAGACTTATGAACTACGAATTACATAGGGGCAGATTAAAAGTAGGTGAGAGACTGGAGTCTGAAGTAGGCAGAAATCCGCCTGTATCACAGAATCACCAGGCCCCCACCCTCGGTTTCTTTAATGCGAAGAAAATAGAAACTAAACTATTGACAATACAAGTAGAAAAAAACAATCCAACATTTGTGGGCAATATACGTATAGATATAAAAGTATTATTTATTTTTATTTATTTCTCATTTTAGTTGCATGAAGTGTGTGTCTGTGTGTGTGTATGAATGTGTGTGTGTATATATGTGTGTGTGAAAAGTTTACTTAGTCAACAAAGTCTCAGTTTCACCATAATCCAAGTTCATCAGCCAATTCGTAATTTTATTTTTACACACTTTCCTTGTATTAGCATACATATTATTGATTTTATTCGCCTTATTATATATTACAATCGCGCTCCTTGAAAACAGAAAAATCTTTTTGTGTAAGCTGTACGAAAGCGTGCGATCGAGCAGACATTATGCTGCCTCCGTGATACATGTAGGATTGGTGTAAATTTTAGGAGCGAATGTTGGCGAAGTATGCAGTGGAGGATAAATAATTTCCTTACCGTAAGTACTAAAGCCTCTTGATATATTTGTGTGGTTGGAAAAAGTTGTCTTAGAAAGACTCACTTTGAGGATCAGTCTCTGTGCTCTCTCCAATTCTATAAGAGAGGTCTTAGGAGCTCCACCCCACGTTATTATGCAGTAGGATAAGAGCGATTGCACCAGCGCTAAATAAACAGTTTTGAGTGTTTGATAGTCTGCAACATGTCTCAGCTGTTTAAATATATAAGTAACTTTGCGAACTCTTAAAGAGATATTATGTATGTGCTGACCAAAGGAAAGATTATTGTCAATTATTACACCTAAATATTTGATTTGCTTTGTAGCTCCAATTATAGGGCAATCGCATATATTTAACGGGGGAAAACAACACTTGTGAGAATAAAGAGCAAAACTCTGCAATCTTGCCACCTCCTGTGTGTTTCTGAGTGAGAAGGTAATATAATTTGTTTTTTCAGTATTAATGGTAAGCGAGTTATGTGCCAACCACTGTAAAACTACATCATATCCTTGTTGAGCCGATGAGAACGTTTCATCCCACGTATCTCCATAAAAAGTGAGGGTGGTAACATCAGCGTAGGATATGATATTAGGTACAGTTACTTATATTTAATTGACACAATTCATTTATATAGCATATTGTAGTTTCAATCTACATACCTTCTTACAATAGAACATTGTAAGGTATATGTTCTTTGGAAGACAACAAGCTGTCAAAATATTGGTGTTACTAGTTAACAAATAATCGTCAACCTGTTAAACATTAAAATTCCTCCATTGTTTACACACAAGGATTAAACAATGAATTGTCCAATATCTTACTAACTTATTTTTAACAGACTTCGAAAAAGGAGGAGGTTATCAGTTCGGTTGTATTTTTTTAAAGTGTTTGTTACCTCATAACTCTGATATTTTTTTTTTTTTAAATATTCAGGTATTGGCGTCTGGTAGTCATCATGTCATGTTATTGAGCGGATGATGGAAGATTTTTGGTAGATAAGGAATTCGGGAATAATTCTTTCAGAACTGTTTAGAGCGAGAGACGTTTTATTTTAAGTTATTCTGGTATTTACCTTGGCTCAGTTTCTAATACGCATGTATCAACTTAACTTAAAAGATTGAAAAAAAAATTAACAAAAACATGAAACCGACTTCAAAAACACCAAAAAATCATAAATAATAATAATATAACACTACATACAACATCGCAGTTTTATACTGAAGTCGGTACCAAGCAATGATCACCTTGAAAGTCTTAAAAAAGAAAAGAAAAATTAATTTAGTTACTTACTTAAAATTTGGCACCAACTTTAATATAAAACTGTGATGTTGTGTGTAGTGTTATATTATTATTATTTATGACTTTTTGGTATTTTTGAAGAGGGTTTTATTTTTTTTGTTATTAATTAGAATCTTGATTAAATAGATTTTTGTGTTTTGTTTGACGTTAATAAGTGCCTGTTAATGTTTATATTGAACTAGCTGTACTCGACATGCGTTGCAATGCCACGTAAATGCCATTTTTAGGGTTCCGTCGCCAAATTGCAAAAAACGGAACCCTTATAGATTCGTCATGTCTGTTTGTCTGTCCGTCCGTATGTCACAGCCACTTTTCTCCGAAACTATAAGAACTACACTCTTGAAACTTGGTAAGTAGATGTATTCTGTGAACCGCATTAAGATTTTCACACAAAAATAGAAAAAAAGCAATAAATTTTGGGGGTTCTCCATACTTAGAACTGAAACCCAAAAAATGTTTTTTCATCATACCCATACGCGTGGGGTATCTATGGACAGGTCTTCAAAAATTATATTGAGGTTTCTAATATCATTTTTTTCTAAACCGAATAGTTTGCGCGAGAGACACTTCCAAAGTGGTAAAATGTGTGTTCCCCCCCCTGTAACTTCTAAAATAAGCGAATGATAAAACTAAAAAAAATATATGATGTACATTACCATGTAAACTTCCACCGAAAATTGGTTTGAACGAGATTTAGTAAGTAGTATTTATAATACGTCATAAATCGTACGGAACCCTTCATGGGCGAGTCCGACTCGCACTTGGCCGGTGTTTTTGCTAGGAATCCTCACGGGCGTCCCCAGGATACCCTACCTAGTTTCATTACAATGAATGGTTTCGGAAAGCATAGAGAACAAACATACATACATTAATTTTTATTTATAAAGATAACATAGATAAAGATTCTTGAATTCTTTTTTAGTTATTTAGAATTAAACTGAACTAAGGTGCCAATAGAGCGTCGGTGGCGCTGTGGATTCGGCACTTGACTTTCAATCGGGAGGTCCGGGGCTCGAGACCGCCATGTGCCAATGTGTTTTCCCTTTTTCGAACTTCATATGCACATTTGTCTGACGCTCCTACGGCGAAGGAAAACATCGTGAGGCAACCTGCACACATCTGCGAAGAAATTCAAAGGTGAATGTGAAGTCGACCAATCCGCACTGAGCCAGCGTGGTTGACTCAGGCCTAATTTTGGGTAGATTCTAGCCCCTCGGTGGGGACGTATATAATTATGAGCTGTTTCGGTTGAAGGTACATGAAACATATGTACCTATAGGATATTTACAAAGAGGTCCTATCATCCACTGTCTTTATGATCATTATTTATTTACAACTGTGATACTTTTCGAATAACATTTATCAAAATATCTCTTAGATATGTTAAAAACGCCTCCAGCTCATTTTTGTGCGTTATTGCGAGTTTTATTCCATTGCAATGCGAAACTCATTTCAGCGTATTTTCCGTTAATCAAGTTAGCTTACATTCTTAATCTTAATGATGTCAAGGTGCTACAGTAGTTAGAGATATTATAGCCAGTTCCTCAGTTGTTGACGAGTCCAGATGAAGCTCGCTTCCATCTTTTTACTTTATTTGGGTCAACAAACAGCATCACAATCAAACTTAGGCAATAGCATGTTACAATTAATTAAATTACAGAATTGTGAAACCGAAATCGTTGACCACAGATAATTAAATGAATTTGTTATTTGCAATTTTTGAGAGTGTGTGTTTATGGCGGTAGAAATAGTGTTAATTTCATTGAATTCAATTAAGGCGCTACATCGAAAATGAATCAAACAATGGGAGGCGTGGTCTATACGTAAACGCGGGGCGCCCCCCGTGCTCAAGTAGCTAGTCTTTATATCTATGGCATCAAAGTCGTGAATACACTGCGACCACGTGCAATCAGGTCGTTTAAAAATTATCGACGTAAGCGACAAAATACAAATTATTTTATAAAAAAAATAACTATAATGATTAGAAAAAAATGCTTTTACACGATTCTAAATAAAGATGATATCTACTTATTTATGGCACTTTTTAATGAATACCTAATACCGTTTACTAGTAATCCTGAATTTTCTTATTTTTAAGAGGTAATTTAAAAAATAAAATGTATCGAGGCAAAATCTTTAAATCGCGTTTCCGGTTTTTGGCGTTTCTAGCTAAAGATATAAAGAAACACATATTTAAGTTTCAGATCTGTAAGATCTCTCAGTGACCAATGACATTACATTAAAAATAACCAATTTTTTCGACATAGCCCCTTAAGCAGTTTTAAAATACATTTCCGGTACAAGTTAGTATTTTATCTAAACATGTCTACACTGGTACATTTATTGCTGTAAGCATCGAGGAGGCGACACAGAGGCGAGCGTTTGCCGGAGTTAGTACCTACGACATTTTCTTGGAATTAATAGTTTGGCAGTACGGCAAGCTCGCATGTGTGACCTCATCGGTACCTGGTAATAAATTTTATTTATAACATCAGGACAATTGTACTTATTGTGACAAATATCATACAATAACATCAACTGTTACTGCAATCGTCTGGTTTTAAGCCCTATTATCACTTACCATCAAGACAAAAACTATTGATAATGTCATACTCACAGAAGCAAAAAACACATGACTGTTGCATATACTGCATGCTGTACAAAGCATATGATTTCAAATCATTTGCTTCGACAGGCAGATGCGCTCTAACAAGGTAACGAGGCGGATCCAGTGGTATATACACTTACGGCCTTATTAACAAAAAATTTACTCCTTGGATCATCTTCGGATTAGTTACTCCATGTTTTGTCTTGTTTCCGCACATGTCGGCTGTCATATGTCAAAATAAGACAAAACACGGAATAACTAATCCGAGGATGATCCAAGGAGTAAAATTTTTATTAATAATGCCGTTAGCGTAGAGCACACTTCTCTTTGTGTTCTGCGATTATTATTATGCTCGACGGAGTAATCGCGCGAGCACGTCCCCGGAAAATTCATATTGTCTAGTCAGCCGTGAACGAAACGCGCGCGAAATGCATCGCAAATTGACATTTCTCCCAAGACATCCATAACATAATCATATACCGAGTGATCATTAAAAAGGTATAAATAACTGAACGTAGATAGATATAGGTGTGTAACATGTAACGTGTGCATTAGACATAGGTGTGTAACGTGTGCATTAGGTATACGTACCGAGTACGTAATTGATATAAAAGTGAAAGGTGTAATTTTTCTTCTGCATAATATTTCCTTTTTATATTTGTTTTACATTCAAACTGATCAGTAATATGGTAAACAGATAAATTAATATGGTACTGAATAAAAAATTTTCATGTTTTAGTAAGGGAAAATTAAAAGTTACTATGGGAGACAAAGAAAATTTTTTTGATATTTTTATCCATATTGCTTATTTCAAGTTCAGTTCAATCAAATTTATTCCTATTGTTTTAGTAGTTTTGTTCAATGATGGTAAGCAAACGCCTACAAATTAAATAATATTCAAGGTTTTGTGATATGATATTAGGTACACAATAAACTGATAGTGATGAACTGCTAAGCAATTTGGCCGAGCCATAGACTGTAGAGACTATTTTATATACTGTGTATTAATTGTTTGTTTATTAAATTAACAAAGAAAAATGTTCAACAAACGTATCGATCCTGATTTTTTTTTTACGTAAGCAGAAACATCATATTACACGGCGCCATGGGATATGTTTCATTTTTAATAACTCGTCATTAAAATACTCGTAGAATACATATAATGTCTCCAATTATTCTCCAACCAAATAAATCGTCTTACCTATAGTACGCGAACACAAAGGCGATACTTAAATGGATTTCGGTGGAAATTATACTTCAATTTGTACCGACTTAGAGAACAATGATTACATTAATTGTTACACACGTGTCTAATTAGATTTCCCAAGGGACATAAGGCAATTTGGTTTAATTAAGTAGTACACAAAAATTAGACGGAACATTTCGTTGCGAGTTGTATACGTGTTCCGTGTAATTTTTACACGTAGTTAAATCGGCAATATTTTAGTAGTACCTACGTAATTTTACTCGCTGGAAAATACAGTAAGTAACTTCGATGTACAGGGGCGGATTCATTGTTTCCTTCCAACCCACTTAAGTAGTAGTGTATGATTACTGATAGTTCTACAATAACCGACATAATAATGTTAATGCAAAAGCGAGAAATTAATATCAATCTAGCTGTGGCCGCGAACTATGTTTCACCTTAAAAGTTAAAAAAAAACTGTAAGTTTACTTTCCCGCGGGAACTAGTTACTTTTCCGAGATAAAAAGTAACCTATATGTTATTCCATTCGTAATCCGTCTATCAAACAAAATTACATCAAAGTCCATTCAGTAGATTTTGAAAGAAAGAAGAAAGAAAGAAAGAAAGAATGCTTTATTTGGATGCACGTACACAACACACAAATATTTATGCAAGAATTATACATATAGTGCAGTCCAAAAAGGACAATGCCTCAGCTAATTGCTCTTGCGTTAAAAACGCGAAAAGCGCTGATTTTCAGGCATGACCAATGCCGTTACCATGGAAGCAAAACATATCTCTTGTTATGTCATTTTGGTTACATAATTGCTTCCATGGCAGCGACGCCCGAGACGAAAAACCATGACATAAGTCAAAATTTAGAGAAAAATAAAAAAAAAACAAAAATCAACAATTATACAAAATCACTTCTTAAGGGTACGCTCAAAAACATTTTGTTTTCACACTCAAAAACAGTCACATTTCTGAACGGACAAGGTGAATCGTTCGGTCACCCTCGATTTCACTCAGCTGATAGTCTCTGAACGGCGTAGGGCAAAAACGCATGCTTCCGAACGCCCCCCAAATCACAGTCACTAGTCTGTAGCTTACACATAAATTACTCGTCTATGAAAATTTGTATCTATCTATAAGTAGGTAATCTGTGAAATTAGATTTACAATTACACAATATAATTAGTTTGTGATTACAACAACCACATTACAACCAAAAATTAACCAGAGATCTATATTATACCTATTCTTATAAAATGTACAATAATTTGAACTATTTCCTTAATTACTAAAACTGTTTAAACTAAACAATAGTAATGTGGATAAAAAAAAGTATTACAACAAACAATACAAACTGCGACATTTGGAGCCTGTGGCAACTGCAAATGCAATTATTATTGTACAAAATATCTATGTATTCGGCCATATGCCCGACTCAGCTGCATCAGAAAAGAGACTAGCTAGCATGAAATTAAATCGTGAAATGGTAAGCGAATATTTTCCGTGCTTTTCTGTTGTTCCAAGAGCAATCGCTTGTAATGATTTTTGAAACCATTCTTGCTTTTTAGGTCTCGTAGCGGTGGTGGAAGGTCATTCCAGCAGCGTGAGGCGGCAAACTTAAATGACCCACGAAAAGCAGTCGTGCGATATTTGGGAGATATCAGTACAGGAGCAGGAGCACAAGCCCTCCTCTGGTATCTGCAGTGCGACTGAGCCCACATCAGCTTATTATACAAATATTTGGGCCTCTTCGAATGAACTATACCGAACATCATAGTTGCAAGGTGCAGCTTTCTACGAGCCTCCATCCTCAACAATTTAGCAGCATTATGAAATGGAGTGACATGTGACCTTGGAGGGATATGGAAACAGAATCGTGCACATGCATTCTGCACTCGCTGTATAAGTTTCGCTGTTCTTGCCAAGAGGCATGGGCCATAGACTGTGTCACAGTAGTTCAACCTCGATAAAATCAATGCCTCGCACAGCCTCATTCGAAGTGGCTCACTCAAATAGTCTCGTATGTTATACAGTATTTTAAGCCGATAAAAGCAGTTGCGTACACACTCAGTGACATGACTTTCAAACTTTAAGTGACTATCGAAGACCATTCCAAGATTTTTGATGGTTTCTACTTGTTGTATTTTAGTCCCATTAATATGTAAATTAACTGAGACACCAGTACTGTGTAGTCTGTTTAGGTTATTTTTAGTTCCGAACAATATGAACTTGGATTTTGCAGGGTTCAATGTAAGATTGTTTGATACACACCAATCATATATACATGCGAGGTCATTATTGATCTTAGTTACTGCAGTTGCACTATCTGATGGTAAAAACGGCAGGTAGAGCTGCATATCATCTGCATATAAATGATAATTGCAATTCGTTATGGCTTGGGTAATATCACCACTATTTTGCATGAAAGAGTAGCAAACATCCATACTTACCTACATACACGCACAGACCCACACATACACACACACACACGTACACACACACAAATATACACACAAGCACTCGCAGCCGCAAGCTCATCCTACAATTAGAATAAATTTAAATTTTATAGTATAAAGTCTAACTAAAATGCTATTTGTTACTTTAATTTTAATATTTATAGTAAGTAAATAGTTTAAAAGTACCTAGTGTAGAATATAGTATCAACAGTGTAAAATTATCTTTACAGATATACTAATTAAAGGGTTTCACATAAATGGAGGGTTCGCTGGTGCTTATACGAGCTCAGGATATTCCTTATTAAGTACCAGCTACCTTAAATTTGGTTATGCCTAGTTAAGTTACTTGGTTGTAAACAACTGGTTTTTCTGTGCTAAATAAATTATTACTATATTATTTAATGTCGTAATCCGTCTACCTACAAAACTACATCCAAGTCCATTCAGTAGATTTCGCGAGAAAGAGTACCATACATCCATCCTTACAAACTTTCGCGTTTATAATTTTAGTAAGGACTACAGACGGACGGCCTTAACAGATGACAGAAATAAACAATCACGATGTGTACCGTCATTTTCCATACATAATGACCATTGTTACTTGATATTACTGTGAAACTTTTCTTAAGGACTTTCTTTATTATTATTTTATTTAAACCATCCCTGTATTGAAGCTATCTAAATAAAATAATAGACATTCAAATCGGTCAAGCCGTTTTTGAGTTTTAGCGAGACTAACACACAGTGTTTCATTTTTATATATAAGAAGAAGAAGATATAAGAAGAAGATATAAAAAAGAAGAAAAAATATATACACGGGTTTACGGTCTCTTTCAGTTGTGAAAAAAACAAATTTGTTAGTCAACTCGATCAAGATATGACCGTTTATGTCGCATATTCAGCGATTTTACAAGGGAATCAAAACCCGTTGACCTAGAATCATAGAATTTGGGAAGAGGCAATGTCTTACAGCTTATATTAAGGAAAAAATCTGATAACCGTAATTATATATACAGCAGTTTTTTTGTTTATTTAACTAGGTAGTATACAAATTTTTAACAATTTCTTTGACAACAAAAATACAACGCCAAATTGCAGTTAAGAACATACTTGGAGAAGTTTGTACGGAACCCTCAGAAATTGCACTTGCCCAATTTTGTTCTTAAAAGTCCCCACGGTTGTAAAATAACATCTTTTATTCATTTACTTACACTGAAAAAAATCTGATCTTATCAAGACCATTTAGAACTTGTTTAAAAACATTTGTCGATATTTATAAAAAATATGTACAGATTAACAAAGTAAATATGTTTCCATTCACTAAGCTGCTGGATATTGTACGGTACTTTGTTTAAATTATCAAAATAATTGATTAAAGTAACGAAATATTTGATTAAAAATTTCGCAATCAATATAATGTTTAGACTTAACAAGTAATGCATTAAAGTAATAAAATAATTGTAGAAGTTATCAAGTACTGAATAGAAACAATCAAAACGATGTGATCATTGTAAACATTTAGCTTGATTGATATCGTCATGAAATTTGTTAGATCAATAAATCAATGTGATCATTGTAAACATTTAGCTTGATTGATATCGTCATGAAATTTGTTAGATCAATAAATCAATGTGATCAATGTATACATTTAGCTTGATTGATATAATCATTCAATTTGTTAACTTAATAAAACAATGTGATCAATGTAAACATTTAGCTTGATTGATATAATCATGAAATTTGTTACACTAATAAAACTGTTTGATTAGGCTCAAATTAACGACACTGGGTGCAAGCCCTTTTGTGATTGGTTAGAATGGTTAGCTACATGAAATAAGCAGTGTTGCCACCTTGGTTTTTAAAAACTGCCCAACATAAATATCGCAAGACAGATTGTATCTTGTGAAGTATGTCTATTTGTATAACAATTGGAACTAGTATTTATTAAATTCAAAATAACTTTAATTTCGAGTACGCAAAACTTTTGTTAGGCTGCTACCTGTACCTATATTACTCACTGATAAACCCATGCTATCAAAATTAAATGACATGAAAAAATTAAATATAAGTAGTTTGCCGTTTAGTGGATTGAAAATTGTTATACATAACATTGTCTTTATTTTTTTATTAATTTATCATAATAAACACAATGAATAAATTCGAATTATTATTAGTAAAAGAAAAACACAATGGTTTGTAGGTAGGTAAGGTACATTGCTAAAGGATTACAATTCACATCCTAAAAAAGAACAGCAAGCAGGTACAATTTTGTTAGTAGGTATACTATGTAGGTATATGTTTATCTTGGAATGAAAGAATTTCTTAAACTTATAATTAATAGGTACTGCTGTAGATACTTTTGACTAAATTGGAACGTGGCAAATTAATGATACGAGTGTCTATACCGGGTGTAACGGAATACCAAAATAATATTTAAGGTTGTTGATTAACAAAAAAAAATGTTTTTACTTTCGACTTAATACGCTTAACAGTTAAGCGTATTAAATCGAAAGTAGGCATATAATAAAAATACAAAGAATAGTCATAAAACATTTTTTTGTTAATCAACAACCTTAAATATTATTTCGGTATTCCGTTACACCCGGTATAAGCGGCTGTTCTCTGGCCATACACATTGTTGGCGCGTGCTGTGTGGTTTCTAATATATTTGTCAATAAAACGACTTATAAAACTAATCAATATTCAGACAAAAACGTAATATACTTATATTTAAGCCTGCCTGCCGTCGGTGGCGCTGTGGCCTCGACACTGGACTGTGCCCCGAGTAGAATTGGGAGGCCCGCAATTGATCCTGTCATGTACCAATGTGTTTTTCGTTTCACGAATTTCATATGTACATTTATATCTGACGCTCCTACGGTGAAGGAAAACATCGTGAGGAAACCTGCATACACCTGCGAAGTAATTCAAAGGTTTTTGTGAAGTTAACCAATCCGCACTGGGCCAGCGTGGTTTGACTAAATCCTAGTCGCCCTAACTTAACTAGTTAGGGTAGGCTCGTGCCCGTCGGTGGGGACGTATATAAGCTATGATGATGAAGCCTGTTTGTGTCTTGTCTATATTTAAGTGGACTTAAGTATCTGATAGGACCTGTCAAAAACGCATTCTCTCGGTGGCCGTAGAGTAACTTACGAGTGAACAAAAATATTACGTTTATTTTTTATTATTTATTTCTAAATAGTTTGTGAATTTAAAAAATATTTTATTGAGCTCCTTCTGTTCCCTTAGGGTGATCCCTGGCCTAACTTAGTGATGATGGGACGTAAAATAATTAACAGCTGAAAGTATAAGCATCATGTCGGGACTAAATATTTTTATGATTTTGTACAATATGTTCAATCAAATATTTGTGTTATTTTGGTGTTCCAAATTCAAATTAATTCTTGAAATTTAGTACAACATTCTCTCCCTGTTTTGTAAAGGCTTAAAATGACTAACTTTAAGTTTGAGTTTACTTGAGTGAAGTTGAGTTTACTAGACACACACAGAATATATCATTTTTGAGCAGGTTGTACAAAATAATGGATTTTACTCTAAGATGGGACCACCTCATATCGGGAGTATATGGGTTACAGATGCCGGCAAACATCTTGAAAGATGCGCACAACACAAATTTCTGGTCTCCTTGGCAGTGAGGCAGGTGGCCGGTGGGGCGGCCGCACCACTTCAACCGCGCTATTGGTTGACTAGTCGACCCTTGCCCCCCGCACTGTGTCTACGTGCGCAAGATTAACCTCAACATGCCGAAAAATGTTGAAGATGTTTGCCGGCATCTGTACTAAGAGCTCTTAAAACCCGCCTTGTTCCATGGTGTGAACGAGACAGCGCTTAATTTAATATAAAGCGCTGCCTCCTTCACTCATAGGAACAAGGCAGATTTTAAAAGTCATGATAACCTGCTATATCCTTCACTTCACTTCTTTATTTATGGCAATCGGTCGTAAACACAGCCATTACTGCCAAACTCAAGTTTTTGGTGAAATACTGTTAATGCATTTACTTTGTGAAATATGCCCGAAAGGGTTAAAATGATATTGTTTTGGGTTATCTGAAAAGAGACAAAACAAGACATCACAATAACATAATAACATCGAAGCACACAAATCTTAAGTGAGTATAATTAAGCTTAACTCTTCCAAACAATAAAAATAATTAACCTAATCGGCCCCCAATTGACGGAAATATAGCTGCACAAACCATAAAAAACTACAACATGAATACAGACGAACAATAAATCGTGTCTTAAAATCGAAAAAAAATTGTGAACCTAACATTACATTAGGGTAAATAGGTAATACAAGTCTTGTACAAGTTGTAATAAGTACTTTTATTCAAATACATAATTCAATTCTATTCTTTGTGTAGTGGCGCTGTCTTTGAGATTCTGCCAACAACAAGTATACATACTGCTTAGTTTGAAATAATTATGTACATACATAATTAAATATTTAAAATATTGAACACAATGATGTTGATTCTACCTAAAAATTACTGTCGTTTTATAATAATGTGGCAACACTTCGTGGCGGAGAGCGAGCGCTTTGGCGGGGCGCCGGCAAGTCCTTCCTGTTTCAACACGCACACACAACGGTGTTCAAAGTAGGTACTTATTAAAATGATTCAATACAAATTTCAAAAAAATACCATACATTTGTTACGTAGAATATCTATTCGATTAAAAAATTATTACGTAAGTACTTATTACATTTACTAAGATGCAAATTGTCTCGAATTGTTATTTTGTTTTGTTACATTTAAAATAGAATGCAAATTGTCTAGAATTGTTTTATTTTGTTGATTTTATCAAAGAATAAATATGATTATTATTTGAAATAAAAGGTATCTTATTTACAATTTAAATGTTTAGTCCAGATTTGTATTGTAATTTTGCAATTAACTTTTTGTAGTCTTACAGACGCATTTTGTGCAGCACACTTATCGATATGATTTATTTTGATCGTTCACATCTACCAAAATACCAAAATATTTGACAAAACCAACCTTAGCTCAAGACCTTAATGTGCAGGTACTATCATTAGTTAGCAGAGCACAACAAATGGATGTTCATCTTATATCTTGAGATAAGTCAGATTTTTGTCAAATGTTTATGTATATTGATAGGTTTGAATACTCGTAATTTTTTATGCTGACTGTATCTATATTCAGATTTCAACCAAGTTATCTATTTGGACTAAACATAACACCTAGTAAATCCCAACATATACTCCTAATAAATTTGATAAAGGATTTATTTGATCCATACAAGTTGAATGGTAACATCAATCTACCATCATAATAGAAACAACCCGGGACAAATAGCTAAGTGATAGATCTTAACAAGATCTTTTTTTATTTAATCAAGTGGCATATTTTATTTGAACCTTCATCATTGTTGTTTTTACAATATCCTTGGTAAATTAATCAATTTCAATAATAAGAATGAACATGTCGTTTATAAAATCAATCATGTTCACAGTTAAACACATAAAGTAACACAATAAAACAAATCATTAACTTTCATCAAATGAATAAAGATAGTGATTACTTTTAACAACGTCGATATCAACGCTAACAAGTTGAACATTGTTAATATAACTAAATATTTGATCACTTCAATAAAGTGGTTTGTTGAAAAAATAATATTTCTTGATTAATTTTTTATCAAATTGGCATGATAGCAACCATCGATTCACTTTATGCGAACGTATATAAATAAGTTCATTAATTAAATTCATCACAATGTTGATAACATTTATCACAAATTTTTTTCAGTGTACCTGTTTACTTTTTCTGTAGGTATACATTTTTTTTGTCAAACTTGGAGTGGATCAGAGAAAGGAAATATGTACCTACCACGAAATAAAATGAGATAATAAAATTGTTATATTTTTTAAACTAAGGATTTAAACCTTTATACAACAGTTAGCTTCTTAGAATAGCCTTAAATTCCTAATGGATAAATTTAGTTTTTTTTAATATTTTAAATAAACTTAAATACCTACGTGACTATCCCCGTGTAACAGAAATAGAATCACATTTTGTCACAAAGTGTCAACGAAATTTTGCTCATTAAAAACCTTCGCAATTTATTTTAGGAACTATATGTATTTTCTATGTTATTAACCGACTTCAAAAAGGAGGACATTCTCAATTCGATGCGTATGTTTTTTTTGTGTATGTTACGCGATTGCGCCGCCAATTGTGGACCGATTTCCAAAATTCTTTTTTTATTTGATAGAGTATACTCCTGAGGTGGTCCCAAGGTCACCAAAGTCAGAATCTAATGATAGAATCCCATGAAAATCTAGGAAAATGCAACTTTTTTACTATTTAATTATTATTTTACACTGAAAAAAATAATGGCTAAACAAGTTGCAATCTCGTTTGATTTAAAAAAATATGACTAAGTCATTCAAGAAAATATCAAAATCAACAATTCACGGTTTATTGTCACAATAAAGCTAAAATGATTGAACGTCTATCAAGTCGAATGTGTTGAATTCAATAACTTTACTTTATTGATGTCGAGACATAGTCAATTTTACCATAAACTTCTTTAGGTTTATCAAGTTGCTTTATGAATACAACACATCACAAATATTCCATCTAAAAAGAATTTTATTAATTCAAATAATATAGCCTATTTACTTAAATAATATAAGATTATTGAATTGATGTCGAGACTTGGTCAATTCTATCATGACTTCTTTAGGTCTATCAAGTTGCTTTATCAACACACACATTACAAATATTCCGTCTAAAAAAGATTTTTATTAATTTAAATAATATAGCCTATTTATTTAGATAATTATAAGATTTTTGATAAAATTAGTTTCTTATTTCAATCAACCACTAACGAACAACACTTTTTTGTTTGAAAAATGTAATTTGACAGTTCAAACAACTACTTTATTGACAATTTCCGGCTGTATCACTTCAAATCCAAACGTGTTTAGTTTGGTGTCGGTTCGCTTGGCGTACACAACCTTTTTGGAAATTGTGTGTAAATTAAGTTATTATTCCCATTAAATCTTATCTAGTGTCACAGAGAGAACTAGGTCTAGATGGATGGAGAAGTGATGGATTTGCTCACAGCCTGGGGGCTCCCGGAGCTGGGGTCTCTTTATGCAAGTAAGGACCTACCTCTGTAACTTTTTTCTGTTCCTAGTTCCTAACCACACGTGATGTGAATTGGTAGTTCATTTTCTACAAGCGTTAGCGGCTCTGACTGTTGATGATATTAAGGAAATCATTTTTCAATTGGGGCCCTGAGCGCTGTTTGTTCGGTGCTGGAAAGCGTAGGAGAAGATTTTTCAGACTCGGGTTCAAGCAATCAAATTTTAAATTTGAACAATATTTCTTTCGTAAGTAACAACTATTACCAACTTTCATTGACGCCTCTCCGTAGAAAATACTACTCCATATACTACCTAGAAAACCTATTTGTAAAACAACACATTGCATCCCTCCCGCACTCGTTGGATTGCAATGAAGCTTAGTGAATTTCATACATTATTATCATATCCACATTCTTCTAACGACATTGCATTGCATTGCAGAAGCCTCCGGGATATAAATTGGTATGCGCCTAGTTTACATAGGTAACAGAAATGTAAATCATTGAAAATAATTAAAAAATAATTTTTGACAAAGAAAATTATATTAATTAACTATTACATAGATAGGTATAGGTGGTTGTCGATGATTAACAGAACAATATGAAATATGACATTATGATCTTATGTATTTATATTGTTTTTTTTTGTTTTAGCTTGTTGACGACTTCAATAACAGCTATCCTGATCACGTCAACAATTTTTATATGAATTTTCCTACTGTCAAAAATAAATTAATTGAACTAGTAGGTATTAAAGAAGGAAACAAAAAACGACATTTATTTCAACGATGTCATTCATTTGGCAAAAGGTAGGTGTTACAAACATTTAGATATAAAAAAAAATATTTGAATTATAAATATCAATGTATTTACAGACATATTGACTGCGTATTTATTATTTTGAAAACACAAACAATCACAGTAAGTGTAGTAAGGTATCGATAATTAAAATTAATGTAAAAAAAAAAACAAGATATTTTATTATACCTACTTATAAAATTCCTAATAATATTCATTACATTTTGCTTTACAGAATAATCCAACTGCCGTGTCCGCGAAGTTAAGTTTTTTCCTAATAAAGATGTTTATGATTTCAGATAGAAACGAAGAATACCGGAATCTCGTGGCTGTATTGAGTTTGCCCGAACTCATTACTTCCAGTGTAGTTGCACTGCCTGATCAGTCTACTTCTTCAAGTTGCAGTAGTGACCCCTCATCAGCTAAAAGGAAGAAGGGAAAGATAAGAGATGGAAGCTGACGAAATCCGAAAGCCGGGAAGCATTCGTCCCGTGCTTGATGACAGTTATTTAAAAATATTATTAATTATAATGAATTAAAGAAGTTTTGTACAAAAAATTGTAAAACTGCACCAGCTCATAGTGTAAATATGTAGGTATATAGACTAGCTATATAATAGTAAAAAATCTATTTGTAATAAACAATATGTCTACATATTAAATTAATGTTTTAAATACAGTCTTAATCTGGTATTTTGTGTTAGCTATAATAATATAGCTCCTAATTCTCTAATAAAATACCTGGGGTGTCCCAGAAATACCACATCACAGTGACCGAATATAATCAGTCAGTAAAATTATGCAACTTTTGTTCTACGATTTTTAGAAAATAGCAAAAATCGTTTTCCATATATTTTTTTTTGTAGCCGCCCGCAGTAAAACCAAAATATGCGAATTTCTAACAGTCGTAGAACAAAAGTTGATCATATCTTGTCACTCTGACGTGGTATTTCTGGAACACCCTTTATACCTACACCCAACAAATAAGTTCAATACTAGAATATAACATATTCTTAGTTAATACAAATAAGAGTACTTGATTACATTGATACAGATTACATTTATTTTAAATATTATACACGGTTATTTTTTTATCACCCTGGAAAATTTAAGGGACGCTTCACGACATGGTATTAGAATGATTTAAATATAAAAAAAAAAAATAACCCCCCTCCTTAATTTTATATTAATTTTTAAAAAAATACAAAAAATGCTGCATTAGTTGTGAGCAGCATTTTTAGAGATTTTTTTATATTTTTTTTATATTTTTTTTTATTTTTTATTTCATTTTTTTTATTTTTTATATAATATTGGATGTGTCCTGAAGCGTCCCTAAAATTTTCCAGGGTGATAAAAAAATAACCGTGTATAATAATAAAAACAAAAACTATACATACTTAAAACATTCATATACTTGTTAGATCAATACAAATAGATTTTTTACGTTTGATTCTAGTTACAAACCCGATGGGATCATACAAGTTACTTGTTTAGGCTATACTTTACTTTATATAATTAAATCAGTGAGAATATAACAGTCATCACACAACTTCATTAAGATTATCAAGTGTTAGTAACATACACAAAGAGCAGTTAATAACACTAATGAACAGACTTGATTAAGCCGACAATTGTTTATTTCATTCTAGTTACAAATCCAATAAGATCAATCAAGTTACTTGTTTAGACTATACATTACTTTATATAAGTAAATCAGTGACAATATTAAAGACATCAACAACTTCATTAAGATTATCAAGTGTTGGTAACATGGACAAAGGGCAATGGATACTAATAATGACCAGACTTGATTAAGCCGACAATTATTTATTTGGATCTACTATGTCTGCTTGTTCCGTTTCTCAATCAAGAAGACTTGATTTCCAGAATCACAAAACTTTGTGCGCTCGTATATTAACAAGTGATTTGATAGCCACAAACATTTTTTTTATGTATGTTAACAAGTTTTTTTTTTCAGTGTAATACCAAAGTAGGGTTTCTTTCACTAAAAAGATTTCATTCACTAAAAAATAAAAAATAAAAAATATTTTACAAAAAATAAAAACCGACTGCAAAAACACTGAAAAGTTAAAAATAATATAAGAATACTCGTAGGTACAAACAACATCACACTTCTATATTGAAGTCGATGACAAATTTTAAGACTTTCTAGGAGGTCATCGTTTGGCGTTCTTATATTATTTTTAACTTTTCAGTGTTTTTGAAGTCGGTTTTTATTTTTTGTAAAATATTTTATAATAAAGTTTCTAAAACAAATCTGGAAAAATAACAATTACAATTTGAATATCCGGACTGGAAAGAAACAACTTCGCGACGATGGAATTAAATAAACCCGTTCGAACAAACGAAAAGTCCGACCGCGAACGGAAATTGAAAACAGCCGTAGTCACGTCAATATTACTTAGGTAGGGCTTTATCCGAAACCGGATTAATTTGGGCCCTGTTTTCATTTCCATGGAAATCGTTCGAGTTTTTACGAATTTAAAAAATAATAAAGACGTATTGAATGTTTCGTGCGGTATGTGGTTAAAAATTACGAGACCAATGTTATCGTAGCGACGAAAATCCTGCAACTATTTGACTAAAGTTCCTTTTGAAAAAATGAAGCCCAACAGACGCGGCACCTTATAATGTCAACATAGTTTTGTTGCTAGCCTATTGTTGCGGAACCTTTTTCGTGTCTATTGCATATTGTATGGTTACCAGAAGGTGCCAGAAGCCCTTATCTTTGAATCATTCATCTGACGTGGAGCGCCATCGGCACTCGATTATTTTTCTATTTTCCTTTTGCTTTCAACTAAAATGAATAGAATATTTTCACGAAAACCAAAATGATTTCCGTCCAAAATGAAACGTAAAACAATAGAAATCCACCGCAGACCACCGTTGGCGGGCGCTTATCACCAGACTAAACGATTAATTTTTTTTACAAAAAATATAATCCCTGACCTAAACCATCCAATGCAAGTCCCAACTAGTAAAAAACAGCGTATCTGTTCCCTCTACTAAAGACTATAAATTTTCTCGACATGGGCATGGCATGTTAGGTACAAAAATCGAATCGAGCTCCGAGACTAAACACAATAATGGTTTAAACATGAGTATTATAAATAGGCGAGCAATCGTCTGTGCCGTCGCGAAATGTGAGGAATGAGAATATATCTGTTCAATAATAACATTAAACGAGCAATTAAAGTTAAAAGTTAACGTCCTGAATTTCGCAAATAAGGAAAATGAACGTTTCAGTTTGGAACGTTGTTGTGTGACGGGACAACGGCGCCGTAAATGATTTACATAAGCATGTTATTTATACATTCATAAAAGTTATTTACAGTTATTTCCGTGTACGCAAAGTTTGGTTGCTTGAATAATTAAGGGTGTTACCACACCAATCGATCGATGCCAACGAGCATTATGTGGGAGCTGTGGCTGATAGACAGATTCCAGTCAATTTATGTATAATAGACGACCAATCGAAAGACATTTGCCTAAGATAGTTTATTCCGTCATCGATTAATGCGATATCTTAGGCTGGTCAACAGATTCCAATTGATAAACTATCGATCAACAGACAATCGACGCATTGCTCTATTTCCCTATCCATTCTGCCATCGATCGCCATCGATTGATGTAGTAGCTCTGGCTGATCGAAAGCTCTCCTAATTTTCGAAAAGGTGTAGAGATAACAGTTTTTCTATCCTACTTGTATTTGCAGACATATGTAATTATGTTTAGGATGAATGCACCACATATAAAGTTAAATAATATAATTTTCCTTCCTCTTTATTAGATTCTTTCTTGTTTTTGACGTCAATAAGTGCCCGTTAAGGCCTATGTTGAATAAAGAAGAAAATGGACACATTGTTAGGAACTCGGAGAGGCATTTATTATAATACTTAGAAACTATTTGCCTGCCGCTTCCGCTTTACAGATGAAATAGTTTCCACATGCAGTTGGTGTTTAGTTTGTTTTGCTGTTGTTTATCTTTCCAATACGAATTGCGATCACGGGTGAAGTTTGAACAGAGACAAAAGACTGCGCGCGTAAATAAAAGTGGGTTTAGAACTCGGCGCAAAGTGTTGCCGGATGTGAAAATTTTTCTACCGTTTTTGGTAGAGGTCCATTCGCTTAGATAGTGTCGGTACACGCACGCAATTATATTATAGTCATTGTAATAAAATGCTAATAATAAATAATACACACAAGTAAGGTAGCAAAGAGAATTTTAATGAAGAATACGAGTAGGTACACGTGAGTAAAGTAAAATTAGACACAATTCTTCATCCCTCGTAGTATCGCAGTCATTACCACCTGTATTTATTATAAGAGATCCAACATCATCACGTTCCGAATCCATACTAAAATATCGATATTTTGGTGTTGATGGCCTCGCTTTTAATATTGATCCAACGCGTTCTTGGTAGCCCCATTATTTTTGAAGTGTCTGTGATACATTAATATCAACACAATGCCGATGGACATTGAATAAAACTTGTTCACAAGTTTTACAAAACACCCGTCCTTTTTTGTTGTCCGTTCACATAAAGTTTCATTTTGGGGCACTTCACTGTCCTCCCAAGTACGAAAAAACTTTTTCGGTATACGTAATAGAGTCAACAAACACAGCCTGTCACTAAGGCGGGCGCTTCGATGTAAATTTCCATACTCACTAGCGGGTGTGCGCCCCACGCGGCATCCTTTGTTTACGCGGCGGTATCCTTTTATAAGAGCCGGCACGTGCCAAGGCGGCGCAGTACAAAGGCGACCGTATCTAAGCAAATGTACTTTACACACTTTGTTCACTCACTGGCATCATATCAGATACAGGATCCACCGCTTAGTGTCTTCCAAAACGCGTTTCTATCTGGGTCCGAGGCTGGACGAATGTCACTTCTTTTAACTTCAGGCGCAGAATATATAATAGTACTCCATACTTCAGGCGTAAACAAACAGTCTGGTGTTAGGTCCGTAACGCCTACACAGGCGCTTGCATAAAACCTAAGGAGACTTCATTACCAGTGTATGTTGCTACGTCCTTTTACTGAGTTCTGCCACAAATCTAGCTTTATCACATAGTACGAGTTTAAGTCAAAAATAATTTACTTATAGTCTTGGAACTTTTGCAAACAAAGAAAGATATGCAACAAATCCATAATTTAATATACACGGTTATTTTTTTATCACCCTGGAAAATTTAAGGGACGCTTCACGACATGGTATTAGAATGATTTAAATATAAATAAAAAAAATAACCCCCCTCCTTAATTTTATATTAATTTTTTTAAAAATACAAAAAATGCTGCACTAGTTGAGATCAGCATTTTTAGAGATTTTTTTTTTAATATAATATTGGATGTGTCCTGAAGCGTCCCTAAAATTTTCCAGGGTGATAAAAAAATAACCGTGTATAAATATAATATTTTATATTTTAATATAATATTATAAATGCGAAAGTAACTCTGTCTGTCTGTTTGTCGCATGGAGAATTGAGCCCCGGATCTCCCGATCAACACCCAGTGGTCTTAACCACTATACCATTTCTTTGTATTCATGTCCATAACCTGTAGATTTTATATAACAAAATCGCTTACCGCCCTCTGTCTCTTTGCATACTTAGATCTTTTAAACTACGCAAAGAATTTTAAATAGTGGATCCCAACACCAACCCTGCGAGCATGGACTTATCGATCGACATATATCGATCGACAAAAGCATCTGTCCTTTTCACTCCTTAGGAATATCTGTCAAATTTATCGATTTTTGTCGAGTATGTCGATCATAAAGCTTTCAAATTTTCTTTATCGAGAGTTCCATGCTCGCAGGGCAGTTAAGATAGTTTATTCCCAGATGATTTATATAATATCTCCGTTGACGAAGCCGCAGGGGCCGGGCGTAGCTAGTTGTCATATATCTTAAATTTTTTTGTAGAGGCAATATCAATACCCTACAAAAACTCTACATGTTGTACTTGTCCTTAAAGAATGAGATTTTTTTAAATTTTTTGTATTAATTCTGGAACAATGCAAAAAGAGTGTGAAGTCGTTTTATGTATATATGTTTTTAATGTATTTGCTCAAAAAGTAGACTTTTCCATGTGTGTTGAGCGTGCGGAAAGTTATTATTTTCCGCACAAGGGCTTTTTGTTTTTCTTCTGCATATAACATACAAATGTATTGTAATGTTAATTATTACTTGTCCAAGGATTAAACTCTTTTTCAAAAATGTTTCTTTCGTTGTTTTATTTTTTTCGATTTTTGTGCACTTGTGTCGAAAAAAATATTGTTATTCAATGTAAAGTCCATTCGCTTAGATAGTGTCAGTACACCCGCACATAATTGTGGTAATTGTAATAAAATTCGAATATAAATAATACACATAACTAAGATAGCAAAAAATAATGTTAATAAAAATTGGAGTAGGTACACGTTAGCAGAGTAAAATTAGACACTATTCTTCGTCACTCGTAGAATCACAGTCATTATCACCTGTATTTATTATAGGAGATCCAACATCATCACGTTCTGAATCTATCTAAAATAAAATATCGATTTTTTGGGGTTGTTGGCCCCGTTTTTAATATCGATTCTTGGTATCCCCACCACTTTTCAAGTGTCTATGATAGGTGCAGACACATATTAATTTCAACACAACACAATAATGAATATTTCTTATAAATTGTTTTACAAGTTTACCAAAACACCCGTCTTTTTTTATTGTTGGTTCACATAAAGTTTCATCTTGGGGCATTTCACTGTCCTTCCAAGTATGAAAAAACATTTTCTGTATACGTAACAGAGTCAACAAACACAACCTGGCGCTTCGATGAAAATTGCCATATTCACTAGCGGGTGTGCGCCCCACGCGGCATCCTTTGTTTTTCTTTTATAAAAGCCGCCAAGTGCCTAGGCGGGCAGTACAAAGGCGACCGTATCTAAGCGAATGGACTTTAATGTTGCGAATTGTGTCGCGGAGCGCTGACGCAACTGCGTCACCGATATCCTCTGAAAACCTAGAATATAACAGAATCATTGATTTACTACCAAACGTAGATAGAGCGCTTCATACAAAAACGCGCTTGAAATCTGTCACCTAATCCACTATACATTTGTACTATACGTATCGACTATACGTTTGTGCTTGCTGATATATACTTGAATATGCACGCCCGAATGAAAATTACAATAAAGAAAGTACCGTATTTATCGAATTCAACCTTATTCCGCAATATTGCGGCAACTATTTTAAGTACAACCGTGGGAAGTTACATCATTTCATACCTGGCCACAGATCAAACGACCTTTTAGCAATTGCTACAAGAAAATATCAACTTTATACTCTCAAACATAATGCTTGAAATTGCTTATCGCGTTGTCGCTCCAACGCATGAATGAGATAACACATCGTGATACGACGCCCGTGCGAGCGAGACGATTGTGATGTACTGACACTGACGCGAAGCGACATGTTTATGATTAAAATAATTGATTTTGATTGGTTTTTACGTATAAATCGAATATTTGAATACATAATAAGATGTGTAATGAGTTTACTCACGCAAAATATGAAATCCCGTCTTTTTTCTGCCGTTTCTGGCTATTGTTACCACAACTTTGGAATGCGCACTTCGGCATATTTACGTGCCGACAGCTAATCACTAACTGTGGAAAGGAACTGCACGAGTCGCGATTGAGTAGTTCTTCACCGGCCCACTTTTTGATCGTTCATGCGTTATCTACCTTTGGTAGTAAATCAATGAACAGAATAGTTAAAAAATATCACCACACCAACCTTGGAGTTGAGCATGATTTCGGGGGCGCGGTACCAGCGCGTGGCGACGTACTCCGTCAGGAAGCCCGTGTGGTCGTGGTCGGGGTCCGCTACTCGAGCCAGCCCGAAGTCGCAAATCTGCCAGGACAAACGAGCAAGACATTAACACTCACACGCAATTTTTTGATATATGATTTTTTTTTTTTGGATTTCTTGCCTCGAAAGGAAAAAAAACGAAATTTATAGGATCACTTCGTTGTCCGTCTCTGTCTGTCATGATCCCTTTGCTTATGAACGCGTAGAGATATCAAGCTCAAATTTATATCAAATATACTCATACTAGGGAGATAAATAAATAAATAATTAATATTGTTATTATTATAAAGAAATAATTATTATATAATTTATTTAAATTAATTTTATTTTCTCTACTCGGGTCTACGGTAAGCTTGGTAGGTTAACGCGTAATCTAAAGACATGACTGTTTATGTCCCATATTATCGCAAATTATTTGTGATTTCACAAGGAAATCAAAATCTATAGAGTACTTCAATCCAACCTTCGTATCCGTGGTCTAGTAGTTGAGATCACCCTGTGTTGATCTGGAGGTCCGGTTCAATTGCCCATGGGATAAACTTAGGTTAGACAGGGTAGTAGATAGTAGGTAGTCAGGTGGACTCAGAAGCCCTACCACCAACTAAACGAAGCAGAAATACTTGCCCATAAGTACTAGTTGGTGGTAGATCTTCTGAGCCCACCTGACTACCTACTACCTCGTCTTACCTAAGTTTGCCGCCATAATAATAATGTTGTAACATTTTTGTACCGACAATTAGAGGTAAGATAGTCAGTTCCTCAGTTGTCGAGGAAGATCCAAGAGCTTTCCTGCTGTGTATAAAAAGGCAAGGATGAGACCTACGGTGGAACGAGTTCGTCCAGAAGCCTGCGCTAGCCTGCGTAGTTAGTACCATTTACTGACATCTTTGTCGGAAAGTAACAATTCCTATTCCACCTTTTACATGGATACAGAATACGCAGTCCACCAGCTTAAAAGGGGTCAGTTACTTGCTACATGATTGGTCTAAAATATATAGATTCTAATTGCGCCAAGATACCAAATGACTCGACGATCTGCATCCACAAGATGAAGACTTGTACTTACTGGCAAGTTAACTCGCTACTTATGGAAATGTATACTGGGCTTAAAGGTGAACGGCGCGAAGCGTCCTTATCTACGTCGTCGGTTCACACAAAACCAACACGATTTTTAATGCATACTTTATGTTCCGCACACCGAACCTACACATTAATCCTGAAAGTTCAGCCGTATGATTTATAGCACACCTTCGGCTTTAGTCTGAAAGATCCGAACATCCGGTTCGAGCGTGAAGCGAAACACAACTACAACAGAAAGCTATTAGCCGGTCGGTCGATGCCTGAGCGCTTTAGTTTTATAGATCAATCCCTACATTGCGTATCTACTCTACGTATTTAACGTAGAGTGACTTGTAATGATTGTGACTTTGGACATATTTACAGGAATCAAGTTGTTCGATTATCATATTCAATTATTAAATATACAAAGCTGTTATTATATTGAAATTTTCATTTAATTTCTAGATTGCGTAAGCGAAAATAAAATTGCACTTACAACTTGAACCTTACGTACGAGTATACAAGAAATATTTAATGAAAAAACTTTAATTAATAATAAAAATCTTTATTCAACATTAGCATTATCAGGCGCTTATTGGTGTCAAAAACCATTTACAAGTTCGGTTTCAAACAATTTACAAATAAGAGGATTATCATACACCTTTGTATGTCCATACTTCCCAACTATATCCTGGAGATGGCGCTCGGATTGGCGACACCAGTGCAAGTATTTGCATGTTGGCATGGCAATACTCGCAATTAGTGATGTTCCCGTATCGCATGCGATTAAAATTGGAATTTGAGTTTCAGACAGGCAAGAAACTTGGAGGGCCTACTATTTTGGTTTCCCCTTTTAAGTCGCCTCTTATACAAATTTGATTTCCACATGTATCACTTATTGATTATTCTGTTGCGCATATAATCTCCGTAAAGGTTTGTATTATTCATCATCACAGCTCATATACGTCCCCACCGAGGGGCACGAGCCTACCCACTAGTTAGGGCGATTAGGCCTTAGTCAAACCACGCTGGCCCAGTGCGGATTGGTTGACTTCACATACACCTTTGAATTACTTCGCAGGTGTATGCAGGTTTATTCACGATGTTTTCCTTCACCGTAGGAGCGTCAGATAAATGTAAACTAAACTTTTTTTAACATTATAACATTCCACAACAATGTAATAATTGTTATGGAATGTAATAAAAAAAAATATCGAATTTGTCCACGCATATTTTTTATAATTGTCACAGAAAGATTGCTGAGGCTTGAAATATAACAAAAGTACGAATCTTTAACAGATATTATATCAATAAAAACGTTGCAATGGAACGAAAGAAAACATTGCTAAGACGCTGCGCCCCGTAACGGCTGTCAAATTGTAAGCGATCTTGACAGATTTTGACTCTCACAATAAGGGGACGGAATCGCGGCGAACACGTTCCACCACTTACAAATAAATCGGGGTCGTGTTGCATAATGCGTCCTGTGTTTGTACTTGAAAAGCAGCGTGTGAGTGTAAAGTGTGTGCGGAGTGAAGGATTTATCGGAAAGTATAGGTTTCCGAAGGTTCTTAAGCGTTACAGTCAGTTGGTGAGCGTGAGCCCTGAAATTTTATTGTCCCGATTCGGGTGTTCAAATTTTAATTATTATAACTGTAAACGTTTTTGTGGCATTATTATTATTTATGTATTGTAAGTACCCGACACATTACAAAAATCCATTCCTTACTACACTTTGTTACACAACTGTAGCATACATCGCTTATCATTAAGAACTTTTACCAAGATATTTTGTCATCTAAAACCTTATTTCTTATCAATTGGGTTCGACAACACTCCAAAAAATTTTTTACAAACAATAGAACCGACTTCAAAAACACTGAAAACTTAAAAATAATCTTCTTCTATATTGAAGTCGGCGCCAAACGATGATCTCCTAGAAAGTGTTAAAATTTGTCACCGACTTCAATATAGAAGAAGATTTAGTATTAAATTAGAAGAAGGGCTGGTATTAAATTAGGGTTTTTCTCGATTTTCTATGGGATCCCATCATCCGATCCTGACTTTGGTGACCATGGGACCACCCTTGCAGTATACTCTATCAAATACAAATAGAATTTTGGAAATCGGTTTAAAAATTACGGAGTTATGAGGTAACAAACATAAAAAAAAAATACAAGCGACTTGATAACCTCCTCCTTTTTTGAAGTCGGTTAAAAAACGACATTGAGATCAGATTCATTTGATAGTGTCAGCGACTAAATATCGTTTCTACTCTTTTACGAGAATCGATGATCGAGCGATGTTTCGACTTCGTTATCGAGAGGGTTGATTTGTCTTCAACTACCCACACTTCATTATCACCGCTACAATGTATGTAATGTACTATTTTACTGTGATGTTAATTTGCGTGCCGTGCAAAATGATCAACTTACACAAATTTCAATCATATCCTCCGTGGGTTGTAGTTGAGTATCAGTATTTTGCCTATATGAAAGCAAATCATATAACAAAGAAAAGCAGGGATATATCCATATTATAATTTTAATTTATGTATAAAATAATCATACTCAAACTCAAAAATCTTTATTCAATATAGACCTTCACAGGCACTTATTGACGTCAAAAAAAAACATAAAATCTTCAACCAAGAATCTAATTAACTAAATTATTTAATCCTTGTATGTACACACACCCCAACCATTATTAAGATGTGTGCAAATACAAGTCAAATGAAAAAAAAAATTGACTACACCTGTTCGGAAATTGGGAGAGCCTTCTCGAGAAGAACAGGCAAGAAACTCGGAAGGTCTTGTATTTTTTTTTGTCTCCTCTTTTAAAATGCCAACATTACAATATTATATTTCACAAACATTTTTTTAATAATATAGAAATGCCTGTCGGTGTGAGTGGAACAGTCACTCGAATGAAATTTATCCCATTATCACAAAGTGTTAACACCCTTTGAACGTCAATTATCACATTTTTTGTCAATCCCAAGCAGTTTTATGTGCCAGATAATCAGACACTTTATAATATGCTTTTTTCATAAGTGCGCCCTTGATAGTGACTTTAAATTTATTCAAGTTAAGTGCTTTAATATTATTTGGGATTTTATTGTAGAAACGTACACAAAGGCCTTTGAAAGAATTATTAATTTTTTTAAGCCTAGTATTTGGTAACGCTAACATATTCTTTTGCCTATATAGTATTTACTGAATGAATATCACTGTTTCTACAAAACGAATGTATATTTTTATGAACATATACTATATTCTCGTAAATATATTGCGACGCGACGGTCATTAATACCAATTTCTCAAATCAAATTAAACAACAAAGTTAATATCAGAATTAAAGTATTATTTTGTAAATGGATGCGTTTCGAAAGGTTGAGTGGATGTTCCGTTCACGAACGAAGGAGCGAGCAGTCGGTGTCAATCGGACGTTGCACGTGTCGAAAAATTGTATTTAGAAGTTTAAGAAAAATAAGTATCGTGTGTGTATGTAATAAAGTATTGCGAAGAGTGTTGGTTTATGCTTCCCTCTGGGGCCCTTTTATCTTTTACATATCATATGGGCAAAAGTTTACTGAGCTATAATATTTTTTCCGCTGGAAGCTTACAGCATTTAAGGCTGCAACAACACACACACACACATTTCACTTCATTGTAGAAATACCAATCATTACTATGTCACTGTTTGTGCAATCGTTAATTTCTTGGGATGTTTGTGCGTGATTGAAGCAACAATAAACAGATCTATCTACATACAACAATTATTATACCCCTTGGGGCCTAATTCCGCTCATGTCAACGTCGTTGTCGCGTCGTGATAGCGTTTCAATAAAACTGCTTTTGTCGCTTTTATGCGCATCTTCTGTTGCAATTTATTTATACTACAATTTCTTGATAAGTCCATAGTGACAAATGTTTTAGTTAGTATTCGGTTAACCAACAATAACTGTCTCAAAAAGCGATGCTATTGAAGCGTTATTGACTCGCCACAAATGCGTTAACGCTAGCAGAATAAGGCCCCTGTTCTGTGAACGAACGAGCGCCTATTCTGATGGTTCATCGGCGCGAGGTAAGCCGATGTTTTATAATGTCAATTAATGCGTTCAACGTGCAATAGTCCGACAATGGTGAAGATGGCTTCAAGATTAAAAGTTTTGAAGGGAACGTCATGCATTATTTGGTACTTCCCGAAAAATTCGCGTAACTCTTGTGTCACTAACACTTAACACTAGATATATGTACAATCCATTCCTATGTAATGTCTCTCTTACTTTCTACCAATAAAGCGGTACTATTTGCAAGGGAACAAACTTAACAGTAGTTCCAAAAGAAAAACTAATAACATCTCACTGTCGGTATATTAATATTCTCTGGTACCTATATTCATGACATGAGTGATCGTCGACAATATCAGTACCTATTACAACCGGCAAATAATTCCGGCCGTACCCTCCAAAAAACCGGGCCAATGACAAGTACAAATTGGACCTTGTCTCGCCGATGAAACATCACCATTAATTATAGAAAAGCTAGATATTAATACACATTTCAGATGAAATTCAGACACGAAAATGTAATGAATTTTTTTCTCCTTTTCTCGTGAGTTAGCAACAGTCCTAGCGTTATTTAAATGAACATTCAAATTAAAGGACCAGAACTGTTTTGTACAATTTGCAGAATTTACATATAAATTAGAAGTCAAACAAATGTATTCGTTTCGCGCTAAGTCGATTCATATTAAGACGCCTCCTGATACTATTCTTAAGCTTAATTTAAATAATGGTAAAATATTCTGTAAGATGAATGTTAAAGATTATTTGACTCTGTTGAATATAGAAATCTATCAAGTGTGAGATACGTACGATATGTATGAGAAATAGGTAAGATAGAGGCTGTTCGACGATTCAAGGGCAATTAACTTGAAATGTTAATAAATTCAATTTCAATATAGTTTATTCAAATAGCATTATTACATAATCAATGTTGCACGTCAAAGAAGCTACGCCAATGGTCCACAAGTCTACGACGGGACACCTTATAATAGTCACAAAGTGGTTCAATAGGGACATACACACACCGACCTACGCGAAACATAATATGCACACCGAAAAAAGCTATATACTTAGTTGAGCTCGCGCATCGAGAGTTCCATAAAAACTTTTCTAAGTATATAAGCACATATATAAAATCGAGCTTTATAAGGTTTTCCCTCAACTCGTACTATAACTATACCTTGCTACTTGCTAAATTCCATTATTCTAGACCAACGGGAAGTATCTGAAGAGGAAATTGTACAGGCTGTCTTTCCATACAAACGTAGTCCAGTATGGCACTAGTCTCTCTATTTTTACCAATAATATCAATGACTACTATAAGCATGTTCCTATGTTTTTCTTTTTTTATTAAGTTAATTATTAAAAGAGACTTTAAACCTTCAAAAACCTGAAAAATCGACCTAATTTTCAGCTGTATTCAAACGTCCAGCAAACAAATTGAAAAAGAGTGTATTATGAAAAAAAGCAAAACATAGTTAGAAACACAGTAAAAGCCTTGCTTTAATTTTTAACGAAAATAGTAATTAAATCGGTCAATTTTTCACGAAGAAAACGGGGGACTACGAAACGTTTATTTTGTGTACTTTTCATAGGTATTTTCGGTCCGAGCCGAGCTGCAGTTGTCGCTATCGCGCTCAGGTGGGTGATTTTGTAACTCATCGGCAATCGACTATCGCGTCGATTTGATAATTCTGTTTGATTAAAACTGATTTTTAAAATGTTTAACGCTTTGTAGTTTCGTCGTCTAAGAAGTCATGGTATATTTGTTGAATAAATCAACCAATACTTATAGCTAATGTAGACAATTTCGCTCTTCTTTATTAAATCATGCATTCTGATAACGACTGCCGATCAATCGATGAGTTACAAAATCACCACCATGTTCAGTTGTTCGGGCACACAGCGCGACAGCAATACATTTTACAAATACCTATTTTTGAATTCTCTCGACCTTGGTGTTTCCTCTTAGGAATCCCTTGTGAAGTCGCAATATTAGCGAAAATGCACGTACGACATAAACGGCCGTATGTTTTATTGTGTCGACTTACAAGTGTCATTTTTTCAAAGCTAAAAAAGGGCATGTAGACCCGAGTATATTTGATATACGAGTAAACAGTTCGATATCTGCACGCGTTCCCGAGAAAAAGGGTCTTGACTGACAGACAGATGGACAGAGAAAGAGCGAAGTATGATCCTATTGGGGTTGCGTATTTTCCTTTCGAGGTGCGGAACGCTTAGTTAGAGGAAAGCCTAAATTAAATTTCTTTAGGTTTCGTGATTGTTAATAAATTTCGTGATGAGTGAAAACGAGCCCCAGGTTTTCTCGCGTAAAAAAGGATCCGAAAATGTAATTGGATTCTGGATGAAAGGACTTTAATTCAACTTTATAAGCGCCGAAAGCTTTGCCCTCGCACCGAGAGTATCTCTGGTAGTAATTAACTTCAGAGATGGAACTCGGTAATATGAGTGGAGGAAGGTGAAATATTTGTATTTGTATACAAATAATAGACGGATATTTAAAATACTCGCACTCAGCGTCGCGTAATAGGTAATTAAATTAAATCTTAAATATAAAGCGACTTAGAACATTCTTGTCACAGGGTTTGTTTGTTGACGGGATCGACTACACGTGCCACGAAAATACTATACAGTATAGTAAAAAGTTAGATAAATGGGGCTTTATCGAGAAATTTTGCACCTTGTGCAAATATTAACGAAAAAAAAACATTTTTTTGTAAAAAAAATCCAAATCCTTTTTAATGCAAATATAACTTATGCAAATCCAATTATTATTGAGTTTGTTTTGTAGTGATAGAAGTTTTGTACCCCTTTACACAAGACAGTTCTGGGCGCGAACTCTGTAGTGCTGCGACTAATGAATGAACATAACATTGACGTTTTTGCTGACTCATTTGCCAAGCTCAAAAGAGAACTCTATACTTCCTGGGGGAAAAATCAGCGTAGCGTAAGGTTCCAATTTATGTGTATTGTTTTTGTAATGTCTAGTGTTTATTGAAATAGAATGTTTGTCTACCTTTAAAAAAAATTGACACTTAGTTATAAATGTTAAATAGTGTAGTACTTAATTTAAGTATCAGTGTTAACAAATCTTAAGGATATAAAATGAAATAAAAATATATCGTTATTTTTAAAAGTTACGTATCGTTTTGTTTAAACAGAGGTCACAGTAGGTACAGAATTGCAACTTGAATTTTCAATACGTTTTCGATATTTATAAAAGGGTGTGGTAAATGACTGACTGAGGTATCAACGTAGAGCCCAAACTACTGCGAGTAAGACGACTAAAGGCCCCTGCAGACGATGAAACATGTCTGTCAAATTTACGTGTTTGATAGACTTGTTTGTTCGTGTAGGGCTGTGTTTGACGCGTTTGACAAATGAACTACGTGTTTGATGTGTTTGAAAAGAATCTGGATTGACGTCGTGTTTTATGAAAACGTGAGGTTTGTCAAGCAAGTTTGACAAACATGTTCGATCGTTTACAGGGCTTTTAAGAAGCATGAAATTCGATACAACAGTCGTTGGCTTTTGTAAGCGCCCACTAAGAAAAGATTTTTCAAAAATTCTTAGAGGAAGCTGAGATATCCCCATCCAAAAAATATAACCTCCATATAAGCACCAGCCCCCGTAGCACGTCCACCAAAACACGATATGCTAAAGCAATTTATCGCGGTGAACTGTCAAAATACGACGAACCCCTATTGTATTTTGACAGTTCACCGCGATAAACCGCTTTATCATATCGTGTTTTGGTGGACGTGCTAGGGGGGCAGGTGTGTTATGAAAGTTATTAGACTTCCGCTATTTGTACATATTTTAAATAGAATACGTGTGGTTGTAGCAAGTACTTTAATACTTTGGAAGATGTAGCAGCAGTCGGAGCACAGGCAAGCCAAGAAATTTGTGATAAAACTCAGTCACACGTGTCTCCTGACGAGCGTCAAGAAATTTTTATCACGTGTCAGTCACACTTAATACGCGTCGCCATGCTACTCTTTAAGGCATAGAGAGTATGTCACTGAAATAGGCTAGATGAATTTTAAAAAAATATTGCTTTAATAGAAGCTCACTCATATAATAAACAGAAAGAATCGGTTTCCGACTAACTATTAAAAACAACCAAGATATAAGGCATTAAAGATTTTCCTCGATCTCTTTCTAGCAAAACGGCAATTGACATGGAGTTTATATGGCCGTACTAAACAATGACGTCACGGTTCGTGTCGGATCTCTGTGTCTAATCGCTTCCAAATTAACAGCTTAAAATGCTTGTATCTAATGTATTTCTAAGCCGATTTTAATTCTCATTTCACATGATTTCATCTTTTTCTATATTTTATCTTTTTTCATATTTTATGACGAGACGTGAAAATTAGAATTCAGTCATCATCCCATAATTGTGAGATAATGCGTGACTCAAGTCCAGTCTTGGCAGCTCGTGCTCCGCCTGCTGGACCACGGAGGCGGTTAAATTAAGCAGAACAAACGAATATCTCTAATAATGTCTGCCATCAAAGCGAGAGTCCAAACAAAAATCCCGAACATGGATTGCGTTCCGGTTACAGGCTAATTGTGTTGGGGTTTCATAATAAACCCCCGGTTAATCTAATTAATTGCATCGAAATGAACAGCTAATATTTTATCGCATCGAGAGCTCGAGCAACGTTAAAAACTTACCGGTTTTTTTAAATACTACAAGTGTTAAACAACCGGTAAGTTATTACCACTTAAATACATGTTGAATCACTCTTTTTATGACTTTAAATTTGAATTCTGTCGTCGGTTTTTTGTCATGTACGTTCAAGTATGAGCCGCTAACATGATTATGGATCTAACGGTTTAGGTCATCATCATCATCATCGACCTACACTCGTCCACTGCTGGACATAGGTCTCCCCTAATGCACGCCACCGCTTCCGATCTTCGGCTACACTCATCCAGCCCACTCCAGCCAGCCTACGTATATCGTCATCCCATCTTGTCGCAGGGCGTCCCACACTACGTTTTCCGAGTCGCGGTCTCCACTCAAGCACCTTACGACTCCAACGGCCGTCAGTTCTGCGGCTCATGTGGCCAGCCCACTGCCACTTCAGTTTACTAATTCGGTGGGCTATGTCGGTGACTTTAGGTATAGAGACAAAACGGTTTAGGTATAGAGACAAATTGAACAAAGTTTTATAAAAAAATAATTGCGATGAATATAAGTAGAGTATCCACATTAAGCTTTACATTTGCACTACGAAAACCGCTGCTATTACCCACTGCGTCAAAATTAATAATAATAAGACACAACCTAGTAGCCAGGATCATCCATCAGCAACTTGCCATTCGATACGGCCTTGTCGAGTCTGAGACGCCGTACTATAAGTACGTACCAGTGCCAGTTCTTGAAAATGGTCGTGCGTTGCTCTATTGGGACCGCTCTATCATCACGGACAGGACTATTGTTTGCAATAAGCCTGATATCGTGGTGGTTGACCGGTGCCAACGCCGAGCAGTGCTCGTCGATATCACTGTCCCTCATGATGAGAATCTCGTGAAAGCTGAGAAGGACAAAGCCAGTAAGTACCTTGACTTCGCTCACGAGGTAACCGCCATGTGGGATACTCACTCGACGATCATTGTTCCGATAGTTGTTTCCGCGAACGGTTTAATAGCGAAGTCTCGACCGACACCTTAAGAGGCGCTCGCTTGACGGTTCGATCAAGGGCCAGATACAGAAGGCGATGATTCTTGACACGGCACGTATTGTCCGGAGATTCCTCTCCCTGTAGCCCTAACCACCGGTAGCTTGGGCCGTGCTCCGCTGCCAGTGGAACCCTAGATTTAAGTTTTTTATAATATTTATGTTTTTATATGTATTTATTGTAAAAGACTTAAATTTAAGATACTGTTTGAAATAAATGTATAATAATAATAATAATTCTTTGTTGTTCGTTCGTTTCTTATTTCTAGGCAAATACAGCTCCAGCTAGAACAGTGATATTTATATAATATTGTCCCCAGCCCCCCATCAACCGAACTAAGAAAATCCTGTATCTCGGGTAGACAGAGAGCATGGAGATGCTTACAAAGACACCAAGTAATTTATTTTCTTAAATATCAGTGAAATAACTAGCTTACAAACTTTACAACCCCAACAAAAACAAACTACAGTAACATAAACACTGACAGTGTCTACGGAGATTCCCAAACAAGAGCACGTCTGTTTTTTGGGAATTTAAGCGATAAAGAAGTAATTAACATGGTAACAATGAAATAAGACAACTTAAGTACAATGCTCTATTGCTTAGATTTTTTTATTGTTCACCGCCATTTATATTAAATTTAATAGATATACAGGGTGTCTCAGAAACAATGGATAAACCTTTAACTGCTGATAGGTTTCGTCGAGACCTCTCTAATCACAAATTTTGACTTTAGTAAAAATATCTCGGTTTTCAAGATATTTGATAGTTTATGATTTTTTTTAAAAATGCCACTTTTCGTTGGTTTTTAATGTGCCATTTTTACAAATACGGACTTTTTCTGATTCAGTTTTTTTTAGCTTCTAACGGAATAGTTCAGCTATTAATAACAGTGGTTAAAATTGAGCTAGCTAATCACGAAGTGCTTGGAAAAAACAATGTTCCAAAAAAAATTTAACAAGAAATTATTTTTCTTCGTGTTTGGTCAGCTACCATGTAAAAAAAATGTATGACGCTCATCGTGCCCATTATCTTAAAAAAATGCTTAGTTATTCTAGTTTCAAAAAAGGTATGATAACCTATGCTTAATGTATCTCTTAAATTTTATTACTGCTTGAATAGCAAATGGTATGAAATTTTAAAAAGATTTTTTTCGGAATAGTTATTAATTCTTAGTTTGAATAAAGAATTTGAAATAAAACAACATGAAATTTTAATTTTTTATTAAATTTACAATAAATGTTCGAATTGGCGTCCTTGCGCTCTGATACACGCCCTACATCTTTTTATAAAAGAAAGTTTGATGCGGCGCGCGTAACCAGACGTTTTTATGTGTGCAGCTGCATTTTGTATGCGAGTACGCAACTCTGTTATTGAGGATACTGGCCTCGCGTAGACAAGGTCTTTCAGACATCCCCAATAAAAAAAATCCAAGGTATTTAGATCCGGCGATCTGGGCGGCCATAAAATAGGGCCGAGCCGGCCTATCCACCTTTGTGGGAAGTGTTGATTTAAATAATTTCTTACTACTATTGCGTAGTGAGCTGGGCACCCATCATTTTGAAGCCACATTCTCCGCCTCACTTCTAAATTGACATCTTCTAGCATGCCGGGTAAATGATTTTGTAAAAAATTAAGGTAAATTTCACTATTCAGTGTAGCTGGAAGTTCATATGGCCCGATCACCTGTCCGTCAATAATCCCAGTCCACAAGTTAACTTTAAATTGAACTTGGGACCGATCTTCCCTCATCAAATGTGGGTTTTCAACTTGCCAGCTATGTAGATTGTGGATGTTGAAATATCCATCTCTCCGGCATGAGGATTCATCCGTCCATAAAATTTTATTGAAAAATTGCGGGTCCTCCCTTATTTTATTTAACATGATTCTGCAGAATGCAATCCTGCGCGGATAGTCAGCAGGCTGTAGAGTTTGGACCCTTTGAATATGGAAAGGGTGCAAAAGGTATTTTTTCAATATGCGATGCACTTTGCTTCTATTAATGCCGGTTCGACGTGCAATTCCACGCACAGAACGTGTTGAATCTTCTTCTATTTCGTCGAGGACTACTACTTCTTCATCGTCGTTTCTTTCTGGTCTTCCTGGCCCTGCACCACCAATGCCTCTCTTCCTGGAAGCCTCCCTTCGCAGTACGAATTATGTACCCGAGCAAAAACTCGATAGTCCGGGTGACGTGCGTTGGGGTACCTAATACAAAAAATGACGTTATTAAATTTACTAATTCATTTAATTTTAAAATCTAATTAAACACGGCGTCTGACTATTTTTAGAAAGATAACATAATGTAAGACCCATCCTGATACGTTTAACTAAAGTTGCAATAAATGTGTGTGATTTAAAAAAAAATAAGATTGATTGAATTAAAGAGAAAATAAATAATCTTACCTCTCTGCGTACAGACGAGCAGCAGCGTTAGCATTTCCTCGACATTCGCCATAAACGAAATGCATGTTTGCATATTCGCGCGACGTGTACTGATGTCTAGGCATGTTCAGTGTTATGTATTGGTTGTCAGTTAGGTTTCACAGCACAAACAATATCCAAATCGTAAAGCTAGCCAAGTCCATATGATCACCAGTTGTCAATAGGTTTCACAGCACAAACAATATCCGAATCGCAAAGCTAGTCAAGTCCAAAATCACAGCAAAATGTCGTTTAAAATCATCGAAGCTCTATCGAATCTCTCGAATACAGAAAACACGCGTGGGTCACAACCGGAGTTCAGAAGGACACTAACAATCGTAACAAAGAACCCAATGATCAGACGCAGATAAAAAAAGACCTTCCAGGAAAAAAAAAACCTTTTTTTTTTCAAATTTTCATTTTATTTGCTATTCAACCAGTCAGAAAGTCAAGAAAGCATAAACTTAATACTGGAAAACTAAATTAACCGAATAAAATTAATCCGAAAAATAATTAATCCGACAAACAATCTTTTTAAAATTTTCATACCATTTGCTATTCAAGCAGTAATAAAAGTTCAGAGATACATTAAGCATAAGTTTATCATACCTTTTTTGAAACTAGAATAACTAAGCATTTTTTTAAGATAATGGGCAGGATGAGCGTCATACATTTTTTTTACATGGTAGCAGACCAAACACGAAGAAAAATAATTTCTTGTTTAATTTTTTTTGGAACATTGTTTTTTCCAAGCACTTCGTGATTAGCTAGCTCAATTTTAACCACTGTTATTGATAGCTGAACTATTCCGTTAGAAGCTAAAAAAAACTGAATCAGAAAAAGTCCGTATTTGTAAAAATGGCACATTAAAAACCAACCAAAAGTGGCATTTTTAAAAAAAATCATAAACTATCAAATATCTTGAAAACCGAGATATTTTTACTAAAGTCAAAATTTGAGATTAGAGAGGTCTCGATGAAACCTATCAACAGTTAAAGGTTTATCCATTGTTTCTGAGACACCCTGTATTTAGTGATCAAGCTATTTTTAAAGGATCAAGTAGGTATTTACTTTATTTACTTTATTGATCAAGTAGGTATTAAAGTAAACGAATGTGAATGTGAATAATTTGCGTGTGTGAGTGTGTGTGAAGTGTTTGGATAGATTGCAATAAATCGTAGTCTCTATATAAATTATATTGATTTCGGTAATAGTTCTTCTGTTTTTGAATATGTCATAGTCATTAACCACTGCGAAACTTTGTTTTTTACTACACTTTTAGGGCTAGGGGTATATTTTAAGAATGCTGTTGAATTTATTATAGAGAATGCAACTGAGAATATTAAAGTGTCGCTTAGCGAGGACTGTCCTATGCTGAGGCGTTGTACAGACGAGGTCTGACCTACGCTTTTGAGTAAATATGGCCGGATTAAAGCGAAGTTGGGAGTGCTTGCGAAGTGTAGTGTATTTGTTAGGAATATAATCAATTTATCTCGATTTTAATTTTAACTATACAATGTAAATTTATTTTCAGCTCATTTATCCCATTAATGGGGATGCCATGTAAGCCTACGCTTATACTCATCCTTAATATAGTAGATGCTCCTGCAAATGCGCAGCTAAGTTGCACACTGATTCAAAACCGCTCACCTGCGCACACACACACACACACACACACACATACGCATGCACACATGTACACACACACAAATACATACACACATTTGTGGCACATTTTTGTCTTTTTGCCTTTAATTTACTTTAATTTTTAATTTAATTTAATTTTTGTACTATAACTCTATTGAATTTCATTTTCGAGACTAAATATTTATTGTTTGAATATTACATACCCTTATGGTTGCATATTTTTTTAAATTAACAAAGTAAGTTTCCGTAATTGGCTTATGTACAGAAATGTTTTTATCAAATTGTAATCTAACCTGAATTATGCTGTGGAAACTATGTTTAAAATAAATAAATAAAAGAAACAGTTGCCTCACTGTCAAGACCGAGGTGTCAGTGTAGTTGCGACGTAGAATATCTGACCGGTTTTCTGATCATGACCTTAAGAACCGCTCTCTGAGCCCATTTTAAAACCAAAGCAAGTGCTGCTTCAGCATTTGCACATACTTCGAAATTCTAGTCCGCTCTGACTGAACACAGCACAATTCGCGTTGCACTGTTGTAATGTAGGTAGAATAAATTAAATTATATTGTATTGTATGTCTACATAAGAGATAAGAGAAAGATGAATGTCGTATCACTAAATAAGTTTTAGCACTATAAGAATAAACTTAGTTTAACTTAGTTTAGAATTACTTCAGAGAGGACTAGAAGTTTGGCGCGCACTCTACGAGCAATCAACTCTACGGGCGGGCGGTTCAAATATTAAAGTGTATAGCTTAATGCGGCGCCCACTGTACATATATCTGGAAAATTCATATAATTTAACTTGTAAATTGAAATTCCTACGTTAGACACTATTTTGTAAATGTTTTACTCCAAAGTTGTATGGAATTTATGATTTTTCACTGAAGAAATAAAACAAATGCTTTCGAGATTTATAAAATACTGTAAAATTAACACAATAATATATCTAACCTGAAGGTCTTAAATTGGCTAGTAAAAAATATCTTTTTAATGTCGACCTTTGTCGGTTTTAATTTTTTAATAATTAATACGTCATAAATTTTTGCCTTTACGACATTACGACGTCTACCATAAGAACCAATAAACTATTACCAGTAAAACATACCTTTAAATCACAGGTGGTGTTGAGTAACAAATTGGAGGGCTTCAGGTCCCTATGCAGGACGTTCGCGGAGTGAATGTACTTGAGCCCCCGCAGGATTTGGTACAGGAAGTAGCAGATGTGGTCATTGCTCAGTTTCTGGAACAATCAGGGACGAATTGAAGATCCTTCCGAATCTATGAATGACAAAAATTCTATGAGTTCAAAAGATTTTCTTGTTTGTGTTTTAGTTTTGCGACAGAAAGAAAGAAAGAAAGAAAACATTTATTCGACACAGACACAAATCAACAAGACAATATACAAAGTAGGTACAACAGATTATATAATAAAACAAATGACATCCTAATTGTACTGAGCGTGCCCGTACCGAAAGTGCTGCCATCTCAGCGTTTGCTGGGCGTTAGACACCCAGCGCTGGGGCCGTACTCTTAAAATCGAACTTACGATATATCGGCGCTTCATCGTGTCGTTTGCTCCTCTAACTCGCATGTTTTGTTTCGCTTCTGTCGCTCGACGGAACGACCGAACGAACGATTGACATAAGCGAGCGTCATAACCCTACTCTTAAAATCGAAGGTTCGTCTATCTAGTGACAACGTTGATACATTTGACAGACGAACATTCGTAAAATTTACGAACATTTCAACGACACCTATTGAGGTATCGTTGAAATTATCGTAAAGCGAAAAGGGCAGCGTAATTTATTCAATGTTGAATTTCACTCCTATCATTAAAATTTCTCTGTCTCTATTGGAATTTTTGCAATTATTGTTCATAATATTTTACGGTAATAATAAAGTAAGTACTCAAATAGCACTAATTATTTAATAATTTCTAATTAATTATGTTTTTTTTTTTAATTTTATTGATTTAAATTCTTTAAAATAAGAAAATGAAGAGATTACTGCTAGTACAGTCCGAAGTTTTTTCTAATATTTTTAAATATAATGCGTAATTTCTCGAAAGTATCTTTAAATGTTATCTTTTATAAAGAAAAAAAGCTTGTATTTATGAAAAGCGTTGGAGCCATTTTAATGGTATGTATTTTGCTTTCAGACATTCGTTATATAATTAAACTAGCTGTTGCCCGCGGCTTTGTTCGCGTGGAAGGTGATTATATTTACAGATTTAAAAACTGTATAAATATGTATGAATAATTTATTCATGTTTTTAAACGTATTTATTTATTATTAATCAATAGTCCATTAAATAAGGACTTTCATACAAACTTTCAACACTTATTTTACCCCCTTAGGAGTAACATTTACATAAATGCTGATATACGCTGATATAAATAATAAATAAAAGTTGTATATAAATACAAAATTCACAGCTTTTTTGTCATTAGACAATCTATATAATTATATGTATAAAAGGAGATGTTCCCATCTATAGACGCACGCACAGCCGTAACCGCTAATGGTAGAAACGTGAAATTTGGACAGTGGTTTTAATTTAAAATGCGGACGCACACTAAGAAGGCATTTAAAAAAAATTAACCCTGAAGGGATGAAAAAGGGGTTGCATGTTTGTATGGAAACATATTTAAATTAGCAACGATTTTGATAAAACTTGAGATTCATGCTCTTAAAAATATTTCATTGAACACGTGTTTCATGGTTTATTGGAGTTACCCCTATTTTGCAAAATAGGGGTAAAAGAAATAAAATAGGGGTTGAAAGTTTCTATGAAAAATATTTAAAATCTGCTCCAATTTCTATGAAATTTATTATTCGGGCTTAAATAGGCTACAAAATTATTTTTCCTACGAGAAAATTTAAATTCCCACGGGAAAACAATAATATCGCGGGCGAAGCCGCGAGTGGAAAGCTAGTACTTCATAGGCACGCGCCGCCCGCCCGACCCCGGCCGGTACCACCGAAACCGCATTGTCCGCAACGTCCCTACATTTTAAATCTGTAATATCTTCGAAAATATTCATTTATATTACATGCTGTAAAGGGCCAAATTGATCTATATTAAATGCACATTGTATTTAAGGTACTTAATTGGATAAGGATTAATACTGTATTGCTTAAAATCGCTTCGCAAATAAGCCATTATTTCTCGTAAAAAGTAAAGGATAAAAAAGGGTTATTGTGGGTTATCCCTAAGAGATAGATATATACCATCGCGGACTTTTTTGTAGACCTTTTTAAGGTGTACAATACTGTAGTAAATTATTTTGATGTATCTCGTAGAGTTCAGCCAGCGTTTGCAATCTAAGCGCAAAAAAAGTGTTTATTTACGACATCACATTAGAAACCTCTAAAATTATCAGGGTTTCTCTACTAGACTATGCATGTATTATACATATAAGCCTTCCTCGTGAATCACTCTATCTATTAAAACAAACCGTATCAAAATCCGTTGCGTAGTTTTAAAGATCTAAGCATTTATATTATGTAGTGATGGATCCGACGACGACAACGATAACGCTAACGATAGCGTGTTTAGAGTAGGGCTAATCCGATATTATCGTTGTCGATTTTAAGAGTACGGCCCCTGGTTTTCAGTTGGCACCCGCAGTGACACACGGACGAGGGAAAGAAAAAAATAAACAAATATACTCTTATTAAACATTTGTAACATTTTGTGGATATTTATATAAAAAAATGTAAGTATATTAATCATAAAATTAAAAGGATATATAAATTATATTTTTAAAAATTAAATTAATTAAAATAAAAGTGGGTATTGTGACATTGAAGTACTTAAGCGTTGTGTAAATGACACGCCAACAAGGCGCATCAACCGACGATTATCAAGCCGTCCGGTCGGACGGCGGCGACACGATTTTAGATAGCCCTAAAAATAATGTCGATGGAAATCTAGTAGGGGCAATGATAAAAAACATGTGAATTGTTCGTTCATTCTTTTTTTCCGACGTAGAGTAGGAGGAAGAAAATAAGAATGCATCAATTATCTTTCAGCTATGAGATGGTGAGTCCAGTTACTTTGGTACTGGACTCGTTATAGGTTTTTTTATATTTTTATTGTGTTTTGATTAACGCGCAATTGAAATATTTTAGCATTTTGGCATACATTTTAGTGATAAAATTATCGTATAATAAAGTCGTGCTAACTCTATCATCTACCGCTCGCTCGCTGTGTTGCTAGTTGCTACGCAAGTACGTAGCTACAAAGCCGTCTACGAGGCCTGTGCTACGACGACTGTAATGCATTTTTATATCTACGAAAGTTACAGTAAGTTGTTTCATATTATGTAATCTTCTAATTCTAATAAATCTCGTGTCACAGTGTTTGCATTCGAACTCCTCCGAAGCGGCTTGACCGATTTTTATAAAATATTTTGTGTATATTTATATATTATTGCTGTCATGCTGTACATTTTTGATGTCTTACGAGTATATACAGGATGTCCCAGAAGCCGACGTCAAGCCGAAAGCAGGTGATAGACTAACTCATATATGTTATCAGAAAAATATTTAAAAAAATCTAAGTCACCTATTTTAAAAAAAATCTAACATTTAAAAAAATCGATATAATACTCTTGTTGCTACAAATCTTGACTTTTCTAAACATTTTCTTTTGTTTTGTAATCCTGAATAATGTTTCTGTATACTCTAATCTAAAATTTAAAGCCAGCTGCTCCAAATTAGAAGAATATGCCATTTTTATCTAAATTAAATATTCAAAATTAATTTTTCGCATAGCTTTAACAAGCTGTACTGAAAAAAAATGTACTATGCGAGTTTGGCAAGTAACTGCAAAAGTTGGCGCATTCAATAAGGATTCCAAAATGGTATGATACTTGGTAGATAATTTCTACGATTGCAGACAATATTTTTTTCCAAAAACAGGCAGTTTTGAACAAATTTTTCTTACGTACTTAAAATTTATTCTAATGTATCCATGGTTTGCTTTAAGGCTGTAACTTTAACATTCTAGTTTGAGTGATCCCGGGAGAGTCATTTTACGAAGTGTGAGAGAGACAGATAGTGACGCTAACGTGACAGAGACGGAGAGATTCGAAGTATGAGCGAGACAGATAGTGACGCTAACGTGACAGAGACGGCGAGTCTCACATCCACTTCGTAAAATGACTATTTTACGAAGTGGAAGTGAGACAGATAGTGACGCCAATTATTCGCTAACGCACAAACAATACACATCGGTACGTTTCGCTCCTTCGCTTACTGCGCACCTTTTTGTATTCGTTCGTGTTGATTTCGTGCTTACCACTTTCTGCTTCGTTTATTGGACTTGATTGCTTGTGATTTGAATTCGGACTGTTTAGTTTCTCTACCGACGACCTTTGCTTTGCTCCAAACTACTTATCGTTGATTGTGTAATTGTGTAGTGCCACCATGTCTGCGTACACGACACAAGAATACGCCAACATGCATTTAATTTATGGGGAATGTAGATGCAATGCCAACGCAGCAGCTAGACTTTATCGTGAGAGGTACCCAAATGCAGCTCGTTTTCCGGATCATCGAGTCTTTACAAATGTGCACCGATTACTCTTCTCAGAGGGCCGACTGCCGAACCAAGTACATAGTGAAAGAAGATTTCGTCCCCCTTACGAGGATGTTGTACTAGACATTGTCGAAGAAGATAGGAGTATTTCTGTACGTGGAATAGAGAGAAGCACAGGAGTACCCAAAAGTACAGCCCATCGGATTTTGCAAAGAAATCAGCTACACCCGTACCACGTACAGCGAGTACAAACTCTACTACCCCGGAACCATCGACCCCGTGTTGCTTTTTGTCAAACAATGCTACAAAAACACAGAGAAGATCCGCGATTCTTCGAAAAAATTTTGTGGTCAGATGAGTCGACATTTAAAAAAGATGGTAACATGAATCCTTATTTGATGAGGCAAGATAGATGACAATATCGATTTAAAGTGAATATGTGGACCGGAATTTTATATGGACAAATAATAGGTCCTTTTGAGCTGCCAGACGCCTTGTCTGGTGAAGTTTATTTACATTTTTTACAAAATGATTTACCAAATCTACTGGAAGATGTGCCACTTAACATTGTAAGAGATATGTGGTTTCAACAAGATGGTTGCCCAGTTCACTATGCCAGCTCAGTAAGAGAATATCTCAATGAGGAATACCCAGGCAGATGGATAGGACGATCTGGTACTATCTCGTGGCCAGCCCGTTCCCCAGATTTAAATCCATTAGAATTCTTTTACTGGGGAGCGGTGAAAGAAAAAGTTTACGCAAAGCCAATCGAAACTGTGACTGACCTACGGCAAAGAATAATAGAAGCAAATGATTTTGTGAATAATGGAAGAATCGCCCGCTTGATAGCCCGATCTTTTTTAAGAAGAAGTCGAGCCTGTATTAGAGCTGAAGGAAGACAGTTTGAACACCTGTTGTAAATCTTGACATTTAAATAAATTATGTTAAACAATTTTTGTGTATTTAATTTATTTCACTATCTGTCTCTCTCACACTTCGTAAAATGACTCTCCAGGTCTCACTCAAACAAGAATGTTAAAGTTACGGCCTTAAAGCAAACCATGGGTACATTAGAATAAATTTTAAGTACGTAAGAAAAATTTGTTCAAAACTGCCTGTTTTTGGAAAAAAAAATATTGTCTGCAATCGTAGAAATTATCTACCAAGTATCATACCATTTTGGAATCCTTATTGAATGCGCCAACTTTTGCAGTTACTTGCCAAACTCGCATAGTACATTTTTTTTTCAGTACAGCTTGTTAAAGCTATGCGAAAAATTAATTTTGAATATTTAATTTAGATGAAAATGGCATATTCTTCTAATTTGGAGCAGCTGGCTTTAAATTTTAGATTAGAGTATACAGAAACATTATTCAGGATTACAAAACAAAAGAAAATGTTTAGAAAAGTCAAGATTTGTAGCAACAAGAGTGAAAAAACCGTCACAGGGTGTAAATTATATCGATTTTTTTTAAATGTTACATTTTTTTTTAAATAGGTGACTTAGATTTTTTTTATATTTTTCTTATAACATATATGAGTTAGTCTACCGCCTGCTTTCGGCTTGACGTCGGCTTCTGGGACATCCTGTATAAATTGATTCAAACATGAACCCTGCAAGGGCACAGCAATACTGGTAAGTTAAATTAAACTTATAATTTACATTTCAAAAATAATAAAAAGATAACATAAAATAATAGGTGTGAGCAACATTAATAAATTAAAATTACATTACAATTTTTTAAAAGTTAAATTCAAGTATAAGTATATAAGAATCTACAAATTTACAATCATGTCAAAATTTAATTTAATCTACAAAATAATTATATTAAAAATTATACACATTCATAAAATTAAATATACACTCAAAGTCAACGTAAATAAATAAAAAATTTGGTACATTTATCTCACACTCCTACGGTAAGGGAAAACATCGTGAGGCAACCTGTAAACATCTGCGAAGAAATTAGTGGTGTATGTGAAGTCGACCAATCCCCACTGCGCCAGCGTGGTTGACTAAGGCCTAATTAATTAACCTAACATAGAACACACTTAGTACAAAAAATGAGCCAGGAATTCTATGATTTCGACTCAAGTTTTAGCGACACAAGACGCGATAAACTTTTTTTGTAAAAATTCAAGCTAATTAAAAAAAATAAGACTTTATTTTTTGTTTACTTGTGATTTTAACCCTAGCTCCGAACCTTGATCCGCCCCTGTTGAAGAGGCGGTGTTATATTTTCAGTGAGATAGACAGATCTAGATCGAACACCCAATAAGCTTATTCTGATCCAAGGCGAGAATTAATTAAAACTTTTTCGATCTTACACATAATTATTGATTTGATTGATGAACAGTTCGCCAAACATCTAAATAATATTGTAGACGTGACAAATCGGTTTTGCGACGGACGAAGTGAAAATAAGCCGTTATTTAAGACTTGATAAACCACAGATTCCCGCTAAAGAACACCAGCACGCATAGCACAAGGACCCCGAGATAAATATGTCTATCATTAACTGTCACTTTCTCGACACCAAACAATAGCTATCTCATTCGTTACTGTCAAAAGTGACATTTCGGTGTAGAGAAATAGGCCGAGAAAATACTATCGCGATCCTTGTGCTACGCGTGCAGCCATAGTCATACCTGAGATACTACGCGAGGCTATTGAAATTCAGAATCACCCGATTTGCAATAGAGATAATGGTCGGAGTATTTGCACCTGTTTGGGACTCTATCATGATAATAATAAAATCCCAAGCCCGTCCACAGACTGCTAAACCACAGATACCGTGAGGTCTGTTTGCGTGGTGCGGACCACATAAATATGTAGGTTGTAAATATAAATAATAAATCTGATGCTTATCTCCACTCTATGACAACCACCGAATTTGGTCATCCCATGACCACGAACGCCGAAAAGCGATCGAAACGCCTGCCTAACCAAAACCTAGTAACAGTTTATTGCTTTGAGAAAAAAACTAGAAATCAGCTTAGAGCAACTTTGATACCAATTATGTTTAAAAAGAAACATTTATATTTCAAAATCTCCTACCAAGCTTCACCGCCGTTCACCAGTGTACCCGCGAAACACATTAATTAATATGTATGATAAGTAAAATAATCAAAAGTTACTTTGTCTAGCGCCAAGTTTCGAACAGACCTTGCCGAGAGTGGCGTTTCGACGAACAACAAGTGAAAATTTCGAGTGGCGCTAATTACCAACGCCGGCGCCGCTGGCGCAAACTTCTCGCTCAGTTATAAAACCTATGCATAACTTCGAAACACAAACAGATGGAAAACTCGTGAACAATGCGGACGCTTAATGTGCAAAACGATATCTCTATTAATCTCATTGTAAACGAACAAATTCAAACAAATGGCGCGTCGAAATGATAATAATTAGAATTTTGAACAAAAGAGAGAAGGCGTCAGTGAAGCCTCTGCGGTGAAAATAGAATGATAAAGTATTGGCGATTTATTGCCATATTTTTATTACTAGCTGACCCGGTGAACTTCGTATCACAGATCTAAATAAAGCTTACCTTCTTTTTCCATACAAAAAGGTATCTATAATATATAAAGCTGGGGGATTGGAAGGGATTTTCTCGATTACTTCTCCTTTTAAACTAGCCCTGTATTGTACCCCTGCATACAAAAGGAAAATAGTACCCACATTTCGACCACAAGTGCGATTAATTGAAAAACAAATGGAAACCATTAAAAAACAGTTTAATCCTTGGACAAGTAATAATGTAATTTCATATATTTAATAGTGAAACGATCCATTTTTAGGTATTATGTTGTTACTTTTTACGAAATCGTATAACGTAAAACTTGGTGCAACCGGCTGTAAAGGTGCATTTGGAGGTTATATGCAAAAGGAAAACAAAAAGCACTAGTGCGGAAAAGAATAACTTCCGCGCGCTAAACACACATGGCAAAGACTAAAGAGAAAATTTTGAGCAAATGTAATAAAAAATAAATATTTAAATCAGTCAAGCCATTTTGAGTTTTAGCGAAGCTAACGATTTATTATTTTTGACTTTTGATTGTTGTGATCTCATTAAGATATTTTTTTTGTATAAGTGCACGATACAATAAAACTTAAGCAAAAATTAAGGGCCCATGGCGCGAAAAATAGCAAAAAGGCCGTTGGCGTTTTTGATATTTTACGTTAACGTTCCAGTTAACTGACCGGGAAAAAATAAATTTAAATTCTTAAATTATGTGTCTACACAATCACCGTCACCATTTTTCAAATTTACATACCACATCGTTAAAAAATAGCATCCATTTTACTTAAAATTTAGGTTACACCCACATACCGTTCGTGATTTTTAGCTTCATTAATTAACCCTATTATATTTTAGTTTAACAAATTTATAGAACAAAGGTAAGCATAACACTGACACCGTGGTATTTTTTTTAATTATCGTGCATTGATTTTTATATGAATTTTTTAACATACATTTATCGATTTTCTTACAAATACTTGGCTCGCGCGCGTCGAAATTCAGTGTGCAATCAAGACTCGAAGTGAGAGCACGTCGCTTTGAGCTAGCTCCCGGTTACGTAATTATTTGTGTATGTATACGACGCGAAGTCCTACAGAGTAATCGGAGGAGTTGATAACTAACAATTTTATTATTTGTGGCTGCCGTACGAAAAACCTTCAACCTTTTTACAGGCTTTTATTTATCTTTTGCATGTTCGGGCCTAATCTTGCGAGTTAAATTTGACTCACTTCCCGGTTTCCGATTAAGCTGAAATTTTGCATGCATATGTATAAATATATTATGATGACGACATGGAGCTGATCTGATGTCGGAGCTGAAAGGTGGCCATAGGAACTCCGCAATAAAACGACACAGCCCCATCGAGTTTGAGCTCGTTTGATTCGTATTGACGAGAACTTTGATCCTATATGGTAACCAGGGTCTGATGCTGGATCTGGAAGGTTGCCATAGGAACTCCGCAATCAAACAATGCAACCCCATCGAGTTTAGGCTCGTTTGATTCGTATTGACGAGTACTTTGATCCTATATGGTAAACAGGGTCTGATGCTGGAACTGGAAGGTGGCCATAGGAACTCCGCAATCAAACAATTCATTCCCATCGAGTTTGGGCTCGTTTGATTCGTATTGACGAGTACTTTGGTCCTATATGGTAACCAGGGTCTGATGCTGGAATTGAAAGGTGGCCATAGGAACTCCGCAATAAAACGACACAACCCCACCAAGTTTGGGCTCGTTTGATTCGTATTGACGAGTACTTTGGTCCTACATGGTAACCAGGGTCTGATGCTGGAGCTGGAAGATATCCAAAGGAACTCCGCAATAAAACAACACAATCCCATCGAGTTTGGGCTTGTTTGATTCGTATTGAAGAGTACTTTGGTCCTATGTGGTAACCAGGGTCTGATACTGGAACTGGAAGCTGGCCATAGGAACTCCGCAATAAAACGACACAACCCCATCAAGTTTGGGTTTGTTTGATTCGTATTGACGAGTACTTTGATCCTATATGGTAACCAGGGTCTGATGCTGGATCTGGAAGGTAGCCAAAGGAACTCCGCAATCAAACAACGCAACCCCATTGAGTTTGGGCTCGTTTCAATTGTATTGACGAGCACTTTGGTCCTATATGGTAACCAGGGCCTGATCCTGGAACTGGAAGGTGGCCATAGGAATTCCGCAATCAAACAACGCAAACCCATCGAGTTTGGGCTCGTTTGAATTGTATTGACGAGCACTTTAGTCCTATATGGTAACCAGGGTCTGATGCTGGAACTGGAAGGTGGCCATAGGAACTCTGCAATAAAACGACACAACCCCATCGAGTTTGGGCTCGTTTGATTCGTATTGACGAGTTCTTTGGACCTATGTGGTAACCAGGGTCTGATGCTGGAGCTGGAAGGTAGCCAAAGGAACTCCGCAATCAAACAACGCAACCCCATTGAGTTTGGGCTCGTTTCAATTGTATTGACGAGCACTTTGGTCCTATATGGTAACAGGGGTCTGATCCTGGAACTGGAAGGTGGCCATAGGAATTCCGCAATCAAACAACGCAACCCCATCGAGTTTGGGCTCGTTTGAATTGTATTGACGAGCACTTTGGTCCTATATGGTAACCAGGGTCTGATGCTGGAACTGGAAGGTGGCCATAGGAACTCTGCAATAAAACGACACAACCCCATCGAGTTTGGGCTTGTTTGATTCGTATTGACGAGTACTTTGGACCTATGTGGTAACCAGGGTCTGATGCTGGAGCTGGAAGGTAGCCATAGGAACTCCGCAATAAAACGACACAACCCCATCAAGTTTGGGCTCGTTTGATTCGTATTGACGAGTACTTTGGTCCCACATGGTAACCAGGGTCTGATGCTGGAGCTGGAAGGTAGCCATAGGAACTCCGCAATAAAACGACACAATCCCATCGAGTTTGGGCTCGTTTGATTTGTATTGACGAGTTCTTTGGTCCTATATGGTAACTAGGGGGGTCTGATGCTGGAGTTGGAACGTGGCCAAAGGAACTCCGAAGTTAAACGTCGCAACCCCATCGAGTTTGGGCTTGTTTGATTCGTATTGACGAGTACTTTGGTCCTATATGATTTTTCTTGATGAGTACTTTGAGCCTAGCCTAGATAATATCCATACGCAACCCCATGAATTTCTTTTGTGTGACCTTCCCCAATTTAGGTGTCAAATGAAAGAGCTTGAATTGTACAATGAATTGTAGAATATAGTATATTCTGAAAGACAATCTAATACAAGATGGCCGCCGTCACAAATTGACAGATTATTTTTATGTACAATCCCCACAATATGGGTCTGTATATGGGGTATCAAATGAAAGTTCGTAAAATACAGTACACCATGAAAAAAACTAAAACAAGATGGCCGCTATCACAAAAGATTTTTAAAAACAAGCTTGTACGGGTTGTACATTTAGAATGGTGATGGTAGATGAAAAGTCACTTGTAGAGTCAACAAAGATTATGGTTTTATTATATTAGACTATAACAAACACTTTAACTAAGTCTATAAAATATACTAGAATTAACTATGGTAAAATTATGGTGAATATATGGTGAAATGGTGTGAGTGCGTATGCGCGATTGGTATGGTGATCGGATAGACACTAAATGTTATAAATAAAGTTACAAATAAAGAAATAAGGATCACGTGCGTTTAGCACGCGATGTGACGAGTCAAATCGCTGACGCGTCTTTTACCTACATAGTTACTGAGTTCAATGTACGGTGACCGTACAAAGCTTTTATTTTAATGTCCTAAAAAAAGAAAATAAACTTTAATTTATTTTTTATTACAATCTAGCGAATGGCTTCAATGCACTAAAAAGTGCGTTGAGCACAAGAAAATATTCATTTTACTAAATTATTATATGTATATTATATAAAATAATTTGTAGATACAACTAACAATAAAGAACTCGGTAGTCATTAAAATATTTCGTATTATTTGAGTAATTAGTTTAATTTTTTTTTTTAAAACAAGCTTATACTTATTATAATGCCTTAAAAGAGGAAAATAAACTTTAATTTATTACAAGATATATTTTCTTATAAAAATATAAAAGCTTGTCCCGAGAATTAGGATAAACAAAAAAACAATTTAACTTGATTATTATATTTATTTTTTTATAATAAATAACGTTTTGTACAGCATTGTCATACACACATGACAATGCTGTGCAGTCCTGAAATTTAAATGCATATATGATCCCTTTTTTGAAAAACTCGAATGCGTTATAACTGCTGCCTCACGGAAACTCGGTGTCCTGAACAAGGTGCGTAGGTATTTTGCGCCGGACCAACTATGACTGTTGTATAAAACTCAGGTTAGGTCTTGCGTGGAATATTGCTCGCACTCCGGCTCCGCTCAGTACCTCCTCGATGCTCTGGACAGATTGCAGCGTCGCGCTATTCGAATAATTGGCGATGTAGAGGCAACTAACACCCTCGAGCCTCTACAACTTCGACGTGACATTGCCTCTCTTAGCGCCTATTACCGAATGTTCCACGGGGAATGCTCTGAGGAGCTCTTTAACCTTATCCCTCCCTCTCCATTCCTTCACAGAAACACGCGTAAGGGTCTACGGAGTCATCCTTACACTGTATCCTCCTTTTCACACCGTACCAAGAAATTCCAAGATTCCTTCTTCTTTTTTTTTATTGCTACTAAGTTGGCAAAAAAGCAAACTGCCCACCTGATGGTAAGTGGTAACAGTCACCTATAATACATTCGCAGTAAAACTGCAACCCCCACAAGGGCCACAGTGTACGTTGCCAACTTGTGACTTAAGATGTAAAGTCACGGTACCCAGTAATTTCAGTGCCATATCTTACCCTTCAAACCGGAACACAACAATGCAAACACTGCTGCTTTGCGGCAGAAATAGGTAAGACGGAGGTACCCAAGCACACGACCTTGGTACAGAGTCTCCCTCCGGTAAGTCTTCTGTCGTTCATCCCACACTTGGAATTCTCTACCTGCGCACGTGTTTCCTCCATCCTATAACATGGGTTCCTTCAAAAGAGGTGTGAAAAACATCTTTTAGGCCGGCAAGGGGTGGGCTGGTTGGATAGTGGATGTCCTCCCACCTCTATCTGTCAACTCATTTGGGCCTCTTTCACCGCTTAACATCAGGCGGGAGGAGGTCATTTGCCAGGCCCTCCATAAAAAAACTGTTTAAGTACCTTGCCCGTATGTATTTACTTGGTAAGCCTTAAATAAATAAATATTGATAATTCTAAGAAAAAAATATTTGTTTTTTATTAAATGGGTAAATCTTGCGACAAGCTTTTATATTTTATTAAAAACTAGCTGTGCCGGCGAACTACGTTTCGCCATAATAACGGCGAACTAACGTTTCGCCGTAATAAAAAATAGCTTACGACCTATTCTCAGACCTACTGAATATACACAAAACATTTCATAAAGATCGGTCAAGCCGTTTCGGAGGAGTTCGGTAACAAACACCGTGACACGAGAATTTTATATATTAGATGTATCATGTAATAAATTAAAATTTATTTTCGTCTTATTAGGGCTTTAAAATAAAATCCTAGTGTGGGGCGACTTTTTTTTTTAATCTGTACTATTATTTTATATTTTATCATTTTGTAACCGCATGGCCGCCATTACGAAACTCGACCAAAGTACGCGTCATTACGAAACAAACGAGCCCAAAACTCGATGGGCTTGTGTCGTTTTATTGCGGAGTTCCTATGGGCACCTTCCAGCTCCAGCATCAGACCCTGGTTACCATATAGGACTAAAGTCCTAGTCATTACGAATCAAACGAGCCCAAACTCGATAGGGTTATGTCGTTTTATTGCGGAGGTCCTATGGCTACCTTCCAGCTCCAGCATCAGACCCTGGTTACCATATAGGACCAAAGTACTCGTCAATATGAATCAAATGAGCACAAACTCAATGGGGTTGTGTCGTTTTATTGCGGAGTTCCTATGGCCACCTTCCAGCTCCAGCATCAGACCCTGGTTACCATATAGAACCAAAGTCCTCGTCATTACGAATCAAACGAGCCCAAACTCGATAGGGTTATGTCGTTTTATTGCGGAGGTCCTATGGCCACCTTCCAGCTCCAGCATCAGACCCTGGTTACTATATAGGACCAAAGTACTCGTCATTACGAATCAAAGGAGCCCAAACTCGATAGGGTTATGTCGTTTTATTGCAGAGGTCCTATGGCCACCTCCCAGTTCCAGCATCAGGCCCTGGTTAACAAATAGGACCAAAGTACTCGTCAATATAAATCAAACGAGCCCAAACTCGATGGGGTTGCGTCGTTTTATTACGGAGTTCCTATGGCCACCGTCCAGTTCCTTCATCAGATCAGCTCCATGTTATCATAACATTGCATTGTCACGATATACATATTATCATGTGCAATATTTCAGCCAATTCGAAAACCGAGAAGTGGTCAAATCTACATACATACATACAGTGCAAGCTAAATAAAAGCTTGTAAAAATAAAATTTGATCAAACACATTCCTGTATTTACTATAGTATAACACAGTAAATAATAAACACCTATTAAATTCAAAATTAACATCTACGATATTTTGCTAGGCGGCCGTACCGATCGCGCGACCGAGTGCGCTTGTGTGCGTGAGCGACGCACACAAACAGAGACTAGAGAAATTTACCTAAACTAGCTCGGGCTCGCGCGGATGGTGGGCCCTTAACTTAAAATAACATATTTCGTAAACAGTTTTGCAGAAGTCAAAACTAAACGTAATTGAAGACTTTTATTTATTGTTTACGTGTGTATTTTTATCTAAATAAATAAAGGAAATAAAACATTTTTGGGAATCCTTGAATTTTTCTCTACATTTTGGTACACATGTACCTCAAGGTACAGACATAGGCAAAAATGTATGGACGATTGGCGACCTCATTTTGTTCCTCGTATGTAACGTTTTGATAGGTTCATTGCAATGGTTCAGGGGGCCTAGATAGGGTGACGTTCGCGTTCGTTTCGTCTACGTTATACGTTCTGTATCGAACGGCAACGTATGAGAATGGTTCGTGATGTAAATAAAAAATCTTTCCCAAACATTTTGTTTTTTTCTGTCTCCGTTATTATCATTTTTGAATTGTTCTACTTTGTCTAGGCCCCGAGTTTCGTTTCGACACTGGTTTATTAGTAGAATTGGCCTTTAGGTTTGGCGTGAATGCAACGAGCCGATATACTCGTATCTTCAAGGTTGATATAGCACCTAGTTACAAGCTCAACGGTTTCAACGTCCCTACAGACGACGACGGAAGCGGTGAAAAGTTACATAAAGTTAGTTAGTTTAATTTTTACGAGAACTTCAGAGATTTCGTCGAAAACAATCAAACAACAATGCATTGTTTATGAATTGTAACAAGGCCGCGAAATAAATTACCCGTCCATCCTCATGGTTGGCCCGTGTAAGAATTTCGTCGAAAGCGACAGCTGCGGGCAGGAAAATTGCCCGAAAATGTTTAAATCGTAGGTCGCAACATTAACTTATTATGGAAGTAACGCGGCGTGGAACATTGTTAGCCGAAATAAGTTTCCCTTTCTCAGAGACACTAGCGCGAACGGCTTCATTAAAATTGATTATTTGTAAAACGTAACGGTCGTAACAACCAGGGACCGGACCCGGTTACCGTTAAAGCCGGTAACCTTAGGGTTTTGATCGCATGTTTTATAACGCTGGGTTCAAACCCTTTGCCTTACGGTAAGCTTTCAAACGGCTTACCGGTTTACACATTAATCCCTTCGATTGAATTAATTCGGGTTACCGCTTACCGATATCAAAAACCCCCAAATGGGTTACCGTTCTAAGCGCAAGCGCTGATAAATTTGTGCAAGTATTTTAGACCTTACGTACATCGCGAGTAGTTTGCTCTTGCACCGCATTATATGCCGAAGGTCGCGACCGAACTCCGGCGTTATTGCGCCCGCAGTGCTATTTCAATCGCTCGGTGTGCGTGAGGGAAAGGGTTACCCTAACCCGAACAGTAAGCGGTTAAACGCATAAACTCTGAAAACCTTTAAGATTAGCAGGAAAGCTTTCGGCCTTAATCTCACCTGATGGTAAGTGACAATAAGGCCGAAGGTGGAAGCGAGCTTCACCTGGACTCCTCAATAACTGAGGAACTGGCTGTCTTACCTCTTATCGTCGGAACGCAAGCAATGTTATTAACATTGTTATTATGGCGACCAACGCAATGGTGCGACGGCGACGGCGGTAGGTAGCTAACCAAATGGATTCAGAAGCCCTACAAACCAAGCAGAAAATGTCTGCTCTTCTGAAGAATCAAATCGCGGGCCTCCAGAACACGGAGTCAGTTATGACCACTAGACCACGGAGGAGGTTACTGTTCGGAGAGGATTAACATCATGATATTAAATTGAATTAAATCAGCAAAGCAAATAAACTCTATTACTTGAAATATTATAAATAAACAACCATTATTTAGTGCTGTCTACAAATTAACAATGAGTTGTGTTATTTAATCAAAACATTCTGTTTATTTGGTAGTTTTCCTCACAAGTGTGTTGAAAAACGTCGTACGATATACTTGCGTATACCTTATATACGCACGTACAGTGCGTACAGTTGGACCCAGTAGGTGGCATTGTAAGAGGGCAGGACAACGTCTGCCGGGACCACTAGTAAATTATAAGTAACTACCATAACACACATATATCGTAATGTACTATTCTCGCGACTTGTTATTATACTCCACTTTATCAGCATTTTTTTAGCACGTCAACGTGGCAATCGGCCATCGTATCGACTTAACACTTCTGTTCGATTGAAACCGATTTATTTAATGTTACGTCGCAGTTCGAGCGGTCTCGGCAAAGTCAAGTGAATCGAACCAACAATAACGTGTAGCCGGTGAAGGGAGGTCCATTTTGCTTTATTGAGTTATCGAGATAGTTTACAAATCTTAGAGGTAATGATGATGAATCAATGGACTAGAGATAAAATCACATCATATATCACCTCGAGCGTCGTCGTTTCAACCCTTATCACAGAATAGATAATAGTACCACGTACATAAGTTGCACTCCTTTGATTTTGAAAAAAGCTGTCATTTTTTTTATTACAACTAGTGACGGATACCTGCCCATATTCGCTCCGATGCTGGGCACGCTGGCCAGGTGGGATGTTGTAGGATTTTGTTTCGAGCTTTCCATCACTCCACAGAGGCGTAACTGCGGTAAACACCTTTACGACCCTTTCAATATCCCATCTATCTGTGGATTTGTTTACTGGAGACAGAATTTAGCGTATTTTGTATGGAGCTAATGTCAAATACCTATCGCTGGTAATAGCAAAATCCAAAGATAGAATATTGAAACCGGCCGTTACTCGGCTCTTATGACATTCACGGGAAGAAAGGGAGGGATGACGTATTCTCATTCCGTCGACAGATACGGCCGGTTGCACCAAATTTACGTTTTAAGATTTCGTAAAAGTAACAATAAAAATACGTATGAATTGTACCATAATCTAGTTTCATTTGTAGTTTTATTTAATCATTTACGTTTAAAAAGGTTAACTGTATGGCGCAAATCATATAATTAATAGTGAAACGTTTTAGGTATTAAGTTGTTACTTTTTACGTAATCGTAAAACGTAAAACTTGGTGCAACCAGCTGATAGCTCCCTCGAGCGTTTAGCAACAATTCTAAATTTGAATTGAAAATGTATAAGCAAAGCCAGCTGACGAGTGACGACCCTAGTTAACTTCTCACTCACCCGCTGAATGATGCCTTGGAATTGGAATGATTTCTTAAAGAAAATAATGAATCAAAGACCTTTTTTATCAAGTCACTTTCTAGGTCAGTAAAGCTCGTTGGTCATTCACAATTACTCTCGCTCCCATTTATTACTGTCTAGAACGTTTCGTTCGCATTTATTAATGTTTGGGTCAAAAACATCAGACGAGAGGGGAAATAAGAACTCATTTTACGACTCGGCCACTGCGGCTTTGATGTTTTCGCGGGCAGCAATCTTGCCGCAAAAGTAATTTAGAAAACGTAAAGTTTCAATTAGTGTAAAATAAGCAGGCCCCAACGGATAGGGACGGATAAGATACTGAGGAGGAGCGATGCGCACGCCTATTCGCGCCGGTAAAATTCGCGCTTTTAAGAACGCAGCCTTAAGAGAAAATCATACGGAGCGTTTTTCCATGCCAACGTAGTCATGTTTCCTTTCTCGATAATGTCAATATTTGCTCTATTTCTTCCCAAAAAAGTCTATGACTACTATTAGCATCGGAACATGTTTTCTTTTTGTTTTCCTTTTTTATTAAGTTATTTATTAAAAAGGAGATTTAAACCTTTAAATACCTGAAAAAATTGGACAGATTTACTGCTGTATTAAAGTAACATCCAGCAAACAAATTTGACGATATTATATGACAAAAAAAGCAAACACAGCCTTCTTTAATTCTTAATGCAAAAAGTAATTAATTAAATCGGTCTAGTTTTAGAGGAGAAATCAGGGGACAACGAAACTATGAGTAGGTACTTTTCATAGGTATGTTAGGTCCGAGCTGCACTGCAGCTGTCTATATCACGCTCAGCTCGTTTATTCGGGGGCACAGCGCGATGGACAGCATTACATTTTACAAATAGCTATTTTTGAATTCTCTTCAGCTGAAACGCTATAACACACAGAGGAGGAAGGAACTGCGGTAAGCGATTTACTTGCGCCGCCGCGCCGCTTTCTGCGGATGGTTTCTGGATGGTCCATAGCAACACGAACATTTTAAAAAAACCGCTCCGCTACCGACACGCTTGCTGCCTCTGTGTGGGGCGCGTTTTAGTGTTTCCTCCATAGCGCCGACCACGACGGGCGGCCGTAAATCCGCGACGGCCTATTTCCGCGTCGATGTCGGCGTGACCCATGATGTGATGAGGGTGTGATTGCAGTAGCATCAGGATAGTCTTCTCGCAGAAAATAGGAAAATATAATTTATCACATTTCCTTCGGTGCGAAATAATTCTGCTATCGATATTTTGTAATAGAACAACAATACATCACTGACAAAACTCCCCGTTACACTAGGAGATAAATGTCTCGCTACAGGCACAGTTCAACAATGTATATTACAAAGCCTCCGACTACCTCTTCTCCGGGAGCAATGACTTTTTACTACCTGCACTAGTTGTGACACTCATTAAGAGTATAAATACTAAGTTTTCAAAAAAAATAGGTCATAGTTGTGACACTCATTAAGAGTATAAATACTAAGTTTTCAAAAAAAATAGGTCATAATTACCTGAGCTACACATCAATCAACAAGTCAATCCGGAAGAAAATTTGCAACATGGAGAAAATTGAGTTTCGCGCCGTCATCAAGTTTCTTACCAAACAAGGAAAACCTCCCCAGACTATTTTGGAAGAGATGTCTTCTGTTTACGGGGACTCTTGCCCTGGTAAAACCATGGTTTACAAGTGGCACAACCTGTTTAAGCAAGGCAGGGATTCGATTGAAGATGATCCGAGGCCAGGGCGGCCTGTCGAGGCAAACACGGCAGAAAACGTCGAAAAACTTGAAAAAATCATATTGGAAGATGCCCGTTTAAAGAAGAAACAGCTTGCAGAAATGATTGGAGTATCAGCTACAACCATTTGAACATCCTACACGACCATCTTGGCATGTCAAAGGTGTGTGCAAGATGGGTGCCGAGAATGCTCACGCCACACCAGAAGCAGCGGCGAGTTGAGTGTTGTCGCGAGTTTTTAATGCTCTGTGGTGAACAAAAGGATGAAGTTTTGAACCGAATTGTGACTGGAGATAAAACTTGGGTTCATCATTATGAGCCTGAGTCCAAACAAGACTCCACGCAGTGGCACAAAAAGGGCACACCATCTCCGAAGAAATTCAAAGTGTCTCCGTCGGCTGGAAAACTCATGGCTACTGTTTTCTGGGATTCAGAGGGAATCCTCCTTATTGATTATAAAGAAAAGGGTGTCTCTATCACTGGAGAGTACTACGCTGCACTATTAGAACGTCTGCGAGATGCTGTGAGAGAAAAAAGACGGGGAAAATTGACTAAAGGTGTGCTCCTTTTGCACGACAATGCACCCGTGCACAAGGCGCAAGTTGCGATGGCTGCTGTTCAGAGTGGGCTTCGAAATCTTGGAACATCCTCCCTATAGCCCAGATTGAGCCCCAAGTGATTATTATTTGTTCCCAAAAATGAAAAAAGAGCTTCGAGAGAAGAAATTTTCCAGCGATGAAGAAGGGAAGAGCGCAATTTCGCCCTATTTTGACGACAAAGAGAAATCATTTTTTTTCGAAGGTATTAATAAATTAATTGATAGGTGTAATAAATATACCTATTAGAGTTAAGGGGGAATACATTGAGAAGGAAAAATAATTTTATGTTTTATTTCTTACTTTTGGAATGGAGGGTATCCATTCCGCGAACTTTTTGACCCACCCTCGTATTATTCTCACTAAGAATAACACATTCACTTACAAGAGAACTTAATTGAAATTTAGTTACAGTGTTTTAATTACATTACATTGCGAGCGTTATAATAGTATGAAGGTAAATATATACAAACAAAATATCAACTGACAAAAAAAAACTAATTAAGAGAGGGTAGGTATTGTACAAAAATATCACCGTCATGCCAAGCCAACAGAAGGACCAAGATCAATACTGACTAGAAGCGACAGTGTGTTTTAAGCGTAGTTCATTTCTAGTTTGAATTTAATAAATGAATTCTCAGTAATTTTTTGAATTTATGTATTTTTTTGGTTTATTTTAAATGTTTCTTTTAGATATTATATTACATAACTGAACAATAATAAAATTACATTTACATGTAACATGTTATGCAATACATGGCCTGCATACATGCAGATGGCCGTCAACTTGAGCACTAAGCAAGCTTGCAACAATAACAGATCAACGGTGCTTAACAAAAAGTATATTACGTTAACCTAAAAAAAGCACGTTCTCAAAAAATATACCTACATATATTTATAATCAAGTTTCATCCCCCAACTCAATTACTAAAAAATAATTCGTTTTCATTTCTCGGCAATTTCACAAAACGCTCCGTGGATTTATTCGCTTAGAACAGCGGGACATCGTCGAACTCTCTCATTACTGGGGTCAGATTAAAAGCTCTTTAGTGAGACAAAAAAAAATTGCGTCATCCGAAAACGTCCGCGACGGCGGTGACGAGGGGGCGTACAAAAACCCTTTGTGTCGGTACCCACCTGCGTTTTTAACAATTTGTACAGGTCCGTCTCCATTAAGCACTGCACGATGTACACGTCCTTCATTTGATCAATTGTGTCCGCCCTTAAAATATCCCGAATGTCGATTATCTGAAACAAGATGAATTGGTTATGCACGGATTCTCGAAGCAAGCGAAATCGCGTCCCGGCATAGAGATGCTTTACACGATTTTTAATACAACTAACGGCCGGCTGCATCAAATTTACGTTTTACGATTTCGTAAAAGTAACAATATTAATACGTAAGAATTGCACCATAATCTAGTTTCAATTGTAGTTTTATTTTATCCTTTACGTTTAAAAAGGTTAAATGTATGGCGCGAATCATATAGTATTTAATCATATTTTTAGGTATTAAGTTGTTACTTTTTACGAAATCGTAAAACGTAAAACTTGTGCAACCGGCTGTAAGTATGCAGAAAGGCTGGCAATCCACCCGATGTTATGTGGCTTGTCTGCAGTCGGCAATAGTGTATAAGTTCCTGTAAGTTTCACAAATCGCAAGGACCCCAATGTACGGTCTGCCAAGAAAGTGGTGTACTTCCAAGAAATTCGCATACCTTATGGGAAAAGAAGTTTCACCCAATTGTGCTGTATGTGAAAAAGTTGATGATGTTCAACATATACTCATGGAATGTAACGTAAATCAAGGACAAAGAGAATTATTTTGGAGAAAATAAACATAAATTTGTTGGACGTAGGAATTATTCAGACGATTTTACATACACCTGTCTCGAAAATATCACAAAATTTATGTGACTTGGCCAATTTTCGAGTGTAATAAATAATTCTTTCTGTTATTTCTAACTCGTTGTGTTAATTGTTCAGAATTAGATACGATGGGATTGTCATATCTTTAAGATAAAAATCCCTAAATAAAAAAGATTAAAAAAAAAAAAGTGCTGTACTTATATAGACTTCGCCAATATCAGGGACATAGCTAAGTCGCTGCCAACTTTGAATATAGTGCTCTCTTCAAACCTTTCTTGAAAAGGGACATGTCGTAGCGTTCGGGAAACACAGCAGTGGGAAGTTCGTACCAGAGGCGACATGTTCGTAGTAAAAATGAGCGCTGACATTAAGACGTTAAGTCACTATACTCAGTAAATTCACTGCCTGTACCCTTCAAACCGGAACACAGCCTGAAAGTACCGCTGCTTTGCAGCAGAAATAGGTAAGGTAAGGGGTGCAGACGATTCTTGTGCTGAGTGTCCCTCCGTTAAAGCAGTTGTAACGTAAGAGGTTTCGAATTATTTGACGGGACTCCAAACAACCTCGTCTGCCTCTCTCTACCACGCAATTAACAAACTAAGTTTAAACGATGCTAAATACAAATTTCCTCAAATTTTCTCAGAACATTTGTCTACATAAAAGCAACAGTATTTTCTTCTTTTGATTATGGCAATATGTCTTCGTTGCCAACAACAATTCTACCAGGGCAATGTGGTCTAGTTCTCAACCTAGATCACCATTATCTCGGAGTCGAGAAACTGAAGTGTCAGTGTTGTCTAAAAATTACCAAAAGACATCTTTCTCGAAAGATTGAAGCTGTCAGGCTTGACAGGATTTTCCGAATATAATACTGTACAACATGTACATAATATAGTCAACTTTTTAAAATTAATTTTACATAGGTACGGAATGACACTAGTCACGAGGCGTAGATCGTTACGTCGCTCCCGGACATTACCTTTCTATGCGTTAAGAGCCCTGTAAGCGATCAAACATGTTTGTTAAACTTGCTTGACAAACTTCACGTTTTCATCAAACACGACGACAATCCAGATACTTTTCAAACACATCAAGCACGTAGTTCGATTGTCAAACGTCTCAAACACGGCCCTACACGAACGAACAAGTTTGTCAAACACGTAAATTTGACAAACATGTTTGATCGTTTACAGGGTCATTTAGCGTAAGGAATGCGTACGTATTCCTGCTTTGGTTAGCTAGAGCCTCTGCAGACCTATTATGGATCTTTAATCGTTCGTATGACATGGTATAAATTTTGAGATAAAGAAGTCATGAAATGCTTCATTTGGTATTACCGAGCTCCTATGATATCATCACTATACCATAATCATGATATAATAAATGAATGATCAAAAATCTGATTTCATAATGATATCATTTGAAAACCATGAGATTGGTAATAGGCCTGCTGGTCAGAAACTGCATGATATACTGTTGGTAGAAATCATTACCGCTATAGCGACGATATATATTTATGAACTATAGGAGCTTGCCAAAATCTAATTGATCGTTAAAATACATATAAAATAAAACCACTGTTCCGCATACTTACGTTCTCATGCTTAAACCGGGTCAGAATTTTGATTTCCCGCAGTGTCCGCTGACAATACGTCTGGTGTTCGAATGGCGATATTTTCTTAATGGCGACTTTCGTCTTCTTCACATTGTCGAAGGCCGACCTGTGGAAATAACGCGGGCCATTAATCATGAGGCGTAGTACATTGTGCTTGCCCACCGCGCGGGCAGGGTTACCGGGCGTCATCTAACGACCCTCGCATAATTCAATATCGAATAACAAAATTATTAACCTTTGCTGATACCTATACTCGAAGTGTGATGGAAATATCCCACGCATGTCCCGGTTAAATGATAGGTTATGTATAATTTATAGCTGCGTATAGCCCAACGCTTTTGTGTTACAGCTGACGAACGGACAGGTATTAATAATTCAGTTCATTGTATGATGCTCTTTCTAAATTTCTAAATTGTCTTGTTCTAATTATCACGAGTCATTTTCACGCCTAAATATGTACGTGTAAAATTTGTTATTGTGGAAATAGGTTATATTTTTTTCGAACTGAGCTTGAATTTTGCACTCGAATCATATCTACACCTACATCTAAGAGAGAACTCGTGTCCGGTACAATCATAACATTCTTAATATGAACGGACTCATGAATATGCCACTGGGGACGAATGAGTCGAATGAATACTACTTCGGCAACGGATCGGGTCGGGTAAGCATGTATGTAACATAGAAATAAAACCTACACATAGAATTGCTCTAAAATTTCGTGTTTTTCGCCTTTTCGACCCTTTCAGCCAAGGCACTAATTTACTGATAGTGTGACGCGGTTGTGCCACGATTAAGCTTCGGTAGTAAGAAGTTATCAAATTTCAGTAACAGTCATAGATAAATATTCTGAGATGAACGTTTATACATTTGAAGCTGGTTAATTCAGACATTAAAGGTATGTGTACTATTTTTAATCTTTTTTTTTAGTTATTTATATCATAATTCGCAATCGCGACGGTAACTTTATCAGCTTTTATCCGATGATTGTTTTTCCGTTCCATGATTTACAGGCGAGAGTTTAGCGTTCAAACTGGGGTGAGCGCTAAACTCATGGGTCACCAGAGATCCACTGATAAAAAAATGTGGAAAGATCATTCTACTAAGACTTCTGCAAACTATATTACGAGTATGATGAGATCACGTCAATGATTTTATGTACGGGCAAATCATCTGCGGATAAGACAATAAAAAAGTGATAAAACGTATGACATAGTATAGTACATTTGTTTAACAAGAAATTTTAAATTTTAAAGGAACAAGATTTAGAGAGCGACTTTTACAACATACATACATTGAAACATTTAACCCTAAATGAATACATTTAAGCAATCGCATCACTCGAAATTCACTTTTTTTGAAACACTATACATAATACATATGTATAACGTGTTAATAATAATAGTTACAAGGTGTTTTAGAGAATGTCGGTGGCGCTGTGGACTTGGAACTGGCCTTCAAATCGGGAGGTCCAGGGTTCGATCGATCCTGCCATGTACCGAAGTATTTTTTCGTTTTTCGAGTTTCACATGTAAGTTTGTACATTTATCCGACGCTCCTACGATGAAGGAAAACATCGTGAGGCAACCTGCATTCATCTGCGATGAAATTCAAAGGTGTGAAGTCGACCAATCCGCACTGGGCCAGCGTGGTTGACGAAGGCCTAATTAATCACCCTAACTTAGGGTAGGCTCGAGCACCTCGGTGGGGACGTGTATGAGTTGTGATGATGATGATGACACGGTGTTTTTGCCTTTTTCATTCGAAAGTCAGACGTTATCGAATGTTTATCGGTGAGGCCGATCCCCAACCCATTATAAATTCGAATATTATAAATTCGAAAGTAACGTCTGAATTTTGATATTGAGGTGAAATTTGATATTAAGATAGCTTAATCCCTGAGGGAGGCTACCTTTTATCCTGAATTTAAATTAACATTCCGCAGGGAACTCGTGATATTACCAAACTCGTTATATAAAATTGAATTTCACGCAGACAAAGTCGCGGGCAGCAGATATACACCTATATATATATGCCTATATAGATGGTGCAACCCAACCTTAAGTTGATCAAATGCTCTACGAAATTGCGAGTATGTTCCACTTTTTACTGTAAGCTGCTGTGCTGTGTGCACATATTTTGGCTTACTGTCTAGATATAGAACTGAATATAATGTGTAAATGTGTAATGTTATGACTGTAAGCTGTTCTGTGCATCTTATAAAAGAAAATAAAAATATATAAAAATTTCGTTTGACAGTGTTTGTCCGGGATAAACAACTCCGAAACTACTCAACCGATTTTGATGAAATTTGGCTTGTTGTATGTAATTTGATCCAACTTGAAAGATAAGATAAGATAAGATAGATCTCGATTCAAAATAAATAACCTTCAAAATCAAACAAAATAAAATATTGTTTATTCAAATATTTTGACTTGATAGAAAGCTCTTTTGAATCCCCCAAATTTTTTTACCTACCACCCATTAATTACTAGCTGGCCGTATGCAACTTTGTTTGCATTATAACTAACTTTTCCCGTAGAGAAACTTTTCCCGTAGGAAAATTACCCTATGTCCTTCCCCTGGTCTCGAACTATCCCTATACCAACTTTCATCAAAATCGGTTCAGTAGTTTCGAAGCCTATTCAAAACAAACAAACAATCAAAACTTTCCTCTTTATAATATTAGTAAGTATAGATTGTGAATTAAATGGTTTACAATTATTCGTAAGTTCTTTAAGATTCTCACAGATGGCGTTGTGAGCTAATTTATTGACACAACACTTTAGGTATCTAGATTGGTAAGCATCCAGTAGATGGCGGTGTACATCATAACTACTGAGCCACAGCGCCGCGTGGCCGGGTCAGCTACGAGTAGTACCTAGTCAACTAAACTATTATGACTTCGTTGTCTTATCCAAATCGATTCGTGTTTTAATTACTTTTACGACGCGTTACAAAATAGCCCGTAAAAAGTATAACAAAATTATCAAAGCCAAACATATTGGCAACTGCTTTACAGGTATTTTTGTAACACCGTGTATAACATGGACGGAACGCCAAAAACACTAGTTAGACAATGGCTAAAAGAGCAATGCTGTGTTTATCTTACCTTCGTTAAGCAAATACGCCGAGCAAAGAAAGTTTTAACAGGGATACCAACGTTAACTTCACATAAACGGAAAGGTTAAACGGATAATACCGAAAACTTTCAACGTTTCGCGTACACAAAATTAAAATGAGATTAACTTCACCATTTTCTTTTTCTCGGGGGGAAATGCGTAACCGCACCATACGCGCCGTTAGCTAGACGGCGAGCGTGTGTGGGGCTCTCCCGGCAGAGTGCCAGGCCTACCCACTAAAACCCCCCGGTGTGCTCCCTGCCCTTATGGGCGCGCTAGATAAGGTCCACACTGCGACTCCACTACCCATGCACCCAGGCAAGCCCGACCAACTGATCGGGCTATCGCCAAGGGGGGATTGCCCGAGAACACCAGGGCAATCCCCAGAGATTAACTTCGCCCTGAACTTTTCTATTACTTCTAAATAGCTTTGCCTTATTCCATTTTATTTTTAGCTAAATTATAACAGCGAGGAAAGAATCTTGTTTATACCACGGCCCCAAATGCGTTAGAAGACCTTATTCGCACGAGCGTTAAAAAAACGTTGCGTTAAATCCCGGCTTAAGCACTTTTATAAAGTTCACTTTACGATACGATACTATACGCTCAACGCTTAGCGTTGAAAATACAACAATGCTTGATAAAAAAGCGTCGCGTTTTAAAAGCGCTGTCGTATGAACATACACAGTTACTTTTTTATCACCCCGGATAATTGAAAGCGCGCTTAAGGATACGGTGGTAGAATGATTTAAACATTAATAAAAAATAAAATAAATAAATATATAAAAAAACACTAAATTAGTGCAGTATTTTTGGATATTTTATTTTTTTTGTTAATGTTTAAATCATTTTACTACCTTGTCCTGAAGCGTCCCTTAAATTATCTGAGGTGATAAAAAGTATCTGTGTATACTTGCGAATGCATTTGTTCTATTTCAACACTTTTTTAACGGACGTTAGAAAAGCGTTCGTGCGAACGAGCTCTTAAATTAGTGTGGACGCCTACGTCGTAATACGCGTTATTGCACGCGTTAAGAATAAACCTAAGCTGTTAAACTAAATTAATTAAAAATTAACCTAAAACAGTGGCTAAATCTGAGGAGTTTGGTACAAAACTTATTATTGTCGGACGCCACTAACTAACAGTGCCACATACTAATCAACGCGTTAAGTTGTTGGCCACATTATGTGTTAAAACTATCACGTTGATATTAATATATACTCTATATTACAAAAAAAACACGAGGAAACACAAATCAATTAAACAGATGCAAAGATGAACTTATCTCTAAGAGATCTCTGCTAGCCGACCTGTCATTGCATGAGAGATTTGATTATATTAATAGACGAATTGGAACACACCAAAATAAAAAATACAAACTATTGATATTATAAAATCAATAAACAGATAAATATATACGGTGGAGCTATATAGCCTGTAGTCTTTTCACGGGAACCTTCTTATCTTGAATAGACTATAGTTTCCCAGTCGAGCGGCACATAAGGTCCTGGTGCCTGTACTAATTTATTCATTCATGGCTCTCCAGGCTAGTGTGGGTATGTCCGCTCTCGAACATCTATTCAAAGCTTCAAGTACACATTTGAAAAGGGTTGACAACAGTACGGAATATTGAATCTTATTTGTTTAAATTCCGAAATGTAACATTTAACTAAGTTGTTCAAAAAATGTAGGATAAACATAAGTCGCTTCGCTTGTAGAAGTAGAAAATTAATGACCTTGCCCAAACACATGATGATAAATCTAGTGATAATAATTAGTAATCCATGGAGACCTGCGCGCACGGTGGATCCCATGCACGCCGCCGTAAGGCTTCGCCGTCAGAGGATTGTTCTCCGATGTATCGCATTGTGGACCCTACCACACGCACGTCGTCTAGCAAACAGCAGGTGCGATCACGCATTCCCCCAGAAAAAAAGAATAAAAATAAAAATCTGTTGAGTTTTACCAGACATGCCATCTAGCAAAAAGCAAGGAAAACTTTGGCAGCACTTACAAAAATTTCACCGTATTTAATATGGAGCCGGCACTTAGAATATTGTCGACTGTTTAAAATTATTTTAACCCTGCAAAATTTCTAGAAAAATATTTATAAAAATACTTATATCTCGAAAACGGCGCATCTTAGCTAAAAATAACGAAGTTTTTGACCCCATAACACCTCCACAGCTAATAGGACACACATAATGGACTTATCAAAAAATAGTCAAGTGTGAGTTTGACTTTCTTTTTCATAATAAATTTTGATTTTTTGATAAGGTGCGAATTTTAATTGAATACGTTGAATTTTTTTTTATGCTGGCTCCATACAAAAATCAGTTGAAAATTTTCTTAGTTGTTTTTACTTTTTCAGAAATTTCTCTATCCTACTTTGATAACTATGATTTTCGCCAATTTGAGAAAAAAAAATGCGTGTATTTAGTCTGTAGGTAATCTATATTGCTCTGAAATTTCAATTTCCTAATTGTTTCTTTCCCCATATTAATAAGCCGAATGATTCAATCAAAATTCGTACTTATTAGTACTGTACTATTCATTGTATAAAAAGTGGTGTAAATCTACAATACTAATAGTACTAATAGCACGAATAAGCTGTACTTGTACCTTACTGATATACTGTACGATTACGGTTCAAACCCAATAATGTACGAATAAGGACAAGACTAGTGAGGAGGACATAATTAGCGATAAAGAATGATTATTAAGGCGCATAGTGGTCCCAATGACCTTGCGTCGATCGTCCCGCACTGATTACATAGGAGTGAGTGAGTGAGGCTGAGGGGAATATTTAAGCAAACCTTTACGCGTAAGATGAATTATTTCAATAAAACATTAATTAAGGCGAATAAGAAAAATCTAAAAAGACCATCCCCTAGAACATTGTTCACTTTATTTATTGAAATCGAAAGTATACGATTTAACCTAATATTTACGACGCAATTAGGTTTAAAGTTTTAAAATCGAGGCATGTTTGGGTCACATTTTAACCAAGTTTTTATTAATTTATCAAAAAATTAAAAAGACCATCCTCTAAAGAATGCGTTGAATAATAACATATCTTTTTAAAGATTTTTTTATTTAATATTTATGAAGAGAACCGGTTTTTTCTGCAGTGATTTTTTATGTTTGACCTTACTATGCGCTTTAAGGGTGTACAGTTTTAAATTTCGTTTTGTTTGTGATAATGTCACAGTTTCTTCAAACAAGTTTCTTTCTAGCAGTCTTTTGTTCTGTTTTTGTTTCGTTTCACAGTATGGCGTCTAGTTGTCGCCGTATTAATTTATATAATTGTCAGTGACAAGTTCGCAAGATCGAGACGGATCGATTGACGGGTGGATTACCAAAATCGGCCCACGCATTTAGTATTTAGACTAGAGTGCCACTATTACCGTGGTGCCACAAAGAATCAAACATTAGCAATCAAGTGTCTAGTGTAACGGAAAAATAAACGTTTTCCCCAGTCTCAATAATAATGCTCTTTATTCAAGGCAACAACAGACATCCTGTCAAGTGATTCCGATAAAATAACACGATAGAAGTGTCCAATTTTTTTCTGTTTGGATGTACATTAAATATTTGAAAGAAATGCCCGCTGAACATTCTTCGAGAGTGAAGGAAAACACGACCGTTTACTTTATTGAGAAGAAAAAGATACTTATTCCGATTCGAGAGTGGGTACTTCACAAAATACACTTTTTCGGCTCGTGCCATTTATTGCCGAAATGGACAGATAAATAATTCGCAATTGTGATTTGTGGACGTTGCGAATTTATAAGTTTCATTATTAAGACTCGTTTGTTACTAAACGACGACGACGAATACAAGTGGTAATTAGCGCGACTTCCAACATTTTTTATTGATTTTGCAAGTTCAAATTGATAATAGATATTATATTTATATTTAATCCAAGACAATAATTACTATTGTAGTACCGCCTTTTCCCGCCACACAATACGCGACATTTAGAGACACCACTAAAAATATGAAAGAAAAATACACCTGGCAACTCCACCGTCACCATAGCTCATTCGTTTTTTCGCGCTCTACGCAGCTGACACATATTTTAACTATTGATGTTTTTCAAAGTGATTTATTTTTCTGAATAAAACTAAAATGCAGAAACGCAGTGCTAAAAACACAGAAAATAAGTATGACAAAGAAAATATGAAGCTTCAAAAGAAAATTGGTTATCTAATATAAATAACACAACATATCTTAACAGGTACGTACTGTTTTGAAGATGCGTCGTAATTTTGTGTTTTGCCTTTAAAATTCGTCGTCGTTATTTAAATTTTATAATAAAATATGTGCTTATATATTTTTCTTTATGAACTGCCTGCTTTCCGTGGGAAAGCGGTACCTATCAAGGCAAATAAAAGATGATGTACCTAGGTACCTACTCGATCATGAACTCTGTGGGATATAGGCATAAGCACAAATACTTTTAAAGGAAATTATGGCATAAAGTATAAATTTATGACCAAGTTTACAAAGATTTGCCTTGAAAGATATTTTAATTGACGTTGCCTATCTAGGCAAAGTTTCCTGGTAACTGCAAACTGTTAGATGGTCCATAACATAACATGGAAATTCTTAATATTCTAAACTTGGGATAAATTACTCAAAAAATAAGTCAAAGTGAAGTGAGCTCTGCAATAGCTGTAATATCACAAGTATTGACTTCAATTTCCAAAAATCTTCATAAAATATCTAAGTGATGTGGTGATGTCAACTGATGTCTTTAGTTACTATGCAATAAGTATACATTTTCAGTACACCAGGATCAGAAGGAAACTAATATGACTATGCTTTTATAAAAACCTAATAGAAGCTATAAAGAGCAATAAGAGGGATGAATATTTGTACTCCAATAAAACTGTAAAATTATTTACAGTCATTCAGTCATAAAAAGAATGATAATCATTCTAAAATATAAGTAAGCCATGTACAAGAACCTCAAAAACTTGCTTCTAGTTCAAAAACCTACCAGCAGCCTGTGCGCTGCAATAATTTCTAACAATATCCTCCTCGAAGGGCCTCATAGAGAGAGGGCCAACCTCAACTATCATTCAGGTTTTCAGCAACCAGTCTCGATCCAATTAACAGGTTAGCTTCTCTGGTAGATTTTATGTTTATTTTTACCCATCGTGGTAATAAATAACCCAGGTTCCACAATTTTAAAATTGGATAAAAGACTATGTAATTCCTTTTGTTACCATTTTCAATCAAGTTATAATCCACAGAACAATAATAAATATTGTGAAATGGATAATTAAACAAACAAATTAACAACTGGATAGCAGAAATGCTTGTCTCCGTGCAATGTTTTTTAGAGTTTTACAATTCCTAAAAGGATGGTTCCATAGATTTATTTTAAATCAAAATAATGATAATAAGTTTATTGAAAATTGACACTTTTTAATGGAGATTTCATGGTATAGTTTGGTTGAATTAATGCATTACTATTTACATCCAAATTATTAATAACTAAGGAAATACCTAGTTAATTTTTATATTTGACTAATTGTATGAATACAATTGCTTACCATGTGGGTTAAATACAGAACCATATGCCTTTACCATTTGTCTCAAGTCAATTTTAGGTGGATTTAAAAAAAAAGTTTTAAAACTATTACTACTAAATAAATATTAAATGTTCAGATGACTTGATTAAAATATTAATAAATTTTAGTTATAATGTTTTACAACACCTAAGTTTTTTTTAAATAAAGATAAGTTTTTTGATAATTTTATTCAATGTGCCATAATTTCTAGGTTTTAAATTATATTCCTTAGATATGACCTTAAAGATGAAGTCCAATAGAAAGGAAATGTATCATACTATTGTTATCATCACTTATAAATAAATTTATCAAACTAGACCACTGCATGGTTTGTAATTTTGCTCAAATGCTAAGTAGTTTTGTTTCACTATGTATGGCAGTTTCTTATGGAATTGTTTTCCACTAAGAGCTCAGATAGATATAAGTTTATAGCTTTGAACGTTTGGGGGGCAATTACAACATGCTTATGTATAAGGGAAGTATTATAAAATGCTTCTGCGATATGGAGCAGTAAACATTTTCTTTAGAAATTTTCTCAGGTGTTTTATCAACTGACAGTAATTAAAAGGTAGGTACTTATAGTAGTTGGTTATAGGAAAAAGGAAGACAGTATCAATTTCTTAGAACTGTTAGATACATAATTATGCATTAAGATGTTTTGCTGACCGAGTGGTGAAGTAGATGTGATATTTTATTACAAATAGATAACACCACACTTTCAATACATATATTAACAGAAAAAGCTCAGTTTCATTTCAATCCAAATGATCTTGCTAAGCATTTGGCAGTGGTGTGATTGATTTTTGCTTTATAATATATAAAATTTAAAGATAAGAAATATTAAGCTGATTTTGAATCTTGCAGTCTCAATTCAGATGTAAGTTGGAAACTGTCGCAGGACATAATGTAATTTTAAGATTTGTCATGCATTAAATTATTTGTAACGCATTTCAATAAATAATATATGATTAGATGATAAATAATATATATTTTATAATATGCATTAAATCATAGCATACTCTTATGCTTCAAATGTATAACCATTAGATTAATATTTTTATAAAAGGAGAAGAAACTCATTTTCTTTGATTCTGGAATTTCTGCAGAGTTATAACTGACAGAGCTTAAGGAATCTAAGTATTCCCAGGTTAGACCATTACCACTCAGGCTTACTTCAAAGAAATAATTAATGTTTCAAATCTATCCAATGTGTAACGCATTTCAATAAATAATATATGATTAGATGATAAATAATATATATTTTATAATATGCATTAAATCATAGCATACTCTTATGCTTCAAATGTATAACCATTAGATTAATATTTTTATAAAAGGAGAAGAAACTCATTTTCTTTGATTCTGGAATTTCTGCAGAGTTATAACTGACAGAGCTTAAGGAATCTAAGTATTCCCAGGTTAGACCATTACCACTCAGGCTTACTTCAAAGAAATAATTAATGTTTCAAATCTATCCAATGTAGGTAGGTACCAAAAGTTATTTCAAATCTTAAATTTCTATCTATTTTTAAAGCAGGAGCATCAGATCAATCATGACATTTTCACTGCTCAGCTCTTTCACTAATTATCTAACTATAGGCAATAAAATAGGGTCAGATAATAAAATTAAAAAATGGATAAAACGAACGAGTTAATAAACTATGACTGGCAATCCTAATGTATGCCAGCACAATGGAATATGGCATATGCAATAATAATAATAATAATAATAATAAATCTTTATTGTACTAAGAACAAGTCACAAAATAAATGGTAGCCCTGACTCCTAAACTAGTATTAACTGTATTACAGGAGCCAGTTCCTTCCGAATAAAGTTCACAATATTATAAATCTGAAGTACAACAAGAGGATTTTAAATATTAATTAATTACAATTTTTGACAGCAAAGAAAATCAAAAGGAAAATTTGACAACATAAATGAAGCTTTGATTTGATTTCGCCTATATTATGCGAGTGTATGTGTGGGTAGTGTGAGAGTATGTGGTGTAGTGTAGGTGTTGTGTAGTGGAGGTATGAGTGCGTGCGAGAGGTGAGTAGGAGTGTGTGTGTGTTTGGGTGTGTGTGTGTATGTGTGTTTTGAGTGATTGCTGGCATAGTGTGGAGTGTTGCATTAGCTTATTGGTTTAAGGTAGCTTTCAATTTCCTCAAATCCCAAACCCTGTATGAATGTGAATTCCATAAAAATCAAACCAAGAAATCCTGCCATAGTTCTATATTTCCTTAAGCATGGGACATCTAGAAACCTGATATTGAGAAAACTGGCATTAAAAACTGCTATTATTAGCAAAACCACTGCCCAAAAAGTTTCAAATCCTATACCTACATAATTATTTATGTATTAATTAATATTTTCACAAATTAAGATGACTATTTTAAGAGATTTCTATGACAGCGACACAAGCAAGCAAGCAAGTTGTCTCTTCTCTATGTAAATATTATTCCAGATATTTTACTTGTGAAAACTTTGTTATTGCTTGGTTGTAACAAATAATAAAGGACCATAGAAATAAAAATTAGATAAATTTATTTTAGACTTTTAAAATACTGCTTTTCAACCCATTAGTAGATGGCTAAAGCACATAATGGAGGAAAGTTAATTTAATTATTCATCTTTCATATTAATATTCTATTAACTCATAATCCTCCAAACAATATGCTTCAAATTATCATGCATATAGGGCAGGATTAACTGTTGATAATATTCTAAAGGTGAATAAACATTTTCAGTAAATCAGTATTTTACATTTTGTCGTGGCGATTATGTACGCTGTCCGTGGGACAGGCTAAAGGACATATATCTATCAAAGCACATTAATGCTTTTAGGGAATCGTTAATTCTACATTTTCGCGTGGCGATATGTAGGTACTCTGTCCGTGGGACAAGTTAAAGGACAAATAATATATATCCAGGCATATGAATGATTTCAAGGAATTGTTAATTCAAAATACTTCATATACCTAATATGGATCGAACTTCACTTAAGGTAAGTTCGTTTAATCCTATCATTATACTTACATAAAATGAGAGGTTGATACGTTATAAGCGCGCGCACGTAGTGAAGTTCCGAAAACATCCCTAATTACAGCAGATCTGCATTATTAACAATTCCAAACAATGATGGAAAAGATAGCCGTTCAAAAACCGAGGCGTGCTAATCGCTCTAGCCTCCCCAATCCTCTATAGCCCCATACTTCACGACAGACAGTCGCTGAATTAGAGGAGTGCGATTGGAATGAACCCACCATATCCGTCCGGGGAGTATGATCCTTATGGTCCTGCTCAAACCGATTAACTTTTTTTTCGGAATTTGGACAACTTCATGCAAAGAAAACCGATCGATATGGAAATGTAAGCATATGACATATAGCTACTAATAGCATATACGCGAAAGTGACTCAGTCTGTCTGTTTCGCTTTCACACCTAAGCCGCGGAACTAATTTTTGGTATAGAGATAGGTTAAGCCCCGAGTAAATACACTACGTTTTATGCGGAATTTTAATTAGTTCCGTAAGGAACGCGTAATATGACCGAAGCCGTGTTATGAACAGAGTACCATGCAGTCAAAATCGCGAAAAACTACAAAAAACAATGGTTCAAATAATTCGGTATATGTACAGTCAGCCAGTACAGCAGCACGTCAAGCGTTACATTCGCATTACGAAAGTCGTCGCTATTACAAGTGACATTAGAGCGGTCTCAGCGTCAACATGTAGACTGGCGTGTTTCTGTGTGTACTTCACACTATGAGAGTAAAGTCCAATTTTCGAAAAATTCGACGACATTCGTTCCTTTCTATTCTGCCGATGTCACGCGTGCGAAGCGTACTGATTTGGTGGTGACTTGCTTTACACTATGCAAAATGACCAGGGGCCCTATTTTTGAATCCTTCCTTGGCATCGAATGCTCGTCAAGCGTCGGCTTTGACCTCGATTTCTTTTGAATTTCGTTTCGTATGCGATGAAAATCAATAGAGCATTATGTCGAAAATTAATATTATTTTGATTTTCATCGAAAACAAAACGTAAACCATTAGAAATCGAACGCAGACGACAGTCGACGAGCGCTCGATGCCAGACAGATTATTCAAAAATAGGACCCCAGTATGTCTGCAACATACTCCAGCCGCTATTCAACAGGGTAGCGGGAGAAAAGCTTTTGTCTCGCAGACAGATGCAGCCTATGAGCCTACGTGCGATAGCGAACGCAACCTGTTTCTTGTAACACCGTTTTTTCTTAAAATTTCATAAAACACTAATTTTGCAAAAACACTTTGTTTTCACTGTAGTTTTAACACAAATTTCACAACTAAAATCGTAATTCAATAACTTTGTCAATGAATTTCACAATGTCAATGTCAAGTGTCAACGTCAACGTCGTTTCACGTCACGTCATTGACATTTGCAATTATCTTTGGTCATTATTCGATTTTGGCATAAACAAAATAAATCTCGCGTTTATCCTGGCCTTATTTACAAAGATAGTTTTTTTCGCCCAAAATCCCGTGCTCCCCTTTAGGTGGGTTGATTTTCTCAAAATTCGGAATTTGACATTTAGACCGTTTGTTTTGATCCTTTCTATAGACATATTTTAATAAAATACGCTTAAACTTATAGATCATATAATTATAGTTTCGTCGAATAGAATTTGGAAAGCATTCACAATTTGTTTATGGTTAATTTTTCATTACGTTTTGTTTTTCAACCAAACTTATAACTTTAGCTGGAAATACTTATTGCATATTGTAGAATTTCGAAAGATCCGTATGTTGACTTGACACATCTTGAAGCAAGTTAAGAGTCTTACGAGTGTCATGAAATGAATTTGGTTTTAGGAGAGGTTCCGTCGCCAATACGGCGCTTAACATTCAGCAAACGGACATCGGCTCCGTCGCTTCCACATAAACGCAAATCTGCGCGCAAGTGGAGCGTTGGTTTAGTCTATCGTCTAGGTTATGATTAGTCTGTGAGACATCGATCGAAGTAATTTGTTATTGATTTGAAGATCATAAAGTTTTTATATATTTAATTATAGCTTGAAGAGTAAAGCTAAGGGGAAAAATACTATATTTACTCGCCGGCACGCGATTCATTAAATTAAATGGATTTATTGTATCAATAAGTGCAAAAAATCAATAAGGTATCTAATTAACTTATTATATTTCATGATTTAAAGCCGATTTTGTTAATTTTATTTTTATTTGTGGGTAAATTGATTATTAAATCAAACATGTTACATTTCCAAAATTCGCCTTTTCCATCCCCTATTTCATTAAAAAAACCTGATAGTAAGCGGCATCTTAGTGGGATTAAGGCATATATTGAGTAACACTTGCGAATTTCCTGTTAAATTCTAAATTTTTACAATATTAAGTTTCACATCATACTTTGGCAAATAACTCACAAATTAAGCTGTTTTCTTTTTATTAATAGCAGTAATTATACACAAAATAGGTGCTCTCCCCTCCATATGTCTTTTTTATTAACCAACCAATAAGACAATTTGTCAATTTATTAAAAATTATGTTTTAGAATTCATTTGCTATGTTTATTACATGAAGTTCAAATGTATTGACTGGGATTCCTTCAGAACTCAGTATTAGACCCACTGACCCTAAGATCATAGGCATATTTAATTATATTTTAACCTAACACTGTACTATGAATCTCCAGGGCAGTTACCGGAGGCCGTAGGGCTCCGCTGCTTGACCTTACAGCTAGAAACCATAACAAACTAACCTAACACAAGGAGGAATTCTGTGGAATTATATATATGTAGAGAGAGAATAATCTAAGGAGCTGGAAAATTATATCACTGACCCGTGATCGCGGAAACTTAGCATCGAAGGTACGCTCTACTAACAACCGCTCCAGGGAAGGCTACTAATTTCTTTAAAAAAAAAAAGGAAACCTATAACTATTTGTTGGTGTACTTTATTGCCCCTCATTTTGTAGTTTTGTACCCAATTTGTACCTGATTTTTACCTGCCGAGATTGATCAAACAGACCCGAACCATCCTGCCCTTGGCTTGTATTAATTAAACATTATGTTAAGTGCTTTGCATTGAGGGATTTTGTGTACTTCAGTAACATATGCATATGTGTATTATAATGATGTACCTACAACAATAAAGCTTTTCATTTTGTATCGGACTAAACTTTTTTTTCTTTCAACTTTAAGATTTCCCTATATTTCTACAATTTAGCAAGAAAAAGCACAACAATTTGGCGCCCGAACGCTTAAACTTATAGATCATATAATTATAGTTTCGTCGAATAGAATTTGGAAAGCATTCACAATTTGTTTATGGTTAATTTTTCATTACGTTTTGTTTTTCAACCAAACTTATAACTTTAGCTGGAAATACTTATTGCATATTGTAGAATTTCGAAGGATCCGTATGTTGACTTGACACATCTTGAAGCAAGTTAAGAGTCTTACGAGTGTCATGAAATGAATTTGGTTTTAGGAGAGGTTCCGTCGCCAATACGGCGCTTAACATTCAGCAAACGGACCTCGGCTCCGTCGCTTCCACATAAACGCAAATCTGCGCGCAAGTGGAGCGTTGGTTTAGTCTATCGTCTAGGTTATGATTAGTCTGTGAGACATCGATCGAAGTAATTTGTTATTGATTTGAAGATCATAAAGTTTTTATATATTTAATTATAGCTTGAAGAGTAAAGCTAAGGGGAAAAATACTATATTTACTCGCCGGCACGCGATTCATTAAATTAAATGGATTTATTGTATCAATAAGTGCAAAAAATCAATAAGGTATCTAATTAACTTATTATATTTCATGATTTAAAGCCGATTTTGTTAATTTTATTTTTATTTGTGGGTAAATTGATTATTAAATCAAACATGTTACATTTCCAAAATTCGCCTTTTCCATCCCCTATTTCATTAAAAAAACCTGATAGTAAGCGGCATCTTAGTGGGATTAAGGCATATATTGAGTAACACTTGCGAATTTCCTGTTAAATTCTAAATTTTTACAATATTAAGTTTCACATCATACTTTGGCAAATAACTCACAAATTAAGCTGTTTTCTTTTTATTAATAGCAGTAATTATACACAAAATAGGTGCTCTCCCCTCCATATGTCTTTTTTATTAACCAACCAATAAGACAATTTGTCAATTTATTAAAAATTATGTTTTAGAATTCATTTGCTATGTTTATTACATGAAGTTCAAATGTATTGACTGGGATTCCTTCAGAACTCAGTATTAGACCCACTGACCCTAAGATCATAGGCATATTTAATTATATTTTAACCTAACACTGTACTATGAATCTCCAGGGCAGTTACCGGAGGCCGTAGGGCTCCGCTGCTTGACCTTACAGCTAGAAACCATAACAAACTAACCTAACACAAGGAGGAATTCTGTGGAATTATATATATGTAAAGAGAGAATAATCTAAGGAGCTGGAAAATTATATCACTGACCCGTGATCGCGGAAACTTAGCATCGAAGGTACGCTCTACTAACAACCGCTCCAGGGAAGGCTACTAATTTCTTTAAAAAAAAAAAAGGAAACCTATAACTATTTGTTGGTGTACTTTATTGCCCCTCATTTTGTAGTTTTGTACCCAATTTGTACCTGATTTTTACCTGCCGAGATTGATCAAACAGACCCGAACCATCCTGCCCTTGGCTTGTATTAATTAAACATTATGTTAAGTGCTTTGCATTGAGGGATTTTGTGTACTTCAGTAACATATGCATATGTGTATTATAATGATGTACCTACAACAATAAAGCTTTTCATTTTGTATCGGACTAAACTTTTTTTTCTTTCAACTTTAAGATTTCCCTATATTTCTACAATTTAGCAAGAAAAAGCACAACATTCTACAATAGACAATTTATGAAAGTTAAGGAAATATTCCACTAGCCTTACAATGGTCTACAGAAATAAGGTAAGCCGCTAACGCACCGCGAGTCGTTTCGTTTGTACTCATTTATAAACTACGTTTGTACGAGTCTTAGAGCATTTAGCCTAAATGAATGAATGAATAAATTCTGTATTGTTAATAAGAAAAACGAATATCCGTAGTTATGTGCTAACAAAACAAGAATTAACGACGACGGCCTTATTGCCTAAGCGGAAATCTCTGCCAGGCAACCTTTAGGTAGAGGAAAGTTGACATATGAAATTAGATAATGACGGGATGTGACAATCATATTAAAAATTAACTTAATAAAATGACAATATAATACATAAACTACACATATTAAATGAACGTGACCCATATACTACATAAAATACATACACTAATTTAGGAGATGAAATGGATGGTACATCTATATGTCCAGCTGCAGGAAATGTGTTTTAGTAGCACGTTTAAATGCGTCGAGAGACGGAGCACGCCTTATTGATTGTGGTAACTGGTAAGACTTGTCATAGAAAACTGAGGAATGGGGAGGGAGGATGAGTGACAAGTCATTAGCGGACCGTAAAATCCTGTTAACGGTTGACGAATGCAGGACAAAGCGAGATTTGAGGCAACAGGGCGCGTGGGGATGGGTGAGGATAGAGTAAAGAAGGTGGGGATAGAGTAAATACTCTAAGACGAAGGCTAAATGCTCTAAGGTACGAGTCGTTCTTTTTTTTTCCTTTTTTAATTGGTTCTCATATGGGTTGAGCGATTCGCGAATAAAAGGAAAATGAAGCTCAAATGCAATTTGGTACATTCTTGCTCCATCTCTACGAAGTGACCTTATGATCAAGTGCCATGCCCATTCTATACAAGGTGGGCCATTTCGATAGATGGGTCAGTATGGGCAAGTTTGAAACTATAAGACATACAACAATCTCGATCAACGATAAAATGATTAGGTTTCTTTGAAAGTTTCTACTTTATAGTCTGGGTCGTTTTTACTACGGGAAAAAAGAGTCCCCATGGGAAAAGACGTAAATAAACGAGGACGAGGTTGCTGACGGAATGCTAGTATTAAATATAAATAAAACTCGAAAGCTACTTAGAAGAGATTCATTTCAATTCGATTTATTCATTCAACATTATCGCAACAAATTTTATTTCCACAGAGTTTCACCCACTGACAATAAAGACAAATTTAAGACTCATAATTGTAGACAGTTTGTTTATATAGCTTTTAGACAGTCGAATCGTTTCACTGTATAGAGGATTTAATTAAAGGCAGCCAATTTGCAAAGAGACGCGGCTGCGAGAAACAGACGCTCCTAATTAATCCAAGGAGCGATTGTTTTCACACGACAAACATTTCATTTTGACATTATTTAAAACGAAATTAGTGACGAGCGTTGTAAAGCTGGTCGAGGTTTTGTGGGTTTCTTATTTTTGTCAAAATAGACGTGGAATTTTTCTTTTTATACCTACTGGGCAAGCAAATGAGTTCATTCCGCCTGATGGTAAGTGGAAGTAGTGGTGTCCGAATGCGAAGATAGCCAGTGCATGGGAAAAGACCCGCTGAATAGCCACTTGCCGATCTGCAAGATGCTCCTTCACGCCTCTTTTAAAGAACCTGCGGCCGTACCGCCTAACCACAGAATATATAATAGTATCCTTTCAGATGTGGTCCGAAGGAGTGGTTAGCCGATACGAACGTTGCGAGATCAGGCGCAGAATCCTCGTAAGCACAGAGGAGCTCCGGACCTCCAGATGTTTCAGATTTTTGATCACCTTTCATTGTGTCAATTCTTTTTGTACAGTGTGTACAAAGGCGATGACCCTTCTCAGGCATTCTATACCTTAGGCCCTAAAGTATAGAATGCCTAAGACGCATCGCCTTGGTACGCACTGAATATAAAGAATTGCGAGAAAGATAATGAAAGGGTAGGCAAACTATATGAGCTGTTGATGATGATGATAATGAGGCAAATTTTACATCACTTCTCGATCCCTTTTAAATGCTTTGTGCCACTCAAAACATTAATATATGTATACTAATGAATCAAAAGTAGGATACATTCTAAGAAATCTACAACTTTGTTTTTGTTTTGTTTTGTGATTATAAATAAGAATAACTGCTAATAGCACGTGTTTTTGATAAAGTCACCGTTAGGACTTCTAAATGACTTCGAACACGAAATTCCATTGACGTTACAAAACTCTTTGTTCGATGTTTTTGTCTATTTCGAAATTCGCAATACACACTAGATGTAATCTTACTAAAAGCAGCACTGTATTTATTCTAAAATTAACAGATGCAAATCAAACTCCACGCCAAAATGGCAAACAGTTGTGTCAATCTAACAACAAAGAAAAACAAAAAATTGAATTTGGAACTATAAACAAATCATTCATTCCCGATACTTTTTAGACAGAATGAATATTCGAAATCGGAGCATAGCGCAGTTTATGAAGAAAATTTAAGATCACTAACGTCTAGGGTCCAAAATTGTGTCAATAATAAATTAATTATAATATTAACCACCTATGTAACATTTTGGAATGCAAATAAATTGAAATTGAAGTTCGTCTCCTTCTAATTCAGAATTCTTCAACTAATTCTACCAGTGATATGTCAAATTAATTGACTCACGAGCCATTACAATCTTTAGATTCTCGCTCACGTCTATCTTATCTCAATAATAAAACTTTTGTTTCAGATCACGCGCTGTATGATTTAGGGGCATATTTTGCAAGAGTAACCCACTGTGCGATACGTGACGTCATGAAAATTTAATATGGCGACCGTTTTTCTTGCCGTGTCGCATCTTAATTTATGGGTCACCGCTCACATATGGAAGAGGGATCGCAAAAACAAACGAACCTCGACAAAAAGTGGTAGGCATTTTGTATTGCGTCAGCTTTCAAATGTCCGAACGTACGAACGGCAGAGAAATATAGGGAACGTTAGTACTTCCAGCATATAGTTTTAATAAATATGGGTGGAAACGGTCAACGGGAGATCTTCTCGTGTATGCCACACATATATGGGGAGAAGCTATTGATGAGCACGGCGAGGCTCTCGCAGTCTCTTTAGACATATCCAAAGCTTTTGACAGGGTCTGGCATTCTAGCCTGTTAGGCAAGCTTCCATCGTATGGTCTACCCCAGAACCTCTGCAATTGGATCTCGAACTTTTTGAGTGAACGTTCCATGCAAGTAGTATTAGATGGCTGCTGCTCCGAACAACTGACTATTGATGCTGGAGTTCCTCAAGGTTCCGTACTTTCGGCAACACTCTTTCTTCTGCACGTCAACGACTTGTTGGTGCCTGGAACCTTCGGGTATGCCGATGACACCACAGTCGTTGATAGATATGTCTCCAATGCAAAGGCCAATAAAGAGGAGATCCGGTCGATGATGGATCGTTTGAATTCTACACTCCGGGCGGTCTCTGAATGGGGTGACGCTAATTTGGTCCAGTTTAATACTAGCAAAACGCAGGCGTGTTTGTTCTCCACTAAACGGAGTCCTTTCTATCTGACTCCGACTTTCCGTGGTGTATCCATGCCGGTAACTGATCATCTCCACCTACTTGGTATGCAAGTAACTAACAATCTCAACTTTGGTAGTTACATAGAAACCGTTGCCAAAATTGCAGCTATGAAGCTCGGCATTCTCTCCAAGGTCAGGCGGTACTTCACACCGGAACAGTTGCTCCAACTATATCAAGCACAAGTTCGATCTTGTATGGAGTACTGCTGCCACTTGTGGGATGGGTCTGCCAAATATCAACTAGCGGCCCTTGATTCTATTGATAAGCGTGCTAAGACCCTCATTGGTGACACCAAATTAACGGGGGCCAAGCTTCAGAGCCTCGAACATCGTCGTAAGGTGGCATGTTTGTCGGTATTTTATAGGATATATCACGGAGAGTGTGCTTTGGAATTACATGAAATAATTCCGGCTTCTCCTTTCCATCTCAGGGGAACCAGACGGCGGCTGGGGTTCCACCCTTTTGTCATTGATATTCCAATTAAACGCACGAAGCGATGCGCTTCCTCATTCATATGGCGAACGGCAAGGGAGTGGAACTCTTTGCCCGCGGATTTGTTCCCTGAGCAATATAACTTGGAGTTATTCAAGATGAGAGTGAATAGGCACCTTCTGGCTAGGCGTGTCCCATCTTCGGCCTCATCATCACTTTCCATCAGGTGAGATGGAGGCCAAACGCTTATCCAACATTCATAAAAAAAAAAAAAAAAATAGAAACTTATTATACGATTACACATTAAATTCAATACCCGAAAGTCAAACTCAATGGTAAAGTACTGGCTCCAATAATCAGCAGTTGCTTAATACGGTTTCCACGTTGGTCAATAAACTATTGATGCAGTCAATGATTTGAGGAGCTCAAAAGATAATAGGGACAGCCTCCAGTTAAAATTTTGAATCGTCGAAGCGATGAGACCCCTACTCACCATTGAGGCGAAGAGGCGGTACGGGGCGCTTAACACCTTGCGCAGATTCTATGTGGCCATGGATGATTTGGTCACTATTTGCACCGACTCAGTAGCGCCCGCCCATCAGTGTACCATTAGGGCACTGAAGATGATGACGAACAAAACACTTTAGAAGTGTGCCCAGCGTTGGCCGATCATTGACGCGCCCTGGATGCAGTTATCGGGAATGGCGTCTCATTCCAAGCTGTGATCCTGGTCAAGCTGGAGAGCGAGAGCTCTTGGCAAGCTATATACTCCTTTTCCGTCGTTGACGAGCCAGAGACTGATTCTCTAACCGGCCCGTAATAAGAAAGGTTTATTTTTTATTTTGATTAAATGCTTTCCCTTCTTAGTGAAAATTTTTCAATGTTGGCAACACTTCTGAAATGTCAGAATTCCGTCGAATTAAAAATCAGACTTTAGTTTGTTTTTTTTATTACGGCATTGGATATAATATCAGCAGCCTATCGATCTCAATACACCGTGAAGGTGTGACGTCACAAGTCTATTAGAAGTCAACTACGGAGAATTCAAGACAGCCTCACGTCCCCCGACGCGACGTGAGTCATGTCTGAAGCATATCCCAGCGTTGAAAAAGAAGACTAAAGAAAATTACATTCATTAAAAATTCGTTAGAAGTTTTATTCATAGCTTCGGGTAAATTGTACGAGTAGTTTCCAAGAAATACAAATTGGTAAGCAAATACGGACTATGTTTTCTATATCGAACTCCCAACCCGGGTTTATGTGAGGCCTTACAATAATCCAGTAAAATGGTTTACATAGGCTTTGTATAGAAACTGTATCAAATATTCAATATGTTAAGATGTCGGTGAAGGGTTGGGCCGAACGTTGCTACGGGTTATCTTCCTTCATTATTTACCTCGATTTACTTTAACAGCTGTTTATTACAACCATTTACACGACTGACAGGAAATACGCTTTAATGTAAGTTAAAAATGGGTAGTATTTAAACGAGTGACTGTAAATGAAAATTTTAAGATACAAAAATAATTAATTTGGGTTATTGTATTACTAAGTGAGCGACTGACTGCGAATGACGATAAATCAATAGAACAGTAACTTATAAACATTCATTCGAGTTACTTCAAATACAAAATGAGAATCTTCATAATATTTGAGCGACCTAATATTTGTTTGAGTGACACTCAAACAAATATTATGTCCTGCATTTTTTTCAGTATTTGGCAAATTATTTATTTTAATTATTTATTAAATGAGGTGTTCCGAATAGAAAAACCACTTTGAAAAATACTGTAATGAGCAGAGTACTTTGGCCCAAATTTCTTTTAAAGCATTGTTATTAATTTTTGAAAATTAATAACGAGAGAAGGAGGGGAGCCACCCCCTGTACCACTCTCCCCCCTCTCGGCGATGCATAGTTTTCGAGATATTAATTTTTAAAACTTTCACAAACCTAATCTCAAAATGTATGGGAAAAGGTTGGGTTGTGTATAAATTAATCATGTTTGTGCCGCACCTTGAACCTATTTAAGAATTAAAAGATGTTAAAATTGGAAGATCTTAATAATATGATTTCAGTGGTATAGGTTGCCATATAATAGTAGGTATGACGCATAGTCATGTTCTGAACTTACCTAACCTACAGTAGGCAATTTTGTCCCCTATTTTCTTTTGTGATGGCGGGGGGCTTCGCCCCCCGAGCCCCCCCGTCCCCCTGCCCTTTTTTATACCAAAAGATGCCGTCTCTGTATTTCTAGTCGCTCACATAGTAATTTAGTCACACGTTTAAAATTTTAATATCCAAAATCGATTATTCTAAACACACTTTTTGTAAGCTCATTCTAGATTTTATTATTAATTAATATTCGTCGTCAGTTTAGTTAATTTTTCGCTTACTCAAATTCATACCGCTCAAGTTATTAAAATAGTATCTCAACATCAGTCGCTACTTGTTTTTTTATCGATCGGTTTATTATTCCCCGTTAAAAATTAAAGGTTAATAATGTTTATTTATACAGGGTTACAGGGAAAGTCGTACTGAATATTAAAGGAGGTTATTATTCAGGTCATTACTGATAGATTTGGTCCTATAATATGGTGTCCGAAACTTTACCGTTAATGAGATATTTAGATTTAAAGTTTTTTTTTTTAAATAATCCTTAATTTTTTGACTTTTCGTCGATTTTTTTGGGATTAGAGCTCCTAGGGTCCGTTTTTTGATTTATTTAGTTAGAAGACACATCAATTAATCAAATCTTCTTCTTCTTCTTCTTATATATAAAAATGAAACGCTGTGTGTTTGTCTCGCTAAAACTCAAAAACGGCTCGACAGATTCTTACGAAATTTTCTGTGTGTGTTTGAATAGGCCCAAGGAAGGTTTAAACGTAAAGTTGGACCCGGTAGGTGGCGCTGGAATTGGGCAGGACAACGTCTGCCGGGCCCCCTAGTACTTAATAAAAAAAAGATAGGTATTGCCTTGGCGTCGTCGTCGTGCGTCGAATAGCGCTCCAGGTATTTTGATCGCCACAGAGCAGGCGGCTCATCGTGCTTACATAAACTCCGAGCACGTTTTTATTTGCAAATTGGGAACAGGAAAACGCATAGATTCGCGACAATTGCCGGTGCGATGACGTCATAAGCACGCTCTACACACGCATGTGTGACGGGTGTATATCTAATAACGTGACTCATGGGAGCTACCGGCTGAAGCGTACTAATCTGTACCTACTAATATTTTTTGTATGTTTGTATTATTGTTTATAATGTATAAACTCACAAACTTCTGGACCTATTATAAAAATTCTTGTATTAATGAAATGCTACATTATTACCGAGTAACATAGATAGGCTATAGAAATGTTGTCCCATGGGAAGATATAGAATTCCCACGGGAAAAACAAGAATAATGCGTTCGAAGCTGCGAGCGGAAAGCTAGTCTCTAATCGCTTTACAATAAAATTTTAACAAAATAAGGTCGAGAATTAACACGTCTTAACGTGAAAGCAATTACGTTTGCACATTTCAAACTTACACTAAGGGAAGTTCGGAAATTGGGAGAGCCTTCACGAACAAAGAACAAGAAACTCAAGATCTACTTATTGTCTCCTCTATGAATCGCCATTTAGAGTTGAAATTCACATGCAATGTTTAAAAATAAAATAATATACTAAATGGTATGCTTGCTTGCATACACGTTGAACGTAAAAAAACTGTAACATTATACAACAAGTGATGTTGTTTGTAAGCAACGATACATATAATAATCTAGTAATAGTATAATCCCGTATCGTGTGATTACTCAAATAATCACACACTTTATAATAACCTTCTCTCATTTTGACGTGATCTTTAATTTGTAAAAAGGCAAGTCAATGATACTTTGTGGGAACCTATCAAAAATGCTATATACTCGTATGTATATACACTTCCCCAAGAACACTAGAACAAGCCACTAGTTTTATGAAACTTGTACAAGTGGAACACCAAACATATTTTAATTTCTTATGTTCCTATTTTGAAAATTGCTGTTTTTATCAATTGTATGACAGTGTTTGTTTGTTCAAAATATTGATTTCTTAAACAATTCTCTAAGCAATTCTCTAGTCCGTAAATTATAGATTGCGCGAATTACTTTCTTCTGTAACAGGAAAATCCTTTCCACATTAACCGCCGATCCCCACAACAACAATCCATACGACATAATGCTGTGAAAATAACTGAAATGAATGAATCTTGCCGTTTCAACATTGGTTCAGCCTTATTTTCTTTACTGCGTGTGTTCGAAAGTTGCGTTTGCGATACCCTCTTGTTTTAGCACTTTGTCCCTTGGCTCGCGGAGATGTAATTACGCCAAATTCCCTTGATCCGCTGTTACGACCTCCACGGGCAAGGAGCGGCGACACACGTTTTTTAAGTCCGACACCGTACGGACGGACGGACGAACGGAAACGGTAAGAGCGGATGTTACATAAGTCACGTCACTTCGTTGTTTCGATACCTACTTGTCTCGGCCTGCAGCGCGGCGATTCTCTAAAGTGACAGTCTTGAGTTCGTCGTTGTGACAGCGCTGTATGCTATTTATTACCTATCATAGTGAAAGAAGTTATACAGCGCTGCCACAACGAGACGAGCTCAAGGCTGTCACTTTAAAGAATCGCCCCGCAGTACAATTTTATGGTGTTTGACGTCGAGCATCGACTATGGTTTCTATTTTTTAATTATTCGTTTGGCGTCGAGCGCTCGACAAGCGTCGTTTTCGCTCGATTTTTAATAATTTAATTTTGTGTCATTTTTGATGAAAATCAAAAAGATATTTAATATTCGTTGTAATTTTATATTGATTGTCGTCGAAAACGTAAGGAAACGAGACGCAACGCTCGACTAACAACTCTGAACAAAAGGCTGTGGGAAGCTACTCCACAGCGGTCAGCACTGGCATCCATGATCCAACGCGGGAACGCTGCCTGCATATTATAAACTATATCAGGGCAGGGGTCAAATTAAGATAATTTTCAATTGATATAAGTGTTTTATAGTTAGACTAGCTTTTGCCCGCGACTTCGTCCGCGTGGAAATCCTTTTTTATTAATTCCCTTTACATGTCCCCCCTTTACACCCTTAAGGAATTATTTCGAGGATAAAAACTATTCTTTATCCTTTCCCACAAACTATCTCCATACGAAATTTCATCAAAATCGGTTCAGCTGTTATTGATTCCCCATACAAACTTCCACCCCCCTTTTCTCCCCCCTTAAGGGGTGATTTCTGCGATAAAAGCTATCCTATGTCCTTGCCTGGAACTCAAACTATGTCTATACCAAATTTCATCTAAATCGGTTCAGTAGTTTTGGCGTGAAAGCGCGACAGACAGACAGACAGAGTTACTTTCGCATTTATAATATTAGTATGGAAGTATGGATTTTTCAATTGTGTTTGTGATTATCTGTATAACTCGAATTTTATGCCTTCTATTTTAAGTGTCAATGATTTTAGTGTGATGGTGCTCGGGTAAGTATTAAGATTTACAAAAGTCCAAGTCCATTCAGCCGTTTTTTTTTTAATTTGAGTTTAAGCATACAATTCTAAAGCCCGCGCAGACAAGGATGCTGAAAGCTAAGAAAACAATCCAAATTATCTTAAGCTTTATTATACGGTAAAACTTCCTTCACGAGCACTCAACAAGCTATCGAGCCTGATTAGATTTTATGTAAGTTGCAAAATTTTCAATAAAGAACCCGTTTCAAATGAAAAACACGAAAACATCATTAGTCGAGGCGAAATATATATCCTACTTAGCCGGTGCAAATGGCCAGCTCGATTTCATTGGGAACAAAAGGCAGAGCCCGCTCGTTTTTCTATGGTGCCTTAATAACCAGCCATCAAGCCAGGGTATTAAGACGATTGACGTCAGCGCGGGAGCCACGAGCGCCGCGGTATCGTTCATTAAGCTTAATTGAAAGTATCGGAACCATACACTCCAATGGGAGTAGTGCCATAATGGGAGCGGTTAAGCGACGAACTCGCAGCCGACACGGAATCACCCTGTTAATAAAACGCCACAGTGCGTTCACATTAATTTGGCGAAAGCCTTCGGTGCGAAGTCGTCACGCTATTGGTCATGTGAATCCCATCTATCAATCTAAATATATCCATTCGATTCAAGTTTCCATTGTTAGCGGTATTTTCAATTAGGTAGGTACTTGAACTTGATGAGTAGATAATCAGTTCGTCCTACTAATGATGTAATGTTTAGCATACAAATGTCTTCGAACAGCCGAGCGGAGACAATTAAGGCGACTAGAGACCTGAAATGGTGGTTTTCGGAGGCGAACTACTCTTAGACTAGACGGTAAAAAATTCTACAAAAAATATATTTTACGCTTTGATATGTGCCCTATAAACTGTACATTTAATGTAGTATGCAAAAAAAATTTTTGAAATGAGTCTGTTTTCAAATTTAATTTCCGAACTGCTCCTAAACTACAAATGATATGTTTATGGTTGTTGATAGACCTAAATGTAAATTAAATTACTCTTGAAACTGTACATTTTTTATTTTAAAATAATTATTAGTTTTTACAAAAATATTTTTTATCACTTGCACAGCAAACCGTCGTGAACGGGCGACGAGAATCAGTGTAGCGCTGACATTCAAGGAGGAAGGCTGCGCGCTGCGCTGCCGCCATCCACATGTTACGCGAAATCGTAAAATCGATTGCTAGGGTGCTTACACTTCTCACATGCGATAGTGAATACGATTGGCGCTTCTTTAGTGCAAGACGTGTAATTTACTTCTTGTGTGCGAAATGACGCTTTTTGTGATTATAAGAACAATTTAGTCTAAGGCAGTCTAGAAGTATGCGAATTAGAGATCCTGAATACAATAGAATAAGCTATAAAAAAACAATAGTGACTTTACATCTGATTTCACAAATTGGCAACGTACACTGTGGTTCTTGTGGGGGTTGCAGTTTTGCTGCGAATCCTATAGGTAACTGTTGCCACTTACCAACAGGTGGGCAGTTTGCTTGTTTGCTAACTTATCGCAATAAAAAAAGTTGCGTCGAAGAGAAGGCATAATCAAGACGAAAATACACCTATTGAAAAAAATCAGGAAATGAGCAATAAAGCCACTGAAGAAATAAATAAACAAAAAACCGGCCAAGTGCGAGTCGGACTCGCCCATGAAGGGTTCCGTAGCAGCAAGTAACATAATATAAAAGTTCTTGTAGTTCGTTGTAACTTTGATCGATGTTTTAATAATAGTGTATTTTTTTAAATTAAGTTATTGATAAGTAAACATTATAATTAGGTACCTAAATGATGGGATTTTTATTTTTAGAAAATAATAGTTCACTGTTTATGCATAACGTTTATGTTTATGAAATTAAATGTTTTTAATTTTTTTTAATTTGAGTTGATTGAATAAAAGGTAAATTGCAGTTTACAATTTTTGACGTATTAAAAAAAACTACTTACTAGGTCTCGTTCAAACCAATTTTCGGTGGAAGTTTGCATGGTAATGTACATCACATATTTTTTGTAGTTATCATTCTCTTATTTTAGAAGTTACGGGGGGGGGGCCACACATTTTACCACTTTGGAAGTGTCTCTCGCGTAAACTATTCAGTTTAGAAAAAAATGATGTTAGAAACCTCAATATTATTCTTGAAGACCTATCTATAGATACTCCACACGTATGAGTTTGATAAAAAAAATATGACTTTCAGTTCTAAGTATGGGGAACCCTTAATTTTTTTTTATTTTTGTGTGAAAATCTTAATGCGGTTCACAGAATATATCTACTTACCAAGTTTCAGCAGTATAGTTCTTATAGTTTTGGAAAAAAGTTGCTGTGACATACGGACGGGCAGACAGACAGACATGACGAATCCATAAGGGTTCCGTTTTTTTCCATTTGGCTTCGGAACCCTAAAAAGCGAAGGGTAGAAAAAAAAGTCGCAATACCGAATTTGTTAGTCCTTTACGTGAAAGGTTTTTCGGAATTTTAATATTTGTGGATAATTAAATGAATAAAGTATTTTTTATTCTTGAATTTTTCTTTCATGGATATACAAAAAGACAGACATTTTCATTACTTTTATGAGAAAATCGTGAGTTGAGCCGAAACCTACCCGTGTTAACAAGGTCATAAAAAAATTATGGCGGCATTGAAAAATCGAAATTGTAAAATTAATTTTGAAATCCCGCATACATATAGGTCTACCTATACAATTTCGAATTTTCAATGACGCCATATCTTTACATGACTACGTTAACATAGGTAGGTTTCGGGTTGATAGGGTATAGGGTATAGGTTGATAGGGTTAGGATAGACCAAACACGGTGTATAATATAGTTCAAGCTCACGATTTTGTCATAAAACTAATGATGTTTGTCTGTCTGTCTCTTTGTATGTCAATGAACACCTTGCTAAATATACATTTGACTGGCCCCTTGGCTAAGCTGGGTTCGATTCATCAGCATGACCATTTTATTATCCAAACTGACTGACTGAACAACTTGAATGAAGTTACTTTTTTCAAAACTATACCTGTAACACATCAATAATGTGCTATTTTTACTCAGGATTGTATTCATATAAATAAAAAAAACAAGATAACCTTGTATCTACATAGGTCACACTAATGCCCGATTTCACCAACATTCTCTTAAATAGCACATAGCTAAAAGTCTCTTAAGCTAAAAGTGCCCCTAAACGATCCCCCAACTTAAGCTTTTTTTCACCAACCCAACCAACCCCTTCCTAACGAGCTCCTAGTTATGTGACGCTTTTTTCAACTGATAGTGATGCTACAACCGTTAACGATTACTGGTCATTTTATTTCAGCTATTTTTTTAAAATTTCATGCAATTTTAAACGTTTAGAGCATTAGGTACTTTTTAAATTAGCTTGTACTATCATGAAAAAGGTATTAAAACCTTAAAATGCTATAGTTTACATAATTTCATTAGTATTGGTGAGGACGTGTGCTCGACGACCTTTGCCTTTAATGTCAAAATCAAATTCTTCTATGTGATTAGAGTTACCGCTTTGAGCGCTTGGTTCTAACTAATTTAAACTATGTGATTATATCGTGGTGTTTATTTTGTTTGCAAGTGGGTTATCTAATCAAAATTAAATCGTGGTGTTTGTTTTGATTGCGAGTGTGCCGTGTTGTTCTGTTCTAAAAATGGCTGAGAAAAGAAAACGCAGTCAAAACTTTTCATCAGACGAGAAAGATAAATTAGTTAAAATTATAGCCATGTTTAGGGAGACAATATTAAATAAAAAAACTGATGGTACTACGAATGAAGCCAAAACTCAGGCTTGGATCTCTGTAGCTGCAAAATTTAATAGCACGGGGAGCAATTACAGGTGAGTGAATAAAAATAATAAATGTTACTTGTTACATTACAGTCCTAATAATAGCGACCTTTAATTTTATATGACACCATTCTGTGTTAATAATATCAATATTTAGGTTTTCCAATTCCAATGTTTTTGTATTTTTTTCAGAACTAAAGACTCCCTATTGAGGTTATGGGAGAAACTTAAGACGGAGGCAAAATTGTACCACACTAAAATTAAGGAGAACAATACAAGAACTGGTGGAGGTCCAAGCAGTGTGAAAGTGGATCCCATCTTAGAACAAGTCTGCACCATGATGGGCCGAGGGTGTACTGGTATCTTCAATGTCAATGATAGCGATAATGAAGTTCCTATAATAATCAATTACACCGATATTGTACTGTATTACAATTATTTATATAATAATAGGTGTGAATTTTATTACACAAATGTAGTATTGTTAAGTAGCTATTATAAATTTTATTTCTTAAATCAGTTTACAGATTTAACAAATACAACTTCAGTGCAAGATGAAACCGTGATCGAAGAAGTTGCTGTGAGTAAAAAATATAATTATTTTTTTCAGCATAGGTATTATTACATCATTTTATATAATTATTTCTGCATTTATTTCAGGAAAACATATTACATGTTGATACTTGTACCATTGCTGATAAAGTTGTGACAGACTGTGCAACTAATGAGCTTGAGGAGCAAGTAGTAAGTAAAATAATAATTATATTTTTTAGGCATATTATTTTACTTGCCAGATTAAATAATTTGTGGCTTTAAGTTTCTTTAATTATTAAAAAAAATATTAGATAATCATAACTTTGCTTCAAGTCATTAAAGAATCCTGAATAGCCCTTGCAGCTCATTAAATTTGGTTGTAAAGGCTAAATTATGAAACTTGTCATTAACTGCTAAATATTTTAACTGTAAAATTGAATTAATAGTTATTAAATGAAACATAACTTTATTTCAGGTCAATATGGATTCTGAAAAGCCACTGCAACAAACTCCCATTTGGTCACGAAGACGCAGGCCAAACATCAGTATGACAAATGAAAGGACAGAATTGTCAAATCAATTGTGTTCAAATTATAAAGAATTAAATAATGAAAAATTAGCTACTGAAGAATTAAAATATAACATTTTACAAGAAGAACTAGAATTCAAAAGAAACCTACATAAATTGCAGCTTGAGTGTGCAGAAAAGGAATTACAAATAAAGACTGAAGTTCTAATTCAAATAAAAGGTAATTATTTAAAGTGTTTATTTATCATATATATTAAAAAAATTAAGCTTGCAATATGTATAAATATTCACAAATTTTCAAAATATGCTGTGATTTGATTTCTTCGGAATCCATACATTGGTTCAGTCCCATTATTTTCATTGCGATAATTTATTTGACCATCTGCAATCAATTCATCTAAATTGTGTATTAAAGTTTCATCCACAGGTGCTCTTTCCTTTTTTAAAATGCATATATTATGTAATATACAGCATGCAAGAATCACATTAATGGCATTTTCTAATTTCAATCTAATGCCTACTGCCAACACTGGAAACCTTCTTTTTAATACACCATACTGCCGTTCTCCAACATTTCTTGTTTTAATATGGGCATCATTATATCTTTGCTGGCCAACTGTTGCAGGATTTAAATATGGTGTCAATAAATGAGACTGAAATCAGATAACCAACATTGAATGAATTATGTAAAATAAAATAAACGTTTTTTTTTCCAGATGGCAGAGTTGCTCTTCAAACATTAATTGGCTCTCATGAAAAGAATTATTAACCGATCAGGTTTGTGGTCAGCGGGATACATATTTTAAGAACAAAGATTTTTCAAATGATCTATTTTATGACAATTACATTAAAAATTATTATTTTTAAAATGATTTTAATTTATTTTTCACCAACCTAAAGTGGATATCCACTATCACCCAATAAATAAGATCTTCCATAGTCACCCCGTTGAAATTTATAATATCTATTGCTGTTTTGATAAATTGCAGAATCGTGAGTAGATCCTGGCCACCGTGCCACAATGTCAGTAATTAATAATTGAGCTGTGCTTATTGTTTGAACATTGACCGACATATAAGATTTTCTATTTCTGAAAAGCTCAGCATCCTCTCCTCCTTAAAAAAAGATTTATAATACTTTTTTTTTATTTAAGTTCTGCTTTAATATGTAAATACTGTTGTCTGTTTAATACCTGGAGACTGTATTTTTATGTGAGTGCAATCTATGCAGCCCAATACATTAGGGAATTGAGCAATGGCATAAAATTCTTCTTTTATATTATTCTGCTCTTCAACGGTTTCAGGGAACTTAATAAATTCTTTTCGAAGAGTCACGATGGCTTCAGATACTCTCTTTATTATTCGACTACAGGTAGCAATACTTATTCCCCCCAGGTCGCCTACTGCCAAAAGTGGGCAACCAGTTGCGTAATAACGCAATGCTATTAATAGCTGATTAATAGGGGGAACAGAATAATTCCTAAAAATGAAACGAAAGTAATTATCACAAAGTATTTTTGGTAATAACATTAGAAATTCATGAAATAAATAGGTTGCAATAGATTTAAACGGCATCTCCTTTGAATTTATGATAAAGATATTTTAATTTAGAACTTTTTTTAGATACCTTAAATGTAAATGGTAAATACCTACCTGTTATTTGGAAACTCCAAATAGGTTTCAATTTTGTCTAATACATATAAGACATTAATTTTTGATAATCTATATCGCTTGAAAAAGTCCAAATCATCATATTTAGAAAAAAAATCAGGTCGCTTCCGAATTATACGTGATCGCCTAAATAATGAATTACTCGACAGTAATTCCAAATCGTCAACTGCTTCCATATTTTCTATGAATTCAAATAAATCAGTATTCATTTTAACGATATTTTATTTCTTAATCAACACAACAAACTGTCACACAGAGCTAAGGGCTGTTTATGGGTTCTAAAATCGGGCGCATAACTTTAAAAGGTCATTTAACGCAATGGGGGTCCGTTAGACAATGGTGAAACGCACATGTGCAAGTAGGGGTCTCATAAGGCATCTTAGGGGACCCATAAACTTTAGAAGACGTTGGTGAAATCGGGCATAAGTTTCCGAAATTGGTCACTTACATAAACAATACTAGCTGTGCCCGCGAACTACGTTTCGCCATATATTTTTTTCCCGTTTTTACAAAATTTTTCATTGATGCTCAGCTCCTATTAGTCATAGCGCGATGTTGTTGATGCCTTCCTCGATAAAAGGGCTATCCAACACAAAAATAATTTTTCAATTTGAATGAGTAGTTCTTGAGATTAGCGCGTTCAACTAAACAAACAAACTTCAGTTTTATAATATTAGTAAGTATAGATTTAAAAAGTTATTACTACATTTGAAAATTGAACGCTTTAGCTGAAGAATACAATTTGCTTCATTTGACTGTCAATTGTTTTCACATTGTGGCGTCATTTTAAAAATTGCGTGATTACAATAAAATTGATTATCTCGGGAAATTGGTATGATTTTTTTCGATTTTATGTGTAATTTGACAGCTCAGCAGAGCCTCGCTCGGCTTCAATCTACTTTAGGTGAAGAAGCAACATGCAGGGCGACTTTTAATAGCTGTTTGCAGAATTCAAAGGCGTTCGGACTGGACTGGACTTCAAACTGGACACGTGACTACTGTTGCTTTAGAAAATTGTCGTACCGTGACTGGTACACGACCATTTGTTTACCGGAAATTATTTATAAGCTCCGTGAAAATAACGCTCAACGCCGTATCATCTTGCACCACGACAATGCAAGTTCCCACACGGCCAGACAGACAAATGAGTTTTTAAAGGCGAAAAACGTACAACTTATGATGAGTCATCCTGCATACGGTCCTGGGGGCCAATCGCGCTACAGTTCTAACGGACCACTGAGGTTCAACTCCAATCCAGTTCTTATTACAATTCAACTTTGGACAAAATTGGTAACGCGCTAATTTCTACATGAGAGTTGAACCGCAAGCGAAGCTGGATCTTATTTGGAGCTCTAGAGATAACAGAAAGAAAGAGAACAGAAAAACACTCAACATTGATAAAAGCCAAACTTCAATCCAAAAAAAGGAGCGCCGCATGAACTTTGTATTTTGACAGCAGTTTCATACCAATATCAATCGGGTTGCGTTTCAATCTCCTGTCAAACATTACCGCGATACGAACGATCATAAAAGTTGTAGTTTAGTCGTAGTTAAATTCCAATTCAACTACATTTATTTATCGCTATTAGTCTCCTGATCCTGACCTGGCACCATGTAACTTTTTTCTGTTCCCAAAAATTAAGAACCAATTACGCGATCAACGATTTTCATCACCAGAAGAGGCTGTATTTAAAAAAAAACATGTTTGACCATCAGTAGTATTTTTTATTACTGATTCCGGAAACTTTTAGTGCGCCCCACGTATTATTGCATTGCATAGTCCCAAAAAATGTAACACCGACGTACACCCTACTGTTGATATTTAGATGCGAGGTAACGGCGGGTGGCGCGGCGCGAACACTAGGCCACGCCCGTACGCTCAAGGCCATTGGCGGCTATAGGGGCCTTAATAGATGACTACCCCACCCACCTCCCACGCCCGCGTCCCGCACTCGCCTAGTTAGTACCACAATTGTGCTAACCATCGACGCGTGACGTCATGACGTCATTGCCAAATTTTCTTCGCGTGGCTAGTAACAAAGTACATAAAAAGACTTGCACCTCATCAAATCGTCAATGACTAGCAATAAGTAAGTGCTTAACAGCCTGACTAAGCCAGCCTAAATGGCTATAGTAATTACTAAAACACCACTATTACCTGAGCTGCTCAGCGTAGTCCCGTATGTGGCCAATTGACATTCAGCATTGATAACGAGTTAATCACGGAGACTTAAGATCGATACGAGCTTTATCTGGAATTCTGGATCCCTTAGGAGGAAACACATATGTATTGCTGTCGCGCTGTGGCCCAGAACAAACAAACTTAACGCGATAGAGACAACTGCAGCTCAAACCGAAAATGCCTATGAAAAGATGAAAAGTACACAGAATATACGTTTCGTAATCCCTGGTTTTCTCCACCAAAACTAAACCGATTTAATTCCTTTTTACATTAAAAATTAAAGAAAGGCTTTGGTTGTGTTTTTATATTTTGCTTTTTTTCCATATAAGCTCGTTAAATTTGTTTTCTAGATGTTTGAACAAAGCTAAAAATCAGGTATTTTTTTAGGATTTTAAAGTTTTAAATCTCTTTTAATAAATTAATAAAAAAAAAGGAAAACATAGGCACATGCTAATAGTTGCAATTGATTTTATTTGAAAAAATAGAACAAATATTACCATTATCCAGAAAGGAAACAGGGAACTAAGTTTGTATGGAAAAGCGACCCGTACCATTTCTTCTTAACCATAGACAAAATGGCTGACCCTCGCAGCTATCGTAGTAGAACAATGCTATCAACATCACTTGTACAGTCCTAAAAAGATTAGGTAAGAACGTATCATTTCACAGCAAACGTACAATCTATGGAGCATCCAAGCTAAAAGCACCAGTGAATGTACCCATTACCCATGTAATTGTAGTCCATGTTAACCAATGAGACGCTAAATAGAACAGCGCACTATAACCGTTTGCATATAGGTCAGAGCAACACTGCGCTCGCACAGTTAAGTTTTAACAGGATTAAACTGTTAAAATAATTGGTTTCGTACTTTAAACACTTGGGAGCAAAGTACGCTGAGCGAAATTAAATGCAGAATAACCTGCGGCAGCCAGGATATTTCACGGACGGAACGAGATTCCAATTATTCGCGGCGAAACTATGAAAACACAACAGGGTGTTACGTTAATTGAAACACGGTTTATCGTAAATTCAATTCAAACAATACCATTTTAAAGGAATATGCTCTATTTGTGAACGTTTCAAATGACACATAAGCCATGGACACTTCAATCGCCAAAGAGGAAATATGCGAAAAAGGAGCAAAGGCCTCCTTGTGTAAACGTAGATAGAGCATTTCATACGAAAACACGCATGAAATATGTCACCAGTAAATCGACAACGGAGTGAAGTACGTCATTCCATACCTAGCCACCGATTTTTCGTAATTGCTACAAAAATATCAACCCTATATTCTTAGACATAATGCTCGAAATACGATATACTGTTTAGAAACGTCAAAGCGTATGTAGAAACTGTAGGCGGGTCAAAAATAGGTAGTGAGGAGCGAAGCGACGAGCGTAGCTTTGAACATGAACCAAGCGCGCGAGCCGAGCGAGCGAAGCGAGCGTGCCACGGCAGCGGCCGGCGAAGCGCCAGAAACGACTTTATGTGTATTCTCGACTTTATGCATACATACTTATTGCTTGTGGAAACTGCAAATTTTGATGTTAGTTTTTGTGACTAGTGACATCATATTAGGATGCGATATACTAACCCCAAATTGTGTTTTATTTAGCATAAACGATGTTCCTAAAAGTAAATTAGGTGATGATTTTCCTTAAAAAAGTTCTGCAAATACCATTAAACAGTATACTAAATCTGATTTAATTTAGTGTGCAATTCAGTATTTTTGGTGGAACTCTGATATATTTTGTTCGAATAAAGGGAATATACAGATATCGATTTAAATACATGCCAATAATAAAATAGAGACACCGCTCTAACTGCGTATAGCGCCATCCCGCTCTCAGCGCGGTTTTAATATTGTTTTGGGCGATCATGGTTAGCGGGCTGTACGAGTCGCGATCGGACAGTTCTTCGCAGGCCCACTTTTCGAACGTTCATGCGTTATCTACGTTTGGTAGTAAATCAATGTTGAAGATCGATACAACTACTAGATCAGATATGAGGCATGCCGTTGATCGAGGGTCAAATCTTTGGTGTTTTTGCTCCGAGAAACTAAGCTTACTGAGGAATTGAACTGAGGAACTAAGCCAAAACTAGTCTGCAGGTATGTAAGGGATTTTCTTAGATGTTTCGTAACGCGTTTGCAAGGTCACTAGGAATACTCACTTCCCTTGTTCATATCCACGTTCTGGGCGGATAATAATCGCACCCGGGTTATTTGACCAAAAACTTTCCTTGGATTTGACGTAAATTATATTCCCAGGGAAAAAATTGAAAAGCTTAACGTAGTAGAGCGATATGCAATTTGCATCCACGCCCGCTACGGGCGTCCGTCGCTTGGAATATTTTCTCCCTATAATTTTCTATAACGACGCCGCCTTCGTTATTTCGCTGTAGTTTACGTTTTCATCTTACTTCCTACGAGGTTTTCTTATAGGAAACTACATCTTGGAGCTTTTCAAAAAAGACGCGAAGAGAGACTCATGATTAAAGTCGGCAACACGCGAGTGACACCACCGAATGTGGTGATCGCTTACTGTCAGGCGGCCATGATGCTTGTTTGCCATTGCCACCCCTGCGATATAAAAAAACCTTACGAAAAATAGGTTATTGCAAATTCAATGACCATTTAAATGATACCAATGCTTGGAGTTGATGTGTATCACTTAAGAATAATTACAATGCAAGTAAACCAATGTTATTGACTTGTTGTGTATAGTAACGAGTAACGACATAGGTTATTGATAATGGTGGTAGTTTGGATACAGCTGATAAGTTTCTTGCACCCATTCTTCATATCGGCTAAAAGACTTTCTCTATGATTGGGTGGTAGGTAAAAAATGAGGATTCAAAACAGGTTTTATAGTTATGTTTTAATGTTGATTTCTATGAAACACGACGCATACCGCAAAGACTACAGAAACACGCGTTATTGTTAATCAGTTTTAAAGGATCCTACTCAAAATTATTGCGTTTCTAACTGCGGTTGCCGGATTAACGCGTCACGACGCAAATGGCGAAGAAGCACAATAAAAATCAGTTTCAATTGAATAGTTCAGTCAAACAAAATTATATAAACCTACATTGGCCGATCTCATAGTGGCCGATTGCCAATAAGTAAAATAAATAAAGACCCCCTCTATATCTCGATACCGCAGAACCAGTGAGAATGTCGGGATAATCCGCCCAACCCAACAGTCATTGCATGCGGCAGCAACAAAAATCCCCTTCTGTCTTACCCATTTCTGCCGCAAAGCTGCTTGCAACGATGTGTTCCAATTTCGATCTCTATTCCATGCTGCACGGATTTGTAGTACCTAAATTAAAAGTCACAGAGATTGGTTCTGCCAAGAAACGCGCATTACGCGAAAAATACGTGTGCAATATTTTTGAGGGTTCAGTACCTCAAAAGGAAAAAACGGAACCCTTATAGGATCCTTTCATTGTCCGTCTGTCTGTCAAGACCCGTTTTGTCGGGATTGCTATTCTCAGACTTTGCAAATATAATACAAGACAAAAAGTTACATGAAAATCGGTCACGCCGTTTCGGCGGAGTTAGATAACAAACACTGTGACACGAGATTTTTATATATTAGAAGAGACTAGCTTTTCGCTCGCAGCATCGCCCGCGTTATTTTCGATTTTCCATCGAAATTTTATATTTTCCCGTAGGAATCATAATCTTGTAGATTAGCTTAGTTCATCAGGGGTAATGTAGGATTCTAAATGTGAAAGAATTTGTTAATTCGGTCCAGTAGTCTCGGAGCTTATTCAATGCAAACAAACAATCAAATCTTTCCTCTTTATAATATTAGTATAGATTATCTTCAGCTCAGCAGCTTCACAGTCTAGAGAGTTCTTGATCCCTTTATTATTATGATCACAATGCCTAAATGGAACTCCCTCGAGTGTGCGCGGGTTTCTCGTACTAATGGAAGGTAGGTACTATAAACACCTAAGCACATACACAATCGTCTGGGGATTGTGTTCGACTAAAAGCTCTTTATGAGGACGGACACAAGGCCTCCGAGCCTCCGGCCTACCGATTTTACAAGTACTTACATAAATGTACCCAACAAAAAAAATAAAGTAGATTTTTTTGTTGGCTAGATAGTAATATACACGGTGTTTCATAATAACCAATAAATAATCAATTCTTTATCGAAAACTAATTAATATTAAAATGTGTTTACACGTAATGTCATTAACCCAAAATTTTCATGTATATCATAGTATCATCATCATGTCTATGATTTACATGAAAATTTTGGGTTGAATGACATTTTAATAATTGGTTTTCGATAAAGAATTAATTATTTATTGGTTATTATGAAACACCGTGTATACGCGATAATAGATTGATTAAAACATTTAAAAAAAAATAACTCACCTTTAATTTACCTAATATGAATTTTCTGAAATATCCAAAAAATACTGTACTAGTTCAGTGCAGTATTTTTAATTTTTTTGAATTTTATTTTTTATTTATTTTTTAATAAAATAATGGGTGTGTCCCTTAAATTTTCCGGGGTGATAAAAAGTAGCGCTGTATACAAAGAAAATCGAGAAAACTGTAATAAAAATCATACTTAAATAAAACATACATGTATTTTGCCTTAGTTTCGCAATTTATATAATAAAAATAACAGTAAGTTTTAGGGTTCCGCACCTCAAAAGGGAAAAACGGAATCCTTATAGGATAACTTCGTTGTCCGTCTGTTCGCCTGTCTGTTTGTCTGTCTGTCGACACCCGTTTTCTCAGAGACGCGAACAGATATCAAGCTGCGATTTATATCAAATACTCGAGTATACGATCTCTTTCAGCTGTGAAAAAAAAAACAAACTTACAAGTCAGCACGATCAAAAGGTATGACCGTTTATGTCACATATTTTCGCAAACTTTACAATTTCACAGGCAGGTGAATCAAAACCTCCAGCGAACTTCCCGTTAACCTAGACTCATGAAATTTGGCAAGAAGCGACATTGCTTCTTGCCAAATTTCATGAGTCTAGGTTATATTATATTATATTAGTTATATTATAGCAGTTAAGGAGAAATCTGAAATCTATAAATATTAGTTAGAAACTTATATACCTACTTGGATAAGTTTGTACGGAACCCTCGGTGCGCGAGTCCAAGTCGCACTTGGGCGGTTTTTTATACCTTATTTCAAAATATATAATAAAATTATACAACAATTTTTATTAAGCCTTGTCCATTAGAAGCATGATAGTGTATATGTGTTGGATATAAAAAATATCAAGGAACACATCCATACCTCTATCATTTTCTTAAATTTTTATGCGTTCATTCGTACACGTTACGCTTACGAATCATTTTCAAAGCATTTTATCAAAATGATACGCAATCATATCACACATTTTGCGTTCACGCACTAGCAAAATGATTCATGCCGCATCCATGAAATCGGGCATTTTCATTACAGCAACGTAAAGTAGGTATGTCACACACCCCTGAAAATGAATCAAGCCGAAACATACCCATGACTACGTAGTCATATAAAAGTTATTATAGCATCATTGAAAATGGTTGGGTACCCACCCAAAAAAAATGTATGGGGAATTAGAAAATTTTACAATTTCGAATGTTCATGACACCATGACTTTTAAATATGGAGATATGTTAACATGGATAGGTTCCGGTTTGATAGGGTATTGTCCAAGCGGGGCAACCTGCACCCTGGGCAACCCGGATTTCGGCAGCTACCTATGGTAGTTGCAGGGTCGAAGCGTGTTTCGCGCCTTTTGGGGATTTCCCCGAGCTTCGGCTCACCCGCGCGCCGGTGGATCCGGTGAGATCTGCCGGTGGGCAACCCGTTACCCGCAATAAGTGAGCCGGGGGTCCGGCGCACTGGGGGGCTACCGCCTAACTCATAGCGATCACACGCTATCGCTTTCTTGACATTAGAACAATAGTTCAAATGTCATCTGTGACATTAAAACCATTGTTCTAAGTCACGATAACGATAGCGAGTGATCGCTTTGAGTTAGGCGGTACGGCCGCGGATCGTCGGGCCGCGTAGAAGACAACCACAATAAGATTCGGGGTGTAAAGCAGCGCACGCGCCGCTTCACAAAACAGCAGAGCCAGACGGGGAGTCCGGCAACGGACAGTTCACAGGCAGCGGGTCAGCGGGAACAAGGACTGGCTGTTATTGCCTTCCCCCTGTCTTGTGACGGACGGAGCAGCTGCTGGGTGGGTCTTTAGTGGGTAAGCCTGGGCCGAGTACTTACGATCTGGGGACTCCCACATATCCTCGTGGTTTAGCTCGACCCCGAGGAATGTATTAATGCATTTTCCTCCTCTCTAAAAAGGGTATTGACCATATACCTTGTATACTTGTCTGAGGTAATTTGTTGCGTTCTACAAAAAAACCAGGAACAATAGCCCTTTTACTTGTATGTTTAATTAATACCTACTTCTGTTTGATTTTAAGCAAGCCGTGCCGACTTACTCGTAAAAGCGCTATTTTCCCGCTTTCAAGTAATTTCGATTTACTGTACCGCCACAAATATAAAACATACAGTTCTTAAATTCATATATGATATTGTTGAACATATTATCTAATCATTCTCAAAGACAGAAACATGATTAATAATATTTCACTAGATAGAAAAAAATCTAAAGTCCACTCTGTTCAATGTTTTAAAATCAGAAAATACAATAATAGGTGACGTAAAAATTTTACTAATAGATGTGCATTTTTATTGTGTAGAAAATGGCAATTAATTATTTTATTTATTTTGTACGCCAGTTTTCTAGTAATCGATTAAAACGTGTAAAAAGTAACGCTTTCGTTCGGTCACAGTGCGTAAGCGACATTAGAAGCTATGCAATTATCAACTTTATCTCCTTGCAATAAAGCAGTTGCCGTGCACGAGTAGATTTCCTGGGAAACCTCGCCTTAAAGTCACAATGTGGTGTTGCGGTATGCGCATGCCGCAAGTACAGCCGGCATCAAAAGTAGATAACCATTTTAGTACCATGTCACACCAACTATTAACAACGCAATATTAGTGTACTATAACCATACTAAGTAAAAGGAATAGTTGGTGTGACATGGTACTAAATCTGCAAAAAATACTTATCTACTTTTGAAGCCGGCTGTACAAATCTAATCTCAACCGTGTCGGTTATCGTACTGCAATAAAACAGATAAGTTGTATTATCGCCACATTTTCAATTTGCTCTTCGCGGTATTTCTGATGACGATAAATCGAAACAGCAATGAATCATTGAAAAAATTGGACTATTTACAATAAGTAGATAATGTATACATATATAGAACTGTGTTAGTGTGTATGTATGTGTGTGTGGTCACATCTAATATTTAAAAATCTCGTGTCACAGTTTTTGTTATTGAACTCCTTCGAAACGGCTTGACCGATATCTATGAAATTTTTTGTGTATATCTCTGATAGGTCTGCGAATAGATCGTAGGCTATTTTTTATACCCCTAGGTGATAACTGATAAGGGTGGCCCTCTCCAGTTTTTTTTTTTGTAAATTATTATGGCGAAACGTAGTTCATAACATAGAAAAAAATATAAATAGGTTTGAAAATAGTCAAATTATTTTTCAAATTGAAAGGACATGTCCACTTTTTGTATGGAACGTGGAATTTTATTCTGAACCTTTTTTAACCAGTTTAAAAATTTATGACGGAAATAGAGCTTTATGAGAAGGATGTTTATCCATGAATATTAAAAATATTAAGGCCTGCATTTAGGAGAAAAAAATTAAAAATGTTTTTTTTATTGTTTCTTTAGCAGGGCCACATTTAGTTTTTTTTACTGGCAATTAAAAGGATGTCATTGTCAATGCCACTGTAGCTGTCGTTTTGACTTTTGTTTATTGTTTGTGTGTATGTGTGTAACCTTCCTTCCTTTCACAAAATAGTATCATTTATTTTCTACAGCTATGCTCAGGTTCTTGATTTTACATGTGATTTAAATATTGGCTTGCTAACTGGACTAAGTTTTCTCGTAATTTGAAGGTACGAAGTAACCAGACCCAAGAATTGAACAACAAAATGTTATACTTCCAGGTTACAGTCGCACTCCTGATACAACTTCTCATTTTTTTTGTACCAGAGTGCTATAATTTGGAATGTCGAAGGGTACCATTATATTTACGAAAGAAGATCCTCGGGGATTGTAAAATATTCGTAAAGTAATGCCAGAGTCTGTGAAAATCACATGAGTCAATATGATTTTGCATTTTTACGGTAATATAAGTTCACTGTATTGTTTACACCAAATAATTCATGCTTGACTTACTAACAATAAAATCAAAGAACAGAAACTAATTGAATTTGAAAATATAGAAAATTCCACTGATATAGTATGTAAATACTGGACAGGTTTAACAGTCACACAATTTGTTTTGTTGTTCTCTTGCTTAACTCAATTAGGTGAGGTTTGTTCAAAGCCTAAAAAGGCCTTAGGTTTATATTAAGTCAGACTATGGGCTAAGGAATCCCTTTGCAGAATTGCTTCTCGGGTATGCATTTCAAAAACTCATGTTTACTTATATAAAAAAGTGTTATTGCTTCAAAAATCAATATGCACCTTTACATTTAGGTATAGCCCATATAAGCAGGGAAAACCTGTCCAGTAGAAATCTAACTATACGTTATACTCTTTGGGTCTGATTCAAACAATTCCATTGTTTTATTAGAGGTTACTAACATTTTACTTACAAAAGTCCTCTAATTACCTATTTCAAAAGAAATCTTATAACTTACACTGCTAGCTGCAGTAAGCGACCAACCGACCTGGTGGTCAATCTATTTTAAATAGGGCATTAGGCAAGCCATCTTTGTACATATTGATGCTTAAATTCCACACTTGAATATGTTCCCCGGAATGAAAATATTCAATTTAATTTTAATCAGTCTTGGAACATATTAAATTAAGCAAGCTAAGTCATATTTTGGGGAACATATTCAAGAAAATGATCCATCACATGAGACTGCTGATAAGAGGAAAAATCAAATGAAATCCATGAATTTAGGATGGGCTCCGCACCAAACTCATATAACACCACTGGCTCAATTTTGAAATGACGTACTAATGAGGGAAGATGTTGAAATTGAATAAATAAAAATTACATAATTTCTGGGTTTTATTTCATACCTGCAACCAGTTTCTATATTACAACTCTTTCACATAGTTTCCACTATTATAATTATCCAACACTTCATATTACATATTTAGTACCCATGATAAAATCGAGGGTATGTAGTCATATAGAAGTAAATATTTACACTTTGAATTAACATTATAGTAATCTTAGAGAATTTTGCACTTAGTTCATTATAATGACTTCATTAATTAGCATCTGTTTTGTAAAAAATCTTTTGTTATTGAAATAGTAAAACTGTAGCATTCTTAAGAACAGACCAGTATATTTTATTTATGTTGATATTTCATTACTGTGAGGTAGGTGCTTATCCTAAGAGTAGGCAGAGTAAAACAGGTATCACACACTAGACACTACAGCCAGGGGCTCATCCTAACAAATGCTGCACAAACACACTGCTACAAAGTAAAGTATAGAAGTCATCTGCCACCAACCAATTGTGCTAGATTTCATTTTAATAGCATGGACCTATTGATTACATGTATCATTTTTTTGGTCAGAGTCAGAGATGTTTGTTTGTTACCAGCAGTGACCTGCAATGTTGCTAATTTGCAATCCAATTAAATATGTGGTCACCTGGGGGTTTATTGTCGAAGGAAAAATCTATAACGTCTGCTGCCTTTAATTTGACAGTCATTGCGGCAACAACACAAGATTGTGCACTTCTTAATAAAAAGTATTGTGATGTATTGTGATGTATTGTGATTGCCTATATTATAAGCGATCACGATCATTAAAATCACAAAATTAAACGAGGCTTTTTTTGACGCTGTCACTTCTGCAAGAGAAGTCAAAGGGAGCTAAGTTCATACAGCCATGTTTTTCGTAAATCTTGATAAAACATTAAAAATGTAATTTATGTGAATTTTAGTCAGAAAATCACTCACTATCACATCGTTTGTGCGCTTTTGTTACTTATTTATTCGTTTGTGACACGTTTCAGTAACTTGTCATTGGTTTCCATACAAAAATCGCTTTGTTTTACATACTATGAAAGTCAATCAGAAAATTGCTGTTTTTTTGAATTTGCAGGCCTAAAAAAACCTAAATTTTATTCTAAACCCTAGATTTTTGAGTACTCTTTACAAAAATACCTGAAACATGTAGCTTAATTAATGATGAAATTTTTAGCCCAAAAGAGGACATGTCCTTTAAAACATTGAATAAATTTGAGCCGTTCAAAAACGCCACCATTTAGCGCGCGCTTTTGATGACGTTATTATTTGTGTCCCGTGTTTGTCTACTATGGCATTTCAGTTACCTACTTCATACTTATTTTCAGTTTTAATTGCTATACAAATCATGGAGGAAATTAAAAAAATCTGCTTACAAGTATTTGTATGGTACCGAAGTGCAAAAACACTATTATTAGTACACCCGATAAATTGTTTTTCGTATTCCACGCATGCGAAAGTACGAAAAAAATGGTGTAGGATGATGTGAAGGGATAATGTATCTCCCTTATCGGTCGGTTGTATTTTGTTGTGAAGATCATTTTAACGTAATTATGCAATATTTATGTACAGCTTAGTGTGAATTAGCTATTAAGCAGTAGAAGATTATAAGTTAATTAAAAATTTATCTAAAGATATTACATAAGTTACATAAGTTAATATTCCTATTGCGGTGAAATTGTGATGATTGATGATTTATTTCAGGTTAAGTAAGATACAGTTGGAGCGTCGGTGGCGTTGTGGACTCGGCACTTGCCTTCCAATCGGGAGGTCGGGGTTCGAGACCCGCTATGTACCAATGTGTTTTTCGTTTCGAATTTCATATGTACATTTGTCTGACGCTCCTACGGTGAAGGAAAACATCGTGAGGCAACCGGCATACATCTGCGAAGAAATTCAATGATGTATGTGAAGTCGACTAATCCGCACTGGGCCAGCGTGGTTGACTAAGGCCTAATCACCCTAACATAGGGTAGGCTCGAACCCCTCGGTGGGGACGTATATGAGCTGTGATGATGATGATGATGATGAAGATACAGTTAATTATTTTGAATATAACATAATGAAACAGAAAGGAGAAAAATGTAGTCTACGGTTAAAGAAAGCAGTTGTTTCGCATATTATATTAGGAACTATTTTAATGACAACAATTATTTTTTATTGTTAGTGTTACTTAAACATCATTAATAAAAATCTATGAGGGCAAAATATACCATGTTACATAATAATTACCTTGCAGCTTTCACTCCTTAGATTTCTGCGCTCGTAAAATCGAGATTTGATTCAATGTGCTGACATTATAAATGCATCTATTTTCGGTAGATTATCCGATTGTGCTTTGACAAAACCAGTTTCTGTCATCGTCCTAGATTGACTACAAATATATATTCACAAATAATCACACACGAATACAGTTTTAAACAATTTTTCCCCACAAACACCACTAACACAGTATGAATATCGACGCCGATAAATCCAATGACGTGCCCATTGACGTCACATTTCGTTTCGACCAATGGTGACGCGTTTTGTAAGTTTGAATTTCCCTCCCCTATTTTCACATTTCATATAATATTTTCTAGGTTTAAATAATAACTAAATAAAAAAATACATTTTAAGTATACATAATGTAGACGACAATAAAGGATCTAGAAAAAAATATTTGAGACAAATTTAAATTTTATGCATATTGATTGATTGATTGATATGCATATTCCCTATTATGATACGCTTCATCGAGCTCGAAAACTTAAACTCATACTTAAGGGCCCACCATCCGCGTGAGCCCGAGCTAGTTTAGGTAAATTTCTCTAGTCTCTGTTTGTGTGCGTCGCTCACGCACACAAGCGCACTCGGTCGCGCAATCGGTACGGCCGCCTAGCAAAATATCGTAGATGTTAATTTTGAATTTAATAGGTGTTTATTATTTACTGTGTTATACTATAGTAAATACAGGGATGTGTTTGATCAACTTTTATTTTTACAAGCTTTTATTTAGCTTGCACTGTATGTATGTATGTAGATTTGACCACTTCTCGGTTTTCGAATTGGATGAAATTTTGCACATAATAATATGTATATCGTGACAATGCAATGTTATGATAACATGGAGCTGATCTGATGAAGGAACTGGACGGTGGCCATAGGAACTCCGTAATAAATCGACGCAACCCCATCGAGTTTGGGCTCGTTTGATTCATATTGACGAGTACTTTGGTCCTATTTGTTAACCAGGGTCTGATGCTGGAGCTGGGAGGTGGCCATAGGACCTCCGCAATAAAACGACATAACCCTATAGTTTGGGCTCGTTTGATTCGTAATGACGAGTACTTTGGTCCTATATGGTAACCAGGGTCTGATGCTGGAGCTGAAAGGTGGCCATAGGACCTCCGCAATAAAACGACATAACCCTATGGAGTTTGGGCTCGTTTGATTCGTAATGACAAGGACTTTGGTTCTATATGGTAACCAGGGTCTGATGCTGGAGCTGGAAGGTGACCTTAGGAACTCCGCAATAAAACGCCACAACCCCATTGAGTTTTTGCTCATTTCATTCGTATTGACGTGTACTTTTGGTCCTATATGGTAACCAGGGTCTGATGCTGGAGCTGGAATGTGGCCATAGAACCTCCGCAATAAAAGGACGTAACCCTATCGAGTTTGGGCTCGTTTGGTTCGTAATGACGAGTACTTTGGTCCTATATGGTAACCAGGGTCTGATGCTGGAGCTGGAAGGTGGCCATAGGACCTCCGCAATAAAACGACATAACCCTATCGAGTTTGGGCTCGTTTGATTCGTAATGACGAGGACTTTGGTCCTATATGGTAACCAGGGTCTGATGCTGGAGCTGGAAGGTGGCCATAGGAACTCCGCAATAAAACGACACAACCCCATCGAGTTTGGGCTCGTTTGATTCGTATTGACGAGTACTTTGATCTTATATGGTAACCAGGGTGTGATGCTGGAACTGGAAGGTGGCCATGGGAACTCCGCAATAAAACGACACAAGCCCATCGAGTTTTGGGCTCGTTTGTTTCGTAGTGACGAGTACTTTGGTCGAGTTTCGTAATGGCGGCCATGCGATTACAAAATGATAAAATATAAAATAATAGTAAGATTTAAAAAAAGTCGCCCCACACTAGGATTTTATTTTAAAGCCCTAATAAGACGAAAATAAATTTTAATTTATTACATGATACATCTAATATATAAAATTCTCGTGTCACAGTGTTTGTTACAGAACTCCTCCGAAACGGCTTGACCGATCTTTATGAAATGTTTTGTGTATATTCAGTAGGTCTGAGAATAGGTCGTAGGCTATTTTTTATTACGGCGAAACGTTAGTTCGCCGTTATTATGGCGAAACGTAGTTCGCCGGCACAGCTAGTTTTTAATAAAATATAAAAGCTTGTCGCAAGATTTACCCATTTTATAAAAAACAAATATTTTTTTCTTAGAATTACCAATATTTATTTATTTAAGGCTTACCAAGTAAATACATACGGGCAAGGTACTTAAACAGTTTTTTTTATGGAGGGCCTGGCAAATGACCTCCTCCCGCCTGATGTTAAGCGGTGAAAGAGGCCCAAATGAGTTGACAGATAGAGGTGTGAGGACATCCACTATCCAACCTGCCCGCCCCTTGCCGGCCTAAAAGATGTTTTTCACACCTCTTTTGAAGGAACCCATGTTGTAGGATGGAGGAAAAACGTGCGCAGGTAGAGAATTCCAAGTGTGGGATGACCGACAGAAGACTTACTGGAGGGAGACTCTGTACCAAGGTCGTGTGCTTGGGTACCTCCGTCTTACCTATTTCAAAGCAGCAGTGCTTGCATTGCTGTGTTCCGGTTTGAAGGGTAAGATATGGCACTGAAATTACTGGGAACCGTGACTTTACATCTTAAGTCACAAGTTGGCAACGTACACTGTGGCCCTTGTGGGGGTTGCAGTTTTACTGCGAATGTCACACGAGACACATGTATTATAGGTGACTGTTACCACTTACCATCAGGTGGGCAGTTTGCTTTTTTGCCAACTTAGTAGCAATAAAAAAAAGAAGAAGGAATCTTGGAATTTCTTGGTACGGTGTGAAAAGGAGGATACAGTGTAAGGATGACTCCGTAGACCCTTACGCGTGTTTCTGTGAAGGAATGGAGAGGGAGGGATAAGGTTAAAGAGCTCCTCAGAGCATTCCCCGTGGAACATTCGGTAAAAGGCGCTAAAAGAGGCGATGTCACGTCGAAGTTGTAGAGGCTCGAGGGTGTTAGTTGCCTCTACATCGCCAATTATTCGAATAGCGCGACGCTGCAATCTGTCCAGAGCATCGAGGAGGTACTGAGCGGAGCCGGAGTGCGAGCAATATTCCACGCAAGACCTAACCTGAGTTTTCTACAACAGGCATAGTTGGTCCGGCGCAAAATACCTACGCACCTTGTTCAGGACACCGAGTTTCCGTGAGGCAGCAGTTATAACGGATTCGAGTTTTTCAAAAAAGGGATCATATATGCATTTAAATTTCAGGACTGCACAGCATTGTCATGTGTGTATGACAAAGCTGTACAAAACGTTATTTATTACAAAAAAATAAATATAATAATCAAGTTAAATTGTTTTATTGTTTATCCTAATTCTCGCACAAGCTTTTATATTTTTATAAGAAAATATATCTTGTAATAAATTAAAGTTTATTTTCCTCTTTTAAGGCATTATAATATAAGCTTGTTTTTAAAAAAACTTTTTTTAAACTAATTACTCAAATAATACGAAATATTTTAATGACTACCGAGTTCTTTATTCTTAGTTTTATCTACAAATTATTTTATATAATATACATATAATAATTTAGTAATAAACAAATATGAAATGAATATTTTCTTGTGCTCAACGCACTTTTTAGTGCATTGAAGCCATTCGCTAGTTTGTAATAAAAAAATAAATTAAAGTTTATTTTCTTTTTTTAGGACATTAAAATAAAAGCTTGTTTTAAAAAATCTTTTGTGATAGCGGCCATCTTGTTCTAGTTTTTTTCGTGGTGTACTGTATTTTACGAACTTTCATTTGATACCCCATATACAGACCCATATTGTGGGGATTGTACATAAAAATAATCTATCAATTTGTGACGGCGGCCATCTTGTATTAGATTGTCTTTCAGAATATACTATATTCTACAATTCATTCTACAATTCAAGCTCTTTCATTTGACACCTAAATTGGGAAAGGTCACACAAAAGAAATTGCTGGGGTTGCGTATGGATATTATCTAGGCTAGGCTCAAAGCACTCATCAAGAAAAATCATATAGGACCGAAGTACTCGTCAATACGAATCAAACAAGCCCAAACTCGATGGGGTTGCGTCATTTAATTTCGGAGTTCCTTTGGCCACCTTTCAACTCCAGCATCAGACCCTGGTTACCATATAGGACCAAAGTACTCGTCAATACGAATCAAACGAGCCCAAACTCGATAGGATTGTGTCGTTTTATTGCGGAGTTCTTATGGCTACCTTCCAGCTCCAGCATCAGACCCTGGTTACCATGTAGGACCAAAGTACTCGTCAATACGAATCAAACAAACCCAAACTTGATGGGGTTGTGTCGTTTTATTGCGGAGTTTCTATGGCCAGCTTCCAGTTCCAGTATCAGACCCTGGTTACCACATAGGACCAAAGTACTCGTCAATACGAATCAAACAAGCCCAAACTCGATGGGATTGTGTCGTTTTATTGCGGAGTTCCTTTGGCTATCTTCCACCTCCAGCATCAGACCCTCGTTACCATGTAGGACCAAAGTACTCGTCAATACGAATCAAACGAGCCCAAACTCGATGGGGTTGTGTCGTTTTATTGCAGAGTTCCTATGGCCACCTTCCAGTTCCAGCATCAGACCCTGGTTACCATATAGGACCAAAGTGCTCGTCAATACAATTCAAACGAGCCCAAACTCGATGGGGTTGCGTTGTTTGATTGCGGAGTTCCTATGGCCACCTTCCAGTTCCAGGATCAGACCCTGGTTACCATATAGGACCAAAGCGCTCGTCAATACAATTGAAACGAGCCCAAACTCAATGGGGTTGCGTTGTTTGATTGCGGAGTTCCTTTGGCTACCTTCTAGCTCCAGCATCAGACCCTGGTTACCACATAGGACCAAAGTACTCGTCAATACGAATCAAACGAGCCCAAACTCGATGAGATTGTGTCGTTTTATTGCGGAGTTCCTATGGCTACCTTCCAGCTCCAGCATCAGACCCTGGTTACCATGTAGGACCAAAGTACTCGTCAATACGAATCAAACAAACCCAAACTTGATGGGGTTGTGTCGTTTTATTGCGGAGTTCCTATGGCCAGCTTCCAGTTCCAGTATCAGACCCTGGTTACCACATAGGACCAAAGTACTCGTCAATACGAATCAAACAAGCCCAATCTCGATAGGGTTGCGTTGTTTGATTGCGGAGTTCCTATGGCCACCTTCCAGATCCAGCATCAGACCCTGGTTACCATATAGGATCAAAGTACTCGTCAATACGAATCAAACGAGCCTAAACTCGATGGGGTTGCATTGTTTGATTGCGGAGTTACTATGGCAACCTTCCAGATTCAGCATCAGACCCTGGTTACCATATAAGATCAAAGTTCTCGTCAATACGAATCAAACGAGCTCAAACTCGATGGGGCTATGTCGTTTTATTGCGGAGTTCCTATGGCCACCTTCCAGCTCCAGCATCAGATCCTGATTACCACATAGGTCCAAAGTACTCGTCAATACGAATCAAACGAGCCCAAACTCGATGGGGTTGTGTCGTTTTATTGCAGAGTTCCTATGGCCACCTTCCAGTTCCAGCATCAGACCCTGGTTACCATATAGGACCAAAGTGCTCGTCAATACAATTCAAACGAGCCCAAACTCGATGGGGTTGCGTTGTTTGATTGCGGAGTTCCTATGGCCACCTTCCAGTTCCAGGATCAGACCCTGGTTACCATATAGGACCAAAGCGCTCGTCAATACAATTGAAACGAGCCCAAACTCAATGGGGTTGAGTTGTTTGATTGCGGAGTTCCTTTGGCTACCTTCCAGCTCCAGCATCAGACCCTGGTTACCACATAGGACCAAAGTACTCGTCAATACGAATCAAACGAGCCCAAACTCGATGAGATTGTGTCGTTTTATTGCGGAGTTCCTATGGCTACCTTCCAGCACCAGCATCAGACCCTGGTTACCATGTAGGACCAAAGTACTCGTCAATACGAATCAAACAAACCCAAACTTGATGGGGTTGTGTCGTTTTATTGCGGAGTTCCTATGGCCAGCTTCCAGTTCCAGTATCAGACCCTGGTTACCACATAGGACCAAAGTACTCGTCAATACGAATCAAACAAGCCCAAACTCGATAGGGTTGCGTTGTTTGATTGCGGAGTTCCTATGGCCACCTTCCAGATCCAGCATCAGACCCTGGTTACCATATAGGATCAAAGTACTCGTCAATACGAATCAAACGAGCCTAAACTCGATGGGGTTGCATTGTTTGATTGCGGAGTTACTATGGCAACCTTCCAGATTCAGCATCAGACCCTGGTTACCATATAAGATCAAAGTTCTCGTCAATACGAATCAAACGAGCTCAAACTCGATGGGGCTATGTCGTTTTATTGCGGAGTTCCTATGGCCACCTTTCAGCTCCAACATCAGATCAGCTCCATGTCGTCATCATAATATATTTATACATATGCATGCAAAATTTCAGCTTAATCGGAAACCGGGAAGTGAGTCAAATTTAACTCGCAAGATTAGACCCGAACATGCAAAAGATTAATAAAAGCTTGTAAAAAGGTTGAAGGTTTTTCGTACGGCAGCCACAAATAATAAAATTGTTAGTTATCAACTTCTCCGATTACTCCGTAGGACTTCGCGTCGTATACATACACAAATAATTACGTAACCGGGAGCTAGCTCAAAGCGACGTGCTCTCACTTCGAGTCTTGATTGCACACTGAATTTCGACGCGCCCGAGCCAAGTATTTGTAAGAAAATCGATAAATGTATGTAAAAAATTTCATATAAAAATCAATATATGATAATTAAAAAAAATACCACGGTGTCAGTGTTTTGCTTACCCTTGTTCTATATATTTGTTAAATGAAAATACAATAGGGTTAATTAATGAAGCTAAAAATCACGAACGGTATATGTGTGTAACCCAAATTTTAAGTAAAATTGATGCTATTTTTTAACGAAATGGTATGTAAATTTGAAAAATGGTGACGGTGATTGTGTAAACACATAATTTAAGAATTTAAATTTATTTTTTCCCGGTCAGTTAACTGGAACGTTAACGTAAAATATCAAAAACGCCAACGGCCTTTTTGCTATTTTTCGCGCCATGGGCCCTTAATGGTCACGCAACTCGCCGGTTTCGTGTCCGACACGACACGCTCGCCTCCTGGAGGCTGATTCTCACACAATTCGTAAAAAGTTTATATTCGATATTTTTCTCGATTTGTAAAGTCACAGCCAATCAAAACACAGCACAGGTCGAGCTCCACCTATTTGTGGATAGTCGCTTGTATTGTTTCGGGTGCTCTGCTCAGTACTCCCTATAGGTGTAGTAGGTACCTTAATTACTGAAATGTGATGTTTCTTTCTTTTTCTTTCTTTTTTGATTATCCTTTTATATATTTTTTTCATTTACTTTAATTAACATTAAATATTTATAGCAGAATTTAACTTAACATTTTGTTTGTCTTTATAAATTCTTAAAAATATTATTTATTAAAATTATTATACTGAAGGTTTATTAATTTATCTAAAATAAATAATTATTATTTCATTGAAAGATAAAGAAGTAAAAAAAAAACAAATCCGCCGACTCAAGACAAATCAAGCGACGTTCCTTAAAAAAATGGCGGAGCTCGACGTATCCAGTGTTCTGCAGGCGTAGCACGGGCTGCCAAGAAATTTGTGATAAGACTCAATGACACTAAACCCTTGAGGAGCGTCAAGAAATTTTTATCACATCAGTCACTGAGGCTGCGTTCCGAAAATCAATAAGAGTCACTATTAGCGCGCTCAAACGAGTCCCGAAATGTTGTGAACGCTTATGTTAGCCGGCATGAAGAACCACATGACGCCATCGTTAAAGTCATACGCCATCGTGAACTTACGGCGCTAATGCTCTGGAGTGAAATCACTCTAAGCGAACTGTCAGTCTGACGTTTGATAATTGTGTTTTCGGTTCAAAATGACTGTACCTGTGCTGGATGAGCAGCGGGGAAACAATGTTGTAATTAAAATCTACAAAACAAAAATACTGAGAAGCAATCAAAAGCAAAATGACCTACTCAAACCAAATTTTTTACTCGACATTTGGTTTGACAAATTGATACGCTAAAACCCCGGAGCGGAATCGTAAGCATGCTGATAGCGCTGTTAGCATTTTTAGTGTTCTTTTTAATTTGAACCAGGCGATTATAATCGTTAGCACTGTGAGTGCTGTTATCGGACCGCAGCCTCAATACGCGCCGCTGTGCTACACTTTAAGACATAGAGATTATGTCACTGAAATTGTGAGATAACGCGTGACTCGAGTCCCGTCTTGGCAGCCCGTGCTACGCCTGCTGATTGGCTAAGCTGTGACTACCGCTCGAGAAAAAATCGAATTCGAAATCTTTTCGAACCGTTGAGAATCAGCCACCTGGCCTGTCACCTCGCACCTGGCGGCATTGATCAGGCGAGCCCGTAACCTTAATAACTCAATATCACAGGGATTACTCGACAGTTTTGCGACCAATCAGACGGGATAACCGCACGCATTTATCACCGCGCCTCGGATCCGCAAGAGCAATCGTAGCTTTCCGAGTCTGTGTCAATAAGTCTTATTTCAGTTTACGTAAGACTAACTGTTCTTTACGCAGCTTCGCCCGCGTTGTTATTGTTTTCCTGTGGGAATTTTATATCTTCCCGTATGAAAAATAATTTTGTAGCCTACGTTATTCAGATCAGAGATAATGCAGCATTCTAATGGTGAAAGAATTTTTGAAATCGGTCCAGTAGTTTTTGAGTTTATTCGTTACATACATACAAATCTTTCATCTTTATAATAGAAAAATAGTGTAGACTAGATCGGTGCTGCCGACACCTCTGCGTGTACATAATAACCTTTTTTAGAAGTTTGTAGTTTTTATATTTTTAAAATTGACAATGTATTTTGATTGTTTTGATTTGTGTTATTTATTGTCTATGTCATTACTTGTGATACCTGTGATACTTAATATACATTTATACTTGTGATACCTGAAGATGAAGTAATCGAAACCGGTCGTGCAGAATAGCAAATTCAAACAGTAAAATAAATAGTGGAAAAAAGTGCAAGAAAACCATGGTTTTATTCAATCTATGTCTTGTCTTCTTGACAAGTAAACGATGATAATGCAGCAGCCCTCTCTAGTTTAATTTTAACGATAACTAGTCCTTCTAACTAATCATTGCCTTGAACCAGCGCACAATCGCCCGTAACAATTGGACATGTCACAGTTGTGTCTTATCTATCACTTACTAGCTGTAGCTGCGAACTACGTTTCGCCTTAAAAGACTTCAACGCGGTCTTAGTTTCGTATCTTCTATATTTTTTCCGTTTTAGCAACATTTTTCATTGATTCTCCTCTCCTATTGGTCGCACCATGATATTACATAGCCAAAAGCCTTCGTCGATAAATGGACTATCCAACACAAAAACAATTTTTTAATTCGAAGTTCGGACCAGTAGTTCCAGAGATTAGCGCGTTCAACCAACCAAACAAACAAACAATCAAACAAACTTTCGGCCTTTATAATATTAGTATATTACGTATAGATATAAGTTTAAAATAAATACATTGTGTATAAATAGCTCTTTTTAACCGACTTCAAAAAAGGAGGAGGTTATCAATTCGGTTGTATTTTTTTTATGTTTGTTACCTCATAACTCCTTCATTTTTAAACTGATTTCCAAAATTCTTTTTGTATTTGATAGAGTATACTGCAAGGGTGGTCCCATAGTTAAAAAAGTCAGGATCTGATGATGGGATTCCATAGAAAATCGAGGAAAACACACCTGGTATTAAATCAGGGTTTCTTTTACTAAAAAGATTTCATTCACTAAAAAGTTAAAAATAATTTTTTTTTACAAAAAAAGAACCGACCAAAAACACTGAAAACTTAAAAATAATATAAGAATACGTACAGACAACATCACACTTCTATATGTATTGACGTCGGTGACAAATTTTAACACTTTCTAGGAGATCATCGTTTGGCGCCGACTTCAATATAGAAGTGTGATGTTGTCTGTACCTATTCTTATATTATTTTAAAGTTTTCAGTGTTTTTGAAGTCGGTTCTATTTTTTGTAAAAAAAAATTTTGTTTACTATTGCCTCATACTATACCATCCATATTGTTACAACCCAAAATAAATGCAAATAGGCCGAAAGAAAACCAATACACCTACGCCCTAATCACAAACTGAGAATCTTTATATCATAAAGAAATGACAAGAAGAAGGAATGAACGCCTATTCTCTATTTTTTTATATTATACTTTCCGCTCGCGACTTCGCCCGCGTTATTTTTGTTTTCCCGTGGATTTTTTTTTCCATGGGAAAGTTACCCTTTGTCCTTCCCTTTGTTGAAGGGATAGTTCGAGACTATCCCTTCAACAAAATCGGTTCTACAAACAAAGAAACAAACAATCAAATCTTTCCTCTTTATAATTTTATATTATATTATTACTAACCTTTTTTTTTTTTTCTCGGGGGGAAATGCGTAACCCCACCGTACCCGCCGTTGGCTAGACGGCGAGCGTGTGTGGGGCTCTCCCGGCGGAGTGCCAGGCCTACCCACTAAAACCCCCCGGTGTTCTCCCTGCCCTTATGAGCGCGCTAGGTAAGGTCCACACTGCGACTCCACTACCCACGCGCCCGGGCAAGCCCGACCACCTGGTCGGGCTATCGCCAAGGGGGGATTGCCCGAGAACACCAGGGCAATCCCCAGACGGAGGGCCTTACGGCGGCGTGCACGGGGCCAACCGTGCACGTAGGCCTCCACGGCAGGGTCATTAGACGGGCATCGCTTGTGCGAATGCCCGCCTTCTCCTGCCTATCCGTCTGCGACGGATGGGAGCGGCTTGAGGATCTGCCTCCCGCTCCCTCTCCGCGGCCTCCTTCTGCGATATTACGTCCTCGCAGAAGGACGTAATATCGCAGCCCCCCATTCCGCCTCGCCGCGGAGCATGGCCACGACCATGCTCGGCAGCTAGAGGTTTCCGCCTCCCAGCGCAGCGTTGAGTTCGCTGCGCTGGCATCGCCAAGCCGGGCACACCAATAGTGTGTGCTCGGCAGTGTCATCGGGAGCGTCGCAGTGATGAGACTGCGGCGTTTCCTCCCGATGGGCGACTCGGTGCAGGTAGTGACCGAAGCAGCCATGCCCGGTAAGTACCTGCACCATGCGGAATGTTAGGCTGCCCTGCCGGCGCCCAACCCACTCCTCCAACACCGGACGAATTGACTCAATCGTCCGGTGGCCGGCAGCTGGGGAGGCGAGTGCCTCACCCCACTGGCGCAGAGCCTCCCTCTGCGCCAGGGTACGAACCTGCTCCACCTCCTGTGGAGCAGACCGTCCCCCCCACTCTCGTACAGCAACCCGATGCCGATACACCTCCGAATGGACGCGTGCATCGACATCCCATGGCGTTTGGCCCGCAAGAACGCAGGCTGACCGTGCGAATATTATTACTAACCTACTACAATATATAAATTGATACATGTTTGTAAAGAAAAACGTAAATTCTTGCCAAACTAAATAAAAAGCATGCCACTTTTACTGAAAAGTCAACCTCTTGCTCCAATGCGAACTTGTCTTATTTCTTGTTACTGCGCTATAGACCCGTAGCGCTAGGTTTTTAAGTTTCAAAAATATTAAAGTTGTTTGTTTTTCGCATATAGTTTCCAGACCATTTGCCCAACCTAAAAAAATATTTTGTGTCATTCTAGGTACTTGCATAGGTCGAAATTTAGGTATTTGTCGTTTCAATCAGTATTGGACGAAAACAAAATTAGAGATGAAAATTTTACTTTCATCATAATAACGAAGTAGTATCTGATGTGCATAGGCATTTTGTGTCATCTCTGTCCACGAGAATCTTAATTTTTAACCAGTGGCTAACATGACGCCCAACTAGCTCTGAAAGAATATTACAATTGGTAAAATAGGTGTTATGCGTTTTAGAATACTAGTATCTGTTGTTTAAACTATTTTGTGTCAAATTCATCCACGAGATGTATAGATATTTTATTATTTTACTACAACACCCTGTAAAATCCTCAAAATAAAATGCAAGTTATTAGAGTTCACGTGTTTCTAATTATTATTTTGTAACAAAACACTATTCATAATTTGTGTTGTTTTCATCCACGAAATCCTTTTATTTCAAAAAAATACCAGACTTCTTTGCACGAACGCCGAGCGCGGGGAAGCGCGCAGGCGTGGGCGGCGGGCACCGGCCAGTCACACGCGCGCGTGGCACGTGCTGAGCTGATTGTTTAGGCACTTTCGATCTTTCCAAGTTGCGACAAACGAGTGCGTGCGTTATTCTGAGATTTAACATTATGAAGACTAAAATGGAGATTGAAAATAAATGTATTATACAGGATGTCCCAAAAACAATGGATAAACCTGTAACTATAGATGGACTTCATCATGGCCTCCCTTACCACAAATTTTGACCTTAGTGAAAATATCACGGTTTCAGAGATATTTATTGTTTTTGTTTTTTTCGAAAATTTCCAAGTGCGATTTGTATTTATAGTGCCATTTCTACAAATGGAGAGCTTTTTCGATTTAGTTTTTTTTATTTTACAAGCGATAGTTTAGATATCATAAACAAAGACTTAAATTGATCAGCTACAGTGTGAAAAAAATGTAGGACGCTCATCGTGCCCATTGACTACTTAAAGAGTATAAAAATTTCAAAGAACTTGTTAAAAAACACATTTTTTCGTAAAAAAAATCAAATTGAACTTGCGCCCTTATACACGTCCTAGACTTTTTAATAAAGAGGAAACACTAAGGTCGAGAGAATTCAGAAATAGGTATTTGTAAAATGTATTGCTGTCTCGCTGTATGCCCAAACAATCGTTCTGAGCGCGATAGACTAGCTAGCTAGGACCGAAAATACCTATAAAAAGTATACAAAATATACGTTTCGAAGTCCCCTGTTTTCTCCGCTAAAACTAGACCGATTTAATTACATTTTACGTTAAAAATTAAAGAAAGGCTTTGGTTGTGTTTCTGTTTTGCTTTTTCATATAATTTCGACAGGTTTTTATCTCATTTTCAGGTTTTTAAAGGTTTTTATCTCATTTAGTAATTAACTTAATGAAAAAGGAAAACATAGGAGCATATTTATAGTTGCCATTGATTTTTTTGAAAAAAATAGAACAGTTAATGCCATTATCCAACAAGGAAATAGGGGACAACGTTTGTATAAAAAAAGGACCTGTACGATTTCCTAATGCACGTAACCCGACGTTTTGATGTAAGCAGCTGCATTTTGGATGCGAGTCCACAGCTCCACAATCGAGGATACTGGCATCGCGTAGACGGACTTTACTAGCTTTAGGATTTGGATATTGTTTGTATTTGTGATACCTTCTGACAATTAGCAGTCGTTATTAGGACTTTGAACATGCCTAGACATCAGTACACGACATTCGAATATGCAAACACTTATGGCGAGTGTCAAGGTTATGCCAACGTTGCTGCTCGACAGTACGCAGAAAGGTATGAAATGTAAACATTACTTTTGAAAGAGTGAGAAATCTCTTAAACGAAAATTACCCAAAAGGTCGAAGGCCGGCTTTGTCCTATTTTATGGCCACCGAGATCACCGGATTTAAATCCCTTGGATTTTTTATTGGAGGTGTCTAAAAGACCTCGTGTACGTGATGTTAGTATCCGCGATTGCGAAATTGCGGACTCGCATCCAAAATGCAGCTGCTTACATCAAAGTCGACTTAGTCGGGTTACGCGCACCGCATTAAACATTATTTTATTAAAAGATCTAGGACGTGTATAAGGGCGCAAGTTCAATTTGATTTTTTTTACTATAAAAAGTGTTTTTAACGAGTACTTTGAAATTTTCATACTCTTTAAGTAGTCATGAGATTAAAAAATACAGAATACCTAGGCTCATTACACCGTTACATTACTACAGAAGCTTAGAGTTATTATTACGACAAAAATATTTTTTTTAAGTTTTAATACTATTTGCTGTTCAAGTAGTCATGAAATTAAAAATATTTAGAATGCTTAGGCTTATGATAGCTTTTTGGAATCTAGAATAGCTAAGCAAATTTTTAAGATAATGGGCACGATGAGCGTCCTACATTTTTTCACACTGTAGCTGATCAAACATGAAAGAAAATTAACTTCATTTTTAATTTTCTTTGTGTTTTAATTTATTTTAAACATTTTACGCTAGTTTGTTAAATTTAAGTCTTTGTTTTTGTTAGCTAAACTATCGCTTGTGTAAAAAAAAACTAAATCGAAAAAGCTCTCCATTTGTAGAAATGGCACTATAAAAACAAATCGCACTTGGAAATTTTCGAAAAAAAACAAAAACAATAAATATCTCTGAAACCGTGATATTTTCACTAAGGTCAAAATTTGTGGTAAGGGAGGCCATGATGAAGTCCATCTATAGTTACAGGTTTATCCATTGTTTTTGGGACACCCTGTATATGGTGTCATACTAGACGTTAATATGGTAATTGTCAAACAAAGTTGACGAATAAAGTTCGTAGAATCAAGCATTGTTACTGTTAGGGATGACGGAAAAACAGATTGTTTCAAGGACCGTGCTAAAATAAAACTACACAAAACTTGCCGAAATATATATCGCACAGCTAGAACTAAACTGAGACAATTCAAAAAATTATATTTTTCAGATTTGTTTGTGAGGGAACTTATGAAACCCCATATAATCTAAAATCGTAATAGGTTGTAAAATATCACTGTTTTTATAAAATTCGGCTAAGAATCAATCCTTTTTACAGATAATTGATTATTTTGAGTTGTTACACTTTAGGGTGGTGGCTTTGTACAAAAAATAAACTACATTTAGACGTGAATCAGTTTTATTGTTTTATCATTGAATAAATAATTTGTTAAACTTTGTTTTAAATATAAAATTAATAATAAAACATCAACATGAAATGAAATATTTAAAAAAATATGAAAAATTAAATATAAATGTATAATAGGGGATTGGAGTCGCTCGCGTCCGTAGGTTTGAACCTCGAGACCCTACACGTGATCCTCGGGTGGTGCTGATGGAGTGACCAACTTCTGGTGGTAGCGCTTGAGAAATCGGACTGGCTAGCGACCACCGTGCGCATGACGTAAAACACGTCAACCCGTAAAAAGGCCATTTCTTGTCCACGTTTAGAGATCATTCAGCGCACAGCCAGAGCTTGAGGGGTCGTTGCTGCGATTCGTGTGGGCTTCCGTCGACCCAATGCCAGGTTGACTGCGTTGACCCTCCGTCTAGGAAGATCTGAAGAAACGGCTGTTCCGCTGGCCGCCCGTGGTACAATACAGGGGCCCAAGCGGACCTAACCAGTCCTTGAGGCTGCCCCACCATGCATCGCATAATCTCGGGGTGGTCCGTCGTGCCGGTTGGTGACCGGACGGTGGGTCCCGGCGGCCACTTCCGGGGAGGTTCGGGAGCCCTTCCGTGCGGAGGGTCAGCGCAAATCAGCTATCGGCAGTTCCCTGGCGAAACAGGCCTACGCCCGTTAATAGTTAACGGGCTGCAACGACACCGTAATTTAACGCCTCTCTCACTCCAACAAATATGTCAGCGCACTATATTAGGACTGGTCGTACATCGGTGCACTATCCCATCAAAACACCACTATTCGAGGTGGGGCTCGCTAACATCCGCGGGCTCTATTCTAACCTCTTAGCTGTCCCAACAATTTCATGACATCCCGTCCAGCAATGCTGTTTTTGATGGAGACGCATTATTTTATCTGCCCGACCGACAAGCTACCTTAATTACCCCGGCTACGCTCTTAAGGAGTTGTTCAAGGCGAAGGCAGGTGTTTGCTTGTTCGTCCGGGCGGACGTTTGCTGTCGTCGCCTGCGTTTTGGAAGAACGTTTGTTTGGAAGAACAAAAAATAACAAGCGGAGGTCAACTGACAATACACTTGTTTCGGTGGGAAGAACTGACATGCGTTGATTTAGCAAGGTAAGCTATTTCTATCTAACGACGACTGGTTTAAGCTTTGACCGAAACTGTTATGCCGGATAGATGTATATGATCAGCGAGCATTCGAATACAAGGATAACTAAAAAATCAATTTTTGAGTTGACTCAGCTTAGATCTAGGTGTGCGATATAGAAATCCGAAATGTATTGAAGCGGGAAAAATGAAATGAAAAAGAAAGGAAGTTACTGGATGTTCTTCGAGTTATAGTAAGAAACGATTATTTTATCTAGAGGCTATACCTGCACTTGCTAGTAACACAAAGTACACGAGAAGATTAGTCTACGAGAGAAAAATGACATTACGGAGTAGACAAAATGTTTCTCGAGTTCCTAGTGCTACGCGTGTGTTTGTATGTTTGTTAATCAATCACGCTTTAACGGCTGAATGGAATTAGCTGTGATTACCAAACGAAGGTGAACAGTGCGTACGGCGAGCGTCACCCGCCGCCGCTCGCCCGCGTCGCGCCGCGCGTCGACCCGCTTCGACCGTAACCATTGTTTTTGTGTTTTATTCATTCTATGTTTATCGTGCATGAAAATGATACAAATTTACAATGTCGACTTTTCATGCATTTATGATATTAAATGTGTAAACTCTAATTATTGTAATATTTTTTGAAGCATTTATAGCTTGGAAAAGGAAAATAATTAATAATCTTAAAATTGCGTGATCCAACTTGGCACAAATTTATTAAATAGGCATATGTAAGTGATCTGAGATAGAAAATAGTTATTTCATTAACTGTAATTTTTTTTTCGTAGTGTACTTAAATACTGACTCTATGTCAGTTTGCTCTGGATGAAGATGACACAAACTGGGTTTGTACACTCCGCAGGCTCTCCTAGATATGGTACCATAATTATTTTAAACTTAAAATAAATTTTGCCAGTTTTAATTTGAATAAAAATAATCAAACACAAATCATCGAATTACTGAAAATGCAAGTACCCGATGTGACACAAAACGAAATAATAAGCTTCATAGGTATGACTGCATCCACATGCAAGAAATAAATAACTTTAGAATTATTGAAACTTATGACATCAAAAAAGCCTAGCGCTATCGGTCTACTATGTGCAAGATCTCAGATGTGCTATATAGGTAGTATCCAATTGAACTTCTTACATGATCTTTTTTACAATCATCCCATCCCCCTTCCCATGGTTGACAGGTTTAAAGTACGCCACAGTCTGAAAAGTCTAGGGTATTAATTAATTAACATTTGATCCTCTACACTCTTCTATAGATGTGAACGCAACTTCGGAAGCGACTTTTTTCACCTTGTCAACGGGGGCTTATGAAACTTGGTGAATGCCACGAGTTACAACAGATTACACGTATTACTTTTATAAATGAAGTACTTAGATATTTTTATCGTGGTGGCACAAAATTCTGACTCATACACCATTGAAGGACAGGAAGTGGAGCTGTTTTGGATATGACTATATGAGCTTATAGTTTTGTTTGATTGACGTTTTGTTATCGCACAACCCCAGTAAGCTGTCGCAATTCCAACCAACAACTGATCTTCGATGTGTAACTTCGTTATCAACTCTAACATACTTGCTTGCTTTGAGCCTAAATATTGAAATGTTAAAGGTGTATTTATAACCGATATTTGGTCTAGTGGTCCCAAACTCAATAAAATGTCCCTTCAGCCATATTGATAACTGACTGTTTGATAACTGGTTACTTGGTTGGTGGTGACACAACTTTTGAATCCACTGTACCCAGATACTGTACGATTTTTGTGTTTCGGTAATATGAGAATATGCCAGTTTCTCTGTTAGTGAGAAGGTGAAATTCCAATCCGTTATCGGCCTTATCACTCACCACCATGCAGCTAACATAAATTCCAAGGCCTTATAAATTCCAAAAAAATCTTTATTCAATATAGACCTTTACAGGCACTTATTGACGTCAAAAGAAACATAAAAATTTTCAACCAAGAATCTAATTAACTAAATTATTTAATCCTTGTATGTACACACATCCCAACCATTATTAAGATGTGTGCAAATACAAGTCAAATGAAAAAAAAAAAATTGACTCTACACCTGTTCGGAAATTGGGAGAGCCTTCTCGAGAAGAACAGGCAAGAAACTCGGAAGGTCTTGTATTTTTTTTGTCTCCTCTTTTAAAATGCCAACATTACAATATTATATTTCACAAACATTTTTTTAATAATATAGAAATGCCTGTCGGTGTGAGTGGAACAGTTACTCGAATGAAATTTATCCCATTATCACAAAGTGTTAACACCCTTTGAACGTCAATTATCACATTTTTTGTCAATCCCAAGCAGTTTTATCTGTCATATAATCAGACACTTTATAATATGCTTTTTTCATAAGTGCGCCCTTGATAGTGACTTTAAATTTATTCAAGTTAAGTGCTTTAATATTATTTGGGATTTTATTGTAGAAACGTACACAAAGGCCTTTGAAAGAATTATTAATTTTTTTAAGCCTAGTATTTGGTAACGCTAACATATTCTTTTGCCTAGTATTTACTGAATGAATATCACTGTTTTTACAAAACGAATGTATATTTTTATGAACATATACTATATTCTCGTAAATATATTACGACGCGACGGTCATAATATCAATTTCTTTAAATTTTTCTCTCAAAGAATCTCTTATTTTAAGGTTATAAATAGCACGAATAGCCCTTTTTGTTGTAACAAGTAACAAAAAACAGTAACAAACATTGATGTTATAAGCTCGCATTGGTTAGAAGGAGAAATAAACGACTGACGTTCAGCCAGCTCGCAAATTAAAAATCGATATTGCATTGCACTCGCGCCAATCAACTTCAGAGGCCACACGGTTACAAGTAGCTCAATTGAGCGGGTATTTTATAAAGGCGATCACACTCAGCAACTATTAATGTACATTTTCAAATATTATTGTTTTTTCATTTTTCACATCACCCGATGGTAAGTGAGGTCACGCTGAACTTGGAAGCGAGTACGCTTGAGTCCTAAAATGTATAGTAGTATATTCAGATTGGACTTATAGGTACTTTTACTTGTTAATACAAAAGGGTTCGAAGGATTTCCCCTCGGGTGATGCGTGGATGATTTTCCTCATAGAAAAATAGACACACATTCTCTAAAAGCTAACAATATGTTCCAGAAAGGCGCACGTTGTACTGATTTGTATTGACCCCTGAGACCTTAATCTATTCCCCCTTATAAAACGTATTCCCCTTTATAAATTGAGAAACGTATGTCAATTAAAAATCAGAATTATTAAAAAAGTCAGTGAAATTTTCGTTTGCTCCTTCAAAGTGTGTCGTCCGGTCTCGATGCTAATGCGGTAAGAAACTCGGAACATTAAATAACAAAACAGTAATAATGTCTGAGCCGGTAACGAAATGCACGCATAAAATATTTGTTAGCATCGTATCGGAAATGGAAAACAAATCGACAAACTTGTTTACATTGTGTGGGCAAAGTTTGACATTAACCCACGCATATCAATTTTTTCGCGGGACATAAAAACTTTCGCGTTAACAAAACAGAACGGTTTTTCGCTCTAAATATCGAAAAATAGGGTATTATTTATTTTAACAATAAACTACGTGAGTTTCCGATAGTGGGAAACTCATAACAGAGCAGCGGGGTTACTGTAAATCAGGGGTGGCCAACCTATAGATATAAGAGCGTCGGTGGCGCTGTGGTTTCGGCACTTGCCTTTCAATCGGGGGGTCGGGGTTCGAGACCCGCCATGTACCAATGTGTTTTTCGTTTCGAATTTCATATGTACATTTGTCTGACGCTCCTACGGTGAAGGAAAACATCGTGAGGCAACCTGCATACATCTGCGAAGAAATTCAATGATGTATGTGAAGTCGACCAATCCGCACTGGGCCAGCGTGGTTGACTAAGGCCTAATCACCCTAACATAGGGTAGGCTCGAACCCCTCGGTGGGGACGTATATGAGCAGTGATGATGATGATGACACATTGTACACTTTCGCGGCAATCTGGCTTATTTTAAGGTAGGGTCGGCCCAGTCTTTGCATTTCGACCCACCATGGATCTTTAGAGCTTCTCAAGGTTTTAGTCCGTAAAGCGATTACCACCTGCGGTCTTGTTTATAGTGCCTATGAGCCTGGTCACGTCCTTCAATAGCATGGAATTGTAATCTTCCGATCTTGGGTATCCGATTCCCGTCAGCTTAAGCCTCCTGCAAGCTAGAGCATTGCAGTCACACAGCGGATGCTCCATGCTGCATACATGCAGTCTGTCTTAAATCACAGTCAATCGATCATACCTTTTATCATCGGAACTCAAAACATAAACGTAGTCGATGAAACCTTACAAAGTCGTCGTCTGAGACGGCCGGTTTCAATATACTATCTATCTGTGAATTTGATTACAAGCTCCATCCAAAATACGTCAAAATTCTATATCCGTAATCCGATTCATAATCCACAGACAGATGGGATATTGAAATTGTGACGGCCAAACTGTGACGTCTGCTTGATACAATGCGGTCAAATCGTCGAAAAACAAAAAGGTATCTTTACTTATTGTATTTTACCGCAACGTAGACTCGACCTAAGGTGTCAACGAGCCGTAAAAGTTTAAATACACCAACGAGCTTTTAATTTTTTGCACGTGTCATGTTTTTTGCACATCCTCGTTGAAGGCCTGTATCCTGATCGTCGTCTAGCGAGGCCATAAAAACGGCATAACGTTAGCTAAAGCGAGCCCATAAAAGCGACGTCTCCTGTCTACCAAACACTTGTCGCTTCCGAGCCATTGGGCACGTGTTTAGCATTTCAGGGAGACGATGATGTGTATACGATGATGACGATGATGTGATCAGTGCCAAACGATGCTCTCCTAAAAAGTCTTAAAATTTGGCACCGACTTCAATATAGAAGCGTGATGTTGTCTGTACCTATTCTTACATTATTTTTTTTCAGTGTTTTTGAAGTCAGTTTTATTTTTTGTAAAATATTTTTTATTTTTATCTTTTTAGTGAATTTAATACCACGTCACCTTTCTGACCTGACCTTGGACCTGAATTTAATACCAGTTATTATTTAGTATTAAATTCAAGTCCAAGGTCAGGTCAAGTCCAAAAGTTAAGTATCTTTCCACCATCAGCTCAGTTCATGACTACCAGACGCAAATACGTAAATAACTTCAGAAAACACATGAAGTTTTTTTGGAAGTTATTCACGTATCTGACGTACACACGTTCGACGTACCTATATAATTTAAGGGTTTCCCTCGATTTTCATGGGATCCCATCATCAGAACCTGACTTTGGTGACCTTGGGACCACTCCAGGGGTATACTCTATCGAATACAAAAAGAGTGTTGGAAATCGGTCCACAATAAAATTGGCGGCGTAATCGCGTAACATACACACCAAAAAAAACATACGCATCGAATTGAGAACCTCCTCCTTTTTTGAAGTCGGTTAAAAAGTTATTACGTACGCACAATTTATTTATGTATATATATTGCAATCCACTGGTGATCGAGATGGTAGATCCTACTGGACAGAGGGAAAGATACGGGGGTTGAATGTAATCAGAGAGTGTATTGATTGATAACTTCGTAGTAAATTCGTGAAAATAAAATTACTAATAAAAAATCCAGAAAAGCGGGAGTTTGCAGCTATGTTATAATAAATAAGAAATGAACTTATAAGCGGCTCTCTTTCCGATTGTTTTTAATTTTAATAAACACCGATCAGTTACGCATTAAAAAAATAAAAGACAGTCGTCACAGATCCTTGTAACGCAGCGATCACCGGTCAAGTTGAAAGCAATCGTTATAGACCTTGACAACACAAAACGTAACCTGCCCGAGATAAGATACGCTCAGAATTCATTATAGGACGTTATCTCCGAAACTATTTAACCTATATCATAAATTCATCTGCCGATATTCAGATTGGACTTATAGGTACTTTTACTTGTTAATACAAAAGGGTTCGAAGGATTTCCCCTCGGGTGATGCGTGGATGATTTTCCTCATAGAAAAATAGACACACATTCTCTAAAAGCTAACAATATGTTCCAGAAAGGCGCACGTTGTACTGATTTGTATTGACCCCTGAGACCTCAATCTATCCCCCTTTATAAAACGTATTCCCCTTTATAAATTGAGAAACGTATGTCAATAAAAAATCAGAATTATTAAAAAAGTCAGTAAAATTTTCGTTTGCTCCTTCAAAGTGTGTCGTCCGGTCTCGATGCTAATGCGGTAAGAAACTCGGAACATTAAATAACAAAACAGTAATAATGTCTGAGCCGGTTACGAAATGCACGCATAAAATATTTGTTAGCATCGTATCGGAAATGGAAAACAAATCGACAAACTTGTTTACATTGTGTGGGCAAAGTTTGACATTAACCCACGCATATCAATTTTTTCGCGGGACATAAAAACTTTCGCGTTAACAAAACAGAACGTTTTTTCGCTCTAAATATCGAAAAATAGGGTATTATTTATTTTAACAATAAACTACGTGAGTTTCCGATAATGGGAAACTCATAACAGAGCAGCGGGGTTACTGTAAATCAGGGGTGGCCAACCTATATAGACTCAAAATTTACTGTTTACTAACGAAACACTAGGCGATCTAGCAATTATGTACTTGTTCAAATTTTAAATACAACAGTATAATTAGTGTAACAGTAACTATACAGTTTTACAATTATGTACTAATATATTTTATTTTAAAATAAAATTAATTGGAAAATAATACAGGGATCAGCTATTTACGTCTACGCATTTTTAGATACAAGTATAATTTTAAGATTATTAAACTTATATGATTTTTTTTTTGCCACGATCGTCTAGACTTATAACCGCGATCATCAAAGCCTGTATACAAAAAAACTGCCACGCGTCGACGGCTATAAGTCGGATTTTTTAATTAGCCGGAGTCATAAATGTTATTACTGTTAGACGGAGTAAACTGAAAGTCCCGAATGTTACTTTTCCAAATAATGTTGCTAACTTTGAAATCATAGCTACGTCAATTCAATATGTTATTTATATATCACGAGACTGGTTAGTGGAGGGGTTTCATTGAAGTTTTCCTTTCTAGCAAAAGTATTTATAGTGAGCACATTTGCTGCCCAAAGCACAGAATAATCTTTATCTCCAATATATGTTTACTAAATTCTGAGTTAACTAAAGTTCAAAATCGAAAAAGTTGTGTATGTCATATGCTGGTAACATAATGACTCGCCGGGAGTTCACGCTCTATTCATGCATGAGAGGATAGCATAACACATGCACGCTCCGTCATACCAGTAGTTTACGCGGTCATACGTCGACGAAACTTCATTTGGGCAATGTTACAGGTTCCGGCGAACATCTTGAACATTTTGACAGAAAAAAAATGCATCCGCATTTGCAATATACGGTTTTTGCAATAACTACGGTTGGTAACTAGAACTGTCAATTTTGAAAGAAACTCCATATCCATTACTAGTTTAATGATCTTATGTGTTACGGCGGCGGTCATGATAGCAGTAATGGATGTTGTTTCTTTCAAAAATGACAGTTCTAGTTAGAAACCGAAGTTAGAGAATAGGCCTGCTGCTCGTCAGTGAGCTTTGTGGCCGTATTGCGCGAGTAATATTAGCGTGTCATTCCAGCTGAATTCTAAATGAGTGCTAAGAAAGTTTCGAACGCCCTCGAAATGTCGTACGCAAAGAAGATTCCAGATTTCATTAAACGCATTTAATGAAGCAACATTTTCTTATTATACGTTCTCCATACGTAATAAGTGCAATGGAGTGACAAAACTATAGTAGATTTCACGGTCCGCTTGGCTCAGTGGAGCCTTGGAAGTCGACATCGGAATTAAATGTAGTGGAATAAACAGAGAGTGTGAGCACGCGGAGGATCAGTCGCACATGAAGAATGGGACAAATGGGTATTTTTATCACACCAATTCGAAAAAAGCTACATAGATTCTCGTGAATAGGGACTTAATGAAAATTCAGCATCATTCTTTATGTATGAATAATGAATAGTACTTCACTACAATAAGTGATTCAGCTATTCCTTGCTTTCGTGATATAATTCAAATTCTTTACGAACGTTTCAAAAATGCCTACATTGGGCAATATTAGTAACAATGTAGGTATGTCAATCTTGCAAAAAATACATTATCATGTCAAGGTGGATTTAGATTAATTGTTGTCGAATTTGATATATTATTATTTGATTACTACATAATATAATCAACTAAGTGTGTAACATCAATATTCCAGCAAAAGCCACGGTAGGTTATTCGATCAATTTTCATAAAAATTCGAAATTGAACGTATATTGTAATTTGTATTCGAATCATACGGCTGATACCGAAGACGATGGTTAAGTTTCGTATACCAAATACGTTCTCGGGCTCAGAGATAATCTAAAATACGTTTTCTTAGGACTATACGTTGGGAACGAGCTATAACGCGCTCTCGCAATGAAGATATATACATAGAGCATCGATAGAATTAGGTTTAACTTTCAAAACTTTGCAAAAATCACACAGCATGTTTACTTTTAAAATAGTTTGAGCATCACATCATCATTTCAGTCAAACGAAGCACACTGTTGGACATAGGCCTTCCACAGAACAGAAAAAACAGTAGAAGTCGCAAGTGGGCAGTACCCGCGTAGGGCCATACAGGGAGTCCCAAAAAATAGTGTCAAGCGAAAGTCCAGAGTTAGAGCACCTCTTGGAGTACCCGAATCACCCCCATGTATGTTCCGCGATTATTCGTAGTTTTAGAGTAATAATTTTTTTTCTGACTTTTTGAAAATTTCGATCTAAAGAACTTAAAAATTTTTAATAAAAAAAAGTTGAACATATTTTAATGTTTTTCTTTATGCCACTGAATTATCTTTAGTGCTTCTTTTATGTCTAAAATAATCAGCTTCGTAACTTTAGTGGAAATTTAGAAAACAGTAGTGTAAAGTCAAAATTTGAATGTTAGTGAATAATTACTTAAAAATTCATCTTTAAATTAAAAATCTAAACAGGCGAATTCATGGTTTCTAAGTATGTGTAAAAACTTCTCTAGACTCTCTGCTTTCATAATAATTAAAAAAAAAAGTACTTAATAGGGCTACTTTGGCTTAAATCGGCCATCAAAGACAGCAAGGTGAAAATTTCATAAAACTCGACTTCTGAATATTTTTTTTTTAAATTCCAATTATTTATTAATAAACCAAAAATGATTGTAGAAAAGCTAAAAATTTATTATTTGAAGGTCAAAAATAACTGTTCCTGCTGCCATCTTTAATAACCTTTGAAGGTTTATTATAACTTAATAAATGAAACAAAACATTATTTTCAAAGTATTTATTATTCGATCGCTTAAAGAAAGTTTTCAAAATGACGACCTTCGTGCTCAATACATATTCTACATCGTCTAAAAAAGTTTTCTTTTAAATTTATAAATGCAATTCTGTTGTTTTTTATTGTTTCTTCCGCTTGTCTTAATTTTGTTCTTAACACTGTGACGTTTGTAATGTCCTTGGCGTATACTAATTCCTTGTAGTATCCCCAGACGAAAAAATCTATGGGGTTCAAGTCGGGGGACCGTGGCGGCCACGCAATGGGCCCTCCACGACCGATCCATCTGCCTGGAAATGTTTCAGACAAATGTTGTCTAACATTTCTAGCAAAATGGCATGGAGCGCCGTCGTTTTGAAAAATCATATTTCTCCGCGTTAATAGGTCTACATCTTCTAATAAGACGCCGAGATCACGTCGTAGAAATTGCAAGTAGGCCTCGCTGTTCAGTCGGTCCGGTAGTTCGAACGGACCAATCAGCTGTCCGTTTAGGATGCCTGACCACAAATTGATACTAAATTGTTCTTGGAAATTAGATTTCCTTGTGAGGTGTGGATTTTCAATACTCCACGAATGGTAGTAATGCGCATTAAACACCCCACATCGCTTAAAATGTGATTCATCAGTCCATAGAATATTTTTAAAGAAATTTTCGTTTTCAGCTTGTCTCCGTAACATTTCCTGACAAAATGCCACCCTTCTCGGGTAGTCTGCGGGCTTGAGCTGCTGAACTTTCTGGATGTGATATGGGTGAAAACGCTCTTGATGAAGTATTCGATGTGCTTGTGATTTCGGAATTCCGATTCGACGTTCTATTGTTCTTACACTAACTGATGGATCTCTCACCACTTCTTCGACCACTGATTGGACAGTATCTGGGTCACTCATTTCAGATGGGCGCCCCGATCTTCTACCTGGTAGGCGTCCTTCCATGTAAGAGTTATGTACTCTTAAAATCATGCGATGATCAGGCCAAGTTTCAGGCTGAGGTCCACCTCCATTTTGTACTTGCTGCCGGAACAACCTGACTGCTTCAGAAGCATTTCCTCTTGCATATCCATAAAAGTAATGCATAAGAGCATATTCTTGCGATGAAAAAGACATCACAAAATGAAGAGCTTGAAAAGTCCGTTAAGAATGCCAAATTTGTCAAAATCCCGTATTCACACAAAACCAAATCGTAATCGCACTCAAGGTCCGTAAAGAAAGCAAAGTTCGTCAAATAATCACAAATGAGCGTATCGTACGTAAGGCGCAAACAAAAGCAGGCAAATGACTGGCGCCAGAACACAATAGGCGCTCGGACTACACCCCCCGCCTCATCCCCTTGTCACAAAGAATAGCATTCCTCAGTTACAGTTATCCATTTCGCCAATGAGAGTGAGAGAGATAGCAATAATGCGGTCTCTTTCATATCCTCTCACTCGGGCAATTTTTTAGCAGGTAAGTACTGCGTTACATCCAACACTACAACCGATGTGATCCGCGAGAAAAATATTTAAATATGGGTTTCATGTAGTTAATTTTTGCTAAATTGTAATTAATCTGAACCTTAGAAATTATAAAAAGACCAGATATTTTTTTTTATCATCTGATAGGAATTTGGTAAATTTTATGAAATTTTCACCTCGCTGTCTTTGATGGCCGATTTAAGCCAAAGTAGCCCTATTAAGTACTTCTTTTTTTAAATGATTATGAAAGCAGAGAGTCTAGAGAAGTTTCTACACATACTTAGAAACCATGAATTCGCCTGTTTAGATTTTTAATTTAAAGATGAATTTTTAAGTAATTATTCACTAACATTCAAATTTTGACTTTACACTACTGTTTTCTAAATTTCCACTAAAGTTACGAAGCTGATTATTTTAGACATAAAAGAAGCACTAAAGATGATTCAGTGGCAAAAAGAAAAACATTAAAATATGTTCTACTTTTTTTTATTTAAAATTTTTAAGTTCTTTGGATCAAAATTTTCAAAAAGTCAGAAAAAAAATTATTACTCGAAAACTACGAATAATCGCGGAACATACATGGGGGTGATTCGGGTACTCCAAGAGGTGCTCTAACTCTGGACTTACGCTTGACACTATTTTTTGGGACACCCTGTATAAGCGTATTACGCGCATCTCGATCTCTAACCACCTCAGTCGCATGTTAGTAATGCCACAGAAATCATCTCAAAAAAATATAGTAAAATGCCGTATTGTGTTATGTTATCATGTAAAATCGACAGTGGAAGGAAGAATTTATCTAAAGGTGGCATATCATACCACCGGTAAGTAACATTTAATATTATTTTTGTAAATTAAAGAAATTGCAAATTCCATCACCTCTAGAATAAATTATTAAAATGAAATTAACCTTATCGGGAAAAACTTAAGGTTCAACTTTCAACGCATTTCACAACTTCTTATCTCGAACTTTCCGTAATGAATCCTAATGTCAAACGCTACTCAATTAGTGATGTGGCATATAGATACTTAACACCTAATAAAGTACTTATTTTTGTATCAGATATTGTTATTGTTTGAATTATGATTATAAATTATCATGTTCGTATGCAATCTTAAAGCATTTACCCTATTACCCTATGGAGATGGCAAGGCTGGGCGGACCCCTCTGCCAAAGTACATTGGCCATTTATGACCATGCACGTTACATATTAGTTGACGCGCGGTCGATGCCATTTGGTGTCGTTTCGTGTTGCAAGTAAAAGTTAAAAATGGTTGATTGTGCAGTTATTTGTTCTTGCAAAAGGCGATCCAGTAATTTAAATCTTCGACCATGGGGTTTCCTATCACATACAATACAAGTATAAAATTTACATTAACGTGTTTTATTTATGTACAATTTTGAAGTAATTTTTATGCCGTTACGATAGAGAAGTACAGTGGTACGATGGCAGCTCAAACAATTTAATATTATTTTAAAATACGATATTAATAATTCTAAAACAATTAAAGAAACATGTCATCGTATTTTCGAAAGGAGTAACCGAATCGCAGATACATTGTCTATTCTAAAATATTGCTAAATTGTACGTTTTTACTTTTAAAATAATTATTAACCATAAAAAAGTGAAAGTCATTTTCGTTATTCGGTATCAAATATTCTGACTGTATAGTATGATATATTATCTGTGCTGATAACTATTACTGCACTGCATACATTACTAAACGGGTAGATTTAAAAGCAACATTTGTAACGCCATCTTGCGCTTAGTAGTTGGTACTTAATAGTTGGCGTTTGCTTTTTTACGGAATCAATCGATTATGGGCTGTTTTTATTTTGTAATAAGATTGAATTTGAATTGACAAATTTCGGAACATAAGTCAGTCTATTTGATATTCTATTTGACCAATTACAGCTCGGTATTTTGCATTAGGTGTTGAGTTTGGAGACGCCGGTTTTCTTGCTAATAAGTCATCATGCGACTTCTACTGTTTTTTCTGTTCTGTGTAGGCCTTCCCAGGGATCTTCAAACCGATCGGTAATGCGCTTCTCGTTTCTACCTTGCTGGTTTCTTGCTGGTTCTTTCCAGTACAAGGTCTCCCGCCGTAGACTTTTGAACCAATGGCGTAGCTTCATTGACGTGCAAAAGTGATTATGTAAGTAGGCCTACTTGAATAAAATATTTTGAATTTAAATTTGATCGGCTCCCCGAGACCTATACTAGATCGCCCATCCACCTTGTAGGGGGCCTACTAACGCTGCGATTCCCGGTACGCGGCCGCCACTGGAGGACCTATCCGCCCCAACGACCGTCAGTCTGCGAGCGATGTGTTCTGCCCACTGCCACTTAAGTTTCGCAATTCTTTTAAATCAACGCAATTATAGAATCGTCATCATCATTTCAACCCATATACGTCCCACTGCTCGACACGGGTCTTCCTCAAACGAGGAAGAATTGGCTCACTGCACCATGCTGTCCACACGGGTTGGTGTAGTTAGTAACAGGCGCCTTGGTTCCCCCGTCTGAGGAGCACCTTGTGTCTGAGGTAATCCTCCTTTGGGTTAGACCGGCCAGTACCGCCAACTGGTCGGGCTGTCCAGGGGGCGATCTGGTGACATGGGTCACCCAGATGCCAGGTCACCCCACAACTGAAATGATGAAACACACCGGATATTTTTCAGACCTATCATAGCCATGTGGATTACAGTTATCCCTACCTTCTTCCAACTACGAGGGTGGCTCAAAAAGTTCGCGGAATGGAGGGTAAAAAGTAAGAAATAAAACACAAAATTATTTTTCCTTCTCAATGTATTCCCCCTTAACTCTAATACATTTATTAGACCTATCAATTAATTTATTAATACCTTCAAAAAAAATGATTTCTCTTTGTCGTCAAAATAGGCCCAAATTGCGCTCTTCACTTCTTCATCGCTGGAAAATTTCTTCCCTCGAAGCTCTTTTTTCATTTTTGGGAACAAATAATAATCACTTGGGGCTAAATCTGGGCTATAGGGAGGATGTTCCAAGATTTCGAAGCCCACTCTTTGAACAGCAGCCATCGCAACTTGCGCCTTGTGCACGGGTGTATTGTCGTGCAAAGGGAGCACACCTTTAGTCAATTTTCCCCGTCTTTTTTCTCTCACAGCATCTCGCAGACGTTCTAATAGTGCAGCGTAGTACTCTCCAGCGATAGAGACACCCTTTTCTTTATAATCAATAAGGAGGATTCCTCTGAATCCCAGAAAACAGTAGCCATGAGTTTTCCAGCCGACGGACACACTTTGAATTTCTTCGGAGGTGGTGTGCCCTTTTTGTGCCACTGCAAGGAGTCTTATTTGGACTCAAGCTCATAATGATGAACCCAAGTTTCATCTCCAGTCACAATTCGGTTCAAAACTTCATCCTTTTGTTCACCACAGAGCGCTAAAAACTCGCGACAACACTCAACTCGCCGCTGCTTCTGGTGTGGCGTGAGCATTCTCGGCACCCATCTTGCACACACCTTTGACATGCCAAGATGGTCGTGTAGGATGTTCAAAATGGTTGTAGCTGATACTCCAATCATTTCTGCAAGCTGTTTCTTCTTTAAAGGGGCATCTTCCAATATCATTTTTTTAAGTTTTTCGACGTTTTCTGCCGTGGTTGCCTCGACAGGCCGCCCTGGCCTCGGATAATCTTCAATCGAATCCCTGCCTTGCTTAAACAGGTTGTGCCACTTGTAAACCATGGTTTTACCAGGGCAAGAGTCCCCGTAAACAGAAGACATCTCTTCCAAAATAGTCTGGGGAGGTTTTCCTTCTTTGGTAAGGAACTTGATGACTGCGCGAAACTCAATTTTCTCCATGTTGCAAATTTTCTTCCGGATTGACTTGTTGATTGATGTGGAGCTCAGGTAATTATGACCAAATTTTTTTGAAACTTAGTATTTATACTCTTAATGAGTGTCACAACTAGTGCAGTTAGTAAAAAGTCACCTTTCCCCCCTCCATGCCCCTCATTCCGCGAACTTTTTGACCCGCCCTCGTATATTAACCTACCAGCCTACCACGCTCAAAAGTAAGTATCGGAATAAAAAGAAAAAATGCAAAGAGAGGAAAAATCACATCAGATCGTTAAAAGCTAAATTAAGCACTATTGATATGACGAAACGATTCAAATTAAAATGTTGGTTTTTGAGACATTTATACTAGTATAGACACTGACATAATTTACGACATGTGTCGGTGCATATAGGACACATTTTTCTTAGATATTGTATTAGAACCGACGTCCTTTTGTTGTGAAGTCAACGATGAAATCTTTATTCTCGAGTTTCATCTCATTAATTACACGGATCACCTTTCTGGTTATAATTCTATTTTCATTTTACCCGGCTGGCAACAGATCGTCTTTATTTATTATTTACGTAGCTTTGGAACCTAGGAAGTTTGTTCACACTTCATTAAAATATTTGGCAACGAGAAGCTATAAATTGTGCACAACTGCAATAACTATTTTAATCTTTTGCTCCACAAGTTTATGTGTTCCTGCGACAAAGCTAGTTTGCAGCTGTTATTCACGCGTAAGTAATGTCGATAACCGATTGAGCGGAGATTTCGCATACACGTTTAGTTCTAGTGATAATACAATGTGCGATAATCATTGTTTTAACAAATCAAGATATAACAGGAGTTAAGGTTTGCTATATCAATTAGTAATGGACTTTCGAAAAATAACGCCTAAATTAATAATATCATCACAAACGGCCTGTTGCCCCAATGCACAATGTTACCTCACAAGGCGAGGTTTCCCAAAAAACTACTCGAGCACGGCGACTGCTTTATTGTAAGGTAATGCAGTTGATGCATTGCTTCTAATGTCCCTTACGCGCTGTGACCGAACTACAACGTTACATGACACGTTTTTATCGATTATTTGAAAACTGGAGTACAGAATAAAAAAAAGGATTATTGCAATTTTAGAGACAATAAAAATGCTCGTCTATTGGTAAAACTTTTGTCCTTTATTATTGTATTTTCTGAAACACAACTGTTTTAAAATACTTCTTGAATGATCTTTGGATTTTTTCTATCAAGAGAAATATTATTAATCATGTTCCTGTCTTTGGGAATATTTAGATAATATGTTGAACAATATCACGATATGAATTTGGGCACTATATGTTTAATATTTGTGGCGGTACAGTAAATCGGAATTGCCTCAAAACAGGAATGCAGCGCCTTAACGGTTTCGGTTTTTCAGTAAATGTCCATTTAAGTACCTATTTATTCAAATATGAGTTTCCACATTAATTAAGTCTACAATAATCTTTAATCTACCGCTCAAGACACAAGACAGATTTGGTAACCATATCCTGCAAAACACATGTTCGCGCAATTTGAATTCTGACATTAAATTTGGCGTTATTTGTTGTTTAAAACAAGTTCAAGTTGGACTCGCGCGCCGAAGGGATCCGTACAAACCAATCTAAACTAAGTATAAGTTCCTAACATGTACAGTAAGCTCCCATTCAAGCTATACATTTACACTACGAAAACCGCCACTATTACGAGCGACATAAGAACGGCCCAAAGGTCAAACAGTATAGCTTGATGAGGAGCTTACTGTACATATTTATGGATTTTAACCTTAGATCATTTTTAACGGATACGGATACGGTACGGATTCTCTTGTGAAATCACAAAATTTTCTAAAATATGCAGCACTAGCTGTGTCCGCAACCTATACACGGTGTTTCATAATAACCAATAAATAATCAATTCTTTATCGAAAACTAATTATTAAAATGTGTTTACACGTAATGCGTTTCAAATGTTTAACCATGTCTATATGATTTACATGAAAATTTTGGGTTGAATGACATTGGGTTGAATTCAACAAAGATTTCGACAGGCAAACAGACGGATAGACGGACTGACAGGCAGACAGACAGACCTACAGATGGACAACGAAGTGATTCTATAAGGTTTTCGTTTTTTTTATCCTTTTGAGGAACGGACACCTATAAATATTGTCTTCAGTATAATGGTACGGCTTCACCTGCAACGTAATGCAATGATTTTGACACAGATGGTTGCCTAGCGCGTTAGAGCGAATGCACACGACCGACTATGGGTGATCGATTTTTTGATGGTGGAAAATGAAACATACGGAGTTCTATGTTGCAACACACACGAACTACAAAAAGGCGGCCACCGACAAAGTCATAAACGTATGTGTTGAGTCGGTCGGAAAAATCGGGCCGATTTATCGGGCCTACAAAAAGTCGGTCGTGTGCGCACGCCGTTAATTGGTATGTGGCATTGAATACTTTTGTAGCAAACTCCGCAGATGTACAGTCGGCCAAGAAAGTGTTGTACGAAAAGTGTTAGATAGTGTAGGTAGGCCAAAAAAGTGGTGTAAGTACCGGTTTTGACCAAACTTCGCGTATCAACAAAATATCGTTAAGGTCATATTGGTAGCTGTCAGTGTGTTGTCGCAAAGGAACGTCAACGACGTTGTTTCATGACACGAAACTGGATTTTAACCTACTTCTTTGACCGACTGTACAACCACTGTTTTAAGTCGTTATTTTCATGGCGTCGAAAAACTCATACACAACGTGTGACAGGTATAACGCACCCCGTGTTCTAGTGGTTGTGACCTGACCACCCCTTATTAATCTGGAGGTCCCGGGTTGGATTTCCCATGGGGGCAGAAGTTTTTCTGCGCGGTTCGGTTGGTGGTAGGGTTTCTAAGCCCTTCGCGATGTGTGTTATCGCTTGCAGCTGTTGAATCTGTTCTGAAAGGTGTGATTTCGCTGCGAATACGCGCACGTTTTGCGTCAAACGCGCCTGATGCTTATGGACGCAAGTAGCGACGCCGAGTAGCTCGACACGCGCGAATGAAATTCACTCCTTTCTGGACAGGGTCTTAGGTTATTCACAGGAGATAACTAGTTTTTAAAATATATCTCTTGATACTGATTTTTTATATTAAAAATGACTGAAATTGATTCAATTTGACGACACGTTTAGCGCAGAGGTCGAGTGATCACCTACTGCGCAACGGGTCGCGGGTTCGATTCCCGTACGGGACAAATGTTTTGTATGGCCTACAGAAATTTGTTCCAGTCTGGGCGTATATGCATGTGATATTCTATGTTTGTAACTGCACCCACGACACAGGAGAAAATCCTAGTGTGGGTTTTTTTTTTAAAAATTGCATATTTGAAACAGTCTACTTTCAGGGTGTGCGTTATTTCTGTGACACGTTGTATAAACGTTATAACATTAACGGTGTTAGTGTTATAGCATTAACTGCAAACGCACACGACCGACTTTTTGTAGGCTCGACAATCGGCCCGATTATTCTTCCTACTCTTTCGACCGACTCATCGTACACACTCTCTGTCTGTCACTTTGTCCGTGGCTATCAAGAGATGCACGTCATGGATTTAATGAATCTAACAGGTGTTTGGTACATCCATCGCCAAGGAGTGACACATCCTATCTTATTAAGCTAGTGCAAGCGGCCAACTGTGTCGGTCGGTGAGTATAGGCAGTGTGCGTTTACGAACATTCTATCCGGGATTCACCGATTTTCTTTGACGGACTTTTTGTAGTTCGTGTGCGTTGCAACATAGAACTCCATATCTTTCATCTTCCACCGCCTAAAAGCCGGTCACCGATAGTGAAAAACATAAGAAAAACTACACCGCCCGGAGTGACGTACGCTTTGTACAGCTTCTAACATAAAAAATCTAATGACAATACCTTGAATATGACGTAGTTGTTGTGCCTTGGGCACGAAACGACTCTCTTTAAACTTATGCTACTTATTATATTACTTATATTACTTATGATTCTTTAAACTTATGTTACTTATGCTTTTATGCGCCATTTCAAATAACGCTAGAAGATAGGACAAATCTAGTAGCTGGCGAATTATAAAATGGAAATAGTATTACAAAAATCACAAACAGACGAGCTCAAAGCAAAACCCTAAAGCAAATAGAAAATAATGAAATTCTGTAGTTAATCAACGTTAAGTTGATCAAAAGGATTTTTTGAAATATTCCGCTGAAGCAGCGGACTGCAAAATATATTTTCCCTCGAAAATAATTATACTTCTTACATAAAACATTCCCGCCCAGGCTCAAGATAAATTTTATAGCATCTTTCAAGCGTATCATCTCATTGTAATCGTTTTGCAAAGCTTGAAAGCGGACACCGGATTGTAGTAGACTTAAGGGTCTGCGCACAATCACAAACAAATTAAATTTCATAAACTAAGCCAAAACACATTAGTTTTGCCACGGTAATACTATATATATACAGGGTGTGGACTTGGCCCCTCTTTTAAAATTTTATACCTACGGCCACTCGGCATCGTATGGTGAGTCGGCCCGCGATAGGGCTGCTCGCTTCCATAAATACGTTAATATTACGCTCACTAAAGCCGGGGTCCAACGGCATGCTTTCTCACAGGCCAGATCGCGCCAAGCCAGACCAACAGGCCGTGGGAACCGTCACATCCGATGAGGCCTGTGGTGGCCTGTAGGCGCCCATCCGATCCGTCGGGAGTCGGTAAGTTCAAAGGCGCGGCGTCATGATGCCTGCGGTGGCCTGTACAGGCGCGTCTGCGTCGGTTCTAACTCATTCATTTCACCTACGGCGGCGTGTGCTCGTACACAAACCGCAGCCATGCGCTCCGTATCACTTAACATGTTGGACTGGCGATAACGACAGGCCGGTACAGGCCGACACACGCCGTGGGAACGAACGGCTCGGCGCGAGACGCAATCAGACGCATAGGCATCCACAGGCGTGGCGCGATCCGGCCTGGCCTGTAATAACACGCACCGTGGGACCCCACCTTAACACACCGACCGCGACCGACCGTGCGCTCCGTTTGGCTCGTGCGTATGCCCTGCGGCGAACTGCATTCATAACTGAACTTGTAAATGCGATCCGAGTGCGATCCCAGATCGAGGCGCGTAGGCATAGCGCGTGTTTCGACCGTTTCTATGAAGTCAAGCTACTCTATATTATATACTATTACCGTAGTTTTGCTGTTGCTCAGACAAACCAATTTCAAATAATTTCTGCATTCCTCTCGCGGCACCGCACGCGTTAAAGTGCTACTTTCCCGTTTTTGAACAATTTCGATTTACCAATGTCCATATTTTAGCACACGTTTCCAATTCATAATTATGATGCGCAAAGACCACGAATCAAGCTGCGCCACATTTTTTTTCAATAAGTCATACCCAGTAATTTCACTGCTTCTCCTATTGTTGGTTTTCCTCTTAAAGCCGGGACAAAGCAATACAAACGCCGTTGCTTTGCGCAGAAATAGCTATGATACGAAGTACCTGCGACGCCAATCAGTACCGAGTCGCTCTCCCAATGGTGATTCAATTCCCCGATCTTTTTAATGGTATCTTTAACGACACCGATACGTATCTGATTTTTCTTTTCATTTTTTTCTATCTGGCCGTAGGTCTGTTGAAAAGGTTTGTTGGCTTTAGTGCAAATAGCAGAACAACAATAATATGATGTGTACAGCCTCAGGAATTATTTCCTGGGATGCATCGTGATATTGTGGCAGTTGACAAAGGGCTCACCCCAATCTTCATGCCAGTCGAGAACTGGCGCATACCATCGGTGCTCAGCGTCGAAGGCCGCAATGAAGTGTGGAAGGGCAAGCAGCTTTTTTTAATGTTATTAAGTTGTCAATCAAGCAAACTGCCCACCTGATAGTTAGTGGTAACAGTTACCTATAATACACGTGGCTCCTGTGAGATTCGCAGCAAAACTGCAATCCTCACAAGAACCACAGTGTACGTTGCTAACTTGTGACATCAACATCAGATGTAGAGTCACGGTATCCAATAATTTCACTGCCATACCCTTCAAACCGGAACACAGCAATGCAAGCACTGCTGCTTTGGGGCAGAAGACGGAGGTACCTAAGCAGACGACCCTGGTACAGAGTCTCGCTCCGGTAAAGTATGTATGATGCAGGACTGTCGTCTAGGTAGGTAGTTAGGGTCTATAATGGCGCAGGTATAAGTAATTGTATAGGAACGTGGCAGAATTCCATAGCTATCCACGTAGAATTAGTAGGAATAACATAAATTAGCTTTTCAATTAGTATTAATTAATTAGTAAGGGTACCGTGACTTTACATCTGATGTTTCACTGTCATATCTTAACCCTTCAAACTGGAACACAGCAATGTAAGCACTTCGGTAGTTCGGTGATATTTTTTGGGGAAACCGAGGGTTTTGCTTGACGTCATCGTTACTTCGTCTACAGACGAAGTAACGATGACGAACAACTATAAGCGGCTACTCACATACCTGCCGCAGGGGCGATCTAGGGTGTCCGTCTGTCCGTCGTCCGTCCGTCGCCTGCCTGTCCGTCTGCGGTGGATGGGAGCGGCTTGAGGATCATCCTCCCGCTCTGTCCCCGCGAGATGACGTCCTCGCAGAAGACAAGAGTCCCCCATTCCGCCTCGCCGCAGAGCATGGCCACGACCATAACCCACTTTTACACCCTAGGTTGCCCCTGCGGCTGGTGTGTGAGTAGCCCGCTAATATAAAATATATGCTAAAGGTAAGGTCGACATATGTCGGGGATGCCGCCGTCCCCGAGTGTCAGGCATATTATCTCTGGTTTTTGGCATCTTGTTAACGGTGAGTATTTGCACAGGCACAATCATGTGGCCAGAATCATCCATCAGCAACTTACCATTCAATAAGATCTTGTCAAGTTTGAGACGCCGTTCTCAACGCCAGTTCTTGGTTGTCGTTGCTCTTTTGAGACTGCTCTATCATAACGGACAGGAACTATTGTTTGCAATAAACCTGATATCGAGATGGTCAACCGGTCTGAACGGCAAGCAATGCTTATCGATATCACCATCCCTCACGACAAGAACCATGTTGAAAACAGAGAAGGACAAAGCTAGCAAGTACCTTGTTGACTTGGCCCACGTAACCATTGATTTCACGATCTTTGTTCCGATAGTCGTTTTGGAAAATGATTTGATAGCGAAGAGGTTCTCGCTTGACGGATAGATCAAGGGTTAGAAAGTAGTGATTCGCGGCACGGCACGTATAAGATAGAGGTGCTTGCATTGCTGTGTTCCGGTTTGAAGTGTAAGACAGACGATGAAATCACTTAGTACTGTGACTTGATATTTCATGTCAATAGTTGGCAACGTACATTGGCGTCCTTGTCGAATTGTACATTTGCAATTCTTTCAGGAATTACATAGAGGTACTAGAGGCGACTGCCATTTACCATCAGGTGGACAATCTGCTTGATTCCCAACTTAGTTGTATAAAAAAACAATATCCGGTCACGAGAAAAAAATCCCAACAGGGACTGGTAATTTTGGTCACCTATCCATGGCCAAAACCGCTTAGATTTAACAATAGCCGCACCACGTCACTGTGCCATCGGGCTCCACATAACAGAATTTTAACAGCTATAATAGGACGACCAAGCCGTAATAATATTAATATCATTTGTCTAGCATACAATGACATGTCCTCGAACAATAGAGGAATCGAGCCTTCCAAATACTTATTTATCCATCATATCTGGATAGTGTAATCATCATCATCATCATCACAGCCCATATACGTCCCCACCGAGGGGCTGGAGCCTACCCTATGTTAGGGTGATTAGGCCTTAGTCAACCACGCTGGCCCAGTGCGGATTGGTCGACTTCACAAGTGTAATACAAAGATAAAATTAAGAAATGCTTTTTCAATGTCTTTTTTTTTTGAGACATATCGTTATAATGTTCAACTTTTATGTTTCCTTTATCTTTCGCAAAATTTGTATCTTGTAAGAAAGAAAAACGAAGTTTTTCCAGAACTCAATCTTTTATCATTTTTATTTGAAGGCGAAGACGTACAGAAATATTATTTTGGTAGTAAAACTTTTTCGTCGTAAACTAGATTATTTCTCGACGGAATATGGAACATTGCTATATTTGCTATATGGAGGATAAATCGCATAAGGTTCCTATCGTAACTTTTACAAATGAAATTTTCTTTCGGTTGGTGAGTATTTGGCTTCCTGTAAATTTCCGCATTTCCACCGCAAAATATCTCTTATTTGCCCCGCGGGTTTCTAAGAAATGTTAAAAATGCAACTGTCACAAAAATACATATTAAAAAAGAAGAAGAAGAAGAGAATTATTATTATGAATGAAAGTTCATCTGTCACTGTCCCACATACAGAAATTGTGTAAAATATTGCGAATATTTTTCGAGTCTTTAAAGAAGAAAAACGAACTCCCATAGGATCAATCTGTATAATCTATCTAAGTCTGTCTGTATCGAATAGGTTATCACCGGAGTATACCTCTGTACCACGGTCGTCTGCTTGGGTATCTCCGTCATACCTGTTTCTGCCGCCAAGCAGCAGTGCTTGTATTGCTGTGTTCCGATTTGAAGGGTAAGATATATAGATATTGGAATCTCACAAGAGCCACATGTGCTGCTTGCTTGCATGCTTTTTGCCAACTGAGTTGTATAAAAAAAGGCATATTTCTATCTGTGGAGTTTCAGAGTTTAACTTAATATTTAAAACATCATTGTTTTGATCAAAAATTCAAAATTGAATGACACAATCAAATTACGATTCCCGTTGTTGCTGTTGATACAAAAGATAAGGTTGAGGATCTCAATATTGCTCCGAGCTAAAATGGCTTCCGATGTAAGCACCGTAAAGTGCACATCTTGACAAAACTGTTTAAAATCATTCATTCTTTCCTCTCGTTTTTTTGCGCTCGTGTTACTCTCAATTACTCAAACTCCCCGAGCCTAATACAAACTTTTAGCATTTACCTACCTATTTTCCTGCCGCCGAAATGTGGAACCGTTTACTATATGTACTCCTACAAAGTCCTTTCGTATGTTGCCATTGCCTTTATAGGAAGTAACCACATTATGATCAATTATATGTTATATTTGTATATAGGTAGTGTTTATGTAACAAATCGGAGGAAAATGCACGATCTCGTGTTTCTATATAAAACAATTCATGGCATAATATAGTCAAACAGTATGGCTAGCTCTATCTCTCTATGCGTGCTTAGAAGAATTCCCAGAAAGCCAATAATAAGCACCATTCATATTCCTCTGGTCGGCGCTAACTTGCCAATTGTGAGGATGTTTAAGCAGTAAAATTTGTTATAGCAAAATTGATATCGACATTTTTCACGATATAATCATGGACCATGTAATTTAATTCAATTTCTGACCATGACAAACACATAAACTGACCCTGATCCCTTTTTTTTATTCAATATTGTGTAAATTTTTGACTAGAACATATTATACTGACATTTTTATACTATTTTTAATTGTGACAATTTCTCAAAGAATGCTGTAGATACCTGTTATAGGTTTACACATCAGTATTGTGTCCAATTTGATATGTCTATCTATGTAATGTTTAATGTGTAAACTATACCAACAGTCTTAATAAATAAATATATATATTCATTTTATTCCTTTAATTTTATTGTTATGTTACAGTGGGCTTCATGAATGAAAGAAAAACGTTTTTTATAGTTTTTTAAAGAAGTTATTCTCTACAATTAGAAATTAGGTAGTTAGTACCATGAAGAAAGATTAATTATAATAAAAAAAATTGATAAGAGAGGGGTTTTATTGAAAAATTAACAATTAGTGTTAAAATTAAAGAAAGAACAGGTTTTCTCAAAACATAGCCTTAGTTTTCATTTTATGCAAGCGCTCCTGTACTTCTTTCAAATTATTATTGCGTTTGCTTCATCGTGATCGATCCTAGAGAGTGGATAAAGAATAAAAACTTTTGAAATGCCATAAAAACTGTATAATTTTTTTCCATGTTTTTCGTCAGTAAAATTTTGCATACATTCCCTCATTTTAATATCACATTGTGAAGAGACACACTGTACAGTAGTGTGCTTGTTTTAATTTTATTTGTACTTTGGTGTAGTGTAACATCCCACTATTCATATCCCTTTAACACATACACAGGTTGGCTGGAATAAATCTGTACCAGAGATAAGTCCATCTCTGTAAACAAAATTTCCAACATTTGTAAGACCTGGACCAGGACCCGGTAAGTGGCGCTGTAATCGGGCAGGACAAAGTCTGCCCGGCGCACTAGTCTTCTTCTTATATATAAAAATAAAACGCTGTGTGTTAGTCTCGCAAAAACTTTTAAACGGCTTGATTGATTCTTTCGAAATTTCCTGAGTATGTTTGAATAAGTCTAACCCGGTAGTTGGCGCTGTAATCGGGCAGGACAACGTCTGCCGGGCCCACTAGTGCACAATAAAATATGCGGTTCATCCACCTCCTCATTGTCGCAGGTAGACTGCTATCTATACAGACAGATTTGACTTCTGGTATTTAGAAGTTAAGCTTATTTTATTACTCCAATAATAATGTTCATAAACCGCAGCTAGTGTATACAGGGTTAATTTTGAGGTACCGGCAATCTTGCAGGATTAGATAGCTAGTATCATTAACTACAACGTTTGTTCTATGACTTTTGATAATATGCTTATGCTAGACTTTCTTACAAAAATTAATATTCATTTAATATACCTCTAGAATGTTTGTAACTCTACGGGCACAGCGCGAGAGCGTAGCGTTGCCTTCCGTCGTCGTTTACAAATGAAACATAGACTTATCAATGTCACGACAGTGCAATAAAAATTTGAAAATTGATTTTTGTTCAATGTATTGAGTTATCTTAGAACTCGTTAAATAAACGTTGTAGTTAATGATTTTAGCTATCTAATCCTGCGAGGTTGCCGGTACCTCACAACTCGCCTAACAAGGGTTCCGTAGAAACTTATCTATGTATATAATTTCCCATGTACATTTTTACAATATTCAGATTTTTGCCCTATAGGTTTTGATTCCCTTTTTTCATGGCTAAAAGAGACCATAGACCCGAAAATTGATATTAATTTCAGACTAATATCTCTCAGCAGACAACAAAGTGATCCTAAAAGGGTTCCATTGCTTTTGAAGTACAGATCACTAAAAATGAAAGCAGGCTCAGTTCATAAGTCAATGTATGTACCACCATCATAAATCCTACATCCTATGAAAGACATTTGTATTTATAAAGACTTTGGTGACTTCCTGACTGAGGTATCAAAGCAAAGCCCAAACTACTGGAGTTAGAAGCCTTAAATTCAGAACAGGGATTCGTTTGCTTATGCAGGTGCACACTAACAAAGAATTTCCACAGGAAGCTGATAGAACTTCAACCAAAATAAATACGCAAAACCTAGTTAGTTTGTTTGATTGTTTGTTTAGTTGAACTCGCTCATCTCAGGAACTACTGATTCAAATTGAAAATTCATTTTCTGTTGGTTACCTAGTCTATTTATTTTGAAGATGCTCAATAATTTCAAATTAAGTGAATAATTTTAAAACCCTTTTTACTTTGATGTATGGGGCAAAGAAAGTTTCATTCATTTGATCCCATCCAATATTTTTCAACCAGATAGTCCCAAATAAAGGGTGGAATAAAGGCTGTGGCACAAATTCCCTAGCGAGGTAATAATCACCATCACATAGGTAATGCTTGATTGCCATCTTAGTAGTAAAAACAAGTACATTTTGGTAATTTCACTGCGACCCACCGGGCATTTATGATTCGCCAATCTTGAGTTACAAATTGTAAACCGTCAGAAAACTGTGGACGCACCGAAGAGATAAAATAGGTAACTTGATAACCCTTCTGGTGTGCGCCTTGCATTGAGCATTGCCTTAGTGAAACCTTTTCTTTTTTCATTAATAAAGTACATACTTACATTGTTAATTTTGAATTATGTTTTTTATTAACATTGAAACTGGTTTCTGGGCTCTATTAAAAAAAAGGTTAAGTATCACTATATAACATACCTATTCGCATTAAAGTTATATGACATACCTATTGGCATTCTCTACGGAGCAATATGCCTATCGCTCATAAACATATTTATAGCCAATGGATGACTAATGATGCTAGTCACAATATTTATAAATAGGGAAAAATGGTAATATATGTTATTGTATTTATTAGCAAATTAAGCAAAACATTTCTTTAAATTGCTGTATACACTCAAGTGTGAGGAGTATTTTTGCATAGACAATATTTACTGACATATAACCTGTTTGCTTTTATTCTATAATTGAAGTTCAAGGTGATAAAGTTGGCACAAATGAAAAGAAATGACTCAATCATAAAGGTTCAAGATTTCTAATTATATCTTACATAAAATTAAATGGTCCTCTTCTAGCCAACGTCTAGGTTCTTAGCAACAAGCCTAGATTCAATGTCAAAATTGAATAAAACTTTTATTAGCTTGTCACAGAATTATTGTATTATCCTTGTAAGTTCAGTATGATCAAAGCATGTGAACAACTAATTAGTAAAATGCGTCTAATTACATTTTACACCAACTTAAATGATTACTAAAATTTATTTGCACAATACAAATAACCTTTCATTAAAAAAACCTCAAATTGTTTGCTATGAATTGTTCCAATCTCTTAATTGTTTTCTGGATTACAGCAATTAAAGTGACTAAATTAATAAAATATTGTGCTTGTGGAAATAGATAATGATATTGTTGTTTGTTTAGATAATGTACTTACACAACCATGCCGTAAGCTCCTTCGCCGATGTATTGCAGACTTGTATATCTGGGCCCCACTTCAAAAACCTGACCACGGACTATTTCCGCATTAGGATTGGCGCCCGCAGCGCCTGCAGCCTCAGCCATCGCGACAAACTCCAGACAAACACTTAGAAAACTATTTACCACAGTAAGTACTCAACTCAAACTACTTTTACGGAACCCGCACAAATGTTCACTTCCTGTTTTACTGAGAGCTTATTATGTCATATGTCCAGAACGCAATCTCACAAAAACAACTGAAACGACCTACATTATCCACAACAATAAAAATGGTTCACTTGTCACTTGCATATCATTCTGTTCGTTCGCGTTTTCACACAAGACAAGAGCTAGACACTCCCGTACGGACGCAGTACCGTTACAAAATGAGCCAACAATAGTACCTATTTATTTTACTTCTCTCTCCCTCTTTAGGCGTTCGGATACTTCATTCATCGGTACAAGTTATATCATAGTTCTGATTTTAGAATAATTTGATTATAATCCTAAATAGACTTGAGAAGTAAATTAATTACAATTTTAATTTATTCCTTAGATTACAATGACATGCAAGACATCGAAAGGGAGTTAGATAGGTATTCTTTTTTTATTTTATTCCTTTTGACCTTCGATATACCTATTAAATATTTACGATTTTAACTTTGAACATGGAAAAAGTTTAATTTAAAGAAGATAGGAGACTGACATTGTTTATTACATAGTTCTGATTTTAGAATAATTTGATTATAATCCTAAATAGACTTGAGAAGTAAATTAATTACAATTTTAATTTATTCCTTAGATTACAATGACATGCAAGACATCGAAAGGGAGTTAGATAGGTATTCTTTTTTTACTTTATTCCTTTTGACCTTCGATATACCTATTAAATATTTACGATTTTAACTTTGAACATGGAAAAAGTTTAATTTAAAGAAGATAGGAGACTGACATTGTTTATTACTACAAAATCCACAAAATGTTAAACAAGTTATAAAGTTACATTAGGTATGTATTTATTCTGTGATCATGATTTAAATAATGATGCTGAGGCGCGTTCAGAGCCTCTGAGCTGCGTTCAGAACCTACGCTCGAGTGCACTCCGAGTGCACTCTGACAGCAACCGACCCGTTCAGAGCCTCGGGGTAAAAAACGCTCTGACAGGCGGTTAGTACACTCTGTGCCCGTTCAGAAGCTTCGAGTGATGCAACCAAACAACCAACTTGAGCGTAGGGTGAAAAACACTCTGACAGCTTTTATGTCAAAGTCGATGTCAAAAATACGCTAATCACTTATTATTTTATTAAATAACACTACTTTGAACTCTTTTAAGCCTAATACAAGGGAAATATAGAGATTTTTATGTGTTGTAATTTTTTTTAGCAGAAAAATGGATATTGGTGTCGATTCTGAAGCACAACTTACTAAACTAAACTAATTTGACAGCACTAAAAATAAAGCCGTCACTTTTAATCCTTTAGAGAAAAACAGAGATGGCAATAGTTTTAATCCTGTCAAATTAGTTTAGTTTAATAAGTTGTGCTTCAGAATCGACACCATTGACTGTTAATTTCATAGTAAGGATTAGTATATTTTGCCCTTTGCTTGATCTTGATCGGCAAGCTACAAACTAAAAAAAAGATAGCATCCGAGCCGTTCTGAACCTCGGAGCGAGTGTGAAAAACACTCTCGGTTGCATTCTTAGACAATAGAAACGAATAGACATGAAATACCTACGAAAAAAGCGTGCCAGCATTTGGGTTGGTGCTCTAAGATGGCGGAAAAAAACTAGTGACGCCGCATCCAAGATTCCACACTTTTTATGTTTTTCTTTATAGAATTCATTAAAAAATCAATAAAAAACGTATAACTGTAAAATGCACTCACAAATAATGCTCACCGACTGATATTTTAGCACAACAACAAACACGGTGCTTTGTAATGGCGGACTGAACTGAACGCAAATTTATTTGAGACATAGAATAACATTGCGAATCCATTGGTTTAGTTAATCAGCAGGCCTATTCGCTAATTAAGGTTGGTAACTAGAACTGTCATTTTTGAATGCCACTTTATATCCATTACGGGTTTAGTGATCTTATGTGTTACGACAGCGTTCATGATAGGAGTAATGGATGTTAAGTTCCTTTCAAAAATGACAGTTCTAGTTAGCAACCGAAGTTACAGAATAGGGGGGCTGAGGTTGCATTACTCTGACCCTCGGAACGCAACTCAGGGTGTAGTTGTCCGGTTGTTTTTTAACTCGCTCAGCCCCCCTAGCACGTCCACCAAAACACGATATGATAAAGTGGTTTAGCGCGGTGAACTTTCAAAATACAATAGGGTTTTGTCGTATTTTGACAGTTCACCGCGATAAATCGCTTTATCATATCGTGTTTTGGTGGACGTGCTACGGGGGCAGAGGCGTTGAACCTTAGACAATAGAAACCAATAGACATGAAATACCTACGAAAAAAGCGTGCCAGCATTTGGGTTGGTGCTCTAAGATGGCGGAAAAAAACTAGGGACGCCGCATCCAAGATTCCACACTTTTTATGTTTTTCTTTATAGAATTCATTTAAAAAATTAATAAAAAACGTATAACTGTAAAATGCACTCACAAATAATGCTCACCGACTGATATTTTAGCACAACAACAAACACGGTGCTTTGTAATGGCGGACTGAACTGGATGCAAATTTATTTGAGACATATAATAACATTGCGAATCCATTGGTTTAGTTAATCTGAGCGTTGAACGGATTGCAGCAACCAAATCTTTTATCTCCCTCTTTCACATGATTTTTTATTTCTCTCTTTCTAGTAGATGACATTATAGAATATGGCCGGCAATATCATCCAATCACGTAAGAGTATTTCAGTTATAAACGTCAGAGCGTTTTACAACCATCAAATTCGATGGTTGTTCGGTTGTAACTCGCGCCGACACTCTAAGGTCTTGAACGGGCCGGTTGTTTCACCCGGTTGTCACGCTCGAAGGCATTGAATGGGGTTAGAGCGAAAAGTTGTACTTCGCGTGAAGGCTCTGAACGCGCCTCTGTCTCTTATGTAAATTATCGACTTATGGAAAGCCTAGCGTTCCGTCTCGTAAAAATGTTCAATTCGAGCACTGGACAAAAGTGAAATATGTTTTAATTATGATTAACTATAAACAATGATTTGTTAAGAACCACTAATTTATAATTTTTGAGAACCTTCTAAAATTATTTTGATCTTCATTCTCTCGTAGACAGATAATATTTATGATCTAAGAGAAAATAGTATGGCATTCCCTTTTGATTGATCCAAATAATTTTTTTTTTGTAGTGGCAAGTTTGTTCAAGTATGATGACAATGACATGACAGGTTGAAATGTCATTGTGTTGACATGTCAACATCAAAGTCTGTGTGGTACCGAAAAAGCGCGGGAACTTCACATAGTAAAGGCGGGCTCTTTAAAATATTTTATTTGTAATTTTTTAATTGTAGTCAGTTATCTAATAAAACACAAACAAAAGAGGTATATAACATATAGGCATTAAATAATATTATAAGCAGATATGGGGAAGCGGAGTTCGAGAAAAAGAAAAAAAAAGGAGGATGAACCGGAGTCTGGTGATGCAGATAGGGAGACAGATGAGGTAAGGTTGGTAGAAACGGATATGTCCTCTTCGGACAGTGATGAAGAAATAAGCAATGCAGATAGGTACAAGCCTTATTATGTTACTGACTATATACGCAGATATCCGGAAGAAATTAGCGGCACTGAATTTGTGGTTTTTGTTGAGTCATCAGACATCCAGAAACCAATTGGAACAAGAGATCTTCTTTCTTTGTCAACTTGTTTAAAGCGCTTTAACAAAGGCGTCAAATTTTTAAGAAATATCAATAAGTTTAAGATAGGTATTTATTTTGAAAAACCAGACTTGGCGAATGCCTTTTTAAATAATAATACCTTCTTGAAAGAATACAAATTCAAAGCCAGTATTCCTGCTGCTACAACTGAGGTGTCCGGAGTTATAAGAAATGTACCTACCATTATATCAAACAAGAGAATATTTACTATGATAACAAGTACAAAAAAAATAATAACAATAAAAAGAATAATGAAAAAAATAAATGTGACTGAGGGTTTTATATTACAACCTACAACTACAGTAATAGTGACATTTGCCACTTCCATTTTGCCAAATCATATAGATATTGGTGGTTGGAGACATGATGTGTCTCAATATATACCACCAGTTAAGCAATGTTACAAATGTTTGAGATACGGACATTTGGCAAAATATTGTAAAAATTCTGAAAAATGTAGTATATGTAAAGAAAATCATAACTATAAGACTTGTACAGTTTCTATCGAAAAAGCTACTTGCATTCATTGTGATGGCAATCATACTAGTGTGTCTCCAATATGCCCAGTTAAAAAACAGAAAATCATTGAAAATAGAAATAAATATAAGCCTGCTTCTTATGCAGATATTACAAATCCTTTAAATTTTCCCAAATTAGAAAGTAAGACAAAAAATAATGTAGATTTGTTTACACTGCTCAATACTGACAGCAAGTGTCTCTCATTATTAGTTGAAACCATAACTAAATGTGTTTCTTTGCATAATACTCAAAATACTTCTATAAATTCTAAAAGTGTTTTAGAGGTCTTAAAAAATACTTTTGGTAAGCAATCAAATCCCCACAATTCACCCCCAATCAATTGAATATCGTACAGTGGAATGCTCAAAGCTTATTAAGCAATCAACTTATTTTTACGAAATTTCTTTATGACCATTTTATTCATATCGCAATTATATGTGAAACATGGCTAAAGCCTCAGAAGCAGTTTAAAATCAAAGGTTATCATATTGAACGTAATGACTGTGGCAACAAGCATAATGGTGTTGCTATTTTAATCCATACATCATTAAAATATCAAAAAGTAACATCTTATTTTGACAACTCTCTTCAAACAATTGTAATACATTTAGAACTAAATCAGAACACTATTTCAATAGCCAGTATATATTGTCCAACAAATTGTATTCCCAGTTTCTCTAAAAATAAGTTTAAACATTTCTTGAATTCTCTCCATAGGCCGACGATTATAGCTGGTGACTTCAATGCTCATCACTCAATTTGGGGATGTCCGTTATCGGATTCCAGAGGTAAGGATATTCTTGAGTGTTTAGATGAATGCAATTTAGTCCTGTTGAATGATGGTCAGGTCACAACTGTCGGTTCTCATTCTTGGAGACCCAATGGTTTGGACTTGACTATGGTATCTCCTTCATTAGCTCTTCGCTGCGAATGGTCAGTACACGACGATCCATTGGGCAGTTATCATTTGCCAACATTTACTAAGATTACATTCAATAGTAGTTCACAATGTTTTAACTCTCAAAACAATTTTCAGGATGAAAATGATTTTAACAATCGCATTAATCATAGATTAGTTGATTGGAAGTTGTATTCTTCAATTGTTAATAAGGATTTAGACAATTTTCAATGTAACCCTATTAGTAATCCAATAGATTCATACAACTCTTTTTGTCAAATCATTTTGACAGCTGCACAAAAGTCAATTCCCTCTCGTACCTCTCGGTCCGAATCACGTAACATTGCTACTCAAAACTTAAAATCAAAATATCGAACAATTCCTTGGTGGAATAGTAATTGCGCTAAAGCTGTCCAGGAAAGCAAGCAAGCCTATCTTGATTTTAAGAATAATCCTTCTCAAGAAAAATATATTAATTTCAAAAGATTACAAGCTGCTAAAAAACTTACGATTAAGAGAGAAAGACTAAGTAGTTGGATAGAATTCTGTACAAAATTAAATCGATTGACACCAGTTTCAGTAGTATGGGGTAACATGAGAAAACTTACACATAAAACATATAAAAAGCAAAATAGTGATTTTTCGTGGGTCAGTGATTTTTTACGTAAATACACGCCTGACTTTGTGCAAAATAACAGGCCAATTGTGAAGGACAATAGTTTACCAGATAATCAGTCATTCCTCACTGATCCATTTTCTTTTGACGAATTAACTGCAGCTCTGAAATCTAGAAAAAACACTGCTTGTGGATTAGATAGTTTATCGTACAAGATGTTTCAGCTACTTAACACTGACAATCTTTATAAGCTTTTACAAATTTATAATATTTTATGGCAAGATTGCACAATTCCTCCTAATTGGAAAATGGACTGCTTGGTTCCTATTTTAAAACCTGGAAAAATTGCATCTCATCCCGATTCTTATCGTCCTATCGCTTTAACGTCTTGTGCTGGTAAATTATTTGAACAGCTAATCAAACAAAGATTGGAATTCTTCATAGAAAAGAACTCAATTTTACCTTTAAACCAGTTTGGGTTTAGGCGAGGACTTTCGGCTCAAGAAAGCTTAGCACATTTTTTTTTGGACGTCACTACAGCTCAAAAGAATATGGAGTATACAATAGCAGTGTTTTTTGATATAGAAGGTGCATTTAATAACGTTAATCATGGTATTTTGTTTGAATCTCTATTATCTTTCTTACCTGTAAAAATTGCTTATTGGATATATGCTTTTCTCACGGATAGAAAAGTGTATGTCAAAATAGATAATAAATTTTTAGGCCCTAGATTTTCGAGCAAAGGTGTATGTCAAGGAGGCATCTTGAGTCCTATTCTGTATATTTTGTATATAAGAAAACTAAATTCCATTCTTAATAATAATTTAGTCAACAATCTTCAGTTTGCTGATGACCTTGTCATTTATTGTAAAGGTACTAATGTATTAGATATTCAATTAACATTAAATAATAATCTAGTGAAGCTGGCAGATTACTTCTCAGAACTTGATTTAAATGTTAGCCTTTTAAAAAGTAAAGTTGTAATATTTTGCCCAAAATACAGTTCTCTACCTCTAATTAATATTACATACAGCAATCATACTTTGCCTATTGATAATTCAGTTAAATTCTTGGGTGTTATTTTTCACGAAAATCTTACGTGGGATTTATATGTTGATTGCTTGGTGAGCAGAGCTTTAAAAGCCACTAATGTAATTAGGTCCGTTACTGGATTGAAATGGGGTGCTGATCCTAAAATTGTGTTAATGCTTTATAAAGCTTTGGTCAGAAGTCATTTTGAGTATGCTTTCTTTTGTTACGCTTCTGATCCAAAATACATAGATATTATTGATAAAATACAGAATAAGAACTTACGATTAATACTAGGTGCTATGAACACTTCCCCAATAAATTCTATGCAGGTCGAATGTCATTTACCACCAATGGTTATTCGCTTTGAATTTTTAAAACTTAAATTTCTTTTTAAACTCTTATCGCGTTCGAATAATGATCTTTTAAATAAATTAAATGTATGTTCCACTAACACTTTTCTTTCAAAGAATTTCTCACATTTTATAAGTTTAAAAGAACAATGTAATATATTTTGTAGTACTACTTTACATTGTTATAGTGGCTCATATGCTAGTAAATTCTGTGACATTCATATTGTCCTACATAAAGATTTTAAAGATAAATATGATGTTTACGAAAGTCTACAGGCTTATAATGATTATCGATCAATTTATACAGATGGTTCAAAGACGAATGTAAGTGTTGCAGTAGCTATGTATGATGCAGGTAGTAAAACTGGACATAGTTTTAAAATGTGCCAAAATGCCAGCATATTTTCTGCTGAGGCGAATGCTATAATTGTAGCTCTTAACTACATTCAACAGTTCAGCCAATACAAAAAATGGATTATTATTACTGACAGCATGAGTGTGTTGATGGCTTTGAGAAATCCTTCCTTTTCATCAGTCACAAATCATTTAATATATAATATCCGAGATCAGATACATCATTTAAAAATAAATTATCAAATAGACATTATATTATTTTGGACTCCAGCTCATATCGGTGTATATGGAAACGAGGAAGTAGATAAACTGGCCAAAACTATGAACACTCTAGACGTACCTATAAAAAACATATCAATTTCATATACTGATTGTACAGCTCTAATCAAGAAAGAAATATTGAAGCTATGGGAAGAACACTGGAATAGTACTTTGCTCATAAAAGGGAAGTGGTATCGAGAAATAAATAATAAAATAAAACAACCCTGGTTCAATAGACACAATTACATAAACAGAAGATTTTTTACTATTATTTGCCGTTTGCGAATTGGGCACGGTCGATTCAATGACCATTTGTACCGGCTAGGCATGACTTCTTCCCCATCGTGCAACTGGTGCAACACCACCTTACCTCAATCTCTGCATCACCTTTTTTACGAATGTCCAATTTTTGCCCTGCAAAGAAACATTTTATTAGAAGAAATTTCAAAAATAATGAAACACCAGCAAGATCTACCGCGCTCTTTACAAAAACTTCTTTCCATTGAAAAATGCTTTGAAGCAATTTATGAATATGTAACCTCTACGTTTGGCGATTTGTGAATTCAAAAGAAGAATGAATAACAATAGTTTATTGCATACAGACTAGGCTGTATGGTTGACGCCTTTGCCTTTCCCAAATGGGATAAACAAAATTAAAAAAAAAAAAAAAATCAAAGTCTGTTTTGTGTTTATAAGTCGTGTATAATTTTTATTTTTATAAATCGTAGCCAATTCAGTAATTATATATGTTCATCTGATATCAATGTCATTAATGAGTTAGTTGTAGTTGTTTGAATTTGGAATAATCTTTCTTCCATGTAACTAGTAACATCTTATTACAAAGCAGTATTGTCGACCTCGCCGCTTCAAGTCGAAGGACTATCGTGCAAATTCGTTTAGGTATGTCGGTTTGGTCCGCCAGTACAGTTGGAAATAATTGCCGCTGTGCATACCCAGCCGGCCGTCACGGCCAGTCTAATAAGTGGTGTCCAAAACTGAGCAAGGTAATATGTCACTTGCTAGCATGATTACACTATGCGTTTGTAAATAGCACTTGCTAACTTATTATAGACGAATTGATGCAAATATTTAATATACACCTTAATTATCTAATTCATCTTTAAATTCCTTTATTTTTTTGTTATACCTATGTTTCTTACATATTCTGCAGTGAATACAATGTAGGTACCTATATGAGGTAGTAGCATTTTGTACACATTGTCACTTATAAGGTTAAAATACACTGATTGACTCTTGGACAAGTTGGACACACATGATTTTAATTGAATTTTATTTATTCTAGTTATTTCATTTTTTCCTTTAAGGAACAGAATTAGTTTGGTTCTTATACACAGCTGCAGAATATCCAACAGTTGACAGTGAGTTAAGATTATGTTTTTGGGGTAACGGTGCTGATATCTTGCCATTTCATTTTAGTTTTATTTTTCTATTACTATAATGGGTATTTGATCTTTATGTTGAAAGATATTGAATAAATGAATCTAAGGACCAATTTAGCAATGCCCAAGTAAGCTTCAAGTATGTTGTCCATTTAGCAAAGTGATGAGTTGTATTGCAACACAATTGCTTTCCTTGAAACTTACTTGCACATTGTGAAATAAGCCTTAGGATTAAAATTATCCATATACATACATACATTTTTGTAAATCATATTTCTATTTATGCACTAAAAACTTACATGCTTGCATTTTTTTTTTATATTAATAACAATGTTAGCAATTGTTAATTTGCATACTTTAAGTAATTACTTCATTTTTGCTTTTATTTCAGTGCTTAGTATTTTTGGATTAAACTGCACTTGAAGACAGAATTTTTACAAAATTATTTTAAAGTGTAAGATTATTATTGTATTTTTTCTATCTAAAATACAATTTACTTGTATTAAATGTATTGGTAATTTATATGTTCATGACTAATAAACTACTAACATATTCTCTTACTTATTAGTAATAATACTTATAAAAATTAAGTCCAACTAATGTTCATTAATCATGCTTGGCTTTTTTCTGTTATATTGAATATTATAATTACCTTTACGTTTATTTACTACTATAATGTAAACTTTTTTCACAGAACAAGTGCATCATGTCAGGAGAGACCCCAATACAGTCTGCCGATGGGTTTCATACACCTGCTTACCTTTCATGGAGAAAGCTGCAATTGAGCCGTGCTAAACTTAAGGCCTCCAGCAAAACTTCGGCCCTTCTATCAGGATTTGCTATGGTATATTACAAATTACAATGTATTATAATAAAATGTTTATAATATCTCTAAACTTTTTGAATTATGTTTATAAGAAATGCCCTTATGTAAAAATACATATTTGTATTAAAAGCTTGGGTATGAAACATGTTGCAGCTCGGCAGTCACAAAAGACCCGAATTTTATCCAAAAACTCAAACGCATAAAAGGGCAAATCTTCCATCACATCTCGACCGCTTTTGACTGCTTTGTACAGTAAGAGCCTTATCAAGCTATACTGTTTGACCTTTGGACTGTTCTTTGTTCTTATGTGTAAATGTAAAGCTTGAATGGGAGCTTACTGTACCACTCATAAGCATGTGTTTTTGATAAAGTAAGCCGTAAGCCTAATGTAATATTTTCAATAACTCACATCACTAAATTCCATTGGTGATGCAAAATTTAAGACAAACTCTGTTCAATGTTTTGGTTCATTATGAAATTCGCAATACACACTAGATATGATCTAACTAAAAACAGCATTGTATTTTAGCTAAATGCAACTTCAACTCAAACTTCGCGCCAAAATGGAAAACAGTTGTGCAAATCTAACAACAAAAAAAAACAAAAAAATTGAATTTGGAACCATAAACATATCATTCATTCCCAATACTTTATTGACAGATTGTATATCAATTTTAATATCATTTGTCAGGTGAAACACTTATTCTTGCCCTCATCACATGACCAGAAGTCAAAAGCTTACCCACCGTGAATAGAAAAAAACAGACTTCAAAAACACTGAAAATCTTTGGTGACATTGGGACCAATCCCGGGGCCCTACCGCCTAACTCATAGCGATTAACGATGGCGATAGCGAGAAACTCGCTATAGTTTTAATATCAAGAGTTTGCTATGATAGGCGGTGGCTCTACCACCTAATTCACTCGTTATAATTGTAGCTGTCTGATCTTGCGATTTCGTACCGCCTATCATAGCAATCTCGTGGAACTAAAACGATAGCGATTCACTCGCTATCGCCATCCTTAATCGCTATGAGTTAGGCGGTATAGGGCCAGGAGCTTACTCTATCAAATACAAAAATAAATTTGAAAATCGGTCCACATTTGACGGAGTAATCGCGTAACATACACACAAAAAAACATACGCATTGAATTGAGAACCTGCTCCTCTTTGGAAGTCGGTTAAAAACATGCCCTTCAGATCATGACTTCATGGCCCATTTGGTCAAGTTCATTAATCAAAAAATTTTAGGTAGATTAGTTTTCATAATGTCCTTATTTTTTACAGGTTGCAATGGTCGAAGTGCAGTTGAACCCGCCACCAACTGCTGTACCCACTCAAATGTTAGTAGCGTTCACGGTATGCACCACTCTATTAGTCGCCGTCCACATGCTAGCGCTAATGATAAGCACCTGCATCCTGCCCAATATCGAGGCAGTGGGCAACCTCCACAGCATAGCCCTAGTGCACGAATCGCCGCACGAGAGACTCCACTGGTACATCGAGATAGCGTGGGCCTTCTCCACTCTTCTTGGTCTTATTCTCTTCTTAATAGAAATAGCTATACTCTGCTGGGTAAAGTTCTACGACCTGAGCGCGACCGCAGCGTGGTCGGCGTGCGTCGTCCTCATACCGGTTATGATCGTCTTCCTAGCTTTCGCCATTCACTTCTACATGTCCCTGGCGACACACAAATACGAAGTGACAGTGACAGGAATAAAAGAGCTAGAATTACTCAAGGAACAAATAGAGATGGGCGACCATGACGGCAGGATGAACAACCTTACGTTGCTGGATCAGAGTCGTATAGTTTGATAGGCGACTGTCCGATATGTCCTAATTTTGGAATGTTTTATTAGTTTTAAGTTTTCGTTTACTTATTGTCCTATTATTGTAACGATAAATCGACCCTGTACTTAGATTAAGTTGGTACTTATTGCTCAGCGTGCTTACGTTATTGTCAGCGAATCTCTTAAACAATCTAAAGTAAACAAATCATATTTATGACGTGCATACAAAGATTTATAGAAAAAATATTAGAGTACTGTAGTACGTTTTTAGAAGAATATGCGTGCTACGAAGACTGAAATGTATTTTAAACAGTTGAACGTTTGCATTAACTAAATAAGTTTTTTAGATGAAAATTATTAAATTAAAAATATTTATTGAATAATGTTTAATATGAAATAAAAAGACACACAAAACGCATTGTACACACACATCATTTCTTTTATACTATTGAAGCATATTTATTAGACTCACGTATTAATAATTGCATCTCAAGAATGAGATCGATCTTGAGATGTTTTTGATAGATGGTCCGTGGCTCGTATAAATAGTCGTATCGTATCTCAAATACGAGCTCGATCTTGAGCTGTTGTTTTTGACAGATGTGCCACACAATAAACGTTAAAACGGCTACTCAAGATCGAGCTCTAACTCTAACGATTATGCGACTATTATTACGAGCCTTCATGTCAAAACTGTATCGTAGGACGATCTCAATTTTAAGATGAGCCTTAGATGTTTGGTTTGCGTAAACAACATGACAGTTGTACTTTTTCCATGGTGCAGTTGCGGTCACATTTTCGCATTAGCTAAAGGCCAGGCTAGTTTAAGGAAATCTACTCGTCAATGCGAAAACGTAACAATTTGAACGACGACATACTTTATCCTCAAGATCATTTATAAAAAATCTTACAAGTAAGTATTGTGTTAGAAAGATAACAAAGCTACCTATCCTTTTTGTAAAAATAAAACAAATCACTGTTGTTGAAAATTACAAAATAGTCAACATCGCAATTTACTGTTATGGTGAAATTTACCAAGCCATTTATCAATATGCTATTAGGTTATTTATTAGGTTTCTTATTCAGTCGACAGTAATTTTTGTAGAATGAAAGTCTGGGTAGGTATGTCATTTCTTTACACTGGATGTTCAGGTTATGGTCTGGCTTGGACGTGATACGTCAAGCTAAGCAAGTCACGGCCCGCTTTTCATCACCAGTTATCAGCTTCTTCAAAAATGGTTCGGTTTCATTACGTCGTAATAAAGAATTACAAATGAGTACACGGTTCATTAGGTTTCTTTCAGTGAGCTCGTGAGGTACCCAAATGTCGAGCTTTTTTGTGTACCCAGTTTTTTTCAAATGCGCCAAAACTGTTTTGTGGTCAATTCCCAGTTCTTCAGCTACGTCGTAACTACTAACATGCCGATCTTGCTCCACTTTTTCAAAAATGGCATCCATTTTATCTGTAATAGGGCGACCAGAGCGACGTGCATCTTTGACATCAAAATTTCCGGATTGAAAACGCTTAAACCAAATTTGTGCTACTCTCACAGACACTGCACTAGGTCCATAAACATCGCAAATTTTTTTCGCGGCTTGCGTTGCATTTTTACCTTTTTTGTAGTAAAATTTTAAAATGTATCGAATTTATTCATTAGATTCACTCATCTTGGCGGTACGAAAAACAAATGAAAATCACACATTTTCCTAATTTGAATTTGGAATTATGTTCTTTAAAATTTAAACTTTCAATGATACCAAAACCAGCCAGATACAAATAGTATAGCCAAAGAGATTTTATTACAAGTTTATACATACTATAATGCGAAAAGACTTTTTCCCCAACCTAATATGTCCGCGACGCACGCGCCGAATTTCAAAAATGCTGTAGGTATCCGGGTATTGAAAAGCGCATGCTGATGACGTCATATAATGCGGCACGTAGGGTAGACTGGGTACGGTTGAAACAATTTTTCTTTGAATGCGCATTGTAAAGAATCTATTATACTTAGAGATTAAATATTTTGATCGTATCAAGTAGTGTTATCTGTCTTGTAAATAAAATATATTCTGTAGCTCTATCTCAATGAACTATGTTGTTATTACCTAACGAAGGGGAGCGGGAAAAGTGTTTCAATTGACCCCATGCTAGGATCAGTTGAAACAGTATGTAGTTTTAGTTGAAACACTTCAGAAATCTTTCGAATTAATAAACATTTTAATTAAGTAAATATGGTTTTCTATCATTAAACAAATAATCAATGAGATCACGAGAAGTTGGCAATGTTAACATGTATATTTATAAAATTATTATGAAAACAAAGTCTTGGTATTATGGGTTGGCTTAACTTCTTTTTCTTGTCTCGAAAACAGATACAAATTGAACTTAAAATTAACATTTCACCTAATTGACAAGGTTTTAATGTATTCATAAATTATTAAGGCTTAATTCAGCATAAAAAGAGATCATCATGTTCCATACAATTTAGCATGTTTCAATTATACCCATGTTTCAATCATGACTAAGTATACATTAATACAAGATCTATAAATAGGTAATTTTCATTTATTTATTTATCCATACACTATGAGTAATTCTGTTAGTAAAGCTGGACTACTCGAATTAGTGTATGGATAGATAAATAAATGTTTCAAATGGATAGCAAACCAATGGTGAGCAAAGTAATCTAAACAATGTTTTTAATTATAGACAAAACTTAAAGAAAACCTCTAAAAAAAATTTAATATTTTGTAAAAATGTCAAACTTAATACTTACTATAAATGTCCCTAAATATAAACTATTTAAAATGTTTGAATTTTATACCAAATTAAATAGAAAACGAAAGACAAGGAAAAAATTTAAGTCAGCTGACATTTATTTTATATTATCCACGCGAGATTTACGTAAGTTAGATTATATATTATGATTTAGCTGTAGGTAAGTTACAATCTGCCAAACCCTGCTTGGCGAAATCAAAATAAGATTGCTGGAGTAGAATGGTTTCAATTGGTAATGTGTGTTCGAATCCCGCCTCAGGATTTATCGTGAGACAGGATTTCTTTTTCTTGTCTTTTATTTTCTGTTTAATTTAACTTGATATAAATTTGAAACATTTTAAATGATGTCAAATAAAACTAACAAACAAAATTCAATGTTTTAAAAAATAAAATAGGTATTTAAGTATCAAAAATCACTAGTCACAGTCATTGACTTAATCAATTACTATAATTACCTAACTTAATCAGTCTTTCGGATTAATAGGAGGAACTTGCCATAGGCTTTTAACGTTAACTACGACCAATTATTTAAGTTTTAACGTTAAAACTTATTAAAATATCTTATAATTTGTTTTATTAGGTAATATAGTTATTCTATTTTAAAATTACGTAAAGACTTCTTGAATTCAATTACAACACGTTGAGAATTGACACTATGAGAGTGTATAATAGGTGGGTCAATAACTTTTACTATTTGGTACCCAAAAATTTCAGATATGTCCTCTTTTACAGGCCATTTAAACTTGTGGTTATCAATTTTTTTTACAAAATGTACGACATAGCCGTCTTCAGTAACGGTCTTGATCTGTCCAACGTAACGGTGAACAAGGTTTTTCATTGATTTAAGATTCACAACTACCCAATCCTCTGGCTGTGGTACTGACAATCCGTTATCAGTGTCAGATTCACAACTTGACGAATGAAGTTGATCCATATCGTCGTAAATATCGTACACTGAATCATCGTCGTCTTCATCAAAATACGGTTCTTGTTCATCTTCTGAGCTTGAAGAAACGTTCTTTGGGGTCCTTTTAGACGATTTTTTTGAGGTCCTTTTAGTCGATTTATTTTCAGTCTTTGCCTTCGTTTTGTTTTTCTCTATCTTGTTTAAGTTAGTCTTACATTTGCTAGCATATTTTTTCCTGTATCTCTCTTCAGTTTGCAGTCTGATGTTTTCTTTTTCTGGAGTGTCAGTGTAAATGGTAGATTTTCTTTTTATTGCATTTCTTGCACTTTTCCTTGGTGGTGCTTTAGGGAATGGCCTTACTTCTTCAGATGAAAATTTACTTGTAGAAGGTTTTGCAGTAAAACTCGGATGTATAATCGTTGAGGCGCCTTTTGAAGAAGCAGGTGAATTGGTAAATTTTTTGGAAATTGGAAGAATGTCAGGGGAACTTATCTGTGGTGTCGATGATCGTGTCAGTTTCACTGTGGCGTTAGACAATGGATCAATGGGATCAAGGCTTGCAGCGTGTGTTGGAAGCGGAGTCACGGATCTTGCGTAGTCTGACTGAAGTTCCGGTATATCCGCTTTAAAGAAACTTGGCTGTGGTGTCACTGACCGCGTTAGCGTCTTTGAGGCACTCAGCAATGGATCAACGGGTTCAAGGCTTGCAGAGAGTGTTGGTAGCGGAGTCACGGGCCTTGTGTGGTCTGGCTGAGGTTCCGCTATAAAAACACGTGACTGGGGTGCTATCATAGAGCGTTCTGTAGAAGGTTCAGTAAGAACTTCAATCCCTGTCGAGAGTTCTCTCTGTGAAGTCTGTAGCCTTGGGAGATTAGGTTGAATTTCTGACATAGTCACTGTAGATAAAGCAACGGTTTCGGAGTCTATGGAGGTTTGTTGGTTGCTGGTTGATGGTTGTATAGCAGACAACGGGCTTGAGAGATTAGGAAAAAAATCTAGACGATGAATTACTGCTGAACTAGGCAATGGTGCACGCATTGAAAATTCATTTGTATGAGTATCTGGATGAGATGTCTCATCTCGAGCTTCCGTTGAAGTTTCACCACTCCCAGGGGCATTCGGGTCTGGCCTATCCGTAACATATGACGGAGCAAAATCAAGATCGGTGAACACTTCTCTATTAAAAGGAAAAATTCCAGTGTTCCGGAAACCAGCTTGAATATTAGTTAGTGTCATAGCCCGGGGTAGCGCAGTTGCGACTATGCTTGGAATATCGTAGATGGTCATAGTTTTTCCTGGGTTTGTTCTCATCCAACCATCGCAAGCTGTATTAACTGCTTTCTTGAATGGCCCATAGACAGAGCGGTCTAATGGCTGTAATTTATGACTACAGTGTGGAGGATAAGACAACATGACGATGCCATTGGCGCGACAGTAGTCTATACATTGAATGGACACATGGGATGAATGATTATCAAGCAGAAGGAGTACTTTGTGATCCGAAGAACAGTTTGTGTGGTTCTGAAAGTGTTTTAGAAACACAAGAAAATCTTCCTCTTGCATCCAGCCAGACTTATTTGCAGTACCGACACTACCGATAGGACCATCTCTCAAAAAGTGATTTTGAAATCTGACTCTTGGGAAAGTGAACATTGGTGGGATTACATTGCCAATCGCGTTAGCTGCTACAGTGAGTGTGATCAAGGTTCCTCGTTCGGCGGATGTTAATGCACCTACTTGTCTGCTTCCTTTTTTGGCAACAATTCGATTAGGTTTTTGTACCGTCGTTATTCCCGTTTCATCGACATTATAGATATCCTTAGCCTCAAATTTGTGTCGAGTCAGTACTGTAGCCAAATTATCGAAAAACTCATCAACATTTGCTCTATTAAAACTAGTTGCTCTAGCTAAGCTTGTAGCTTGAGCACATCTCACCGAGAGTTCCGCATGGCGGTCTAAAAAACTTCTAAACCATTCTACTCCAGCGATTTCATTTAAGTCCCACGAAGCAGGCCTTGGCAGATTGTGCCTTTTGGCTAAATCGTAGGCTAATTTACGTAAATCTCGCGTGGATAGCCCAAAATAAATTTCGGATGACTTCACTGCGTAATTCACGATATCACTTTCCTGTTCAGAATTAAATATTTTTTTCGCGGAATTATAGCCCATAGTAATACTATCTATCTATAGCATTTTCATTAGCACTTTCTCGCTTTTTTTTATATCTGGATAACGACACGTGGTCAATATTGAACATTTCAGCAGCCTTGCGTAAGGACCGACCTGAAAGTACCTCTTCGTAGGCTTGTTGATACGAAAACAAGTCCTTCGAACTTCTGTTCGTAACGTGTGTCCTTTTCCTAGGCATCTGGCGGAAAAAGAAAGTTGCCATTGTAAAAACAATAAAAGGTATGTATTTTTCACAATGAATAGTACCTAGGTATGGCTGAATTATTTTAAAAGGTTCATTAGAACAGCTCAAAACAGTCGTGGAATGTATCTTTACGTTACTTTGTACTAAACGTCAAACAATTTCTATTTACTTTTATTATCTTTCTAAAAAGAAAGATTAACGCAAAGATACATTCCACGACTGCTTTGAGCTGTCATTTGACACCGTCGCGGTGGAGTAGGCAGTATAGCTGCCTACACATCAAGCGGTCCGGGTTCGAATCCTGGTAGCGGCAAATGTTTTTGTGACGAACACAAATATTTGTTGACAAGTCATGGTTGATTATATGTATATTTATTTAAGTTTATTTATAAAAATATCTAAAATTATTATGTATATTAAACATTGTCCGTTATCTAGTATCCATAACACAAGTTCTCAATGATACTTACTTTGGGCTAGATAATTGGTGTGAGAGTGGAAATATATTATTAGACTTATAATGAACCTATTAAAATAATTCAACTATAGATGCATTTGGTTAATTGATGTAAAAAGAATAATAACATACTCTATATTGCATTATAAAATACATTATAATTAAACGTAAAAATAATTAGTATGCAAGAGCGGACTTGTCTCTAGAAGAGATCTCTTCCAGACAACTTAATAATATACGTAGTCAAATATTGTAGGCGACTCTTGAGTACAAAATATTTGACATGTTCTGCAATGCAAGATTTAAAAATAAAAAAATGTACGTCCTAAGTACATATATAAATAATACAAAATGTCAAACATACATACAATATAAATAAATAAATAAATATATATCACAAGAACTAAAATTTTTTTACTGGAAGTGGGCTAAACGAAGACAGGGACGGTTGAAACACCAGGACGATTGAAACGTTTCAAACGTCCACCGGCAAATGGTTTCAACCGTACCCATCACCTGTTCTACAATTTAAGGTCAATTTTTAGCCTTTAAATACTACTTTAGCGTTTACCAATGTCAATAAATACAATCTTAAGTTAGTACACAATACAATAAAAAAGGAATAAGTAATAGAACACAAGTGTAAGTTACGATAAACAAAAAATTAAAAAGTCGTAAAAACTTACTTTTGGGTGATAAAATTCTTCGACACGTTCTGTGCACAACTGCGTTGGCTCGTTGTCACCGCGCTACTGACCAAATATTCGAACATGGCCGACGCAGTAACGGACGTCGTCTCGCGCTTGTAGGTGTGATAGTTTCCGAGAAATTTACGTTGTTTCAATCATAACGTGTTTCAATCGTACCCAGTCTACCCTACGGCGCGTGCTGATATGTGTTCAGCTTAAACACATTGTAAAAAAAATAAAAAATAAATTTCTTTGTAGAAATGGCATAATTACATTGTTGTAGGTGCAGTAAAAAACTCATAACAATAGTTAAAAACAATTATAAACGTTTCAGAGCACACGATATAAATAATAGAACAAAATGAAATTACGAGAGAACAGAGATTTCTACACAATGTCAGGCTTTTTTACTAATAAGCAATATCTTCCGGGCAACCCAGCAATTACTGTCTTGATGTGACGATTTTTTTGATGGGTTATTGTTAGTATCACGTTGAATGCAAATATATATTATTACGATGAATTTATGTATTTTTTTCTATAAATACCTACTATACACTATCACAGCATTTATTTTTGTAGATTTTGGCTCTATTTTTGGGGTAATGTAATCAATACCAGTAGGTACTTCGGGTACTTTTATCAGTTTAAGAACTTGTTCATTTGTTTAGGCAACCAATTCCAGCAAAAAGTGATCAATAAGAATAAAAACTACACTTACCTGCCCGACCCGATCACACGAGCGAACGATCTTCTCCCTTCGCCTTTCAACTTACTATCAAACACTGCACACTCACGCACTAGTCCCACACACACACCGCACTCGTAGAACAAGAGTGCGAAGGCCCGGTCTACACAGTTTGCGATATACCAGGTACAGATATGTGCCTGGTCGCTTCTCCCCATCCTCCTCAAGACGGCGAACTCGAACGTCCGAGCCTTAGGGCCGCGTTGCAGCCGCTCTCCGCACCGGCTATAACCGCCTGGTGACTCTACTCAGAGAGCGGGACACCCCCGTAGTGATGCCTCTCTGAGCCAGAAATCCATCAGGTTAGGTTTGCCAAACGAGGCTTGAGGACCCACCAAATTTCTCGCCTTCTTAGAAATAATTAAGGTGAAGCTATAACAGCCATCTGCGGGCTAACAGCATAGGTCCCTCAAAAAAATACACTTACCTGCAATTAAATCGATCCACCTTTACGCTTTGGTTCAGAGTTCGACAAATGAAAATCTACCATCAATAAATAATATCTTTTAACCCTCTTTGTTAAATAAGAGCCTTTTTCACGATGGCAAATGCATTACGCATACATCGCGTTTGAGAAAACACGAGGTTATGTCGGACTCCGCGGTCACTGGGGGCAGAGTGCCAGCCAGAAACCGCGGCCTACCGACTAAAACCCATCGATGCCCACTCATAAACGCCTTGGCATAAGGACGCCCATCACCACCGCATGCTCCCCGTCATCAGACGAAGAGGGCGACACGTCACCGTCAGAAGGAAGAAGGTGAGCAAAGCTGCAATCTCCTCCGACGGCAGGGGTCTGCCTCTGGGTCCTCCTCGCTGGCCCGTTCTGCCGCCTCCTTCTGTGTGATGACCTCCACATAGAAGGAGTTTGCTGCGTCCCAGACTTCCTCGCTCTCGACCATCTTGCAGATCAGAGATGGGAGAGAAAGGTCAGGGCCAACACACGAAACCAGACTGGTGCGCTGCGAGGAAAAGGCAGGACATTCCTCGAGAGTGTGCTGTGCTGAGTTCTCCGCAGCGCCACAGTGATAATGGCATTGAGCGGTCGGTTCACGTCCGATCCGGAGCAGGTAACGGCCAAAATAGCCGTGACCACTGATGACCTGCACCAGATGGTACATGAGCGACCAATGCTTCTTTTTCGCCCATGGCTTGACCCAAATCCAGGTAAAATTAAAATATAAACTTCTGGATGGCCAAAAAATCAAAATAAATGTTGATAATGAATAGGATCTCCCCCTCCAGCAATGCCTCTACGGTCCTGAGAGTTCCGGATGCCGGCTCACCCAGGTTCTCCTGCCATAGGCGGAACTGTTAAACAAAAGCCTAAGCTTACATTTGACTAGGAGCTTTACCATGATCGCTTAAAGCAAGGTTAAAACAATATTGAAATAGAGACACCGCTCTAGCTGCGTATAGCGCTATTCCGCTCTCAGTGCGGTTTTAATATTGTTTTAAGCGATCATGGTTAGGGGGCTGTTTTTACTGTGACAGATTAAGGTTTACTGATTTAACAAACTGAAAACTAAAATTTTTAAAAATATCTATTTTTTTGGGAACCAGTTCAATTTAAAGGGTCAATAAATCTGTAGGAATAATCAATTTTTGAATAAACATTGATTCAATTAACTTTTGACACTCAGTACAGTCACAGAGGTGCGTATAACGGAAAAATGAGAAACGGGGTGTTACGAAGAAATAAGTCTATTGTCAGCAATACTTCTTTTATCCACGTTTAGAGTATATTAAAATAAAGCTTATGAAGTATGCTTTCAAATTGTTTGTAGAGGTAGTTTTCCAATTACAGCACTAGAGCGCATTATGCGGCATAATGCTTAACGTTGAATGTTTCAACTACAGCAACACTGCGCACAATCGAGCACTCTCAAAAGTAATGTTTTCGTGTGATGCGTGCAATAGATACCAACTCAGTGACAGAAAATTAACAAGTGTTTTTTCTTTAAGTTGGCATTGATCGAAATGTTTTATTTATATATAATCGTTAGTAATATTATTTATTGTTGAAAATTTTTTAAAGCTTTCGTTTCATTGTAGTTTTTTTGAAATAATCAAAGTTAATTCAAACTGTGTTAAAAAAATAAATATAAGTATGGATGAAGGTACAAACATTGACTTTTTTTTATATTCCACATTTAAAATGTGAATACAAATTTATTTTAGAATTCGAATCTATAAACAAATTTATTTTACAGGAATTTACTTTATTTACACATTAATGAGGTAACTCTATGAATATTTCTTTTTTTCAACACTGAACTTAGCGCACTCTGCTGGTGCATTTGAAAACTAATTCACGTTCCAATTAAGCATCAGCATAATTCGGCATTGTGCGCCACTGAGTGGCATTATGCTCTGTAATTGGAAAACTACCAGAGTTTTTGTTTAATCTTATTTTTAATATACCGATATTTCCAAATCGACAACTATGCGGTGGGTCGATTTCATTGCAGGCTAAGTGTAGAAATTGATGGTTTGCTTTTATGTCACATTAGAACAGCGTACGAACAGAACCACAAAAAAATAAATAACATAGATTAAACATAACAACTAGATACTAGAACTATGCGAATGGTACCAGAAAGCTTTTTTCATCAAAGCATGATTCCATAAGTGTTATTGACTAATAAACCTAATACTTTTCTCTGTCTTTGACACGCATGAATAAAATTACTATTCAGGTTGAGTCAGCATAAAAAACTATCCAAGTAGAAAAATTCATTACGTTCTAACGTCTACAGATAAGAACACTGTTAGTCGCATCGCTTGCGTAATCGGGATCTTGCTAGGCCCATTGTTTGCTCTTTAATCACAACGGACTAACGTTCGCTGCAGTGATTAATCCAAGGACAGATTAGGAATTTAACGGGAGTCGACGTACTTATGTACGTTTCGAATCTCTTGAATCTTAAAACTTCTTAAAACAGAGACTTGTCTAAAAGATATATGAAGTCTTTTGGTATTGGATTTAAACCAAGTTTCTCGAATGCTCTGGCTCCGCCTGCGCTGTAAGACATTAATAATCAATAATGTTGACATCACACGAACATGGCCAAAATTTGGCGCGTTAATTGGTGTAAGTGTAAAGCATTGTTAGAGGCGTTAAATACTAAAACTCTGTGTCAATCTCCGCAGACGTAGATGATTTGGGCGTTATTAACGCGTATAACGACGCAGTGTTGCCGGGCTTTCCGCAAGTGAAGCTCTTGCATAAGAAATAGAGTTGTTTGTTTTAATAAAATATAGGCAACTAGCTGTGCCCGCAAATTACGTTTCACCTTAGAAAACTTCAACGCTTTCTTAGTTATATATATACTAAAACAAACTTCCAACCCCCGTCTTATCCCCTTAGGGGTGCAGTTTCGTAAAATCCGTTCTTAGCGGATGTATACACCCTATAAGGAACCTACCTGCCGAATTTCAACTTTGTAGGTGTTATAGTTTCTGAGATTTCGTGATTAATCAGTGAGTGGTATTTGCTTTTATTATTAGATTTGTACAATTAGCAACACGTCATGATGTACACCAGAGGTCTAATTCTACAAATAATTTACAATCGAACCGAAAATGACTCCGACCAATCGGAGCGCATAAATTGACTGATACTGTCGCGTTCTGATTGGTCAAAAGCAACGGTTCACCTTCGGTACAGCGGTGGCTAATTAGTGAAATTGGTCCTCTGTACTACAAAAACCGACATAAGTACGGACGAAAGTTCACTGTAATTTTTGACCTGTCCCTTTACCATGATCGCTTAGAACAGCTTTAAATCCGCAGCGAGAGCAAGATGCGAGATACGTGGTACTAGTGGTGTCTCGGTTTTAATATTGTTTAACCATGCTCTGTGCCAGTAATGTAAATAAAACCTACCGATTTTTCGGCAGATCTAACAAAACTGACGCCCGTTTACCGAAATACCGATGTCGAATGAATCTCCCGATTTTTCTGTTAACGTTGTAACACACACAAACGAATCATTCGCAAGGAACTGCTGATTTTTTTCGTCACCTTCAGGATGGTCTTAGTGAAAATTGATCATAATAATTAATAATGCAATGAATTTTCTCTGTAGTAAATTTGAAAATTACGAAAATCCGTAATCGCCTTTCTACAAGTGTCATAGTAGGACTGTTGCATACAAAACAAAAAGATTGGTAGGTACAATAAATTATTGTTATATCCATACTAGCTGTGCCCACGAACAACGTTTCGCCATAATAATTGTCAAAAAAAATATCACCTAGGGGTATAAAAAATAGTTTACGACCTATTCTTAGACCTACCGAATATACACAAAAATATAATTAAAATCGGTCAAGCCGCTTCCGAAGAGTTTGGTTACAAACACTGACACGAGAATTTTCTATATTAAAAGAAGATATAATTTTTATTTCGTTCAGAACTTAGATTTTAATCTAGAAACTACAATAATAATAAAAAATGTGTGCGATGTTTTTATGGCAGCCCTACCGAATTTAATGTTTCATTTTGCAACGCCGCCCTGAGCGATCATGGAATGCCCATAGCTTCCCTAGATATGATGCTCGAAAGCTAAGCGAGGGCTTATGTCAAATCTCATACATATTCCTTTTAGCAACTCCGATAGCGATTCTCGTCGAGAGCTGGTGGTGTGTGTACGAATAATGTACGTTTGTATTTCGCTATTTACGATATCTTATTGTTTGCCGATGTTTCAGTCAAACTATGTATTGCGTGTCATAGCGTGATTTAAACCCATTTTATACAATTCTAATACTTATTTGTTGGTTGTAACAACTCAAGTTCATAAATGTTATGTGCCAAGTACCTACTGACTAATTCAATTGTAATGGCAGATAATAATCGCACAATTGCAAATTCATCGTAACAATACCTACATACCGTCCTTGGTGTTGGTAAGTCTTTAATTGTGCCTTCTTGAATAATGGCCTCCATGGTGATAAATAAGGCACCGATCGACTTGACATTGCTCATTTGTATAATATTTTTTTACCGGGTATAAGTGACCGTGACCCTTTTCTTTTAACAGTGAGTTCAGATTGTTGACCGATGTTTATTTTTCCCGGAAAAGCTTTTAAAGCGAAAAAAAGAAGTTTTTATTCATGTTACGCAATGTATGGTGCGCCGGCATCATTTTTGTCCCGCTCACGCCCCGGTGCGTTGACGTTCGATGACCCAAACAGCTGATTCCGCGCGCATGATGGACATGTTATACGATTTACATTGCGAAGTAATTTTGTTGTGTATTTATTAAGGTTTTTTGACGGAATATGATTTGTAAACGTTAACTTAGTTATATTACACCACAAAATTTAGAAAAAAAAACGGAAAATTTATGAATTTGCCGGTAGAAAAATTTCAGTGATTGTCAAATTACGTTCATGGTCTAAACCCACTGTTAAAAGAAAAGGGACACTGTCACTTATACCCTGTATTTAATAATAAGTATTTTTTTACTTAAACGGTTTTATTGATAGTAATTATTGTTGAAAGTAATTGAAAGTTAATGAAATAATTATACATAATTGCATTGTCATTGGAACTTTCAGCTCAATCGGACACTGGCAAGTGGGTCAAATTTAACTAGCAAGATTTGATCCAAACAAACAGGGCAAGCTAAATAAAACCGTTTAAAAATGGAAGAGGTACTACTACTGCCTTTGTCTAAACATATTGGTTAGACATGCAATAAAATTCACGTTGATTGTAATTGTATCACGTAATCCCAATAAAGTATTCTGTGATATATTATTGACATGAATAAAATTAATTTGAATTAGCATAAGTTATAACTTTTATGATATAAGTAGTATGATGAGCCTTATCATAAAATTAGGAGTAACTATCTGGCAATTTCACCAACTTTGTTCTAGCTTAGAACAATCCTAACAAGACAAAACACGGAGTAACTAATCCAAGAATGATCCAAGGAGTAAATTTTTTATTAATAAGGCCGGAACGTGTTTAGTTGGCTCCGGTCGGCTATGTCCAGAGTGTCAAACGGACTACAGTATCAAAAGGACTACTGTCCTAATATGATGTGACAGCATGGCGCTTAGCTAAGACAAGATTGGTGAAACTGGCTATATATGTATCTTCCAACGCAATCCCAGTAACTATGCAATTACTAGCCTTGTATTAAATTTGTGTTACATTTTGAAAAAAATGCTTGTTAAATATTTTAAAATGCCATGTAGGTACACATTGTACACTCAGGTAGCACTTATTCAGACGAAACCAGTATATTTCACTGCTGCAGAAAACATCAATTTTATTCAGCAGTGATGATTTTATATTCGCAATTCGTATCTTTTTGGGATTGTTGCGCTTACTAAATAATATACCAACATGTTAATGACTAGTTATACCTACATTGTTTACAGATCTGTTTATTGAAGACTATTATATGAATTAATACATTTGATCAATACAGTATTTGAGTTTTTTGTCTATGCTCCCCGACTTCTGCTGCCAACAGAATTCGCTTTCTTCCAAAATTTTTCTTGAATCTTGCAGTTGCTCCTGAAAAAAATAACACGCATATGGTAAAAATATTGATGAATACCTAAATAATGATCCATGAAATCTTTATTGCTTTAATAGATATATTGTTTGGAAAATTAGATGAAAACCAGCCAAGAGAACAGGCTGGTTTTAGAAGCAACTATTCCACAATAGACCACATGCATACAGTAAATCAAATAACGGAAAAATGCAAAGAGTATAACATCAACTACTATATCTGCTTCATTGACTACTGTAAGGGCCTTATCATACTAGCGGTTTGCGAGCGGCTTCGGGTCGGAGCGGGCGGGTAGCGGATACGTCGCGAACACGCCGCGGCTGCGCAGCGCGGACGTCGCGGACGCGTGACGGATTCGCAACGTTTTCGTCGCGTGTTCACAGCGGGCTTGCGACGTACAGTACATTCAGCAACAAAATTGATTCCGACAAGGAAACACTACTGTTGGTTTTGTTACTTAGAAAACGCAGGGGACGAAAACGAAAGCATCGAAGATTTTGGGAGGATCCATTATCAATTAATCGACTGGAAGAGAGTGATTACTTTGTTGTTTTGCAAAGGAATAAAAAAATAATCAATTTATTATTTTTTTAGATTAAATTTTATCTTCATTTACATTACCTATTAATTGCTCAAATCATACTTTGAAATTTTAATCGTTTGTTTTATATATTTATATTATTGTATTTCATTTTTCTCCTTGACTGTTTTTTCCGTAAAGCCTTGAATAAATAAATTGCAAATCTCTTCCCATGCTTTTTTTAACTCTGTATCAATATCTGAATCTCCCAATGATGCCACTATGATACGTCCACTAACGTATCTCGTTTTGAAATGAAATGAAGTGAGGCGAGGCGGACGGGCTAGCATTTGTACGAAAGTGTACAAAATGGCGTCCACACTGCTATTCGCGGCGATTTCGTTGCGCGTCCGCCACGGCTACGCTGCGCATGCGCGGCGGGTTCGTTGCACGTCCGCGACGTATTCGCGACGTGCCCGTCCCGCCCCGAAGCCGCCCGCCAACCGCTAGTATGATAAGGCCCTAAGGCATTCGACTCACTGGATCATACGAAAATATGGGAGGCTCTGCAAAGACAAGGCGACAAGAAAAATACATCAGGATGATAAAAAATATTTATGAAAACGCCACAGCAAAAATAATGTTAGAGAGAGAAGGTCCTGAAATAGAAATACAAAGAGGAGTGAGGCAGGGTGACCCCCTGTCCCCCAAATTGTTCACAGCAGTGCTAGAGGATATATTTCGGAAACTCGACTGGTCACGAAAAGGACTAAATATAAACGATGAAAGACTGAATCACTTAAGATTCGCCGATGACATAATCATCTTTGCCAGCTCTGGAGAGGAACTACAACAAATGGTGAAAGAACTTGACACAGTGAGCAGAGAAGTAGGACTTACTATGAATACACAAAAGACTAAAGCTATGACTAACGCTACACCAGACACCACCAAAATCGGAATAAAGCTAAATAACATTACCATAGACTTTGTAACAGAATATACATACCTAGGTCAACTAATATCTACTCATGACTCAACAGGGAAGGAAATAGATAGGCGGGTGGCGAATGCATGGAAAAGGTATTGGTCATTCAAAGCGATAATGAAAAATAAACAAACCAACATACACATAAAGAAAAAACTTTTCAACACATGTATTCTGCCAATCCTCACCTATGGCTGTGAAACATGGGCACTCACCAAAGCACATAGTAAGAAATTAGAGGTATGCCAAAGAGCTATGGAAAGAAGTATCATTAACAAAAATAGAATGGACAAAATCAACAACAAAGAGCTGAGAGAAAGAACAGGTGTGACTGACATTTCTTATAGAATCCGACATTTGAAGTGGAAATGGGCAGGACATACATTAAGAGGCCCAGAGAAATGGAGCAAAGTTACTACAATCTGGTATCCAAGAAGCCAAAAAAGGAAGAGGGGCAGACAATTCAGGCGCTGGGACGATGAAATTGTAGAAACAGCAGGCAGGACTTGGACCAGATTAGTAACAAATAGACACGAATGGAGAAGACTGGGGGAGGCCTTTGCCCAAAAGGCACACAGAAGCAAGTAAAACCGGTTATCGTATTATTGTTTTATTTTTAATTATTGTTAAGTATTTTTCTGAATAAAGGCTTATTATTATTAATATTATTATTATTGTTTGGAAAATATCAATTTTGTTTTAATATTTGTAGATAAGATCGCTTTTACCTATTAAGTACTCTTCTTTCCAAGCTTCCGGCATACGGATTACCCGCGCAGTTCTGTACGTGGATTGCCAGCTTCCTCCACGAGCGTAGAATTCGCGTTGTCGTTGACGGCTGCGCTTCGCGGTTCGTGGCAGTGAACGCTGGTGTTCCGCAAGGCTCCGTTCTATCCCCCACATTGTTTCTTCTGCATATCAATGATATGCTTTCCTTGGGAGCTATACATTGCTATGCAGACGACAGTACAGTGCATGGGGGATATCACGGAGCCTCGGGGGCTGCTCGTGGTGATATTGGTAGGGAAAGGCAGAATCTTATCATTGAGCTCAACAGGACGCTGGACCTCGTCTCCGAATGGGGCTCCAACAATCTTGTTGAGTTCAATGCTAAGAAAACACAGGTGTGCGTGTTCTCGGCGAAAAGGTCACCTTTCCTACCCCTTCCTTCTCTTCAGGGCACAACCCTTCACACACAGAGCAACATCACCTTGCTCGGAATGAACATTCGCTGCGATCTGAACCCCAGAGACTACATCGAATCCGTCATAACTACTGCCTCACGGAAACTCGGTGTCCTGAACAAGGTGCGTAGGTATTTTGCGCCGGACCAACTATGCTTGTTGTATAAAACTCAGGTTAGGTCTTGCGTGGAATATTGCTCGCACCTTTGGGACGGCTCCGCTCAGTACCTCCTCGATGCTCTGGACAGATTGCAGCGTCGCGCTATTCGCATAATTGGCGATGTAGAGGCAACTAACACCCTCGAGCCTCTACAACTTCGTCGTGACATCGCCTCTCTTAGCTCCTTTTACCGAATGTTCCATGGGGAATGCTCTGAGGAGCTCTTTAACCTTATCCCTCCCTCTCCATTCCTTAACAGAAACACGCGTAAGGGCCTTCGGAGTCATCCGTACACTGTGTCCTCCTTTTCACACCGTACCAAGAAATTCCAAGATTCCTTCTTCTGTCGTTCATCCCACACTTGGAATTCTCTACCTGCGCACGTGTTTCCCCCATCCTACAACATGGGTTCCTTCAAAAGAGGCGTGAAAAAGCATCTTTTGGGCCGGCAAGGGGCGGGCAGGTAGGAGAGTGGATGTCGTCCCTACTCTATCTGTCAACTCATTTGGGCCTCTTTCACCGCTTAACATCAGGCGGGAGGAGGTCATTTGCCGGGCCATCCATAAAAAAAAAAAAAAAAAAGTAAAAAAATATCTCAAAAAGGGAAAATTTTCAGTTATAGTCTGCAAAAGAAAATAAGAATAATATTTGTAAACTAACTAAACTAGGCACGCATTTTTGCTAAGCAAGGCCGGTGTTATAAGGAGCGGCGTCGCCGCGCGGCAGTGCCGCCGCCCGCTCTGAATGCGTATTGTTCGTATGATGTTTTGGGCCCCACCTGCGCCTATCGCCCCGAAGCTACGTGCTACGACGCGATACACGCAGATGTGACCAGTCATATTCGACTATCGTCGAGAATATTCGTGCTTCGTGTGCGTTATCGGGCGTGTGGCGGTACATCAAAGTGTTTTAGTGCGCTAACTATTCGCGCTGCGTGGTCAACTAGCGTTGTTCATTTCATTCAGCGGTTGCTTTCGATTGTTAAGGCGAGGAATTTCCACGTGCAAGCCCATATGTTCCGCACTTCACACCGTTCATTTGTACATGACGTTAGCGCGAACGCGGCCACTGAACAGGCGCCAACATCATATGCCGCACAGTAAAAATATAACAGTACAACAAGGACGTTTTATATCGTATGCAATATACTTTTTGCTAGGTTACAAATAAGTATTGATTTATAAACTGAGGTAAGTACCTACAGTAATACAACCAATAAAGATACAGCTTTATGACTTCATTGCTATTTTTTATTGTATCTTTCCTTGTATGTAAATATGGACACTTTTTAATTGTTACATTACATAGTATTTTTATTTGACAAACAACTACGTGATTTTTTTAATAACTTAAAAAATAACAAAGTTTAAAAAGCTTTTATTTGCTAGTGACGTCATTGTACTCGTCCACCATTATTATTTATGACAAAAAAAAATGCAAATTGTTCTTATTAAGAAACCAAACCTTATCTTGACGGTGGTGACGGAAGTGGAAAATCCACAAAAAAAAACTCACTGTCATGTAGGGTCGGGTGGTAGACAATGAACCACAAAAAGTTTGGACATTCATAATTGTGGAATAGTACACTATAGGTTAATGTTTTTTATTATTTCGTGTAGATAATTTAATAGTTAAATCAGTTTGTAACTGGCAAATCCGGAGGGATAAGTAAAAATAAACTTGCAGAATTTTTTTTAAAAAAGCAACCTTGGTTCACTGTGCACTGCGTATACGGGTACAATGAGCCGGGGGGGTAGGATACGTTGAACCATGCAAGTACACAATGATCCATGGCATATGAAAGCAGGGAAATAAATACTACTAAGACCAAAAATGCTAATTAAAACGTTTATATTTTTGTAACATTTATTAGGAAACATTACGTTATAAAATAATTACCATATTGGTGTAAACAATGAACAAAATATAAAACTCTTTTTAATTAAGAACTTGCACTTCTCACAGAGTTATTTACTTTAATAGTATTTTGGTAACAAACATTAAGAAATATACTAAATTAAATAGAAAAATATATCACAAAATATAAAACTCTTCTAAATTAAAAATAAATGCACTTATTACAGACTTGTTTAATAATATGTTTGTAATATAGTTTCATAATTTAACAATGGCACTTTTAGTCATAGGTTTAGATAGGAACTAATGTTAACTAAATAAATGCACTTATTGCAGACTTATTTTATAATATGTTAGTAATATTTTTAATTATCAATATGTTAGTAATATAAATAATCATCACATAGCTTTTTACTTAATATTATTACCCATATGTTGGTATAAACAATTAATTTTATTACGTTATTAACAAATTAATAACGCAAATTAAGGACTGACATGTCTACAGGAAACTTTAGGGTCGTTTTACGACGGTTGGTTCCTTCAACACGAGGAGGTGGCAAGATATATTTTATATCTTGCGCTTTAACTCCACCGGTCTCAATGTCTATCGGATCATAGAACTTTTGTTGCATTTTGCTTTTTAATTTTAAGAATGAAACGAAGAAATCACTATCCTCTTCATCATCACCGAGCTTTTCCAATATTTTTGCAACATAGTAAACCTTGGTGTTTTTGGACATGAACTCCACAATGACATATTCTCCTTCTTGAGGGTCCCTTTTTAGGGTTGAAAAGTTAGACAAAATGTACTGATTGTCGTCGTTAATAAAATCTTCCCCACCAGAAGTGGATCCAGTAGCAATAAATTCTTCACTATCAGATGTCTCAGATTCCTTTTTAATTACAATCTTTTTTGCCTTTTTCTTGTCTTTGAAGAGAACTTGCTTTACTTTTTTTACCGGTTTCCTCAATTCTTCTTTTGATTTCTTCTTCTCTTCTATTGCATTTTTCTCCGGTGTATCTGTGGCAATAATACTCCTTCCAAGTTTTCTTTTTATTCCTTTGCGAGGACCTGCTTTAGGGTGGGGTCTAAACACTTTTGGAGATATAAAAGTTTTGGATGTCGATGGTGTCTGTATGACTGAATCAGATATTTTTGTGGATTTTAATATTTCGTTCTTAGGTGATTCTATTTTTCTGACTATAGCAGCACATACCGGTGGCGGTGAAAGTTGAGACAACAGTGAGGGTGAACAAGAAAGTGCGTGGTCGAGATTAGGGTCTTCATTTTCAATATCAGTCTCATCATCTTGAGACAGAGGCACTGGTCTGTCAGTAACAGAACTTGGTAAAAAGTCAATTTCTGTGAAAATATTGTCGTCAAAAGGATGAATTCCACACTTTTTAAACGCATTAATAATGTTGATAGGAGTCATTGCTTTTAAGTAAGCTTGACCCACACATTCAGCTACATTATAGATGGTAAAATTCTTTCCTTGATTTCGAATTAGCCACGAGTCCACTGCAGAGTTGTAATAACATTTAAAAGGTGCGTGGAGTCCGACGTCTAGAGGTTGCATTTTTGCAGTCGTGTGCGGATGAAGAGTTAATAGAGTAACTCCTGATGCTTTAGCCAGATTTATTGCCTCTATTGACAAATGGCTCTCATGGTTGTCCATAATCAACAAAGCAGGGTTATCTTTAGACGCTGAAGTATGCTGTAAAAAATGTCTCATGACATCAACAAATATCTCCGAGTTCATCCAGCCTGAAGGTGCTGCCAAACCTAGAGTGCCAGATGGTGCGCCGTGTAGCATATGGTTTTGAAATTTTTTTCTAGGAAACACCATAGCTGGTGGTAAAGCATGTCCCGTTGCACTTACTATGCAGCAAGTAGTCACAAGAACACCGCGTTCTCCACTAGTGATTTTACAGACACTTTTCCCTGTTGGGGCTAAAACTTTTTGGGGGCGCTGTACCGTAGTGGTTGACGTTTCGTCAAGGTTAAATATCCTACTCCCGTTACCAAAGGTTGGATAACGTTGCAACACTTCTTTTAAGTTGTTGAAAAAAAATTTAACATTGTTTTTGTTAAACGCGGTTGCCCGGGCTAAGCTGCACGCTTCCGGTTTTTTTAATGATAGTCCAGGATTGCGTTGCTTAAATGACAGCATCCAGTCTCTTCCAGCCTTTTTATCTCTTTCCCAAGAAGAGGGCATTTTTATATGGTTAACTTTGGCCATTTGATACGCAACTTCTCTTACATCTTTTGACGAAAGCCCATAAAACAGTTCTGCACACTCAACTATATAGCTTTTAAGGTCTTCTTCTTGTTCTTTTGTGAAAACGGAGTTCACTTCATAATTTGGCACTAACTTACAGTGATCATCTCTTAGATATTTTAAAACGTACCTTCTTAAGGTTGGATAAGGAAGATTGCACTCTTTTGCGCTTTGCCTTAAGCTCATACCCCGTAGGTGAAGGTCGATAGCTTTTTGCATATCATCTGCAGTATGTCGACCCTTTTTCCTGTTTTCTCTGCCAACTGCTTTGCGACCCATACTGAAAGAAAAAGTTACATGCTCATATATAAACCTTACTGCAAATAACCAGTCAATGTTAAACTGCAGAAACACAAGCTCATTAGTAGCAAACTAAAAAGCGTGATTATGAGCATACTTCGAAAATACACACATTTGCTTAAAACAATCGTACTCTTTTTGTGCTTTATATAATATCATTGCTTTTTGCTAGTTAGCATGCCTAGGTATAAGTAGTCAATGTTCTGACGTGCTATAAAATTTAAAAACCAAACTTTAGTCAATTAACACCTTCTTATGAATTTTCTCGAAAATAGAATGCTCTCATGCTATTAATGAGCACGTGTATCTGAGTTTCATCAACAACAAAAATAAACTTGTATGTAAGTAAGTGCCTCTGAAAAGGGTTTGTTGGATACTATGAATCAGATGTAGTGAACAATGAGCCATGGTTCATTGTTTCCTTCCTGAAATTGGTTAATAGTAGCCGCCCTCCCATTTTAGAATTTTAAGGTTAAGTAGCTCACGCATTATGCATGCAAATTAAACCGAAATACTTCTACAACGAGCGTAATAGAACACCAAACTTATGAAATGTAAGAAAAACACAGCAAGTATAAACTAAATAGTGAGATACGAAATGGTACTTACTCGATTTTTTTACGTAATTCGCTTGAAAATCCCAAAATCACTGATATTGCGCACGTGTGTGGCGGTAGCTTCTCGGCGACTGAGTAGAGGGAAGCGCGGGGTTGACGTCGGTTTCGTGTGAGAGTCGCACGGTTTGGCAACGTCGCGTTCGTTTTGTACCTATGGTGGCTCACTGTTTCCGACTGATTCACTGTCTACCACCCAACCCTACACCACAAAACCCTTATTTCTTGCCGTCAACATGAATGTGCACCAAAAAACACCACTTTCACTGCACAATATTCACTCGAATACAATTTAAGTAAAACTGCAAGCCCCACAAGAACCACAGTGTACGTTGCCAACTTGTGACATCAGATGTAAAGTCACGGTACCCAGTAATTTCAGTGCCATATCTTACCCTTCACACCGGAACACAGCAATGCAAGCACTGCTGATTTGCGGCAGAAATAGGTAAGACGGAGGTATTTTTATCCTTGCCTTAGCAAGCATCAAAAACGATAGTATTTTTGTTTTTAATTATATGCCAATTTTTGTGACAGGTATCTCTGGCAGGTATGTCATCCATCATATTATTATTGGATGAATTCGAAACAAGCTCAAACCTGTTTTTGATGTGCTACCATCATCAACGCTGGCCAAGTGCGGGTTGGTCGACTTCACACACAACCTAAGAATTTCTTTACACGTGTGTGCAGCGGTCGGCGCGCCGGCGCGCTACTTAGTGGTAGGTATTTATAACGCTGCATTGCGTGAGTGACAGGGGCGTGCATGTACTAAACAAGATTATCAAGAAGAAAGCCACAAATCGCTATGAATATCAGGCAACCGTATTAGTCTCTAAGCAAACTGGTTTTAAAATATTAATTAATATTCTACCACCTTAGGCCTGTAAAAAAACTCGGGAAGTACTACACAGCTACCGTTCTTTACCATGATGACTTTACATTTGACGACACGGTTAGCGCACAGAGTTCGAGTGATCGCCTACTACGCAACTGGTCGCGGGTTCGATTCCCAAATATTTTTAACCGACTTCAAAAAAGGAGGAGGTTATCAATTCGGTTGTATTTTTTATGTTTGTTACCTCATAACTCCGTCATTTTAAACCGATGTCCAAAATTATTTTTGTATTCGATAGAGTATAGAGCAAGGGTGGTCTCATGGTCACCAAAGTCAGGATCTGATGATGGGATCCCATAGAAAATCGAGGAAAGCATGTTGTCTGTACCTATTCTTATATTATTTTTAAGTTTTTAGTGTTTTTGAAGTCGGTTTTATGTTTTTTGTAAAATATTTTTTTGTAGTTACGGGACAAATATTATGTATGGAATACAGAAATATGTTCCGGTCTGGGCGTATGTGCATGTGATATGTAATATATTCTATGTTTGTAACTTTGATGACACGGTTAGCGCAGAGATCGAATGATCGCCTACTGCGCAACGGGTCGCGGGTTCGATTCCCGTACGGGACAAATATTTTGTATGGCCTACAGAATTTTTTACCGGTCTGGGCGTATGTACATGTGATAGTCTATGTTCGTAACTGCACCCACAACACAGGAGAAAATCTCAGTGTGGGGCGACGTTTTCAAAAAGAAAAAAACTGCACCTACGACACAGTTGAAAATCCTAGTGTGGGCCGACGTATTTATATAAAAACACTTTCATTACTGAGTGACTGACAGATTACGCACAGCCGTAATTAAAAGGCACAAAAAGCGGAAATTTGACATGTATGTTGGAAATTCGCCATCTAAGGGGGTAAAACTAAAAAATGTTAGTTTGTATGGAACCTCTATGACATTTATGCGGGCGAAGCTGCGGGCAAAAGCGGACATTTTATAAAGTTTCACAAAATTCCGCTGATCAGATATTTTCTTTTAATACAATGAAGTGATCTTTACATAAATCGAACGGAAATTTATGTTAATTATTTTTTACTTTTTTATAATCAACTCACGCTTGACCATAAATGTTACGAAATTTAAAAGATTCCTAAAATACTATTTTACTTTTCATAATCATATATAATACATAGGCTCGAATAAAACTCTATTATTTAGCTACATGTATAATGTGCTGTTGATTCTACCTTCTAAAGCTTTGATGCAAGGCGTTGTGAATAAAGGGGGTAACATTAAGTATTTAAAGGAATTCAGCAATAAAGTTTTATAGAAAACATTATTTTGAACCTATAAATCGTTGCATATTTACTTGAAGAAATTATTATACTGGTTTATTAACACTGCACTGTGCTATATGGCCGCGGCAATAAAATATAAACATTTGGGAAATAAATATTTACCACTTTTCTTTCAGCATTTTTTGTATGCATTTGATTTAACATTTCGTCTTTGACTTCTTTTATTAGCGATTTTTACACATAAAATAACTTATAGAAAAAAAGAACGAAAAACATATTTTTTTACACATAAAATAATTTAGGAAGAAGGATTAAAATAGTTTTCTCCTTTATAATACCTAATCCATTATTTACACTATTCACCATATTACTACACTAATCTATAATAATAATGAAAGTTAACAAAATAAACGCAAACTGCAAAATTAAAATTCGATCGTAAAGAAACACGTAATATATTTTTTTGCGCCCGCGACACAAAGCGACATGACCATACCCTGAGACGACTTGGCGAGTACTGTCTTATATGGAGCGCGATTGCAACCAAGCGAAATTATAGAATTTTCGTCATTTTCCTAAATATTTTATATGATATCAAAAAATCTGTCTTCACAGTTCACTAGATAATAACGAACTACGTGTTTTGGTATAACTTTTATACTGTTTTATGTATATTTCGATTTCAAATCGTGGTTTTAGTTTTTGATTTAGACCTATGTTTGGATTTTTTTTCTATCGAGTGAAATGGAGTAAATCGTGTTTCTGCTTTCACAGTTCACTAGATTATATCTTCAAGTTTAAGGTGTGTGAATTTCAGAATTGTGGGTTCTAATATTATCCAGATCTAGACGTTCTAAGATCGGCAAATTTGGGAAATCCTCGCCTTAAGACGTGTGCGTAGCAATGGTTTTATAATTTGTAGGTACATCCTTATGAAGCTTAGTTCATTCATCACACAGGATCCAAAATAAGGTTTCTTATTAGATTTTGATAAAAACTTTATGTAATTGTTAGCACACATGTAAAAGTAAGAAATTCATCGTCCATAGTTCAACGTCTGGAAATGATTTCGGCCATCTTGAATTTTTGGACGATAGTTCGTGTAAAATGACGAAGCCGCTAATGTGACCACAGTTTATATGCGATAACTTTTTAGCATACAAAACGGCACGAATTGATTCATGGTATCATCCTCATGGTTCATTTTTGTATTACTTCAGAAGTTCAGAGTGTCGATGTTGTAGCAGCTAGGTCGCGCTTGAGTGCGCTGACCAAACAAAAATCGTTGACACAATGTATTTAAGCTGCTGCACGGCGGCGCTGCCTCATATAATATCGGCCTAAAAGTCACTTCAAAATTATAAATAAATACCTACGATACAATAAATAATAATAATACCGCATCTAGCTTTACGTCAGAGATGTGCTGTTCTGCTGTGCTACGTTGCTATGAATGCGTTTGACATCCACCAATCATATTCATTGGTCCACATACCATAGTAATGTGAACCTATACAAAAGCTACATGCTTATTTTCCGCAGAGAAACGTGTGGTTCTTGTCTAGACCCATTGGTGGAAACAGGTTCACCTAAGCTTCGTTTTTTATATGGATGGATGCGTGCTATGGAATTGGATGGTCGCGAGTGGTGTAGCTATGTGCAGCGCGCCGTGGCTCCTCGTGCCTTGCCTACTGTCAATGCATCGCATAGCTAAAGCTGCGCATCTTCCTCGCTAGCTTCAATGGAATTGATCACATGGTTTAATACCTTAGCTTTTACATCCTCGCATCAGGGGATCCTGGTGGACTAACTCATAGCTGCATAGCGCATCTCTGATGGAAATCATCTGCTAGGACTGTTTTCCCCGACCTGGCACGTGGCACGGCTGCCTGCACCGGTAACAATGCCGTTGCGGACGCCTAGCAGTTGCAGTACAAAAACGAGCTACTTACAAGGTCTTTACATCAGTGAGCGATTAGTTGCAACAGAGACCGCACGCGCGCACGCATCGTCGCGCCTCGGTGTATTGTTTACTAATTTTTCACGTGTTTCTACCCACCAGTGTAATAATAGTGATAAAGTGCAATGGAAAAGTTTTTTACATAAGTGATATCTAAACTGTCATATTTGGATTGTTTCTGACTACAGGAACAAAATATAATAATGAGTTCTCAATCGTTCCCCACTACCCCGAGTTATGCTACTGTAGCACAACATACGTTGTTTCCCAAAAAAGATCAGGCTATTGTTTTAGATGCCCTTGAAAACGTACAAATTAAGGAATATGCACTAGCCCTTGGTAAAATAATAGAACCAACACATATAAGGTTTTTATCGAGAATATCGAACAATCGCATATGCATTTATCTGGCAACAAAGTTGTTAGCAGACGAAGTTATAGATGACAAGAAATTTATTACAATACAAGGACAAAAATTAACCATACGCCCACTGATCAATAGAAATAAACGAATTATTCTCTCAAACGTTTGCCCTATTATACCGCACAATGAAATAGAGAAAAAATTACAAGAAATCGGAATTAAACCTATGTCATCGATATCTTTTCTGCGAGCTGGGCTTAATGATACAGGATATAGTCATATTCTTAGCTTCCGTCGACAGGTGTATGTAACTCCTGAGGATTTTTATCGTCTACCTGAGAAGATTTCCATCGAATTCGACGAAACCAATTACTGGATTTATTTGTCTTCTGACACTATGACTTGCTTTTTATGCAAAAAAGAAGGTCACATAGCATCAAAATGTACAGAAGGTGGTATAAGTATGTCCCTCTCGTCCGAGGTAGATGATAATACACGGGATAACACGGAGGCGCTTCCATTTAAACGCCCACACCCCCCGACCGAACCATCTCTGTCAGAGGCATCTCGGGAACCTTTAGAGCAGGTTACTGGAGACATGTTTAGTGATGAAGACAGTGACACGTTATCTCAAACTTGCATAGAAGATACAGATCTAAGCAATGGTAAAAAACGCAAGAAAACACATCCAGTTGACCTAGATTCTATTGACTGGAAAAAGATAGACGAGTTTATATCAAATTCATCGAAAAACTACCCGCTAACAGGATACCAAGTTAAAGAATACCTTGAGTCTACTTACGGGATCAAAAACATCGAGGATATTACTTATGGATACAGTGATAACATAATGGAACTAATTGAAATGTTTAAAGACTTAATTCCCAATATTACATGTCGTAGTGTTAAAAATAGGTTAACTCGTATTATAAATAAGTTAAAATTACAATTTAAAAAATGAATAATTCGAAAAATACTAAAAATATTAAACTCAAAATTGTTCAATGGAATTGTAGAAGTCTCAGCCCTAAATTATGTGAATTAGAGTCATATTTAATAAGAGAACACATTCATATTTGTGTTTGTTCGGAGACATGGCTGTCACCCGATAAAAAGATAAGTATGTCTGGTTATTATTGTGTCAGAAGGGATAGGGAGGATGAGTATGGCGGTGTTGCCATTTTTATACACAATTCGATTAGGACAAAGTTAGTTACTACTGCTATTCCAAACTGTCACCTAGAGCATATTTGTATAGAAATTAAAAATTTTGATAAAATTAAGTATATTATAGCAGTTTATTCCTCACAAAACATTAACGTGCGCAGAATAGATTATGAATCGTTATTTAGTTTTTGTGGCCAAAATACCTTAATAGCAGGTGATTTTAATGGACATCACACGGCATGGTCTTATAAGACGGACACCCGTGGTTGTTTAATTGCAGAAACAAGTGCAGATAATAATTTCATATACCTAAATAACGGTGACCCAACCCGGTTTGCGACGCTTAGTGGGGAGCCCATATTTTCTGCGCCAGATATCACCTTCGCGAGTTCAGAGATAGCCTTATACTTAGATTGGTCTGTGTCTAACGAATGCCTAGGAAGTGATCATCGTTTAGTTTTAATCGAAATACAGGACAGATATACATATGTTTATACAAATAATAAACGAAATATTAAAAAAGCTGATTGGTCTTTATACAAACAGGAGGTGAGTTCACTTTGCTTCGATTTCATTTTAAATGAAGATTTACAGGATTGTTATGATAGATTACTTTTAGCTATAAATAAAGCTGCCGATAAAACTATACCATTTACAAAATTCCCGGAAACACCGCATCCAAAATTTATTCCAAAAAATTGGTGGAACCAAGACTTGTCTAGGATTGTAGCTGAAAGAAGATTGGCTCTTAAAAACTTTCGCAGGAATCGTACAGTTGAGAATTATGATATTTTGCAAAACAAAGTCAAAGAAGCAAGAAATATGATCAAAACCGCTAAAAGAGATTCATGGCAAAAATTTTGTAACAAGATAGACGCAAATACTTCAAGCGCAGTTTTATGGAGAAAAATGAGATGGGTAAAGGGCCATAGGTATAATCAAGACTATTTGTATGATGAGGAAGCAGAAGACTTCCTTTCGGGCATAACCCCAGATTCTGTAGACTCTGAGCCCCGTAAAATTAACATTAATAATCTGGATACACACCAATTCACGTTATCTGAATTGAGTGCTATTCTTAAGAAAACGGACACGTCTCCAGGTTTAGATACTATTGTTTATTCCATGATTTATAACTTACCAGCAGATGTTAAAACTATATTACTACATGTGTTCAATCTCATTTATATCTCTGGGATAATACCACATCAATGGCGTAATATAAAAATTATTGCGATCCCTAAACAAAATTCTAACATTCGTAAATTTCGTCCCATATCCCTGCTAAATTGCATTTGCAAGGTTTTTAATCTGATGGTTACAAAACGCCTTGAATTCTTCTTCGAGAAAAAAGAGTTATTGAACGACCATACATTAGGTTTTCGTCGTGGTTTCTCATGTATTGATAACCTATCTCGATTTGTGGCTGACGGCGAAATAGCACTTAGTAAAAGGGAGTATATGTTGTGTAGTTTTTGTGACATAACTGACGCATATAATAATGTATCTATTGATTATCTTTATGAGAGTCTAGTTAATTTTGGCCTTGACCCTTGTTTGTGTGTATATATTTATGAATTCCTGAGGGAAAGAACTTTATTTATGACTCTCCAGTCAGGTGAATGTATATCGAGAGTGTGCAGAAAAGGTCTGTGTCAGGGTGACCCTATGTCTCCGATTCTATTCAACATTATTACAATAAACATTAATAACAGACTACCTTTGGTTAAAATATCGCAATACGCTGACGACTTCGCATTCTATTATGCAAGTAAGGATATTAATTACTGTGTTGAAGTTATGAAAAAAACTCTTAATGAATTTTCTAAGCTTTTACAACTGATTGGTTTGGATCTTTCTTACACTAAAACAAAAATTTGTATTATTACTCGTAAATATCGTATTCCGTCCGTAAGTATTAAGTTAAATGGAGTTAAAATAGATATTGTGAAGTGTATAAAATTTCTTGGAATATGGATTGATAGTCGTTTTACCTGGTCCAAGCATATTAATGAGACAGCTAGCAAATGCGTGCCATATATTAATATATTTAGATATTTAAGTAATTCTGGTATACACCCTATTCAATTAAGAAGATTATATAGTGCCTTAATTCAAAGTAGGTTGGACTACGGCAGCTTTCTTTTCAGTAATGCAAGTGCAGGTGTTTTAAAAAAACTAGAAGCCATTCAGAATCAAGGACTCAGAATTTGTGGTGGTTTTATAAGAAGTACTCCTATCCATGTGATGCAATCTGAATGGCATATTAAACCGTTAGAACTCAGACGACAATATCTTTGTCATAAATATATGTTAAAGTGTTGGTCTAGATTGAACGACTATTTAATTAGACGCATCAGTACTCTTTCTGAGTTGTTGTCGGAGGGAATATACTGGCGTAGAAATGGTAAGCTGATGATGGTTAGTGTATATGAAAATATTAAAGAATTTTTTGTGCATCGAAATAAGATTCCGCCACTATATCAATTGCCCTTTCTTGTAACTGAACTACCACTTGAAGAAATCATTTCTACGCAAGTAAAATCCGTAAATACTTCTAAAAAACAGACTAGTCACAGTGAATACAATGAGGCCATTAAATCAATGTTATGTAATGAATATCAAGGCTATGTACAAATTTATACAGACGCGTCTAAGGATGGTATTAATTCCGGCTATTCCTTTTATGATTTCAGTACATCTTTAGTTGTTAAATTCAAAGTAGATAATAAGTTTATTCCCATTATGGGCCTAGAGTTACTCGCTATTTTGGAAGCACTAAGTTACGCGGAGTCCTGTGAATATAAGCATATAATTTTACTAACTGATTCAGCATCATCGTTGCAACATCTGTTACGATGCGGTAAGGGTAGTTTTGGAAGAACGGAGACTTTCACCATTATTAAATGTATTTGGAATCTTATACGTAACGGTGTTCAAGTCAGGTTGCAATGGCTCCCCTCGCATGTAGGAATCAGCGGAAATGAGGTGGCTGACACAACAGCTAAAAAAGCATTAACTGATGGTGTAGAGTTAGAGATACCAGCTCATCATACTGATTATTTAGGTCAAATTCGCAAAAATATATATGACATTTGGAAAACATCATTTAACCAAATCTCCGTAGAAAAAGGAATATGGTACAAGACACTGGTGTGTGAGCCACCTCATATACCGTGGTTTTGCAAGAGTAAATTCAACCGGAAAGAATTAGTATTGTGTATGAGAGTTCGGACCGGGCATGTTCCATTAAATGCGTTCAATTTTTTGATGGGAAAAAGGAATGATCCATACTGCGATACTTGCCCAAATGTTAAGGAAGATTTGTTTCACATTTTGATGGAGTGCGCCCGCAACGAACCTGATAGAATTGATCTCATTAATGATATTAAGTGTAAAAGGGAAGACTTGTTTTTTATTATTCATTATTGTCTAAGTTCAAATTTTAAAAGTAAGCACAGTCATAGAATTATTAGTTTTATAATGTGTTCATTTGCCAAAAAACCTGTACTTTAGATAGTTATTATGTAGCCGGCTTAACCATTATGGTGTATGGCTTAATAAAGAATAAAAAAAAAAAAAAGGTCTTTACATTGATTTACAAGGGTAATAAAATGTCGCCTTTATGTCAGTAGTACCATAATGCGTAATCATATTGGGACCATGACAAATGTCCGTCATCATTACATTATTGAAAATAGAAGACACTTATTTTTTTTCACCCAATCAAAACATTGTGACGATTCATTGATTTGTAATAGTACATTGTTACCCCAGGGGTGAAAGTAACTTATTTAGTCCCGAGACGGTGTTTGGCGCCCGAGCGTAGCGAGGGCACCAATAGATCGAGGGACTAAATAAGTCTTTAACCCGAGGTAAACACTGTGCTTTTCATTACGAATACAAGGAAAGTAAAAATAAAACAATGAATGAGCTAAAGAAAAAACGTGTAAATTTTATTTTACATAAATCAACAACTACTGCTTTAGCCCGCTTTCTCTTACAAAATCAGGCGTTAACTCCATACCTGAATCAGATGAACTCATTGTGTTAATTATTAACACAATGTTATACAAATATAATTAACAGTTAATACAAATCTCTGCTATACGGAAGCATTAACAAAACTCTACAAATGAAAAAAAACAAATGAAGATCGCATTGCCGCTTTCCCGCTTATTTTGTTTTTTTTTCTGTGGCCGGCCAGCTATTCAGTCATAATTTTTCATTTTCATAATTTAAAAAAATGGTAAATATTTTGCCCAAATCTATGTTATTTTAAAGAAATAGTTAAAAATAAATTATAATAAAGTCATTTAGAAATATATTCTTTAAATACTTAACATTATGTTATTTCAATTTTACACCGCGCTGTAATTGAGTGGATGTACAGAAAGCCGGAACATGGTTCAATAAAAATATGAAAAAAGAACTAGTTTCTTTTTTAAAATTTGACAGCAGCTGTCAGTTGAAAGTGATTCTCCCTAGGGCTGAAAAGTATTACTTTCAACCCGCTCCTCAGGCAATTTCAGACCTACTTTCAGAGTATGAGTAATGAAAAATCAATGAATCGTCACAATGTACATTTTGTACCATGTGACGTGGCGAGCCCCCACAGTAGTTTATCTGATATTTCGACACAGCAAAAAATACGTGTCTATTAATTACATTTTCATACCCTGTCCTGTTCTGTCAATCCTGTCATCGATCATCGCCCCCATGGGCTATTGCTCAAAGGCGTCAGCCCAAAATGCTAAAGAAGTAAGATCGAATTCGATTTGAGGTGGTATTTTTATTGTATTTGTTTATGCAATATACATATAAATATATAATAAAAATCCTTTGCTTATGGAAGAAAACGAAGAATAGCGAACGTACCAGAGGTATTGGATACTTGGTAGGCCGATCGCAGCTTTGGCGTATAGAGATGTCGACCATCTTGGATGCGACGCAGAGGCCGCGTGCCCAGCAACCTTCCTGCAGCTGTCCGGTATGCATGTGATAGAAGCGGCCGAGACCATGTTTCAAGTCATCTTCCCAGTGCCCTTCGTAGCGATTTCCATTCTCTAGAATGATTAATGATTAAACGAACTTACCTGTACGTGAAGTTCAATCATAATTATACGAAGGCTTCGTCCGAAGGGATTAGCAAATAATACTTGTAGTAACGCCTAGTGATACGCCAGTCACGCACTTTATTTGAGGGTATAAATAAAATTTAAAATGAGTCTCACGTCAACAAGGTGGGCGACCTATCCGCTCGCTTCATTTAGTTTAGAGTAGCCGCATCCGGAATATTTCACACAAAAAAGGGGACTTGTAGTTGGGAGGGAGGGTTGCTAATCCCTTCGGACGAAGCCTTCGTATAATTATGATTGAACTTCACGTACAGGTAAGTTCGTTTAATCATTAATTATACTCGGCTTCGTCCTCGGGATTAGCAAATAATACTTGTAGACTTTTAGAGATAATAGTGTGAAATATTTTGTTTATTCCTGAATTTTCATTAATTTATGTTAATAAGAATAAACATCATTCATCATTTGAATTACTCGTATTATTAACAATTGTTCTGGCAAAATAATTATTTCCATTAGTATTGACATTACTTATGGTTCTATTATAGAATCGATAGAATGTGCTTGAAGAGCCGCTCTATCCAGCGGTTCGTCTTATTTGATCTAGGCCGACACCTAGGTGCTGTGCGCGGTAAATATGTTTAGATCAAAAACGCTATCGCGCAGTGTGTCCTTTATTCACTGACTTAAGGTTTGGGAACCGACAGCATTATAAGGCTTTTTAGCACTTATGAAGAGAAGGAAAGATTTTAATATTTTTAATATTAATCTAGGACAAGGTTTGTACTTTGTGTGCTGTCAACAGCGCAATGAGAGTGATGAGTTTTTTCGAAAGTTTTTCAAAAGACAATGTTTCATTGGCATAAAATTGACTAACATAATTAATAACTATTGAAGTATCCCACATATTTGGGCAAGGGAGGGCGTAACCGAAATATTCCTTTAAAATATCTTTTTACTCTGTCATCTTCTCGTAAATTATTTTCCCCTAAGCAGGGCGAGCGCGGATCTATAGGAGTTAAGCGTGCCATATTGAGCTCCCTTTTCATAATAGTTTGTTGAAATAAATTATTTGTGGAATTGAAGGATTATACTAGTCACAATTATTGTCGTTACAGTAATTGAACCAGCGCCGTAAATAAACATTATATTGTTTAAAGGAACTTTGGGATATAGAAGCTAATATCGGCGGTACACTCCAAGCCGTCCGCATAAGTTCCCCGCTATACCATGACAGAGAACGGGGTGAAAGCATAAAAATTAAAATCGGCCCAGGAAATGCATCTGGGTCCCTATGCCAGGAGACATAATCAGTGCATTTAGTATTTATTTGACTAGCGAATAAGTCTACTTGAGGTGCCCCATACGATGAGACAATTTCCTGATATGCCCAGTCCGCTAACTCCATTTTTTTTAAAATACGTCGCCCTACACTAGGATTTTCTCCTGTGTCGTGGGTGCAGTTACAAAAATAGAATATCACATGCACATACGTCCAGACCGGAACAAATTTCTGTAGGCCATAAAACATTTGTCCCGTACGGGAATCGAACCCGCGACCCGTTGCGCAGTAGGTGATCACTCGACCTTTGTGCTAAACGTGTCGTCGATTCTATGTCAGGATGTACCCGCCTTGATTCGGCATCTGCCGTTATATTATCTGATGAGCTAATGTAATAAGCCATAACATACAAATTGCGACATTCACACCACTGCCATAGTTGACCAGTGATGTCAGTGAAGTGGGGGAACTGAATACACCCCATTGTATTGATGTAAGAGATTACTGTAGTGTTGTCGATGCGGAAAAATTTGACAACTACTTACATTTTTGGCGAACACTTTTAATCTTAGAAAAGCAGCTAGGTAGTTAATGTGTTGTGTTCTCTCCTGAATGCTCCACAACCCGCTAACCTTCTCTTTGCCACGTACAGCCCCGTATTTGAGGCGTCTGAGAAAATTTCCAGATCATGTGTATCATGTTTGATTTTACAAAACGGTATTTGTATTGCGTCATTCCTAGGGATATTTATAAATTTATCATAATTATCATTAATGATGATTTTAAGTTTAATTACTTAATGCGCTCGAATATTTTAGTATAAGGCTAGCTGTATTCTACAGCCGGGCAAACTGAGACTAGTAATTCGACTATTTGTGCGAATTGACATATTCAACATCTTTTAAGAGTTAACCATTTTTTTTTTATTTCTGATTTGTGATCTGGAAATTTTTAGTCTAGATTAGAACGAAACCTTAAAAATGTACATATACTTATTACTAGGTATCATTAAACTTTTGTCCTCGTTAATTAAAATCAAAGAGAGGTAATTAATTTTTTGGTTTGTATAGTATTATACAAACAACTATCGTAAGAGTGTCCCATTGGCCAATAATTATCTAAATAATTAGTTGATTTTAGGTCCGCAGAATCGGACAATTGGTTTCATTGCCTTGATGGTGCAGTACTCAAGCCAAATAGTTCTTGTTCAATTTGAAATCTTAAATATTTTCTTAAATTAGGGTCAATACTTATTAAATAAAAGGCATCTTTTAAATCTATTTTTGTCATAAAACAATTTTTTGTTATAAATTTTAGCACTGAGCGTAAATTTTTAATTTTTAAATGATCTGCTTTTATAAATTTATTAGTTTATTAATTCTGGGTCACTGTTATTTTTCGAGGTCAGCGAATTAATAGCTTGGTTCAAGCATGAAATAGCCGTAGAAACTTGTTTTCGCCTAATTTCGATATTTTTATAACGTTTAGCGTTTATATCGGAGATAGCCACCTTAATTTCGGCATTCAGTACCTACGGGAGCATTAATTAGTTTGCAGTTACTCGGCGAAAGGTATTTCACATTAATGTGTGTTCCAACTTAACTGCAGTCTTTGTGAATGTCGGCTCCAAAAGTATTCGAAATAGTTGGATCCTCGCCCAATATTTCAAGTATTGTGGTGTTTAGCATCGCATTAGCTGACCCAGGCTCGTCGGTATCCGTCACTTGCTCAGGCGCGCCGGCGGCGCCGGCGGCGCCGGCGGCGGCGGTGGTGGCGGTGGTGGCGACCACCACGGGGGTGACCGTCATGACGGCACAGAAGATATAAACGGCGGGCTCGCACTGAGCGTAGCCACTTTGGCGGGTTCTGGGTCGAGGTCGACCTGCATCTCCGAACGTGGCTCAGAACCAATAATCCCATCGAGCAGTAGGCCAATTATAAATCTTTCATCGTATGACATGGCATAATAAATCATGAAATACTTCATTTCGTATTACCCATCTCCAATGATATCATTACTATGGCATAATTTCGATGATGTCAATATCATATAACGAACGAATGATCAAAAATCTGACCGAAAATCATAATTTTCGCTTTGCACTATGATATCATTTGAAAACCGTGAGATCGTAATAGGCCTGCAGGTTTAAAACGTTGTTATTACGTTCTGGTTCTGAAAACCACCGATATCTCCATTAGTCATGAAACAGACCAAAGTACTGTTCGCGAGACTAATTTATAGGGTAGTACAGCTCCAAAGAGAAGTACGCAAACCCGGATAGGTTATCATTACCATAGGGTAGTACAGCTCCAAAGAGAAGTACGCAAACCCGGATATGTAACCATTGCCACTATGAATACACCGATATCTCCATTAGTCATGAAACAGACCAAAGTACTGTTCGCGAGACTAATTTATAGGGTAGTACAGCTCCAAAGAGAAGTACGCAAACCCGGAGAGGTTACCATTACCATAAGGTAGTACAGCTCCAAAGAGAAGTACGCAAACCAGGATAGGTAACCATTACCACTATGTATATACTGTATTTATTCTTTAGTATATAATCATAAAAAGTAGGTGCATGTTACGATTGGATAATTATTATTACTGCTAATCATTTAAGGAACAATCCTAAAATACTGTTCGCATAATTATTATTGGGTAGTGCAACCCCAAAGAGAGGTACGCAAGCCCAGTTTAGTGAATAATCACTGTAGTAATAACTATTATTTAGTAAACTTTCTTCTTAGAGATATAGTGTCATAAAAATTCATACAAAAGGGGTATAAATAAGCCCACTAGTTAGGTATGAAATAAATCTTATTTAACAGTTTTCATAAAACTATTTCATTGGAATATAAAACTTCATTTCAGAGGAAACCAGTAAAAAATAAAAACGTGACAAATTTACCATTATAGGTATAATTCGTCATTAACTAATTAAGTTTCTCTAGTACTTATGAGAATATAACAAGATGGCTGACTTATCATACTTCTGCCCGTTATCAAACGAGCATTGTACGGGCAGCAAATAGAAAATGACATTTTCGGCTATAGTCACTGATAAATGCACTTTTTCACACAATGACTAACCTTGAGACTCCGAGCGGGAACGCCTGTCGGGCAAGGTGAAAGGACTCCGTGTACGGCATCTTCGTAACACTTCGAGTTTTTTAAACTTACACAATTCTGAGAATACACAAACTGTGGTTCCTTCGAAAAAAAATTGAATTTCGAATATTTTTACGAATGTGAACTTTTTTCAAATGCATGAGAATCGTGTCCCAGATTTTACAATCCTCCTCACTTTTCCGCTTAGGCATTATAAATAAGCACTACCTCACTTAAAGTATGAACTTTTAAGACGCGAGAGTGTGATCGTGGCGAGCACTAAAAAGCGAATGAAGCGAGCGGATAGGTCGCCCACCTTGTTGACGTGAGACTCATTTTAAATTTTATTTATACCCTCAAATAAAGTGCGTGACTGGCGTATCACTAGGCGTTACTACAAGTATTATTTGCTAATCCCGAGGACGAAGCCGAGTATAATAACTGCGGATGCTACTATACGGACAGATAATTGTTAATTGTAATTAAAGTGTTGAACGATTATAATTTGTGAGCCTACCAGGCTAGTTAGCTACCACTATCTTATCCTATTTATTGCGATACAAACAAATACAGTAAGGTAAAATAGTCGGTTTCTATGAGGTTGAGAAACTCAGGTCCAACCCACTTTCTAATTTTTTCTTTGTTATCCTATCCGTGTGGTGGATGAAGACATGTTTTGCCGCTCCTTTTCTTCCCGCGGATGTTATTAGAGGCAACTGCTGTCGTTTACCGCAACTGCACCTCTGTGAGGAGATCGAAAAATTCAAACAAATCCCTACCGGATTTGAGTTTATGGACCTCCTATATTAGCCCATCTCCTCCTCCGCCTCTTATATATATAATATATTATTATAAACCCATCCAGTCAGCCTGATGTAGTTGGCCAATTCATCCTTGTCTAAGAAACCCATGCCCAGCGCCAAGACGAGTGAATCCAAGGTAAAATCAGACGTTGAGTTTCCTCTTTCACTCGCAATGAAACGTTTGAACATGGAATGAAAAAAAGTGTAAGTAATTAAATTATAATGAACTTATTATTCACAACTATCGATGGCTTAGTGACCATAGCGCTTACGCAGTTCTACACTCAGTTCGAACCCCATTCGAGGGGAATTTCTTATAAGTAGGTACGGATTTAATTTATAAAATTTTATAATTAGATGAATACCTTGAATAAACATTCCCAAGCCGCACTTCTGGTCTTTGCTCCAATAGCCGACGTAGAAAGTACCATCAGCGTACCACAGCTTGCCGTAGTCATGCCTGACGCCAGCTTTCCAGTAGCCGAAGTACTCGTCTCCATTTGCGTAGTACCTCCGTCCGACTCCTTCAGGCTTACCGCGAACCCATTCCCCGCGGTATTCCAAGCTAAATTTTCCATTTTCAAGGCGACTGCTTAACGTACCAAAGCCGTGTCTAAATAAATAGGTAAACAGTTTGTTGAATGACCCCGACAGCCGATTTCAGTTAACCAAAACTAAAATGTCGCATTGCTTTAAAAGCTCGATGAACATTTGAAGCCCTGGGCCTAGGCAGCTTGATGAAGTCGGGACGGGGTTTTCCTTATGGACCAACTATGTAACTAGTTGTGCCATCCCAAAATGTGTTGCTGTTCACACAACTAAGCACAACTTATTTACTATAACGATTCCTTGTGACACAAGTAGGTAAGTACCGAATGTGAAATAGGAAAAAAATTCGATCACTACAAACCTCCTCAGATATTGATAATTTCCGTGCAGATGCTTGTCTGTACATCCTGGTTGTAGGTAATCATTGTTATCTTCATCAAGGAGAACTTATATTCGCCAAAAACTGGCTCTACACTGAAAATTGCTGAGGAATATTTTTACCCGAGGTATCGTAAGTAATTATTCCAACTCGGTGAATTCAACTTGGAGCATGAGGTCAATCGACGAATTTAACACGGCTGGGCAGCATTCTGGAAGCTATTAATTAAGCATATTCAAAACTGAAAAGGCAATGGAGGGCCATGCTCGGGATTTTTTTTTTATATTTTCTAATCAGAAATAATGAGATCCGTAGAAGAGCTAAAGTCACCGAAATAGCGTAAAGAAGCTGTTGGGGAGGAAATTGTCCTCGAGTGGTAGTCGCGTATCAGAAGTTGCAGTGACGCACCGACACAAGGTGGAGCGGCGATCTGGTGAAGGTCACGAGAAGGGCAGAGGCCCTAGGCAAATGCCACACGCTATCTTTTCCGCAGTTGTTCCGCAGAAAAAATGTATGGAAATTACATTAACTTACGACATTCTCACGCTATTTTTTCCGCAGCTAATGTCATCTCTATATATTTTTTCTGAGGAACGACTGCGAAAAAGTTAGCGTGTGCCATTTGTCTAGGGGGGCAGGACCAATAGGTTTGGAGATCCTTGGCGAAGGCCTCTCCGACAGTGGGCATCTTTTGACAAATATGACGATAACCATAATGTTCAAGCTGTGTTGTATATTGATTTTACACACGGCAACAAGCCGGACTGTACACGTTGTAATAGTACCAGTTTTCGTGGTGCAAATGACAAGCTTGATGTGGTGTCAACTGTATAGGTACTTACTTAGTCGTGTATGTGGGAACTAATATTAATTGATAATTATTTAGTTGTGCCTATGGGAAATTTTTAGAAAATATTCCTAACGACACAACTAGTTGTGCATACATAGTTGGTCCATAAGGAATACGCGGTCGGGACAATTTCACTTTGTATCGCAGAAACTTGCCCAAAAGTGGGAGATATATCGGTTGAATTATTTGAAAAAAAAAGTATAATTTGCAGTCTTCTATGCATGTTCCATAGCTTGCGAGTTAACTAATGATAATTTGGTATAATTATAAGTTTAATTAATCATAATTTGGTAGCCCTAAATAATAATAATAATATCTTTATTGTCTCATTGTGGTTTACAAATCGTAGTTGTAAAGGATATAAGGAAGTGTCTCAAAATTTACCTAAATAGGCATACAATAGTTAAAATGATTATAGATACAATATGTCATAGATATAAACTTCTCTAGATTATAAAACAAGGAAAAATATCATACTTAAAATCTGTCAATCTATAACGTTGAAAGTGCCAACACCGGTGTCTGCGATAGAATTTTTAACCTTAAAGTAATGGTGAAAAGATTCCAGATGATTTCAACAAATATCAGAGCTTAAATAAAAAACAATCTACCGGAAATTAATAGAAAACTGTACCTGAATCCTCTGTACCAGTCACCTTCGTATAATTTCCCAGTGCACGTAAGAAACGATCCCTTACCTGACAATTAAAAACTCATGATTAAGTATGCTTATTTCGCTAGCTAGAGGCGTAAACAGCGAACTCAGCGGACCTATTTCATCATCATCTTAATATTGACCATCATATAAGGTCCACTGCTAAATTTAGGTACCTCCAAGAAATGTGGGAGTGGGTCGTCTGCCACTAGCACAGTGCGGCTTGAAGAGCGCCAACACCCCGTCAGCTGAACAGAGTGGTAGGCCGCGAGCCGGTGAGTTTAGCTTGAGTGAATCCCACAAGATGAATAAAAGAATGAACATATTATTTCGTGGGTATGACACATACACGAAGTTTAACGCTTTCCAAACTTTAATAGATACACGGTAATATAATACCTACTAATTGCTTTTGCCTGCGTCTTCGTCCGCGTGGATATCCTTTTTATTGATTCCCTTAAGAAATCCCCCCCTCCCATACCAAATCGGTTCAGCGGTTATTGATTCCCCATACAAACTTCCACCCTCCTTTTCTCCCCTTAAGGGGCGATTTCTGCGATAAAAGCTATCTTTATGTCTTTTCCTGGGACTCAAACTAATGTCTATACCTACCACCTACCAAAATTCATCTAAATCGGTTCAGTAGTTTGGACGTGAAAGCGCGACCGATTCCTTTTATTTACAACACTAAAACCGTGACAGATATTGATTTCAAAAGAACCGTTTCGGTATTACAACCCTTTTACTCATTTTGATTTAAATTATTTATGTAACTTGAAAATTAACAACCCTCTTTCAAGTCATTTTTCCAGTCACCGACGTACTTATCCCATCTAGATGAGAATACGGCATGGTGCCATCCATTTTTCACTGCTTTCTTTTCAGCAACTATAAAGAAAGGCGTAAAACTGCGTGGTTTTTTATAATAGGGCATAATAAATAAAAAAAACAATATTTACAAACATTTAACTTGATTTTTAATGCGACGCAATTCTGACAGATTCTGACAGAATTCAGACGCAACCATAGACAAATCAGATATCTAAAACCTTTTATGCTTAGAATTTTTTAAATATTTAATAACAAAAAATTAGAAACAGAGTTAGATCAGGTAATGACATTGTAAATATTGTTTTGTTTTAGAATGTATTTTTTAAGTGCTAAATGAAAAAACAGAGTAAAACAACATAATTTCTCAAATTAAAATATTTATTAATCATCATCACATAATGTATTATCATTGTCGTCATCATCATCAACTAGGATTATAAAATAATCACACACACTATCTATCAGATCATTAAAAGGGCACATTTTATCCTCTTCTCTAATAATATGGTTTATGCATTCTTGCCAATTTTCAGGTGTGAGCATATTTATGCCTTCTAATATTAATTGTTTCACTTTGCGCAACTCGGACCGCGGTGCATGACGCGGCGTAAATAGTTTTTTTTAAATTTTAGATTTCACATCTTGTTATATTGGCTCTTAGAAGAAACAAAAAGTTTACAAACGAAGAGGTTTTTCAAAAAAGGTTGGCAACCTATGGATTGTTGAACAGGGATTCCATTAAGGCGCATAGTAACGTCAATCATAAAAAATCACTGCAGAAAAAACCGGTTCTCTTCATAAATATTGAATAAAAAAATCTTTAAAAAAGATATGTTATTATTCAACGCATTCTTTAGAGGATGGTCTTTTTAATTTTTTGATAAATTAATTAAAACTTGGTTAAAATGTGACCCAAACATGCCTCGATTTTAAAACTATAAACCTAATCGCTTCGTAAATATTAGGTTAAATCACATACTTTCGATTTCAATAAATAAAGTGAACAATATTCTAGGGGATGGTCTTTTTAGATTTTTCTTATTCGCCTTTATTAATTTTTTATTTAAATAATTCATCTTACGCGTAAAGGTTTGCTTGAATATTCACCTCACTCTCACTCACTCACTCCTATGTAATCAGTGCGGGACGATCGACGCAAGGTCATTGGGAGCACTATGCGCCTTAATATGAAAATAATTTCCTTGACAATTATTGTAACTTCAATAAAATGATATTTAACATTCTAATTACCATTCTAAAATTATCCGTAAAATTTTAAGTCTTAGTTTTTCTAATTGAAACCTTAAATGCAAGAAAGATTTATTTTTTATTTTGATAAAATGCTCTCCCCTTTACTGAGAATTGTTCAATGTTGGCAACACTTCTGAAATGTCAGAATTCCGTCGAATTAAAAATCAGAGTGTAATCCATGAAGTTAATAATCAAAACTATCAAATCCATGGTGTAATCTGAGAGTTTAATTGTCTTTTGAACATGGTCCCACAGACTAATAGGTAACCAAGTTTGACATGGTTCTGTCAAAAAATTAAACAACACGTGTAATAAGCTTTGATATAATTAATGTAAGTAACTACATGTTATGCTCGGACTTAGAAAACGATCATTTTTTGCACTGGCAATAATCTGGACACACAAAAATGGTTCATTTTTTATCTGTGACGTAAAGTAATAAAACTCCTTTTAGACGCTTCCATGCGCCTTCCTCAACCCTCGACTGAGGTCTATGAGCTGTTGATAGTACTCTCTGAACCCTTGCAGTGCCAGCTCATGCTGACTCTTAATTGCCGAATTACTGACTATGAACTTCTCTATGCACTCAACACACTTGTTGTCAAGTTGTATATCTTCCTCTGTTAAGCTTTCTGGCTTAGGTAACTGCAGAGGCGTTGTTAGGACCTGAAAAATAAGATACAATAAATTTAATAATTGAAGGGCAGAAAATTTGGCTCTTGCTTAAAAAGTAACACATGAAAATGCAAAATAAGTATTTTGTTACAAACATAATTGTGCCAATGAATTGTATCTGTCTCTTACACTCGTGAGAATTTGTCATTTACAATGTTATTAGTAAGAAAGTTATTATTTAAAAATGGTAGAAAGTAGAGAAGTATCACTACAATCACATAACTCATTGGGCACTTTTGAGGTAGCTAATAAAAACAGCCACAGTCAATAAAAAAATGGTAACAATAATGTAACGATTCATTCGTAAGTTAAACCAAGTTAAGTAAATGTGTAAATGATACTAACTTGGAGTGCAAGATTGTGTGCTTCAGCTCCATGAGTCACATCACCATGAATATGCTGTCGGAGGGACGTCAACAATACTGCCTCCCTGATTGCGTTACCCTGAAGTAACTCTAGCATAAGGTCGTCCATACTTTGATGCCACGTAAGGTAGAAAGTCAGAGGTCCAAAATGCCGAGTAGACCTAGAATAAAAATTATGGTTTGGAATAATTCTTATTATTCTATAAATCAAGCATTAAGACAATGAGTTTAAGTCAGAGACTTTTATGCAAACATGCTGTGAGATGCTTAGAAATTCCTGACTAAGGTTGGCTCAAGTATCGCCATCTTCTTTATTATGGTAACTTCTTTATATTTAGCTCATGAAACATATTTTTTTTATTACCTCATGCTCCAATGCTTTTAGAGCAATCCAAGCATAATCCAAGTGTCGGCTGAAGACGAAATGTAATCTACGAAACATAGTATTTTACTACCATCACCAGAGATGAAGCGAATATCCAGTAACTATCCAGTATATGATCTGTCCGGCCTAAAACTACTATTCGGCCAGAAAACAGACAACAAGCGCCTATCTAGCCGGATAGCGGATTTAATAGGCAAACATTTTATATATTCCCGCCCGCGACTTCATCAGCATTATCTCTTAGAAGCCCTTTATCGGGATTAAAAGAATTAGAATTTTAAAAACACTTTAAAGAACAAAAGCACAAATTTAAATAACTTCAAGTAATATGTTTGTAATCAATAATCAATTCAATAAGTCAATGAAACAATTACAAACTTTGCTAATTAATGCAATAGACCGAATTCCTCAGAGTCCTCTTGATAGTTCAGGGGGGCCATCTACACAGTAACCCGCTTTTTGCAATACACCAAACAGTAACGTTCAGCCAGGTATCCAGCTATCCTTCTGCAAGATTGGCCGAATATCTGGTATCTGGTCAAACGGCTATCCATTTCATCTTTAATAATTACAGTGCGACACAAAAGAGTTGGCATTTACTGAGGATGCAGCAATATACAGGACAGGACAGCATATACAGCATAGGACAGCAATACAGTTTTTCAACTTTAGAAATTATTTTACAGGTTCACCACAGATGGCGAATTATTAATTATTATGGACTGGTTGCACGGACAGACTTCGTTCTGTCAAAAGTTATTTACTCTGTGATTTGTATGGGAAAAAAAACCTTCCTTGTGCCTTAAGAAAAATATGACAAAAATTTAGCCGAATCGATGCACCCCTTCTAGAGTTTTGCGCTTAGCAACACATTTGGCGATCCATTTTTATTTATATAGTAGTAGTAAAGTAGTTAGATTCGTCCAATTTAGATACACAATGGTTTAAGCCATACAGCCTGTTCTTGTAGTTTATTTAATAGATAGACTATTACAACTGACTAATTATGAGATAACCAAGGTTGTAAATTCGATAGATGTCATATTTACAATGTTGCCAGGACTGAAAAATTTGCTTCTACAAATAATTAATTTGTACCCCTTTAATGTCGCAGTTGTCGCACAGAGGCGCGTTCAGGGCCTTCGCGCGAAGTACAACTTTTCGCTCTAACCCCGTTCAATGCCTTCGAGCGTGACAACCGGGTGAAACAACCGCCCGTTCAAGACCTTTGAGTGTCGGCGCGAGTTACAACCGAACAACCATCGAATTTGATGGTTGTAAAACGCTCTGACGTTTATGACTGAAATACTCTTACGTGATTGGATGATATTGGCGGCCATATTCTATAATGTCATCTACTAGAAAGAGAGAGAAATAAAAAATCATGTGAAAGAGGGAGATGAAAGATTTGGTTGCTGCCATCCGTTCAACGCCTTTGAGCGAGTTAAAAAACAACCGGACGACTACACCCAGAGGCGCTGAACGCGCCTCTGTAATTTTATTTTGAGTTAGCATGTTGTTTATTAGTTATCAGATTAATATGCTTATAGAAGTTACCTTAGTATGTCATAGCATTTCTTTAAATCAATGTGTTGATAGGTAATGCTTGTAATCTTTTGATATGAGGGTTCATCAGGTTCATATTGTATGCAAGCCCTGTCCAGTATATACTCATATTTATAATTATCTAAGAGATGATTAAATCTATCTTCATCCGTGAACATCATGGGCTCCTTTATCTTTCGTCCGTTTATAGGAAAGTAAGTCTGAAATAATCATTACAAATATTTAATTGCAACTATTATTAGCTGTCCACTTTTTCATCATTAAATTTTTATGTACTATCTGTAAATCGATAAATAATAAAAAATATTTGGGTTATTAAGACCTGCAGGCCAATTACGGATCTTTCATCGTTTGACATGGTATAAATTTGAGAAAAAGAAGTCATGAAATGCTGTATTTCGTATTACCGATCTCCAATGATATCATCATTAAATAATGAACAAACAATGGCATAATTTAAATGATGTCATCATTAAATAATGAACAAATGATCAAAAATCGTACCGGAAATCGTATTTTTCGTTTTGCATTATGATATCATATGATATCATTTGCAAAACCATGAGATCGGTAATAGGCCCTCTGATATACAGAGTATGTACATTAATCACTAGATTCGTCATCCATTTGGACATTATTTATACCATTTCTGTATGATATCCAGTTGGTATTTTATCCACATGATTCAGTAAGAATATTTAACTTACGAGGCATATCTTCCTTCAGCTGCCGGCCACCGGGCAATTGAACCAATTCGTTCGGTGTTAGAGGAGTGGGTTGGGCGCCGGCAGAGCAGCCTCTCATTCCGCATGGTGCAGGTTCTGAACTTACATGGTTGCCACGGTCACTACCTGCACCGGGAGGGTTATTGTCTAAGAAAATATCTATCGCGATCGCTTTTAATTTGATAGTCGCAGTCCACCCATCACTGCTTTTGTAAAGGAAGAGCGCAGAGCCTTGTGTTGGCGGCGCAATGGCTTTTAAATTAAAGGAGATCGTGATAGATTTATTGTTAGACAATAACCCACCTGGTCGCGCGTGGAGAGGAAACGCCGCAGTGTCACCACTGCGAAGCTCCAGACGACACTCAGAGCACCCTATTAGTGTGCCCAGCCTGGCGAAGCCAGCGCGGCTACGTAGCCGTGCTGGGAGGCGGAAACCTTTCACTGCCGAGCGTGGTCGTGGTCCGTGGCGAGGCGGACTGGGAGGCTGTAGCCTCCTTCTGCCAAGAAGTCATCTCGTAGAAGCAGGCTGTGGAAAGGGAGCGGGAGGAAGATCCCCAAGCCGCTCTCCTCCGCCGCAGGTGGATAGGCAGAAGGCAGGGTTATGTTATGAACCTGCCATGAAAGCCTGTGTGCACGGTCGGCCCCGTGCACGCCGCAGTAAGGCCCTCCGTATGGGGATTGCCCTGGTGTTCTCAGGCAATCCCCCGTAGTGATAGCCCATCCAGTTGGTCAAGCTAGCCCGGGCGCGTGAGTAGTGGTATCGCGTTGTGGACTCTACTACACGCGCCCTAAAGGGCAGGGAGAACGGCGGGGGGGTTTAGTGGGTAGGCCTTGCACTCTGCCGAGAGAGCCCCACATGTACTCGCCGTCTAGCCAGCGACGGGTACGGTGTGGTCAGGCATTTCACCCCGAGAAAAAAAGGCATATCTTCATAGAAATAAATAAAACAGTGCCGAGGAAAAAGAAAGTACAACATAATCATACAACTATTTCATTATTAACACAATTATAGAAAGTAATGAACAACTTACCTGATTTAATCTCTTCCTAATATTATGATCACAGCTGCGTAAAACACCATCAGGATCTCTGAAATAAGTATAAGGGTAAAAGGGTCTTAAACTGAATATTAAAATTCATGAATGGCTGTAGAAATAATAGCAAACCTTCAGACAAAAATGTCAATTATTAGTACAAACTATGCAGGCCAATATTGCACGCCCTCCCTCAAATTGCATACGCCTTCACTGCACTCCCAACGACAACATCCTGAAGATGCCACGTCAAGTGACGTAACCCATCAAATATATGTATTTGAATGTTGATGTAGTAATTATAAGTGATATTAACTTGTCGCATGTGATTTGAGGGGGATGATACAACATTGGCATGCATAGTGAGTACTAATTACTGACATCTTTCTCTGAAGTTTTGCTATATACATACCTACACAATTAGTAATAAACTTTCGAAAAATAGCACATGATACCATTTATTATAGCAGCTCTGAAAGTATAAAGTTTTTTAAAACTTACATTGTAAAACAGTTCACAATATAGGTTTCAAATAAGTCAGCCATCAATTTTAAAGAATGTCATTAAAAATAAGTCGTTTTAACTGATAACACCTTGAGGCTTACATGTATTTGTGAAATAGGTATGCAAAAAAGAAAAACAAGAATTCAACAAAAAGTTTGACTAAAAGAGAAGAATCCAAAGGGTGGGAGAATTTTAGGTAATTGCTAACATTAAATTAATATATTGATAGCTACATATTTGAAATTCGATAATTATTACAGACTAGCTGTGCCCGCGACTTCGTCCATGTGGAATAGTAACAGCTAGACCGATGTTGATAAAAATTAGCCTTTAATATACCTTATATAATTAGCTCCTTATATAATCAAGTCAACAGACACATCATTCCAGACTCAAAAGACGAGATGTGTTATAATAAATAATGTTGGGTTTGCCATTTCCATATTAATGTCCATTTTCCCCTAAACACATTTGCTTATAGTCTCTCTGACTGATTGCAGATAACTGGATTAAATAATAAAAAAATATATATAATTAGCTATCTATTAGTGAAAGTCTCATCAAAATCGGTCCAGCCGTTCCAGAGATTAGCGGGAACAAACAGACAGACAGACAAAAATTATTTTCATTGTGTTTTTGTTATTGGTACCCAATATACATTCATACCCATTTAGTAAAAACTTGTTATTTTGACATTACAAACAGACACTTAAATTTTATTTATTTGTATAGATATAAATTAACATGTCTTTACAGTAGAATAAATCATAACTTTCACTGTAGATTTATAATATCATAATATTTAACAAAAAATAATTTTATGAACTTACCTTTCTACAATTATTCTTTGTTCATTGGTTACACCAAAAGTAATATCAGTGAATAGATATTTACATGAATCATAGCCTATTAGGGCAGGGTCTTCTGAGAGAACATCATTAATAGTTTGATGAATCTAAAATGGAAAAAAAATCATCAAGTGCAGATGCAGATGGTAGGTAGGTAAATAAGTTGATGAAGACTTTAAAAGTATTGCTTAAAATTATTGCTATAAATGAGAAAATAAAGGGATTTCTTGTAATCAAATCGGCATATATATTTATTAATTTGGCATGCATAATAGTTTGTAGCCTGTTAAAGATGATGTTATTGTATATCAGTAATGACCTAATCATAAAGTTATAGAAGTCATATCTTGCAGACATAAGCTACTTTCACATTTTTCAGATAAAATGGCAAAATGATATCGATTCCCATAGCCTTCTTTTCTTTAAAAAAATGTTAATAAGCTTTTTATCTGGAAAATGGTGTTCTGTATGAACAAATTATGTTGTTGATTAATTTAAGATTGATCAACATGTACCATTAATAAACGAGTCTTACTTTAACAACAGGTGGCATTTGCAGAAGTCGTTCAGCCCTTTTATTAGCTTTAGCAATCTCAGCCTCAAGCTCTTTATCTGTTAAGAATTTATATGATGGCGTTCGGAGTACAGGCAGACCACTGTTGCATCTTTTACGGAATACTTTGGATAAATCTGGACGAGTCAGGCGTTTTAATAAAACTTGAACTTGGGACGAGAAAAATGTTGGTGCAGGATCTTTGTCATCTGAGAAAAATAATTGAGGCAAATTTTGATGATGTTTTTGTTTATCTGTTTAGAAATAATATGTAGAAATCATTGCATATTGTAATACATACCATATAGAGATGGAACTATACTTAAAGACCTACATGATTGAAATTCACTACCTCTTGTTATGATTGTTTTAATATTGTTTTGTGTCAATTTATAAAAGAACAAAGACATTATCGATCTTATAGCATTAATAGATTTAAGTTATAAGACAAGTTATCTATGAGCCAATTAATATTTTTTTACCAGAAACAAATGTAACAACAATCACATAACCTCAAATCAAATGTCTAGTCACAGACTAATAGAGATACTACGCGTGTACTACCTTACCGTGCGTTTGCACTGAGAAACATAAAACATGCAATGGGGGTGATTCTGAAGCGACCACCTAAAACTATAACTAAATAAAATTAGAGATAGAAATGTCAATCACCGTTTGGTATTCAGAACTCACAAGTTAACTCTAAAATTAAGAGTGGCGTTACTAAACTACTCAATTTAGTGTTAGATGTTATTTTCGTATTCTGACATGCTTCCTAAATCTAATTTTTCCTATAATTTTAAATATGTCAAACTAATTTTAGGAGGTGAACTTTTAGGTGCCGTCTAAATTTATCTTGTTACTTTTTAACGATTTTCTAACATTACCGAAGGCATTTTTTTGTGCAACTTGCCAAATGGATGATGAATTGGTTGTTATGGCATTAATAGAGTCTTCAGAAAGGTAAAATATTTGTTTTATATAAAAAATTTGATAAATACCTGCCTCATAGTTTTAAAATATATTTGTAAAGTATCGAATTATTTATGTTATAGAATAGGAGAAGAAAAAGTAAAATTGAGGAAGTTGAGGGACAAATCAGACCCATTTACTATGATCGAACGTAAATTTTGAAAAATATTTCGTTTTCCTCGCCAATCCGCTCGCAACTTGATAGAAGCTATAGACTGCACTGAAGTACAGTTTGGCTCCTTACCGGAACATTTAAAGGTTTTAGCCAGCCTTCGGTCATGCAGAGCTGTCACTGTTGTCACTGATTTAATATTGCGCAAATTAACTCCACAAAAAAAAATAATTTCCTAAAACAGCAATAGAAAAGGACCTTGTGGCAGAGTGAGCGAGCACCTACTTACATTGTAATAAAATATTTTGAAATAATTATTAAAAAATACATTAACATTCTCCGTCCTTTTTCTATTTAGGTTTCTACAAATATATGGAATGCCAAACACACTTGGAGCTGTTGATGGTACACATATTGGTCGAGGCCTGGAATGCAGCAAACTCCTTCTGTGTGGAGGTAATCACACAGAAGGAGGTGGCAGAACGGGCCAGAGAAGATGACCCAGCGGCAGATCCCTGCCGCCGCAGAAGAACGGGGCGGAGGAGGCGGCAGTTCGCCCGCCTTCTTCCTCCTGACGGTGACCAGCGGGACGCGGGCCCGGGAAGCCCGAGTCCTGCATTGCACAGGACTCCGCCAGTCGTCGATACTCCTAATGCCCAGGAGCATCGCCGGCCTTCCCATTTTAGGGAGGTGAGAGGGGCTCGCCATAGGCGAGCAGACGCTGACGAGGTCATGGAAGTGTCCGAAAGGGTTCCCATGGCCTTGTCTGGCGACGGGGCGTCCCTCCCCGACGTATCCTCTTCGTCAGATGACGGGGAGGATGCGGCGGTGATGGATGTTCTCGTGTCAAGGCGTTTGTGAGGGGGCAGCGTTGGGTTTTAGTCGGTAGGCCGCGGTTTCTGGCTGGCGCTCTGCCCCCAGTGGCCGCGGAGAGTCCGACATAACCTCACGCCTACCCAAGCGCGAGGTATGCGTAACGCATTTCCCAACGTTAAAAAAAAATGGTACACATATTGGTATTGTTGCTCCACCACTGACACACCCTACAGCACCAGGAAACTTATTATACAATAGGAAAGGCTTTTATAGCATCAATTGCCAAGTCGTGAGTTGTAATTTGTTTGTTCCCAAGTAGTCTAATAGTACTGACATTTAGATGATAGGTAGGCTATGTATGTATGTATTTACTCTTACAACAGAAAGTAATATTATATCTGCAGATAGAAGTATGCCTATCTAAGATTTGTTGCCTAGCAATTACTATTATTTGTCAATAAATAACAGCGGTTATTATGAAAAGAAAACAAAAATTACTAATGAAACAAAATACGCAATTTTAAAATTCAGAGGAAGTCACGAAGTACCTATCTATACAACTACATACTACCACGTAATTTTTTTTATTTCATAGCAAGCATAGGCGCGAAGCCATCACAATCGCAGAATAAATGTCGAATAATTTTTGTTTTGTGATAAAATGAATGATAAATAATAAAATTTCTTTTCTGTTATTTACAAATACGATCAAATCTTAAATTAATAATTTCTGATAGTAAAGTTAAAGTAAAGTTAAGTAAAGTTAGTTCTGATAGTAGCTGTTTTTAATGTTTCTAAATTATCCCGTTTTTCTACAGCACTAGGTGTATTTATAATCTGTGTATTCAATTTAAGAAATTGTCAAGTACAGTTTAAATTAAGAGAGTCCGGCGTTTCAGAATACGATTTACCTAAAACTAATTTAAAATTATATGTTTAATTTTAGTTTTAGTTTTAGTGCAGGTAACTTCAGAATTACCCCCAATGTTTTACAACTTGTTGTATGATACAAATCTCAAAATTTGTTGTGTATGCTTTTGCGTTCGCACTGCCGAAAATCATGTTGGATTCGGAACAAATAACAAGATTTGTTGCAGATTGCTTTAGGATCGCCTCAAAACTTGTTGTCTGTCAACGTTTTTTTATTAATTTGTCAACGATTGCGTTCGCACTTTCGGCTGTTAAAGACTTCATACATGTTTTGCAACATGTTGGGGTGTAGACAATGGAAACGCATTCATAAACATTGACAGAAACATGTTTATAAAACATGTCTTTATGTAGATGTTTCGTCAGTGCAAACGCACGGTTAGACATACCTTAGATGAAAGGCGTGTTAGGGTAGCCTGTGGTGGCGTTTTTAGCATTATCAAAATTGGCGTTGATGTATAGCGTTCGGTTAGAAGGTTATGAAATTTTTCCCATTTTTGCTCCACACCCTAACCGAACGCTACATTATCAATATGTCAAAGTCATAAGCTATTATAACCTAAATTTATTTTCAGTTTCCAGATTCTGGATGTATTATGATGTAATAAGCTCGCTTCATGATTAACGATCATTAATTTCCATAAATAATGAAAATAAAATTTATTTCGTTAAAACTTATTCAATCGTGTCAAAAATTTTACTTTATTTTACGTATAGTAAACGTCAATAATCTTAAATGTCAAAAACTGCCACTTTTGACCCTCTTCGATAGCTGGGGCGAAATTGGCAGTTCACAATGCCATTTTTGACATTTTTTCAGCTATCCGAACGGTTGACGTAAACAGATAAAAATGCAACTTTTGTTCACATTTCTTCTAACCGAACGCTCCTTGTGTCAATTTTGTCATTTTTAACAGTTATTTTTGCCACCTTGATGCTAACCGAACGCGCTTCATAAGTGTACTACGCATGTACTACAGGCCTATTTTGTTACACAGCACATTTAGTCGTATCCTAGAAAAGTGCACATTTTGCGAAGTGCGCATTTTGCGAAATGCTCTTTTTGAGAAATGCACATTATGAGAAGTGCCCCTTGTGAGAAATGCACATTCTGCGAAATGTACATTTTCTGGTGACTGCTCATTTTGCGAAGTGCGCATTTTGCGTCAGACCCAACTTATCATATCTAGTTATCGGATATTAACTGAAAACTTATTTTTAGTAGGGTATCTGTATTTAAAGAGGATTAATCTTATACAATAATATTATGCAAAATCAGATATTTATTACGAAAAACTTGTTTTAGTGCTTAATTAACCTTATTTTCGGAATTTAATATGATCGAGTGAAATGGATCCTATCATGTAACAGATTAATACATTCATTACATAATATCCATATTTATATAATATATTTATTTTATGACTATATTTTAATACTAATTGTGTAAATTATCTGTTTTCCCGGAGCAGTTTTCGGCGCTTTCTACCGATACCTCGCCTTAATAGAGAAGTGCTCTGTAAAGATATTGGAGACACAATACGTCTCCCTCCAATTTTTCTTTTCAAATTACATTAACTGTCAACTTGACAGACTCACAGATCGAAAGCTCGGTTCAAAATTGATCTGAGTGCTTACGTCCGTGAGCAATGCTAACGATTTGAGCGGGTTGTTTGCATGCATGCAAACGTTTGCACTGATATCTGATTATGAACCGCACCCTAAATATTATTCGCATAGAATTATTACTCAAACAGGAATGAGCTCTTCAAAATATTGTTGTTCAAATTTGGACTTTTTTTCTATGTTTTTAAAGGCTAAACGCTTGAAAGTGCAAAAGTGTGCCGAGAGAGATAGCAATAACTGTACCTTTTATCCCTTTCCCACAGTGTTGCTACTGTTGTATATTTTATAATTTAGTAGTTATGAAACAACTATTGGTAGATGAAGATTTTTTATTATTGTTTATAATAATTACTTTTATCGCCCAAAATACCTAAATTGTTTTTTTTTGTAATACGATTGAAATTTGAAAGACGATCATTGACATTCATTATTTTTTAAATAAATATTATATTAATAAAACCTATCTTGTATTGAAAAGCAGATATAAAATTCTTTTGCGCAACCCATTTTGAAATAATAGAATAGAATATAATATTTCTTTGTTGTACAACACCAACCAGCTTAAAGTCAACGTATAAATAATACACTTAACACTAATTGTACAAAGGGCGACCTTGTCGCTAAAAGCGATCTCTTCCTTAACAATCGTGATTATTAAGCATATTATGATTTTCAAAAGCATCTTTCAGGTTGAATGTTATTGTTTTTAAGAAAAAATTCCTATTTCATAGAATTTGTGGTCACAAAATTACGAAAGAGACAAACGGTACAGTTGTTGATCTCTCGCTCGGCACGCTTTTTCAAGCAAGAGCTCATTCCTGTTTGAGTAATAATTCCATGATTATTCGTTTTCAAACGTACCCCAAGTAGTCTGTGAGTCATGTTGGGCCCCGTTCCGTTTCGAGATTACACTACTCACCAGTACTCAGACTGCTCACGCCCGGACCGAATCAATAGACGCGATAATAATGCCAATGGCATGCTATCGTGTCGGAACGATCGCGCTTATGTCAATAATGGACTCAATTCTGATGCGGCCGCTAAATTTCCTAATTTTATTTAGAGCTGTGTTCCTATTCACCATCACCACTTTGCTGATGCTGACATCTGATGTTAGCCTCGTTATGCGTTTCTTTTAAGAAATGTTAACATTTTTAGCCACGCTGATTGTTACAAATGAATCGGTATGAACTGATTTTACGTGCTGAATTTTGACGTCTCACCTACTTAGTCCAGTAACTTAATATTTCAAATAATATAAATCAAAATCGGCCAAAACTATAAATACCATCTTTCAATATATTAATGAAATCCACTGAAAAATCTTTTTGATTCATGAAAAATGTCAAATTTGAAAGCTGTCAAAAAATGGTATCGGAGGACCCATCTATTAGCATGGGTATTTGATGTTAACTGGCAAAAATGTTTATGTAGAACATATGAAACCAGCACGAAATGTTAACACCAAAGGCAAATGAAACGCGTTGATGCTAACAATGTTGAAAATGTTGCAAATCCGTACTTAACTGGAACGGACCTTAGGTGTCGCTAAGCCATTTTCCTATTCTACGGTAACTGTCAAATTCAACTGACATTGCTAAGTTGAATCTGACGTTTATAATTTTAGACGGTCAATTCACAAACTATATAGAGATACTAAGTATGGTCAATTCTACGTAGGTTTAGCCGTCCAAACGCTATTCCAGACGTGAAATTTTTACGCGTAAACCTAAACTGATTAATTTTAGCGGCGACTAAAATAATAAATAAACTAATTGTATCCCGTGGGAGAGCCATGCTTCGGCACGAATGGGCCGGCTCGACCGGAGTGATACCACGGCCTCACAGAAGACCGGCGTGAAGCAACAGCTTGCGTTGTGTTTCGTCGTGTGAGTGAGGGTACCGGAGGCCCAACCCCCCCCCCCCCCCCCCCCTCCTATAATGGCGCAGTTAAATAGAGTGTTACCCCAGGAGGGTACCAACTGCGCTAGCGTTGGAGAATCCCTCTCTGGACGTCCACTTTCAGGATGCAACATACCTGGGCGTGGACGCCTAGGCCGCCCCTCGTATTCTGGGGGGGGGGGCAAAACCACGCTCAAAGATACCTGGGGCAAGAGCAAACCCACGGCACCCCCTGCCACACTGACTGTGGACTTCTGTAACATTAGGGGTCTTCATTCCAACCTCAATGCTGTCCACCATCACCTCGAGACAGTAAAGCCGGCCTTGCTCTTTTTGACGGAGACGCAGATATCGTCTCCGGCGGACACTTCTTAACTTTCCTACCCAGGGTGCGGACTGGAACACCTCTTCGCACCTAAGGCCGGTGTGTGCGTGTATGTCAGAGACGATATTTGCTCTCGGCTCCTCGGTCACCTTGAAAGTAGGGACCTCTCCACCTTATGGCTCCGTGTAGACAGCGACGACCATCCCCGCGTCTATTCGTGCCTCTATAGGTCCCATAGCGGTGATACTGAAACCGAACGACTCATCGAGCACGTTCAAATGGCTGCAGACGCTGTGCAGCAGCAAATCCCACTCGCGGAAATCGTGATACTTGGCGATTTTAACGCACACCACACCGAATGGCTCGGTTCAAGCAAAACCGATCATGCGGGGAGATCTGTTCACGCCTTCGCTCTTGCATATGGCTTAACACAATTGGTTACTACGCCCACGCGAATTCCCGATGTGGAGAGCCAGAAACCTTCACTGTTGGATCTTCTGCTGACTTCTCACCCCGACGGCTATCTCATATCTGTCGGCGCTCCTCTTGGCTCCTCGGATCACTGCCTCATTAGGAGTGCGGTGCCACTCTCGTGCTTGCAACGACTTCGAGTTGCACGTAGTCGCCGCGTGTGGCACTACAAGTCAGCAGACTGGGATGGGATGCGGTCCTTTTTTGCGTCTTACCCTTGGAGGCAGGTTTGCTTTATGCCGGATGATCCCAACGTCGCCGCCGAGTCTGTTGCCGATGTGGTGTTGCAGGGTATGGAAATTATCATTCCATCCTCAGTTGTCCCCATTGGTGGCAGGTTCCAACCTTGGTTTGGTCAATCTTCCAAAAAGGCTTCTCGCTGGAAGCAGGAAACCTACCAAGCCTGGGTAAACGCGGTGACGTCTCGGGATGAAAATACCAGCGCTTTAAAAAAACAGTATAACTTTGCCTCCAGATCCTTCAAAAGAGACATTGCAAGAGCGAAGTCGGAGCACATCAGTAGAATTGGCGAGAAACTAGAGCGTCTTCCTTCGGGGTCTCGTGCGTTCTGGTCTCTCGCCAAAGCTACCCAGGGAAATTTCTGCACGCCATCCTTTCCACCATTGCACAAGAATAACACATCGCTAGCCCATGATGCAAAAGAGAAAGCCGATCTTTTTGGGAAACTCTTTGCATCCAACTCGACTTTGGATGACGGGGCACAGGAACCGCCGACCATACCGCGGTGCAAGAGCTTTATGCCAGATAATCGGTTCCACCAAAGCTCAGTGCGTCAAGCACTATTCGCCCTGGATATCCATAAGTCGAGTGGGCCCGATGGTATCCCTCCTATCGTGCTAAAGACGTGCGCTCCAGAGCTGGCACCGGTTTTAACGCGTCTATTTCGGCTCTCTTATTCATCTAGCGTAGTCCCAACCTCGTGGAAGACAGCTTTAGTGCATCCGATCCCTAAGAAAGGTGACCGCTCGAATCCGTCCAACTACAGGCCGATAGCTATAACCCTTTTGTTTTCAAAGATAATGGAATCAATTATCAACCGCCAGCTCCTTCGGTACCTAGAGGATCCCCAGCTGCTCAGTGACCAACAATACGGCTTCCGTAGGGGTCGCTCTACTGGTGATCTTCTAGTTTCCCCTTCCCCCCGGATATCTGAGGCATTCAGACGTGTTTTTGGTGGGCAGAAGCATCAAGGTATTAATTGATGGCGAATGCTCAGACTCACTGTCTGTGAATGCTGGTGTCCCCCAAGGATGTGTGCTATCACCTACACTATTCCTTCTGCATATCAATGATATGCTACAAATCAGCGGCATTCATTGTTATTCAGACGACAGCACGAAAGACACCTTCTATAACGGCCGTGCAAACATTTCTCGGGAAAACGTCATTGAGTGCCGGAATAAACATGTGTCCGAAATTGAATCTTCATTAGAGAAAGTCTCTAACTGGGGTCGACTTAATTTGGTTCATTTCAACCCACCAATGCACAGGTTTGCGCGTTCACCGCAAAGAAAATGCCATTTGTCGTATCTCCTCGCTTTCAGAGCATCCTCCTAACTGCCTCAGCCAATATTGAGATCCTTGGTATCGACATCGAGCGAAGTCCAGTTCCGTGGCCACTTAGAGGGTAAGGCTAAATTAGCTTCTAAGAAGCTTGGTATGCTCAATAGATCGAGACAGTATTTCACTCCGGCGCACCGCCTTCAGCTTTATAAGGCGCAGGTTCGGCCTCATATGGAATACTGTTCTCATCTTTGGGCTGGGGCACCCCAATACCAGCTTCTCCCACTGGACCGCATTCAACGGAGAGCGACTCGAATCGTCGACTGCCTGGAAATATCAAATCCGCTTGATACTTTGGCGCTGCGTAGAGATGTCGCCTCGCTATGCATCTTCTATCGCATTTATCACGGGGAATGCTCCGAGGAATTGTTCGGACTTAATACCTACCGCCTTTTTCCGCCATCGTTCTACGCGACAAAAAATCCATGCCCATCACTTAGATGGTTGGCAGTCCACAACTGTGCGATTCTCCCGTAGCTTCCTGCCTCGCACAGTCAAACTTTGGAACGAATTGTCGCCTGCGGTATTTCCGGACCGATACGACCTTCAAACTTTCAAAAAAAGAGCGTATTCCTTCCTCAGAGGCCGGCAACGCACTTGTAACTCCTCTGGGGTTGCGGGTGTCCATGGGCGACGGTAATCACTTACCATCAGGTGATACGTCTGCTCATTTGCCCCCTATATCATAAAAAAAATCCCGATTAAAATTAAAACCTTGCTAAAATCCACCATTTTGGTAATGAAAAATACAAAGGAAATAGAAATGAGGTAGAAATTTTAATTTTGCCCAAATTTATTGTTTTCCCTTAAATGAATAGGAAAATAAAAATAATTTTTTAGTAGTTAGGTACAATTATATTGTTAAAAATAAGATAAAAATGTACATTAAATGTATTAACTGTTATATAAACATAAACCAGTTTTAGTTTCTTTAACAACAAGATCCATCCATTAATTTACTTTTAATATTGTTACGATAGCAACACAAACGCAATTAAAACTAATCTTAGACATTAGAATTACGCTTAGCTCTACCTAAATTTAGTTGGCCTGTCATCGTAGAATAGCACTTGCTTAACCGGCCATTTAAATTAAGTTTGAATTTAGAAATTTTAGTTTTGGGTGATTCACCCAAAACATCGAATTTTGCCTAATTTCCATGGTAATTTTTTTTGTTCGTTTAATTTTTTCATTGGTCAATGGATAGAGGAGTGAAAATTGTTTTAATATATTAAAGAGGGTATTACACAACATTATAAAGTTATTTGATTATGAAATTCTGCTATCCAAGGAAATTAGGAAAATACCAAGGAAATTATAAAACCACTCCAAGGAAATTATGAGTTTGCCACGGAAATTAAAAAAGTGTTACACATATAGGTACTTAATCATTTCTTATTTACTTATAACAAAATATTTTGGTCTTAATACAGTAAAATACAAATCGGTTATTGTCTTTAACTAAGTAAAACACAGTAAATAACGTTACGGAAAACAAGTAAATAAAAATATGAAGATTATTTAATATGAAAAATCATATCTGCCAAGTGCCAACCTGCAAATTAAAAATGTCACTACAAAACTAAAAAAAATCTCTAAGCTTGCACATTGAACAAACATAAAATAACCTCTTATTCGGTGTTAAGAACAATAAAAAAATTCTTTATGTTGATTCGAATAATAAATTCAAATTCAACATATAGTATGACGGCGCTTCGACTATTCTGTGATTTAAAAAATAATAATTACTACCGGATGTAGAATTATTGTATAGACTGAAGCGAACGAGGGATCGTCGCTTGACGTAACTCCGAGCGCTGGCGACATGCGGCCGTGGCGAGGCAGATTCATTATCCTCTTCGCATCGGCCCAAGTACCACGTGTTCGGTGGAACGTTACAGTCTCGGTACCTATTTCTGTTAATTTTAATTGCTGTAAATTGATTTCTTATGTATTAAGTGATTCTAATTAAATAGACAAGTGATTGTAAAATACGTGGAGTTTAGTTATTTCTCCTCGCCCGCTAACCCACGCTAATCGGTTCAATAATGGAAAACGTAAATCAGCCTGATATGCCCCACGTGGTTACATCAGAAGTGGGATCAAGAGGGCCTTTTAATGAGGAGCATGGACAAAAAAGTGAAAGTGCGTCGAACCTACTTCAAAATATGGAAATCCTTCTTACGCGACTATTGGCGGCACCCCGACAATCGACAACTACGACAACTCAACTTGTTCACGCTCGAGGAAGAGCGAGTGGCAACATTGCATTCTAGTCTGTGCAGTGAGAGCCTTTTTGGCGGCCGGCCGCATGTGACATGTCAGTTGAGTTGAGTCGAAATGTCACGACATTGAATTAGGTTAGGATGATGTCCGGGCATCCATAAAATATAATACACAATATTTAAGCATCATAGTGATTTGCGCGGCGCACCTAATATCGGGGTGCGAAAGCCCGCTTTGTGTTGTGCAAAAGAGTGCCCGCCTTGTGTTATCGTCGCGTGTGTGAGCCGTGGTGGCCTAATAGGCAAGTGTACCATCCGGTTCGGTCAGACAGCAGAACTTCAGGAGCCGCGACTTCCTTCGAGCTAGCTCAGGAAGTCCACCGGCTACATACGGAGACCAATCGGATCCAGGGTAAGTAATACCAATGTTTTCTATGAGCTGGTAGTAGGGTACAAAAATCAGCAAGCAATATAAGTCGGTGAATCGCCGACGTGGTGGTGTCTACCTTGGGCACCACCACAACTGATCCAGTTTGACCCAGATAGCATAGATGCCGATATTGAAGGTTGGTGCAGAGTAACCGACATTATTGTGAAAAGCAAAGACCTGAAAGGCCCCGAATTGTTATTGGTATTGACACATGCGTTAAAGGGGAGGGCTGCAGCCTGTTTAACTAAATTAGATGTGTCACAATTAGAATAGCCGTTGATAAAAGAAACATTGCTCGCTAAATTTTCAAGGCCTATGTTACCACAGGATTACTTCGATAACGTATTACGTTTTCAAATTGGGACTAAAGAAACAGCATGTGAAGCGGCAATGAGACTTTGGGCTATGATTGAGCGTATCCCGAAAATAGAAATGGCAGAAGATATGATAGTCGGATTCGTAACATCTTTATTGTGCTACAAAGACAACTTTTTACGCCGAGAATTAAACTCGCACACCATATCGACATAAGACACGAGGTGCTATTGAAAAGACACAGCCAGTCATTTGCTACGTGTGCGGACAGGTAGGGCATTTAGCATCGACATGCACGGATCGAAAAACAAATGGTAGTACCAGCGCGGTGTCACTTTTGTGAGCGAAGACCTATTCGGGGCGAGCTTACAACATCATCCGGTGAGACAGTTTCTTTTCTTTTCGACAGCGGGTCTGCCTGCTCCCTTATTACCGATAAATTGGCCGCAAAATTTCTGGGTACCTTGCAAAACGAATCGGTTCTTTTAAAAGGAATTGGAGAATCTAACATCGAATGTACCGCGCAGATTTTAAGTAACATCACTATTCAGAACATCCCTGTATCTATTCTATTCCACATTATTCCGGATAATATTGCTTCAGAACCTGTAATTATTGGACGAGATCTTTTAGATAGAGGTTTCAAAGTAGAAATAAAGCATGATTTTATAGAATTCTCCAAACTTTTCAATCCAATTCTCCAAATTTAGAAGGCAATGATAGGGAAGCATTAATTCATATTTTACAAAAGTACAGTTCATTTTTCATTGACGGCATACCTAGGCGGAGAGTGAAAACCGGCGTTTTGCGTATAGATCCAATAGATTCCAACAAAGTAGTGCAAAGACGGCCTTACAGGTTGTCCCCTGCTGAAAAAGACATTGTTAAAGAAAAAATCAAATCCCTACTTGAGGCAGGTGTCATCAGAGAGAGTAGCTCTCCTTTCGCAAGTCCTATCCTTCTTGTAAAAAAGAAAGATAATACAGATAGGATGTGTTGACTATCGGGAGTTAAACTCCAATACAAAGCCAGAACATTATCCACTACCCCTCATTGACGAGCAGATAGATAGGTTAAATGGTGCCCATACCTTCTCTTTATTAGATATGGCTTCAGGGTACCATCAAATCCCTATAGACCCAGAAGGTGACAGCATTGCACGTACTGCATTTGTTACTCCCGACGGCCAGTACGAGTACTTAACCATGCCATTTGGACTTCGAAATGCTGCTTTCGTCTATCAACGCTGCATAAATAAAGCGTTAGGTCCTTTAAAAGATGAGGTAGTCCTAGCATATATGGACGATGTGCTTTGTTTTGCTAGGAACAGAGATCATGGTTTAAAACGACTTGACTCTACACTAAAAGCTCTTTCAGAAGCTGGTTTTTCCTTTAATATTCGCAAGTGCAAATTCATGAAAAATGAAATTGACTATCTCGGTTTCGTAATAAAAGCAGGCGAAGTAACCCCAAACCCTAGAAAAGTACAAGCTCTGGCTGATGCACCTACACCTAAAACGGCCTCGCAAGTTCGACAATTCCTCGGCTTAGCATCTTATTTCAGAAGATTTATTCCCAATTATACCCGCATGGTTGGTCCGCTTTATCCTCTCACTAAACTTAAAGGTCCAATAAAATGGACTGCTGCACATGACGAGATTCACAAGCGTATAGTTAAAATTCTTACAACAGAACCAGTGCTAACTATATTTGACCGCAATCTCCCTATCGAACTACACACAGACGCAAGTGCGGAAGGCTATGGCGCCATTCTTATTCAAAGAAAAAAGGGCATTCCTCATGTTGTTTCTTATTTTAGCCGTCGAACGTCTGATGCAGAATCGAGATATCATTCATATGAACTTGAGACCCTCGCAGTCGTTTGAGCTGTAGAAAACTTTAGACATTACTTATATGGTCAACATTTCACAGTATTTACTGACTGTAATTCCTTGAAGGCTTCTAAATCAAAGACTGATTTAACTCCTAGAGTGCACCGTTGGTGGGCTTTTCTGCAAGCTTATAATTTTGACATAATCCATAAGCAAGGTACCAACATGGAACATGCCGACTTCCTTTCTAGAAATCCCCTCCCTAGTTCTAGCTCTAAGACATCTACAAATAGTGAGCATGTCTCCAACTCATCAAACAAACGCGTATATTTTGTAGAACTACATCAAGGTTGGTTAGCTGTAGAGCAAAAGCGTGACGCCCACATTCAAGACCTCATTGATAAGCACTCGAAAGGTGAACTTCCCAAATCAGTGAGCCATACTTATGATGTAAGAAATGACATTCTTTCTCGAAAAGTAGAGCGCAATAAAATAAGTCGTTGGCTTCCCATAGTACCTCAATCACTTGTATGGACCTTAATTAATCACGTTCACTCCGAGATTAAGCATCTAGGCGCCGAAAAGACCCTTGATAAGTTATATGAGCAGTACTGGTTCCCACAAATGTCCAAGCAAGTTCGCTTGTTCGTTGATTCGTGCATCGTCTGTAAGGCTTCAAAGGGCCCATCAGGTGCTCAACAGGTACAACTCCATCCAATACCAAAAATACCTTCGCCCTGGCATACTATTCATGTAGATATCACGGGTAAACTGAGCGGCAAGAGTGACAGAAAGGAGTATGTTTCAGTTATAATAGATTCTTTCACAAAATACGTTATATTAGAGCACACTCCTTCTCTTGATGCCGCTTGCGCCATTAAAGCTAAGAAAAGCCGTATGTCTATTTGGGGCTCCTAAGCGAATTGTGCCCGATCAAGGTCGATGCTATATAAGCTCAGATTTTAAAGACTTCTGTAAGAACTATGGCATCGAACTTCATCTTATAGCCACTGGCTCTTGCAGAGCTAATGGCCAGGTTGAAAGGGTGATGAGAACCCTGAAATGCCTGCTGACGATAATCGAAAACGACCCCCATAAGACATGGCGTGATGAACTCCCTGAAGTCCAACTAGCACTGAACACTACACGATGTAGAGTTACTGGCTACACTCCCACAGAATTAATGTTCGGTATACGAGCACAATCACTCGGTATATCTGCAATAACCCCTACTCATGAACCTGAACCAAGGCTAGATTTAGATTCCATTCGCAACTTAGCATCTGAAAATATTCAAAATGTAGCTCAAAAAGAAATAGTTAGGTTTAATCAGGGCAAAGCAAAAATTCACTCCTATTCGGAAGGTGACTATGTCTTTATAAAATGTAGCGAACGGAACCAGACTAAACTTCAGAGAAAATTTAAAGGACCGTATGTTATAATTAAAGTACTAGAGAACGATAGATATGAACTTAAACATATCAATAACCCTAATCGAATTCTCAAATACTCTCATGAAAATCTACGAGCGGTACCCAGAGGCTTTAATGGCCTAGTTGAAATTGCTTCTATATTAAAAAATAATGACATAGCCGAGATGGCGGTACAAAGTAGGGAGAATGAACGCTATATCAATACATCATCGGATGATGAAAGTGACACTCTTTCGGTTGCAAGTATCCAGACCTTGACCGCTAGCTCAGCGACACTTTCAGCTTCTGAGCTAGACGAGCCCTTATAAATGAAAAGGTAAGGCAGTATTTAAAAAAAAGTGTTTTTATGTGTGTGTGTGTGTGTGTGTGTGTGTGTGTGTCTATGCAAATGTGCCCGGCAGTTCAGTTACGAGACTAATCTAGACTCATAACTTATCATGTTAAAGGACTGGCCTAACAGCCGACGTTCTTTATCCTAACAGACCATAGAAAAGAAACAATAGGTAGCTAGATAATCGAAGGGACTGATTTAGCGGTCTACGTTCCTCAATCAATCTAGTTACGTAGTATATTGAATGTGAAGGGACTGGCTCATAGGAGATCATGTCCGGGCCACGTACAATTGGAATAATTAAGTTGTAGGGACCAGCTCTTGGAGTTGACGTCCGGACCAACTATTGTTAACGTCTGCTTACTGAACGACTGATTCAACGAACACCGTTAAGTCCACACAGTCTGCTTTTGTGATAGTGATGGTAGATAATGATATTGTATTGATGGTCTCAGCGATGGTCGAGCGGTGGTGTAGCAATGGCATGTCTATCAGATTATTTTGTTTCAGACTAAGAGGTGAAACTTCAAGGAATACAATTCTCCCTCAAGACGCACAGGGACGTGCGTATGTCAGCATGGCCGTGACGGCGCTTCGACTATTCTGTGATTTAAAAAATAATAATTACTACCGGATGTAGAATTATTGTATAGACTGAAGCGAACGAGGGATCGTCGCTTGACGTAACTCCGAGCGCTGGCGACATGCGGCCGTGGCGAGGCAGATTCATTATCCTCTTCGCATCGGCCCAAGTACCACGTGTTCGGTGGAATGTTACAGTCTCGGTATTTCTGTTAATTTTAATTGCTGTAAATTGATTTCTTATGTATTAAGTGATTCTAATTAAATAGACAAGTGATTGTAAAATACGTGGAGTTTAGTTATTTCTCCTCGCCCGCTAACCCACGCTAATCGGTTCAATAATGGAAAACGTAAATCAGCCTGATATGCCCCACGTGGTTACAAGTATATTCAAATTGGATTATTACATAATCACTTTTCCACGTCAAAGAAGGTACGCCAATGTTGACAAGTCTATGGCGGCCGGGAGACCTTGTACTGGAAAGAACCAGAAAAAACCAGCAGGGGCTATATTTTTTCCCTTTATTGTTACAGTAGTCAATTGAAAGCTGACCTTAATGTTTAAATTATTTTTGTTTTTCTTTTTGTATTGGTACTTCCTAAAAGTTGATTTTGACACTGCTGAAGAAATACTAGGGCAAGAATCTGGCGCAGTATCGTAATTCCTTAAGGCAAAGATCGACACCATCATACTCGAGGGCAAAACGCCTAAAGTATGGCACGGGTGCGTGGTGGCACTTTTCTTCAAAAAGGGCGACAAGGCTCAGTTGAAGAACTATAGACCCATCACGCTCCTGAGTCTGAGTCTCGCACGCAGGTTTGATGACTTCCAGCCTCCCGAACAGACGGATTCCGAAAAGACCACATCATACGCTGCGGCAGGTTTTACAGAAGGCCGAGTTTGTAAAATTATGAGAAAAGCTTCGATTCTGTCGAGACCTAGGCCGTACTTAGTTCACTCCAGCACGGCGCGTGGACTATAAAAGAGAAAGTGAGTAACCCTCGTCCCGTCTCGCGTCATTGTTATATGAGAGAGCGAGAAGAAACGTGTTATTTGTCTCTTGTCCCGTTTTATCCACGGTCCGTGCTACGCCTGCAGAGGTGACAAATAGACTATCGGTATATCCAATTGTTGCAGTCATTGTACGAAAACGCCACCATGTCAGTCAGCTTTCAGGACCAAAACTTGAAACCAATACAACGTCAGCGCGGTGTGAGACAGGTGACATTATATCGCCGAAACTTTTTACAGCTGCGTTGGAGGATGTACCTATTTAAGCTTTTGGATTGAAGAGGAATCGGCACCAACATAAACAGCGAGTACAGAACTCACCTTCGTTTTGCTAATGATATCGTAGTTATGGCTCAGACCGTGAAAGATCTTGGCACAATGCTCGAAGACCTCTGTAGAGTTTCCCCACAAGTGGGTCTTGAAATAAACACGGACAAGACTAAAATTATGACGAATTCCCATGTAACCCCAATCCTGTGAATGTTGGAGGCTCTAACACTGGAAGTTGTTGACGAATATGTTTACTTGGGGCAAATCGTCCAACCACAGAACAATATACTCGTCCAGGGGCCTTACCATGAGCTTTTATAAAACCGCTTGGACTCGCTAAGTCCAACTTCCAGAAAGAGGTAAATCGACGAATGCAACTTGGATGGGCAGCATTCGGGAAGCTACGCAGCATATTCTCGGCCCATCTACCGCACTGTTTCAAGACCAAAGTTTTCAATTCGTGAGTGTTGCCAGTGATGACGTACGGAACCGAGACGTGGCTGCTTACAATGGGTTTCATACCAAGGGTCAAAGTCACTCAAAGGGCAATGGAGAGGGCTATGCTCAGGGTTTCTCTACGTGATCACATCAGAAATAATGACATCCGTAGAAGAACTAGAGTTACCGACATAGCCCAAAGAATTACAAACCTTAAGTGGGAGTGGGCAGGACACATCGCTCGCAGGCCTGAAGGCCGTTAGGGCAGAAAGGTCCTTGAGTGGCGGCCGCGTACAGGGAGACGCAGCGTTGGTAGACCCCCCACAAAGTGGACCGACGGTCTGGTGAAGGTCGCGAGAAGCTGCTGGATGTGGTAGCCCAGGACCGATTGGTTTGGAGATCCCTGGGGGAGGCCTATGTCCAACAGTGGACGTCTCTTGGCTGAAATGATGATGATGATGTAAGATCAACCCCATTGAGGTACGAGTTGTGGTCCTTGTGGTAAAATTACAGTCCGCCTTCAGGACCAAAACTCGAAACCAATACGACTTCAACGAGATGTGAGACAGGTTGACGTTATATCGCCGCAACTGTTCACAGCTGCGTTGGATGATATATTTAAGCTTTTGGACAGAGGAGGACTCGGCATCAACATAAACGGCGAGTACATGACTCACCTTCGTTTTGCTGATGATATCGTAGTCATAGCTGCTGAGACCGTGGAAGATCTAGGCATAATGCTCGAAGACCTCTGTAGAGTTTCCCAACAAGTGGGTCTTAGAATGAACATGGACAAGACCAAAATAATGGTGAATTCCCGTGTAGTACCCACTCCTATGAAGGTTCGAGGCTCTACACTGGAAGTTGTTGACGAATATGTTTACCTGGGGCAAATAGTCCAGCTCGGTAAGTCCAACTTCCAGAAAGAGGTAAATCGACGAATGCAACTTGGATGGGCAGCATTCGGGAAGCTACGCAGCATATTCTCGGCCCATCTACCGCACTGTTTAAAGACCAGAGTCTTCAATTCGTGAGTGTTGCCAGTGATGTCATACGGAACTGAGACGTGCCCGTTTACAATGTGTCTCATCAAAAGGCTCAAAGTCACTCAAAAGGCAATGGAGAGGGCTTTGCTCGGGGTTTCTCTACGCGACCGCATCAGGGGGGCTACCGCCTAACTCATAGCGATCACTCGCTATCGCTTCCTGACATTAGAACAATAGCTCTAATGTCATTTGTGACATTAAAACTATTGTTCTAATGTCATGATAACGATAGCGAGTACTCGCTTTGAGTTAGGCGGTACGGCCGCAGATGTCATACGGAACTGAGACGTGCCCGTTTACAGATGTCTCATCAAAAGGCTCAATGTCACTCAAAGGGCGATGGAGAGGGCTATGCTCGGGGTTTCTCTATGCGACCGCATCAGAAATGTTTGAGATCCGTAGAAGAACTAGTGTCACCGACATATCCCAAAGTATTGCAAACCTTAAGTGGCAGTGGGCAGGACACATAGCTCGCAGGACTCAAGACCGTTGGGGCGGAAAGGTCCGCGAGTGGTGGCCGCGTACCGGTAGACGCAGCGTTGGTAGGCCCCCCACGAAGTGGACCGACGATCTGGTGAAGGTCGCGAGAAGCCGCATGATGCGGGAGGCTAAAGACCGATCGGTTTGGAGATCCCTGGCGGAGGCCTATGTCCAACGGTGGGCGTCTCTTGGCTGAAATGATGATGTGTGTAACGTCCATATATATAATCTTTAAAAAAACTGACGCATTGGTTTGACATTACCTTAAAAAAACCTTTGTTTAGTATTCTATATAATTTCCATGGCATTACCTAATTTCCTTGGCTAGTTTTGAACAAGGGTCTACAAGGAAAGGAAAAATTAGATTTAAGCCTAAAAAACACCAGAGACAGGTAAATATTAACCTTTGTTATATGCGATTCAAATTGAGAGTTCAGCCCAATGGATACTCCTTTTGTATTAATAAATTATAAAATGAATCAACGTGAATCAAATCAATCAATGTGGCCAAGGAAATGAACTTTTCAATAAACCAAAGCCCAAGGAGGCAACTATTTACGCGACTAGCGCGAAACCGATGAACAGCACACACATAGAGGCTCGACGGCCCCTCGGGGCGGAATGGATGAATAAATCGGTGCAGATCGTTACGTTCAAATGCTTTGCGTTTTGTTACTACAACGTTCGAAATATCGACCCAAGGAAATTATGATTTTGAAGAGGACAAAAACAAATATTCACTTCAGTCTTATCCTTCAACTGTAAATATGAAAAGTTATACTTTTTTAATAGCTGTATGTTTCTTTATCACAAAATAAGTCATATTGGAGTTAAATATCGTAGCAGTTAGATGATATGTATCTACATAAATAAATATTATGGTAATGGACATACCAAGGAAATTAGACAATCAGGTTTTGATGAAGTTTTTTTGTTTATTTTAATAATACTTTTTCATGTGATACAGACAAAAACAAATCAATTTCAACATATACTATGCGAAAAAAATAATATGAGTATGAAGACATTAAAAATATACCGATCACCTGCCCGGACATAAAAAATGCATAATTTTTGCGAAATACCCTTTTAGGTTAATCAGACGGGGCGGGCGCACAGAATTGAGTCCAATATCAAAACAAACATAACCTCAACAAGAATTTAACTCCTAGTTTCAATTGTTTTCTGTGATATCCAAGCTTTAGCAGTTTTTCATTGTCTTGTATCATATCACCTTTTACCATTTTCTGCTCTTTTAGCGTCTTCAAGAGACAGTTTGAGGTAAACTACTTTGTTTTCTTCTTTAAAAAAAAAACTGGTCATTTTTCTTCAATTTTAAGGATATTTGGATTATTTTTGCCTTCAAATCATCATCACAGCCCATATACGTCCCCACCGAGGGGCTCGAGCCTACCCTATATTAGGGTGATTAGGCCTTAGTCAACCACGCTGGCCCAGTGCGGATTGGTCGACTTCACATACATCATTGAATTTCTTCGCAGATGTATGCAGGTTGCCTCACGATGTTTTCCTTCACCGTAGGAGCGTCAGACAAATGTACATATGAAATTCGAAACGAAAAACACATTGGTACATGGCAGGTCTCGAACCCCGACCCCCCGATTGGAAGGCAAGTGCCGAGTCCACTGCGCCACCGACGCTCTTCCTTCAAATCAAATCAAATACAGAGTAATTTTCAACTATCGAATTAGCGAACCAAAACAAAATGTCACTTCGACAATGACATTTGACTCACGGTGCTGACCTCAGACTATAGAAAAAAAGAGGACTCGGCCTATCGAACGTAGTTATAGGAATGTGATGTATTTCGACGGCATAGTTTCTGACATATTGGCATCTCTTTTTAACTTATGAGGATAATCATAAGTAAAAAAGGACAACAGTAGTTTTATCATTACCAAAAATGACAACATTATCTTGGCGACGTCACAGAATATCTCTGGGCTACGTTCCAAAACATCACCCGGAGTGAGTAGGTGGTGGGGGGAGAGTGGCCGGTTAGGGTGGTCGGAGTGTTGGTTGTTTTAGAACGGCAAGAGTGTTGTCTGCTTTGTTTACATAACGAAATATATAAACATAAGAAAATATATAATTCATCGGCGCGTCCGTTCGCTTTAATGCATGGATTACATTCCTCTGTTTCATCTACGAAAATGCTAAAACCAACAGAATATGAATTCTGTTAAATCGCGGCCTAACCTAGCTTCAGCGGAAATGAAGGCCAATTTTACAATCGTGTCACTTACGATACCTTTAGTCTTTGGAATTTAAAATTAACTTATTGTCGACGTTACGAAGCGCATCCTCGCTCTCCGAGATGCACAAATTGTGTGTGAATATGAAATCTTTGTAATCACAATCACACACAACTTTAAAATCCACACAATTTCCCGCCAAATCCAATCGAGTGAAATTACACCTTGCTATATTATGCGGGTGAGATTCTACTCGATCGAGTGCACTCCGTAGCGTTTTAGGACACGCCACTCCAACACTCTCGAGTGCACCCGAAATGTTTTAGGACATACTTCGGGTGACCGAGTGCACTCGGGTGATGTTTTGGAACGTAGCCCAGTGCGGCCGGTCGCCATGTTTGTCATAGTACTCACAATCAACAACAAGTACATCAGTTGTCATCGCGACTTGTTTGTTTCAGTGTTTTGAAGAAAATTTTGTTATTAGGCGAAAATTGTGCTTGTTTAAAGTGTTGAACTTGCATAATACTGCATTTATTATGGGTAAGTGCAGTGTGTTAGGCTGCCGCATGAGCAAGCAAGCCACCATCTTTGTGCCAGATTCACATTTAGGTATGCACGTTTTTTTCGTAGGTATTTCATGTCTATTCTTTTTTCCTTAGTCTGAGGTGCTGACAAATTCGGCCTGAGCACTGTAAACGTTGTTTGTGACGCAATCAATGACGTCATCACATCCAACGTGAACGCTGTTGTCGCGAAACGGGCCGCTTGTTAACGCGCTCACAGTGCTGATGGTCACTATAATCGCGAAACGGAACACGGCCATGGTTGTTTGTCAGCGCCAGTAATGTCAAAAAATTCTTTTCAAAAATAAAAGAAGACAATTTTGTTTTAATAATTAGAATAATTATAACTTACTTGTTATATTATCTTGATACTTTGATACTCGTATTTATATCATATTATCACAATGCCCAAAAGAAAAGCTGGTGTTAATGATATTATTTATGAACTAAGTAATGAAGATATCGAAATTAGTAGTGACGATGAAGTAAAAGATGCTAAACTCCAACGTTCCGACACTGAGGCTACCAATAATTCAGTTGAAATCTGTGCTAAAGACGAATCTTCACAACAAGATATTGTAACAATAGATATATGTGAATCTGAAGTTGAATTAACCCTATCATGTAGTAGTAAACAGAATGGAGGGAAAACGTCTAATACCACACTACCTACCAATACCAATACATTAGCGTCCCATAATGAAGCTTCAATAAGTATTAGTGAGACTGAAAATAGTGGTGATGATAACAAGAAAATAAAAAATACTTGTTCTAAAACTATAATATTTAATGAAGACATAATCATTGACTCGCCCACGTCAAATAGCGACTTAGGTGTAGTAGGTTGTGAAAATCGAACGCCGTTGGTGACAGTAAAATTTCGAGACAGAAAATTAGCATCAAATTATAAGCAGAAAGTGAAAACGTTTATGTTGAAACTCATAAAAATACATGATGATGACAACTCACCTGACTTGGACAGTGAGACGGATATTGAATTAGATATATGGCCAGAAGACATAATTGAAAATGATGACCTTTTTCTTTGCGAAAATGAAAACAGTGAACAGGACAACTTGTTTTTCATTGATACTGCACCATGTTCAAATTTAGTTGATGACATACCTACCTACAGCCAGGTGTCCCTTATTTTATTGTATCACATTGTAATTGTTTTTGACACAACATGTACTAGCAAAAAATGAATATGTTTGCAGGCTTCAGCTTTGATATCAAATATAACTGTGAAAGAGCCATCACCTCCTCCTGTTCTCCGCCGTGGACCTATTTGCTTTAATTGTGATGGTCCACATCAACTGAGAGAATGTATGCTGCCAAAAAACAATGCAAGAATAGCAGAGAAGCGAAAACAAGTTACTACTAGGGTTGGGTGTGTAGTATTTATCTATCTATCTATAATATATAAAGCTGTTTGTTTCTCTGAGATAAACTCAATTTCACACAATTGCCAGGCTATAAGAAATCCCCCTTGGCGATAGCCCAATCAGTTGGTCAGGCTAGCCCGGGCGCGTGGGTAGTGTAGTCGCAGTGTGGACTTTACCTAGCGCGCCCATAAAAGCAGAGAGAACACCGGAGGGTTTAAGTGAGTAGGCCTGGCACTTTGCCGGGAGAGCCCCACACACGCTCGCCGTCTAGCCAACGGCGGGTACGGTACGGTCACACATTTCCCCCTGAAAAAAAAGGCTGTAAGAAATCAGTTTATAATTAATGGAACTCTGCTTAAAATTTCAGCTTTAGATATAACAGAGCTAGTATTTTAAAAGAATATTAAAATACTAGCTTTGTTTTATCTAAAATATAAAGCTAAGCTTTATATTTTAGTTTCTTTCAACCCTTATTTTTTCTTTAGGGTTAGTTTTGTGAATTACTGAAAGATCGCTTTTAAAGGCAGGGAGAACACCGGAGGGTTTTAGTGGGTAGGCCTGGCACTTTCCTGCTTGGCTTGGTTGGTACGTACCAAACCAGTGGTAGCTAATGATCTCACTTTCATAGTTACAACTGTTTTACCTTAATTTATGACCATAATAGCATTGTTGTGTTCCAACAATTAAAACAAGATAGCCAGTTGTCTTTGGTTGAGGAATCCAGGTTAAGCTGGTTACCAACTGTTGAGTCAGTAATTCGCATGACTATGGTGATGTCAACCATTAAACTGCTTTAAAATTACAGCTTATAACTATAATCAATAAAATCTGCTTATTGATAGCTGACATTATAATATATGTGGGCTTGGAAAGTATGAAACTTCTCAATACTGCATAAAACTTAAGTGGCTCCCGGTCCATCTTCTTAGGAACTCTCATATCCTAAGTCTTCTTTACAATATTTTACACAACAGGATCTGTATTGGATAGGTTCCAAGTCAAAACACTTTTAAACATCCCTTCTTATTTAACATTAAATTTTATTCACTCTTTCACTGTTCATGAATCATGTCTATGAAACTAAATATATAAATTTAGAGGACACATTATAGACCACTATTTAGGAACACAAAAAAGCCTTGCTTTAATTTTTAACGCAAATAGTAATTAAGCAAATAGTAATTAAATCGGTCAATTTTTCGAAAAATTGACCTGACGTATATGATGTGTACTTTTCATAGGTATTTTCTGTCTTAGCTGCAGTTGTCCCTATCGCGCTCAGTTCAATTGTTCCGACACATAGCGCGACAGCAATACATTTTACAAATACCTATTTTTGAATTCTCTCGACCTTAGTGTTTCCTCTTAATTTTTTTACTATATGATATTATGCAGATTTAGTTGATGAATAGTATTATTGATTTGATTGATTGAAAGCTATTATATATTGCACACAAGATATACAATTCACACTATCACATTAATAATCACTACTTTTTTTACTATACATATTATATTATGTAGATTTAGTTGATGAATAGTACTTTTGATTGATTGAACACTTTATTGCACACTAGACATACATAAATAGGACATAAAAATATAAGAGACACAGTAACAATTGGTGACCTTATTGCTAAGGTAGCAATTTCTACCAGGCAATCTTGGGGTTAAGGAAAGTTATAGCTCCATAGCTATGTGATGGGAATAGTGCTATGCAGTTCTAAGAAATGATATTGCTAAAACAAGTCACAACAAAAAGAAGTATTTTGTTAATTAAATTAATTTGTTAATTACACCTATTTACGCGATGACATCAATAAAATTGAGATTTTATTGGGAATAATTTCAGACGCTATCACGTAGAAGATGACCAGAAATATGGACATTTAGTCCCAGGTAGGATATCTGGACAACTGCGACATGCATTGGGCTTGAAGAGGCATGAAATACCTTTGTACATATATAGAATGAGGCAATTAGGCTACCCACCAGGATGGTTAGAAGAGGCACGGATATCCCACTCTGGTATTACAATGTTTGATTCGACAGTGAGTACAATTCTGTAATTACAGTATCTACTGATAAATATATACTTAACTAGCGATCTGCTCTGGCTTCGCACGGGTGCAATGTAGATACTAATTAGATAGATAGATAGCAGTGTGGAGTGATTAATAATATGTATTATACATATAAACCTTCCTCTTGAATTACTCCATCTATTGCTGAAACCTACATTAAAACCGTTGCAGAGTTTAAAAGATCTAAGTTTATAGACAGCAGGAGCGACTTTGTTTTATACTAGGATTAAAGATTTATAAGACTAATAAAAAAAACCAATTCTATGTGAAAATATATAATGCTCTCCACATTATATTTTTGTAAAAAAATTGCCAATTTAATATTCATAATAGTTTAAGTTGATCAGTAAGTATTTCAGATATAGATTTCATTAGTATAAGTATCAAAGACTTTATTGTGAAATAAAAAGTTAAACTTGGGCCTATTAATGTTCTTTCAGGGTACAGCTATATTAGACCCAGAAGATGAAGAGGGCGAAGTTATCGAACCTGGTTCCAAAGATAAGTTTGACATAAAGAAGATTTTAGATTTTCCAGGCTTCAATATACCAGCAAGTTCACGTTATAAAGAGGTATGCATTGATTTTTTATGCTATAAACTGAAATAACCACTGCCTTGAAATAAAAAAAAATCTATCTTTATATTCTTCTATCAAATTTTACAGGCGGCACATTTATATGGACTACCTCCAATGTCGGATCAGGATAGTAAAATAGCGATGCTTCAGATGCTAGCGCCAAATGCAATGAAGGCTTACAAACGTAAAAAACTAACTCTTTTCCCATCTTCCGAAATCGTCAACACCTCCCACGAAATTGCAGAGATGGATATTGACAGTGGTGATGGTGCGTAAATATTCCTTTAAATATTCGTTATAGTTTTACATTTAGGGCTTTATTTCACCGGGACGCCATAACGGCGCAACCAGTCGCAGTGCGAGCGGTCTAGTGAGTGAGATACCATACAGCGCTTTACATGCGTGGAATATTGCTCGCACAATTGGGATGGCTCCGCTCAGTACCTCCTCGATGCTTTGGATAGATTGCAGCGTCACGCTATTCGCAAAATTGGCGATGTAATGGCAACTAACACACTCGAGCCTCTACAACTTCGTCGTGACATCGCCTCTCTTAGCGCCTTTTACCGAATCTTCCATGGGAAATGCTCTGAGGAGCTCTTTAACCTTATCCCTCCCTCTCCATTCCTTAACAGAAACACGCGTAAGGGCCTTCGAAGTCATCCTTACACTGTATCCTCCTTTTCTCAACGTACCAAGAAAGGCCGGCAAGGGGCGGGCAGGTCGGATAGTGGATGTCGCCCTCCTCTATCTGTCAAAACATTTGGACTTCATTCTCCATAAAAAAATCATAAACGGCAGTTGAAATATATTATTTAACGTATACATTTATCGTAAAGAAAGCGTCGATAGTGCGTAAGACCGTCGCCTTCTAATTGGGAGATAGCGGTTCGAACCCCGCCACGTACCAATGTGTTTTCAGATTTTGAGGTGATTTCAGGTTTATGTACGTTTATTCGACGCTTTTACGGTTACAAGAATTTTCCTTAAAAAACTAGTCCTTATAACAAAAGGCGGCCTAATTGGCTAAGTAGCAATCTCTACCAGGCAACCTAACAGTAGAAGAAAGTTTAATTGGGGATATAGATAGATAGGATACATACAATGCCTAACCACCCTTCAGCGCTGGTGTGCTATTTTTATTCTATTCATTTCTTATTTGTTTCCCATGTTCTTAGAATACGTGTTTCCTCCTTACAACTTCACACCTCTTAAAGGACCCGGCTTTCAAGAGGTATGAAGAAGCACCTTGCAGGTCGGCAAGGTGAGGGTGGCTAGTGCGGCGTATATTCTCTCCCCTGCACTAGCTATCTTCGCATTTGGAATCTATTCTCACTTACCACCAGGTGGAAAGGAGTCGTTTACTAGGCCTTCTATAAAATATATAATTATGTATATTGTTTTGATAAATTTAAGTGTGATTACCTGTAAGTGCTTGTTACTTATTTATTCTGCACATAACTGTGAATGCAATAGTGTACTCAATCGATGGTAAGCTAAATAAAAAAAGTAATATCACTCGTGAAACGTTACTTGAATATCACTCGCGTTCTTTATAAAACTGCTGAAACGTCTTCAAAATCTCTGATATCGTATCGGTACATTTTATCAAATATATTTATAAAAAAAAATCATAGACGTTTAATTTGTGAAAGCTAATATAACCTACAAATCTACCAAAAAATATTAGCCCCCATTGTAATTAGAATCTTCGACTGTGACAGTCTAACGATTTCGTAAAAAAGTAACAACTTAATACCTAAAAATAGGTCGTTACACTATTAAATGGTGCAATTCTTACGTATTTATATTGTAAATTTGGTGCAACCGGCCGTAACAGTTTAATAAACGTTTTGTGTTAATATTTAGAGGTAGCAGAGTTCCCCTTGGTGCCTCCGTTGCCGGACGAGGCCCCACCGCCGGCGTCGCCGCCGCCACCTCCACCTCCACCTGGGTCCCCTCCTCCAGCCCTAGACGCAAAGTCGGAAGAAACAACGGCTAGTGAAGAAGATTTAGAATTATTAGAAATCGAAAAAGTTCAGGATATCCCACTGCCCGAGTCAGCAGTCGTAAGCGATGATGTAAGCTGTTTAATATTCTCAAATAATGCATAGTATAATCTTTTAATAATGTACAAAGCTAAGGCTGCCAAAGGTAATATTTTGTAAATTTGCCTTATTTTCTATCAATTTCAATTTACTTTTAGGTAAATCCTCCGCCCAGTACCAATAGAGATAGTCCTAGTTTGGACGACCTTGAAGAAAAGAAACAGTTATTACTCAATGCACTTAGAGATGTAGATCCAAAATCAGAGGCTAATATATCTATAGAGGAATCCCAAAATGTAACATATCAGAGTGATGAACCAAAAAATGAGACGGAGGAAAATATTACAGATTCCAACATTGTTAGTTCAAAAACAGAGTTAAGTTCAGTTGATAAGGAGGCTTTTGAGTCACCTAAATTGGACAAGACATGTGAGGTAGTGGAAATAAATGAGACTAGCAATGTTATTGTGTCGACTCCAGAAAACAGGGCTGGTAATGTGAAAACCACGTCTTATGGTACGCCGGTGTTGAATATTGCGTCTTCATACGTCAAATTGCCTAGCGACGACAAATTCGCCAAAGACATATGTGACGTAATCAACTTTGAGAATCTTCCAAATTCAACGGGAAAATACAAACAAATTTGTAATTTGCTCAAAAAAGTGAAGTCTGAAGTAGACAGGATACAGGAATCATGATATTAGTTATTAAGCCATCATGCAATGATGGAATTGACATTATGTTCTACAATAACTTTAAAATTATGAAACAATATAAATATGTACAGTTTATACTAAGTCAAGATTATAAGTGTTCAATTTTGCGAACGCCTTTGACCTCGGTAAATTTTTAGTGTCTAGTTGATTTTGGACATTTTTATGAAGATTTAATTTCGAGAACATTATGTTGATGCAGTCTGTGTTTATATAAAATAGGATTTGGGTACTAAAATAAGTTTCGACGATTGCCATAATTCACATACTTCAATAACTTAAAAATGTGTTAAATGAGGTTGTCATGTGCCGAGGATTTGAAAAGTCTTACGAGAAACAAGCTCGAGAAACCTTTAGAAAGAAAAGCATTAAAAGAATATAACCAATAAAAAATAACAGTCCAATCGTATCTAACACCTTTGATATATGGGTCGAAGGTGTCGAAGGAGTATAACACCGCAGATTAACGGTGTTCCATCATCAGCGAACTTACCTTCGAAGTAATGAAACCTCAATGCTCTTCCGTCGATCGTAATCGACCGTAGTCTTGAAACCTCACGGGCCTATACTTCATGTAAAATCATTACTTGCATTTGACTTGTTAAATAATAAAAAAGTTTATTTCCCGTATAAATATGATTATTATGTGACAGAAGTACATATGGTAAAGTATAAGCGATTTTGAATAACACTTTACCGACAAGCTGACATCACGCTGCATCCTTATCAACGGGCGAGGCTCTGGCGGTCCTATCAACCCCCACTGGACCAACGTAGTGGTCGACAGACCAACTCCATTTAGGTCTACAGTACACCCAGCACTGTGCAATGTGGACAAAACGATTGCGCTTTTTCTAGTGTCACAACAAGGTAAGTAATTTCTGTAGTACATGTAAAAACATTTTAGTATGTATATTAATTTATTTGCACTTCACAATAGAATATCTATAGGTAGCCTATATATAACATACACAGCTCTATTATGTGAATTATCGAATAACAATAGAAAAGAAGAACCCATCCCCAGAAGAGAATGCCTAGATAAAACAATTGAAGACAATGTTTCATTTCTATGATAAGACTGCAACGATTTCTGGTTTTTGTCGTTTATTACTTGAAGAAAAAACACTGTTTATCGCTTACTGAAATGATATTAATAGAAGTAACATTAAGAATAAAGTCTTCAATTGTTTACACTAGCACGAAAAAGTGTAAAAAAAGAGAATGAGAAACGCAACTAAGGTATAAATTCGAATTCACAGATTTTCCAATCACTTTCCTCAACTAGTGGAGATCACAGCTATCTGAACAATGCAGGCAAATCAAGGTACCTTCATCAGTACCTTGCATACTATATTCAATTCGTCATTTTAACAATTATTGTAATGTCGTAAAGATATTTTAAAAACACGTTACATTCCAGTACATAGTAACTATCGGCTTAAATTTCACCATAACTTATAGCACCGCAAGTACGAAACAATTTCTTGAATTAAAAGTCGAATAAGTTATCATTTTATAATTATGTCAAAAATACAGTCTGTATCCGCTATGGATTTAAAAATCTCTTTTGTAACCAAATATTGCAAAAACTTGTATACATATAACATTGATACTTATTGTAAATAACTATAAAGCCTATAGACAAGATCTTATCAATTGCACTGTAGATGCACTATAGCGCAACATGAACTAATACTCTATTCCATTATGAACGCACATCTAATAAAAACACCACTGAACACAAGCTGTGGACACGCGGTCCATAATATTTGGCTGGATGCATTTTCATATCTTTATGTAATTATGGGATTCAATGGTTCTTTTAAATAGTCTAGAATAAAATACTGTTATTGAAATAATGAAGATTAAAAATGTCTGTCATTGAAGTTGACAGCCAGGGCTAGTCTTTCATGTTTTTTTTCTATAAAAGAATAATTATAATCGTGCAGTAATTTTTAATTCGAATATAATGATGATTGAGAAATAAGCAGTGCCTCTGTACAGTGTATCCATGTGTATATGTTTTTGTTGCGGTTTTTTTTGTGTGTAAATTAATTTTAAAATATAATAAATAATGATGACGTATCTTAATCAAATTAAGTACGGCAGGTAGCTAGCCTTCTTCATGGTATTTGTGGAGGATCTTCAATTCCAATGTGATTTAAATTTTAACCATTTCATTTGAAATCTAATAATGATATAACTATCCCACCAGTTAGTTACCTAGAGATGTTCGCAACAAGTGTTTTGTGGTATTTTTATATTTGTGCTTATTAAATTTATAATACAATATAGTTGGAATCCAATTGTTTGCCGCCTGCGCGTCACACTAGCATTGCTGTGTTTTAAATTCGCGGTGGCGTCGGTGGTGCACCGTCACGGTCCTGAAATGGATACAGTAAATTTAACGGAAATAAGGTTGATGAGGCAAATTGTCTTATATAGTAATCTCAATCTTTTAGTCTTATATTTCGATCATATCACATCGTGGTGATCTTTAGCGTTAGCGATTGCCCCTTGTTACTTTGACTAGGGCCTCTAACGTTGGACTCGTTGCTCAATGCATCTTTCGGAGCAGAATAAAAAACAACGAACGTTGCTTGATCTAAGCAGTAGTAATGTTGCACGTGGCATTGCGCCACTTAGCTCCTCTATGAGTCATGCCATTTGAAAGAGACGCCCTCTGCTCGACATCGGCCTCCCCTAAAGATCTACACGGGTTGGTGCTGAGCTGCGTGAATCTAGCAACTTCTCACGACCTTCACCAGATCGTCGGTCTATCTTGTGGTTGTAGAAGACAAATCTCCTACGTACGAGTATTTCGATACGCGAGGACATTTCCATCAACGGCCTGCTCACTGCTGCTTTAGAGACAATCACAGGAACATAACCAACTGGTGTTAGATCTACTCCGCATTAAAAAGATGATGCACCCCATTCAGTTTCGGCTTAGCTATTAACACTAGATTTGCTTGTCATTATTGTTTATATTATTCAATTTAGTACACCCAAGCACTTTTCAGGAGAATTTTATAAGTGGTTATTATAAAGATACGAATGTCTTCAGATACAAATTCCTTATTCTAAAGTGGTCTCAGAAAATATCCTTTTTGTCTTAAACTTTGGTGTCGATATAAATGGCATTGCGAATGATATTTAGAGAATTTTACGAAAAGCTTCTACAACACTTGCAATTGCATTTTCGCAATTCGGTGTTTCGCTTGAACGGTGTTTGATTATAGCTCCAAGTTAATACTCATCAATCGTAAAATTCCGCTCCCCAAAAAAGACTTGAAATGACGCTTTTTAGTTTCCCCTATCTCGATAAGATTAGGCTGTCTGGATTGAAACGCCATTATTGGATTTTTAAAAACCGAAAATATGTGGTTATGATCTCATTATTCTAAAACTGTGTTGCTAATGCGGGCAATAAAGACAAACAAGTGTCGTGTCATATTATAAAACTAGCTGTGCCCGCGAACTACGTTTCGCCATAATAACTTTTTCGCGTTTTTTGCAACATTTTTCATTAATGCTCAGCTCCTACTAGTCGTAGCGTGATGTTATATAGCCTAAAGTCTTCCTCCATAAATGGACTATCCAACACAATAAGAATTTTTAAATTTGAATCAGTAGTTCCTGAGATTAGCGCGTTCAACCAACCAAACAAACAATCAAACAAACTTTTCAGCTTTATAATATTACTAAGTATAGAACTTTAGTAAATATAAATTGTTGGCATTGAGTTTTGATGAGTCAAATGGAGACTCCATAATTCGTTAGAAACATAACGTCATCCATCATCATCATCATTACAGCCAAGAGATGCCCACTGTTGGACATAGGCCTCCCAAGGATCTCCCCATACCGATCGGTCTGCGCCTCCCGCATTCAGCAACTTGCCGCGACCTTCACCAGATCGTCGATCCACCTGGTGGGGGGCCTACCAACACTGCGTCTCCCTGAACGCGGCCGCCACTCGAGGACCTTTCCGCCCCAACGGTCGTCAGTCCTACGAGCGATGTGTCCTGCCCACTGCTACTTAAGGTTTGCAATTTTTTGGGTTATGTCGGTAACTCTAGTTCTTCTACGGATCTCATCATTTCTGATGTGTTCACGTAGAGAAACCCCGAGCATAGCCCTCTCCATTGCCCTTTGAGTGACTTTGAATCTTCTTATGAGACCCATTGTAAGCGGCCACGTCTCAGTTCCGTACCTCATCACTGGCAACATGCACGAATTGAAGACTTTCATGTTAAGGCACTACGGCAGATGGGCCGAGAATATGCTGCGTAGCTTCCCGAACGTTGCCCAGCCGAGTTGGATTCGTCGATTTACCTCTTTCTGGAAGTTGGACTAACTGAGCTGGACTATTTGCCCCAGGTAAACATATTTGTCAACAACTTCCAGCGTAGAGCCTCTAACATTCACAGGAGTGGGTACTACACGGGAATTCGACATAATTTTAGTCTTGTCCATGTTCATTTTAAGACCCACTTGTTGGGAAACTCTACAGAGGTCTTCGAGCATTATACCTAGATCTTCCACGGTCTCAGCCATGACTACGATATCATCAGCAAAACGAAGGTGAGTCATGTACTCGCCGTTTATGTTAATGCCGAGTCCTCCAGTCCAAAAGCTTAAATACATCCTCCAACGCAGCTGTGAACAGTTTCGGCGATATAACGTTGCCCTGTCTCACACCGCGCTGAAGTCGTACTGGTTTCGAGTTTTGGTCCTGAAGGCGGACTGACATGGCGTTTTCGTACAATGACTTCAAGACTTTGATGTACCGATAGTCTATCTTGCACCTCTGGAGTGATCTAAGCACGGCCCAGGTCTCGAAAGAATCGAAGGCTTTCTCATAGTCCACAAACGCCAAGCGTAGTGGCAGACTATACTCCTCGGTCTTCTGTATAACCAGCCGCAGCGTATGGATGTGGTCTATGGGACTAAAGCCTTTACGGAAACCGGCTTGTTCGGGAGGCTGGAAGTCGTCGAACCTGCGTGCGAGACGATTCGTGATGACCCTCGAGAATAGCTTGTAAACATGACTCAGGAGCGTGATGGGTTTTTTACTGGGCCCTGTCGCCCTTTTTGAAGAACAGTGCCACCACGCTCCCGTGCCATGCTTTAGGCGTTTTGCCCTCGAGTATGACAGAGTTGAATAGCCGCTGCAGCGTTTTCCGGACTGGTAGTCCACCCGCTTTTAGTTTGGCTGTAACTCCAACTTCACCAACGCCTTGTTGTTTCTAAGCTGTTTGAGAGCCACACTAATCTCGTACAAGCTGACGTCCGGGATATCTTCGGTGTAGTGTCGGGTCAATTTGGCTCTAGGGTCTGTAGCCTGAATAACAGCCTGTGATGTGCCTGTGATGTTGTGTAAAGCTGTCCATACAAGCGTTCGATCTCGGCTATAAGCTTAGGTCGGAATGTAATGACTCTGCCGTCCTCTGTCTTCAGTTTCGTCAGCAGATTCTGACCGAATGACAGATCTCTTACGAACACTTTGAAAACTTTGTTCAGCTCAATGGCCTCTTTAATACGGTCCGTATTAAATCGGCGTATGTCACGAGTCAGACACTTCGAGATCTGTTTGTTGAGTCGCCGACGAGCATCTTCAGAAGAGTGCAGACCCATTCCACATCTTTCCTCCATCAGCTTAGCTGTCGCTTCCGAGATCTTCTTTCTTTGCTTAGTACGGCTGGGTTTGCAAAACTTTGCACCCACCTTACGGACAGCTTCCACAACTCTGTCATTATAAATGTCCACATCCGTGCAGTCCTCCAGGCAATCAAAGCGATTTTGCAATTCGAGTTGAAAGCGCTCGGGCTTTTGGATCTGGATGTCCTAGGAACGGAGCGTAGACTTCACCAGTCGATTTTCGCTTTTACGTTAAGATTCAATGCGCCTCTTAACTTTCGGTGATCACTCCCTGTGTTAAACGAATTGATCACTGAGTCGTCATTGAATATACGGGTCTTAGTCGACATGATGAAGTCAATCTCATTTTTTGTCACACCATCCAGTCTTTTCCAGGTTCACTTTCGATGCAGCCGTTTTTTGAGGAAAGAGTTCATCATATAGAGTCCCTCTCTCTCCATGTAATCGGCTTCGGCATTTGACCTCTGTAATAGCTCCAATCTGCCTCGCTTTCAACTCAATATCGCCCCGCTTGCCTAGCCTTGCGTTGAAGTCTCCCATGACAACGGTGTAGTGAGTCTTGGAAGCATGTATTGCTCGAGAAATGTCCTCATTCATAGATTCCACTTCCTCGTCGGGGTGGGTCGAGGTCAGGGCGTAGACCTGTATGACCTTCAGCGAATACCGTTTGGTGATTCTGAGTATAAGGTACGCCACCCTATTCGACACACTTCCGATCTGTACGCAAGTTGTTCACGAGAGATTTGTGGACAATGAACCCGACACCACCTTGGGACAGGTCTTCGCCCTCCCGGAAATAGAGCAGGTTGCCGGATTTAAGGACCATCCTCTCTTCGGACTTCGGATAGTCCCACAATACTCCATCGAATCCTGCTCAATTCTTTTTCCATTTCCAGCAGCTTCTCCTCGGTCCGCAGTGAGCGTGCGTTATGAGTGGCCAGGGCCAAGGTCGTTTGACGGGGGTACTTCGTTGCCTGGGTATTCTTCGCACCCCAGGTCCCTGTGCCGAGTCGACGGCCGTCACCGTCGGCACGGCCTCCGAGATCGCCGGGCATTTGGGGCCTTTGGTTGGTTAGATTCATATTTGGGGGTGTTTTGGGCATTCTCCCAACACGCTGGCCCAGTGCGGGTTGGTGGGGTGTGCCAGAGCCTCGTCTGTTGAGCAGCAGGGCGCACCGCGTGCAGGTGAGGTTGACATGGGTTCCGTAAGATTATATTCGGAACCCTTCACACGCTAGAAACATAACGTAGAACTAATATAAATATCAGAGAAGATTGTCCGGTAGCAGTATTAAGTTTTAAATTTCGAATTTCTCCATAGCTTGGCAGAAGTGGAAAAGTAGCCGCGTTGGATTTCAGTTTTAGGCGGATTAAAGTCCCTAAGTACATATATCGCAGTCGATGGCTGAGCAACTTATTTCAGATCAATGTTTGTTTGTGTATAGGACTTATTCGTCGACTGGCGAGTGTAAAACTCGCGACTACCTTGCAAATTAACTTTTTGTCGTTCAACTCGTTTTAAATTTCGAATTTCTCCATAGCCGTTTCTGGCAGAAGCGGAGAAGTAGTCACATTGGATTTCAGTCCCTAAGTACATATATCGCAGTCGATGGCTGAATAAAGTGCGTTCGCGATCGCAACGTATTTCAGATCAATGTTTGTGTACAGGACTTATTCGTCAACTGGCGAGTGTAAAACTCGCGACTTCCGATTTAACTTTTTTGTCGTCAACTCGCTCAATCGTAAAATCTGACGTATAAATGTTCATTCAGCTGCAAAAACGTTTTAACAAATTTAATGCAGCTACCAAACGTATTTCTTCTTTTTTGCTTGGTGGCGTTTTCCTTTTGGATTTCGCCAGAATAGAGTTTTTTGCTCAGTTTTCGTTTTTCAGATGGATGGTAATGCCCTTGTAAGACTCTGCTTTCTTGACATGGATCGTGAAAGATCAACTTCATAGGATTTGAGTTAAAATAAACGAAATATAGTTTTTGACAGGTTAAAATAAATATGTCGGTTCCAGCAGGCGGAACACGGGCTGCCAAGAAATTTGTGATAAAACTCAGTCACATGTATCCCTTAAGCGTCAAGAAATTTTTATCACGTCAGTCACACTAAGCCTGCGGTCCGAAAATCAATAAGTCACTTTCAGCGCTATTAGCGCGCTTAAAGGCGTCCGGAAATGTTGTAAGCGCGCAAACATTAGCCGGCATGGAGAATTGGAGAGCCCATGACATCATCGTCACGTCAACGTCATATCGAACTTACGGCGCAAATGCTTTGGAGTGAAATCATTGTAAGCAACTGTCAGTCTGACGTTTGATAATTGACTAAAAAAATGAATATACAGTCAGCAACACATACAGCTTTACATTTGCATAATGAAGGTCGACGCTATTACGAGTGATATAAGAGCGGTCTCAAGGTCAATCTGTAAAGTTCTTAATGAGCAGCGGGGAAACAATGTTGTAATTATACAGGGTGTCCCAAAAAATAGTGTCAAGCGAAAGTCCAGAGTTAGAGCACCTCTTGGAGTACCCGAATCACCCCCATGTATGTTCCGCGATTATTCGTAGTTTTAGAGTAATCATTTTTTTTCGGACTTTTTGAAAATTTCGATCTAAAGAACGTAAAAATTTTTAATAAAAAAAAGTTGAACATATTTTAATGTTTTTCTTTATGCCACTGAATTATCTTTAGTGCTTCTTTTATGTCTAAAATAATCAGCTTCGTAACTTTAGTGGAAATTTAGAAAACAGTAGTGTAAAGTCAAAATTTGAATGTTAGTGAATAATTACTTAAAAATTCATCTTTAAATTAAAAATCTAAACAGGCGAATTCATGGTTTCTAAGTATGTGTAAAAACTTCTCTAGACTCTCTGCTTTCATAATAATTAAAAAAAAGTACTTAATAGGGCTACTTTGGCTTAAATCGGCCATCAAAGACAGCAAGGTGAAAATTTCATAAAACTCGACTTCTGAATAATTTTTTTTAAAATTCCAATTATTTATTAATAAACCAAAAATGATTGTAGAAAAGCTAAAAATTTATTATTTAAAGGTCTTAAATAACTGTTCCTGCTGCCATCTTTAATAACCTTTGAAGGTTTATTATAACTTAATAAATGAAACAAAACATTATTTTCAAAGTATTTATTATTCGATCGCTTATAGAAAGTTTTCAAAATGACGACCTTCGTGCTCAATACATATTCTACATCGTCTAAAAAAGTTTTCTTTTAAATTTATAAATGCAATTCTGTTGCTTTTATTGTTTCTTCCGCTTGTCTTAATTTTGTTCTTAACACTGTGACGTTTGTAATGTCCTTGGCGTATACTAATTCCTTGTAGTATCCCCAGACGAAAAAATCTATGGGGTTCAAGTCGGGGGACCGTGGCGGCCACGCAATGGGCCCTCCACGACCGATCCATCTGCCTGGAAATGTTTCAGACAAATGTTGTCTAACATTTCTAGCAAAATGGCATGGAGCGCCGTCGTTTTGAAAAATCATATTTGTCCGCGTTAATAGGTCTACATCTTCTAATAAGACGCCGAGATCACGTCGTAGAAATTGCAAGTAGGCCTCGCTGTTCAGTCGGTCCGGTAGTTCGAACGGACCAATCAGCTGTCCGTTTAGGATGCCTGACCACAAATTGATACTAAATTGTTCTTGGAAATTAGATTCCCTTGTGAGGTGTGGATTTTCAATACTCCACGAATGGTAGTTATGCGCATTAAACACCCCACATCGCTTAAAATGTGATTCATCAGTCCATAGAATATTTTTAAAGAAATTTAAAAAAAAAAATTCAGATTGTCTCCGTAACATTTCCTGACAAAATGCCACCCTTCTCGGGTAGTCTGCGGGCTTGAGCTGCTGAACTTTCTGGATGTGATATGGGTGAAAACGCTCTTGATGAAGTATTCGATGTGCTTGTGATTTCGGAATTCCGATTCGACGTTCTATTGTTCTTACACTAACTGATGGATCTCTCACCACTTCTTCGACCACTGATTGGACAGTATCTGGGTCACTCATTTCAGATGGGCGCCCCGATCTTCTACCTGGTAGGCGTCCTTCCATGTAAGAGTTATGTACTCTTAAAATCATGCGATGATCAGGCCAAGTTTCAGGCTGAGGTCCACCTCCATTTTGTACTTGCTGCCGGAACAACCTGGCTGCTTCAGAAGCATTTCCTCTTGCATATCCATAAAAGTAATGCATAAGAGCATATTCTTGCGATGAAAAAGACATCACAAAATGAAGAGCTTGAAAAGTCCGTTAAGAATGCCAAATTTGTCAAAATCCCGTATTCACACAAAACCAAATCGTAATCGCACTCAAGGTCCGTAAAGAAAGCAAAGTTCGTCAAATAATCACAAATGAGCGTATCGTACGTAAGGCGCAAACAAAAGCAGGCAAACGACTGGCGCCAGAACACAATAGGCGCTCGGACTACACCCCCCGCCTCATCCCCTTGTCACAAAGAATAGCATTCCTCAGTTACAGTTATCCATTTCGCCAATGAGAGTGAGAGAGATAGCAATAATGCGGTCTCTTTCATATCCTCTCACTCGGGCAATTTTTTAGCAGGTAAGTACTGCGTTACATCCAACACCACAACCGATGTGATCCGCGAGAAAAATATTTAAATATGGGTTTCATGTAGTTAATTTTTGCTAAATTGTAATTAATCTGAACCTTAGAAATTATAAAAAGACCAGATATTTTTTTTTATCATCTGATAGGAATTTGGTAAATTTTATGAAATTTTCACCTCGCTGTCTTTGATGGCCGATTTAAGCCAAAGTAGCCCTATTAAGTACTTCTTTTTTTAAATGATTATGAAAGCAGAGAGTCTAGAAAAGTTTTTACACATACTTAGACACCATGAATTCGCCTGTTTAGATTTTTAATTTAAAGATGAATTTTTAAGTAATTATTCACTAACATTCAAATTTTGACTTTACACTACTGTTTTCTAAATTTCCACTAAAGTTACGAAGCTGATTATTTTAGACATAAAAGAAGCACTAAAGATGATTCAGTGGCAAAAAGAAAAACAATAAAATTATGTTCTACTTTTTTTATTTAAAATTTTTAAGTTCTTTGGATCAAAATTTTCAAAAAGTCCGAAAAAAAATTATTACTCGAAAACTACGAACAATCGCGGAACATACATGGGGGTGATTCGGGTACTCCAAGAGGTGCTCTAACTCTGGACTTACGCTTGACACTATTTTTTGGGACACCCTGTATATCCACAAAATAAAAGTACTGAGAAGCAATCGAAAGCAAAACGACCAACATTCTAACTCGACATTTGGTTTGACAAATTGATACGCTAAAACGCCGAACCAATCGATGGCAATACCAATCGTAAGCATGCTGATAGCGCTGTTAGCACTTTGTGTGCTTTTTAATTTGGACCGGACGATTATAATCGTTAGCACTGTGAGCGCTGTTGTATGTTTTGGACCGTAGCCTAAATACGCGCCACCGTGCTTAAGCTTTCTTGAGCTTTAGTATGTTTTCGCTACGCTAGGCCGTGTTACTCTTTAAGACATAGAGATTATATCTCTGAAATTGTGAGATAATGCGTGACTCAAGTCCAGTCTTGGCATCCCGTGCTCCGGTTAGCAGAATCATGGTTTATGCCTTCCTGGTCCCCAAACTCCCGTGGATTCCTCTGTTACGACCATTTTAGGTAATAACAACTAGAAAAAGAATTCGAATAGTTCTACATACGTAAGACTGTTTACAGTTTATAAAGTTTTTTGTTCAATTTTTATTTGACTGTACTTTATATGTACACGCGAGTTGACGACAAAAGAAATAGGTAAAACCGAGAGGAAATAGGTAACTTCCAATTTACCACAGTAAAAATCATAATATATTACACTAATAACTCGCCAAACTAACAAGTGTTTCTACGCTAACTTATGTCAAGGGTACTATAGTTTCAGTTAATCGCGTATTGCAGTTTTGGTCAATCGCGTATTACTTTTTTTTTGATCATTTGCGTATTTGGCCATTTGCGTATCTGGCTAAATGCGTTTATTGGCCTTTTGCGTTTTTGCTCATATGCGTCGAACCCTATTAATATTGTTAGTGTCTTGAATATTGAGATAACATTATTTTACTGTCGTCAAGTCAGTCAGTCGTGTCCGTCAAGTCAATTTGCCATTTTGTGAGTCATTCAAAAAGTCTGCAACGCATTTTTTGACATTCAGGAAGAAGTGTCTTAAGAAATAAAATCCGCGCTTCTCTTATTTGTATAAATTAATGCCTATTCTTTTTTCGTTATTTTACTAACAAAGTTTAAATCTAATTCTGCTGCCGGACATCCTTTTTTATATACTTTATGGATTAATGTGTGATATTTATACATCCATATATATTTTACTTTCTGTACTTACCTACTCTATTTTCATACACATAATGGGTGCAAATGGACTTAAGCTTACTTTAAGGCATTCAGCAATGAGAAACAAAAATAAGTCGCTATAAAATAAGCAATATGAAATTGAATAATTGTAAACTATGTACTGATTTATACTAAAGATCACAATCCTAGTGCGGCAAGGTTTAGACGTGATTGCCGTGATTGACAGCTGATTGAGTGAGCGACTTGTTCAATGGGGGCTACCGTATTTAGGCTCACCAGTTGGCGCCATTGGCGAATAAGGTCCAACTGTCACAATTTTATTGATTTGCTTAATTATTTTGCAAATGCAAAATCATCACAAGTTTACGTTGTATAATAAATCGTTATTAAAATAGAACACAACAATAGTCTACAATCGCATTCGATCGCAAAACACAAATTCCTTTGACATTCCCTGCGTTCCAGATAAGCATTTTTAGCCATAAATATCAACATTTTTAACATCTCTGCGTTTCATTCGCCGGTGATGCTAGTTTTTCTTGCTGGTTGTCATGCGTTTCATTTAAGCATTTTTAACACGAAATGCTAGCATCAAATACCCATGATAATAGATGGGTCCTCTGATACAACTTTTTGACAGCTTTCAAATTTGACATTTGGAATTTTTTTTTCACGAATCAAAAAGGATTTTCAGCGGATTTAAAAAAATTATTGAAAGACATTTATAGTATTAGCCAATTCTGATTTATATTATTAAAAATTTTAAGTGGCTGGACTAAGTAGGTGAGGTGTCAAAATTCAGCACGAAAAATCAGTACCTTGCGTTTCATTTGTAACAATTAGCGCGGCTAAAAATGTCAACATTTCTTATAGGAACCGAAAAACGAGGCTAACATCAGATGTTAGCCTCAGAAAGTAGCAGTGCTTTATCTGGAACGCAGGGAATAAGACCTCACGCTACACTAGCACTCCTAGCGACAAAATCACTCGCGGTAGTCCTCATTCTCAGTACGATTTGTTCCTGATTCGTCATATTCCTGATTGGTCATATTCCTTATTCGACACTTTCCTAACTGGTCGTATTCCTGATTCGTCATATTCCTAACTCGTCATTGTACAGTCAAATGAAATCGCGAATACGTGCGAAGTAGCTTTATACTTTGTTCTACGGTTACTAGACAATAATTTACTTTAGGCGGAGTCACATGTAAATATATTTGTTTAACTTGACACACAAGCAAAATTATTTGTCAAATTCGTTATAACTCAAATACTGAAAATGTACACAGAATGCAAAAGTAACTTTTTTCTTCTTTCACTTTCGATAAAATGCATTTCTTCATTGCACCATAATTACAAGTCTGCTAGGCCATCTTCTCAAAATTTTACTTTAATATCATTGACTCGATATAAATAATAAAGTGATAATGACATTAGCTTCATGATAAACAGGACAAGAGGATTTCTATAATAAGTTTGTGTGGGCAAATGTACATGGTTTGACGTATGAGGAATATGACGAATCAGGAATCTGACGAATTAAGAATATGACCAGTTAGGAAAGTGTCGAATAAGGAATATGATCAATCAGGAATATGACGAATCAGGAACAAATCCTCAGTACCTAAGAATAGAATTCAAAAACCTCCGGATTATTATTGTTAATAAATAAATTTACGTAGTCTTGCCACATAAACACTTATCATGGAAAATGATAAATAAATCAATAAAGAAAAAATTCCTCTCGGGCGGGAGTTGAATCCGCGTCTCCAACATACTGTGTTGCAGGGTTGATTGATTTAAATCAAATGATTTATATCATGATTTAAATCACTGATTTAAATCACTGATTTAAATCAAGTGATTTATTTTAAAAAATCAATGATTTTTTAGTATCAAGTAGATTTTTAAAAAACTGTAATGTTATTTATTTTATACATCATAACTCGAATTCAATATCAACACGAAACGATTTTTATCTTAAAACATACACGATTTGGGGAATTCCCTGTGTTTTCTATTTAAGTACTTGATTCACGTGACGTGGGTGGGAGTGTTGTTAGTTTACATTTTTTTTGGACTGATTTCTATTAAATTTGCCAGAAATTAATAAAAGCTTACCAAATGACATTAAAAAAAAAAAAAAGAAAATCATGACTTTTCCCTGAAGTTTCTAAATAAATCAAAAAAATCATGATTTTTTTGAAAAATATCAAAAATATCTGTCAAAAACAAAAAAAATATGATTTTTATCAATCTTGCTGTGTTGACGCCTTAACCAACTAGGCTACCGGGCTCTTACCAGCCCTGACGAAATTCTTAGCTATACTGATCTGCTTAATTTTTTGTTAAGCCAAAGTAGTCTTTATTCACCGTTAATCACTGTTTTTCAATTTAGAAAATGCAGTCACATATAAAAAAAAAACTTTTAACATGTCTTGATATAACATTTAGAGTAATTGTAACTTGTGTGACACTTTCCCGTAGTAGGCGGGGACTATCTACACGGACTATAGACACGAAGACAACCGTGACTGTCCGGAATCGAGTCAAGCTCAATAGACATGTTTTCATTTAAATAGTACCTTAGCTCGAAAACCATTTCAAGGTATTTCAATTTTATTTATTTATTCGAAGTTTTGAAATGGCTATTTAATGGAATATTCGAAAAAAACCTCGACATCATCAAGATGAAGAATTTCCAACAAACCACCTTTGCGTTATTTATAACTAGCTGACCCGGCGTATCGCCATGTTTTTTAACAAAATTACTGAAATGTTTGTTAAAACTATGGTAATTTTTATATTACACAAACCTTGTCCTAACAATAACGAATACATAAAACTAAGAATCATCCAATTTGCTGCAGTCGTTCGAAAGTTATGGGCGTACATACATTTCGAAGATCCATTTTTATTTATATACTTAGATAGTCACTTTGACATCCAGCTTGTGAGCTTGTGTCAAATGCATCGACAATAAAACGATAAAGTTACATTTTCAATTCATTTCATCGAAAGGCATGACCGCCGTTAGTCCGTCTAATGGGGCATAAGTTCCTTTAGGTTCGTTACGATAAAGCGTATTATTCATTGACAGTTCACCGCGGTGAAAAAAACCGCTATATCGTATCGTATTTTGGCGCTCATGCTACAGGGGGCTAAAATAGAATAGAATTGCAGACTTTGTATCTCACATGGAAGTTATGTTGAGCGGGTTTCGCCGCGTCCTGTATCTGCGCGCGGCGCGGGCGCATCGCGTACATGGCGACAGCGAGCGCCATGACAAGGAACATCACGAGGAAGTTGTTACTCGCAGACGCGGGAGCTGGTAGCCCGGGTAACTGCTCGAGGCACTCGCTATCCGTGCAGTAACTCTGACCCTGTCGGAGCTGTGAAAAGATAGAACAAGTCTTAATTATATCACCTAGGTAACAATACGACCACTACTGGTAAAAAAATGTAAGAATAAACCTCCCTAAAGAGGAGAAGTTTCAACGTTTATTTTCCTCTTTTTATTTTATGTGACTCTGGTACTTGTCATCATCAATACAAGAAAGAAACAGATCAGCAAACTATCTTGCAATGCCTGTTTCTACAAAGCAAAAAGGTCAACAATATTTTTGTGGTGTTAGATGTGGTTTCCATTTAGAAGAACCGCTCTCATAGGAAATCGAACTTGACCAGTAAATCTGAAGAAGTGGCCACAAATCCACAGTGGAGTACCTACTCTTATATTTTCTGTGCCACTACTTCTAACCATAGTTTTAACAAACATTTCAGTAATTTTGTTAAAAAACATGGCGATACAAAGTACGCCGGGTCAGCTAGTTAGCTCCTTCTGTGTGATGACCTCCACACAGAAGGAGTTTACAGCATTCCAGGTCTCCATCCGCGACGTGACGACTAAAGGGCCAACCAACACATTTTATCTTTTACTTTTTGAAGGTTTTTTGTCGGGGGTTTTTAAATTTTTAAATTAAATTTTTGATTACGCGTCAATCGGGTCCGAATAACCACTTCGATAATAACTACATATGTAAACAATTTTTAAAACAGCTTTCTTAACTAGGACCAATCTTCTGACTAAAGTGAGATGGCGGTAGCTGGCTTTGCGGACTCTGAAACTTTACCAAAACAACTCAAACAACAAAAATCTGTTTTCACGTTGAATCGAATTCGGGGCCTTTTATTCATCTTATTAGAATAATTTATCCTTTTTTTTCGGGAGCCCGCCAAACTGGTAAAAACTCCGCGTCCCATATATGGAGGGAGACTCTGTACTGTGCAAGGGGCAGATAGTTGATTGCGAACTGCGTATGTAACAACTAACGAGACACTCTTGTGACATAAATCGTGTAATCTTTGGTCAGTTATGTACAGTCGGTCAAAAAAGTGGTGAACAATCCTAAGGTTGAAAAGTTTCATGTCATTAAACAACACAGTTGACTTTCTTTTGCAACAACATACTGACGGCTATACCAAGCCAGCCTTAATGTTATCTTGTTTATTCGCGAAGATTTGTCAAAATTGGTACACCAATTTTGACTGTACCTACATCCTTTTTACCTGTGGAACAGTAAAGTTCGGTCCAAAGTCAGCTAAATAAAGTAGCCAATTAAAGGTGTCATAGTTATAATAATGTCTAAGTTGTATGTCCGAAACACGACACTGAAGTTTTTATTATGACCCTGACTCGTTAGTCGGCAATAACTGGAGCTGGAATCACACGGGAGGGTTACAGATGATTTGCAGACCAGCCAATTACGCAATAAATCGGAATGGACTGCGTTCGTTGATCCATGCTAGGTTCATATTACTGTACACGTAATTCTAGGAAATACGTGGAAACGTTGGCAAAATTCCTTACGATTCTCAGGGAGGAATCAAGCCAGGTTAAAAATGTTGATGAATTGAGACATTCTCAACTATCACTATAAAGATAGATATGTATTAATTTATTACTTAATAGATAACTGAAATGAACATAGCAATGTAGGTATTCACCTTGCTAGAATCCCCGAGGTCCTTGACACGGACTTCGGGGATTCTAGCAAGGTGATTCCTCAATAAAAACAGGAAACGGCTAAGAGCTAACCGAGTGACTTACGTATAAAAGAATTTTCTGGAAAGAACAATACGTGACATAATCAAAATCTATCTAATAGCATACCTATCCGATAAATGGACACATATACAAATAAAGACAACAATATTACAATGAAATGTCACATAATTTACCATCGAATTTCACAACTAGCCGACGGCACAGTTAACGTAAATAAAATCTGCGTAAGAGATAGATATATGTATACATTAAAATATTTTGCCTGTTATATAATTATCATGCAAGCTCTGATATGTGTCTGTGCATGCAAGTAATTTGAGAAGATAGGTATTTAGGTAGTACACGCTGCAAACAATATACCTACCAATCGATATTGACAGTCAGATGGAGTGTGCTCTTTTATAATTAATTAAGCTAAATAATAATTGATTCAATAAGTGAATTTTAATAAAACTCATATTGGTAATATCTCTCAAACATCGGCTTGTTATACAAACAGACAATTTCACGAACTAACTCTTCAAAATGAACAACTTTCTATTTTAATGGATTACGTTAACGGAGTAGAAACTACCTAGCAACTTTTTACACAGGAATCTGCTATCAGATGAATAAATCCACTGTTTTCCCGGAGTTCATTTAACTCTTGGTTGGAGCAGACCGGAATTGAGTGATCAATACTCAGTGCGCTGTTCATAGAAGGAAACTACCAATTAACCTACTAGATAAATCGCGTATTCCGTAATGATGTGATGTGTTTTTTAAAGTTAAATTAGATTTCTCATTCTGCTTTAATAGTGCTTGAATGAGATGTAAAGGGATCATAGATACCAATCGTAATTCGATTTTATCAAACAACATATTTCCAACGTTTGGTGTGATTAGGGTTGCTAAGCGGAATTTCGGGGCAAAAGCTTTTAAAAATCGGGATTATCACTTTCAAGTCGGGACAGTAAAAAAAATCAGATCGTATATTAAGAAAATTAGAAGACTTCATCTTTGATTCAACTCCCATATAGTCTAGTCTTAAACAAGGTGTTTGGTATACATACACCCATGTTAACGTAGCCACAGCAAAGATACAGCGTCATTGAAAATTCGAAATTGTAAAATTAATTTTTTGTAGCTACGTAACATGGGTAACTTTCGGCTTGATAAGGTCAGGAGGCGGCCGCGGGAAGGGAAGTTCCCCGCGAAAGAAATAGTCCCCAACCCCAAGCCATTTAATGTTGGGATATCGGGGTGAAGAGCGGCGCACAATACCTGCGCCGATGGCAAAGCAGCAGAGCCACGCGCATACCGTGAGTCCGGCAACGGAACATCTACGGACAAGGGGTCAGCGGGAACAAGGCCTCGCTGTTGTCCCCTTCCCCTTGTCTCGTGACGGATAGAGCTGCTGGGGGGTTTTTAGTGGATAGGCCTGGGCCGATATGGTCTGGGGAGTCCCACATACCCTCGTGGTTTGGCTCGATCACGAGGGATACGCAAATGCATTTTCCCCCTATCCAAAAAAAAGGTAATATGTATGCAACGCACCATGGCTCTGAGGGCTGTTCGTGGATACCGTACAGTGTCCCGGTAGGTAGCCTGCATTCTTGCTGGTCCCCCACCACGGGAGCTGGTCGCCCACGTTTTGGTGGCGGCATACCAGCTGCGTAGTAGAGAGAGGATAGCGACACGAGGTTTGCAACTGCCTTGAAGGACGCGCGGAATGAAATATTCCGCCAGTGGTATGAGAAGCTCGAAGGGATAAGCGGGTCGGCCTCCGGTACTCTTACGAGGACCGTTGAGGCCATAAGACCCCTCCTCACCACTTGGTCGAACAGACGGCATGGGGCGCTCTCCTATCACCTGGTGCAGATATTGAGTGGCCACGGTTCGTTTGGTCACTATCTGCACCGAATAGGTAGGGAGACGACGCCCCGGTGTCATCACTGTGACGCCGATGATGACGACGCCCAGCACACTCTAGCAGTGTGCCCTGCGTTCGTCGAGCATCGACGCGCCCTGGTCGAGGTGGATGGTAAAAACCTTTCCCTCCAAGCGGTCAGGCCAAGCTGGAGAGTGAGAGCTCTTGGGAAATTGTAAACTCTATCTGCGTCGATGTCGTGACGCAGAAGGAGGCGCCAGAGCGAGCCCGGGAGAATGACCCACGGGCTGATCCATGCCGCCGTAGGAGGATAGGACGGAGAAGACGGCAATTTGCACGCCTTCTTCCTCCTGACCGTAACCAGCGGAACCGAGGCCTGGGAAGCCCGAGTCCTGCATTGCACCGCTTGCTACCAGTTGTCGACCCTTTCCGGAGGGGTAAGAGGGGCTCGCTCAGAGCGAGCAGACGCCGTTGAGGTCGTGGAAGTATTCATCCGAGTTCCCATGAGCTTGTCAGGTAGTGACACGTCCCTCCTCGGCGTGTCTTCTTCATCTGATGATGAGGAGGATGCGGCGGTGATGGACGTGCTCGCGTCAAGTCATCTATGAAGGAGCATCGGTAGGTTTTAGTCGGTAGGCCGCGGTTTCTGGCTGGCACCCAGCCCCTAAGGATCACGGAGAGTCCAACATAACCCTGCGTCTTCCCAGGCACAAGGTATCATCATCATCACAGCCCATATACGTCCCCACCGAGGGGCTCGAGCCTACCCTATGTAAGGGTGATTAGGCCTTAGTCAACCACGCTGGCCCAGTGCGGATTGGTCGACTTCACATACATCATTGAATTTCTTCGCAGATGTATGCAGGTTGCCTCACGATGTTTTCCTTCACCGTAGGAGCGTCAGACAAATGAAATTCGAAACGAAAAACACATTGGTACATGGCGGGTCTCGAACCCCGACCCCCCGATTGGAAGGCAAGTGCCGAGTCCACTGCGCCACCGACGCTCGATGTATGTGGGGAATCTGCACATACGTGTACCAAATTGCCTTCCGTAATTTCACCTCGTAAAAAAGGGCAGTGCCTTAATCGAACAGCCTGGACCGGACTAGGCAAGTCACCTCACAGAACATCGCAACCAAACTTTATTTTCCTTTTCTGCATCAGGTCTCCTCGCGAAAACGTCGCTTATTAGATGTGTATTCGTCATTATGCAGCATCATTCGTCACTTGCAGCTTACAAAACTATCATCCATCCAGCATCAATGCGAACCTGACAGTGCCTCTCTTTCGACAGAGTTCCATAGTTTTGTATGTAAGCTGCAACAGGTGTTGATTGACTCATACAGGTATATGAAGCTATGTCTCTATGGACAATAGGCCTTAGTTTTTATCTGATTGGGAAATGCTCTCCCAGCAACAGTTCGGAGTCTGGATTAATACCCACTAGTGGCAATAAGGCTCGCGTCCTATTCACGATACTCAAAATAGTTGGTGAAGTTTATAAACATCTGCATGAGTAATCCTTCAAGTTCAAGGCAACATGCATAATAATATTATATCATTTGTGATGGGAGAACCTTATCGCGAATAGTTTGTATTGATATGGCCATAATAATGTACCTATATATGGGTAAATGCGAATCACTTAGCGAGACGTGTCGCGATAATGCGAGTATTCATTTATTCGCGATAATGTGGCCGGAGCCTTACTTCTAATCCGCAGAATGTTGCAGCCAAACAGTCATGTTTCTATGTATGAGCAAAGTGACCAGAGTTCAGCAGGGGACATGTGTTAATGTAAAAAAATAATCATGCAATCAAACAAAGTACTACATCACTTGTCACCAACAAAAGATGCAATTAAGCCACTATCAATAGCATGTTTATATTCGAAGTAAAATCAACAACACGCAATCATCACAAATGATATGTGTGGTATTTGTTTAATTAATATTTTCTGAAAAAAAGACCGCAATGGTGTAGTGTCAAATGAATAGGTAGTAACATTCAGCTAAGTATTAGCATACAACAGCTAAGTGTTTAGTGGAATGCATGGAGAGTGTCAGATACATTGATAAGATGATTCACACTTACAGTAGGTACCTTAAGGCAATGGAAAATTTTGTAATGTTGCAATGTAAGATTTCTGCTGGCATAATAGTGTTGTCAACTGGCTTACTTACCAGTCTGCCTGAGTTATTGCTAAACTCAACAATAAGTTATGGTAATAAGCTGACAAATAAAGAATTTATTTAACAGCATTATGTACAATAATGTAAATAAAATTATTGCTTTTAGCGTGATTGCCTCTCATTTGATTTTTAAACTATAATCAGAGCCACAAGTTGATCCGTACTGATAATTAATCATCTTTCATTTAATGTGTTAGGAAAACACTTTCTGAATGTTCTTGTTAAGGTGAGATTTAGCAGGAAATCTATTTGTGCACCGCGGTTGCTTCACTGCAAGGTAATATAGTTGATAATTGCTAGTAACTGCTAATCATCACCTGATCAAGTGGACCGTACGCTTGTTTGCTGACTAATCATCATCAAAATAGAATTTTAACTACCAAATACTGTTTACCAGACAGATGAATAAAATTCAATGTTAAAGTTGTTTGGTTTGGAACTGTTTTCTCATATGAAGATGAAGCTTGCATTTGCTCTTATTAAAAACAACACCTATAATGTTAACTCAATTCTTAACAAAACTGATAATTCATATTGGTTTTGTTGTTTATGCAAGAAACGATTCAGTATGCAATAAATTAAAAATCTATGTATGAACAGTATTTAATAAATGGTTTGAAAATTTGCACAGCAATCACGTCTGTCTATAATGTATCTTCTGCAGATAACATTTCAAGAGATAACACACCCACATGAGAAATAAGCATAATGAAATCAAATTATCTGCTTAGGTTTAAAACTGCAAATGATTTGCTTACATTTATGCAAAAACATTAAAAAAAAAAAAGTTTTGAATTGCTTAGTTATGCAATCTTCAAAATTACAAAAGTAAAATGTTTATAATCTATACTAATATTATAAAGCTGAAGAGTTTGTTTGTTTGTTTGCTTGAACACGCTAATCTCAGGAACTACTGATTCAAACTGAAAAATTATTTTTGTGTTGGATAGTCCATTTATCGAGGAAGGCTTTATTTAGGCTATATAAGATCGCGCTACGATGAATAGGAGCTGAGCATCAATGAAAAAATGTTTCAAAAACGGGAAAAAATAGTATGGCGAAACGTAATTGCTGGCACAGCTAGTATAATATATAATTAATATATAATATAATATAAATTAATATATAATATAATATATTAATTTATACTATCCTAATATTATAAATTAACCAAAATATTGTATGTTTAATTGTGATTTAAGTCCCATTAGACATTTCTGTTACAAGCTGTAATTGGCACATTGACAAATTAATATGTCAATAAAATGCTCTTTAGGTGAGCAGTGTACTGTTATTTTTTATGTAATCTCTCAGTGAGTGCAAGGCATTTAAAGAAAACATAAAACACTTTTACTGTTAACAATAACCATGCTTCAGTGCAATCAATTAAATTGAGCAATAAAGCAATAAAGTCTTAACTGCGTGATATTTTTCTGTGGATATACAACTAATGTATACATTTATTTTCCTTAACCCCAATGACATTTTGTCCATTGCTCTTTATTTCCTCAATTGGGCTCACTAACCCCAGACAAGTTTTCCTCAACTAACATATGTTTTTTTTTCTTCTATATTCTGTAAGTGAAGAAGCCGTCAAAGTGAAGGCATGGGGGTGGAATCGAAATTTCTTAGTATAAAATACATACTTATATAAAATGTATTCAGTCATAGCAGTTGCCTACACTATGAACAACTCACTCCCTCCCACTGATTAATGAGCCAAGGTCGTTAGATAACTTACCAGGGAAATAAGCCGTCGCATTGCCAGCTCATGGTTCCAGAGGCATTCACAAGGATCCATCTCGTCTGCCATCTCTACACAAATTTCAAAACTATTAAAATAAGCGCTTTAGACACATGAAATGTTTGGTTCGAAATTAGGGTCTTTAAACTAATGTTTACAAATAGGTATGTGGCACTTTCCTGCAGCAATACGGTAAGCGTCGCTAAAGGGAAACGAGACGAATGATTACATCAACAAAATTAGACGTAAGCACGGGCTGGTACATGAATTGTTTTTATTTACAAATACAAAAAACATTGGTCAAGGATCATCTGTCACAAGAGAAAGTGGAGGAATATTTGTAAACATACCTCCTAATATCACGATTGATCGTTTACTTTAGGATTGCAGTTACTTTTTAGATTAGAATTTTTAAAATACGTGTACTCAGCGCGATATCCAGGCTGAATTAATGCAAGAATTAATTTGCTTAGTTTTTTTTTTTTTAATTATTTATTAATTTGCTTAGGCTTGCGACGACATTTTTACTTCACACTGTGTATGCTTGGGACTTTCTGATTGGTGGTCACATGAATATTAATGAACAGCAGTGGCCAATCACGTTCTAGTATATTGTGATAGAGTTGCTAGATCTAAAAAATGTCGAGAAATAGTATTTTATTCAACTTAGGATACGTTTGAGAACAAGTAACTCGGGATGAATTTCACCCGATAGCGTTCGAGAACCGCCCGAGTAAAACCGAGGGTAACCGATCTCTATTACTTTGCTCGTATAATTGAACGCCTTTTTATCTATTATCTGGCAGCTAAAATGGCGGATTAGTGTTATTCTCTTCTTGATCAACAATACCCTAATATCGATAATAAAAATAGATTTACTAACGACCTCGCTATCTCAGAGTTTCCGGGTTCGTTCCCTAACCAGCAGGCCTATTCTCTAACTTCGGTTGCTAACTAGAACTGTCATTTTTGAATGGAACTAAAATCCATTACCTACTGCTATCATGAACGCCGCCGTAACACATAAGATCACTAAACCGGATATAAAGTGTCTTCAATGTAGAAATCGAATTATATATTTTCGTGGGTCTGGGTGTTTGTATAACCCGTCGTTGCTTTCGATTATCATGACGTGTGAGTGAGGTCAACATTATTGAAAATCCGGACACCACCCATTGAAAATCCAACGTACACTAGATAGAATGAATTTTTCCTCCAAGTAAAAAGGTTTTGTATAGGCTAGGCACTATAAGGTCTATAAGTCTTCAATCAATTCAATCAAGATGCATTTCGATAATCGCTATTGTAATCGCTTGAAGGAAAATGTATGCGATTTGACATAAGCCCTTTTTTTTTTTTTATTCGTAATAGGTCTACGTTTGACCACCAACTCGCCTGATGGTAAGCGACGGTGTGGTCGAAGATGAAGCACGTAGATCTAGATAATATCTATTCACTCTAGCCTTGAAAACCCCAAGATTATAGCTCTCAGGAAACAAGGAAGGCGGCAGAGAGTTCCAATCCTGTGCAGTACGCACAAGAAAAGTGGACCTAAAACGTTGTGTACGGATTTTAGGAATTTCAATCTGAAATGGGTGGTAATGAGCCGACCTTCTGCTCGTCCTGTAATGGAAAGGAGAGGGTGGAATAAGGTCGTGAAGCTCTTGCGCACACTCACCGAAATGCAATCTATAAAATATGGACAGACATGCCACTTTACGGCGATGCTCGAGACTAAGCAGTTTCTTGGCAACTAGTTTCTCATCTCTGATTAACCTCACAGCACGGCAGTCCACCACCTCCAAAGCCTCTAGCTGATACTTAGCTGATCCATCGAAGAGGTGGCAGCAGTACTCTACGCATGGTCGGACTTGTGCTTGATATAAATGAAGCAACTGCCCTGGTGAGAAGTACCGCTTAACCTTATTGAGGATGCCTAGCTTTCTACCAGCCAGTTTAGCCTTAGAGTCGAGGTAAGGTCCAAAGTTGAGTTTTGAAGTTAATGTGAGTCCCAGCAGCTCAAGACGGTCTTTCAGAGGTAGACTTACATTTCGGAAAGTTGGAGATGTTGGGAACTGACTCTTTTTGGCGGAGAAAAGGCAAGCCTGTGTTTTGTTAGCGTTGAATTGGACAAGATTTACGTCACCCCAGTCGGAAACAGCTTTTAAAGCTTTATTCATACGCTCAACCATGCCTTCTCTCAACGCATCGATTTCCGCCTTTTTGGTCTGTGGACCGGAAGTATACTTCTCCACAACTGTGCTGTCATCTGCATACCCATAGATGCCGGGCTTCAGCAGGTCATTGATGTGTAGCAAGTATAGAGTTGCAGATAGTACTGACCCTTGAGGTACGCCAGCGTTAATTGCCGATAGATCGGACGAGCAGCCATCAATAACCACTCGAATCAATCGTTCCCTCAAGAAGTCTTTGATCCATGTGCACAAGGATGCAGGTAGTCCGTAAGATGGTAGCTTGTTAAGGAGACTGTCATGCCAGACCCTGTCAAAGGCTTTCGATATGTCGAGAGACACAGCTATAGCTTCGCCATGTTCCTCGATAGCCTCGCTCAGGATGTGAGAGGCACACACGAGAAGATCCCCAGCTGACCGGTTTCGGCGAAAACCGTACTGTCGGTCGCTGAGGAGATTATTGACTTCAAGGTATGCCATGAGCTTCCTATTCAGTACACGCTCCATAACTCTACACAAGACGGACGTCACCGAAATAGGCCTGTAATTGCTAGGATCGGCACGACTTCCTTTTTTTGGAACAGGTTGAACGTTCGCAAGCTTCCAACTCCTGGGGACTACACCTGACTCTAAAGAAAGACGGAAAAGACGAGTCAAAATCGGAGACAACTCAGGCGCGCAGAATTTTAACACAATGGCTGGTATACCATCAGGACCACTAGCTTTGTTCACGTCTAAGCTTTTGAGTGTTTTAAGCACCTCCTTTTGATGGATGTGGATGTCTGGCATAGTAGCGCCACAATAAGGCAGACTTGGAGGTGTTTCACCAGAGATATCTAGACGCGAATTGTCCGCAAATAGAGAAGCAAATAAATTAGCCTTGTCTACCGCGGTGTGAGCTAATGATCCATCCGGTTTTATTAATGGAGGCAGAGATGATCGACAGAAATTTGATTCGACAGACTTCGCCAGGGACCAGAAAGCTTTGCTACCCGTTGGGTATGAGGACAGCCTTATCCCAATTCGGCGTATGTGCTCGAAACGTGCTCTGCGAATTGCCTTCCTGCAGGACTTGGCAGCTTTGTTAAAAGCTTTCTTCTTTAGACGAATATCCGCGGACTTGCACATACGAGCATCAACCCAGGCTTTATACGCTTCGTGCTTTCGCGCATCGGCGCTATCACATTCGGCGTTAAACCATGGGCGAGCTGATCCAGAAGGTGATATATCCGAAAATGGAATAAAGTATTCCATAGCCTGACCAATCACCTCCGTAACGGCAATGGCGCTGTCAGTAGGGTCACTAGAAGAGAAGCAGACTTGCCGCCAGGGAAAGGAAGCTTTCGAGCGCAATTGTCAAATCCCATACATTGTCCGTTTAGCGATTACGATAGCGATTATCAAAAGACATCTTGTCTAGGGGGACTGAGCACCTTGTTAAAAAAAAACAACGTCATCTAGTAGTGGAACTTTATAACAACAGAACAAACTGTTCATAAATATTAAATCATTATTATAACTACAAACAATAAGGCGTAAAGTTAACTATGTTAACTATGTAACTAACCATGAAGCAAATCTTCATGGTCAGCGTCTATTCCGGGGGGGGGGGGCTGGTTTATGATTTTTGTGTATAGTTATCAGTATCCCAAGTAGCAAAGTTTGATACTATAAAGGTCCTGAGAACATTTTGGAGCTTCTAATTAGTGTTTATGATTAGCACTATAATGGTATTGTAAACTTCTACAGAACCCATAGCGATGTTAAGGGAGCTTTTAAGAAGCTAAAACATTACGTAATGGTTGTGCAAGCTTCTTGTATATTGCAGAATGATACTGTAATAGTGTTTTCAATATTGTTACAATACTAGTACTGTAAAAGTTATTTTGACACATTATTAGTGCCAAATAAATACATTAATGTATTAGAAGGGTCGTCTTTAGTACTAAATAGTACTGTAATCACTTTTTCTAATCTATTACAATTCAACACTAAAGATTCTTTTGTATGGTCCTGAAAGCGTTCTAAGAGCTCAGTTATAGAACTTAAATGTTCTTTAGTCTTATAGAATAAAAACGCTATGTTAAAAACCTTTATAGTACACGCAGTCACAATGATTACTATTATAGGCCTATTATATCACTGTTCGGTGATAAAACGCCTTGATTATAGAAGCTTCTGCTACTTGGGATATTAGCGTCCATTTTTGAGCAATTTTGAATTTGTACGAGTAGCTTAACAGCCTGGCCCCATTATGGTCTAGTGCCCACTACACCATAATATCGGCTAACCATCCTCCGAAACTTATAATATAGTAGCGTGACCTAGTTTGGAGAAGGTATTATTACTAGAGGCCTACAATACAAAAGTAACCGGGCTTATATTAGGTACTTACAATATGAAATTGGCGTTTTGCCGTACCGTTTGCCGTTTGGCCACTTTGATCTCAAATAAGTATCTCTTCTATGGTTAGGACTTCCAAATTCAAATTTATACAGCTATTTACTCATGTATTTGTGTTTCGAAAATTATAATTCACATGTTTTTTCCACATTCTTTTTTTTTCTTTGCGTCACTCAGTTTACAGGAAAACTTGAAATATCGCGTTATTTTCGAGTACGAGTTCCACCGTGGCACCAGTGCTTCAGAAACGGCTCGAAGGATTAATGACGTGGCGTATGGCGCCGGTGCCGCAAAAGAAAACACAGTGCGTTTTTGGTTCCAACGTTTTCGTTTTGGAAATTTCAACCTGCGGAACAAGCCCCGTGGACGGCCGGAGACCTAGGTTGATAATGAAGAATTGAAGGTTATTGTGGAAGCGGATCCATCGCAAACCACGTCCGAGTTAGCTGCAGGCTGCGGTGTTGGTGATAAAACTGTTTTAATCCACTTGAAGCAAATTGGGAAGGTGAAAAGCTTGAAAGGTGGGTACCTCACGAATTGAGTGACGCAAATCAACAAACGCGCGTTGACTGCTGCGTTGCATTACTCAACCGGCACAATAATGAAGGGAATTAACATCGAATCATTACTTGTGACGAAAAGTGTGTTAGGATAATCCCAAGGAGAGACGATAACTTAGTATTCCATGCATAACATGCATTCACCACGCGGGTGCTCGGTCTATCGCGTTGCAGAGAAGAGAGCCAAGAGCGGTGCCTGGGGCTTATGACCCAGGTGCGGTTTAAGTAGCTACTTTATAATGCATTAACATTCACCTTCACCACCCCGGCTCCTCTCTCTGCCTAACCATAATTAATAATTATTTAATACGATTCCGTAAGTGAAGAAACTTAAACGTAAACAAATGGTCACAGCACTCACAGCAGTTTACTGGTTTTCAAAACTGAATGCCCTAACCGTCAAACGTTCGAATCACGAAATCACAGATTAGAGAGAATATACCTCAAGCAGCAGACTAAGTTTCTGACTGCCAGCGCCACCCGCGGCGCCGGTGAGAACTAAAAGTTGCCATTTGCAAGTTCCCTAACAGACGGCCTTCCTGATTTCGGAATGACCCCATTCCGACCCGTCTCGGCCATTCGAACGTTAGACGTGTCCACACGATATCTTTTTATCACATACATAATTGTAACTGTAGTTCTAATCTAATTAAAATGTGACAATAAAGTAGAAGGTGAAAAATCACAGAGGCTATTTAACTTTCTCCTACAAAATAATTCCCCAATCTAGACTTAAAGAAAAATTCAATATTAATAATCTAACTAAGCATGATTAACTCTCCTATCCTAATCTACACTATCTACACTATTATTATAAAGAGGAAAGATTTGTATGTATGCATGTAGTGAACAAACTCAAAAACTACTGGACTGATTTCAAATCTCTTTCACCATTAGAATACTACACTGATTGACCCTGATTAACATAGGCCACAAAACCATGTTTCCTACGGGAAAATACAAAACTGTCACGGGAAAACAAAAACAACGCGGGCGAAGCCGCGTAAAGTAAAGCTAGTTTTATATAATTTTAAATGATTACGACAAAATATTTTGTCCTTTCTTGGACATTATTATACGGTAGATAATACTAGTCATTACTGAGCATAGGTACATAATTATAAGACTGCCAATAATGAATTATTACAGAATTGTTATTGGTAGGTACTCCATGATTAAAATTATTTGATATCCTAAAATATTATTTTATATCGTCGAATCAGCGGAATATAATTATCAAAATAGCATGACAAATCCCTCTGTCCAATGAACCAGAGTCGACTGTTTCTCTGCCAATATTTATCCGAAAACCACCCATTCTGGACATCCCCCAGCTGACAAGAAGAATGGGCGCAAGAAACCTATCAGCTCTAGCAGGAATGTACAGGCATATACAAAACACCATGTCGATACCATACACAGCAACATTTGTATACATAAATAGTTACATACACTATAACGAATAACATCTACACATTAACACTAGGCATTAGCATCATTCAAATAATCGTTGAGTTCATAATAAGCAACCATTAGAATAGTTTTTTTTTGTTGGAACGGTAAGTTTACCTTTATCCCTTATACTTAAATGGGATTTTTTTGGAAATTGGTATCAAGTGTATTATAATATTTTAAAAACATAAATCAAATTTTCATAAATTCACTGTCCCTGCTCGTTAATTATAAATAGCGCGAACCGCTCTTTTTAAAGTATAAAAATACTTTCTATACTAGCAGACGATCCCCATAGTGGTATTCCATGACATGACACTGTGAAAATAACTAAAGTAAATCAATCTTGCCGTTTCATCATCTAAGTCTGTTTGCCAAGGACTCAATATGTGGATCCCACTGCAATCTAGATTCTAGTACAAAATATAGTGAAATCGATGAATTCACCAATTTTGATTATTCATTTCCACAATAGTATCCACTATTCTTGAATAAATAAGACTCAATAAGTCTAATTGCTTCTTCAGAGACACCATAATGCTTGAGTGTATATAAAAGAGTTTGGTTGGACTAACGTAGTCAAAAGCCTTTGATAGGTCACAAAATACTCGTATACCAATTAATACATTGTTTTGTTTACACTACCAAGCAGCAAAAATGTTTTCAAGAGGTACAACTCCAGTATCTGTAGTGCAACGACCTTTGGTAATGCCAAATCGGTTCATATGTAAAATGTGTGTTACTTGAGAAATGATCAGTTCACTGATTACATTTTTTTTCCTAAGGGCTGGTAGAATCGATATTGATCGATAATTTAAAGAATAATTTTCATCCCCAAATTTAAATAGAGGTATTAACTTGCTATTCTTCATGAGATCGGGGAAGGCATCTTCATCGACACCTTTTTTTAATATAAAAGCAAGTTCTTTTAGTGCAGATTTAATTATATTGGTTGAAGTACCCCTAAGGTCTTCAGTTTTCTTTTTTTTTATCATACGAAATATTTTCATAGCAGTGTAAGCATCAGCGTGATAAAAAATGAAAATCTTGGTTCATCTCTTCTACACTTTGTCCCAAAAGAGCTACAGCCTCATTGGGACACAAGTTCAGACTACTTGTAGTTTCTATGGGTACTTACATAAGAGACGCGTTGGTAACTGCATTGTCTGATTTAATCGTTTTGTTATTGATTTCTAATGAGAAAGAATTCACAGTGCTTTTGGGTCTACCCGTCTCCCGGTTATAATGATGTTCCAGGTGGTTTTTATTTTAGTTTTAGATAAACTGATTTTACTTACTTATGTATATTTAGTTACATGTTTTTGTGGACATGCACACTTTCTTGAGTGTTTTAGAATAATTTCTGATAAAATTTATGAAGACGGGCTCATTGGTGGTTACTTTTAATAATAATTATTAAAAAACTTTTTTTAATACATGCTTTTAGTACTCATCAATATGAATCAAACGAGCCCAAACTCGATGCGGTTGTGTCGTTTTATTGCGGAATTCCTATGTCATCATAATATTGCACTGTCACGCGCTATACAAATACGAGTATGCGTGCAAAATTTCAGCACAATCGGAAACCGGGAAACGGGTCAAATCCAACTTGTAAGATTTTAATACAGACACCGGGACAGGTGAAATTAAATAAAAATAAAAGTCTGCAATGAGTATAATTCAAATAGTTTTCTACGACTTTTATATACTATACCTGGCGGAGTCCAATCACACAACTTTTTTTTCATCTTCGACTTTGATTACTTTTTTTTGATAAACCATTGCATTCATCTTTAACTACATGAAATAACTTATTATACAGATTATTGGCGTTCATCTCCCTGAATGCCAAATTTGTAGTTTAACTTATAACATTTCTTGTGAATTCCTCTATGCCGCGTTTATTTTATTTTTTTTAGGTTTACAAATAATCTCACGTATAGAACAAATATGATGGTACTCATTCGAGGCTAGTCGTCCGCTATGATCAGAGTCAATACAATTTCTACTTAACTTATACATTACAATTACAGAAGATGTTGTCTAAGCAAGTATCAGATGCTTCTGTTTTTCGGGTTGGTTTTTGAATTACATTATTCATGTTAAATGATTTGAATAAGTAAATAAATCTACTAGATAGTACTTCATAGAACTAATAATTGACGAAAGAAATCAATAAGTAAAGCAGAAGAGAAATATCAAGTAAAATTCTAACAATTAAATTTTAAAAAGGGGAACTAGATATTTGTGATTCCTTTAAAATATTTACATTAAAATCCCCAAAAACAAGATTTTTTACATTTTTTTTTATATTATTCTTAAGGCATCTTCCATAGCGGACTCCAACTCTGATTAATTTCCAGAGGGGGGGTCTGTACACACAAATTATATTGGAATGATCAAGTACACACGAGGTAACTCAATAGTTCGTTCAACAGAGATTACAACTATGTCTTTTCCTTATTCTCCCCTGTCAAGATTAAAAGAGAACGCCGTGACGTGACAATAATAAAATTAAATTAGATCAATATAACTTAAAAATTGGTGCGACAATCCTCACGCAATGACCATTAAAATTTATAACCACATACCATTACTGAGAAATACAAGAAACAAAACAATTTGATGCATTTTTAAAGAAGTACCTTTGTGATAAATGTTATCATTTTTTAATTTATTTTTTATTTTTTTCATAATTATAAAATAAATTAAAATTAGTATTATCATTAAAAAGTACAATAATTAAATAATGTATGCCATCCTCAACAAATTGCTCCATGTACCTAAGTAACCATTTGTACTCAAATACCTAAATGCATTATGTGCTTTGCAATTAAATATATTATTATTTAATTGGATGTCATTTCGCAAAATTTATATGGGATCCATCTCCAATTACAGATTTTTTTGTGAACGAACTCACAATCTTATCTAAACTTTTCAATCTTATCTAAGCTTTGGGGATTGGAGTCGCTCACGTCCGTAGGTTTGTCCGTAGGTCCGGGTGGTGCTAATCGAGTGACCAACTTCTGGTGGTAGGGCTTGAAAAACCCGACTGGCTAGCGACCACCGTGCGCATGACGTAAAACCCGTCAAGTGGCCATTTTTGTCCGCGTTTCGGGATCAGTCTGCGCACAGCCAGAGCTTGAGGGGTCGTTGCTGCGATTCGTATGGTTTGTGCGGGCTTCCGTCGACCCAGTGCCAGGTTGACTGCGTTGACCCTCCGCCCAGGAAGACCCGAAGAAACGGCTGTTCCGCTGGCCGCCCGTGGTATAGTACAGGGGCCCAAGCGGACCTAACCAGTCCGTGAGGCTGCCCCACCATGCCACGCATAATCTCGGGGTAGTCCGTCGTGCCGGTTGGTGACCGGACGGTGGGTCCCGGCGGCCACTTCCGGGGGGGTTCGGGGGCCCTTCCGTGCGGAGGGTCAGCGCAAATCAGCTGTCGGCTGTTCCCTGGCAAAACAGGCCTACACACATTAACTATGCGAAGCGCAGCAAGGACACCTCAGTTTCACGCCTCTCACTCCAATAATTATGGCAGCGCAAAATATTAAGACTGGTCGTACAGCGGTGCATTATCCCACCAAAACACCATTATTCGAGGTGGGGCTCGCTAACATCCGCGGGCTCCATTCTAACCTCTTAGCTGTCCACCACCATCTCGAGACAGCCCGTCCAGCAATGCTGTTTTTGACGGAGACGCAAATTATCTGCCCGGCCGATACAGGCTACCTTAATTATCCCGGCTACGCTCTTGAGGAGTCCTTCAAGGCGAAGGCTGGTGTTTGCTTGTTCGTCCGGGCGGACGTTTGCTGTCGTCGCCTGCGCTGTTTGAAGGAACCTTCCTTTTCCATCCTTGCGGTACACGTCGATTTTGGCACTCATTGCCGTGTCTACGTCTGCGTCTACCGTTCCCATCGTGGTGACTTGGAGACAACTCGACTTTTTGAACATCTAAGTCGGGTGGCAGATAACGCGCAGGAGCGATTTCCTTCCGCCGAGCTGGTGTTTTTAGGGGACTTCAATGCTCACCACGAGTTGTGGTTAAGTTCCTCTAAAACTGACCATGCGGGTAGGACTGCCCACGCATTCGCTCTCACGCACGACCTGACACAATTGGTCACCCAGAACACCAGGGTACCAGATATTATCGGTCAAGCGCCCTCTTTATTGGACCTTCTGTTGACAAATCGCCCTGACGGATATCAGGTGGTGGTTCGAGCTCCACTAGGATCTTCGGATCACTGCCTGGTATCCGTCTCAGTGCCTCAGGCGTCACGACCGTCGCCTGTGGTTGCAGCACGCCGTCTGTGGCACTATGCGTCAGCAGATTGGGACGGTATGCGGGATTATTACGCATCTGTTCCTTGGTGGCAGCGCTGTTTCAATAGGATGGATCCGGACTCCTGCGCTACCTCTGTTGCTGACGAGATCATACTAGGAATGGAATATTATATTCCGCATTCCAATCTCGTCAGTAGAGGCAGACGTAACCTCTGGTTCAATCGCGAGTGCGCCTCTGCTGTTGAAAACAAACAGCTGGCTTACCGCGCTTGGATCAGAGGCCGAGCATCTAAGGATCCCAATACAAGCCTACTGAAAACAGCCTACAATAATGCCACCAAGCTGTGTAAGAGGGCTTACATTAGAGCGGATGTTCAGCGCATTGCACAAGTGGGCCAGGAACTGCTATCGCACCCTACGGGTAGCCGTTCTTTTTGGCGCCTGGCCAAAGCTCCAAAGCTGTGCAATCAAACTTCTGCCAAGCCTCGCTGCCACCGCTGAGACATGCCGATGGCTCACTTGCTCATCAGCCGCAGGAGAAAGCCGACCTCCTGGCAAAACTCTTCGCGGCTCATTCCCGTGTCGATGACTGTGGTACACAACCTCCGAAACTGTCCCATTGTGGCAGCACCATGCCCGATATCCGTATCAGACAGCGTGATGTGCGGGCGGAGCTCCAGTCGATCGATACTCGAAAGGCAAGTGGACCAGACGGCATTCCTGCGATTGTTCTTAAGAAGTGTGCAGCGAAGTTGACTCCGGTCCTTACGCGTCTATACCGTCTGTCGTTCTCTGCTGGTTGTGTGCCGAAATCTTGGAAAGAGGCCAATGTCCAGCCGGTTCCCAAAAAGGGAGATCGTTCTGATCCGGCTAACTATCGTCCTATAGCCGTCACTTCCATTTTGTGTAAAATCATGGAGAGGATCCTTAATACACAGCTGATCCGTTACCTGGAAGGTCACTCGTTACTTAATGACCGACAGTATGGGTTTCGTCCTAAACGGTCAACAGGTGACCTTCTAGCGTTCCTTTTGCACAAATGCACAGAGGGACACGCTCCATACAAGGGCGGTCATAAATAGTTAAAGTCCTGTTACTATCAATACATTGTATTATTTTAGTGACTTATAGTTGTAAAAGTGTTTTAGGAACATTAAAATGAAAGAAGTACATGTATTTACGGAATAAAAAACGTTTACTTCAGTAAAAAACAAATATAAACAATAACATACTTTTACCTAAATTTATCATGAACAAACACTTAAAAATTGGAATGTAAAACATATATTTTAAATAAAATAAGAGTCAAAACATTGATAACATTATTTAATTATAATAAAATAATAGAAATAAATAAATTAAAATTAATTAAATACAAAAAAAACAAAACAACTAACAAAATACAAATAAATTATTCTTATTCTAACAATATTAAACATGTAACAATTCTATTACACTTTGTGACAGAGTATTTTTCTTTTTAGGGGGAAGTTTCCGAAGACTTGTAATATAAGGATCTGAATGTAATAATAGTCGTTGTATTAAATCTTGATTGGTAACTTCACGTGACATTTTTCGAGTGTGACTTCGTCTATAAATTTTGATATACTTATTTGTCGCTTCAGCAGCTTCTTCGGAAAGTTCTCCTATAGATAACAATGCATAACTTATAATATCTGATCCATGTACGAGCACCTTGTGGACAGAAGCAGGAAGACTATACCACGGATATTCCTCGACCAGGCTGTATGCTGTTTGTAATGCATAGTCTTTAAACTTGCATTCATTAATTTTATGTCCAGAAGATAACGTTTGTAATATTACACAACAACGATCTATGAGATCCTTATTCAAACCTGTAATTTCAGCAGATACAGCTGATTCCAAAAAAAACTTCCTGGCCGTGTTTCCGTCGTTAGACGTCCCGCTTCCACCACTACGCGGCTTGTCAACTATTAAACCTAATCGTTCCCTAAACTGGGACTGTACATATTGTTTTTTATTTGATAACAATTGTTTATCACTATCTAGCCTAACTTGCCATTTTTTTTATGTCTAATCTATATGAAAGATGAATAAAATATTCGAAGAAACATATCCAAGAATGTAGTGGTGATAATCCAAATTGGTATCTACTCTCTATTACAGGTTTTTGTAAACATTCGTCTATTTTATTCATCTCTTTAGGAGTAGCATTACATATATAACATCTACTTGTAGATGTTTCACTTAAAGCACTACAAATTTTACCATCTACCATTGAAAGCTGCAACTTATGAGAAACGACCAATTCACGATTGTCGATCTGAATAAAAGTAGGTTGCAAACTTTCAATTTTATCCTTAAAATAAGCTTCCTCTTGCAAAGACACTGCTGTGCTTTCTTTCAAAAATTGAAATCGAATAGGACGGCAGTACCTAGTGGAAGAGGGTCGAGGATTTTTCCATAAAATTTTACAATTATCTTCAGCTAATTTTACAATAATTTGAAGGGGTACATAAGATGTTACAAACAAACTACTATCTTCTAAAGTTGAATCTGAAAAAAATTGTTTGTATTCACTATGTCCAGTGCTGCCATCGAATCCCCATTTCCCAAGTAAAGAGATATTAGACAAACAATCATCAGGAATCTGATCTAAGACCTCTTTTTGAGATTCAAGGATTCGAGAAGCTGTGTGATCAAAAAGACTTTGTAATTCAACTTCAGCTGAAGACTCGGAAACAGTTATATTAGAAGGGTAACATCTCTGTTTCGCTTTAGTAATTTGTTGGTAACATGGTAATACATTAGGAGAAATCTTACTATTAACAAAGTTTTTAATTAATAAATACTGATGTTTTGTCAACTGAGCATCAGTCACAAGTGACAAGACATCATCAGTGCTAACTCTAGATATACACGAATCGAATGAACAGTCTGAAACATCAAGCAATGCACTCACAGTAGAATCATCAGACTTTGACAAATCAGCTACTCTCCGACGTTTAGTCCTTTTACTACATTGCGTAAAAGGTTTTCGAGGACGACCACGTGAATGACACGGCGACGTTTCAGACGGAGTACATTGCTTATTGTTTTTCACAAGTTGAATTTTTTCAATAACATTAAACCAATCGGAATTCTTATATAAAAGCTTGGTTTTATCCCTATTACATTTTTTCCAGAATCGAGCAATAGCTTTACATAAATTATTAACAATTTTCTCTAAATAATGAATATCAATGTTCTCAGCATCGTCGTTCAGAGTAGTCAACAAACTTTGTAGGACTTGACGACACTTTTCCGAGTCATTATCGGTATTGACAGTTAGCCATATTTCAAGAATATGCATTCTTGAAAACGAGCATATATATAAATTACCTGAAACAAAAAAAAAAACGGTTAAAATTCAGTCACAAAACCTACACAAAGCACTAAGACTAAATAAACTAATTTCGTAGCAAATGCTACGAGATAATCTGGCAACCGTAGCACCCTTGTCATCGCCAAAAGGGCAGATAAGGGCAGCCAAGTTTTAATTTTCCTAAGATAAGAAAGTCTAAAGATTATGGTGCAATATACCTCCATAGTCGGAGCGAGTGGGAACATATTTAAAAGTTTATTCAAACTTTGAATATTAAAATATAATACTCCAAGAAAAGTCGCCTCGTAGCAATGACATACTAAAGAAAATATATACTAAGATACAATAAAAATAAAAATATTAATTATTACATACCCTGTTCTTGGATATCCATTTCAGAAAAAACTCACACAGCACTCACAGGTCCCGCAATGACAACAATTGACGCCACGCTTTTTAATGACTCACTGATAACAGTATTTACGATTGGCGATGCGCTCTCTTTGAATGCACAATAGATAATGAAGGCGCACTCTAATTACTGACCTATTTATAGTTTCAGAAGGTACCGCAACTATCCAATGTAACGACAAGGAATAAAATGTAAAACAAGAAAGCAGGTTTTTAAGATTTATGACCTATGGATGTCCCACAGTGAAATGGGGTGAATCTATCGATAAGCGCGGCGAATCGGTGGCTATTAGTCTCGACATCGCCAAAGCTTTTGATAGAGTCTGGCACAAAGCTCTTCTTTCCAAGCTTCCGGCATACGGATTACCCGCGCAGTTCTGTACGTGGATTGCCAGCTTCCTCCACGAGCGTAGAATTCGCGTTGTCGTTGACGGCTGCGCTTCGCGGTTCATGGCAGTGAACGCTGGTGTTCCGCAAGGCTCCGTTCTATCCCCCACATTGTTTCTTCTGCATATCAATGATATGCTTTCCTTGGGAGCTATACATTGCTATGCGGACGACAGTACAGTGCATGGGGGATATCACGGAACCTCGGGGGCTGCTCGTGGTGATATTGGTAGGGAAAGGCAGAATCTTATCATTGAGCTCAACAGGACGCTGGACCTCGTCTCCGAATGGGGCTCCAACAATCTTGTTGAGTTCAATGCTAAGAAAACACAGGTGTGCGTGTTCTCGGCGAAAAGGTCACCTTTCCTCCCCCTTCCTTCTCTTCAGGGCACAACCCTTCACACACAGAGCAACATCACCTTGCTCGGAATGAACATTCGCTGCGATCTGAACCCCAGAGACTACATCGAATCCGTCATAACTACTGCCTCACGGAAACTCGGTGTCCTGAACAAGGTGCGTAGGTATTTTGCGCCGGACCAACTATGCTTGTTGTATAAAACTCAGGTTAGGTCTTGCGTGGAATATTGCTCGCACCTTTGGGACGGCTCCGCTCAGTACCTCCTCGATGCTCTGGACAGATTGCAGCGTCGCGCTATTCACATAATTGGCGATGTAGAGGCAACTAACACCCTCGAGCCTCTACAACTTCGTCGTGACATCGCCTCTCTTAGCGCCTTTTACCGAATGTTCCATGGGGAATGCTCTGAGGAGCTCTTTAACCTTATCCCTCCCTCTCCATTCCTTAACAAAAACACGCGTAAGGGCCTTCGGAGTCATCCGTACACTGTGTCCTCCTTTTCACACCGTACCAAGAAATTCCAAGATTCCTTCTTCTGTCGTTCATCCCACACTTGGAATTCTCTACCTGCGCACGTGTTTCCCCCATCCTACAACATGGGTTCCTTCAAAAGAGGCGTGAAAAAGCATCTTTTGGGCCGGCAAGGGGCGGGCAGGTAGGAGAGTGGATGTCGTCCCTACTCTATCTGTCAACTCATTTGGGCCTCTTTCACCGCTTAACATCAGGCGGGAGGAGGTCATTTGCCGGGCCATCCATAAAAAAAAAAACTATCATTAACAAAACTAACTATTATCCTATTATCTAAACTAATCAACAATTCATTTTTTTTAATGCTCTGTAATACAAAGTAAATCTTTTTAAAGTAAGTTTTTACCAGAAAATCTTTGAATATTTTTGTAGACAATCCCTAAATATTGATGCTTATTTTTGGTCAATACCCGAGCAGAGATTACCTCTTTTGTCTGATTATCAAATTTAAATTACTTGGAACTTGTTTTAAGATATCATGTTGCTCAATAAAAACATTGTCAACGTGAGATTTAATAGCCAAGTTCTTGACTAAACTATATTTTATAGCCATGGTTTTTTTTTAAAGAACATTGATAAAATTTTATCTTTCTTCTGTTAAATAAGCTTTGACTCGGACACATGTCAGTTTCTTAAAATCTAGCATGGATTTTTTCCGAATAATTTGTCATTAAATCTAATATCAAATTAAGTTTATACCTAATAATATTTTTATTTTGTGTTAAATGATTTATGATACGGAAGGAAAAACACTCTACATGCAATATCATGGAAATTTGAGCCTGGCATAAAATAATTTACTTAATCCCAATTTATTTTTCAATAGCTGGCTCTTACCTTTTCCAATGTCATCACAAAAATATTGCATTTTTATTTTGCTTCGACAATGACCTCTCTGAACATTAAAACTTTATTGGTGGTTGACACACATTGTTTTTAATATGGGCGGAGGATGTATGATGGGTGCATTGTTACTGTTTTCTGACACTACATTCTGCCTTTGAATCATTCCCACCTGAGGCCAAAAATTGTTTGTCAAGCAAGATTGATAGTGGTCCTCGTTATGCTAACAGAGTGCGCCTATAGAGTATTATGTTATCTGTGCCTATAGTAATAAACTGGATGTGCATTTTAATATCACTTTGTGTAGTGTTATAGTTTTCATAAGTAGCTGAGAATGAATGTTGTAAATTCTTTATGCTACTATTGATGTCTTCAATGTTCCTATCATACATACTCCTGCTCTGCCTCAATTTGCTTTTACAAGCGTCATCCAACTCGCAGAGTTCACACATCGACCGAGTTCGTAGATAAATGAATATAACTTTGAGTGAGTACTTGTAGAGACTTATCTGCACACAAAAAGAAAATACTATTTAAATACAAAGTTTGAATATATGTTTAACATAATTATATATTATATAGTTTATATTATTTATTTGGATATTATAAGACAGTTTAGTACCGCTTGAGCTCCGGCCTACCTTTCACATAAAATGTGAGCACCGTTTGCTCTTCGGCATCCTTCACATATACATGATGACATTACCTGCATTTACATTGACCACACAGTTAGTTCACATGTATTATGAGCACCGCTTGAGCACCATTTGCTCTTCGGCATCCTTCACATATACATGATTACATTACCTGCATTTACATTGACCACACAATTAGTTCACATGTATTGTGAGCACCGCTTGAGCACCGTTTGCTCTTCGGCATCCTTCACATATACATGATTATATCACCTGTATTTGCATTAATCACACAAAACAATATTTTAATTTTTTTTTTTTTTTAAAACGTCGCCCCACACTAGGATTTTCTCCTGTGTCGTGGGTGCAGTTACAAACATAGAATATCACATGCACATACGCCCAGACCGGAACAAATTTCTGTAGGCCATACAAAATTCTGTCCCGAGCGGGAATCGAACCCGCGACCCGTTGCGCAGTAGGCGATCACTCGACCTCTGCGCTAACCGTGTCGTCAATATCTTCCATATCTGGGTATATTAAGGTGAGAACCGCTTGTGCTTCGACATCCCTTTCACAATTATGTGAGCACCGCTTGCACTTCGGTTTGGTATACCTTTTCACATATACATAATTAAGTATATCACCTGCATTTACATTGATCACACAAACAATATTTTCCATAATCTAGATATATTGAGGTGAGAAGTGCTTGTGCTTCGGCATCCCTTTCACGACTATGTGAGCACCGCTTGCACTTCGCTATACCTTTTGCCTTTATTCGTTTTTCTTTAATATCGCATGTACAAGGTACTTAGAGGAGTAGTTCTTATTTCAAGTTATTTGTTTATTCAATCTTCTATTAAATATTTATAACTTATCCTGTAATACAAGTAATGGTAAGGAATTTGGTGGAGGATTCTTTGGAATGTCATTGTCTATAAATATAAATCAAAATTGGTTGGGTCGATACACAAAGCAGCTAAGTAATTAATCAATTGTTATTTTGGGCAGTTGTCATTAGTCTTAATCTAAATCTCATCACTGCTACTTTCCGTGGCTTCACCACTTTTACTATCAACATTAATTTCATTAAATGTCATCCACTGTTTGAGCTGATCACTCAGCTGGATATATGTTTTTATGAGTACGTTTTTTGAAACCTGGTATATTAGTAATCTCGTATCTGTAATTATTCAAGATTTTTGTAAATTGAAATGGACCTTGATACTTCTGATCTAGTTTTCATACTTTTCTTATCAGTGGGTAAACAGTGATTTGGTGTCATGACTAGGTTACCTTTAGTGAAAAACTTTGTTGGGGATCCACATATAGTAAGTTCACGGCTTGCATGAATTTCACATAACAGTAGATGTAAGCATCTACGAGTATATCAAAACATTTTTTAAATTTTACAGATCTAATCATGCATAAATTTTATAAGTAAACCGTAAAAGAAAATAATTGCTGAAAGTAACCGAGGAAACACTCTGACTCCAAGGCCCCATACAACCCTTTGGAGATTATGGGTGTGAGTGCATATGTATATTGTAATCATAAGAGAGCCAAAAATAAACCATACATGGAACTTATACAAAACATGCGTTATTTTTGTATGAACATTTGTAGTAGTATGTATTAACTTCTTCTTTTAGTTTGTATGTATTTATTAACTAGGTAAGTATAGGAAATAAATTATATTTTATTAACATAGACTTGCATTAAAAAAAATTATCCACTCATTATGTAAGTATGTTTATGGTTATCTGTATGTTTCTGTGGTCACTCACTACCATCACAAAGTTTTTTTTTCACCCAATGGTTGTCTATAAGATATTGGTTAGTACGAAAAATACCACTTTTCCTTGCATTCAACAGGGAACCTCTTGGCCTTCATCTCACCCGATGTCAAGTGATGAAAATGCCGAAGGAGGAAGCGAGCTTCACCTGGACTCCTCAGCAATTGAGGGACTGGCTATCTTACCTCTAATTATCGAAACACAGCAATACTATTAACATCGCTATTATGGCGATAAACTTGGTGAGACGGTGGTAGCTAGCCAGGCGGGCTCAGAAGCCCTACCACCAACCAAACTGAGCACAAAAAATCCTGCCCCCATGAGGAATCGAACCCCAGACCTCCCGATGAACACCCGGTGGTCTCAACCACTAGACCATGGAGGCAGCGAATCTTTCCGTTTAAGATATCAATTTAAATTACTATCACTATAACTATGCTTAGTTTACATAAAGTTTTGATATTCCTGATTCTTATATTTAAATAGGGTGGATATATTAAATAATTTTGAACTGTAATTATAAAAATCATTAAGATCATATGAGTATTTCTCAGAAATCCAACATTTTAATTTTCTTATGTATCGAATACTTTCACCTTTGCATTTTTTAAAATATCAAATTATATCATTAATATATGTTATAGCCATAATGCTAATAATGCTTAGTAATGGGCTGCCCAATGCTCATATGTCAGTACATAATAAATATATGTATGCGTTCCTACAAAACAAACTGTAACCTAAACCTATGTATTAAAAGAGTGGAATAGAAATTCATACATGGAAATTCATAGCTGTCATTTCCACTGGTTCGATCATGATCAAACAACAAAATGTTCTTATCATAAAAGTTGGTAATATGAAGGTAGTAAGGTAGTAATATGAAGGTAATAATAAATAAATAGGTAGATAGGTAATGAATAGGCAGGTAATAATAAATACCTAGTAGGTAATAAAAGTTATCAGTATAGTCAGTCCCGAAAGTTATGTATGTACTATGTACACAGGCAGATAAACAATATGTGATTCAAATGGCGTATAGGAATTGTTCTGCTATGTCATTATTAAATACACATATACTAGTGTTTTACTTTATCATTATTATTTGCAATTGCTGACTTATCGATGGGCGTTGGTTAACTCACTTGTCACTTCTGATTTGTTAGGTTAATCCCAAGGAGAGACGATAACTTAGTATTCCATGCATAACATGCATTCACCACGCGGGTGCTCGGTCTATCGCGTTGCAGAGAAGAGAGCCAAGAGCGGTGCCTGGGGCTTATGACCCAGGTGCGGGTTTAAGTAGCTACTTTATAATGCATTAACATTCACCTTCACCACCCCGGCTCCTCTCTCTGCCTAACCATAATTAATAATTATTTAATACGATTCCGTAAGTGAAGAAACTTAAACGTAAACAAATGGTCACAGCACTCACAGCAGTTTACTGGTTTTCAAAACTGAATGCCCTAACCGTCAAACGTTCGAATCACGAAATCACAGATTAGAGAGAATATACCTCAAGCAGCAGACTAAGTTTCTGACTGCCAGCGCCACCCGCGGCGCCGGTGAGAACTAAAAGTTGCCATTTGCAAGTTCCCTAACAAGTGGGTCCTGTACGATAATCGGAAGCGCTCATCGCAATGGCTGAACCCTGCCGAACCAGCCAAGCCACGCTCCAAGCGAAAATTGACTCCAAAAAAGTTACTTGTGAGCGTTTGGTGGACTAGTGCTGGTGTCGTTCACTACAGCATTCTTAAATCTGGCCAGACGATTACGGCAGATGTCTATTGTCAGCAACTGCAAACCATGATAGAAAAGCTGGCTGCTAAACAACCGAGGCTGGTCAATCGCTCTAGGCCACTGCTGCTTCATGATAACGCTAGACCACACACTGCACAACAGACGGCTACCAAATTACAGGAGCTTCAATTGGAATGTCTAAGACATCCATCGTACTCTCCGGACCTTGCTCCAACAGATTACTATTCTTTTCGAAATTTGGATAACTTCTTGAAAGGGAAAAAATTCAACTCCGATGGGGCAGTCCAAACCGCCTTCAAAGAATTTATTGATACCCGTCCGAATGGTTTTTTTAGTAAAGGGATAAAGGGATCAAAGAACTACCTATGAGATGGCGAAACTGCATAGATATCAATGGTACATACTTGTATTGAATAATATATTATATTTATTAAAAAAAATCGACTTTAGGTTCCTCCCATACAAAACGCCAATTTCATATGTAAGGACCTAATAATATTAAAAAAAACAGCGCCATCTGTTGACGAGTAGTGATAATAATTAAATTGGGGTCCCTTCAGAAACATTTTGTTTTGACCATGGACTCGTTTTAATAAATCCATGGTTTTCACCCTCGGAAAAAGGAATGACACAGACATATTCAGGCCCAGCCGACCGACAAGCGGACAAGACAAAAGCAAATTTTTCCGCAGTTGTTCCACTTAATGGAGATGACATTAGGTGCGGAAAAAATAGCGTGAGGTTGTCACATGCTAATGTCATTGTTAGCGCGGGAATATAAGTGGACTGTAGGTTTCTGGTTTAACGAATAAAGAAAGATAGAAAAATGCAATGTGGTATACTTAAGAAGAGAAAGGAAGGAAGGATTAAATACCTCGCTTTGTACTTGTGCACTCTGTACTATGTCTTGACTGCTCTGTTTCAACGGCCGGCCGGCCGCACGTCTTCTTCTTCTTCGAGGCTTGGGTTTGCGGTGTAGTATTGGTAGAATAGACCACAGGCCCCGCGAATGGGTCACGGGTCTCGCGGAATAAAAATGCGAATTGTTTAAACGTCACAAATTAGTTAAACTGATGGTAACGCGGCGACGTCGACGGTGGATGCGGCGGGCAACTGTTGTGTTCTCAACGCAGACCGACCTACACGCGGAGCCGTGCGCGCAAAATCTTCTCTTGCGCGGTGTGCGAGCGAGAGAGAGATAGGTAAGGGATATAAGTAGTACCACAATGCGAAAATAAAATTCAAAATTAATATTGGCGCTAACAGTCATTTTCATTCATTTTTTTCTACAGAATAACTGCGAATAAATTAGCGTGTGACTTTTGTCTAAGAGAGCTGGTCCCCTTCTTTGGCGAGTTCCAAAGGCCCTAGACAAATGCCACACGCTAACTTTTCCGCAGTCATTCCGCAGAAAAAATGTATGGAAATGACATTAACTTACGACAACCTCACGCTATTTTTTCCGCAGCTAATGTCATCTCCATACAATTTTTCTGAGGAACGACTGCGGAAATGTTAGCGTGTGCATTTGTCTAGGAGGGGGGCAGCTCGTTTTACCGCTGGGCCTATTCCCAGGGGGTGCGTTCTGAGAATGGCTAGTCCGATCCCGAGCGTGCCTCCACCGGGGGCGGAGAGGTACCGGAGGGTGGTTTAGCCGGGTATGGGGTTTTTACCCGAGCCTTACGGCATAACCAAAGGACAGCCTTGTGAATTTAAAACGTGGTGAATTTCAAAGTCATTGTGTAGGAAGCGTTTCTAACAAGCGATAAATGCATTAACACTAGCAAAATAAGGCCCCTGGCCGAGTGACTTAAGGCAGAAACAAACTATTGTGTCGTGTTGTGTTGTGACGCGCCAGAAGCGTATCGGTTTTATAAATTTAGTACTTATGGCTAGAAACACATTATTACAGTGTGTTGTGTTGTGGCGCCAATGTGTTTCTAGCTATATAAAAATGTATGAAACCGATTTAAAGCGTTCGCGCGAGCCCCAGGGCTCTATTTTGAACCATTCGATTGGTGTCGCGCGCTCGTACAACGTCGTCTTCGCTCGATTGCTACTGATTTTTGTATTGTTTTTGATGACAATCGGAAATGATTTTCATCAAAAACTAAACAACAAGCAACAAACATCGAGTAGTGCCAACTACGCTCGACGAGCGCTCAATGCCTTAATGATTCAAAATTTTAGAATCATTCGTCTGTCATTGAGCGTCGGTCGTTCTATTGATTTTCGTTTCATTTGCGATGAAAATCAATATTACATTAGGAGAAGAAAAATTAATATTATTTTGGTTTTCGTCGAAAACGAAAAGACAATCAGTAGAAATCGAAAGCAGGCGACCCTCGATGAGCACTCAACGCCTAACGAAGGGTTCAAAAGTAGTGCCCTTAGTGCCTCGCGGATGCTCTTATGGCCGATTTCACCAACCATGACTTAGCTTAGGAAGCCCCTAAGACGTATGCTGTCACTTTTTGTCTTTAATGAAAAGAAAGTGACAGCATGCCACCTAACAGTCCCCTAAGCTAAGAAGAGGTTGGTGAAAATGGCCATTAGTATCTCAAAAATGGCCGGAGATGTGTTTGCGTTGCGAGTAATCGTCTAGATATCGTTAGAGTAGTCGCGCACTACACTAAATTTACACTTTAGTCAATTTACCTTTGTTTATGGCAACTAAGTTGGCAAACAAGCGAACTGCACCTAGCGTACATGTGACTCTTGTGAGATTCGCAGCAAAACTGCAATCCCTACAAGAACCACAGTGTACGTTGCCAACTTGTGACATCAGATGTAAAGTCACGGTACCCAGTAATTTCACAGCTATATCTTACCCTTGCCGCAAGCACTGCTGCTTTGCGGCAGGAATAGGTAAGACGGAGGTACCCAAGCAGACGACCCTGGTACAGAGTCTCCCTCCGGTAAAAAACCTCCCACGGGAGTTATGGATTTTTATACTCCCTAGGGAGATTTACAAAAAAAAAACATTGTCCCACACTAGGATTTTCTCCTGTGTCGTGGGTGCAGTTGCAAACATAGAACATCACATGCACATACGCCCAGACCGAAACAAATTTCTGTAGGCCATACAAAATATTTGTCCCGTACGGAAATCGAACCCGCGACCCGTTGCGCAGTAGACAAATGCTCGACCTCAGCGCTAACCGTATGAGTATAGTATAGCTATGAGTATGCTATGAGTAAAGTATTAAAAATATAGAACCTACTCGTACGTCATATCGAACAAAAAGGGGCTAAAAATCGGCCAAGGTTTATTGCCTATCTTCAAAACTTGACTACAAACCAATTTTACTGTATATATAAAACTTTATACGGTACCTACATTGACCCGTATTATATTTATATTTTACAATTATATCAGGGACATTTGCATTTTCACTTGGAAAATCGGTGCAATCTGTCAGTATGGCGTTAAAGTTTGAAAACTAAACGCAGTTCTTATTATTATCTATGGAAGACTATAATTGAAAAAAGTAGACAACCTCCTTTCAAACGTGAGTTGAGTGCCATTTATTTGTTAGATTGCTGTTTTCGAAGCGTATTATGTTTAATTTAGGCACGAAAAAACAAACTGAATGTGACTTAATCTCCGGAAGAATCTGAGCACAGAATAGATAATAGTACTACGTCTGAGTTAGAAGTGACATCAACACCACCGCAGTTGTTAAATGCGGCTCAACTAAGTATTCAACAACGATTTGCTACCAGCGGTGTATAAAGAAAAACATTTTTTTTGTTTTTTTTTTATTTCCATCCAAATGTAATGAAAAACATTGTGTGTATCACGGGTAGTAAGAGGATTACAAAAGCCCTAATAGACTTACGTTAGTTGTCCCCTTCTTACGGCCCTTGTTGCATAATGTACTATTTCTTCCAAATACCTCATTAATTTTACTCTTAGTCACCGGAAAAGGCAACGCTAAGTAATACATTACTACCCTGGGAAACTCGAGGCAGTAATGTTGTATAAAACTTCATTAATAACCTGTTCAATATTAATGCCTTAGATTAGAACAATTAGAAACTTTATTTTATTGCGTAGTTTTCACATAGGTCAGAAGTTCTACACTGAACCACCCAGCTACAATGAACCATTCAAATATCTCGAAAATGCGACGTTAATACTAAAAAGTATTTAGCAAAGTAAATACTAAAAAATAATGCTTTTGGGGATTGAGAACCACGACGAAGATTATTCTTTGCCCCTGGATCCGCTATGGTTTCTAAGTAATTATCAGATAATTTATTCTCACAAAACTGACTTGTAAGATCTGAACACGAAGATTATTCTTTGCCCCTGGATCCGCTATGGTTTCTAAGTAATTATCAGATAATTTATTCTCACAAAACTGATAGTAGATTAACCGACTTGTAAGATCTGAACACACCCTCTGCGTCATAAGAAATAGATGGCAATATTGCTTATAACATAAAATAAGATCTGTAGACAGCAGTACAAATGGAACGGAATAAGTAGACCGCATTATCAGATCGATGCTGGTTCCAGTCCTCTCGCTAATTGTAGTGACAACGACGAATAGGCGTGGTCTAGGGGACTCCGCCCACCGCGCCTCTGGGCGGCGCCCGCCCGCCGCTAATTGAATACTTTAATAATTGGATTCATAAATAGTCGAGTGCAGGATTAAACGATACTGATGTAGGTATACTTATTTCGTATCTACGAATTTAAAATGAAACAGAAGTTATATTTTTCATAGTGCAGAAGAATTTGTTTAAAAGTAGGATAGGATAGGCAAACAAAGGAGCGTCGTTATTCAGGAAAAGCAAAGGAAAAATTGTTTTCTTGGAGAAAACAGATTCGGAAAAATTAATCTTTCCGCCAGATTCTGAAGAAAGGAACTCACAATCCTGATACATCGATACGTATATAAACGTGAACATTTATTTTTAAGTTATACCTTTTCCAATATCTACATTCTGGCTTGTTTAAAAAATTATAAATTAAAAACTAATTAATAACAAACAAAAAAGTAATTAAAACATAAAGAAAACAAATAATAAAATAAACTAATAAGCAATTAAAAAAATAATAAAACAATTTATGAAAAAGAATAACGCTTTACACCAGGATCGAACCAGTGCCCCACAGATTCAAAGTCGAAGATCTAACGCATAGAATAGACCAATCCGGTCAGGATTGGTCTTTTGCTTTAGATCTTAGATATAAAGTTGTGAAATTAAGGGTCTTATGATTTTGTGTAATGGTACATGCGATAGATGGACGAGAAAAATAGAGGCGATGTAAAAAAAGTTTCACTTTAAATAAATGTCACAAATTGAAAACATACACTGTGGTAATTGTAAGGGTTGCGCATTTGCGAATTTATCAGGAACCACATGACCATACTGTCAAGGTGGTTGAAGTTGAGGAGCTTGATGTGCGCGTGCGCTCAGCGAATGATTGCTAAGATTAAGCAACGTGGGCTGTGGTCAGACTTATGATGGGTGACCAAAATACGAAACATCTCTAGCTCCTCCGTGCTTCGGAAGGCACGTTAAACAGTGGGCAGGACCTGATCTTGCCCCGGTCGTGTCGGCTAACCGCCCCATCGGACTAGGCGAGTGAAAGAACAGCGAGTGCACTTGAAAGAAAGAAGAAAGAAAAAGAAAAAAGGAAAGGTCGCCGTGACCGAATATTGGTTAGGAGGACATTACAGGTGGTTGAAACCTTTTTTAATGTCGGGTAATGCGTTACGCATACTTCGCACTTAGGCAGGTGCGAGATTATGTCGGACTTTCCACAGCTACTATGCAGATTGCCATCCAGAGACCGCGGCCTACTAACTTAAACCTAGCGATGCCCCTTCGAGACGCATTGGTGAGAGCAAGTCCATCATTCCTGCGTCCTCTTCGTTATCGAGGAGAATACGCTGTGGAGGGACGCGTCGCTGCCGGAAAGGTCATTGGGACTCTCAAGAATAGTCCATGGCGGCGGATGTAGACCTGCTTGCTCCTTAGAAAAGGTGGAATCACCTTTCCACGTAACGCTGACCAGACGGCTTGGTGCAGGGCAGCATTTCTAAACCTTTTACAGTCCATATAGCCCTTTGAAATCAATCTAAATTTCAAGGACCCCCCCCTTGATAATGATACAAAAGCAGTAATAAATTTCTAACTATACCTAAATACGTGAATGTGAAGCTTAGTACTTTTCGGGTTGATGTCACTACTAAATTGTAATCTCAAATAGGATTCCACTTATAATATATTTGTGTATTTATTTATTAATTATTTTTAAATGATCCAAAGAGGAGCCTGTGAACCCCCAGGGATCCGTAGCCTGTGCTGTTAAGAAACACTGGTGTTGGATATTGTTTCGAGTTCTACGCGTAGAGGCCTCTTCGCACACAAAGCGATTGCGAGTAGTTCCTTTTGGGTGTCGAGGATGCGATTTGACGGAGCCCCCCAGTACGTTTAGTTAGGTATGCTTCGATTAGCGAGGTAAGTTCTACACCCCACTCCCACAGCGGCAGATTTTAACGCAGTAAAAAAGTTCATTTATCTGACGCAAGGAAAACATCGCGAGGAAACCTGCATTCACCTGCGAAGTAATTCAAAGGTGTATGTGAAGTCAACCAATCCGCACTGGGCCAGGGTGGTTTGACTAAGGCCTAATCGCCCTAACTAGTTAGGATAGGCCTGTGGCCCTCGGTGGGGGGTTAAAAGCGCTAGATTCTCTTAGTTGGCTTACCACACCCACGGGGAAAAAGAGCAGTGACAAATGTATTCTAAGTCCATCATCGAACGAGATTATTGTTGTATTTGCCAACTTTAATGAATAAAAAAAAAACTCGTGGAAGTTTGGATAAGCCCAGTGAACGCATTCACATGCGTTCATACAAAAGCATAGAGTTATAGCGTGGATAAGTGTGTCGATATTTTTATACAATTAAGTTGGTAAACAAGCTGGCTGCCCTCCTAATGGTAAGTTCTAGTCGCTGATGTGGTATCTGTAACATTTTAAAATTTACAACCCCGTATAAGGATCGCAATACGTTTTTTTTATGGGATAGGGGGCAAGCGAGCAGACGTATCACCTGATGGTAAGTAATTACCGTCGCCCATGGACACCCGCAACCCCAGAGGAGTTACAAGTGCGTTGCCGGCCTTTGAGGTGGGAATACGCTCTTTTTTTGAAAGTTTGAAGGTCGTATCGGTCCGGAAATACCGCAGGCGACAATTCGTTCCAAAGTTTGACTGTGCGAGGCAGGAAACTTCGAGAGAAACGCACAGTTGTGGACTGCCAACCATCTAAGTGATGGGCATGGATTTTTTGCCGCGTGGAACGATGACAGAATGAGGCCAGTACGTACGTTACGTTGCCAGCTTGTGACATAAGATGTCAAATCACAGTATGAACCGTGAAAACTTTTTTCCTTGCAATGAGGAGGCTGTGTACCGCTTGGGTACCTCCGTCTTACCTATTTCGTTTTGCCGCAAAGCTTGCATTGCTATGTTCCGGTTTGAAGGGAAAGATATGGCAGTGAATTTATTGAGTGGCTTTACATGTTATGTCACAAGTTGGCAACGTACACTGTGGTTCTTGTCCCTTCAGCCATATTGATAACTGACTGTTTGATAATGGTTACTTAAAAATAATTTTTTTCACTGTTTCGTCATTAGTTATTTTAGGAGAAGATTTTGAGGGTTGCAGATTTGTTGCGAATCTCAGAAGAACCACATGCACTGTACTGACTGTTAGCACTTACCATCATGTGGGCAGTATGCTTGTTTGCCGACTTAGTCGTAAAAAAAAGGAAGAGGCAGGTCTTGTGATTATTGAAGATTATTTTTTAATATTATGCTCAGTGAAATTTTTCGTAGCGCTACACAGGGCGGCCCCGCCCACGACTACGGCTGTAGGCCGCCCACGTACGTAGGCGCCGTCACTCCGCTCCGGGCACCGCGCCGCGCGGACATGGCGCGACCTCAGCGCCCGCCGAGCCGCACGTAAGTAAACTTTGAAACTTTAACTTCGTCTTGTAGACTGAGTGCTGTTAAGTACGAGTATGTAACTAATGAGTAAATGCACTTACTCGGTTTTTAAAATGTGATTGTGATCTTTTTTTTTTTTTTTTTTTATTGCTGAAAGTTGGCAAACAAGCAAACTGCCCACCTGATGGTAAGTGGTAACAGTCACCTATAATACATGTGGCTCTTGTGAGATTCACAGGAAAACTGCAACCCCCATAAGAACCACAGTGTACGTTGCCAACTTGTGACACAAGATGTAAAGTCACAGTACCCAGTAATTTCACTGCCATATCTTACCCTTCAAACCGGAACACAGCAATGCAAGCACTACTGCTTTGCGGCAGAAATAGGTAAGACGGAGGTACCTAAGCAGACGACCCTGGTACAGAGTCTCCCTCCAGTAAGTAAGTAAGTAAGAGTTCTTGAACTGAAATAGTAAAAAAATCTTGTTTTACTTTTGCTGTGTAGTATATTAGGTATAATATTGATTTTGAGTAATTTTATAGTTTACTTGTAATTTTGATTTCCAAAAAATTGCCCATACTCATCTTTCTTTTCTACGTTTTTATGTTTTCTACCCGTATGATTCTTATTTTGACTTAATTGTGAAAATAAGTTAGTTATTAAATTTTTTAAAATAATATTAGTATTATACATTTGTTAAACGAAAAAAAATATTTTATTGTTTTTGAATTCTCAATTTTTTGAATGAAGTAAAAAACTTTTTAAATTATAAGTATACTTAAAACTGTCATAGTATCACATGGAAATAAATAAGAAATAACAATTTTATATTTTTACCTACTGGCTTTGTATAAATGCACTATATATTAATGCACAAAATAGAAAAAAAAAGTTTTGTTTTTCATTTTCATACTCTTTGACATATGGATGAACTCTTTGTAACCATCCTCGAGCACGAAGATCTCACCGAGTTGGGATATTCTAATATTATTGTTAATATTATTTTGTGGTTTAAATTGTTATTGTATCTGTTCGTCTTAATTTAAGTTGTTTTTATTATGTGCAATTACAATAATTTTGATATTATTTTTCCATTTGTGGTCGTTTATTATATAATTAAATCCACTCATAGTAAAGATTTAAAAAGCTAACATGACTTTATTGTCTAAATCTAAGTGAAAATTAAATTTTCATTTTCAGCAATAATTTAAAAAATCATCCTTTCAGATTTGATCGTTTTTCGTTCCAAACATAAAACATAAAAATTCCTTTACTTGGTGAAGGAATGAGTAACAATTTGTAACTTATATTAGTAGTAAATAAGTAAATTTCGCACATCGCCAAAAACAATGGTCGATGAAAAAGATAACTTAAGTAATTTTACGGTTTTTCAAAGTTTATTTTAATTAAGACGTAGGTAGTGAAAAAATACAAATTATTTAATTAATTAAACATAATAGTAATAAATATTTAATAGGAATAATTTGATTTTGGTAAGGTCGTCCTGAGGTTTGAGGGCACGCTGTTCTTCGTCTTTTTAACCGACTTCAAAAAAGGAGGAGGTTCTTAATTCGATGCGTATGTTTTTTTGTGTGTATGTTACGCGATTACGCCGCCAATTGTGGACCGATTTTCAAAATCCTTTTTTTAAGCAGACAATCTGTTGGCACTAAACAATTAAAATGTTGTTTATTACTTGAATGATAAAAGTTTAATTAAATGAAACTAAAATGTGATTAAATTGATCTTGATTAATGTAATAATCATGGTCGCGATTTATAAAAATATTCAATAATCAAATTATTTTTTTTATTAAGTTAGAGTAGTGCGTGATGAATGCAGTCAGTTGTTAGATTATACATAGAGTGAGTTATCAACTCCTGCCTCCTACGGTACCTAGAAGAGCACCAGCTGATTCGCGTCCGATAATACGGCTTCCGTCCCGGCCGTTCAGCTGGTGATCTTTAAGTTTACCTGACCTACAGTTGGGCGGAAACCTTGGAGGGCAAAAGTGAGGATTTCGCCGTCGAACGCGATATCGCTAAGGCGTTTGATAGGGCTAGAGCTTTACTCACGAAGTTCCATCATATGGAATCTCCGAGGGACTCTGCAAATAGATAGCTCAGCTTCTTAGATGGTAGGAGCATTAAAGTCGTCGTCGACGGCTGCTGCTCCAAAATGCCCATGTCCATAAACGCTGGCATTCTACAAGGTTTGGTGTTCTCCCCAACCCTGTTCATTCTGCATATCAATAATAGGTTGTCCGTTGAGAACATGCAAATGACAGTACGGGTGATGTGCTACCGAATGGCCTTTAGATTTCTTTGCAAGAAAGGCGTTCACAACTTGTGTCTGAAGTCGAGGATTCTCTAGGGCGAGTCTCTGAATGGGGTGCAAAGAACTTAGTTAAGTTCAACCATACGAAGATAGAAATGTGCGCATTCATTGCGAAGAAAAACCCATTTATCGTAGTGCCTCAGTTTCCAGGGAGTTACTCTTCGTATGTCCGATGGTATTGGGATCCTCGGTGTCGAAATTTCTACTAAAGTGCAGTTTGGGAGTCACCTGGAGAGGACAAAGCCAAATTCGCGAGCAAAAAGCTGGGCGTCCTGAACAGAGCAAAGCAGTACTTCACTCCTACCCAGTGGCTGATGCTTTATAAAGCACAAATTCGGACGCATATGGAGTAATACTCGCTCCTCTGGGCAGGAGCTCCCAAATATCAGCTCGATGTGCATTCCCAAAGGCGTGCATACCGCATCGTCGGTGATCCCAGTATCACGGCCTCAGTGGAGACGCTGGAGCAAAGGAGAGACCTTGGTTCTCTCTGCGTGCTCTATCGGCTCTTTAACGGAGAATGCTCTGAGGAACTATTTGCAATGGTGCTTTCGTCACCTTTTTACCACCTTCGTACCACCTGGAACCGATCTGGTCTAGCACAGTCGGTTTCAGCGTTCAATTCTTCCACGTACGTGCAGACTCTGGAACGAACTCCCAGCTGCGGTGTTTTATAAACGCTCAGATATGTCCAACTTTAAATGAGGTTAAAAAGAGCACTTCTGTCCAGCTAGGCAGTAACTGAGCTATGCCCCTGGCATTGCAGATGCCCATGAGCGGTGGTTACCACTTCCCATCAAATAGGCTACTTGCTCGTCTGCCACCAATAAAAATGTTATTATACCACAATTATACTTGAGCCGAATTGGCTGAACAACAACAAACAACCCGATTTTGGATTATAACAAATCTTGTATTACTTCCATTATCATCGCCTTTTACATCCTAATTACAGGTAATAGTTTTTACAGCATAGATATACATAGTAACTCAGGAACATCACCCAGGTTTTAACTCTGAAGTGTTCTTCTTTCGCCTCAGTTGAAGTAAAGTTTCTCACAATGTTGAATTTGCGAGTTTGCATTAAATATTACCGGAAAAGTAACTATCAATCCTAATTACCTACCATTTAATTAGGTTCTCTAATTGTCATACTTATTCAAATAATAAATGGTTGATTTGCTTTTTTGAAGTGGATTACTTAATCAAATTTTTAAATCGTGACTAACGATTAATGTTAACAATTAGTATCAAAATTTTGATTCCTATTAATAAATTTTAATCACTAATCACGACTAACTACATATTTAATTGTTAATTTTTATGTTATTCAGTTATTTCTTTTGCTAGAACACAGAATTTAACATTTTATTTCATTTTATTTAATCAGAACATTGACATCAAAGCCAATAAAATGTGTACATAAAACATTGCAGACTTAAATTCTAAAACAAAGATACAAAATAAGCTAAACTCAATAAACTCGAGACTAGGAGTAGGCTAGTATCAATAATAATGTGTGTGTAATGTGTGTGTATAGTTGAATCTGTGTATGTTTGAGCCTGTATGACAGAGCCTTAAAATACACTGCATTAGATTTTTTGTTGAAAAGGACTTTTACCATCCACCAACCTTTCCGAGTACATTTCATAAGTTGGTCATCTATAACTTTTTAGTTTGTACTTTTTTTCACGTGTCCATATATAACCGTTTAGCAGTTAGAGGGGGGGGGGGGCACTTACCTCTAACAAAAATTTGCACTTTAAAACCAAATGTTTCAGAAACGGATCCCTAAATCGAAAAATAGTATTCTGAACCTTAAATTGTTTTTAAAGACCTATTTAACAATACCCCACACGATGGGTTAGTCAAGAAAAAAAAAATTTACTCCCACTTTACTTGTATGGGAGCTACCCCCAAAAAAATTTTTTTCCTATATTTTTTGCAACCACTTTTTTGGTATGATTAATATACATACCTATGCCAGCTATGTACAGCTTTCTAGTACTAATAGTCTCTGAGTAAAACCGCGGACAGACAGACAGACATGGCGAAACTATAAGGGTTCCTTGTTTACTGCGGAACCCTAAAAAGGGATTTAAAATGAAAACCGTAATGCTAGCTCACTTTTTTCCGCGACTGTTTGTACTTTCTGTAGGTATCGACTGTACGAAAATAGAGACTGACTAAATACAAAACAATCTTTAAAGCGAGACCTCAGCTGCGTGCTGAATACTGTTGGAGTATTTGGGTCCGAGCCTTACTAACAGTGAAATTTTGAAAGTAGTTTTTTGGATACTGTCAGATTTTTATTGAAACAACAAAATGCGTTATTCATTAACAATCTTATTAATAAAAATAGCCGATTCCTGCTTTAATCCTGCGCTAAGTGTATTGGTGTTAAAAATATGTGTCGGTGTTGTGCCATTTTTTTATTTTTTTGCTAACTTCCTGATTTCAATATCAAAACTTTGTTTGTATTTTATTTATTCTTTATTTTAATATGTTTCACAAAATATTATTATTCCAAATTTTTAATTCCAAATTAGGCGGATATTCTATTATATACATTGGAATTTCATCCAGGTTTTTGAGATGTTTTGCACTTGATTCTACACCCGTAGTTAGGACTTATAGTCTTCCGAAAAGTGTTCCGCAAAACACAACGTTATAACTTTACAAACTGTCTGATCCAATAATAAATCGTTCAAGCTAAATATATAAAAGAGACCTCTGGATCATGGTACAGTAGATCATGTTACAATAGTAGATTATAATCAGTCTTGGTCTCGGGTGAGCCCCACTGTACTGCGCTCGGGAGTGAACCCCAGAGTCCTTAGCTTTTTATCCCCGTGGAAAATACTCGACTTTTTGCACCACCTGAAAGAAAATAAAAACAAATACGCAAGAAATACAGCATTTATTCAAAATCATATTAGTTATAATACTAACTCATTAATTATTATATTACTAATTATTATATCTCAATAGCTGGAATAGATAACTAAATTGATTGAGCTGCGCAACTAATCTAAGATTAGGAGTGAAAAATAGTCGTAAGTATTTATATAATAATAAATAATTTTAGAATAGATCTAAACGAAAAGATATAGATGAAAAGGGCACGTACCACGAGTCTGTGGAGAGTTAATTTAGTAATTGAAAAAATCTTAATACCAGCATGGCGAGAATAATTTTTTGTTTGATTTGTTATATTTTAGTGTCTTTTTGAGCATATCTTGACATTCCGAATCATTAATTTTTTCCTCTAACAATTTATTTTGTTTAATCCATGTTTTTAGGGGCTATGTCTTACTTTATATTGGGTTTACATGACACAAAATATGTATTTTTTGAGAAGGTGGTGCTAAAAGATTATTTAGCTATCACATTATAACTCAATTACAGTAAGTAAGAGAATTTGTTGTAAGAATAAAAAGTACTAGTATTGTTCCAATGTTAGTGAACTGTAGGTACTTATTTGTTCTTATTGGAAATAAATTAAGTCCCGAAATAAATCCCAGTGGACAACTTCCCTGTATGCGACCGTCATAGAGGCATTTTCATGTTTTGTTTATAATTGTGTTTTGATGTATTATCAACAAGGATAATATTCCAATTCCAAGTATTCCCCAGTAAAACGAAAAGGGTTGACGATAGGAAGCTTTTAATAACCGGCTTTCGAAAACCATCGTAGTGACGTGATCAAATCCAATTTGTGGTAGTGGCCGGCTGACATGGAGCCTAGAGCTTTTTCGGAGTGTCGCGGTGTTGGCAGTGACAGCCACTCGGTGAGCCGACTGTTAGGGCTGCCATCTTTTCTCTTTTTTTCATTATTTGTATTTCTTATTATTCTTGTGTGAAACCTTAATTTAATATTTATGTCATAATAAATTTACAATCTATTTTATAACTATTATCATAACATTTTCTATTGGATGGTTAAATGTAACAAACTTTGGGAATTTAAGTGGCGTATGTTAAAATTGTTTGAACTTAAACACTTTAATTTATTATGATAGGTATGGTATTATGAAGTTTGGTGTTTTTCGTGTGGTTGAGGGAATCATCCCACCTTTAGCTTTTCAAAGAAAATTTAAGAAGGTAACGTTATTAATGTTAAACTTCCTTAGTTTCTACAATTACGCTCTAATAGAAAACGTATCAACTGAATGATTTGTTCTTCATTTTTTATAATTTAAACAGAAACTGAAAACTTCATAATAAGTTTACCGGCTAAAATTTTCCATTCCGCAAAACAGTGAACGAAGGCCCTGCCTGGATGATGCTTAACGTGTGGTCAATGGCGGGGAGTGACAACCCTTAACGTCGTTGATAACTTTGTCATACTACGCGATATGCTGAAGTGGTGAGATATTGTCGCACGAGTAATTAAGCCAAAATAATTACGCAGCTGATTTACTTCTTATCGGAATTCTTGAAAATTGTTGTACGGCTAGGATACATACCTAGCGGGTTAAATAAAAACATAAGCCAGATTTATAGAAGCGACTCAGTATCAGAGATCTAATTCCGCTAATAAGTTACAGATGAACCGAACTGAATCGTTGGGAATGTTGAGATCGACGAATCCGGTTCAAAGACGTGATCATATGACGTAGGCATAAAACATTTCATGAATAGCACGTGGAAAATCATATGGAATGGTTTTCATTTGTCACACATGCATTCCTTACATGTAATACTAAAATTCTACTACGGAGAAAACGCAGATTATTCGCATTTTATTAAAGAATATAATTTTTTTATAGACCCCAGCCTCTTCAAGTATGAGGGAAAGTTCATTGTATACCAGATTAAAAAGTATAGATCACATAGCACTCGTACGTCACGTAAAAATCTAACGACTATACGTTATACGGTGTGTAACGAAGCCCTGTAAAGCCTTTTAGGTTTCTATGTGTGTAATTTTTTGAAACTCTTCAATAAAAGAAAATGAAAACAAAGTCTTGGTACTTCGTGAGGCTAAAAAACTAAACTTTCCGCTCGCAGCTTTCTTCATTTAGTTTTTCTCGTTGGTTTGCTGTTCTGCTACGGTAAAAAATATATTTATACTACACCTGATCGGAACAGCATTTCCTGAATTTTTCATCAAACCTGTGAATTTATTTTATTTATCTAAATGTTTTGTTGCAACGTGAGTTTATTACGTAATAAAAGTTAAAATTTCGATTTCTAGTAGTACAAGTGATATAGTATAAAGCACTATGTAGCACTTGGGGGAAAGTGCGATTTCTATCTCGGGAGTTTTGCTCTGCTCCCTCGCTAGTAATCGGTTACTTTCGTCCCGCGGTGAACAATGTACTATTATTATACAGATTAAAAAGCAAAAGCTTACAAGGAAACAGGTCGAGAGAATTCAAAAATAAACAATAGGTGTATAAAATGAATTGCTGTCGCACTGTGAACCCGAATAACAGGACTGAGCGCGATAGAGATAACTGCAGGACCGAAAATACCTATGAAAAGTACAAAAAATTACGTTTCGTAGGCCCCTGTTTCCACGGCTAAAATTTGCTTAAACTGATTTAAATACTTTTTGCATTAAAAATTAAAAAATGTCTTTGGCTGTGTTTCTACGAGTATGTTTTGCTTTTTTCATATATCTAATCTCGTCAAATTTGTTTGCTGGATGTTTAAATATAGCAAAAATATTTATTTTTTTATTTTTTAAGGATTAAATCTCTTGTAATAATTAACTTAATAAAAAAAGAAAATCATAAGAACATGCTGATAGTGGTCATTGATTTCTTTTTTGTTAATATAGAGCAACTATTGCCATTATCTAGGAAGAAAGGGGACTACGTTTGTGTTGAAATATAGCCCGTACGATTTCTTCTTTAAAAAAATATGAGCTTGACGACAAACAGACAAATTTTCAGCCTTCATTTCATACAAATACGCGTTTACTCATTTCTAATTTAACACCAAAGTTAAACGCTTAAAAAAGCAAAATAACAATAAATTTTCATCCTACAATTCAAACCGGCGACTGCACTCTAACCGCGCGCAATTCTTGACTACAATTTTTGACTCTATCAACTCTCTATGCGTACATCTCCCCCTTTCTGGTTTAACGCTTACAATCATGACGTCGGTGTGAGTTCCATGCCTCAATCTAATTTATCCTCTCTGAGTTGCTCCGCTTCTTGGGCAATTAGTGCGAACCACAGAACACAGAAAGAGGTCTTTCTGTGTTCTGTGGTGCGAACTACTTCAGCCGTCTGAAGTTCGCCTTTAAACTAACTAGTTACCGCATACTAAACCAATCTCTCCTTGTAGAATAACTATCCCTTCTATCAACCTTTTACACAGCGGTTACTCCCACAGAACACGGTGAACGTCCTCACAATCACGGATAGGTACTCCTGTCCTTAGGTACATTATCCTTAATTTTACTTTTGACGATTGTCGAAGGTGGTGGCGGCCCGCTGCTGGCCGGAACTAGGATGGCACTGAAGACGCCGACGCCGAGCCTCGGCGAGCGCGAGACATGGGGCAAGAAGGTGGACTTCCTGCTCTCTGTCATCGGGTTCGCGGTCGACCTCGCCAACGTGTGGCGCTTCCCCTACCTCTGCTACAAGAATGGAGGGGGTGAGTACGCTCTTCTCATACCAGTTCTCTTACCAGTTTGCTGGCCAAGCCTTATTTTTTTTACTAAGTTTTACTCCGTATCATTTGATAACCTTTTTACAGGGCCAGCTGTTTTGTACTCCACTTGGTAATATCTCAAATGAAAATGTTTTTGATGGAATATCATTTCTTTTTGTGTATATTTTTGTATTGTGTTCTTCGATCAACTACACCATTGTGTTCGTATATTTTTTTATTGCTTCAACTGTAATGAGGCTAGTTTAGAACCAGCTACTTTAAATTGTATTGAAATACGATTTCTTCTTTATGAAGAAATTAAATACCAATTTTGTGTATCTATATTTTTGAAAGTTTTAAAAAGTTTTGTCCGTGTGGTGAAATATTTAAAACCGCTCACTTTAATCCTGGGATGTCGTGAACCGATTACAAGCGTGGTGTAATTAGTAGGCCTGTTCCTCCTTATCTAAGGAGTATTGTATTATCTGTGTCTAAGGAAAGAGCCGTTTCAAGCAGTTAGTCGTATACGGGTTGAAGTGACGAGATAGGTACAAATTTTCACCCCTAGGGGATGCAGGGCTAAATCAATATTGTCTTTATTTAAACATGACTTGATAGAAAGCTCTTATGCATCGTCGACATTTTTTCGCCTATCACCCGTTCCAGCTGACAAGAAGAATGTTGGTCGCAAGACACTTATCCTTGTCAGCTTTATGAAAACTATTAATATTTACAAAAAATGTATATGTTATTACCAAACACAATAATATTTGTTTACATAAATAATTATACATAATTTCTTTATATTGAAAGAAATAATAACATCAAGCATTGTCATCATTCACGTTGAACGCAATATACTGATTTTACAGTTTTGTTTCCTATCCGTTCAAATCTTAACTTACACCAATTTCAAGATTGTTGCTCCAGAAAGCATCTACTATAACAATTATAAGAATTATCAGTTAGTGCAGAAACGTGCATCTGTAAGATTTTTGTTGAAATCTGATTCGCTACCTATTGAAGATATTCATTTTAATTTTGGTATGTTGTGGTTCGCATGCAATTTTTGTCATTAGAATGACCGTCGCACTGTCCAAGTACATCTACGACAAAAGTCAATGTGTTATGAAAAACTACTAATACTTAAGATCAAGGTGACAAAAATAAGACTCTTTTGTGTCTGTAATGGCTATGACCCAGATCTTTTATACGAGTACTTACATTCATGGCGACTAATCAAAAGCAGCCAGTGGTGACAAACCCGCGTTACGGCGGATGTTATGAGAGGACACTATGATAATAGTCGTAATTTTATTCTAAGGACCAGGGACTATTAAATTGCTCCTCTATTGTAAATATTAATTTCTATTAGGATCGTTTCCGCATTGACAATCAACATCATACAATATACATTCATCCAAGAAATCGGAAGCACCTTGTAGCGGCGTCCAGCTTCCTAACTCTAACAGAGACTCGAAATTTTAATTTAAACTTGAAAGGGTGTTTTATGACCAGGAGCAAAACAGACGCCATTGGACAAAAGACATGTAGAAAGGCTATAAGACATTTCTGAGAATCACATATTTTGCCAAACTATTTTAACAAATGCGTTTAGACAAAATAGACCTTTCACTGACGACGAACTCAAGACTTATATCTTTCTAAAGAGATAGTAAACATAGTCTTTTTAAAATTAAACGTCAACTACGTTTAATTTTAAAAAGACTATAACAAACTATAAAAAATAAAAACCGACCTCAAAAACACTAAAATGGCAAAAACAATATAAGTAAGAATATAACCAATATCACATTTTATATTGAAGTCGGTGCCAACCGATGAACTCTTGGGAAGTCTTAAAAATGTAAGAAAGAACCAACTAATGCAATTCGTTAAATTTTGGCACAGACTTCAAAATAAAAATATGTTTGTATTATTAATAATAATACAAACAATATGTCTTTTTAGTAGTTTTGAAGACAGTTTTTCTAAATCTTTTTATTTATTTTTATTTTAATCTTTTTAGTGAATTTAATACTAGTTCACCGAAGCAACTTGAAAGAATACAACTAAGAGTTAATTTGTGGCTATTATACAAGTTGTAGATACATAATTATGGTATTTTAGAAACGCGGGGTGCGTTTCTAACGGTAAAAAGTCAATTCAAATTTTAATTAATGAAAACTGATCATCCGCACTGACTTAAAAATAAAAAAGTGTGATGATGTGTGTGTATTCTTGTATTATTTTTGAAGTTTTTGTGTTTTAGTAGCTTTTTATTTCTTTGTAAAAAAATTCATACCCCGAAAGCCGGAGCACAACACAACACATCTCTTGTGCTCCAGTTCCACCTGCGTCGTAATAAACGCAATATTGTTATCTCTCATCATGTGGTTGTTTGCTGGCGTTATGGCCAATTGCTCTAACCTTGTCTTAGCTTAGGACGATCTTAAGTGACATGCTGTCACATTCTTTTCATTGAAGACAAGAAGTGACAGCATTCTTTTAGGAGTGTCTTAGCTAAGACAAGCTTAGTGCAATTGGCCGTTAGACCCTATCTTTTGTTGGGAGCTCCACAGTGCCATTATATGTTTTAAGCGTTACTTTTAAGGGGCCACATTACCTACTACTAGCGCCGCCATTTGTTGTTTATTATGATGAATTAAAGACGTTTCTACAAAAAATAGAACAGTCAGGAACTCAATATATATATTTTAGATTTTTAGGAGCCATTCAGGCATAGATTAAAAGTAAGGAGTAATCATAATCAGAATTATTGCTAAAAGTGACCACTTTAAGCAATAATTATGACTTCGACTATTCTATACGGTTAATGTACAGAAAATACGTAAATATAAATCTGAAGTATCTATTTTGAGTTCCTGACTGTGCTATTTTTTGTAGAAACGTCTTTGATTTATCATAATTAATGAAAAACGAATGGCGGCGCTAGTAGTAGGTACTATGCCCTCTTAACGCATCGGATAATGTGTATTATAATGCATGCGTTAAAACTTACATTTACGCAAGTGGAACCCTGTATTCTAACCAAAAACATTTAACAAAAAAAATTCTAAAATAATATAAGAATACCAATATCACACCTTTTATTTTGAGGTCGGTGCGGAGGGTCGATGATCGTAAGTTAAAATTTGGCACCGATTTAAAAATAAAAAATACGGATGTTGCTATTCTTATATTATTTTCGACTTATTTGCGTTAATGAAGTCGGTTTTTATTTTTTGTAAATATTTATTTTTGTAATATATTTAAGTAAATTAATTGGCAGCTCACCGAAGTTACTTGAAAGAATAAACAGAGGGTCGATACGTACGACTAGCCTCAAACTTCTAAAAAATCAAGGGTTCTTCCACCATCAGTTTAGCTCATGACTACCAGACGCTAATACCTGAACAGCTTCAGAAAAAAAAACGAATCACGCTGGACATGCCTTTAAAATTTAAGGGTTCCCTCAATTTTGCTAGGATCCCGTCATCAGATCCTGACTTTGGTGACAATACGGGACCAATTGGGAAGTATACCCTCTCAAACAAACATATAATTTTCCAAATGACAGAGCTTGGAGGTAACAAACATAAAAAAGGAAAAGAACATATAATCGAATAGATAACCTCCTAAGAATTGTTTGTTAATAATAAAATAGAATTTACAGAAACAAAATGTGTATCTAAATAACGAAATTAATAGAATGTCGGCTTTTTAAACACAACTCTTCATCTCTGTTTTGGTAGAATAATATATGACAATACGAGTACAATACGAACGATTATGAAATCTTTTAATTATTTTGAGAATTTTGAAAAGTATTCATATTCTAAGCTCTGCATGATAAAGTGTGCATGTAAAAAGTTTGCGGCTGAAGAGAGCGCGGCATGGCGGCGCACCACGGGCTGAGTGGCTTGAAGTGCTCCTTGCAGCTCTAATTACTGCATTTAGCTCCAAGTACATCGCCTTGAAAGATACAGCCGCGTTGCTTATTAACAGCTTGAATATGACATGCCAATTTTTTCAATAGAGATGATGATTAAACCTTTTGTAATATCCTTCATGTTGATTTAAAATGAAAAACAATCAACCCCTATTTTTGCCTAATAGAAAAGCGCGACAGTAATATTGCTTTGTAATGTCGTATGTCTGTCACACTTTTGCAGTTTGCACATTATGTAGCACGGCGTTGTGACCTAGTGAACATCCCAATCCTTAACTTTTAATCGTTATATCTCAGTAGTTTTTAGGGTTCAGTAGCTCAGAAGGAGAATACGGTACCTTATGGGATCGCTTCGTTGTCCGCCTGTCCGTCGGTCTGTTGTAAAGACCCCTTTTCTCAGGAGTGCGTATAGATATTAAACTGAAATTTATATCAAATATTTGGATCTACAGTCTCTTTCAGTTGTGAAAATCAAAATTGTAAGTCAACGCGTTCAAAAGATATGACCGTTTACGTTTCATGTTTTCGCCAATTAGCAATTTGACAACAGAATCTTAACCCATAATAGGTTACTTCCCGTTGATCTAGAACAGTGGTTCTTATCCGATGATCCGCGGACCACTGGTGGTCCCTGGAAGCAGCCGAAGTAGTCCGCGCAGCCATCTGAAAAATAATATTATAGATATAACAAACAACCATTTATTCATATATGCTCTATATTGATAGAGTTGGTGGTCTATGGCTAGACAGATATATGTAAAATGGTCCCTCTTCACTTAAGAACGACTGATCTAGAAACATGAAATTCGGCAAGAAACAAGGCCTTATAGCAAGTGTCAATAACTACGTATCAAAATCCAGTTTATAAATCTTTACAGATTCCTTGAAAATTAGTTAAGGAGAAAATGGTTGATTATCTTCCTAATCAAAGATTTCAGACAGTATAGCATCGGTTCACAACGATTAATTATCATTGAACTCTAATTAAGTTAAATGTCTTAAGTTTTCATGGCCAAATGTAAAGAAATTGAATATTGTTGTGGAAATGAATAATCTTATTGTTGAATTCATCGATTTTACAATATTTTTGGATATTACACGATTAGATTAAAAGATTCGAATTAGATTCGAATTTGAAGTGGGGTCGACATATTCAGTCCTTGGCAAAAAGACCTAGTTCTGTGGCATATGCAGTAAAAGAAATAAGAAAACTTATTGATGTTGAAACCGAAAGATTGAGTTACTTTAGTTATCTTTACAGTGTTATGTCATACGGAATACTACTGTGGGGTTCGCCTGCGAGTATAGAAAGTACTTTTAGAGCGGTTTGCGCTATTAATAATTTACAAGCCAGGAATTTTTAAAACTTTTATTTCGAGAAATTAATATATTGACTTTAACCGGACAGGACATTTATAAAATTTTATCTATGCAAGAAATAATAAATTAAATGTAAAAATACCTTTTATTTTTTATACAAGCTTTTATTTAAATACGCTAAAAAGAAAAAATAAACTTTTACTTATAACGTCATTTCACATTTGACACAATTTATATGACATAAAAGCTAGTCGCGATATTTGTGGTATTGGTGATGCTTCAATAATAATTTTTGAAGGTGTTTCTGTATCTTGTATGTCATCCAAAAATTGTGTGATTGTATCATAACCAATATCAACAACACTAATGTTCTCTAAAATCTCAGGATCCAATAAAAGACTAGGAGATTCTATGTCAAATGGAGTCAGTGTCAGATTTGGGGTGTTTTATTGTGATCCGTTCCAGTATTATTTTCTCTAATCTCGTTTTGTGAATTAGTTGAAGATGAAGTCTGAGGTAGGGGGGTTTATGTACTTCGCTGATTTCTTATTCACGAGATTCTTTATTTTCTCTTTCACCGTTGTGCTCATATTTGCGATCCAAAAATTATTACCCTATAAAAAAGTCGTAAGCAATAAAAATAACAAATCATTAAAAAATATATCAAATAATACTCTGTAATATTGTATAGGGATATGGGGGATAGATGCCCCTAAGAGCAACTATACCTCAAAAACTGGGGCGACTATCCTTTTTGATATGGATAGATGCCCTTTTGTTTTTCAAATAAACTAAATAACAAATAGCGATTATTGACACATAGATATGTAGTTAATGTACCAATGCATTGATATAATAACAATAGAAATTAATCTAATTTTTAAAAAAGTTATGCATCACTAAATACTTAAGTTTGAAATTTTGAAGCGTTAATCGCGTTCGCCGCGGAAATAATTGCACATACAAATGAGACGCGTCAGTTTCGCACAACGCACAAGCAACTTACGGGGATTCAAGTGTACGCCGACTGAGCTTTAAGGATAAATTATAAATTCTTTGTTACGAGTTCAGAAAGTCAGGTTTCTGAAAATATGGCATCTATCCCACTGGGGCATCTATCTCGGCTTTACCTTACTCTTAGCAAGACCTTTTATTTGATACCCATATTGTATGGTGCATTAAAAATAATTGGTCGGCCATCTTGGGTATGCGGCCATCTTGGATTTAGAATGACGTCACATAGTCAACCATGCATTGTCATCCAAACTGAACGTGAATACAAAATTTCAGCTCAATCGGTTAAGGATATCTGCTTCAAAATTGAGTTGCAAGATTTTACCCGAACATACTTACATACTTACATTGCAAGTTAAATAAAAGCTTGTAAAAGATAAACACTCCGTTCCAACGTACAGACTTGAAAAACTAGAGTCGCGTTTACAAATGTATTTCTTTTCAACAAAGTTCCACAAAGTATAACTGATTTGCCTTTTTATAAGTTATGTAATAAAGACTGTATAATATACTGCTGATTTGCCTTTTTATAAGTTATGTAATAAGTTATGTATAAAGTGTATGTAATAAAGACTGATGAATAAAGTCAACGATTATTTGAATGATGCCCCCGACCCCCGTAGCGTGACCACCAAAACATGATATGATAAAATGGTTTATCGCAGTAAACTGTCAAAATACGATATGACATCACGGTTTATCGCGGTAAACTGTCAAAATACGTTAAAAACGTATTGTATTTAAACAGCTCATCGCGATAAACCGCTTTATCATACTGTGTTTTGGCGCTCATGCCGCGAGGGCTAGTATTAATTTGTAGATATTATTCGTTATAATGTAAATTTGTAGATATTATTCGTTATAATAATGCTAGTAACGACATAATTAATTGTAAGTGTCGCTTCTACTGATAAAGCTGATAAGTTTCTTGCGCCCATTCTTCTTAATCTTATCACCCAAAAGATATCCTAAATTAAGTAAAAAATTTGGATGTTTCAGGGGATTTAGACAAGTGGCAATCGTTTCATAGCGAAATGATAACTAATATGTCATCTTCTCTGAGATAAAACAAAAAACAAATTCCTAACCAACGTAAAGATAGCGATAGCTGTGTACCAACTTACATATCGACGAATTTGATCGATTTGCCACGTTTTTATGTTATTTACCGGCATATGTCAATCTCATACAATTTGTCCTTATCGAACTTTGTTATCGTGTTTGAAATGTAACTTTGTCTAGGCCCCCTTAAGAGCTTTCTATCAAGTTATATTTGAATAATAGTAGATTACCAACAAGTGAAAAATAGGTGAATTATTTTCGAGGCACTAAGTTGTATCCCGAGAGGAGCGACGGATTCTAATGTATAGAATAAATAAAGAAGTATATAATAGAATAAAGAATAGAATAGAAACCTGAGCGGATCAAGGGATACAAGAGCTGAGATGATTTTTTTTCACGTGTTAGGTTATTTATTTTTTATCATTGACTGCGAAAAATAATTACTCTGTGATTATTCTGAATCAAATTTTATTATGGGTGATACATAAAAGAATAATAGGAAACAAAAGAACTAGAAATTAGAACAGTTTTTGAAACTTAGTTATTACGTTATGTTTGTTTTTAGTACGTTTTTATAGCGAGAGTGTGCAACCTCTTTGCACGTTTTCCTTTTTTCTGACTATAATTCTTATATTCGCGCATGTTTCAAATTCAATTTTTTTAATCACTTAGTGAAAGAAAGAGTGTTTTATTCATTGTTTTTGAAGAATCGCGAGCCCTTTGTCGAGTCATCATCATCACAGCCCATATACGTCCCCACCGAGGGGCTCGAGCCTACCCTATATTAGGGTGATTAGGCCTTAGTCAACCACGCTGGCCCAGTGCGGATTGGTCGACTTCACATACATCATTGAATTTCTTCGCAGATGTATGCAGGTTGCCTCACGATGTTTTCCTTCACCGTAGGAGCGTCAGACAAATGTACATATGAAATTCGAAACGAAAAACACATTGGTACATGGCGGGTCTCGAACCCCGACCCCCCGATTGGAAGGCAAGTGCCGAGTCCACTGCGCCACCGACGCTCTGTCGCTTTGTCGAGTGTCAATGGTAAAAAGAATATTTTAATTTTCAGAATGCGGGTAGTAATTTAAGAGAGTTTATAGGCTGATTGTATTTCTTACACCATTGGGTACTTTCAATTTTAAATTATCGATAAAAATCCACCACTTACAACAAAAGTATTAAAGTACAAAATTATGTTTGAATTCGATCGCAAAACATGAGAATGCGATATATCACACCACAGTCATGTATCAAAACGTCACGCATCAAAAACATCGAAGCAGAATCGAAATACCGAAGTTACACGGGGAATTAATTACGGCATTCTGGAGCGCACTATGCGCTCCAACCCGTCTTGGAGGGCCCTCGGCGCATAATAGTCGGTTAACCATCGCCTTGTGTCGAGGGCCCTACTCCCTCACCTGCCAGCTTCTAATTGAGCTGGTGCGCTCAAAAGCTGTGTAGAACTGAAATGGACGACATTTTACGGTATATATTCTTAACGGTTTGATGATCTTTTATGGATATCATTTCACTTCAGGTTTTTACTCTTTATCGTCGAGATTTTATTGAAGTCAATGTGGCATAACTTGAAGCTTTAAGCGTCGGTAAACAAAAAACTTTAGAATCCTTTGCTCCTCTCGGGATACAACTTAGTGCCTCGAAAAAAATTAACCTTTTTTCACTTGTTGGGTAAGCATTCACTTTTTTAAATGTTGAGATATAAATAAACGTTTCATATATAACGATATTTTAAAAAGGATTTCGTTTCATAGGAACGCTTTATTTTTTTTTTAAACCTACTAAAATAATAAAATTGCACAGGGTTGCCACACAGTACAGGTGGCAATAATTATTGTCCTCTTTTTCATGTAGGTGTACTTTATGATCTACGATCAGTTGTCGAGAGGGACAAAAATTCATATTTCAATTAGATTTCGATTACAATGATGTTGCAGATATGGTTAGAAAGACAAATATTTATTAAATGTTGCGAAAAGGAACAAAAATATATCTATACTAGTGGGCCCGGCATACGTTGTCCTGCCCGATTACAGCGCCACCTACCGGGTCCAATTAAATTACGTATAAACCTTCCTTGAACCTATTCAAATACACACAGAAAATTTCGTAACAATCTGTCGAGCCGTTTCAGAGTTTTTGCGAGACAAACACACAGCGTATCATTTTTATATATAAGAAGAAGATTATATAAAATTACGTTTATAAAGATAAATACATAAAAAATTAATAAGTTAGAGCTCTTTCCTCACACTGTGTACCTTATTTTTGTTCTATTTAAAGGAAAAATAGAGCAAATAACTTAGTGTTTTTGATAAATAGTCAGCTAAGATTCAAAGCTCATGGAAAAAATATTATCTGATAATTTTTCTACCGACTTAAAATACTTTACAGGATTCGTTTTAAGATTATTTTAATGTGAATCATTGGTATTACCTCATCTTAATTATGTGGATTTAGTCTACAGACCCAGACTGTAGTCAACAACTCGTCGCCTTATACAGCGTGTTTAGAATGCCTGTTGCAACTCGTCGCCTTATACAGCGTGTTTAGAATACCTGTTGCAGATTTTTAAAGACATACCACCTAGAAGTCACATAACACCATTCTTGAATAGGCCCAATTTGTTAAATATGTCATCAAGAAGACGTCTTCATCTTGCTAGACTCTTGTTTGATGTTTTGAAACATAAAAAGCCTGCGTACCTGCACTCTACGTTACTCAAATTTTCAGCGCAGGCACAACGTCAGAGCTACTAGATGGTCTCTTGAAAGCTATCCTTATAAGATATGATATCATAAGATATCATAAGACTGAGGCTTATAAAGGTTGTCTTCGTTACCTGGCAATCAAATGTTGGAGTAAATATACCTGTCTCAAAATAATGTTTTAGAAATAAGGTCAAGTTCTTCCGTCTTGCAAGGCAAAGGGCATCCATCATGATTACCTGGTAACGGATTTTAAAATAGAGGTTGTGTGGGCTGGCAGGAGTTGCAGTGCAATGATACTGGTTGAAACAAAATGTTTTTTTATTTTTTTATATATCTATGTTTTTAATATTTATGTATGCAGATGTACTATTTTATTATGGTCGTAATTTATGTGCCGGGAAAATTGATAAACTTACACAAATTTTAATTCCCCATGGGTTGTAACAAAATGTCAGTGTTTTCCCCATATATGTATGGGCAAAAGTTTACTTAGCTATGGCCTTTCCCCGCTGCAACACATTCACATAAGTACCTCATTGTAGAAATACCTATCACTTTGTCGCTGTTTGTACGATCGATAATTTTATTTGGGATATATGTGTGATTGAAGCGACCGATCGGTATGGAGATCCTTTGGGGAGGCCTTTGTCCAACAGTGGGCGTCTATTGGCTGATATGATGAAGCAACAATAAAGTATACACGGCTATTTTTTTATCACCCTGGAAAATTTTTAAGGGACGCTTCACGACATGGTATTAGAATGATTTTAATATAAATAAAAAAAATAACTCACCTACTTAATTTTATATTAATTTTTATTAAAAATACAAAAAACTACTGCACTAGTTGAGAGCAGCATTTTTGAGATTTTTTATTTTTTTTATATATTTTTTTAATTTTTTATTTCATTTTTTTAATTTTTTATATAATAATGGATGTGTCCTGAAGCGTCCCTAAAATTTTCCAGGGTGATAGAAAAATAACCGTGTATATTTATCTACTTATCAAAATACTTTATTTGTCTCAAAAAACGTGGCAGCCCTCATTGCTATCTCAAATTTAAAAGCGACATTCTATTCGATCTACAAAAATTACAAAATTCTATATTTAAAGTATTTTTTTAATTACGTTTTCTAAATTAATATCACCGATTTTCATATTAATTCAAACTTTACAACTAAAAGGTTAATTCTGTGATTAAGCATTGCGGTTTCTATCAAAAGCAGAGGACGAGACGTAAGTACATAGTTATGTAACGTGTCACTAGATGTCGCTGTAATGATTCTACAACGCGGTTACGTTACGGCGCACGGCATTATATATAATATCGGGCGTTATCAGTACGACTACCGCTTAACATCAGGTCAAAAGAGGCCTAGATATTTTTACGGTCCATTCCACAGGGAAACTGCTGGTGGACGACTTCATTTCATACTGTAGTCTAGGCTATAGTAATCAATATCATCATTATTAATTTATACTTGTAGGCCATTAATAATGATAATCCTCACCATTAATTAATTTATTTGTTAGTTAGACTTGTCTTTAATCCTTATTCGTATATTACTGGATTCGAAGTCGAACTAGACTAGACATGGGCTGGATTAGCTAATTTCCGTCCCTTATCCACTTGTTCCTAATATTTCCAAACACTTAATCCAAATATCTGTTCCTAATATTTATTCAATACCAGCAAAAATATTCCGAATAGGGAAAGTATTAGTATAGTAATAGGTCCTAATTTTCATTCAGTACGGTGGCATAAATATTCGGAATAAGGAATGTATTAGTATAGTAATAAGTCCTAATATTTATTCAGTATTGGCATAAATATTTGGAATAGGGAATGTATTGGAATAGTAATAGGTCCTAATATTTATTTAATACTGGAATAAATATTAGGAATACGGAAAAAGTAACAGCAACAAAGTTTTTTTTTTACTGATTTTTGTATGGAGTCAGCACTTAAAAATTTCAACGTATTTAATATGGATGAGTTCAAATAAAATTTGTACCCCCTTTGCTACGCAAGGTGAAATCTGGACTCAACTTCATAAAAAAAAATTAGGTATGAAATAAAAGTCAAACTCACACTTGACCATTTTTTGATAAGTCCATTATGTGTGTCCTAATTTGCTGGAGAGTGTTACATAGGGGATCAAAAATTTCGTTATTTTTTAGCACCGATGCACCGTTTTCGAGATATAAGCATTTTTAGTACCAGCTCACCGAAGGTATTTAATTAGGGTTTCTTTCACTAGAAAGAAAAAAATAACTACAAAAAATAAAAACCGACTTCAAAAGCACTGAAAAGTTAAAAATAATAATAATATAAGAATAGGTACAGACAACATCACACTTCTATATTGAAGTCGGTGACAAATTTTAAAACTTTCTAGGAGATCATCGTTTGGCACCGACTTCGATATAGAAATGTGATGTTGTCAGTACCTATTTTTTTAACTTTTCAGTGTTTTTAAAGTCGGTTTTTAACCGACTTCAAAATTTCTCTTTTTCAAAATTTCAGAGGTTCTCAATTCGATGCGTATGTTTTTTTTTTGTGTGTATGTTACGCGATTACGCCGCCAGTTGTGGACCTGAAATTCTTTTTGTGTTCGATAGAGTATACTCCAAGGGTGGTCCCATGGTCACCAAAGTTAGGATCTGATGATGGAACCCCATGAAAATCGAGGAAAACCCTTAAATTTTATGGTGTTTCCAACGTGTTTTGTGTGTATGTTACGCATTTACTCCGCCAATTGTGGACCGATTTTCAAAATTGTTTTTGTATTCGATAGAGTATACTCCTAGGGTGGTCCCAAGGTCACCAAAGTCAGGATCTGATGATGGGATCCCATGAAAATCGAGGGAAACGCTAATTTAATACCATTAGGGTTTGTTTCACTAAAAAGATTTCATTCACTAAAAAGTTAAAAATAAAAAATATTTTACAAAAAATAAAAACCGACTTCAAAAACACTGAAAAGTTGAAAATAATATAAGAATAGGTACAGACATCACACTTCTATATTGAAGTCGGTGCCAAATTTTAAGACTTTCTAGGAGATCATCGTTTGGCACCGACTTCAAAATAGAAGTGTGATGTCTGTACCTATTCTTATATTATTTTTAACTTTCAGTGTTTTTGAAGTCGGATTTTTATTTTTTGTAAAATATTTTTTATTATTTTTAACCGACTTCAAAAAAGGAGGAGGTTCTCAATTCGATGCGTATATTTCTTTTTGTGTATGTTTCGCGATTACGCTGCCAATTGTGGACCGATTTTCAAAATTATTTTTGTATTTGGTAGAGTATACTTCAAGGGTGGTCCCATGGTCACCAAAGTTAGGATCTGATGATGGGATCCCATAAAAATCGAGGAAAATCGCTATCGCTAATTTAATACCAGCTCACTGAAAGTAAGCTGGTATTAAATTAGCTATACGGTATTTACTCTATCAAATACGAAAAGAATTTTGAAAATCGGTCCACAATTGGCGGAGTAATCGCGTAATATACACACATAACAAGTTAGACACACCTTAAAATGTAAGGGTTTTCCTCGATTTTCATGGGATCCCATCATCAGATCCTAACTTTGGTGACCATGGGACCACCCTTGAAGTATACTCTACCAAAAACAAAAATAATTTTGAAAATCGGTCCACAATTGGCAGCGGACTACAATAATGTTTACATTTCCAAGCATGTTTGAGAAATAGTACATTACTGCAGAGGCCGGAATGTTAGGGAAGTTAAGGGAAGTTAGGGTTCAAAGGGACCGTCGCCGTCACATTGTTGACGAAGAGCTGTGGTCCATTGCCGCATATAGTTACTTAAAAAGGATTTCAGAGTTGTATTTATTTTATACAGCTCTAAAATCCTCTCCAGCCACGAGTGCAGCACCAAATCATAGGCCTTCTTGTAGTCAATCCATGCAGCAGAAAGGGATCCCCTGCTCCGCCGAACTTGTTGGCTAATGGTCATGTCTATGAGGAGGAGCTCCTTTGTACCACGGGACCCAGCCTTACATCCATTCTGAGTAGAGGCCAAAATATTATTTGACACAATGTTTGTGTTAATTTTTGTGGTCAGAATGGACGTAAGGAGCTTGTAGATGGTGGGTAAGCATGTGATAGGTCTATAATTCTTTGGACCCGTGGTACTTCCGGTCTTGTGGAGCAAGAAGGTAGTACCGGTGGTCATGAAAGTGAGAAGGGAGCCGTGCTCTAGGGCTTCTTGAAACTGTGTAGCCAAACGGGGATGCGAACTACGAAACCACTTTATCCAGAAGTTGTGCAATCCGTCAGGCCCTGGACATTTCCAGTTCTGGGCCGAACGGATGGTACAACTAACGTCTACGGGGTCTATGATAATAGGCCCCATTGGCTCAATAGATTCACATTCCCGTTCGATTACATGCATCCAATCACCCTCTACATGATTGACGGGTTGCGACCAGATGTCACGCTAGAAACTGACCATGGCATTGGCATCAGGCAGCCGCCCGTCAACCACACGATGGTCGGTTCCCTCCCACTTTCGATATACCTTCTTCTGATCACTTTGGAAGAGGCGATTCTGCAAGTATCTATCCACACGTACTCTGTAGCGACGAATACGGTTAGCCCACGCATAGACTTTCTGCTTCAGATAGTCTATGCGTTCCGTGACATTCGCCATATAATCTTTAGGCCGGATTCCGGTTCTGGCATAGGCCTGTGTCACAAAACGCATAACTCGGGGTCGGGTGTTACCCCGACTGAAGCAGATAAGCTTGCCAATGAGAACCCTGAATGAGTTGATACGCTTTTCTATTCTCGCTTGCCATGCTGCTACCACAGGCCGCGGTGCTCGATCAGCTTCCGGGAACCTTACTCGGGCAACACGGCATGCGGCAAGGGCACCGCAGTACAGAATAGAATGCGTATCAACCAAATCTTTGCTAGTCCGTAGCTAGCAAAGCATTTAGTGTTCCCAACAGCGCTAGATTACGTCTATGTGTCGGCAAACGTGGTATTCGCGGCCTAGAGTTTGGTGCGAATCACGTCCTCCAAAGCGGCCTCCAGTTGCTCTTTCACTTGTGTACATCAACTTCGGGGTCAACCTGCGTCGCTATTGTCGCCTCCGAATACAGCATTATATCTGCACTCGGAGCAACGGGCGCGGCAGACGGGCCTCGCATCGAAGAATGGGTGGCGGCAGTAGGGAGCGTCTCCAAGCGAAGCCGCTCGGAGCTGACGGAGGGGATCGTGCAGATGGTGGTCGTGCGCTTTGATCCGCTCTTGCCGTCCTCGATCTTGTGATCGTTGCTATCTATGTTTCCTTTACATTTTGCATCCAAAATAATTGTTTAATATTTTGACATCGGGTGTCATGTCAAACTTGCCCATGTTGATTGAATTTTCGTAGTTTTAGTAAAACCATAATTGATTTTTCCGGAAAAATTTGACGATTTGTGATATTACAATAATTTGGAATGTTTGATCTTACGTGATATGTTAAAAATTACTGTAAAAATAAAATATTTTCCCGGGAGAGACGGAGTGACGTGTGTTCGTGACAGAGGTCTTTTTTTTATTATTATTATTATTAATATGCGTAATCCTTGTTTTTTTCTTGTAATCGAAGTAAAAAGTAGAGTCTCGGCCATATAATCCATTTCACCCTAGTCGTGACTACCCACCCTCGCCGAAGGTCTCTGGTGAAATAGCTCGTTTTATGCTCTTGTTGTAAAATCTATTATTAAGTGAAGTAGGTACAGTAAGTACGTACACTACGAAAACCGCCACTATTACGAGCGACATAAGAACGGTCGGGCACGTATTTGATTATCGAAAATTGAAATATCGACACTTAAAATATCGGCGGTTAAAATATCGAAAATCACAATATCGAACGATCATAAGATCGAAATTCAAAATGTCGAAAGTACACATTATTGAATGGTATATTTATCGAATGCTTAAATGTCGAAAATCTGAATATCGACAGACAAAATATCGAAAACAGTAGGCGGGTCAAAAATAGGTAGCGAGGAGCGAAGCGACGAGCATAGGTTTGAATATGAACCAAGCGCGCGAGCCGAGCGAGCGAAGCGAGCGTGCCGCGGCAGCGGCCGGCGAAGCGCCAGAAACGACTTTATGTGTATTCTCGAACATTATTTACACGTATCGATTATTAGATATTAGATGTTTTCAATTTTCGATATTTTAACAGATCTATTTGAGTTTTAGCGATTCCCGACGTCGATATAATGATAGTAGGTATTTAGGTCATTCGATATTTTAATTTTCGATGTTTCGAACATCGACATTTTAACTTTAGATATATTAACTTTCGATATTCAAATACGTGCCCAAACGGTCCAAAGGTCAAACAGTATCGCTTGACAAGGAGCTTACTGTACACTTTGAACGTTAACTGTCATATTTTTTGTTAATAGGTACATTACAACGCATTATTTCTATTCCACATTGCAAATATATCAAAAAATATTATTTATATGCGGCAAATTAAATGCCCATTAATCAATCAGCAAAATCTTCCAAACGCGTTTGAAAAAAAATAAAGAAAATACATTATTATCTTAAGGTACTTACTAATACAGACACAAAATATTTAAAGTTGGGTGGGTGGGTCCATTTGCTTGTACCAACAAACAAATGGACGTCAGGTTTAATACTTTTAAGAAAAATGTGTCTGAAAAATTTCGAAACGTCAATCCATGTATAAACAATTTAATTTAAGTCGTACTATTGACAGTACTGTGGTGTTCAATTTCGCTTGCACCAATTCTTCGTCATATGACGGGCGATTGGATCGAATCATACTGAATTTGAATTTGGATGTGATTTTCTTAAGCCAATTTTGGATACATTGAAAATTCAATAGTTTCGTATGTTGGGAAATATAACTGTAACAACTTACTAACCATAATTTCCTATTATATTTTCCTCCAAGTAACAGAAAAAACGGTCAAACTGGCATGTGGGCTTTGGGCATATTGAGCGTGCCACATGTATGCGGAGCTCTGCATAAACACGTTGCTTCAATGATGGCGTACAGCGAACTTAATGAGGTCCCGTAATGGTATGGCTTTTCATAATACAACATACATAGTAACATTCTTTATGGTATCACAATAAATATGTTTTTAAATCACCAAAATCGGTCCATCCGATGTAAAGTTATAAACCATTTTGTATCAACTGATTTTATTAAATCCGCCGCTGCCTACGGACAGGCTGTGACGTCAGTCGACACTATCCGCCGCCGCCGCGCGCCGCATTATGGGATGAAAGCGTGAGTTGCGTTTCAAAAATCTGCAACTTTTTTTCTACTACACCTACGGATACAAAATTTTGCATACAGGATCTCCAATATATAAGCTATGAAATGATACTAGAATCTTTATATATTTAATTTATTATTACACATAAAAACATACAAAATAAAAAATCGCTACTTTTCCATACAAAATTACTTTTTCCGTTTCATTGTTTGCTTATTACGAGAATATGAAGGTGATTATAAAGGAAATAATGATATAATATTGTTATTATATCACTAAATGACGTGATAGTTGACTAAAATACACTATAAGAGCATGGACCTACAAGAATCTTTTATTCAGGTCTGTTTATTCAGGAGACATAAAGGAAATAATGATATAATAGTGTTATTATATCACTAAATGACGTGATAGTTGACTAAAATACACTATAAGAGCATGGACCTACAAGAATCTTTTATTCAGGTCTGTTTATTCAGGAGACATGTTTCCCTCAAAATGTATAAAGTTAAATATAATATTACCTTAAAGTTTATCTTTATTTGTATTCACTTTGACCCGATGAACCAACACATCCCCATTTGCTAAATCTGAGACGTATTTGAGAAGGTCTGTAAACACCTTTTATCATCAAAACACGGCCAATAGTATGATCCAGCAAATCTTGTAGTTTTACTTTAGCACTTGTGTCTGTTACTTCAATACTCGAAGAAAGCAGATAGCACGTTTTTTTGCGTCAGATACTCGATATGTTATAATAATGACGGAAACACGACTGAGTTCTTTTCTATAAATTTTAAATCTTGAAAATGTGTACTAGCTTTTGACATCCAAATCTTAAAAATGTGTACTAGCTTTTGACAGATCCAAATCCCCGTAGAGGGCCAAAGCTTCATCTGCAGAGAAACTTTTCATATTGATGATTTCATGAAATATTTTTTCTTCATCACCTTTTTCTCGTTTGTATTAGAGTTTCGCATTATGGCAACAATCGACGCTTTTTGCGATCCGCCTTCGTCTCTCAATTCTTGCACATATGCGTTATTCAAACCTAATGCACCGTTCAGCCATGTTGAATTTTTAGTTACAAAACGTTCGGCTTGTTTTGTTAATGCGATCTTGAAATTTCGACAACAGTTGTTTTTGTTTCCTTTACTCAACTTACATAATAGATTATGGTGTTTTTTTAATTTCCTTTATGTATTTCCCTGGTCCAAGGTTGCCTGGAAGATATTGCTTATTAGCAATAGCTTTCTGCTCATAGCTTCGCCCGCGTTACTTGTGTTTTCCCGTGGGAATTTTATATTTTAGGAATATTACCCTATGCCCTTCCCCTGGTCTCGAACTATCCCTATACCAAATTACATCACAATCGGTTCAGTACTTTCGAAGCCTATTCAATACAAAAAAAAATAAACAATCAAATCTTTCCTCTTTATAATATTACTAGCTTTCCGCTCGCGACTTCGTCCGCGTTATTTTTGTTTTCCCGTGGGAATTTCATATTTTCCCGTAGGAAAATTACCCTATGTCCTTTCCCTGGTCTCGAACTATTCCTATACCAACTTTCATCCAAATCGGTTCAGTAGTTTCGAAGCCTATTCAATACAAACAAACAAACAATTAAATCTTTCTTCTTTATAATATTAGTATAGATTAGTATATTAGTATTAGTATAGATAAGGCCGCCTGTGCTGAACATATGTGTTGTTTTTGAAAAATTTCTGTTTCTATATCTTCGTGTGCAATAAATCATTATTTATTATTATTATTATTTTAAGTAAGGTTGAATATTTTCTTGTTTAGTGCTACAATCAATGAAAAAAAAACTCTCTTTGTGGCAGCCGTGGCAGGCAGGGAGACTTGTATCCTACCTACAGTAAACGAGTAGAGAGAGACTAACCGTTGTATGAGTCCATGCAATATTAGACCGTATAATGATATAGTGAATCTTTTTGTGTTCTGACGTTATTCTGGCTTTAACAGTGCACAATGTGGCCAGTTCTCTTTACTTGCACCTAACCTACGGCTTCATCGCCATAAGCTGCACGTGGCTGCACGCCCAGATTGAAAAATGGAAACATTCTTTGTGACGGTAACATTCATAGATAGGTTTACATACATATATGCATAAAATCACGCTTATAATCCCAAAAGGGGTCTAGCAGAGCTATAGGTAACACTCTGTTAAAACTAGGTTTTACACTCAAAGCCACATCTGGCAGTATGGGCCATACAGTACTCCAGCCTGTCGCCTACACAAAACGGGCACCAAAGCCAAAAATTATCAATTTTTCAGTAAACAAATCAACTAAAACCTACCAGAGCCCTAATTCCGCTAAACTTAACGTCGTTGTCGATTCGTGATAGCGTTTCAATAAGACTGCTTTTGTAGCTTTTATGCGCATTTTCTGTTACAATTTATTTGTGCTACAATTTCTTGATAAGTCAATAGTTACAAATGTTTTAGTTAGTATGCGGTTAACCAACAATAACTGTCTCAAAAAGCGATGCTATTGAAGCGTTATTGACATGCCACAAATGCATTAACGCTAGCAGAATAAGGCCCCAGGACATATGTTACACTCAAATCATCTCAGCAGTCCAGAGGGGCTAATGCCTAACTCATAGCGATCACTCGCTATCGCTTTCGTGACATTAGAACAACAGTTTAAATGTCACCTGTGACATTAAAACTATTGTTGTAATGTCATGGTAACGATAGCGAGTGATCGCTTTGAGTTAACCGGTACGGCCGCGGGTACGGATAGGAAAGGTATATATATCACCACCATGTGACCATACTATGAAATCCAGACCGCCCAAAACTGTCACGTTGCGATCCTGAAGACAGCCCTGTGTTCATTCGTTCGTACATCTTACGAAATAGACCCACCTACTCATTTTGTCAGAATACCAACCTATACCTACCTACATCAAAAAATATATATTTCAATGTTTTAAACATAGATAAGAACCAAAGAAATACTCAAAGGTAAATACTAGTTTATAACTTAGTGACATAACTTTAGAGGTCAATAACCTACATATTATTATTTTAATTTTAAAATATGTAGCTTTATTCACTTACCTTTGAAGTTTCCAACCACGGATTTCGGCACTGGTGTACTTTAAATAGTTAGTAAGTAATCAGATTCCATAAAAATGACAAAAGTAGGAAGATTATCCGATTGACCTTGCACAAAACCGATTTCTAGTTTATTACTCATTGCTCAAACTGTACTGAACCTCTTGAATACTACTACCACTATTACATAAAAAAAACAATATAGGTATGTAATACGATTTCGCATGAAACGATGCGCGCGGCTACTAGTCGAAAACTCGGGAGTTATAGCACCATGAAGCAGCACCGATGCGGAGTCTGCCTAGAACGTGTCGTGTGACGTTACACGCCTGCCAGGCGGCCGCTTGACGGAGCGATCTGTTTTTTCGTTATAATTTCGTCAATTTTCATCGTAGAAAAAAAAATTGGTACCATTTATATTGTTTTTTAATTGTCTACAAAGCTACATTTATAATTAAAATCGTTACGGATCCTCATTTTAGAAAGTGAACGGAAACAGTTGCAATCAAATATTCATTCGTTCAGAATGACACAATTCTTACTATTGAACCATTAGAATTAGTTCAGCTAATTATCAATACAGGGCATAACAAAGTTTCATTTGATGTTATTTCAGCATTAATCTTTTAGTTTCTTAACTGAACCAAAGTAAATCATATCTCACTGTATGACAGTGCATGTTCTATACTTACTTTTGTTTCATTAAGGATAGTTTTACTACAGTAAACACAAAAAGATACGAGAAATCTGATGTTTTCTAGTGGCGTAAAAAGTTATAGTTTTGTGTAAGAATTTGGCGACACCGGCCTCCATGGTACGTAATATCTTCGTATCTCGACTTCATTGCTTTTCCTGTTCCTTGGTGCACTTTGTGGTTGAGCAGGGAGTTGTGCTAGTCGGTTGAGATCTTAGAACATTCAAACGCTAAATGATCTAAGGTTGAGATAGTTACCTGGACCGAAATCTATGAATACTGTAGATATTTGTCAATTAGTAACTATTTTCAATGTGAAGTGCCAAATAATAATGACGTCTGCCTGTGACATATCTTTTGATATGGCTCTGTGCAGTCCGAACGGAAATACGTCATTTCTGAGGGCAGCAGAAGTCGTCTCGTTCCCGGATGCTAGTGTAATGAGATTTGTTCCTCTGACTTTGAACGTGGCTGTCAGCTATCTTAATCCTTGAATTGTTTTCAGTTTAATAATTTTTGAATCCTCGTACTCCTACGAGTAGGAGAGTTGCAGTAGGAGCTAGAGGAAACGGTTAGAAAAACATTATCTTGGTTGTTTTTTTATACTACGTATAACATTTCATATATGAAGAAGAATGTATAGTCGATTTTGGGCGATGTTTTGTAACTTAAAAGAAAAAAGTGAGAAGCTGGTAACTTTAATGACTGAATAAAATTTTATTTTAAAAAAGTCAAATAAATAAATGTAAATTTAATATTACAAAATAAATTCATCAAAACAATATAATCATAAATAAATCATTGATCAAGTATTAAAATTGGACAGAACAATATATTGACACGAATCATTTTCTTTTTGCTTTCATTTTATGAGATGGTGGCGGTATTAGTAATTCAGGATCCGGTTCAGAAGGCGGAGTGGGAGGCAGTTGTTTGTCAGGCCAAATCCTATGAATATAATCACATATCGCTTGGATATCTATCGTCTTTGTCTTTGCCGCTGTTCCTGGGAAAAGCACTGCTATTTCTACTATCAAATCCTCATCCAAAGGAGATTTTTCCATATTAAGCCTGTCTATCAGTGTCTTCACAGGAATTGGCTTTGGATACTCTTTACTGATGCTCAAAAAGAACAGTGCTACGTCGAAACTACGCTTTTTCTGGTTCACCCCAAGATAGTTGGCTCTTTCTAATGCCAACTTTCTTGCGTCGGGTCCTTGGACTGTCCAATTGCCCAGAACCCTTCCATGTTTAATCGTGAAGTTCTTTCGTGATTTTATTGTTTTCACTCTTTCGATCAAAGCCGGGTATTTTTTATCAACTGGGACACCTTCAAGTAATAATGTATCTAGCTTAGCTCGCGGCTTTAACATTCTTGCTAACAGAACGTTTGCATCTTTAGTACTTAAAGGATTAAATGACAAATTTAAGACTGACAACTTTTTGCTCTTTAATAGACCTTCAGCTATTATTGTTATAGCCTCATCTTTGAATCTATTGTTGCTCAAGTTCAATTTTTTTAAGGTTGGTACAAAAATTACGTATTTGATCATATCAGCTATTTTTTCACCTTCAAGAGAGTTCCACGATAGATTCAGTTCTTGCAGCACTTCGCTGTACGATAAATGCTCCAGCATTTTTGTAGCCGAAGGTATGTGATAAAAGTTGTTCCAGGATAAATCCAAGTGTGTTAGCTTATTATGATATTCAAGAGCTTCGGCTAAAGCCATTGCAGTCAGTTGTCCGAGTTTATTATTACTTAAGTTGACTTTTTCCAGTCCTGCGCCATTACCAATCTGTGTTGCGAAATACTTTCCACCTTGTTCCTCCAACTCGTTTCTAGAAAGATTAAGTTCGACAAGACTTTGATTTGCAATTAATGTACTAGCTAAACGCAGTATACCTGATGAACCTATACGGCACCCTTCCAAATTGATTTTCTTGATTGTTGTATTAGTAGCTATAATTTGACTTAGATGATAACATGCGTCGTCGTTGAGGAAATTGTCTTTTATGTTAAGGTTTACAACAGTTTTATTGTACTGTAAAGCCAGCGCCATCTGGCGAACTGTATTTGGATCGACGCCGTAGTAATTTAGATTAATCTCATCGGTGATTAGGCCGTTGTAGAAAATCTTTACCATCGGCGTGTTGCTTTCTTCGCAAAGAGCTTTATATAGGTCCTGCCCGTTGTCGGAGAATATAGTTGGTTTCTCTGGACTTAAAAGGGCTTCTTTGATGCCAGGATCGAGAACAGCAGGATAGTTGTAGTAGTGGTGCCTAAAGACATCACTGTCAGACATCTCAATATACTTTGCACATATTTCTCCGCTTCCAGGCGAGTATAGACTACGAGCGTACAACGCTTTCTTTCTGTTTTCTTCAGGGACCTCTATAACAAGTGAAGACCATTCGCTCATAGGTGGAACTTCGCCGGAACTCTCTGTTTCAATCTCTATAGGTACTGCTTTGACCTCCACCACATTCCTGTCTGAACTACTACTGCTGGACATGTTTAATAATTATGAATTAATAAGAAATAAAAATATTTATCAAAATAAAAATCTATATAAAAACCATAATGACACAAAACGATTGTGTCAAAACGTCATTATTGTGTAAATTATCTACTTTTTTTTTGGTTCAATTTATCCTGTGAGTTTATCCCTTAGGGAAAGGCAAAGGAAACTAAGTCCATACAGCCTAGTCTGTTGTCATAATATTTATTTAAGGTCGCGTAGCCTTGTCTGTTGTAGTAAAGCCCTGGTTATGGTTCCCTGAAAGAGATTGCTGTCTAGCAATAAGGCCGCCTTTTGCTTTGTTTATAACATTTGTATTTTGTCTGATATATCCAATTTTGTGCGATAAAGCGTATTATTATTAAAGTTCACATAGGCTTACAATCAAAAAAGGCAAATCTTTAAAAAATAATTTTTAATGTCTTTAAACAACGCTAAATCAATAGAGCGTACATTAGCACTTATTAAAAGGAAAATTATGAGTCAAATCCTTGTCTTACAAGAGAAATATAATCACTACATTTAATCCATAACACAAAAAGTTAAACAATATCAACAACTTAATATTCTTTACTGTTAATTGACATAAATAAGATAAAGCAAAATTTCTTTCAAGCAAAAGAATAGAACTAACATAGCTTCAATGTAACCCATGACTAAAATATTTTTACGAACGCGGTGACTACAATAAAACTAATTCATCGTTAGAAGATCGTTAGACAAAATTGTCTGGGAAGATTACAATACCAAATACGTACCGATAAGAAATACTCCCTAGAAAACGTCGTGGAGAGTTTTTATAGTCACCTGAACTCATTAAGGGATAAATTCATACCTCATAAAACTATTTCGCCTTCGTCATTCCCACCGTGGTATAACACCAGTTTGAAAACGATCCTAAAAAAATACAAATTTAAAAAAATACCGTACTATATGGTAATACAAGTGACTATATTTCTTTTAGTACTCTCCGTAAAAGGGCTAAGATAGTTGAGCAGGAGTGCTACAAAGCGTACATAACTAATATTGAACAATCCATAAGAGACGATCCCAAAGCATTCTGGGGCTTTATTAAATCAAACAAAAAGGGTCTCAACATCCTTCCATCCAACATGAAATATGACAACGACACAGCTAAAACGAATGAGGGTGTATGTGATGCTTTTTTTAAACTTTTTCCAGTCGTCATATCTTCCTTCATCTATCCAGGATCAGAACCTCGCCGCATCAGGTGACAGCTCATACAGCTCATACACTATCAGCGACATAGAAATACTTCCGGACACTGTGCATAAGTTATTGAAATCAGTGGATGTAACAAAAGAAGCCGGGCCAGACCACATTTCGCCCCTAGTTATAGTTCAATGTGTAGAACACTTGACCAAACCACTTACAATTTTATAGCAGCGTTCTATAGAAGAATATACTCTACCTAACATCTGGAAATCTGCATAATTATATCACCCCTATTCACAAAATTGGTAACAAAGATGATGTAAGAAATTATAGACCTTTATCTAAATTATGTATATTTGTTAAATTGTTAGAAAAGAATTGTATATACACAAGTTTACAATAATTTAAAAAGATTTTTAATTTCGGAACAGCTTTATTTAAAGTAAATCTACTACATCAAATGTATTATCATTTATAGACAAGGTTTAAGAGATCGTGTCTGGAGAAACCAGGTGCCGATAATTGCCCAAACTTCATGACACGTTCTTGTAGAACTAACGATGATGTGATCGATCCAGGAGTCACTAGTGGTAGTATTATGATGAGTAGGCCCCAACGGCAGAATAAATAGACTCACCGACTCCATAATGGCGCGAAATTTTAAAGAAGGGACAGAGACCTTTAAAAGGTCAGTATTAAAATCTCCCATGATTATATACTGACTATAATCTGTGCCTAAAGAACTGAGTAAGGATTCAAGGTCGGAGCAATAATTCACTGCTGGGGGACAGTATATAACACCCAGCACGACTTTAGAGCCATTCAAACAAGTTTCCAATAAAATGTGTTCCATACACCCAAACTTAGAGGACGAGGAAGCAAGTTGTTGATACTTAATGGCACTTGAGAGATAAATGTTGTCAAATGTTACGCCATGTCCTTTTCACGCAAGCTTAAAACAGTCGACATCAACTATGTCCTGATAACGGTTACCCTCAAAAGAGTAAACGAGATTCGACACCTTGGCGTGGTGCATGACTCTAAACTAACTTACGAAAAACATATAAACCATATCGCTATAAAAGCTAACAAGATGCTGGGTTTTATAATGAGGTCATGCAGTCAATTCTCTAGTCTTAAAGTTATTAAAATTCTTTACTGCTCATACGTTCGCAGCATCCTTGAATACTGTTCACAGGTTTGGAACCCACGGTATAAAATCTACATAGATAGGTTGGAACGTATACTCGTACAACATAAGTTTACTAAATATTTACAATTTAAATGTAAGTGTGTTAATGAGAGCTATGATGCCAGATGTAAAAGAGCACCTCTATTACCACTCTGTGTACGCAGAAGAACTGCTGATATCAAGTTCTTGGTTAAAATAGCACAGTCAAGAATAGACTCCCCTTATCTTCTTGATAAGATATACCTAAGAGCGCCTGGTAGATCTGTAAGGATTCAATACCCATTTTTTATTCCGCAAAGTGATACTAATTACCGGAATAATCATTTTTCATTAGATCTGCCAAGTCCATCAATGAACTCCGTGATATTCCCGATTTAGATCTATTCAGTACAAGTCGATCAAGATATGCTACTGTTTTCTCGCAACAGCAATGGTTCGATTCGGTTCTCTGATTGTACTCGTATGTAAAGCAATGTTTTGTTTTGATCCCCTTTTTGTGTCTTTTTTTGTTGCCCAGAATTTATTGCAATCAAGCACTATAGTAACACAAATTCGAAAACTTATCAAGAGTTCATAGTTATCTAAGTAGATGATAATTAGTTTTAAGATACTGTTTGTTTTTCAAATAATATAAAATAAAATTAAATAGATATTCAAATTCAAATTCAAATTCAAAAAATTCAAAAAATCTTTATTCAACATAGGCCTTTACAGGCACTTATTGACGTCAAAACAAAGCAAAACATTCTAATTTAAAGGAAACATAAATTTAACCTTGTATGTGCATACATCCTGAATATACCTACTCAAGATGTCTGCAAATACAAGTAGTAATGAAAAAAAAAAAAAAGTTGAATCTACACCTGTTCGGAAATTGGGAGAGCCTTCTCGAGAAGAACAGGCAAGAAACTCGAAAGGTCAAATTTTTTATCTCCTCTTTTAAATCGCCATTTACAATTTTGGTTTTGTTACATAGTCATTGAAACTTTTTAAAAAAAATACAATCGGTATGCTTACATACACTTAAAATGTCAAAAAATAAGTTATAGACGTATACATTAATCATAATACAATAAATAATGTTGTTACCAAACATTTGATAACTTAGTCTAATTCAAAATCAGTGTCAGTTCTTTTCTGCCAACAACATTTGTTAACATCAATAGCTATACACAACAACACGATTATTGACATTATAACGAATAATAACTTCATATTAACACCAGGCATTGGCATCATTTAAATAATCGTTGACTTTATAATATCCTTTACTCATTAGAGTCTTTTTTACATGCGCTTTAAACTTATGAAAAGGCAAGTCAGTTACACTATGTGGCACTTTATTGTAAAACGTTATACATTTCCCCATAAATGAGCCTCTAGTTTTTTGGAGTCTGTACGTTGGAACGGCAAGTTTATTTTTATTTCTTGTGTTTAACTGGTGAACGTGGAAATTGGTTTCAAATGTATTATAATTCTTATAGACATAAATCAAATTTTCATAAATGTATTGTCCTGCTAAGGTCAATATATTAATTTCTCTAAATAAATCTCTTAGAGAATCCCTTGTTCGTAAATTATAAATAGCGCGAACTGCTCTTTTTTGAAGTACGAAAATACTTTCTATACTAGCAGCCGATCCCCACAGTAGTAGTCCATACGACATAACACTGTGAAAATAACTAAAGTAAATCAATCTTGCCGTTTCAACATTAGTAAGTTGTCTTATTTTTTTAACTGCATATGCCGCAGAACTAAGTCTGTTTGCCAAGGACTCAATATGTGGATCCCACTGCAAACGTGAATCTAATGTAATGCCCAAAAATTTGGTACAATCAATGAATTCAATAATTTGATTATTCATTTCCACAATAGTATCCACTTTCCTTACATTTGGCAATGAAAATTTTATACATTTAGTTTTATTTGAATTTAATGATAAGTTATTAATTGTGAACCAATGCAATACATTAGAAAGAGTACTATTTACAACGTCAGTATTTTCATTACCTCTGTCAACCTTAAATATTAAAGAAGTATCATCTGCAAATAGTACTGTATCGCACAGATTGTTAGTGAAATGTGGGAGATCATTAATGTAAATTAAAAAAAGCAAAGGTCCTAATATCGATCCCTGAGGTACACCCATAGTTATAGATGCACCAACAGACTCAGTTTTGCTAATAACAACTTTCTGGACCCTATTGGACAAATAAGACTCCATAAGGCTAATTGCTTTTTCGGTGACACCATAATGTTTGAGTTTATTTAAAAGAGTCTGGTGACTAACGCAGTCGAAAGCCTTCGACAGGTCACAAAATATACCAATCACATCTTGTTTACACTCCCAAGCGGCAAAAATGTGTTTGAGAAGTGCAACTCCAGCATCTGTCGTGGAACGACCTTTGGTAAAACCAAATTGGTTCATATGAAAAATGTTATTACATGTAAAATGATCTATTAACTGCTGAGATACAATTTTTTCGAATATTTTACTAAGTGCTGGTAGAATCGAAATTGGTCTGTAATTTGAAGGATCGTTTTTATTCCCAGATTTAAATAATGGTATTAACTTGCTATTCTTCATGAGGTCGGGGAAGACACCTTCATCAATACATTTATTGAATATCAACGCGAGTTGCGGGGCAAGTTCTATTATAACCGATTTGATTATGTGGGTCGAAATACCCCAAAGATCTTCAGTTTTTTTCGTACTAATCATACGAAATGTTTTTAGCACAGTGTCAGCGTCAATGTGACAAAATTTGAAAACCTTGTTGCACCTCTCTACACTCTGCCTTAGGAGAGCTACAGCTTCATCAGAACCCGAGTTGAGACTACTTGTAGTTTCTATGGGTATATATATTGTATATTGATAGCAAACAAATATATTGTATATTTCTATGTGGTTAGGCTATTTTTAAAACTTCTAGTTTTCTTTCCAAACAGAAAATGATCAGTTATATCTATCGTATTTAAAATACTATACGAACCTACATCCTTCTTAGTTTTAAAAGAGTATTTCCCCGCGGGCTAGATAAGATTGCAATTCGGAATGGACTTAATCGAAATTCAGTTTCATCTCTCTCTACATTTGAATCGTAACTACAAATCCATGGTAGCGACATGAAAGATATTAGTTGCCATTCGAGAAATACAGTAAACATTTGCTCATCATATATATTTAACGGGCAAGTGAAACAAAGTTTCGTCCACACTTAATTACATCCTGGTCTTTGCTTTGAGCACCCTTTGCCGTCCGACCCTGTAATTGACAATCAAAACGCCCTTTACGCGAAGAAACTTAGTTAGCTCCTCGATGTGCAGGAAAATTAGTAACGTAATAATGGGAGAGGGTAATAAGGTAATGGAGTGGGAGGTCATCCGGAGCAGGCGATCGTCTGATATAATTAAACGGCATTTCTCCCGAACGCGATCTTGACGTCATAACACCTAGATATTGCCGGCGGAAATCGAGTTAGGTTTTGTGATAGCATCAGGATAATTAGGGAATCTATGTCCAACACATTTTGTAGTAGCTGATTATTTAGCAAGGGGATAAAGCAGTGTCTTATTTTATTTCACGGGCTTGAATCACGAGCGCTAACGGAGGTCTCTGTGCTTAACTCCCAAGCGCAGCGAGGGTGTTGAATAATTAAATCTTTAGTCTGGCAAGGGGTTTAAGACTAGAGGCCAGAGTGTAGCGAGGGATTTATGCTAACCCAAGACTAAGACTGCTTTATCCCCGAGGAAAATACTCTACTTTTCGCACCACCTGCAAGAAAATAGAAACAAATACGAAATAAATACAGCATTTATGCAAAATCATATCAATTGAATATTAAGTTATATATTATTATATTACTTACTTTAAAAGGTCACGAAACTTCACATACAGCCACTACAGGAGTGGCTGTATGTTCTTAAATCCGTTTGCTTTTTTAATTTGAAAAACTGAAACCAACAAATGTAAACAAGCTGGCGAGATTAGATTTCTGTTTGATGATTTTATTTTATTTTAATGATGAACATATGTTGTCTATTCAGAATCATTACTTTTTCGTTTTACAATATAAGATTGTTTTTGAATCTTAATTTAAGTACTTTTTGTGTTATACATACAAATTAATTCTGGCCCTAGGGAAAGAAGGGAATGCAGTACAATATTCAATCCCAGTCTTTTAGGGACTTTAAATTACTTACTTTATTTTGGGTTTACATGACACAGAATATGTAATTTTCGAGCAGGTGGTGCGAAAAATTTTTTTTTTAGGATTTTTAAAATTTGAAGTACTTATACCTATTAAGCGCGCGTTTATCTCCTGCGGTGACATTGCTTTACATAGATGTCACAAGACCCAACTAAGGGAGTACAGTTAGCGCCAGGTCAAGCTTTACGAGCAGCGACATAAGAATGGTCAGAATGTCAAACGGTATATCTTGACGTAGCGCTTACTGTACAGCTAACAAAATCAACCCGTTTGGTCAGCGTGATAGTAGGTGAATTCCTTCTCGTTTAAGGAGAGACCGGGGCTTTACCATGATCGCTTATAGGGTAACGGCACCAGTAGTCAGCCTTTTAACGGAAGTTTTAAGTTTGAACTGCTCTTAATTTTTCAAACGGGAACCAATTTACTAAAACACCGTTGCAAACAATCAACCATTTATCAAACTTTAATTATCTTTGAGATAGAAACAAAATAATCTTTTAAATTCTGAATTATTAAAGAAAATATAATAAATGGCACATTTCACCAATAGTCAGCCTTTTACAGCCTAATCTCAGCCGTTAAGGTCCCAGTTGTCAGCCATTACATTGGCTGCAAATAATCAATCACAACAATGAAGTCTTCAATGAGATTTGTGTACATATACATATACTTTGGTCAGATAATAGTCTTATAATTATATGTGCATGTCTATTAATCAACGATATTAAACTTGTTTTTTAAATAGGTACTTTAGTATTTAAAAAATAAGCATTTCTAACCTTAAATACAATAACAATAATAATTAAGAGATTACACCTATACTTATAAATAGAATATCAGTTACTACGTACTACATAACTGTTATAAATAATACTCATTGACTTACAATGTACCTACCTAGCTACTTTAAATCACAGCGAAAAAGGAAGTCTGATTTAACATGATCTAGTTATTAAATTGAATTAACATTTAGGTATACCAATTATGCTCACTCAGTATAATACTTAACTATTCTACTGTTTATTTTCTTGGTTTTGCTTTGGTTTTGGTACTACGAGGGACTCCAAAAACCTGACTGGCTTCTCTTATTTTCATGCCGTTCCTGATGGCTTACATAGTAAGTGATAATTTTTCTGGTGGGTACTTTAGTATCGGCCTTTGAGACATGGTAAGCTGAAAGAATGCAGGTCTAAACTACTTAAGTACCTACGTATAATTCACCTGTAACTATCACTGCTGTGACGAGTGGCTGAGCTCTAGTACCTCAACATCCAATAGTCGGCCTCATCGAAAAATTATTGTCGATGTGGCTGACTACTGGGTTTTCTTTGAAATTGACTTCAACAAGTGTTGTTCATATAAAATAATTAAAAATAACTCAACTAACGGTGTAAATTTCATTTAGAAATAGAAAATACCATTAAAACCCAGAAGTCAGCCCGGGGCGGCTGACCACTGGATTTGTCATTAAAAATGTAGTACCCAGTAGTCAGCCGCCCCAAAAAATAACTTTCTTAAGCAAAATGGTTAAATTATTACACTTAACTTGATACATAAACCCTTCACTAAGTTACATAATAGAAAACTCATTCAAAAAAGTATAAAATGAGGCTGCTTACCACTAATTAAGACACCGCGAAACGTAAACAAAAAAATGGCGGACATCGCACAACTGGTCATGTCGGTGGCCGGCACTGGTATGAACCTGTTGCCTGCTCCCCACCGACTAGTCTCCTCACTAATTACGCGATATTTAGACCAATAAGGACACAGGGAAGGATTATACACCCATGTGATTGGACAATTTAAAAATTGGCGCTATTTATAGTGGATAAAAGAACGAAAAGGCCGACCATAGGGTCCTGGCTGACTTCTGGCGCCGTTACCCTAGTAAGGTTAAAACAATATCGTAATAGAGACACCGCTCTTGCTGCGTATAGCGCCATCCCGCTCTCAGTATGTTTTAATATTGTTTTGAGCGATCATGGTTGGGGGGCAGAGCCCAGCCAGCAGTGGGCCTTAAATAAATTGAAGGTGATATTAAAAGTGCCAGAATATTCATCGCTTTATAATTAATTTAAGTAATAGAATTTTAGACATAAAACATGTTTCTATTAAAAGAAGAAAATCGAAAAAAGAAACCAGTCATGTTTCTTGTTTCAATTAAGCTGAACGCACATAATACCAGCATGCGCCGTACGCGCCGCATTTTATGACGTCGTCAGCATGCGTTTTTCAATACCCAGACACCTACCGCATTTTTGAATATCGGCGCGTACGGTGCGGTCAAATGTGTGAAGTTTCATTTAATTTCATACAACGAATTCCAAAAATGTGGCGCGTACGGCGTGTGCGGTGCGTGTGGAGCGGACATATGTGCGTTCAGCTTTATTCGTATGCAATCATTAAAACAAAAAAAATATAAAAAAATAGTTAAGTTACGAATATTATAAAACTAGAATAATGGACAGATATATCGATCATTGTTTATTTTGTATGAAATGTTGTTTATACATTTTGTTAGTATATTCACTTAAATAAATAATGAAAATTCTTTGCAACACGACGAATAACTAAATTTCAATTGACGAGTGGTTAGTTGTTGAATATACGGGCTGTTCAATCTCTGTCTGTGCCACGGCCACTGCGTCAATTATAATGTCTCGCTAATTGACTACGGGCCACTTCAGCCGATCCATCACGTCCCATTGATGACGTATGGTCGTAGTACCCTCTCGTAAGTGCCGGGACTCATTCGTAAGTATACCGAAATAGTATGTTGAACGTCACGGCACTTTATAGTGTGTTGATATTTCAATAAGTCCCTATGTTGATCTTTTACTAGATATAATGTATCTAAAATAGGTCGACAACTAACTGCTCTTTATTAAAATGAGTCAAGGATATTGCAAATACTTGATTGAGGAAAGAATTCGGCTTAACCATATTATGTATTTAAATAAGGGGTTAATCTTTCTAAATAAATCACTTAAAAATGGGAGCACCTATTCGGTAAATTCTAATTTGTTGTGTTTAATAAATCGTCAGGACAAAAATTGTATGCAAGAAAATGTTTTAAGCTTTGTCCTTGCAGAAATGTTTCAAGTTTGCTATCAAAATATCTTTTCAAAAAAAGAGAGTAAAGTGAGTTCACTCACTTTGCTCTATTTTGTAAATTGTTTGCCATTCCATCTATTTCAAAAGTGGCATTTTTGTCCACGATAATAAATGTGTTTTGAATTTTTCCATTGTGTTCCATTTTTCGACCACGTGCTGTGCCACATTGTAAGGGAAAAAGCTCGCGGTCGCAATGCGCGTGCTTGCGTAGTTTTTTTTTGCGTAGTCCTTGTTGCTAGACAAAATTAACATGTACTCGTATTAATACATGTTAAACATATTGTCAACCTGAGGAATCCAATAGGTAAGTATTTGTTCGGATTCTGGTTTAACTTTGTTTATATTATTTAAACTTGTTAGTTATTGTTTGTTGTTCTTACCCATCCAAGAAACCACATTTACGAATATCAATTTCCACAGGAAAAATAAATAAAATAGTACAGTGTTAGTCTAGGGATGAAAGTAACTTATTTATACACGAATTGAGTCTTTAACCCGAGGTAAACACTCTGATTTTCATTTCTAATACAAGGAAAGTAAAAATAAAAACATAAATTACTTAAAGAAAAAATAAGTGAATTTTATTTTCCACTACTGCTTTAGCCTCTTCTCTTATCAAATCGAGCGGTATATCTATATCTGAATCAGATGAAGTCATTGTGTTAATAAAAATACCTGCTACACGTAAGAATAAACAAAACTCTATCTTATATTTTCTGTGGCCGGCCTATTCAGCCATTATTTTTCATTTTCATCATTGAAAAAATGGTAAATATTTTGCTCAAATCAATGTTATTGTAAAGATTATAGATGAAAGTAAATTATAATAAAGTCATTTAAAAAAACATATTCTTTAATTAATACTTAACTTCATAATTTTTTTTCAATTTTACATCGCGCTGTCAGTGAGTGGCTGTACAGAAAGTTGGAGCATGGTTCAATGTAAAAATAGAACTAGTTTTTTTATAATTTCACAGCTTTCGTTAAAAAAGTATCACTTTCAACCCGCTCCTCAGTCAACTTCTGACCTACTTTCCGAGTATCAGTAATGAAAAAACATATTACTGTGCTACCACAGCATCGAACTCTAGGTTGTTAATATCATTGGCGGATTCGTGGGGGCCATGGCCCCCTCTGAATAGACCAGGAATTCTATAATTCTGACTCAACTTTTGGATAGAAATTCAAGGTAATACTTTAACCTCAAAATGGACTTGTGATTTTTCCAAAAGTCCGAGTAGGAACCTTGTCAGAATGCTCCCCGCCTCCCAAATGACATCCTGGATTCGCCCCTGGTTAACATTTGAGAATCTCATAGCAGAACCTAAAAGCTGAAAATAGTTCAACGTTTTAACAGACGACATAAATCCACTAGCAAGGTCCAAAACAATAAACGCGTTCTATAAAACAATAATGGCGATAAATATCTGTTCAGTTCTCGGATGATTTAATGCCCGGAGTGGAAATCTCGTAATACCCAATCATCCCGCGCGCCTCCAGGGAGCGGATCCTATCGGCTCCTGATTCGATTAAGGCTTAGAGGGTCAGTATTACACTGCAGACGTAAATTTTATAGTCTAAAGCTGATTAAGAATCATCCTGTTGAATGATTAATGAACGCTGTGGCTTTATGATGACATTTTGTATTGACATTTGTTTTGGCTGTATAAAGACGAATCCTTTGATGTGTTATTAGAATTAAAAAGTTCTTATGTCACATTTATTCTCAGAAGGATAAATAAAGCGAATAAAGCATATTGTTCTGAGGTCACATGATGTGAAAGTCAAATGTATTACAAGCATTAAGCAGCGCCAACAATATTTATATTTTATTAGCTGTGCCCGAGAACTACGTTTCGCCAGTAATAACTACTTTGCTACTAAAAAATGGATGTTGGTGGTAGAAGGGTGAAATTTTACGGTTATAAGTATTTCTTGAACCCAAATCATAAAAAAAAATAAAAAAATGTCCGAAAGAGGTTCTGGAGAGGAGCACCCTTATCACCTTGGGGTATTAATAATATACGCCTGCGACCTATTCTCAGACCTACCAAATATACACAAAAAAAATCATAAAAATCGGTCAAGCCGCTTCGGAGTAGTTCGATAACAAACAGTGTATCACAAGATTTTTATATATTAGATTATGAGTACGATATATTTATTATATGTAACCCATACCCACCATTTATTACAATTCAAAACAGTTTGTATTGTATGCACAATAACACATACAAGAACAAGCAAATAATTAAGACATGATAATTATTGTTTGTCAAATTGGAACTTTACAAAAATCGCGGTAAACAAGAACTACATATTATATTGACTTACTGTTTCCCGACATTTCGGCCGAATTGCATCAGGCACGAGATGACTGCCGAGACTCAGCGACGTCTTCGTAAAGCTCGGGTTTCACGTCTACCCTCCGCTTGATTTTTATTTTTATCAAAAATGTCAGTACCTCGACATTTACAAAAACGCTTTATTGTACATAAACAAACTAACGTTGATTAAAATTTAATGATGTACAAGTGGTAACTTTAACGGCATCTAAGCGGCTCACGAAGTACAATAAACATTTAAATGTGCTTAAGCTATCATGTTGTTTTTGTCAGATTGATCACGATAGAACTTCGTTTTTTTACGCAATTTACATTTAAACGCATTTAATGGACAATACGCAGGCCGTGGCCGTCCGTATATTTACTTTTGAAATTTAATAATTTAGCAATAACTACTAGTAAGGGTTTACATCAAATCTTCATTTAATAAAAAAAATTCAACACAAGAGTTCAAATTACTTTCGTCACAAGAGTTACAGTGAATGTAGAGTCTGATATTACTCAGACAGCATCAAAGTGGAAACTTTAACAACGCGTTTTAGCCGCTTCAGTGAGTTCGACTACCTACCAACATCGACTTTGTCGACTCCAGCGAGCTCAAGTATTGAATCTCAGCCTCTCAGCCACAACTTGATCCGACCTGTTGCATCCGGCCATAAAGTGAAGTCCACCCCATCTTAAAACGCCGGGGGTGACGATCTTCGAGGTCGCAGAAACTTATTGTGCTCTGATTTATGTCAATAAGGAAGTGTCAGTGAATTATGTTAGTGATGATAAAATAAAACGATACGTTGATGAAATGATATAAGTGTGTTTTGTATTTTTATATTACTTTTATCAATTTATTTAGTGAGACTGTTTGTGACTTAAACTTAATTAGTTCCGGTATTTGATAGCAAACAATTATGGGTGGTGTTTTAAAATAATTGTTAATGTCGAATATTAGAAAAAACAGTTAATCTCTACTCAAATTTTTAATCTGGGCTGGGTGGAGATCAAAATCAAAATAAATAAGTAGACTCGCTAATGGTCTTCTGGACGCACCAGAACTTTTGTCATTATTAAAACACCCCCAAAATTACTGCCACTTTCAAGATTTAATCTTAAATGCATCGTTAAATAACTTAAATAAAGGACAAAATAGACCACTCAACACAATTATTAGGGAATTCAACCCTTAATTAGGCGTGTGGGGTGTCATACACCTCAAAAAATAATCCAGGTTTTCAACTTTTGAAAAGCAGAATTTATGGAGTTGCTCTTCATGGTAGCTTCATAAACAAGTATTAGGTACGTTCAGAGAGGTTGTGAATGGGTTAGACATCAAGAGCAAAAACACCAAGACTAAATGCTCTAAGTACCGTGAATTAGTAACCATACGATTAGTAAATTGACGTGCAGATAATTAGCATTCACATTTTTGTTTCTTGTTTGATGTATTGATTACTGAAAATATATTGATTACTTTTTTAAAAAGTTTAAAAGTTGAATAATATGCAAGTTCAAATGTGCTCGCCAACAAAACTGAAAATGTTTTTTATTAACTATTTTATTTAATTAACTGACTGTGGAGTGCTACACACCCCGGGCAACCATTTACGCAAGCAGTTAGATTAGGTATCTCCAATACTACTATTGGTAGTCCTAAAAAAACCTATTAGTGGTTAGTACCGTTCCATGTAATTCCCTAATATATTTCGCTCACGTAAAACCATCCTTCTTCGATCAGCGTGGATGGTAAATGCAGCAATTGCTGCATACAAATCAACTATGATTCGATTGTACTTTGATTTCGAAAGTCCAAAAGCCTTGCTTTTTTTCTTAACACTATTTTGGAAATGCTATAAGCCACCAATAATATGCGCACAATTGGAAAATTATCAGTAACAGATTTAATAGCCGGTACCTAAATCAAAGTCTAAAGAAAATCGCGTGGTTAAAATCCGGAATTCTTAATCCGGAACCTGATTTTGACAGTTCATTGTTGTTTGGAAGGGAGTGGTATGAATATTTAAATTTTCCGATGTTCCTTTGTTTTTTGAACCTTTACTATTTTCCGATGCTTATTTGTTCTTCCGTTGTTCACTTGTTTTTCCGATTGGAAGGCAAGTGGCGAGTCCACAGCGCCACCAATCGCGACGCGCACCGACATATCTACCTAAATAAAACGATTTATTATTTAAAAAAATGCAAACCAATTTAATTAGGAACATCAAAATATGCAATTGTATTTTAAGCTTTAAGCTTAAGAACTGTTATATGTTTGATATTCGCATTACGAGATTCTGATATAGAGATATGCCTTAAACCTGCCAATGCCACTTAAGGCGCATAGTAACGTCAATCATAAAAAATCACTGCAGAAAAAAACCGGTTCTCTTCATAAATATTGAATAAAAAAATCTTTAAAAAAGATATGTTATTATTCAACGCATTCTTTAGAGGATGGTCTTTTTAATTTTTTGATAAATTAATTAAAACTTGGTTAAAATGTGACCCAAACATGCCTCGATTTTAAAACTATAAACCTAATCGCTTCGTAAATATTAGGTTAAATCACATACTTTCAATTTCAATAAATAAAGTGAACAATATTCTAGGGGATGGTCTTTTTAGATTTTTCTTATTCGCCTTTATTAATTTTTTATTGAAATAATTCATCTTACGCGTAAAGGTTTGCTTGAATATTCCCCTCACTCTCACTCACTCACTCCTATGTAATCAGTGCGGGACGATCGACGCAAGGTCATTGGGAGCACTATGCGCCTTAAGGATCGCAATTTTTGGGCTTTGTCGGTCGGTAACCGTAATTCTCCTGTGCTCTTCATACCAGAATTTGCCATATCAGATTTTTTAAATTTCACCACAGTGTTACTTAAATGCAAAACACATTATACGCACTTGCTGTAACGACTGCCAGGAAGTGCGTTTACACTTTATCACGCGTAGATCCACGTAGGACAACAAGAATGACAAAATTAGTGTTATTAGCGGAAACTCTTCGTTGACTAAATTGTCTGGTCTCCGTCTCGTCAGTTTGCGATCCGTTTACTGTTTACTTGGAATGCTTTCTTTAATTAGTCGGATCGACTCCGATTAATTTTGTTTTGTTTTGAAAATGTCGTAAATTCCTTCAGTGTGACTTTATTTTATCTATTAATTTACTATCTATTACTTCTATTAATGACTAAAATCGCACAAAAACTTTGTGAATTAATTGTATTTTAAAATATACCTATTCTATTCTTTATTCCTTGAGATAAATAATAGAAACATCGAAATAGTGTACGATTGCACGGGTACCTCTATCTATCCTAATATACGAGGTCACGGGGATCCCCTACGGCCTAGGGATGCTTGTGGACGAGCCGCCAGCAGCGGTACTTACGTTGCTTCTCCGGTTTGTAGAGTAAGATAAGCAGTGAAATTACTGAGACTATTATTGAGACTAGACATCTTAACAGAAGTTGGCATAATATTGATATAGATTTGCAAATCGTCCAGGAACCACGTGTACTATAGGCGCCTGTAGATCAGATCTGTAGATCACTTACGATCAGATTGGTAGCCTGCTTGTTTCCCAACTTAGTTACTTGTATAAAATAACATCGAACTACCTATGAAATAAAATGAAACACAGTTTCATAATCATATAATAAATAAATCAACGAAATAACCCGGCCGTGAACAAACCAGTAATATGGCAATTAGCAGTTATACTTGTTTACTTCTAATGAGTCAGTTTGTAATCCTAACGAGTCGGCTCTTTTCTACAAATTAACAAACACTCAAAGCTTTAGACTTATTGTAGGTATACTGTAGTCCTACGCTGTTGCGTAAACACATTTAAATAAGTATTATCAAGGATTTATCATCATCGTTCAAAAAGTATGGTGCGAACGTGTAAAATTTTAGCCACGAATTCATTAAGTTACGGAGCGATAGGTATAATGGCGATAGTAATTGAGAGAAAAAGCATGTTTTTAATTCATGGTAAAGATGAGGTAGACTAATAGAATGATTTATAAAACTAACATTAAAAATTTAACGGCGAGTGTCGATATTTGGCCGCACACGAAATATTTTTAACAATCATATTAATATTTTCAGCAGTTTTTCATGGGAACAATGCCATTTTTCTGTATACTTATAAAATTACTTAGATAAATTAATAAAGTTTTAAAAAAAATACACGTACGAGTACAAACAAAAAAGTTCCTCCTATTTTGATTTCGGTTAAAAGTTGGGTTCAATGATTAGGTATTTATTGAAATATCGTGTCGAGCCCGTACTCGAGGGGCGGCTTGCTACGTGAAATGAGGCTGAGTAATATTACTTAAGAAATGAAAGTTATTCCCACTCGATCGCCCCCGAAGAGTGCTAGTAGCAATTCGCGATGAAGTCTCGCGATCCGAGCAATAATTTCATATCGCCCCGAGAGGGCGCTCAGGCAAATTGTCGTGTAATTGGCCTTTTAGACGGGGCCATTTACTTACGACTTGCTGTGAGAACAGGCCTTTCTTAGCAAAAATTTATTGTATTTTTATTCTCAATTTAATGCCTCAATCCACCTCGCAGAATGTTAGGGAGTGCTTTCTTTCCAGTGTTAATAAAACCAAGTTTTTCTGTGCGGGTCTTATATGAAAGAAATATGGTTGAAGATGGAGAGGTCTTTGAAGAAATGTCTGATTTTAATTGAGATGTTATTTTTTATGATATATTTAATGTATTATATATAAGTAAAATTATTGCCCGTTATTAGTAAATGCAAATACTAATAACGGACAAAAATAACCAATGGTAACCAATTTAATAACTAGAGGAACAATTAAACGGCTACTTAAATATTCCGATGTAACTTCAAAAATTTATCATGGAATGATTTTTTTCTTGGCAATATCATTATAATTAATAATTTCAGATGAAAAAGGAAACTCTCGTATATATATATTTTTTTAATAATTAAGAAAAGTTTGTTAAAAAAGAGAACGGGCTTGAAAGGGGTAAGTTGATGGGGTAAGTTGACCCGATTGAGTTCCGATTCAGTTGAGCGTCGGTTGCGCTATGGACTCGGCACTTGCCTTCCAATCGGGAGGTCGGGGTTCGAGACTCGCCATGTACCAATATGTTTTTCGTTTCGAATTTTATATGTACATTTGTCTGACGCTCCTACGGTGAAGGAAAACAACGTGAGGCAACCTGCATACATATCTGCGAAGAAATTCAATGGTGTATGTGAAGTCGACCAATCCGCGCTGGGCCAGCGTGGTTGACTGAGGCCTAATCACCCTAACATAGGGTAGGCTTGAACCCCTCGGTGGGGACGTATATGAGCTGTGATGATGAAGTTGGTCCGATGCAAATACGTAAAAAAGGAAAAGAGCTATAAGTTTATATTATGTACGGCGTTCTGACAATGTGGTGATTCATCAGCACCATGTGAGTAAATATGTCTTCGTTCATTGGTTTTGGTCTCAAGTAAACATTTTAAGTGTTTGTCATATCGGTATGTCAATAAATTAAAGAATTAACTTATTTAGAAAAAATGTATGCATTTTTTAAAATATTTTATCAAGCTATACACGCCCCAATACCAGCTTCTCCCACTGGACCGCATTCAACGGAGAGCGACTCGAATCGTCGACTGCCAGGAAATTTCTAATCGGCTTGGTACCTTGGCGCTGCGTAGAGAAGTCGCCTCATTATGCATCTTCTATCGCATATATTATGGGGAATGCTCCGAGGAATTGTTCAGACTCATACCTGCCGCCTCTTTCCGCCATCGTTCCATCGACAAAAAATCTATGCCCATCACTTTGATGGTTGGCAGTCCACAAATATGCGTTTTTGGAATGAATTGTCGCCTGCGGTATTTCCGGACCGATACGACCTTCAAACTTGCAAGAAAAGAGCGTATTCCTACCTTAATGGCCGGCAACGCACTTGTAACTCCTTTGGCATTGCGGGTGTCCATGGGCGACGGTAATCACCTACTATCAGGTGATACGTTTGCTCTTTTGCCCCCTCTCCCATAAAAAATGTAAGCATTTTGTTTCACAATAAAATTACGGACTAATAAAAAGAAAAAGAAAGAAAGTCAAGCCACAGATAAAAGACATGTTATAGAAATGCCAAAGGTAAATGTGCTAAAGAAACTAAATAAAAAGGAAGAATGCCAACAAGAACCCCGCTAGAAGCTCCTATAAATTGTTGAAAGTATCGACGCAAAGAATATAATATTATAGTTTAGAATAGAATGCATTCTATCCTGTGACTTTTATTCTGCACCTGGAGAAAAATGGATTGAACGCAGCTTATGTAAGAATTGGACACATTTGCAATGTGTTGATGCTGATCAGTCGTCCAAAGAATAATTTTGTTTTTGATGTTTTTAAATTTTTTTATGTAAGTTTCTAAAAGTAATTTGAGAGACTGATTATCAAGATTAATAAATAATCTAGCTCTTCAACTTCTTCTTAGTTCTTCCTCCTCAGTAGGGTTACTCTTGAACCATTTCCGATGGATCGTCATTGAGATTGTGATTTTTCATACGCTTGAGTAACAACACTAGCGCCAAATTGGATCCGTATTTTGAAAAAAAATAATAATACTGAGTTTGGTTCACCCAAAATCCGCACAATACGGGGTCAGTTTGGAGCCAATGCGCAAAAATAAGCGTACGAAAAATCACAATCTCAATGCCGATCGATCAGATTCGGTTCAAGAGTAACCCTACAGGTATTGGAAGAAAATTGAATTATTCCTATTATCATTGTCTGTAAATAGGCTCTATTTTTAAAAGCTTTTATTTACCTTCACCTGTCCCGGTGTCTGTAATGAAATCTTGCAAGCTAAATTTGACCCACTTCCAGGTTTCCGATTGAGCTGAAATTTTGCATGCATATGTATATCGCGTGACAATTAATATAAATAATAAGAGCTTGTTTAATTTTTTTTTACTAGTAGTTAATAACTCTGCATCTGTTAGACTGTGTAACATCTCATTTACCTATGTTAAAATAAAGGAAAAGCTACCACATGTAGTTAATCAGGTAAAAGACACATATCTACGAAATTAACTGGTTGTTGTTTTTTCACAGATGTTTAATAAAAACTACGTTTATAAAAATGTTCATTATTTTATAAATTTAATTTCAAATTATCAAATGTTATGTATTTTATTTAAAAATCAATTTTAATCCGTGTAAAATGCCAAACTTTATGAATGACACAACCTATCCCAGCTGTGGCACAGCCTACTCCAGCGAGGGGTCAGTAGTGCCTTAGGACCGCTGCTCAGTGGTCCCGCCGTAGGACAAAATTCAAAAAATTCACTATCGAATATTGGCAATCCGTGTAGCACGATGTCATTACTACTTCTGTATCTATCTAGAAGTATGACTATCAAGCTTATTTATTTCAGATTAATCGACCTCGGAAGTGAAAACATCTCATTGTTGTCGCTCGCTGCTTATTGATGGCCTATCCACCCGGTGTTTATTTTTGGTGATTTTTAAGAAACGTTAATTTTTTTGTTTGTTTGTGTACCAGGGTTTGTGTAGTTCCAAGAACAGGGTTAGTGTTTTGTAAATGATTAAGTTTTTAGGACCTACTTATTAGACTTTTCATTTTATGTGGGTGCTACGCCAACATATTTTTGTTAGTTTACTTTTCTGTTTCTGTAACTTTTAGCCCCTGTTGGCCCCTATCTGACTTAGTTTAAAAGTTTGATACATCTGTCTATTTTATGGGGAATATATTTTTGCTACGATGCCATAGACGCCTCGTAGCATTGTCAACGAAACTTGATATTGATTTTATATTTTAATTTCAGGTACTAAAATCAAATGTTCTTTTTCAAGGAGGCATTAATTTCAGCTGTGGTGTTCGCAAGAACCTTCAGATCGTAAAAACATATTTAAGAAGCATTTTAAGGTTTTTTTAACGTATATCAAATCGAATTGTTAGTTTGTGTTTGTTTGAAAATACCGGTAAAAGAATCTCGGTATTAATTTGGATTATCTCCTGTTACTCTTGGATTCGGTTCATTGAAGATTTTATTCATCTTTCGTATAGGATTAATATTTGGAAATATCAAGTTAGGTCAGATAGGAAAAAATTTTTGCATGATAGATAAGTTCAAGTACAAAGTGGATTAAGGAAAGGGTTAGGTTGAGCTGTAGATAAACCAAGAAGTGGTGGAAGTGGCACATAGAATGACGGTATTACGACACGAAAATTTGTCATACTCTGCAGTCTCACTTGAAATTACAGGCTTGCGTAATTAATAACTTGATCGTTGTAGTATAATTTTACAGGTTTTTTCATCGGGATTTTATATTGATTGTAATAAGTTAAAAAAATATGCTTTGGTAACCGCATGTCAACTAGTTGAAGATTATCCGTGGTTCAATCTCTCTGCTTCCGTCCACAAAGTTCTCATTCATAGTGCTGATGTATCAAAATGTGTTCTTTTATCCATCACGGAACTTCCTGAAGAAACATGTGATTTTAAAAACATACATTTAGATTTTACCCGTAAAATGTCACGCGAAGTTACAGATACAGTCTAAATTAACCGCCCTTCATCACTAGTCTTCGGAAACTTTTTCAAAAGAAAAAGAGCCTTTTATCTAAGGAAGTTATAAAATTATTAAAATTTTATGTTGTATGTTTATTTTGGATATTGTGTAAGCTGTAAATATAATATTCTATGTTTAGAACTATCATTTCATAGCACCAAAGAGAATAGTAATACTACGGGAACATAGCACTATCTTTATTTAACTATAAGTTATAATAATATTTTAATTTACTAGGATAATGTCTTTAACTTTAGTTATTAAGAATTTAGTGATTGTATAATAAAATAATTATATTTTAATACTAAATTGTGATAACAAAACTGCATACGACTTATATTAATTTTTGAAAGTTCTTGTGATGACGACAAGAACTTTCAATATAATTAAATTTTCAATGAATATAATTTTTATTTCCATAAATTTGCTTTTATTTAACAAAAAACGTCTTAAATTAATATTTTACATCATTCAAATTAAAAAAGATTGATTAAAAACAATTTAGGGAATTTTGACCGCGCTGCCTTGAACGCGGAACCACTGTGCGCTTCTTAAAATTATAATTCTCTATTTAAAACTATGCAAAAAGCACAAAAACTAGGTGCAAGTTTAAACTCTATATTAAATTTTACCTCTGACTAGAAACTGTAGTACTCGTATTACCCTATTTATCTAGGTAAATTCCGCACTTTCAGCCCCGCTCTCTCGCTACCGACTAATAAACAAAAAACAAAGATGATAAACAATCTTTGCTGATTTTTAAAAAACTAAACTTTAATAACGAGTATTGCATGCTTCGGCTCTTATGACCTCCTCCAACCGATATGGAGGACCATCCATTATGTCTTGAATACCTGCCTGCGGCATATTCTTCCACTTCTCGACCACAGCAATCTTCAGCACACTAATGGAGGTAGGAGCCGAAACCCAACTACGTACCCGCCTTTAAAAATTGTCCCACACGGGTAGGTCTGGGCTGCGAGTTAGCCATGGTAGTTATGTAACACCCATGGCACCAGCAAAGTACTCTAAATCATCCGCAGCCTTCTTTATCTAATTGCTGGGTGTACGCTTCTCTCTCTGCTTGCCATCTTCCTCGGTCTTGTGGTAATCTCGTCCAGTGATCTTATCGACGACCTATCTTGCGGACGGGTGACCGACTTTTCCCTTGTCTTGCTTGCCACGGCCATCACTCCATCAGAGCGTTACTCTATCCATCATTCTTTAGCCTGGCAATATGTCTTGCCCAGTTCCATTTTAGGTTCATTACTGCAAATCCGACGTCCTGAACCTTAGTACTTCGCCGGATCTCAGTATTTCGTGCCCGATCTTGGAGTCTGATGCCTAGGATGGTCCTCTCCATGGCTCTTTGTGCTACTCTAATTTTATGCACAGCTTAATGTATGAGGGTCCATGTTTAGGGTTTATCCATTACGAAATTAAGGCACAATGTGAGTTTATTCGAATCGCAGTATTCTGTGCAAGTTCGTTATAAAAACAGGATGTTACGATCGTTTTATCTTCACGCAAGAAAAGCTATTTTTGTGAGTGAAGAAATTTGTATTTTTGCTTCAGGTGCCTTCCTAGTGCCGTACTGCATCATGCTGGTCGTAGGGGGCATCCCCCTATTCTACATGGAGCTAGCTCTGGGGCAGTACCATCGGAAGGGCGCCATCACTTGCTGGGGACGACTGGTGCCATTGTTTAAGGGTATGCTGATTTTGCAGGTGACATCAAAACATAACAAAATTATAGTTGATTTTTATTAGACACACACAATACATTGCTAACTTGTGACATAAGATGTAGTCACGGTACCCAGTAATTTCACTGCCGTCTCTTACCCTTTAAACCGGAAAGCAATGTAAGCACTAAGCTGCTTCTTTGCAGAAGAAATAGGTAAGACGGAGGTACCCAAGCAAGGAACCCTGCTACAGTCTCTATCCGGTGGGCAATAGCGAAATAAGATCAGCTGTTCAATACATTTAGGTTAAGTGGATGCTGAATATTTGTATGAAACAGTTGATTTTTTTCGCGATTTCAAATTTGGTTCCATAGTTCAGTTTGTGTGTTTGAATAAGCACAAAAAGTTTGGCTCCTGCTTGAAAAGCAATCTTGTATACAAGGTTACTTTTTTATCACCCCGAAAAATTTAAGGGACGCTTCGGGACACGGTAGTAGAATGATTTAAATATTTAAAAAATAACTCACCTATTTAATTTACATTAATTTTCTAAAATATGAAAAAAATAGATTTAAGATTTTTTTATTTTTGACATAATAATGAATGTGTCCTGAAGCGTCCTTTAAATTTTCCGGGGTGATAAAAAAGTAACGCTGTATACAGCACAGTACAAGCATACAAAATTTACAAAAACACTTTGGAAACAGTAAAAGTTGGTGTAATAAAGTTAAGCCGCGGCCACTCAGAGGCAGTCGCGTAAGTGCAGGCAATAAGTCAAGATCTAGCCGCTCTCGATGTTCCCGGCACGTGATCCATTAAATGCTCTTTTATCCGTAGAAACTATTCAGTTGAAGAACTGAAAAAATGTATTATTATGAATTAATGTAATATTCCAGTTTTGTGTTCTCTTCGCCAAAAGATTCTGATACTGAGGTGGAGCCCAAATTACTGGAACAGAACAGAACTAAGGAAAGATTTTTCAAAATTCCCCCAGAAAGCTGAGAAATCCTCACCCAAAAAATCATTGGGTGGTTTTATGAAACCACGATCTAAATGAAGCTTTTTTCGGATCGTAGGCATTTAACTGAAAATTTTCGGAAAATTATTCGATTCAGAGTAATAAAATCGAGCTTTTAATCTTAACTAATCTTTTTCTTCTGAAAAGAAAATAATAAAATAAAAACAAAAAGTTTATGAAAAATAAACTAATAAAATGAACAAAAAATGCAATAAAAAACAAAATGAAGAAAAAATAACGCTCTACACTCTACGCCGGGATCGAACCGCTACCACACGGATTTGGGGTCGAAGATCTGACGCGCATGGACTAAATCTAACCTATATGAAGTGGTGAAATGTTTTTCTGTAATGCGACGATAGACGAAAAAAAATGAGACGACATAAAAAAGTTTCACTTAAAAAAAATAAAAGCGAAACGTAGTTCGCGAGCACAGCCAGTATTATTATAAAAATTGAAAAACCAAGTGGATATGGCAAATTATATCTCCCTTAGAAATTGATCATTAGTAAACTGAGTGTAATATTATGATGTCTATGTAGATTAAAGAACGTAGTTTTAAATTGTTACAATAAATTAATATTTTAATTACTTATTATAAATACAGTTAGGTATACTATCCATAGGGAGAGTCATTCTTAGAGTCGTCTTCACGGATATCTCTATCTTGTCTATTTTTGCCGCCAAGCAGCGGTGCTTGCATTGCTGTGTTCCGGTTTAGTGCGAACGCACACGACCAATTTCTTACCGTGGAAAATTAAATATACATATATAATTCTACGTTACAACGCACACGAACTACTAAAAGTCGGCCATCGCCAAAGTGATAAACGTATGCGTTGAGTCGCTCGGAAAAATCGGGTCGGTTATCGGGCCTACAAAAAGTTGGTCGTGTGCGTTCGCCGTTAAAAGGTCAGACAGACAGTGTAATTTTTGGGTATTTTGACTCGATACATTTTGCTATAAGTTGACTCTATATTGGGTTCTTTTAGGGGTTGTAGGGGATGTAAGATTGCAATCTTACATCTTCTATAATAGGCGACTGTAACCACCAGGGTTACCAGATTTTTTCCAGCCTTTTGGGGAGAAATGCTTAAATAGGCAAAAATTCGGGATTTCAGCTTATATTTATCCGAGGATTGAGTCAGTTTTAACATATTAGTATTTGTTTTCATATATTTTAAAAAAAATTAAAAACGGTCATCAACTCGCTTTTTTTTCAATTAGAGGTATGTACATTTATTTCTTCCATCAGTCGGCTGTCTAAAAACAATAATCGATCGATTTCATAAAAAAATGGGGCGCGGTTCAAATATGGGACAAAGTCAGTACATTTCAAACGATACCTAAAATACGGTATGCACGGAAATTCGGGACGTCTGGCAAGGCTAGTAGCCACTTACCATCAGGCTCGCAGCCTGTTGTTTGCTTAGTTAAAAAAAAACACAAAAATTGAATTCCGAAAATAATCATTCACACACAACACAACATATCTTCAACATCTGATAAGATTTGTCTAACAAGACTTATCTGATAATAAGATCCTCTACATGCACATATTTTAAATCTGTCGAAAGCTGCATCCTTTCATTATCATATGGTGTAACTAAAGGGCGGCAGGGCTGCTAAAATGCCATGGGCCTCCGACCCGAAAGGCTCAAGAGGCCGCGAACCCTGTAATAACTTAACATTTTTAAGCAAAATTTTGTACCCAAGTACTTAAAAATAATGAAAATCAATTATAGTCAGATACAACTAAAGACGATATACAAATTCAAAGTACTTAATCATTAAGATTTCATCACATTGAAACAAAAAGATGTAGGAGATGAATTTTGCTGGGAGAACTCCATCCAAAGACTGCCACGGGCCTCAGATGGTATAGTTACGCTATCTACTGTCATAAACAGTTGCATTCATAGCGAACTAGATCCCATAAAGCAAGAGCACATAGAGCATAGAGCGTTGCACTCAATTCTTTGATCTATCCGATCCTCAGCTTAGAACTAAATCACTCGCCACCCTCGCCGCACTTAACAACCATAATTGACACCCCGTAAGTGCGCCCGGTAGATTTGCGGGGTCGGCTTATGTCGTGATTTCATTTCGCGCGATCGTCACGTCCCGCGTTGAGTGGGGGCACTCAAATATGATTTTTGAGGAGGAATAAAATTGGTAATGGAGTGGAAAGGCGCCGCGGAATATGCCCCGTATTTATGTGTCAGTGGACCGGCTTTCTGACACGAGTGGAGTACTGGAGTGTAGGGTTGTGTTGTGACAGATTCGTATGTCTCTTGTGGATTGTGATGTTTAAGCTTCTTATGTTTGTTCCGATTTGCGATTGCTGATGTTAGACGTAAATTTTATAAAGAATAAGGGATATAGATTAGGGATGTGATTAGATATTCAATTGTTCTATTAATAAACAAACGCTAATATGTGTAACGGAAATCAGTTGCCCTTATTTTTAGATACAATTAAGAACGTATTACATTGTCATTACGAGGATAATGGAAACACGATTTATGTCAAAAAAAAAAAAAAAAGTCTCTGTAGTGTGTAGAAAAAACAACGTTTTGGCTAATCGCAAAAAATATGCGAAAAAAATTAATAAATATGTTACAATTTTCGCGTTTCGTTTTTCACTTTTCCATCCACCGTTTATATTAATTTTAAAAAAATCTAATCGATTGTTCTCCTTAAAAGTGATGACAATGTATTATCCACTATAGTATTAACACAATTATTTCAGCGCGGAAATGTAACCATAAAAATATGGTGTATACCTACTAACAATACAAAAAATTATTAGAATTAACAAATAAAATCGAAATAGCACTTTGATAATCAGTATAAATATCAGTAACGTTTTAAATATCCGGGGCTTTATCACACTATTTACTAACGTTTTAACCAAAACCAAACATTACTGGATGTCGATTCTGTAAAATTCGAACAATAGCTCGCATCTCACTTCGATATTCACGCTCACTTCGCATAAGATACAAGATACCCTTACATAGTCATTATCACGAGTTAGTAGCGATAACATTCTAATAAATAACTCAGAAGTAGTTTTTATCACCTTCAGAAATAATTTTAAATGTATTTTTAAACTATGATAATAAATTTTGCCTGTTTTCACTCACAAAATAGCAACGTTTTATTTGACACTTTGTTTCGAGTTCGTGTGCGAAGTGAGCTTCGAAGTGATAAAGGAATTCCCTTTACGGAATGCCACTTCATACGTCATCCCATACTTATAATGTCAAAATCTCACGGTCACTCTAGTTCCACTCGCTGCCACGCTCGCAAGTGTAGCGCTGTAGCACAGATTACTTAATAGTTTTTAGTAACTTCGAATCTACATTCGAATTTTGAGAATGCCAATCTAAGAACTCACTGCGGAATCAGATTCCAAGTTTAAAGTGAGGTTTTACAGAATCACACTACTGCTCCCATATGTTTAGACATCTCACAGCTATCACGGTGTTGTCAAAATGTATGAGAACGTAAACGCTTTTAATTTGGTCAGAACTTTTTAAATAATGCGATGCCCCTCTGTTGTGCTGAATCACATCATCGATTTCAATTCGTAATTACAAATATGTCATTAAGGTATTGGGTACGCGGTGGTGCTGATCGCTTTCTACGTGGACTTCTACTACAACGTGATCATCGCATGGGCTCTTCGGTTCTTCTTCGCTTCGTTCACAACAATGCTTCCCTGGACCAACTGCGACAACGACTGGAACACACCTGCCTGTCGACCGGTGAGTATGTTCCAGAAAGCCGTGAGTATGTGCCATTAGAGCAGCGTGTATTCTTTCTCCTGCACTAAGCTATCTTCGCATGCTGCAGTTGTTAGTCTAAGGGAACTGGAGCCCTTCCCATCAGATGGAATGGCACACTTAAAAAATCATTGTGTGGTTTTGTGACACTTTTTTTTCGAATCGTAGGCATTTAACTGAAAATTTTCGGAAAATTATGCGAATTTGGCTATTGAAATCGCGTTTCTAATTATAACTTAAAACTTTTTCTTCTGAAAAGAAAATTATAAAAAGAAAAAAACGAAAAGTAATAAAACAAATATAGAAATAATTAAAAAACAAAATAATAAAAACATATTTGTGAAAAACATAACGCCCTACACCAGAATCGAACCACACTGCCACAAAGATTTAAAGTCGAAGATCTATACTCACAGACCAATCCTGACCTAAAGGAAGTTGTAAAATTAAAGATTCATGCTTTTGTGTAGTGCGACATGCGATAGATGGGGAAAAATTTGAGACGATGTTGAAAAAAGTTTCACTCTAGAAACAGAATGTTTTTTGGAAATATTGATATTGAGGTCCAAGGTACGATTCCCCATCAGGGCAGAAGTTTGCTGCTTGGTTTGGTTGGTGGTAGTGCTTCCAAGTCCGCTTTGCTAACTACCACCATCTTACCAGAGTTTTTCGCCATTATAACAATGTTTGTTACATTGATGTGTTCCGGCAATTAGATAGATACTTCGTTTAAGTTACTAACATTAACAAATACCACCTAGCCTCTTCTAGGTATCTCAACAACCAAGGAACTGGCTCCCTTAGTTTTTGAGAGGTCTAGTTAAGGGTGGCCTATTGCCACTTCTTCTTATTATTATTTAATTAGTGGCAATTGGTCGTAGAGGATAACAACCATTACTGCTAGTATCAAGTCGAGTGTATTAATATTATTAATGTCGCGCTTTTAAAATTGATTTCTCTATGGTCCCATTATCAGACCCTGAGTTGGTGATAATGGGATCACATCAGGAGCATACTGTTACGAATACAAAACTAATCTTGGAAATCGGTATCATCGTATAATTGATGAAAAAATTGGCGGACGTCTAATATAGAATCTCAACATTTTTTGAAGTTTGTTAAAATTTTAATAATACTTTAACAAGCCACTTAGTGGCAATATAGCCAAAGAGAAGATAAATATGTCTTCTCTTTCTTCTTGGCGACTGTGAGATGAAAATATAGGGAAGATAGCTGGGAGAATAAGACGGCAATATCCGCCTTTAATTTTGTGCCAATCCAAAAAAATAATTTTGTTTCTTCCTAGTTTCGCCAATTTGATTTCAAATAAAATGTGTGATTTCTGCAGTTTCATAGATATTTGCTGATTATTTATTGCTTGATTATTTGGCACGTTTAGACATAGAAAAAGTATGGTCTCCATTCAGGTACTACTTTCAAAAGAAATGTAACAATTACGAGTGAAACCTAAGAAGGCTATATTTAGGAGAATGTTAAGCATTATTTTATATACATAAAGTAGGCGCTGAAACATGGTTTGAAATTCAGAGTGTACCCTTTTAACCGACTTCAAAAAAGGTTCGCAATTCGATGCGTATGTTTTTTTGTTTTTTATTTGTGCGTTTACACGATTGCCCTGGATTGCCCCGCCAATTGTAGACCGAGTTTCAAAATTTCTTTTTGTACTTTTTGTATTCGATAGAATGCAATGCGATGGTCTCATTGTCACCAAAGTCAAGATCTGATGATGGATTCCCAGGAAAATCAAGGGCATACCTCAAATTATATCGGTACTTCCAACATGTTTGATGTTTTTTCCGAAGCTATTCAGGTATTTGCGTCTGATATTCATAAACCGAGGTGATGATGGAAGGATACTTAACTTTTAGGAGTTAGAGAGGTTAATTTTTGAAATACTACAGGCACGTTTTGACCTTTTGTCGTAGGTATTCCTTCAAGTTACTTCGGTGATCTAGTATTAACACTTAAACGATAAAAAATAAAATCCGACTTCAAAAACCCTGAAAAGTTAAAAATAATATAAGAATATGTACAGAGAACATCACATTTCTATATTGCAGTCGGTGCCAAAGTTTAAGACTTTCTAGGAGATTATCGTTTGGAACCGACTTCAATACAGAAATGTGATGTTGTCTGCATTCTTGTATTATTTTTAAGATCGTTTTTTTTTTGAAGTCGGTTTTTAATTTTTGTATTTTTTTGTGACACAGGGTTGATGTTTTGTTTGATGAAACATGGTGGATTGTCAATAAAATTTCAATGCTTAAAGCGAGGTTTCACAGGAAATCTACACGTGCACGGCAACGGCTTTATTGCAAGGAAATATAGTTAATAATTGCATAGCTTCTAATGTCGCTTACGCGCTGTGACCGAACGAAAACGTTACTTTTTACACGTTTTAATCGATTTTTAGAAAACTGGGAGTACAAAATAAAAAATGTATTTTTGCAATTTTCTTGTCAATAAAAAAAATGCACTGCAAGTCATTTATTATATTATTTCCTTATTCACAGCTGTTTTAAAATATTGAACAGAGTGATCTTTGGATTTTTTTTCTCTATCGAGTGAAATATATTAATCATGTTTCTGTATTTAAGAATGTTTAGATAATAATCTTCAACAATAACATATATCAATTTTAGAGCAGCAGCTGTATGTTTTATATTTGTGGCTGTACAGTAAATCGACATTGTTTGTAAACCGGAAAGGAGCGCCTTAAAAGTTACATTGAAAGCTACGCCGTGGCATAAGTAAGCTACGATTCTACGTCGTAGCTGATAAAACTATTTCCCAATCTTATTACCTATCATCTAGCTTTTTAAACCAAAGTTATTAGATCCTGATGCCCTATCACAAGATTAAGTAACAATTTAACGTCTTCATTATGAAGTTGGATAGCTTAATAATATGCGAAAGAATAGGTTTTTTTTACAAAACAAAGCGTATTAATAATACCGCTGTAAAAAAATAACCGCATCCGTGATCTAGTGGTTGTGACCACCCGGTATTGACCTGGAGGTTCTGGGTTCGATTGCTTGTGGGGGAAGAAGGTTTCATACTTCGTTTCATATATAGGTGGTAGGGTTTTTGAGCCCGCCTACTTAACTATCACGGTCTTACCTAAGCTTGTCACCATAATATTAATACGAGTAACATTGTTGTGGTCCAACAATTAAAGAGTTTTTTAGCTCAGGGTTTCCCAAACTTTTCCAAGTGATGGCACACTTGGAAAATTTTAATTTTCACCTTGGTCATTTTTTCTATTTCTTTTTAAGCTATTGCATAGCTTTTATCGCGGGCTTTGAGCGCGGCGACCGAATCAAGATATTCCGTAACGAAAATAAACCTAACACCCCCCACTCCGACCGGGCCGGCACAGCGGTGCGGCGTTGAAAGCCGTGCATCGTCTAACGTCGTTTCAGTTCGGCAGACTTCGGCACGGTGTTGTGTGCGTCCACGAGTGAGTTCGAGCCCACGACTAGTTGAACCTTAACGTGTATGTATATGGTACGTACGACTGTACGAAGCTCGCACGGATCGAGACGAGCTGCTCCGAAATCGGACGAATACGTAAGCAGCTGTTTGTGAGAAAGTATATAGGTGTATAGGTATCTATCATAATAATATATACGGTAATGTATATAAAAAATGCTATGCAATAGCTTTACCGCGGCAGTCCCCGAGTGCCACTTTTATTTTTATTGGTTTTGTTGTACCTTTTTGGAATTTTGCTTTTTAGCACAGATATCAGGAGCGCCTCGCGGCACGGCACCCCTGATCTTTCTCCGTGGCACCCCAGGGTGCCGCGGCACCCACCTTGGGAACTGTTGAGGAGTCTAGACAAAACTCGCTTCCATCTTTGATCTTATCGTCGCTTACCATCAAACAATCAATACATAAATTATCTATCTATATATATAAAAGGAGATGTTACCATCTATAAACGCACGCACAACCGTAACCGCTAATGGTAGAAACGTGAAATTTGGAAAGTTGTTTTAATTCAAAATGCGGACGCACACTAGGAAGGGATTTAAAAAAAAATTACCCTGAAGGGGTGAAATAGGGGTTGCAAGTTTGTATGGTTTTTTTTTAATTAGCAACTATTTTGATAAAACTTGAGTTCATGCTCTGAAAAACATTTTCCTTAGGCTACAAAATAGTGGTTGAAAGTTTCTATGGAAAATATTTAAAATTTGTTCCAATTTCTATGAAATTAATTATTCGAGCTCCTAAATATATTTTTATAATTTTACCGTAAAAATTATTTTTACGGGAAAATATAAAATTCCCACGGGAAAACAATAAAGCGGGCGAAGCGGAAAGCTAGAGTTTTATAAATAAAAACTATTTGCTTCTCCGTAGTTTGAATCAATCTGGGAATCGGTTAACAAGTCAAGACTCAAACAAAATGGATCTTCGGTACCTCTCGGCCCCCCTCAGACCACTCCGTTCACCTCTGCGGCATCTGAATACTTCAAGTGAGTATAAGCGTGTTAACGAATGGATACTATTGCATTGCAGTAGTATGTAATAGGCGTATATGTATCCTATTTTATATTAACATTTGCACTCAATGATATAACATCATAATATTTTGTTCCATTTTTCACATTTTGTTAGTTTCATGTTGTAAAACACATTGTGTTTCATATAATACGCGCTTCCAAATAACATCAATTTTTTTGCCGGGCTGAAATGGCAAAATTTTAACAGACAATCTTTTGTGTGACGATTCATTATTAAGTATGAACAGTTCTTATGTGTGTAGGGGTATGCTCAATAAAGTACCAAAGTGTTTCTGACATTAAAACTCTGCTTAATAGGTTGGATATTTGTGTCGCAATTAAGTTTTTTGGGAGATGCCAGAGGGAGACTGTACTGGTTTCGTCCGTGGTACCTCTATGTTACTTATTTCTGCCGCAAAGCAGCGGATCTTGCGTTACTGTATTGCGGTTTGAAGGGTTAGACAAGAGGTAGTGAAATGACTCGGTTTGTGACTAAAAATCTTAGGACACACGATGGAAACGGTAAGGGGGGGTGATGCAAATCCTACAGGAACCACATATAAGTAACGATTGTGTGCATATAGTTTGAGGAGCCACATCACGAAATCAATCGACGTTCACGCCTTAATTTAGTTGCAAATTTGCCTAGATAATATTTGAGCGCCCTTCCATAATTGTTACATGAGAGAAGAGAGATATGCTGTTAGTCTCGTAAAAGTCTAAGGTAACTGCCTATACATTAGGAATATCTGCTGCATAAAAATATCTGCCATGATTCCAGTCGCGCGATCCTGGAGTTGCATGGCAGCGAGGGTCTGCACGACCTGGGCTCCGTCAAGTGGGACATGGCGCTGTGCTTACTCGCTGTTTACTTCATCTGCTACTTCTCGCTCTGGAAAGGCATCAGCACTTCGGGAAAGGTGAGAGCTCAGTCGGTATACCGTGATCACTTAATGTAATGATGTGACGAATATGCCTGCTTGCGAACGTGAACATTGCCTTAATATCTATGTGTATGTATACATATAACGCATACGTAACCTCCTGAGAGGACCCGGAGTATTTTGTTTGGTTTTGAATTTAGAACCTTTTGTCAGTTTGTCAAGTACTTATAGAAGTTAATTTTATTAATTTGTACACAATTTTGGGACTTGGCTTATTTGGGCATTTTTCGGAATGCAGTGAGATTCATAATTTAACTCGAACATGACAGTCATGCATGATAAAATGTTTTGTATCTTTGTATTATAAATTTTTTTAAAAGCATTCATTTACTCGTACTTTTACCTGTCCCGGTGTCTGTAATGAAATCTTGCAAGTTAAATTTGACCCACTTCCCGTTTTCCGATTGACCTGAAATTTTGCATGCATATATACAGGGCGTCCCAAGACTATGGGTCATGAAGGGAAAGTACCTTAAATATCGTTGATAGGATATTTTGCTGAAAGAAGACTTTATGTTATTTTAAAAAATTAGTAATACTGCATTCAAAGATTTTCTAAAAATTACATGCTTCATCTGGGAATCGAACCGACTTAAATGTGAGAAAAAAAATCACCCGTATTTTTATGATGCTAATCGAAAGAATGGACAAAAAATAATAAGTCCTCTTAAGTAAAATAGTATCTTAAAAGAAAGGAATAACGTTTTATTAACCATTTTAATCAAATTAAAAACATACTTGAAACCGCCGAAAGTATTTTTGTAAATTAATTAATTAAATGCTCAAAATGTGATCCTTCTTGTCTTATGCAAATCATCAATCTTTTAACAAGTTCACTGTTGATTTTCTTATCATATTATGGTGAATACTCAACATGATATGGCTCAATTCTGTTTGTAATTCGCCCACGTTGTCGTATTGCTTTTTGTATAGCAAATTATTCACGGATCCCCATAAGAAGTAATCTAACGGTGTTAGATCTGGTGATCTTGCCGTCCATCTGATCGATCCATTTGTACCAATCCAAATAGGAAAACATTCCTCCAGAAACTCTGCTGCTCTCCGACTATTATGAGCCGGAGCTCCATCTTGTTGGAAAATTAAGTTTTGTTGCTCCGCCAGGGTGAGATTTCTTATCCCGTCTCTTAAAATTTGAAGTATTTCTAAATACTTTTCTGTGTTCAAGGTTCCTTGGTAAAAATGGATTAAGAAAACCCGGTTTTTTAAAATTCGGCACCAACAGTTGAATGAAAAACGCACTTGGTTATTCGTTTCGGTGACTCATAGGGGATTTTCTTTAGACCAAATACGATTATTGCGGCGGTTGTACTTACCGTTATTACTTAAGTTAGATTCATCTGTCCAAATAATATTATACAAGAAAATTAGGATCTTCGAACAATTAAAGTTTTCAAATTAATCACAAGCCTCCTTAAAACGCGACGAGATGGTGTTTGTCTGTCATGATATTTTACGCTATACCACCGCAAACTTCGAGAAAGGTCTTTATTGTTTAAAAAAGTATGCTTCCATTAAGTTAAAACTTACTTCATATGCTATGTTTGCAATAAATTATCACCCATAGTCGTGTAGATTCAACTTTTGTATGTCCCATAGTCGTGTAGATTCAACTTTTTTTTTTTTCATTACTACTTGTATTTGCAGACATCTTGAGTAGGTATATTCAGGATGTATGCATATACAAGGTTAAATTTATGTTTCCTTTAAATTAGAATGTTTTGCTTTGTTTTGACGTCAATAAGTGCCTGTAAAGGCCTAAGTTGAATAAAGATTTTTGAATTTGAATTTGAATTTGAACCATAACACGCGTGCAAGTGAATGAAGACTAAACAGATAAAAATCCGAAACAAAAACGCTCTCTCAAATTATTCCATTTTCAAATTTAAGAACAACATTCTTTTTATTTTTTTTGCCTTCTGTCTAGCTTACAGAGGATTTATTTGAAATTTGAATCAAACAATTTACGTTATTCCTTTCTTTTAAGATACTATGTTACTTAAGAGGACTTATTGTTTTTTGTCCATTCTTTCGATTGGCATCATAAAAATATGGGGGATTTTGTTTACACATTTAAGCCGGTTCGATTCCCAGACGAAGCAAGTAATTTTTAGAAAATCTTTGAATGCAGTATTACTAACTTTTAAAAATAATATAAAGTCTTCTTTCAGCAAAATATCCTATCTACGGTATTTAAGGTACTTTCCCTTCATGTCCCATAGTCTTGGGACGCCCTGTATAGCGTGTGACAATGCATTATTTTGATGACATGGAGTTGATCTAATGCTGGAACTGGAAGGTGGATAGGAACTCCGCAATAAAACGACACAACCCCATCGAGTTTCTAGGCTTGTTTGATTCGTATTGACGAGTACTAAAAGCTTGTATTTAAAATAGTTTTTGTTACCTACATATTATGTAATTAAACTATACAGTTATCGGTTCATATAAGCTAGTTTTTCTGTAGGTTAAACTTGTAACCGTCATGCGTCAACGCACAAGTGTTTCATCTACATAGTTTAGGTAGTTTTTTAATATTTGTAACAGAAAAGCCGCATTTATAGCGTTATTGATTCTTACCTATTTCTGTCGCAACAGCAGTGCTTGCATTGCTATGTTCCGGTTTGAAGGGTAAGACATGGCACTGAAATTACTGGGTACCGTGACTTTACATCTTAAGTCATAAGTTGGCAACGTACACTGTGGCCCTTGTGGGGGTTGCAGTTTTACTGCGAATCTCACAGGTACCACATGTATTAATAGATGACTGTTACCACTTACTATCAGTTGGGCAGTTTGCTTGTTTGCCAACTTAGCAGCAATAAAATAAAACTTATTGACATTATCCACTGGCTTTTCATTCTCTCTTCTCCAGGTGGTTTGGTTCACGGCTCTGTTTCCTTACGCTGTCTTGTTAATATTGCTGGTACGAGGCATCACACTTCCAGGGTCTGCTACCGGAATACAGTACTATCTGAGCCCCAATTTCGAGGCTATCACTCAACCTCAGGTAAAATATATTATGTCTGGAGATGCTACGGCATTACACTTATAATTTTTTTTGTAGTTTTCTGAATTCACTAATTTTGGCTTATATTTCGTTTGCTTTTATTAGCTTTAAAATATCAGATACACTTAAACAGTAGTACCTAATACCTACTGTGTTTATGTTTCCAGGTTTGGGTAGACGCGGCAACACAGGTATTTTTCTCGCTGGGTCCCGGTTTTGGAGTGCTTTTGGCGTACGCTTCTTATAACAAATATCATAACAACGTTTATAAGTAAGTAGGTATAAGTAAGCTTCAATTTTTACTGAAAGTAAATGGAAAATCTTGTATTGAAAAGATTTGAAACTGTAAATTTAAAACCTAGAATTTAATTATGGAAAATTGCTTAATACGTTTGAGTTTTTAGTTGAGTATTTATATGTCTATTTTTCATAATAATATATGTATTAAACATATTTTTTATAAAACCGTTTCAAAAACGTTTTCAATTTAATAATTTCAACCATTCTTGTTCAACATGTTGAACAAGAATGGTTGCAACAGGTCTGTTTTCGTACACACTGCGTTATAACACTCAATTCTTACTTAAGAGAATAGAAAAAGTATGAGTCTTCGCAAAATTAGTTCGTTATCTTTGTTTTACACTTGTGTTTTCACTGTAGACATTTCGATTGCTTTTGCTTTCGGAGGATTCATCAGGACAGACGCAAGTCTTAGCAACAAATAAAAATTACACCTAGCTAATCCGTTGATGACATGAATTCGTAATTATGAAATCTTTGATTCACTAGGGACGCAATCCTAACATCGGTGATCAACTCGGCCACGTCGTTCGTCGCTGGCTTCGTCATCTTCAGCGTACTCGGTTATATGGCGCACGCTTCAGGCCGCGATGTCCAGGACGTGGCTACCGAAGGCCCAGGGCTGGTGTTTGTGGTGTACCCCGCGGCTATAGCCACGATGCCCGGCTCCACCTTCTGGGCGCTGATATTCTTCATGATGCTGCTCACGCTTGGCTTGGATAGCTCGGTGAGTGGCTTAGGATAGTTTTAGCAGATAGGCGGGCTGTCATAGAGTGGTAATTACCCTGAATCAGCCTGGACTAGGAAAAAGAAGTTGAGGTAATTTAGTAGATACACCTCGCACTTCAGCTGGCGTAGCGTAGTACGGACCGTGGACAAAACGGGTCGACTGACAAATTACATTTTTCTTCTCGCTCTCTCACATAACAATAAAGAAGCTAGAGCTCTACACACGATTGTTTAATTAGACATCAGCGGGTATAGTTCGCAACAATATTCTAGCTCTTGAAAAAGGATAGGTAGTTTACATAGGATGTCTCTTTGAGTGACTTTTCCCTATGCAGTGTCTAAATTAAAGTTACGAATTCAGTTCGAATTCCTAAGATGATGTGACTCGACCATGGTGTGTTAAAATGTGGTAGCTATATTTGGTCAAAATTGTAAACTGTTATTTTTAGACAAAGATCATACGAATTTTAAAAAAGTTTATTTCTTTCTACCTAATTCATTTAAGTCTGTGCTTAAGTCCTAATAATCGTGATCCAGGGTCACTAATTTACTTACAAACAAAATCCATTCGTTGCTTACAGTTTGGGGGCTCAGAGGCTATAATAACTGCTCTGAGCGACGAGTTCCCACCGATCGGTCGACACCGCGAGATATTCGTGGCGTGCCTGTTCACCTTGTACTTCTTCGTGGGGCTGGCGTCCTGCACCAAGGGCGGGTTCTACTTCTTCCAGCTGCTCGACCGCTACGCCGCGGGGTACTCGATACTGATCGCCGTCTTTTTCGAGGCTATCGCTGTGTCTTGGATTTACGGTGAGGCTGTTTACATTTTTTGCGATTGAATGATTGAGGATAATAATTTTGTATTTAAAATGTGATGATACATTTGAAATAAGTATCACCAATTTTTACTCTTTTTCGATAGTTTTATGGTGAGGTGTATTATGTATGTATTACTATGCCACCTTGGTCTTGTGGTTCAGACAATCCAGTATTGATCTGGTGATCCAGGCTTCGATCCCCCATGAGGGCAGAAGCTTATTGCTTGGCTTGGTTGGTGGTAATGCTTCTGAGCCCGCCTGGCTATCTACCACCGTTTTACCTAAGTTTGTCGCCATAATAACAATGTTAATAGTATTGCTGAGTTCCGACAATTAAACATATTCGGCCTAATCCTCATTTACACTAAGGTGAGATGAAGGCCAAGAGCTTCCCTCCCAAGCAGCAGACTGACGTCATTTTTAAGTCAATTTAGGTTCATAATAGTACATCATATTTAGACGTCTAAATAACGTCAACAGTACGTCGATTCTAGGATAGCAGTTTATACGTAATTATTAGACGTCGTACAGACTACCATTATAGTACCACTACTTGACCACTATCCATTGGTCGTGGATATAAAATAAAACAAGCACGACGAACGTTTATATTTTCATAAAAAATGTATCATGTTATACATTAAAGTTTATTTTACACTTTTTAGGGCATTAAAATATAAGATTGTGTATAATTAGATAATAATATTAGTTCGAACGTGACAACGGAGATGGCGCTGATGCAAGTTAGAGCGCGATGGCGTTGTGTGCAACTTTGGGATATATAAGGCTCGAAGGATCTTAACTCGAGTGCGCTTTTCATTCTCGCCCCACTCGCCCCTACACTATTAATTTATTTTATATATTTTCATTTTGTGTACCTTTTATAAATGACCGCCATCCGCCATGGTTATTTATATTATTTTTCCTGGTGTACTGTATTTTACAAGTCACGCCCTTTCATTCATGTCACGTCATTGCTTGACTTTGTAAGGACGTCCTGAGATGACGTCCCATAGGCTGTGACAAATTAAGGTACTTTTCATGACACCCCAACGTCATTTTATGACGTCCGTTGCGTCCTTGACTGACTGTATTGGGACGTCATTATAACGTAGATTTTTTATACATGACCGCTGTCATGTATATAAAATTCACCAATTGAAAGATATCTGCACATATTTATGGTTTTTACAGGTACTGAAAGGTTTTGCGAGGACATCCGCGACATGATCGGCTTCCGGCCCGGCTTGTACTGGCGCGTGTGCTGGCGTTTTGCGGCGCCTGCCTTCCTGTTGTTCATCACCGCCTACGGACTACTAGACTACGAGCCGCTTCAGTACGAGGGCTACGTGTACCCGGCTTGGGCCAACGCCATCGGGTGGGCTATAGCTGGAAGCAGCATCATGTGCATCCCTACCGTGGCTTTGTACAAGATCTTGACTACCAAAGGCAGTTTCCTTGAGGTAAGAACAGAATTTATAAGCCATCCATAACATAACTCAAAAACTAAATCATTAGGCGAGCGCACACGTTACTGTGTGGGGTGATGAATATAAAAGGTACTCTGTGGGTGATGGACACTGTTCGTGCATCAATTAATGTTACTAGTGGAGCCACCTAATGGCAAGTAGCGGATGCATCAAAATCCACGCAACCAGTCGCCGCGACGTCATGAGGACATCACACGACGTTATCTCTCACATCTGCATTCTGGATAGCACCAATTAGCGGTCTCTAGGCACGACCGTAAAGTTTTACATTTAAAGCCATTAGCTAACATTGTTTTCTGACCCCTCTTTTCCGTGATTTTTGTATTGTAACGCCCGCACTTCGATTACACGCAAGTTCACCTCAACACGCATTATTTCTTCCACGACTCCAACCAACAGAAGCCTTTATTTTAGCTGCATTTTGCACTTGGCTGTAATCCTTGCAGTTATGGGTTTAGAATATGTGTGTTGCCTCTGCTAAGAGATGGGAAATTCGAAATTAAACCATATACCAACCCGTCTGTCCAAGGTGGACAGTGTAGTGGGCCAATTTTCTTCTTGTTGAAATTTATTTATTTATTTTATTTATTTATTTATTCTTCATTGCCTGTCATAGTTTACAAGATGTTAACAAAAATATCACAGTACATAATGACACCCTGTTAGGGTATTGCAATTTTGTGTGCATCATGTTATTAACTTAATAATTAAAAATTTCATTAAAATTACGTATTACCTCACAGTTACATTAATATTTTATAATTTCATTTACAATTAATTGTATTTAATGTCACGGCTTGTTAGTAATCAATAAATTATAGAGAATAGAAAATTTATACAATGTCAAACAAAATTAAATAGGCAAAAAAAAAAAACAAATTAATATCTCCTATACAATAAATTAATAATATATAAGTAACAATAGGTAATATTTAAATTCATTATGTCACTACAGAAGTCAACGAACTATTAACAAACAAAATGTCAATAAAAATTATATATTTAAAATTTATCTAAATTTTCAAGAGTAATAATAAAATAAAACAAAACTAGATTCGAATTAATATAGCATATTGTCTCATTATTGTCCTTATTGTTATTACATTATTATTAATATAATAATGTTATAACAATAAGTGACTTTATATAATAGGTTGGGGAAAAAGTTTCTTCGCATTTTTTAAGAAAATTCAAAACATTTTTTAATATAGTTTATTTACATTTAACTAAAGTATGTAGGTACCATTTTGTTCGATAACTTTTTGCCATCTTGTAGGTAGGGACATGATCCCATTGCTATAGAAATTTTGGGACTTCTGGTCAAAATACCGCGACAAGTGGTTTTGGCAGTCCTCTCGTGATGTTAACCTGACACTGCCTAAAGAATTCTGAAGAGACCGAAACAGGTGGAAATCTGAAGGTGCAAGGTCAGAACTATACGGCGGATGCATTAACACCTCCCAGCCAAACTCTCTTAATTTTTGCTGAGTGGCTAAAGATGTGTGAGGTCTAGCGTTATCATGATGAAAAACCACACCCCTTCTGTTGATTAATTCCGGCCGCTTTCTCTCAACTTCTTGCTTTAATCTCATCAGTTGTTCGCAGTAGAGTTCAGAATTGATGGTCCTGCCTGGTGGTAACAGCTCATAATGAATAATGCCCTTCCAATCCCACCACACACACAGCATCACCTTGTTGCGAGTTAACCCGGGTTTCGCCACAGTCTGTGAAGCCTGACCGGCCTTTGACCACGACCTTTTTCGCACGTTCTTGTCGTACGTGATCCACTTTTCATCACCAGTTATCAGCTTCTTCAAAAATGGTTCGGTTTCATTACGTCGTAATAAAGAATCACAAATGAGTACACGGTTCATTAGGTTTCTTTCAGTGAGCTCGTGAGGTACCCAAATGTCGAGCTTTTTGTGTACCCAGTTTTTTTCAAATGCGCCAAAACTGTTTTGTGGTCAATTCCCAGTTCTTCAGCTACGTCGTAACTACTGACATGCCGATCTTGCTCCACTTTTTCAAAAATGGCATCCATTTTATCTGTAATAGGGCGACCAGAGCGACGTGCATCTTTGACATCAAAATTTCCGGATTGAAAACGCTTAAACCAAATTTGTGCTATTCTCACAGACACTGCACTAGGTCCATAAACATCGCAAATTTTTTTCGCGGCTTGCGTTGCATTTTTACCTTTTTTGTAGTAAAATTTTAAAATGTATCGAATTTCTTCATTAGATTCACTCATCTTGGCGGTACGAAAAACAAATGAAAATCACACATTTTCCTAATTTGAATTTGGAATTATGTTCTTTAAAATTTAAACTTTCAATGATACCAAAACCAGCCAGATACAAATAGTATAGCCAAAGAGATTTTATTACAAGTTTATACATACTATAATGCGAAAAGACTTTTTCCCCAATATGATATATAGTTGAACAATAGTAACATATATTACCTATTATTTTATTTAAGCATTAATAACTTATTCAAAATTCAATTATAATTCTATTTTGATATATCGGTTAAAAATTCATTTATATTATAATAATTTTTACCAAGAAGAAAGTTCCGCAAAAGTTTAAGAAATGAGGTAGTTGTTTCAGCATTTTTTATATAATTGGGTATATTATTATAGATTTCGATTGTCATGCAATGCGGTGCAGATGTAAATAGTTTTAATTTTGAAAATGGCTTTTTAAGTTTATTTTCACCACGGTTATTCCTTTTTAAGTTTGAATTTTTTATTGGAGAGTACAAATTTGCATGCTTTTTTACAAACTTACATGATTCATAGATATAAATGCATGTTAACGTCATTATAGAATGTTTAATGAAGTGCGGTCTACAAGATTCCATTTGTTCTATGTTACATAAAATTCTTATACATTTTTTTTGGAGGACAAATACATCATTGATATCAGCACAGTTACCCCACATTATTATACCGTAGGTAAGCCTTGAGTGAGCGTAGGCGTAGTATGCTGCTAGGGCTGTTTTAAAGTCCGTTACTTTTTTCAAATTATACAGCGCATATATAAATGAGGACAGTTTTTTTACAAGATTTTGTACATGGGGTTTCCAACATAAGTTTGTGTCCAAATCAATACCTAGTAAGGTAGCCGAATTTACAGTTTGTAGAAGTAAATTTTTATATTTATAATGTATTTGAAGTGGAGCCTTTTGGTACGGTTTAAATTGGATAAGTTGAGTTTTTTTTAAATTGAGAATTAAATTGTGGCAATCAAGATAATCTGTTATTTTATCTAAAGTTACGTTTAGTTTATTTTCTAATTCATTTGTATCTGAACAGGGTATCATAATAGAAATATCGTCAGCGAACAGAATGCAGTGGTCAATTAATGTTGTAGTAATACTATTAATGTATATCAAAAAAAGGATACACCCTAGGACCGAACCTTGAGGGATTGATCCTTTATTGAATACTTGTTCTGATCTTACTTTTTGAATTAGTCCTGTTTCGAAGTTTATATTCTCTACTTCGGTATACTGTGAGCGATTTTCAAGATAGGACTTAAACCATTTTAGGCAGTTTCCTCTTATACCTAAATTGAATAATTTTTGTAAAAGAATGTCATATCTTACTCTATCATAGGCCTTACTCATATCTAGTAGCAGGCCTATGGAGTATTGTTTTTTATTTATTGTATCTAGGATCTTTTGTACGAACTTATAAACTGCTAGAGTGGTAGATCGGTTTTTACGAAATCCATATTGATTTTCATGCAATACTGTATATTTTTCAAAAAAATTGTTAATTCTTTTTGCCATTGCTGTTTCGAATATTTTAGATGATACAGTAAGTAATGAAATGGGTCGATAATTATTTGGGTCTGTTTTTTCTCCCTTTTTGTGTAAAGGCTTTATAATTGATATTTTCAAAGCGTCCGGGAATACGCCCTCGGAAAATGATTGGTTTATGAGGTGCGAGTAAGGTATAGCTAATTCAGCTGCACATTTTTTAATTAATTTAGGTGGGATTTCATCAATTCCGTGACTGTTTTTATTTTTAAGATTTTGTATAATAGTATGAACCTCTTGGGGCTCAATGGGCCGCAAGAATATGGAATTTTCAATTTTTTCGCTATGTATTTTGTTCTGTTGAGTGGGATTTATTTGCGAGTTGCTAATGGAAGAAAAAAAGTTATTTAATGTGTTAGCAATTTCTCGAGGATTTTCGACGAGTGAATTATTAACTTTTAATTTTATATTTTGTTTCTTATTACTTATTTTATTAGTTTCATTCTTTATAATTTGCCACATGGTTTTACTACTGTTGCTTGACTTTTGGAATTTTCGTATGTTGCAAATTTTTTTAGATGTTTGCATGGCTTTTTTTAGTATTTTTGTATAATTTGAACAATATTTATGTAGTGTTTTACTTTTTGACTGAGTTGCTAGTTTTCTTAATAGTCTTTTATTGCGACATGACAGTTTTAAGCCCGGCGTTAAATAACATTTATTTTTTTCGTTTATTTTAATTAATTTTATTGGTATACATTTATTTAAAGTTTTTTGCAATATTTCTTTGAAAGAATTATAGTTTTCGTTTACATTTTTGTTTGTTACAATATGAGTATTCCAATCAACTGTCATTAATACGTTTTTGAATTTAATTATATTTATATCGTTAAACAATCTTTTACATGTAGTGAAATTTCGAGGATATCTTATTTGTAATGGCATATTTAGTTCTACTGCCCTATGGTCTGAAAACCCTAATTCTTGTACATTTACTTTAAGGTCTTTATTATTAAAATTTGTAAAGATTAGATCTAAGCATGTTGAGCTGCTTACCGTAATCCTTGTGGCCTCCTTAACTAATTGGCGATAGTTATAAGTAAGCAAGAGATTGGAAAGAGATCTTTTAACTTTACACTCTTTTAAAAAATTTACATTAAAATCGCCTCCTATTATCACATATTTATTTTTATCCTTAATCATAATCATCTTCAAGAGCAAACCCAAGCGCTCAAAAAACATTTCAACACCTTTAGTACTATTTGGCCAGTATACATTAATTAACACTAAATTAATACATGGTATTTCGATCGCACACACTTCAAAGTTGGATTCTACTGACAATGAATTAACATCTTTGCGTTCACTATATTCTATCGAATTTTTTACTAAGATACATACCCCCCCTCCGTCCTGAATTTCTCTGCAAAATGAAGATCCTATATGGTAGTTATTAATATTGAATAGCTCTAATTTATCTTTATTTAACCATGTTTCCGTTATACACACAACATTCAAATTATCTTTTTCTTCTAATATTGCTTCTAGAATTTCTTTCTTGTTGTTTAGACTGCGCATATTCTGGTAAAGAGCTTTAAAACTAGTTTCGAAATGACAATTTTCTCCCCTCTGGTTTTAACATGTTATTTTCTTCCGTATTTTTTTGGTAAGAATTTTTAGGAGTTTTTATAGAGGGCGATGAAAGCTTCGTAGTGTTGTTTATTTCTTCGGATTGGGTATTTCTTTTGTATCTCACACTTTCATCATTATTTATATTCATTGTCTCGCTCCCGTTTACGATAAGTTTATTATTTTTTATAATTGCATGTTGTCCATTCTCTCTTGCGATTTTTTGAGCTTGTTTTAATTTCCATCTTTGATGTAGAGTTGTTGTGTCAAAATATTCTGTGATACTTAAACTTGTATTTTTGAAGCATTCGGAGTTTTGTAATATATAGTTTCTCATTCTTTTACTTATAAGTTCTATCTTCAATGGTCTTTTAAATCCTTTCTTCCCAATGTATGTGATTTCTTCTATATATCCTGATATGTTTATATTTAATATGTCATGGAATATGTGGGAGATTCTCTCCGTTAAGTCGTAATCTGTCTCCCAGTATTTATATGTTAATCCATGCAGAACTAGTAATTTGTTTTTGTTTTCTCGGGGTTCATTTGAGTATTGTGTGCTTTTTTCGCAGTTTATTTCTCTTTGGAGGTTTTCGTTCTCCGTTTGTAGTGCAGAGCACTTGCTATAAAGTAGTATGATTTTTTTATCCATTTCTACTATTTCCTTTTCTATTTTGGTTTGCTCCAATTTTATCTTATCTGTTGTTTTTTCAAAATCTGATTTAAGTTCCTTTAAAGAATTTTCTATTTCGTTTTGAATTATTATTCTAATTTGTTTCAAAAATGCGGTATTATTTTCTTTTAGGTTTTGTTTAACAAGAATATCAAATTGTTGAATATTTATCATATCGATATTATCATCTTTTTTTGTGTTTAGCATTTCGGGGCAAGAGATCATAGTATTTCCTTCTAGTATAGAATCCTCTACGTCAGATGAATATGTATCGTTATAGTTTAATGGTTTCTTTCGTATAGTTACATTTACGTTTGAAGAGTCTATTAAGCTTTCCTCTGTTAAATTGGTTTGTTTCCAGATGGGTGTATTAGTGTTATCTATTTTTAATTTTGATTTAAGTGCTACACATTGCGGGCATTTCCAAGCACTCTTATGTTCAGCTGTCATTGTGTTGTAAAACCTTTTCTCGGACACTTTAGCGCACTCTAAATCATAGACTTGTTGACAAAAGGAACATTGCATAAATCTTCTGTCCAATATTTGTTGACGACATCCTGCGCATGTTTTTGCCATTTTACTATTATATGTTTTAAGTGCCCTCTTTCGATTAGTGGATGTACTTCGTACTATGCATTGAAATGAGTTCTCCACTCTAAGGTAGATGGCGCTGTTAGTACAATTTTAAGTCAAAGTTTTGAATGTCGAATAAATTAATATCTATCTTACATATCTAAGTTTATTGAATTCTGTACTTGTACCTTAGGTCTCAAATAATAGAAATTCTGCGTTCCTCAGTGTCCCTTTTATGCTGTATTTAGGGATTTTCACATATTCTTGCGTTATCTTGTCAACAATGCACAAGAATCAGTGTTCATCGTTTATCGTAAAATTACGCTTTATTCACTTGGATTCTTGATGTTTATTTAGCACTATGGTCACTCTAGATACTGTTTATCACAAATATTTAACAGAATAATCACGATAACTATTTTAAATAATAAAATTGTACAGAGCTGATGTTTACACTAGTACGGCAGTCTACCCTCCTCTCCTCCTCTCCTCCTCTAGAAAGACAGAGCCACAGTTTAACTTTGTACTGTAAAACTGTAACAGAGCCGTGCCCAGCAGTAAGACGCTTTTGGTTTGATGTGGAGACGCCATTATACGGCCCAATATAATCTAATGTGACTTTCGTGCTTAGTTTGTTTCTCTTTTATTACAGTACCTACATAAATCGTACAATTGGTAATAAATAGATAACATAGTGCCTAGTGCGAGTTTTATCGAGCTCTACTCGATCGTACGCATCGAACGCGTTAACGCGAATTTGTATGGAATTAGAGCAGCGCCATCTAGTAGCTACTATGGAATGAGACAGCTTCATCAAGTGACTACTAGATGGCACTGCTCTAATTTCATACAAATTCGCGTTTACGTGTTCGATGCGTGTGATCGAGTAAAGCTCCATAAAACTCGCACTCCGCACACAGATGGGCAATAACAGTGGGGCTAGCACGCAGGACAATCGAAAATCGAATCGAAATCCGAATCGAGGAGTTTGTATGGCAATTTTATTAGTTCTGCTACTCACCGCCGTGGCGCCGGATTTCGATTCGATATTCGATTCTCCTGCGTGCTAGCCCCACTGGTATCCACGTTTAAAATACAGTAATTTAATAATAATAATATCTAATTTTATTATGTGGACAAGATAGTTTAATATGTTGTTTCAAAATTAATGTTAAGAGTGTATTGAATTTATGATTTACAAAAGAAATCTTGGCTTAATAACCACCTAATAACCTTGGCTTAATAATCAACTAATGTTAATGCTACAATAAAATATATCAAACCCTATCAAAGTTGGTTTTGCAAGACTCGTAAAAATTTTTGCTTACCTACTCGCCATAGAAATAAGTTCTCAGTAATTTGATGAAATCAACGGCAAAGGAATTGCTCCTGATGGAATATTAAAGCAATTTTTTTCAAAATTTTAATTAAGTATCTAACTTTATGTAATATTTGAAAACTCTGAAACTGTGAGCAGCGCCTGCGCATCCTGACCACCCCGTACGCGGACACGGAGGCGAGCGGCGGCGCGGCCAACGGCATGGTGGTATCGGAGAGCGGCGCGGTGCGGCTGGCGGCGGCGGCGCGCACGCCGTCCCCCGCGCCCTCCGCCGCTCCCTCCGCCCCCTCCGCCCCATCCGCCCCATCTGCCGCGCCGCCGCCGCCCAACGCGCCGCACCTCGTCTGAGCGTCGCTCTCCTTCGACGTCTACTACGTGTGACCAGGTATGTACAGGGCGGCCCAAAAAAACGTTGACAAAGATTTCTTGGAATAATTTTTAATACCTACAAGTTTATTACAAAATGAAATTCAAAATAAGAACGTCAGTCATTAAACAATAAAAAAACACAAACTATCTTCATGATATCCTCCTTTGGCTTTGATATACAGACAGACGCAAACTTTTACTAAAATTATCCACAGCATGCCGCGTTAATTTTGCCTACTCTTTCGTAAGGGTTGCTTTCAGAGCGTCAACACTTATGTGTTTAGTAGCACAGGCCCTAGTCTCTAAAATTAACCACAAACTATAATCCATTGGATTTAAATCAGGCGAATAGGGTGGCCACTCTTTTGAGCTTATGAATCCAGGAAAATTGTCTTTGCACCACTGCTGCACACTAAGGGCCCTGTGAGATGGAGCAGAGTCCTGCTGGAATATTCAATGTTGATTACCCAAATGTTGCTGACTCCAGGGAAGAACTACGGCTTCAAGAATGTCTCTTTTATAGATTTCCTGATTCATTTTGACACCTTTTTCTATAAATATAAGGGGAATTTTACCAGTAGACCAAATACTCCCCAAACCATCACTGAATCCGTTTTTTGGCGGTGAGGAATAACTGCGGCCTCTCCAGGACGTCTAGAAGAATATATTCTGTTATTTTGATGATTATGAGCCTGTTAAAAACAAAAAAGATTTTCATCTGAAAAAAGGATGTTTTCCCATTTTTCAGTAGCGGCGCGCTTCCTAATCAAACGACATCTTTTAAGGCGAACTTTTTTATCTTTATCTTGAGATGTTGTGCTTTACGCAGTTTGTACGCTTTTAATTTGAGGTCATCAACGACATTACGTTGCACCGTCGAACGAGAACGACTCACACCCAGTTCCTAAGCTAGTTTTCGCACTTTGCGGAGCCTAACAGTCCTCTTTCTTCCTCTTCCTGCAGGCGTAGCACGGATCGTGGACAAAACCGGACCAGAGACAAATAAAATGATTCTTCTCGGTTTGTCATATAACAATGACGCGAGACGGAACGAGGGTTAGTCACTTTCTCTTCTATAGTCCACGTGCCGTGATAGCAGACTGGGTGGTCTGCATCACACCCGAGCTCATTAAATCGCTTAATAGTCTTTCACACTAGTTGACGGCTAACACTAAGGAAGGAATCGCATAATCTCCCACTGTCGTTTTCCGTCTTCTTGTAAGGAAATTATTAACTTGCGTTGCAAAGACATGGCAAATAACAATAATATTTAAATATTTTGAAATATACGATCCACTGCAAAAAGTTACTAAAATGTGAAAAAATATAAGAAAAAACAAAAGAACATCGTGCCGTGATCCATTTTTAAAATTTTTCCTTTTTAAAGTCAACGTTATTTTGGACCACGGTGTATGTGGAAGAGAGCGTCGGTGGCGCAGTGGACTCGGCACTTGCCTTCCAATCGGGGGGTCGGGGTTCGAGACCCGCCATGTACCAATGTGTTTTTCGTTTCGAATTTCATATGTACATTTGTCTGACGCTCCTACGGTGAAGGAAAACATCGTGAGGCAACCTGCATACATCTGCGAAGAAATTCAATGATGTATGTGAAGTCGACCAATCCGCACTGGGCCAGCGTGGTTGACTAAGGCCTAATCACCCTAACATAGGGTAGGCTCGAGCCCCTCGGTGGGGACGTATATGGGCTGTGATGGTGGTATGTGGAATTCAGGCTCAAATATGAGTATAGCTTACTTTTTTATCATCCATAATACAGTATTACTTTTTTATTCAGAAAAATTTAATGGACGCTTCAGGACACGATAGTAAAATGATTTAAATATTAATAAAAAAATAACTCGCCTATTTAATTTTATATTAATTTTCTAAAATTACCCAAAAATACTGCACTAGTTCAGTGCAGTATTTTTAAAGATTTTTTTTATAATAATGGATGTGTCCCTTAAATTTACCTGATTGATAAAAAAATAATACTGTTTATTAGTACATACCCTTTTTTAACGTCAAAGTCGTCTTACCATCCAAGCCCCTTGGATAGGGGCAAGGGTGTGTGGGACTCCACAGAATCAGAACGCGACTCAACCTATCGTTAACACTTCTCCGGACATAGGCGACTATGTGCATGCCTAGGGCACTGGGCACGCGTAAATCACTTGGCCTAGCCCGTAATGCCAATAATGTGGACCAGTAGGGGCCTACCTTTCCGCCAGAGACAAGGGCTAAGTGCTAGTGTCTAAGACCTAATGTCCCCTAACTACCCCCACCATAGCAGGGGCCAAGTGTAATGCAGGCGACACGGTACCTAACTAGGACGGCGAAGTTAGGGCATTGTAGGCCCTCCACAATAGGAATTCGCTAACTTAAACAAATAGAAAGACATATAGAAAAATGCAAACAAAGCCCAAAGAATTACATGTCATATGTATGAGATATGTGAGGCGCAGGACTGACGGCCATTGGGGTGGAAATAACCTCGAGTGGCGGCCACGTACCGGGAAATACGGCGTTGGTAGCATTGTAATGCCGTTACGAGGTACGATTATCATCGATATCTTCATCGATAAGAAACTATTGATATCCTGACAACACTGTTAATATTTTAAAAATTTAAACACTCCTTGTTGATCTTATTCTCAAAAATATTGTACCTATAATATTGAGCTGATATTACTTCCAAAATTTGTTTAATAAGAAAATAAATACTTATTCATTAAAGAAATATATTCCTATTTTATTTATAGGGCCTGATGATAATCGTCGGTTTGCTGTCGAAGCTCCATTTATCAATATTACGAAGAGTATTCCTTCTACACACTACAATATTCAAGTTAGCTGCAAAAACTATTAATTTTGAGATTACTTATTAATTATTTTTATTGCTATGTTATTACGAGAATTTATGATTGCTTTGGTCTATATTTTGTTTTAAATTATAAGAAATTTGTTTAAACAATTTGTTCAATGATTTATATTATTTGGTTATTGATACTATTTTTATGTAATTTTAATGTTTGTATTGTAGCCATATAATCATATACTTAAGGTAGTTATTTAAGTAGGTATTTTAGAAATAATTTAAGTGAACATTCAGGAAACCGTCAACGTGTTTAGTGATAGCTTAAAATTCAGATGTACCTATATCCAAGCAATGAGGTTGAAGTTGGAACAATTACAGTATTATTGCACAGATCCCCAATTCAAATTATTTAAAAGCCATATCAATCAACTTGTCCGAATATAGTAAGGCTTCTGTCATTCTTATAACTTATAAGTTTAAAGTTTTTAACATTACAATAAGAGGCACTACTTTACTTTAGTACCTACTATTACTTATTCTGTGCCACAGTATTCCATAGTAGGTAGGTTAATCGTTGTAAGTTTAGAATTTAAAAATTGTAAAATTCAACGCAAAACGTGTATTGTATGTAGCATTACTAATATAATGAAATCTGTTAGTTTAGATATATTTATATAATTCCATATATATTCTGCTTTGCATGAAAAATGTCCTAGATCACTATTATGTTATTCTATTTATATTATGCTGTTTGAGGCAATATTTATATTTAGAGTCTTCTTTTTTATATAATACGTAGAATATTTTAGGCATTAAGGTTTCGAGATGACGAAATGGTATACCTACATGCATTACTGTTTCTATAATACTCTCAATATATAATATAGGTATAGTTATACGTCATTTATAATCATTTATCAGTTAAAGTAGATTTTAAATTATTACCTATCTAATCTAAAAATAACATTTAAGGAAAAAGAAAAATGCTGTGTAGATAATAGAAACCGTAGAAAATAATTATTGGATCTATATACGATTATAATAAATTTAGTATAAGAGTTTATATACCCACATTATAATAAGAATCATAATTATATTCTATATTAAAATTTATCGATGTTGTATTGGACATGTTAATCAATGCGTAGAGTATATAATCGATTTTCTCTCTTGATATTTAATCTATGTTGTGGTTTATCTGTGCTTCTTTGGTGCTCCATTTTGTTGAAAGTTCTATTGAGTTAAGTATTCTTATTAAAGTAATCTATGAGTTCTACTATTCGTCACTCCGTTATGGGCAATACGGATTGATGAATTGTACACATATATTTTTATAATTGTATTTATTGCGATTGTGAAAAGATTTGGACGTGAGTTGGGTACGCTACACACACGCTACAAAGTCTCTTGATGTGTAGTTGTAGCCTTTTAATGTGCCATTTATAAGCTTATGACGTAGCTGTAGACTTAATTCAAATTTATAGGGCATATTAATTAATCAATATATATTTACTAAGGTATTTTATTACCAATAGAAATTTGATGTAATTTTTCGTAGATTTACCATTTATAGTCAATAGGTAAGTGATTAAGTTATAACAAAATGTAATCATTGACAATTTATCATGGACTTACAGGTCCATACTAGCTAATTAGGTGTTCGATGTTTAGAACAGAGCTATTTAAAATGGTGTTTGTAGGTTTTTAGACGTTGGTACATTATTTATATTTATTATTATAGGTATAAAATCGATCGTCATGGCAGCCATAATGACAATTGATGATAATCAATAAATTTGTTTATATTTACTGTGCATTAGTGTTTCATTTGACTTTATTCCCAACATTATGGGCTTACCTGGGTCAAATAGTCCAACTGGGTAAGTCCAACCTCGGGTAGCATAAGACGTCACTCACCACTGAACGCCGTCAGCCGTGTTAAGATATTTAGTCAGTCTCTAGACCTCTAGACGTCGTTGATATGACCTAAATATGACGTCAAATATTACTAATATCGTCAGGACATCTGCCGTCACAACTGAACGTTGTGATGACGTTAAATTGGGGTGTACTTTATGACGTCTTTCAGAAGGTGTCCAGTTTCGTATATTTACCGTCATTCTGCAGTCTTATTGTATAATTAATGTTGTCTATCAATATAATAATTTGTACAGCAATTCCCACGATAACATTTTAAAAAAAGAAAAGAAATAAGATCACGATTTAAAAAAAGGAATAAAAAGATAATGAATACAGATTTTTTTATTATTTTATTTCGTTTTATTTTTTAAAAATTCACACAATAGAAATTATATTAAATAGTACATTATCACTAATTGAGTAGGTACGAGTATCTCCAGCAGAATTTTAAAAAATCACAATTTTTAATTTTGACGGTACTAGAACTGATAATATGGGCCCAATATGTAATCTGTAGTTGGCGCTGTCTGAGTTCTACATCGCGGTTATGTTGTAATCAAAGGCATCTTATGTAAAGGAGAAAGCTTATTGTAAAAATATGAAGTCTGACATGAAGGTCCTGTGTGCCCCCACTCCGCAAACCCGACAACTCGCAAGCATTCGACGACGACGAGAAAGCCGGATGTCTGGCTGACACTGCTGACAGCCTCGCAGCCCAGTGGTTCCCCAGCACACTTCCCGTACCTTCCGATCATGTCCATATGGTGGAAGACGAAGTCGCCAGACCCTGCAACCCCCGACCATCCTCATCCCCGTAATCATTGACGAGGTGCGAATGTTAATCAAAGATGTTCGTCAGAGCCGGAAGCCCCGCAGCGTCTCCGGCTGGCATTGGCATTTGGCATTTCCAACAAAATTTTAAAAATCCACTCAAGTAATATGACTTCTAGTCGCTATCTTCAATAGTGCCATAAATCACTGCATTTTCTCAGACGGCCCCTACTAATTCGCTTGTGAAACAGGAGGCCGACTATACCCACATAGATAGTGACTCGGCCAAGCATCGCCGACTGAGAAACATTCTCATAGATCCTCTGACCCCATCACACGAGCAAACAACCTTCTCCCCCCGCCTTTCAATTGGACATCAAACACTACACACCCACGCACTAGCCCCACACACCACACTCGTAGAACAAGTGTGCGAAGACCCGGTTTACATAGTATGCGATATACCAGATACAGATATGTACCCGGTCACTTTTCACCACCCCCCGTTTGAGTCGCTCCCTGGCCAGTTTGAACGAGCTGAGGCCGTACCGCCTAACTCAAAGCAATCACTCGCTATCGTTATCGTTTAGTTAGTTTAGTTTAGTTAGTTATTAGAACAATAGTTTTAATGTCACAGGTGGCATTTGAACTATTGTTCTAATGTCACGAAAGCGATAGCGAGTGATCGCTATGAGTTTATTTATTTATTTATTTAATACAGTATAAGTTTCACAGCGCATACCAATTACTTATACTTACCTACATTAAAACACGATAAATTTTACAATAAAAAAAATAAACAAAATGTGGAAAGAAACAGAACAGAATGTCAATTAAGCAAAAATTACAAACAAAACAACATCAATCAAAATTGTCAAAATCAAATTAATATAGAACAATAAAAATGTGTTAATATAAAAATGTCAAAAACAAAACAATGACCCATAGGTACATAAAAAGAGCAGCAAATTTTCAAACAAAATAGGCACCTTCTGGCTAGGCGTGTCCCATCTTCGGCCTCATCATCACTTTCCATCAGGTGAGATGGAGGCCAAACGCTTATCCAGCATTCATAAAAAAAAAAAAAAAAAAAAAAACAAAATGTGGAATAAAAATAGAATATCAAGTAAAATAAAATGTCAAATAAGTAAAATGTCAAATAAAATAATGTCAAATAAGTAAAATCTCAAATAAAATAATGTCAAATAAAATAATGTCAAATAAGTAACATGTCAAATAAAATAAAACCAAACAATATGTCAAAACCAAATTTAAAAAAAAAAGTCAATAAAAAATGTCAAAAACAGAACAATTCACAAAAATAACTGACACCATTATGGACTGTTGTATGTCAGAAACATTCTAGCTGCGTTGCATAAATGGGCTAAGCGATCCGCGAATATGTCGGTATTCTCGTGCTGAGTGAACAAGTGCAGTAGAGACATAGCGCGCGGAGTGGGCGCGTGCATGGCATAGCGCTCTCGAGCGGACGGCCGCTGTAACAGGCGCGGTCGGCGACGCGGCGCCACCATCGCCCCCGCCGCATCCCGCGGCAGCCGCGTCGGCACCAGCAACCCGATGCCTGCCAACACCGCCGGACTGTCCACTCGGTGGTGGTCTGGTGGATAATGGACAGGTAGTGGACCAGTAAGAGCCATTGTCTCCTTAATGTTAGTGTATCCAGCCCGACCATTCCAGAGACAAACAAAGAAGGGTAGAGGTATGGATAGTATCCGTTAGCTTTTTTGTATAACCAGCGAGCAAAAATTTTTTCAAGCATCAGGGAATACTTAGTCTCGCAAGGATCCCAGACGATTGCACCATACTCCAGCTTACTACGGACGTAGGCATTGTAGAGCACCCTGGCTACCCCGATATGGAACTGTTTGCATACTCTTATAATAAATCCTAAGGCTTTACTAGCCTGCTTACAAATGGCAATCACATGCTTATGGTGGTCAAACTTACTATCTAAAACTAAGCCTAAGTCTCGCATGTCAACAACTCTCTCCATAGCAGTGTCATTTAACCGGTACTCGGTCTGGAGTGGTGAACGCTTTCGCGAAAAAGTTATCACTTTGCACTTTGCTGCATTAAAGGGTAATCGATTCACATCACTCCACTGAGTCGCAGCATCAATGCCAACACTATCCCCAAAAGCGTTTACACCACGAAAGAGCTTCAGATCGTCAGCAAAAAGCAGGCATTCAGCAGAATGAATTCTATCTGGCAGGTCATTTATCATCGACAGAAATAATGTTGGTCCCAAAGTGCTACCTTGACTCACGCCAGACAGCGTGTAATAATCATTCGACTCAAATCCCCCCACTCTAACATACTGCCGCCTGTTACACAAATAGCTAGCAAAGAGACTTAAGAGATTTGGCGTAAAGCCCGCTATCGCTAGTTTCTCAAGAAGAATGTCATTACCGACTAAATCGAAAGCTTTTTTGAAGTCGAAATACGCAGCGTCTACTTGGTGTCCTGCATCCATCTCCTTACACACGTAGTCCGACAGGGCAACGAGGTTTGTGGTGGTAGAGCGAGCTTTCCGGAAGCCATGCTGACTGGTGTGCAAGCGATCAGATACCTGCAAACTTATGTGGCGGTTGAGGATCATCTCAAAAACTTTACCGAAGACCGGCAGCACTGCAATTGGTCTAAAAGAAGTGACATCAGATTTGGAACCACCTTTAGGAACCGGTGTCACTCTTGATGTTTTCCATTAACAAAAGAAGAAGAAGATCTAGAGTTAGGCTGTAGCCTTCCTGGTGACTCTATTCGGACAGCGGGACACCCTTGAGGCGATGCCTGTCCACTAGAAATCCAGCAGGATCGGTTCGCCAGCAAAGCTTGAAGACACATCAAAGCTCTCTTTTAAATAATTAAAGTGACGCTGTAAAGGCCTTCTGTGGCCAACAACATGGTGAATCAAAAAAAGTAAAAATATGTTGAAGTGGAATAAGTATATTTTGTTCTACTATTCGTCAATAGTCGTTTGTTTGGTTCTCAAATAGAGAAATTTTACTACTACAAAGTTTGATTCATTTAGTGATAAAGTGTAGTGTTGCACTAAGTACTGTGCGACAATATGTATTTTATTTTTGCTGCAAATCTCTTAAATGCCAAGAATTAATGATATTTAAGGATCGTCCTATCAATGGTACGAAATGACGACATTTGAAGACGTACCCCCACAACAGAGGACGTCTTCTTCTTCTTCTTTTGTTAATGGCAATGTGTTATCTTGTGACAACAATTCTGCCAGCGCTGGACAGAGGACGTCTTCCAGACCTATCATAATGACGTCGTCAAGCTGTGACATACATAGGCCATAATGACGGCCTATTTGATGTCATCACACTTCGTGTCTTACGTCCCTAGTTACCTTAAATTGACGTCATAATGACGCTATTTTACTACCTGGGACTCCAAGAAAGAGGTAAATCGACGAATCCAACTCAGCTAGGCAGCGTTCAGGAAGCTACGCAGCATATTCGCACTCAACCCATCTACTTACAGCGGTGTCTTACTCTTAAGGCGAAAGTCTACAATTCGTGCGTGTTGCCAGTGATGATTTATGGAACTAAGACGTGGTCGCTTACAATAAGTCTCATTAGAAGGCTCAAGGTCACCCAAAGGGCAATAGTGAGGTTTCTCTATGTGATTACATCAAAAATGATGAGATCCGTAGAAAAACTAGAGCGACTAACATAGCTTTAAGTGGCAGCGGGCAGGATATATATTATTGCCTTCAGCTCAGAATAAGGGATTATTGCAAAAGAAACAACCAACTTAAAAACAACATATAATGCCTCTTAAATAACCTTCGGTACACCAATGTAAATCACTAGAAATCGCACATAGAACTTCCTAAACAATCGAATAAAACTATTACTTACACGTTTGTTTTGTGATTTCCTTTCTATCCTTTAGGTTTATCCTTTCTCAGCCACGTTTCGAATCAGAATAGCCTTTTTTCACCTTCTTTTCCGTTATGCTACCTCACGATGCTTGCAAACGAACGAACGAGTGAACGGGAGAATGCACGCGTGAAACACCGAATTGTTAGTCAATTGATTATTTACTTTACTTCAGCGTTATTCAATATTTATTCTGATTTGTTAGAAATAGACAGTAAATATTATAATCATACTGTAATATATTTCTTGACTGATATTTATCGGTATATGTTTCAATAGCACAGGAAATGCATAATAAGATTGAACGAACGAACAACAAACAAGATGAGTCTGTCTTTACTGCTTATTATTAATATTTTATAAAAAGATATGCGAATATATTATGTATGTTTATAATGAAGCTAATAGCTCGGCCATCCTGTTCGAAGCGTGTCCTCATGCTTAACTTTAAATTCTTATTTATTTCAACAAGAACAATAATCAGTTTCGTTGCATCCTGTACATATTTATATGTTCTTTTAATATTATTATATATATATGTCTTAACAATCTATCATAATTAAAGTACAAGGCTAAATTAACAATACAAAAAAAAATCTTAAATCTGAAACAAATAGGTAAACATACAATATTCCAATTCATTAACAGTGTTTTTTTTATGATTTATTAATTAAATTGTAAACGGGTTTACGTCACTTCTTTTAATTATTGCAGTAATAAAAAATAGTAAAGAAAAATTTGATTTTACATTACAATTTATATAATTTATATCAGTAAATAAACACTTGTTTTTACCTAGGTATATCTTATAAACAATGAATCAATTAAAGTAATGCTTCTGTTTGAATTAGTTTCGTATAAATATGTAGATATGTGTTATGTAATCATGTAAACAATTTTGTTGGACAGTAAAATAAATATGAAATATTTGAAACATTTGTTTTGGTGATTTGATTAGGTTTCCAATTCGTTTTCACTATTACTATTAGAACAATTATCTTCACTACTAGCCAAGTCTCTACGAAATATCAGCCATGGCTGTATTTTGTCATCAGCTACTATAGCTTCGTAACGACGGCCGCGCTTGCGAGTCATTGGAGTATCTTCTATTAAATACCTTTCATTGGGGAGTACTTTTATAATGCGATATGGTCCTTGAAACTTAACTACTAATTTTTGGGACTTACCGTCGTGGGGAATTTGCCTCTCGACTCGAACTAGGTCTCCTAATTCATATTTTTTTCCAGGTTTCCTATTCCTATTAAATCGCTCAGAATCTTTTATTTGTTGTTCCTTAATGCTATCGCTTGCTATATCCCTAATTTTACCTAATTCTTCTGAATCTATTCTTTTAGTTGTATCTGATATTACCTGACTTAAAATTCCTTCTGATTTACTTATAATATTAAACCCAAATAATAACTCCGACGTACTTTTTTTTGTTGTTTTGTGAACTGTGGTATTAATACCTAACTGAATATCGTAAATATAATCGTCCCATGATCTATCATCCTGATTATGAGAAGAGGCTGACAGGGCATCTAGTATAGTCCGATTGCAACGTTCTACCTGTCCGTTCACCCTGGGAGTTGCAACGGCATTAGTAATATGTTTTATTCCATAAAGTGAGGTAAAATCTTTAAATAGTTTACTTGTAAAGCTTGTGCCTTTATCGGTAATGACCCGATTTGGTACCCCAAAATAGCTAATATGTTCCTTGAAGACTCGTATACTGGTCATCGATTTGGTATTCCTAACAGCAGATATATTAACGAATTTAGTAAAACTATCCACTAATACTAGTAAATAACAGTTACCCCTTTTGCTTTTAATGAAAGGTCCTAAATGATCTGCGTGGACAGTATGGAAGGGAACGCTGACTTTATCAATTGGATGTAATTCACCCTCTCGTTTGCCACCAGGCACTTTATGATGGGCGCATTCTAAGCAAGATTGGACATATTTTTTTGACAAAGCGGCGCATTTTTGGAAACCAATAATGCTGTTGGATCCGATGTAAGGTCTTGTCAAACCCGTAATGCCCAATATCGTCGTGGTTTCTTTTAAGTATTTGCCAACGGACTCCTCTCGGAACTAACCACCTAATCTTATCATCTACTATACGATATACCCTACCATTTTTCAGCCTATAATTTTTATGTACATCTGAAATTAAAGCAGTACTATCATCAGTAAGAATATTTTTAATTCGAAGTACCTCATCATCAGCATCCTGAACTGTCGCAATCCAGTCCTGATCAGAAACCTCAACGGATAAAACGTCTAGGATATGTGTTTCTGGTGTGGGAGGATCAAGTGGACTACGGCTCATAGCGTCAACATGAGTCATTCGGGAACCTGGGCGATATTCTATACTGAAATCAAATTCTTGCAACTGAACCCACCAACGCGCTACTCGTGGGATCAAGTCGCGTTTGACCAGTGTAGATTTTAGAGCATTACAATCTGTATAAATAATAAAGGCTTTTCCAAGTAGATATACCCTAAATCTATTTAACGAGGCTACTATTGCGAGCGTTTCAAGCTCGTAGGAGTGAAGTTTACTTTCGTCAACTGTTGTCTTGCGACTGAAATAAGATACCGGGTGAAATACTCCCGCAGAGTCACTTTGTAATAAAATACCGGCTAGACCATCTTTACATGCGTCTGTGTGAAGTTGAGTTGTGGCCTCGGGATCATAAAGTGTCAATATTGGGCGACTTACAAGTGACGTTTTTAAGATTTGGAAAGCTTTTTCTTGATCATCGCCCCACGACCACGAGTGATCTTTTCTTAAGAGGTCAGTTAATGGTGATGCTATTATCGAATAATTTTTAATGAAACGTCTAAAAAATCCAGAAAGACCGAGAAACTGCCTGAGTTCGTGTTGGTTATTAGGCTTAGGGAATTTTGAAATAGCTTCAGTTTTCCTCATGCCAGGTCTAATGCCCGATGCAGTAACTTCAAACCCCAAGAAATCTATTTTGTCCATGACAAAGTTACATTTACTAAGCTTTAGTGTTAGCCCTCCATTTCTAAGAAGTAGTAGAACTTCTTCTAACCTTTCTAAGCCCTCAGACACCGTTTTACAAGGAATAAGAATATCATCCATATAAACTATGGCATATTTAATTTTAGCATCATGAAGAATTTTATTAATGGTACGCTGAAAAACTGACGGTGCGTTAACTAAGCCAAAACGGCATGCGATTGAATTCAAACTGTCCGTCTGGCGTAACAAACGCAGTTTTGTGTCGAGATTGTTCATTAATTGGTATTTGATAATAGCCAGAGGCTAAATCGAGTGATATAAACAGTTTATTCCCAGCTAATTGGTCAAGTTGGTCTTCGACACGTGGGATAGGGTAGTGGTCCTTCTTAGTTTTTCTATTAAGAGCCCTGTAATCAACGCATAAGCGTTTTTCACCGGTCTTTTTATGGACGAGAACAATAGGACTTGCATAAGGAGACGATGATTCCCGTACTATCCCACTGTCCAACATTTCTTGGACCATATTATTGACTAGTGACCTTTCAGCGTGAGATAAACGATATGGCCTATAAACTATGGGCTCTGCATCCTCAAGTGCTATAACCATTTCAGCAATATTAGTGAATCCTAAATCATTAAGACTTTTTGAAAAGCAATCATCATACTTGTTAAGTAATTGTTGTAACTGGGAACGCTCGTCAGCGCCTAAGAGTTCACCACATTTAATTAAATCATCAGAGCCAAGAGTATCAAAAGACATTGTACAGCAATTCAGAACTTGTGAATGGACTAACTGCTTAGCATTAATTGATCGAGCCAGTAAAGAGTTTTGGAAATGGTTATATCACTTTCAGATGTATTATAAACAAGCAATGATCCCTGGCCATTCTTCATTTCGTATTCACCAGAAAAAAGGTAATATTCTCTTCCATCTTTGCCTCTTAGTGAACCGCGTACGTAAACATGACCACTAAACTCAGGTTCAGTTCTTACTGAAAGAATTCGCAAAGAACCTTTATTTATGGTTAAGTCACTAGTACAGATTAAATGAATTCTGTTGGTGTCCACTTTTTCAAAAATAAGTTTATTTGGGGTTTTGGTAATAATAAGGTCAGGCATTTCGGTAAAAGAGTGTCCTAATAAAGCGGGGTAACTCAGGACATAATCTTCGACTACGTAAATTTCAATAGTTTTTCGAATTCCTTGAACCTCAACTTCAACGTCAGCTACACCTAAAGGGCTTATTAAGTTATTACCGATACCTTTTAGTACAGGTAGGTTACCAGAAGTGTTAATACAGAGCTTAAGTCGTTTGGCCTCACTAATTTTAATTAAAGAGCATTGACTTCCTAAGTCTATGTGACATAAAACTATATTGTCGTTAATTTTAATATTAATTACATATTTATCGCAAAAAGTATAATTATCACTTAACTTAGATACTTGTTTCTCCACCCTATCCTTTGTTTGAGATTCACTACGGGCTGCATCAGTACTTGATTTATTTCTATAACAGCTACTAGCTTGATGTCCTACCCTATCGCATATAGAGCATTTAACAAGAGGTTTCTCGCACTTAAAACTAGGGTGGCCAAGTTCGTTACAGTTAAAGCAACGAATATTTGTATTTATTAATCCCGGTTTTGAATTAAATAATCGGTTTGTTATATTCGAAGTAGTTCTGCGATCGAACCTGTTCCTAGTATTATTTGAATCCTGACCTTCTCTGCTATGCCCAACCTCAACTGTGCGAAAATATTTTAATACTTGTTCGGGCTCGTTAAATTGAGCTGCCTGTGCGCCTACTTTAATTGCGCGATCATCGACACCGTATAAAATGCAGTCTACAGCTTGTCTCCCGAATATTTTACACCTATTTAGTAAATTTAATTTTGCGTAATAATAGTGCTCCAATGACTCGCCGTATTTAACACGTTTAGCCAGCATTTCTGTTAGGAGTTCAGCATAGTCCTCACGACAAGGAAAGGACTCTAATAATTTCCTTTTCCATTCAGGCCAAGAGTGTAGAACGGATGGGAGGCCCTGATACCATGTTTTTGCAAGTCCCGTTAACTTTTGTAACGCGTAGTGAATTATTTCTTTTTCGTCCCACCCGTATATTTCAGCACACTCTTCTACTTTGGTAAGCCAAACTAAAATGGACTGTTCCTTACTCATAGGATCGAATTCTGGGATAACGTTAGTATTAAATGATAGCTTAGGTCTATCTGAACTCCTAACATTTTCTAAAATTGACAAAAACTTATCTAACATAATATTAGTATCAATGTTTTTAGACTTTCTACCAGCGTACTCACTGCCACTCGAACTACTGCGGCGTGCTCCCTTTCTTGAACGCCTTGACTTCACGTGCCTCTTGCGTCCCCTCGTCGAAATGTCCTCGCAATCTGTAGATTCCGAATCTGTTTCATACCGCCTCCTCTTTGTTCCATGCCCAGCCCGTTGTGATAAGTCCTCGCTTCCTTTTGTTAGTCCGGTAATCCTATCCCTTCCTTTAGTCCTCCATATAATACTCCCTTCGTCCCTTCTTTCTACTCTGACCGTTCCTTCACCCTCTAACCTGGGCATTTCAAAGCTCTCTGACCTGAGCATCATGTCACCCTCTAACCTGGGTGTTTCATTGCTCTCTAACCCGAGCATCCTATTTCCCCCTAACCTGGGTTGTTTATCCATATCCTCGTTAACAGGCAATCCTTCCCTTCGATTGCCCGCGTTAGAGCCCATTATTGTGTTCCTGAAACATATTTAGGCTTAGCGTATGTCCATCATAGTCATATGTTTATTATAAAAGGGTGAGATAATAAATAAGAGTAAGGTAGTCAGAGAAAGAAAATATAATAATTATCAAACACTATTCTCTCTTTTCTTCCATAATTGTAACACATGATTCATTAAACGTATACTTGTCATTTAATTCATCTTTAAATTGAGGCTGACATTAAATCAATGGATTAAATTAATGTTTAAGTTCATAAAATATAAAGAAAAAAAAAGACTAATATGTTACCTACGTAAAATCATGATGATATAAGCCATTGCTTATGACTTCGTAAGTAAAATAAGAACAGTAGTTATTATTTCCAATTTAAAGATTGAGTAAAAAAAAATAGATGATAAAAAAAACCAAAATTACGATCCATGAAAGCTCTAGACTTAGAAACGAATTAAAAAAAAACAAGCAATAATCTAAAGAAAATGCAAGAAAGTATGATTTAGGTATGTGTTTGCACTTTTCTTTTTATATCATACAAAGCTTCATCCGACTATCATTGCTTTCATGTGACTTAAAAATGAAGGTAGTTTTACTAAAGTACACTGCTTAAGAACCTTTGCGGACGTGGAAAGACAATAATATCTTTTACGATCCCACTTCTGAACTATTGCCTTCAGCTCAGAATAAGGGATTATTGCAAAAGAAACAACCAACTTAAAAACAACATATAATGCCTCTTAAATAACCTTCGGTACACCAATGTAAATCACTAGAAATCGCACATAGAACTTCCTAAACAATCGAATAAAACTATTACTTACACGTTTGTTTTGTGATCTCCTTTCTATCCTTTAGGTTTATCCTTTCTCAGCCACGTTTCGAATCAGAATAGCCTTTTTTCACCTTCTTTTCCGTTATGCTACCTCACGATGCTTGCAAACGAACGAACGAGTGAACGGGAGAATGCACGCGTGAAACACCGAATTGTTAGTCAATTGATTATTTACTTTACTTCAGCGTTATTCAATATTTATTCTGATTTGTTAGAAATAGACAGTAAATATTATAATCATACTGTAATATATTTCTTGACTGATATTTATCGGTATATGTTTCAATAGCACAGGAAATGCATAATAAGATTGAACGAACGAACAACAAACAAGATGAGTCTGTCTTTACTGCTTATTATTAATATTTTATAAAAAGATATGCGAATATATTATGTATGTTTATAATGAAGCTAATAATATTATAATATTGCTCGTAGAACTCAGGTCCGTTGGGGTTAAATCTCTGCGTTGGGGCGGAAAGGACCTCGAGTGGCAAGCAAAAAAGTAAATATTAAAATATTAACTTTTTTATTGGAGGTAGTAACAAAAGCAAATTTTAATTATCCTTCTAACAATCTACTGGAATAATAAGAAAAAACAAACAAAGTAGGTACATAACATAGGTAACAACTGGTTTGTTTCTTGAGTTTTGGCTCACTGGACAGTTTTTATTTATTGCTTGCTAAGACGACAAATAATACATTCAAATGTGTCAAATCCATGTTTTTAAGTCTTAACCACTGGCGTGTTATTTTATTTCACATAATAAAAACAAGCACAAGTGTGTTTTTTTAGATTTTTTTATTCTGTTGTGTGTTAACCTATAGATACGTAGTACTATTATATCTTCTGTGCTATAGACGTAGTACTATATTCTGTGCCTATAGCACGGAGCGAATTACGCGAATTTGGATGGAATTAGAGCAGCGCCATCTAGAACCTAGCTGCTATGGAATGAGACAGCTTTATCTAGTGACCACTAGATGGCACTGCTCTAATTCCATACAAATTCGTGTTAACTGTTAACGCGTTCGACGCGTACGTTCGAGTAGAGCTCGATAAAACTCGCACTCCGCACACAGAAAATAGGTAATGTTTGACGTATCATACAAATAATACTAGACGACTAATACCCGTGATACCACCAGTTGAACCAAGTGGTTGTTCCACGGGGCAGCGATGGCATGAGCGCTCTAAAAGCTCTTTAAAATAATAAATCGCAGATTGTGATTACATAATTTATGAAATTAACATCTGTGGTTTCAACTTGTGGAACAAAACTTTAAGATTTGTTTGGCATTATGTTATATTTGGCAGCACATGCGCCTATCGTCCCGAAGCTTCGTGCTATGAATGACACGCGATACACGCAGAATTCGGCTATCGTCGAGAATATTCGGGCTTCGTGTACGTTATCGGGCTTGTGGCGGTACATCAAAGGGTTTTAGCGCGCTAACTGTTCGCGCTGCGTGGTCAGAGTCAGACTAACGTTGTTCATTTCGGCGGTTGTTTTATAATTTATTGGTACATCATTATGAAGCTTAGTTCATCACAATATGATCCACAGTGGCGGCGCTAGACCACATGTGGACGTCGGCGACATCAAGTTCGCGAGGCCTATTTTACTTCGCCCTCGGCCCTTTGGCACTTTTAAATACCTACTTAATTGTTACGAATTTTGACGCATACAAAACATACTCGAAGGCATTGATCGCAAGGCAATAAATTTCTATGTTATTGATAAAAAACACTACACTGAGAAAACTGGTAATCATGAATAACGTGAATTCAGTTTAAAGTATGGTGAATTCAGTATAGCGATATCACGGACGGAGTATAGCGGTATCACAAAAATTACAATGATAATACGTTTTCTGATGGTAATGGCATATAATATGACGTGTCACTGGCTTTAGTAGGATGAGAATACATTATTTGATTATGTTTCCTACTATTTATGCTTCGTTTCATCATATCTCCTATGATATCTTATTATATTTCCTACAATTTTTAATGAATTTCTCTTGACGTCCTATTATGTATTATTCGTACTACTTATAGATGACTTCCTCACATCTCCTGTGATGTTCTTTTAAATTTTGGATTAGGTCCTATTATTATTCCAACTATCTCTGGTCATTTCCTTTTGCTTTATGTGCTATTTATCATTACATCCTCTTACTTCGGGTAGGGATTAGGTATATAAGGCTAGACAATGACGATATAATGAAGCGTAGATCCTAATCCCTGCCCGAGATAAGAGGATGTAAGGATAAATTAAATATAGTTGCACATTGCTTGGTTCATCGTCACACTCACACACATGACACACACGCACAAACTTGCAATTAAACTCTTTGTTGCACTGTACAATTGTTTATACAAGTTTATACAAGATTAATTAAATTAAAAACTAGAGTACCATCACATAAACCTTAAATAGACAATCCCGCCGGCAGCGACTCTGCGAGACTAACGAGGCGAGAGCCAATAGGTATGCCGAACTAATGAATGACTGACTGAATGAAAAAGCGAATGAGAATATTCTACGGTGTGCTGGTCATCATGTTCAAAGCACACAAAATGATATGATTCCTCCTATAATAGTAATATAATAGAATTCACTCAAAAATAGTATGATTTTATATAAAAATTTGATGCTTACTCTGAAAACTAGAAGATTCTCTAATCGTATTTTAGTTAGTATGTTTCACATAAAATAATATGACTGTAATTTAAATGAATGTTCCGTAACCTACAAATTTCACATCATTTTATCACACTACATTTATGGGACTTCATCATATTTTCAGAGATAATTCTTCATAATAAACTATGAAACCTTTTTAAATACGGTGACACGTCACTGTTTCTTATGATTATTATCTGATTTATGACTATCACATAAATCTATAGGACAATGTACTATTTTCTAGTATATAATGTTATTATTTGAAAAAATAATTAATTACTATTATTTTATGTGATCAATTTTTAAGATGACGAATACCATAATACTTCGTTATTTACCTAAATAATTCGATGCCATCTACACATTTCAGCGATAGCGTAGTATTAACCTATTATTTCTTTATTTTAGGGGACCGCACCTATTTTATACTTACGTCATGTTTTTTTAAGATTACTCCAAAATTACATTTTTCTCAGTGTAGCGCAGGTTTAAAACTAGGTACTCACTTTTCTTTTTTGGTTTCTATGGAGAAATAGATTACCTACATGTTAGTACTTTACTTACCTTAGGTACTATCGAGGACACTGGCACCTTACCAGTCCTACGTTGAAAGTCGCTTGCACACTGCACGATGACAAACGCGTCAGACCACGCCCCGCTCCGTTCATTCACCAATAGTAAAGCGTAAAGCAGACTGACACCAAGAGCGGTTTCAATGAAACCAGATGTCAGTCTATGATTGGTCGTAGTAAATCGTAATAAAAATACGTAGCCAATCAGGGATAGGTATGGGTCTTGTGTGCGTGTCCGATGCGATCCGCTTTCAAACGAATATTTCTACAAAGTGGTAAGGCACGAGAGACCTCGATAGTGCCTATTTCTTGGTTAATATTACGAGTATTTACTACTTGTAAAAGATATAACTATTGATTTTGACGAAATAATTTTGAAACTTGACGAAACTTGTAAAACTTTTTTGCGAGGCCCCCTCAGGCGCGAGGCCGTCGGCGGTGGCCGACGTCGCCGACGCCTAGCGCCGCCACTGAGGATCCAAAATAAGGTTTCATAATAGATTTTGATAAATACTTTATTTAATTGTACACGATAAATGATAATGTTTTGATAAATACTTTATTTTACATGTAAAAGTAAGAAATTCATTGTCCAAAAATGTCTGGAAATGATTTCGGCCATATCGGATTAGTGGATGATAGTTCGTGCAAAATGACGAAGCCGCTAATATGAACACAGCATAATATACGCGATAACTTTTTAGCGTACCAAACGTACGTAGCTTCGGCACGAATTGATTCGGGATGATAGGCGGATGATAAGCTAGGCATGTGGGGCCGAAATGATCAGCCCCCCTAGACAAATACCACACGCTAACTTTTCCGTAGTCCTTCCGTAGAAAAAAATGTATGGAAATGACATTAGCCTGTGACAACCTCACGTAATTTTTTCCGCAGCTAATGTCATATCCATACATTTTTTGCGAACGACTGTGGAAAAGTTAGCGTGTGGCTTTTGTCTAGGGGAGCTGGACACCCTCCCACGTTGAAGTCCCCGGAAATGAAAATATAGATGATTTAGCAAGAAGTTTCGTCCTCAGAGACAGCGCCAGCCCTGATGACGATATTTCCATTCCAACGTCAGATTACCTTTACTGAAAGAAAAATTATTCAGTCAGTGGAAGGAAGATTGGCGAGAAACGTGAAGAAGAAAAGGCACATGGTAGGTACGCTTCTATTAATAGTGAAATTGGAAACAAACACTGGTTTACGTACAGCAATTGTAACACTGTTTTTTCTTAAAATTTCTTAAAACACTAATTTTGCAAAAACACTTTGGTTTCACTGTAGTTTTAACACAAATTTCACAACTAAAATCATAATTACAATAACTTTGTCAATTAATTTCACAATATCAATGTCAAGTGTCAACGTCAACGTCGTTTCACGTCACGTCAGTGACATTTGCAATTATCTTTGGTCATTATTCACTTTTTGCATAAACAAAATAAATCTCGCGTTTATCCTGGCCTTATTTACAAAGATAGTTTTTTTTCGCCCAAAATCCCGTGCTTCCATTTAGGTGGGTTGATTTTCTCAAAATTCGGAATTTGACATTTGGACCGTTTGTTTTGATCATTTCTATAGACATATTTTAATAAAATACACTTAAACTTATAGATCATATAATTATAGTTTCGTCGAATAGAATTTGGAAAGCATTCACAATTTGTTTAAGGTTAATTTTTCATTACGTTTTGTTTTTCAACTAAACATAACTTTAGCTGGAAATACTTATTGCATAGGTATTGTAGAATTTCGAAAGATCCGTATGTTGACTTGACACACCTTGAAGCAAGTTAAGAGTCTTACGAGTGTTATGAAATGAATTTGGTTTTAGGAGAGGTTCCGTCGCCAATACGGCGCTTAACATTCAGCAAACGGACCTCGGCTCCGTCGCTTCCACATAAACGCAAATCTGCGCGCAAGTGGAGCGTTGGTTTAGTCTATCGTCTAGGTTATGACTAGTCTGTGAGACATCGATCGAAGTAATTTGTTATTGATTTGAAGATCATAAAGTTTTTATATATTTATTTCGTAGGTATTTCTCTCGTTTTCCGTGTGAATTTAATTCGAAAAGCCACCCTGAATTTAACAAAGTGAGTTATTTTTGTTTTCAGCTTGAAGAGTAAAAGCTCAATCATATTTATAATCGCCGGCGCGCGATTCGGTGAATTAGTTGAATAAATAAATTATATCAATAGATAATACTCCGCCCACACTAAGGTATCTAATTAACTTATTATATTTCATGATTTAAAACAGATTTTGTTAATTTTATTTTTATTTGTGGGTAAATTGATTATTAAATCAAACATATTACATTTCCAAAATTCGCCTTTTTCATCCCCTATTTCATTAAAAAACCTTGATAGTAAACGGCATCTTAGTGGGATTAAGGCATATATTGAGTAACACTTGCGAATTTCATGTTAAATTCTAAATTTTCACAATATTAAGTTTCACATCCTTCTTTGGCAAAGAACTCACAAATTAAGCTGTTTTCTTTTTATTAATAGCAATAATTATACACAAAATAGGTGCTCTCCCCTCCATAGGTCCTTTTTATTAACTAACCAATAAGACAATTTGTCGATTTATTAAAAATTATGTTTTAGAATTCATTTGCTATGTTTATTACATGAAGTTCAAATGTATTGACTGGGATTCCTTCAGAACTCAGTGTTAGACCCACTGACCTCAAGATCATAGGCATATTTAATTATATTTTTAACATAACACTGTGCTATGAATCTCCAGGGCAGTTCCCGGAGGCCGTAGGGCTCCGCTGCAACTAACCTACCTAATAACCTAATATCAAGGAGGAATTCTGTGGAATTACACAAATAATATTAGAAACAGAGAATAAGTTAAGAAATTGGAATATTATATCTCTGACCCGTGATCGCAGAAACTTAGCATTGAAGGTCCAGGGAAGGTTTAAAAGTACAACTGGACCCAGTAGGTGGCGCTGGAATCGGACAGGAGAACGTCTGCCGGTCTCACTAGTTATAAGATAAATAAGAATTCTATGCAGGTTTGGTTCAGATAGGTATAAATAAAAAACAAATTTTAGTTAAAGTTGCAAAGGTGAATATATTTTAAGATTTTTTGTTCATAGTTTGAGTATATAACATAAATAATATTGTAAAATTAACTTATCATATAGAATAGAGCGTAGTATATTTTTACAAAAATGGAACAAAGACCAATTAGTTTTAATTTACTTAACAAAGATGAACTAGAATATGAGGTGAAAATCAGGGGTTCGAAACCAGCTGACACGGTGATGGCTCTGAGAGCACAGATCCGTACTCTCAATAAAGATCTGCCTTCTGATGAAATACTGACTTGTGATCTTGATGTCAATATTGAATTAAAAGTAATTCAAAAGAAATTAGATGATCTTGAGAAACTTATCACAAGTACTTCAAGTAAACCGTCATCACTTAAGGTGTTAAATAGAATTCAAACTCTTGCACACCACTTATTCCACAGAATTGGTCGCTTGTCTTTATCGGAGTATGATGATAATAATCTTACTTCTTTAATTACTTCTCTGAATAATAGATTAGATAGCATTCTTGTTAAAATAGATAATATTTGTCATAATTTTAAAAGTAGCTTGGCACCTGAACAACCTATTGAGCACTCCACTGCAACTACACACAACACAGCTAATGATTGCTCCGTGCATAAACTAAATTTACGCTTCAATGGCAAGACATGCATTAAAGCTTTCTTACAACGCCTCGAGGAATTATGCTTGTCTCGTGGCCTTTCAGATTCAAAGCTTTTCTGTTCTGCGGCTGAACTTTTTACTGATGAAGCGCTGTGCTGGTATCGAGGAGTAAAGTCGGACGTTCACAATTGGTCTGAGCTGAAGACCTTGCTTCTCGAGGAATATCTTCCATCTGATTATGACCATCGCTTGATGCAGGAAATTAGAAGTCGTACTCAGGGCCCCGATGAAAGCATTGTGAATTATCTCAGCATTATGCAAAATTATTTTTCTCGATTATCAAAACCAATCTCTGATGATGATAAATTGAACATTATCATGTTTAATATAAGACCTTTTTATACTACTCAGCTTGCTCTAGCCCCAGTGGAATCTTGGACTGATTTAAAGAAAAAATGTAGGTTATTAGAAGGTGCAAAGGAGCGATCGGTGCATTTCAGTGAACCTCCTAGGGTCACCACTTCTTCTCTGGCTCCCGATTTGTGTTACAAAAATACTAGTGGTAATAGTAGTAGCAAGGCTCCACCAAAAGTCTCTTCAATTCAGCCAGTGAATAATACACAAAATAATCTTTTTTGTGTCCGCTGTTGTAAAAATGGCCACAGCTTGAGGTATTGCAAGGCGCCTTGGGTACTTATTTGTTATCGTTGTGGAGAAAAGGGGTTCAATGCAAATAATTGTCCAAAGTGCACTTCTTCAAAACCTTCAACCGCAGAGATTCCAAAAAACGCCAAGCAGTGAACCGATGGCATAAGACAGTATATTTTTATAATAAACATTGTAATTCTGAACAATCAAGGCAGAAATACAATGAATTCTATAATAATGTAAATAAAGCTAGTAACATACATACGCATAAAGGTAAGGTTACATCGGTTCACGCTACTACTACCGCCACCTATAATGATACCAGAGCTTATCTGAAGATTAATATTTTTAGCTTGGAATTCAGAGGATTACTGGATTCAGGATCACAGATCTCCATTGTGGGAGGGCAAGCATACAAATATTTTAAAGATTTCGCTACTTTACATAAGTCTGAGGACTTAGACTTTATAAAAACTGCAAATGGTTCTACTTCACGAGTAACTGGGTATTTATTTTTACCAGTATCGATAGAGAATAAAACTCGTGTTATTAAATTTTACGTCGTCCCTGGAGTTGCTACAGAGTTGTTATTTGGCTTAAATTTCTGGAAGGAATTTAATATTGCGCCAGATATTTTATCATTGTTAGAAGATAGCGGACATTTATATAAAAATAATAATCAGGTGTACACAGTTATGTCAGGCAGCCGTGCTTTACATGATTTTGAAACTTTATCTAAGCTTGAGCGTAGGCTGGTCAATGACGTCATAAAGCAATTTGATGACATTTCCGCAGAAAAGAAAGGCCTAGGTAGGACACACTTAGTGAGTCATAAAATTGATACCGGTGACCACCCACCTATTAAACAACGGTATTATGTAGTCTCACCCGCTAAACTGGCAGAATTAAATAAACACCTAGACCAAATGCTGAAGGATGATGTTGTGGAGCCTAGCGGAAGTGCATGGAACAACCCCGTTACTTTAGCGGTTAAATCAGATGGGTCATCACGTTTCTGCTTGGACAGCCGAAAACTTAACGCCATATCAAAGCATGACGCTTACCCTATGCCTTATATTAGCCATATTCTGGACCAGCTCAAAAACGCTAAGTACTTATCTTCTATTGACCTTAAGTCTTCATATTACCAAGTTCCTTTGGACTCTATTGAGTCCAGAGAGAAAACTGCTTTTACTATTCCCTGCAGAGGCTTGTTTCACTTTAAGGTCATGTGCTTTGGACTTACTGCAGCTCCAGCTACGCAGCAGCGGTTGATGGACCGCCTCTTTGGGCCCGAGTTTGACAATAAGGTGTTCGTATATGTTGATGATTTAATTTTACTTACTCCTGAAGGCCCAACGGCCTTCCAGGATCACCTCCAGCTCCTACGTAGGGTAAAGGAGAGACTTAAACTAGCCAACCTTACTGTCAACATGGGTAAATGCCAGTTCTTCAGGAGACAGCTGAAATTCTTGGGTCATGTGGTTGACGAATATGGTCTGCGCACGGATCCTGACAAAATTAAGGCTATAGTAGACTTTCCTATTCCCACCTGCAGGAAAGACGTCAAACGTTTCTTGGGAACTGCATCTTATTATAGGCGTTTCATAAAAAATTTTAGTCATAGAGCTGGTCCCCTTAATGCTCTTACTTCTACCCGTAAGAGCGCGCCCCCTTTCAAATGGACGACCGAGGCAGACGAGGCGTTCAACGACCTAAAACTCGCACTGTCTACTTCCCCGGTTCTGGTATGTCCTGACTTCTCGAAAGATTTTGCTGTCCACTGTGACGCTTCTGATTTCGGGTTAGGAGGTACCTTAACCCAGGTTGTAGATGGACAAGAACATCCTGTTGCGTACTGTAGCCGTTCACTAACACCCGCTGAACGTAACTATTCCGCTACAGAGCGAGAGGCATTGGCCGTGGTACATGTCGTTGAACACTTCCGCCCTTACCTTGAAGGTGGTCGACAATTTAAAATTATTACCGACCATGCTAGTCTAAAGTGGTTTTTAAACCTTAAGAATCCGACAGGACGACTAGCGCGTTGGGGGTGTAGGCTATCGCCTTATAATTTCATTATTGAGCATCGTAGTGGATCTCAAAACGTCGTACCGGATGCACTATCACGTTCTGTACCAGTGGCAGCCGTAGACGCATTTACTTCCAGCGATGCTTGGTATAACAATATATTAAAACGTTGCACGGATAGGCCGCGCGCGTGTCCCAATTTTCAAATTGTTGATGGTAGGCTTTTTAGATTTACAAAAAGCACTAACAAACTCTGTGGTGACTACCAGTGGAAAGAGGTTGTACCAAAGGAGCTTAGGGAGGATATTATGAAAAGTAACCATTCTGAACCAATTGCTGCGCACTTAGGCGTTGCAAAAACTTATAAAAGATTAAAATTACGGTTACGATTAAATTATTTTTGGCCCGGTATGCATAAAGATACCGAGGAATTTATTAAAAATTGTGCCACTTGCAACTCATATAAACATAGCTCACTAGCGCCAGCTGGCTTTATGGGGGAACCCAAGGTCTGCTGTCGACCATTCCAGTGCATCAGCATTGATCTAGTTGGTCCACTGCCGATGTCTCGACAGCAAAACACCTTTTTACTAGTAGTTGTGTGTTGTTTTACAAAATATTGTTTATTATTTCCGATACGGCGTGCAACGGGCAAAGTTATAGCGCAAAGGTTAGAAGACCATGTATTTCTGGTTCACGGAATACCACAGACGGTGATGTCTGATAATGGCTCGCAATTTATAAGTCATGAGGTTCAGGCATTATATGAAAAATACAATATTCCGCAAGTACATTTGGGTCCAGTATATTGTCCACAAGTTAATACGGTGGAACGTTATAACCGCACAATAATCACTGCAGTTTCCTCGTTTGTTGAGAACGATCATAGAACGTGGGATATTAACATACATAAAATACAATTTGCCATGAACACCTCAGTAAATGAGTCTACTTCTTATACTCCTTTCATGCTAGTACACGGTAGGGAAGCTGTCACAGATGGTAGTATTTACCGTGGCTTCGAAGATCTCCAAGAGTTGGTTGTGGTACCACGCGATACTCATGCGTCTAATATTGGCCACCTCGGTGACATTTTCATCAAAGTCCGAGAGTCATTGCGTAAGGCCCATGAAAGGAATATAAAATACTATAACAACAAACGCAGAGATATCTCTTTTAATGTTGGTGATTTTGTGTGGAAGCGGACGTACAAGCAGAGTTCTGCTAATAAATATTTTACTGCTAAACTTGCCCCTAAATATGAACGTTGTAAAATTATACGTAAGCTTTCTCGCCTCGTCTATGAGCTCGAAGACGAGAACGGAAAATACATAGGAAAGTGGCACATAAAAGATTTTAAAAATTTAGATACTTCGAGTGACTAAATTACATACCTAGTAACATAATAGGTACCTACTTAATTTTCATTTTTATACTCTTATGAAAATAGCCATATTTTTATAAGCATTTAAACTATTTAGGCACCGCGGGTGCGGCGGTCACAGAATACCCACCCCGCCATTCTTCCTGGCGTCTCGTAGAACCCGAGTGTAGGATAACGCGCCATATAACATCTGGCGGCGTTTTTGCATGTGTCTGTCCCTGTCGTTTTTTTATTGATTTGCCTTGATACTTAAGTTTCCATTTACCTAACATCTTCAAAATTGATATTACCATTACATAAGTACATAAAGATCTAAAACACAAATATTATACGTGTCTTAGTTCATACCATTATAAATATATTATTACTACCATTATATAAAATGGATATTACTTCTTTAGTATCTGATACCAGAATTAAGGAACAAGTATGTACTTATTATAACTGTTATGTGGTTAGATAGATGCATTTAGCACAAGATCACAAATATAAACGTGTCTTGTTCATTATTTTCATATGTATTCTACTCTAATCAACAAAATTAATTTTGAATTCCTCACAGGAGCGGTTTGCAACTCTAGAAATAAGCCTTTGCTATATTCTTATAATGGAGGAAGTTACATCTAGCTGGAAACGTAGGAAAATCAATATCGACGATCAGGGGCAACGACACCATGCAACTCATTTTTTTTTTATTTCCTTTTTATTGTTTTTTTCTACTTATTATTTGACGATTAGAGTCAAAATGTCTGTAATAACGGCATCTACCGGTGGTTGTTGACATTACTTGCTATACACTGCTAGTGTCAAGATATACTTATTTAACAACGCCATCTCGGCGTCAGTCCTGACACTACAGTTTTTTTTTATTACTTTCTTATATTTGATGGGCATAGGATATAATGCTTTTTGCCTATTTATCACAGCCATATAGGTGCTAGCAGAAGAGGTTTCGCTAGATTTTGCCACCTTATTGGTGAATATTTTTTTTACAACCATGTAGGTGCTAGCAGCAGTAGTTTCGCGCTAGATTTTGTCACCTTATTGGTGAATGTGGTTTTTTTTATTACAATCTTTAACATACCATATTAATGGATTTACGTAGATTTAAGGTACATGCATGTTAAATATTCTTTATTTACACACGTTTATATTTAAAGCTTTATTTTTTATCTTATACAAATAAATAAACTTATAAAAAAAAAAATAACGTTAGGCGTAATTGGGTACAGAGTTTATCACGAATGAATAGTTTTTAAGTACCTAATTGATTCTAATTATGATAATTTTGTTTGGTTGGTTAGGAGGTTTTGAGGCTGACGAGGCGTCAGACGAATTCCCTACGTGAATTCTATCGTGGTTGGGGGGATACTGTAACACTGTTTTTTCTTAAAATTTCTTAAAACACTAATTTTGCAAAAACACTTTGGTTTCACTGTAGTTTTAACACAAATTTCACAACTAAAATCATAATTACAATAACTTTGTCAATTAATTTCACAATATCAATGTCAAGTGTCAACGTCAACGTCGTTTCACGTCACGTCAGTGACATTTGCAATTATCTTTGGTCATTATTCACTTTTTGCATAAACAAAATAAATCTCGCGTTTATCCTGGCCTTATTTACAAAGATAGTTTTTTTTCGCCCAAAATCCCGTGCTTCCATTTAGGTGGGTTGATTTTCTCAAAATTCGGAATTTGACATTTGGACCGTTTGTTTTGATCATTTCTATAGACATATTTTAATAAAATACACTTAAACTTATAGATCATATAATTATAGTTTCGTCGAATAGAATTTGGAAAGCATTCACAATTTGTTTAAGGTTAATTTTTCATTACGTTTTGTTTTTCAACTAAACATAACTTTAGCTGGAAATACTTATTGCATAGGTATTGTAGAATTTCGAAAGATCCGTATGTTGACTTGACACACCTTGAAGCAAGTTAAGAGTCTTACGAGTGTTATGAAATGAATTTGGTTTTAGGAGAGGTTCCGTCGCCAATACGGCGCTTAACATTCAGCAAACGGACCTCGGCTCCGTCGCTTCCACATAAACGCAAATCTGCGCGCAAGTGGAGCGTTGGTTTAGTCTATCGTCTAGGTTATGACTAGTCTGTGAGACATCGATCGAAGTAATTTGTTATTGATTTGAAGATCATAAAGTTTTTATATATTTATTTCGTAGGTATTTCTCTCGTTTTCCGTGTGAATTTAATTCGAAAAGCCACCCTGAATTTAACAAAGTGAGTTATTTTTGTTTTCAGCTTGAAGAGTAAAAGCTCAATCATATTTATAATCGCCGGCGCGCGATTCGGTGAATTAGTTGAATAAATAAATTATATCAATAGATAATACTCCGCCCACACTAAGGTATCTAATTAACTTATTATATTTCATGATTTAAAACAGATTTTGTTAATTTTATTTTTATTTGTGGGTAAATTGATTATTAAATCAAACATATTACATTTCCAAAATTCGCCTTTTTCATCCCCTATTTCATTAAAAAACCTTGATAGTAAACGGCATCTTAGTGGGATTAAGGCATATATTGAGTAACACTTGCGAATTTCATGTTAAATTCTAAATTTTCACAATATTAAGTTTCACATCCTTCTTTGGCAAAGAACTCACAAATTAAGCTGTTTTCTTTTTATTAATAGCAATAATTATACACAAAATAGGTGCTCTCCCCTCCATAGGTCCTTTTTATTAACTAACCAATAAGACAATTTGTCGATTTATTAAAAATTATGTTTTAGAATTCATTTGCTATGTTTATTACATGAAGTTCAAATGTATTGACTGGGATTCCTTCAGAACTCAGTGTTAGACCCACTGACCTCAAGATCATAGGCATATTTAATTATATTTTTAACATAACACTGTGCTATGAATCTCCAGGGCAGTTCCCGGAGGCCGTAGGGCTCCGCTGCAACTAACCTACCTAATAACCTAATATCAAGGAGGAATTCTGTGGAATTACACAAATAATATTAGAAACAGAGAATAAGTTAAGAAATTGGAATATTATATCTCTGACCCGTGATCGCAGAAACTTAGCATTGAAGGTATGACCCACTAACAACCGCTCCGGGGAAGGCTACTAATTTCTTTTAAAAAAAAGGAAACCTATAACTATTTGTTCGTGTACTTTATTGCCCCTCATTTTGTAGTTTTGTACCCAATTTGAACCTGATTTTTACCTGCCGAGATTGATCAAACAAACCTGAACCATCCTGCCCTTGGCTTGTATTAAATAAAAATTTAGTTAAGTGCTTTGCATTGAGGGATTTTGTTAACTTCAGTAACATTATGCATAAGTGAATTACAACCATGTACCTACCAGAATAAAGCTTTTCATTTTGTATCGGACTAAAGGAATAAGTTTGTTTTTTTTTCCTTCAACTTTAAGATTTCCCTATATTACTACAATTTAGCAAGAAAAAGCATTACACAATGTAATGACAAACAGAATCTTTTTACTATGATAACGAACCTGCGTTTGGGACATGCTCGATGCTCATCTCTATCGAATGAATATTATTAATTCTCCAACAAGCAAAATTATTGTTACAATTCTGATCAGACATTAGATCATTTATTTTTTTATTCTTTAGCTTTTGGATTACAGCGACAGAAGCTCATATAAGCATTTGATGTATCAGAAAACATCCCGCGCATCCAGCAATTTATCAATTTTTAACATCTACAGTTGAAAAAATTAAACTTGAATTTGTAACAAGTCAAGAGTCAAGACAGCTATAACTCTCCACCCTCTACAGATAAAAGCTCTATAAATAAGAAAAGACTGTACCATGGCTAGCCTTTAACTACCATTAGTCTTTGTTTCTAAATGAATACTTTTTAACTTTGTCGTCTAACACGATACTGTGTCTACCTATTAAATAGGTTATTATTTATTATCATCCACCTATTGACAAAAATGAAATGGCTTTGGCCTATTTACAAAACAAAATTATGACAAAGATTTGGACTTGACTAATAACTTACTTATCTGTACAAACGACATGGCTGCTGCCTTGCACAGATTATACTAATTGAAGAAGAGAAGGAAGAAAGAAAAATGAATATTGAAATAAAAATTACCATCGGAATATACTTACAAGATAAAGAACGACAAAAGAATGACCAAAGAATTGGTTGTATGGGCACAGTACCCTTTGCCTACCCTGAATGGGAGAATAATCTAATGGGTATGATGTCAAATTGTTCTGGAGTCCTGCCTGAGGCGCGTTCAGAGCCTCTGCCCCCGTAGCACGTCCATCAAAACACGATATGATAGATAAAGCGATTTATCGCTGTGAACTGTCAAAATACGACGAAACCCTATTGTATTTTGAGAGTTCGCCGCGATAAACCGCTTTATCATATCGTATTTTGGTGGATGTGCTAGGGGGGCTGGGTGTAGTTGTCCGGTTGTTTTTTAACTCGCTCAGAGGCGTTGAACGGATTGCAGCAACCAAATCTTTTATCTCCCTCTTTCACATGATTTTTTTATTTCTCTCTCTTTCTAGTAGATGACATTATAGAATATGGCCGCCAATATTATCCAATCACGTAAGAGTATTTCAGTATAGCCGCCTGTCAGAGCGTTTTTTACCCCGGGGCTCTGAACGGGTCGGTTGCTGTCAGAGTGCACTCGGAGTGCACTCGAGCGTAGGCTCTGAACGCGCCTCTGGGCATATTGGTGTAAAGGGAAATGAATCAGCAGATTATTTAGCAAATACAATAGCTCGGAACAATTACATTCCACATAGATCAATAATGCTGCCCGTGACGGACATTAGTAACATTTTAAAACAACACATCAAAAACCAGTGGACTATAAAATGGAGAGAGTCTCGAAATTAAAGGAAAATGGCTAGGTGAAGTTATGAAAATGAAGATAACGGGCAGATCCTGGTTCGATGAGAAAGAATATCTGTGCAGATTATTTTACACTACCATATGTCGTCTACGTTTAGGTCACGGATCATTTACCTTCAAGACCATTTACAATTACGTCAGAGCAACAATTAACCGAATTTAAAGAAAAATACAGAATATACTCAATTGTGATGATGGCTGTATGGCTATGCCTTTGCCTGTCTCAGTGAGACAAAAATACAAAAAAAAAACAAAAAAAAATGTCATTTGTTGTCAATGTCAATGTCAAGAGATTATCGAGCTGCCTTGCTTGCTTGTCGAAAAAATCAAATCAAAGCTCCTCTATTCACATTCAGTAATCGTTATCAGTATAAATAAATTTCTTTGATATCGTTGATGAAAATGGAAAATAAAAATGAAGGCGGTTCTCCCGTGAAAACAATTTTTGATGCGATAGCTCAAAACGATTTAGCTGAATTTAAAAATATACTTGCACAGCACAAGGGTGGAGTCGATTTCTTTGACGAAAATGGTATGACGGCACTACAACACGCAGCATATAAGGGCAACAAAGATATGGTGCAGCTATTACTTGATAGAGTAAGTTAGGCGTAAATTTGTTATTGAATCCCAATCGACCACTTGTTGGATATTTGGATAACCTCTGCTTCCTAGTTTCTTACACTGGAATCTTCGATTGCTTACAGGGCGCCGATGTCAACTCAGGCAAACATGAATACAACTACACTGCATTGCACTTTGGAGCGCTGTCTGGCAGTTCTGAGGTGTGCAAATTGCTGCTTGATGCTGGTGCCAAACCAATCACAACAAACTCTGTTGGCCGGACGGCGGCGCAAATGGCCGCGTTTGTTGGAAATCACCACACCGTTGCCACTATCAATAACTATGTGCCTCGTAGTGAGGTTACTTACTTTTGTAATATTCAAGGACAACAGACGGAACCTTATTTACCTGCTTTTTTAGCTGATCCTCTACATAAATTTGTGTTGGGTGTTAATATACACCCTGTAAGATTAGCGCTAAACTTACAACATACACCTTCTCTGTTAGAAAATGCTGAAAAAGTCAGTAAGGTTCTAGAATTAATGTGCAAGAAAGAAATGACAAGAGGTAGTGAAACGAACGAAGTAATGGCATTCAAATATCATTATCTTTCATACATTGTTAGGGAAATTAATAATATCAGAGATAAACAGAAACCAGCATCAGATAAGGATGAGAAAAAACATGATATAGTTGAAATTTTCTCAAAGAAGCTCCTGAAACCTGGAAAGGATGGTGTTTCATTGGATCTTATGGACTCATTTCTGAAAGATTGTGTAAGAGAATTTCCATTTAGAGAATGTACAACATTCCACCAAATGGTTACATCATTGACCAGCAAAAATCCACCTTCTGCACTATCAGTAATTAACTGCACTATCAATGGACAAAGAGGTTTTGTGGATGCCATACCTTACTGTAGTACTTGCGGAGAGGAGAAACCGGCAAAAAAGTGTTCTAAATGCAAGTCAGTGCAGTACTGTGACAGAGAATGTCAAAGACTACACTGGTTTGTACACAAAAAAGCATGCAACAGGGAGTCAAGTGCACCAGCACCATCAACCAATGCAAAGGCCAATATTGATGCTAATGAGTTGAGTTCAGAATTACAAAATCTCATAGCTGGTTAGGTTGAAGTGTAAACAAATAAATTTTATGTATTAATGAGGTACAGATTGCCTATTTCTCAGTGTATTTTGACGTAAATATATGTATTAACAATTTGCCAAAATTATTTATAATTAGGCTCATAATACAATTATTCACTATCTGATGATAAATGACTGCAATCAGCTATTGTACAAAGTAAGATCGTAAGATCAATAGTACTTTTATTAGATTTGTTATAATCCCCTTTTTTGAGGCAAGAGAATCTTTATATGGATTCAGCAAGGGGCTAAGCAGACTAGACCGCCTACTTGGGTGTGCAATACGACTCAGCTAGACCAGCAGCTATTCCGCCAATGTCCCTCTAGCTGGACAAACCACCCTACGGAACCTCCACACCCAATGGAGGCACGTTTGGGTTCAGAGCGTCAATTCACTAAACACACCCCCTAATAATGCGATCCCTTGTGTATGTTGCTATCTTGTGTCATAAGATGTATAGCCACAGTACTTGGTAATTTCACTGCCTATTGTATACTCCACACCGGAACACAGCAATGCAAGCACTGCTGCTTAGTGACAGAAATAGGTAAGGTAGAGGTACACAGATGAACTTGGTACACTCTTACACTCTTTCATTCCTGACATAAAGCTTGTAGCGTAGGAAACAGTATGGTGGCACTTGATTTTTATAACTACAATTTTGTATCTCATTTTGTGTATATGTAGCCAAAGAATATAAAACAATTTTCACCATGATTAGGGTATGGCTTTCAAAAATACAATACTGTAAACACTTGTCTGCTAAAGTAACTCGGTGTAAGAAATTAAAAATATTGCACAAGATGTGATATTGTTTTATGAAATCTAAATTTAGTAAATGCATATCTTAAGATAACATTTGTTTACAGAAGCTATCAGTCTTTTTAATTTTATAGATATTTCAACAGACATACTGTTCAAATTAAAATTGTGTTACAGTCATCTGATAGTAAGTTATAGATTTTTACATTGCATCAAGAAACAAAAAAGGATAATATTGATAATAATGTCAAATAATATTGTGAAAGAGACAAATAGTGTAAGGGTTACCACAAGCTTAAATTATGTATCTCCAATGTCAGTTGAGATGTATCATTCGTTTCATGGCTTCAAAAACTTGCATAATTGGGATGATGACTGAATTCTAATTTTTACGTCTCGTCATTAAATATTAAAATACCGTGGAAATAGATGCAGTCCTGTGAAATTAGAATTAAAATCGGCTAAGAAATACATTAGATACAAGCATTTTAAGTTGTTAATTTGAAGGCGATTGGACAGAGAGATCCGACATCAACCGTGACGTCATAGTTGAGTAAGGCCATATAAACTCCTTGTAAATTGCCGTTTTGCTAGAAAAAGATGGAGAAAACTCTTTAAAACCTTATATCTTGGTTGTTTTTATACTTATTCGAAAACCGATTTTTTCTTTCTGTTTATTAAATGAATGAGCTTCTATTAAAGCAAAAAAAAAATTTTGTCATCTAGCCTATTGTGATAATATCACAAAAATATGACCCGCTGCTTAGCAACATTATTGTAGCTTAATTCAATGGGTAGCCGGTAGATGGCGCTAGGTGGCAGGTTTGCTTAGAATCGTTCGCGGTCGGGAGGTGGGTCGCTATTTAAAAAAAATATATGCATTCCGGAATAATGTACCTTCCTAATGATGAAAGAATTTTCAAAATCGGTTCCGTAAGGTAAATGTCCCATATATCGGCATCATAAGGGTCTTACGATTTTGAGTTTTTTTAAATTAAAAACAATACGATATCAATTTGAAAGCTTCTGTGTCATGATTATGTACGAGTATATTATTAACTAGCTTTCCGCTCGCGACTTCGCCCGCGTTATTTTTGTTTTCCCGTGGAATTTTTTCCGTAGGAAAATTACCCTATGTTCATCCCCAGGTCTCAAACTATCCCTATACCAACTTTCATCAAAATCGGTTCAGTAGTTTCGAAGCCTATTCAATACAAACAATCAAATCTTTCCTCTTTATAATATTAGTATAGATGTAATATTTATGATAACTCTTGGCCTTCATATCAACTCGCTCGGCACCGAGAGGCATCGGAGAGGATGAGGAGTACTGCCATCTGAACGAGGTCAGGTGTGGCAAGCATAGCACTGACTGTAGGCACAGCCAGGTAGGAGCCGACCACAGCTGGGAGTGGGGCCTCGACCAACTGAGGTGGAGGACGGGGCAAACTTAGCGGCTTTGCCCCCAAACGTTTTACTGTGTAGAAACGGACACCCCTGGCCTTCATATCACCTCATGGTAAGTGACGATAAGACCGAAGTATGATCTTAATGGACGCCATTTGCCACTATTGTATGTATGTAACCTTGTATGCCAGGTTCAGCGGGGTGATTCTCTAATGTGACAGCCTCGAGTTCGTCGCTGTGACAGCGCTTTATGGTATTACCTATCATAGTGAAAAAAGTAATACAGCGCTGCCACAGCGACGAACTCAAGGCCGTCACTTTAGAGAATCGCCCCGCAGGTACAGGATGCTGACGTCCACTAAACACAATATGACCAGGGGGGTTATTGTCTAAGAAAAATTCTATCGCGATCGCTAACAATTTGCCAGTCGCAGCCCATCCATCGCTCCTTTATAAAAGGCAGTCGTCGCAGAGTCACGGCGCAATGGCCGTCAAATTATAAGCGATCGTGATAGATTTTTTCTTAGACAATAACCCACCAGGGACCAAGTGTCCACTTTTTGGCAATTTTTTTTTACATACGACAGGGAAGCTCTTGGCCTTCATCTCACCTGATGGTAAGTGATGATTAGGCCGAAGATGGATGGATGAATGTTATATTGACTGCTTGGTGGTAATGCCTATGCGAAATATTGGGTATTGCCCAGTACAGGATACATAGGTCTTCATCCTTAATTAGTACCTACACATATAGATATTTCTGGTAGTTAGGGATAATAATGACCTGTCCCTGTATTGCACAGACAAATCTTGCAGTTTCTTCAAAGAGCTTTTGAATTGTCGCCAATGCCCAGAGCTCTTTGGGTCTAAGTGCCGCTTGTGTAGCGCCTTGAAGAACCTACCGTGCAACTTCTTCCCAACGGGCTCCCGGTCAGCAGTACAAAGCAATATTAAATACACGATTATTACCGTGATACAAACGAAGCAGGCACCAGTTATCGTCATCGTTCGGTGGCAAAGGAGAGAGGGGTTTATTATTATTATAAATGTTTCGCTTTCACGTCTATTTGCGTAAGTAGTCTGTACCTTAAATACCGCTATCTATTTAGTTGTCACGAACTTGCAATATAGTAAGAAAATAGCGTGACTTGTATCTTGACTTGTAGGCTCTGGCGCTGGCGCTGATTATTTTGCCAGAACCAGGTGATTTTGTAACACATCGGCGATCGGCTATCGTATAGATTTGATAATTCTGTTTGATTAAAACCGATTATTAATATGTTTAACATTTTGTAATGTCGTCGTCTGATTAATATTGTTTTTTTTTTAAATAAATCAACCAATACTTATAGCTAATGAACATAATTCCGCTTTTCTTTATCAAATCATTTAGTCTGATAACGATTGCCGATCAATCGATGAGTTACCAAATTCCGAGCCTTTTTTTGTTTAGTGGCGTAGTTTTTGTTGGCTAAGTAAGTTTTACTTATGTAACATTTTCATTAGATTAGTATGTATAATGTTAATAAGTAGTTTAAGTTTATTGTTTAGATATACTAGGTTGATAGGTCAATTCAAAAGTACCTAGGAAGGTTTTTAAAATTAAATTAAGGGTAACGGAGAAGTGGTTGTAGTGAATAAGAGTATAACATTTATTTGGAATAGCAGTGAAAGTGATGTGTATAATGTGTGGGAATGGTAGTAAATAAGGTACTTATATGTATTTCGAAAGCGGAGGCGAGCTTCACCTGGACTCTTCGACAGCTGAGGAACTGGCTGTCTAACCTCTTATTATCGGAACACAACAATGCAATTAACATTGTTATTATGGCGACAAACTTGGGTAAGACCACCGTCGTAAGCTAGCCAGGCAGGCTCAGAAGCCCTACCACCAACCATCACTTATTTTGTGAGGCAATAACTCTATCGCATTGCGTTTCTGGGTATAAGGTGATGGCGCGATAAAACTGCTTAATAATGGTTTTATTTCATTACTTACCATAAAAACATTAATTAGGGGAATTTCATGATAAAAAACGGCAGCTGTAATTTTTATTATTAAATTAATGAGGTTAGCCCTCTAGCGACCCTTTCTTACTTCACGCTCACCTAGAACTAGAGTAAAACAAATTTTAGACAGCTTGAATTAAATTGTGCTGAAAAAATCGATCCTACAGATTTTTTGTCACTAGATTCTTAGTAGCGAAGATTCTTACAAATGCAATATTAATTAACAATAGTTCAAATAGGTACCTACTTTAGAAAATGCTGCAAAAGGGCCCTTTGATTACTGGGGGTGGAAATATCATTATAGCACTGGCAAAGGTAGACTTTTTCTTGGCATTTTGTTTTAAACTTTCACCAAAGATTTGCTCAGTCAGTGACTAGGCTTTAGTGCTCAGCATATGCTTAAAACCTAAATTAAATTTTAAATATTTGACCAATTTCTGGTTACCGTTGGTGGCCCCTTAAGGCACGGGGCCCCGTATAATTTATACAGTGGTAGCTACGTACGCTCTTGCCCCCTAAAGAACGTACCTTGGTGTGTAACAGACAATTTGTCTTATTGGTAAGTTTCTAGCAACTTCTAGATTGGTATTTAAATAAAATTAAATCTTTTTTTCTATAACATCAATTCTTTTAAATCTTATCGCCAGTATTCCGTGTTTTCTGCTTCTATTTTCAGTTGTGTACTTCCCTCTATTTTTATTATATACATGAACGAAAACAATTCTATCTATTTACATCGTCGTGTTCGTGTACATTGATTTTTCAACTTACCTACCAAAGCTGCCATTCGCTAATACATAGTATATTTGGAAAAATTATCTGAAATATTTTCTTAATTGTATTGTATGGTTATTTATTAGGGATAAAAATAAGAGAACAGTATTAACAAATACATAATTACAATTTACTAAGCACTAAATACTTTGAATCATCAAATAAAATTCATGGCCAAGATCTCTTGGCTGTAAATCCTTCATACTTCTTCCTGCTTTTCAAACCAGAGACTATAGTCGAACTTTGAGGGAAAGCTGATTTTCCATTGAATAGAGTATCTTTTTCTGAAACAAAACGTTTGTATTAACAACATTTTAATTCAAGCTTTCAACAAATAAAATTTACTTATTTTATGCCTAATAATGCCAGTCCCAAGATACGAGTAGACCAGCCATCTGTGCGGGTCATTTATAGTGCACAAGTGTCTGTGCAAGCATAAGTGTACTCTCATTTCCTTCATACGTATACCGGAACTCACTGACGTCAACAACAAAATAAAACTCAGCCACAGCCTTATTTTAATTTTTAATGAATAAAGTAATTTCATCAGTCTATAACTAGTTGGACTAACCCGTCTTGTATTAGAGGAGAAAACTGGGCACTACGAAACGTCTATTTTGTATACTTTTTTAGGTATCTATTTGGTACGAGTAGCAGTTGTCTCTATTGTTACAGTAGGAGTAGCAGTAGTTTCGAGGCTTAGAGCATTAGCCTAAATGCTCTAAGGTTCGAGGGCACAGAGCGACAGCAATACATTTTACAAATAGCTATTTTTGATTTCTTTCGGCCTTAGTGTCTACTCTTACGGCCGGTTGCACCAAATCTACGTTTTACGATTTCGTAAAAGTAACAATATAAAAACGTAAGAATTGCACCATAATCTAGATTCAATTGTAGTTCTATTTTATCCATTACGTTTAAAAAGGTTCAATGTACGGCGCGAATCATATATTTAATAGCGAAACGACCCATTTTTAGGTATTAAGTTGTTACTTTTACGAAATCGTACTTATAACGTAAAACTTGGGGCAACCGGCTGTTGGTGTGCTCCGCTGTTTGGCTATAATCTACTGAATGAGGTGGAGACACTTGACGTTCGTAAATTCTTTCGTAATTTCTTTGTCAAGGATAGTGACAATGTAAAATGATGCAAAGAAGTGTTAAATGATCTTTGCATAATTCTAAGAAGTGCAATTCTTATAAGTAGGGAATCCAAATTCGGATTTTTTTCAAATCCGGATTTTAAAATTATGTTCAACTGCAAATCCGGATTATCCGGCTTTAATCCGGATTTTTCGATATTTTTCAATATTTTAACTTTATTGTTTACAAATAATATTTTAAAATTTGTAAATGATGATTATTATGTAATTAAAACTATTCTAATTTCAAAAATCGTCTATAAATAAAACAACGAAGATTTTTTCATCCGTATTTATTTTAAATATTATTTACTGCTCATAAATACTCATAATCAGTCCGTCAATATTTTGCCACGTAGATATGCATTGCACTTTTAATAGAAACTTAATTAGTATGTTCTTAAATGCTTGTATTATTAAATGACTTTTCCGTTTTGTATTTAGAATAAAAATATTACTTAGTTTTGCATCTTATATGTATAACAAAATTTTATAAAAAAATGAAAACCTTACCCATTACAACTCTAACCCATTACAAGTCTAAAACCAACCAAGCAGTGGAAATATTTCTGCCCCCGTGGGGAATCGAACTCTGGACCTTCCTATCAACACCCGGTGATCTCAGCCACTAGACCACGGAGGCGGTTAATTTTATTTTTGTTTATGATGAATAAACTCAAAAACTACTGGAATGGCTTGAAAACTTCTTTCAACAAAAACGCGAGCGAAGCCGCGAGCGGAACGCTAGTAATAAATAAAAAACGAAACTCTGTTTACAAATATATTTCGATTCATAATATAAGCTACTTAGGATAATAATATTATTATTTACATTATTTACATCAAAGATTCACAGAGTAAAAAAGTAAGTAGGTAAAACTATATTTATTTCATATTACATATTCTTTCATACAATTTACAATATGAAACACAGGGTATACACAAATCACAGGGTACAGTAACATAGTAAATTTATCTTTAAAGTTGATACAAAGGATATAGAGAAAGGTAATAAGGCGAAAATAAAGATAGATACTTCTAAGTTTGTTAAATAACATCTTTTTCATAGTTATACGCAGATATATTTCGATATAATTCTAACACATTTAAGGCACAGTTATCACAAAATATTTTTTATATTACTCACTAAAGCTACGAGGTAGTAAGACGACTATAATATTAACAATTTTATTTACATTATCGATAACTATTGCGAATCATGCCCGTCATTACAACCTACTTGGTAATGGTTCCAGCATCAAATAAAAGTTAGCCTTCTCCGAGGATGGCGCTGATTGTGAAGCTCTTGACCCGTCTGCAAGGAGCGGGCGCTGGGGGAGGGGTGGGCTCACGTGGAGGGGGCGGTACAGCGCCCCAACCGAACGACCCTGCCATCGGATGACTTGGCCAAAGGCTGAACGGCATTGCCATAGGCATTGACCCTAAATAAGGCAATTCTGGATAGAACGCAGGCGCAGGATTTACATTCTCAGGGGACACGACAAGAGGTGCGGGCGATTCAGCTAGAGGTGGCGATCGGGGCGAAGAAGACCGTAAACTCCCTTCCTCGGAGCAAGACGAAGCCTCGTCCGAGCACGCTCGTTTGGCCTCTGAGCATTCGCTGTCATTCGACGGCGTCGCCGATGCGTCATCCATCTTCTGATATCGGACACTCTGGTCGACGGATTTCCTCTTGCATTTAGACTGGCCGCATGCTCGAAATCCTTTGGCGAACGGATTGTTGTCGATCTTCAACTTTGTGATGCGGTCGTTCTGCGGACAATAAAAAAAATATGTTACTCAATATAAATCAACAGCAAGTTTGCTAATATAAAAGTGGCTGCGCTCCGTCTTAACATGGACGTGATGTTTCTTATCTAGTTTTGGGAATGCAATTTAAACATCCGTTTCCGCATACATCTCCCGTGTTGCTAATAGCTTGTAAGGGATAATTGTCGCACATGTGCGTCTACGAAGCTGGCGACAGGCCAATTAGTATGGCACGCATGCGTGTCGCCGACGACGTCGCGCCGCCCGCCCGTAGCGACGACAGCTAAAAATCGTTGACGTGACGCCACAGAAAACCACTCTGCTACGAGAAACTTGATACTAGAAACAATCTTCTATACGCCTTTATTTCATCCCTACTAATAATATAAATGCGATAGGTGCTCTGTCTGTATGTTTGTTGCGAACGCCCAAAACCGCTGAATTAATTTCAATGAATTAGTACAGGGATCGCTTAAGCTCTGAGGAAAGCCCTAAAAGAGCTTTACCAACTTGACTAAATTCAGTCATCTGAATTCAGAAGCTACTTCGGAAGCTAATTAAAATCTTCTGATTACACTGTTCTAATTTTGTTACTGAATTGGCTAAATTCAGTCATCTGAATTCAGAAGTTAGGTACCTACTTAGGATGCTGATAAGAAGCTTTTAATCATGCTGTCCTAATTTTGTTACTGAATCAGTTACTAGTAGTTATATTTATGAGTATGGCTCTAGTTTTGGACAATGATATGCCCCATCTGTGGGTTGAGAATAATAAAAAACAAAGACTAAATGCACATTACTTTTATCACGCACGAAAACAACTGAATATTTTCAGTAACTGAATGCGATTACATTCAGCTTACTAAATGTATTCCGTCCTTGCTTCTGATTTTAGGATGCTAGCTTGCTGAATGCGATTAAAATTGACTAAATTCAGTATACATCGACTGAAATAAGGCAACTTAATTATATTTTACAGCCAAGTGTAATAAGCCTCTTATTAAGTACAAGCTTTCCGCCCGCAGATTCGCCCGCATTATTTTTGTTTTCCTCTGGGAATTTTGTATTTTCCCGTAGGAAAAATAATTTTGTAGCCTATGTAGGTACATCAGGGATAATGTAGGATTCCAAATGTGATAGAATTTTTCAAATCGGTCTAGAAGTTTCGGAGCCTATTCAATGCAAACAAACAACCAAAGATTTCCCCTTATAATGAGTTCCAAATCACGTGATATACTTAACCGAACCGTAACAAATTCCACATAGACGAAATCACGGGCGACAACAATTTGTATGTTTAAAATCAATAAATGCCTTGAAACAGCTGCTAATTTAGCCAATACTCGACAAATATGACAAGTTATATTTCCACGGTGAAAACGATAATGTCCGCAATTATTGGCGCCTAAAATCAAACAACTCCATTTTTTCCGGTCACAATCGGTGGTCTACGATAAAAAGGGGCAATCTCCCTTTTAGAGGATTATCTGGCGAAATTTCGACTGCAAATAGCCCAGTCTACGCAGAGTCACTGGCAAACGATTGTTTACACGGATGATAAGGCGGCGCCGGCGGGTGCCGTTAGATAACCGAGCAGTCCGGGACACCGGAGTGCTAAAAGCCTGTTATTAGATGACTAAAACACGCACTCGGAGCGGCCGCTGCGCAGGCGCCGCCTCTGGCCCGCCCTGTCGCCCGTGACGTCACGCCGCAAACTTGTCGCTTTTACTTTTTGCGGGACTTCACATATTGGACTGTCGCCACGTTTTTTAGAAATGTGTAATTAGGGACCAGCAGGGTCTTAAGTAAATTTGTGGTTCTCTGTTTGTCTATTCCAAATTATCGGCTGTCGGCGCAAAGATGACGCGTTCGAAATTTACTTTTTTTTTCTCGTCATTGTCACGATTTGGTTTCGTAACAGTACTAGTGTGGTGCCACCTAGTTACGCTCGAGCACAATGTGTCGGCGGCGATGAAAGCGTGTTTCTAATTCGTTGGTAATTCGCAACAATGGGCGGGCGGCGCGCGGTCGCCTGCGCATGCATAATGCGCAACGATACGCCGCCCGGCTTTGTCCGCGCGCTGTCCCGTTACGCGGACAATCCCGGATAATCCCTCAAAGCTACCGAGTGGCGAGTTAATAATTGAGGGAGCGCGAGAAAACGTTCGCGCCTCGCTGGTGATCGCTGCGACAAAGGGGCCGCCCCGACAGCCTAATTGCTGGAGGTAGATTACGTGAGTTTGCGTACGGCGCGCTGACCACCAAAGGCAGCGTTTAGTGTTGGAAAACAAACAGCGGGGGGCAAAGCACACTGTACGAATGACACCACATGGCTATCGCTTGAATAACCAGACATCGATCCTATTACTCTTATATCTACTTTTATTATAAAATGTAAAAAAAAACAAAGTAACTATTAGAGTTCATTCTGGTAATCATAATAGAAGATGCGTACGGAAATACAAAGAGGAAACACCAAGGTTTAGACCGATGACACCGACCTTAGTGTTTCCTCTTTGAATCGCTTTGATTTAAAAAAAGGTTTAGTAAAATGCATTGCTATGCCCCCGACCGCCTGTACCCCGACCAAACGAGCTGGGCGCAATAGAGACAACGGCAGCTCGGACCTAAAATGCCTATGAAAAGACTTTGATTATATACATGTTAATCAAAGTGAAAAGTTCACAAAATAAGTCTCCTATTTTCTCCCCAAAACCCAAGCTGATGTACCTAATTCTTTTTGAATTAAAACTTAAAGAAAGGCTTTGGCTGTGTTTATATGTTTTGCTTTTTCATATAGGTATACCTAATCTCGTCAAATTTAATTGCTGGATGTTGGAGTACAGCAAAAATTCTAGCTAATTTTTATGTTTTTGAAGGTTTGAATCTCCTTTTTATTTAACTTAATAATAAAGGAATACATAGGAACATGCTAATAGTAGGTTTAAAAAAATAGGGCAACTATTGCCCTCCAGGAAGGAAACAGGGACTACGTTTGTATGGAAAAACGACCCTTATTATTTCCTCCGTAGTAATTATCAACATTTTTTTTTAAATTAATAAATAAATTATCACCGTCGAACATCGAACGCGCGTCTTTGGCAAAGCAACTCTATGACCAGTTGACATAACGTCGCTCGTCATTTATAACCGCGAATGTCAAATACCTGTGGTAACTTTTTAGGAGCGGCAAAACTCCGATTTACAGTAAATATATAAAGAACTAGCTGTGCCAGCGAACTACGTTTCGCCGTATATTTTTCACCCGATTTTGCAACATTTGTCATTGATGCTCAGCTCCTATTAGTCGCAGCGTGATGTTATATAGGCTAAAGCCTTCCTCGATAAATGGACTATCCAACACAAAAATAATTTTTCAATTTAAATCAGTAGTTCCTGAGATTAGCGCGTTCAAGCAAACAAACAAACAAACAAACTCTTCAGCTTTATAATATTAAGTATAGATAATAATTTTAGATTATTGTTGAAAAGTATAAGTATTATCACTATTTCTGCAATATTAAAATAATCATTTTAAAATTTGATAAGGTCCGAATTCTACTATAGAAAACACAAATAATAAAAAAATATTCAAATTTTTCACATTCGCGGTAATGAATGCCGAACGACGATAAGCCACATTATTGTCTTCTAGTTACTTTCGCGCCGCAAGACAACCAGACAACCGTTTCTACGGGATTATGCACCCAAAAGCGATGCCGCAAGCCGAACAATGGCGGAGACGGAACGGTTGCCGAAAACTTCTAAATTAGTTAGTACTTTTGTTTTGCGAGGACACCGTACAATGTCCACTTGAGATGCCGCACTTTGCTGGCGCGTTTTTTGCTTACGATACCGAGATGAGTGTAAAAGCATTGGCGCCTCTGCTGGCGAAAAAAATTTCTCGGCGAGTGCGATCTGGCGCGGGTTCCGAGAAATCGGCGATAGTTTCCGCGAACACTACGTGTGTGATAGCATTTCATTGAGGTGTTTTCAAACGTATACCGGATACCTACATTGAAATGTGAAGGCTAGTTTTGATACAACGTACTTTAATAACCATTACAGGTTACAACCAGAGATTTAAATCTCTGGTTACAACATAACTAGAACTCGCGGGCAAGCGGATTAGCAGACCACTTGATTCAGGCTGAAATGCAAAGTCTCCTATAGAACTTTGCTGAAATGTAATAATTTTCATAGTTTTTGTTGTTTCTTTTATTTACCAGCCTTTCAAACCTTTTTTCCTGGCGCTTATCTGCATGGACTACTGAATTTTGACAGATTTGTTTTTTCACATTCTCGCTGAGATAATGAAATTAAATGTTGCGCTAATGTCACTGCCGTTCTGCGTTTTAGCGGTTAGTAAAAAAGATTCTATAAAGAGGATGGTAGTCACCGCACTGGGGGGACTGTAAGTAATCCGCACTGGGCCAGCGTGGTTGACTTAGGCCTAAACACCCTAACTGAGGGTAGGCTCGAGCTCCTCGGTGGGGACGTATATGAGCTGTTATACCTAGTAACATACCTGGTAAGCAGTGACAGCGATGAACTCGGTCTCCGGGAAGGAAAAGGCGGCGTGCGGCGCGCCCCACGCCAGCGCCGCGGCGTCGCGCGCTCTCACCACCAACACGCGCGGCCGGTACTTGTGCATGGACGTCAGCACCATCTAGCCAACAGAAACGATTAAATTAATAAAAAAATAATATGTTCACCTTTCCAAAAATGACTGAAAACGAAAAATGCTGCCGGAAATAAAAACTCGCAACTACTACTTTTTAACCGACTTCAAAAAAGGAGGAGGTTATCAATTCGGTTGTATTTTTTTTTATGTTTGTTACCTCATAACTCCGTCATTTTTAAACCGATTTCCAAAATTCTTTTTGTATTTGATAGAGTATACTGCAAGGGTGGTCTCATGGTCACCAAAGTCAGGATCGGATGATGGGATCCTATAGAAAATCGAGGAAAACACTAATTTAATACCAGCTCTCCGAAGGTGAGCTGGTATTAAATTAGGGTTTCTTTCACTAAAAAGATTTCATTCACTAAAAAGTTTAAAATAATTTTTTTTTACAAAAAATAGAACCGACTTCAAAAACACTGAAAACTTAAAAATAATCTTCTTCTATATTGAAGTCGGTGACAAATTTTAACACTTTCTAGGAGATCATCGTTTGGCGCCGACTTCAATATAGAAGAAGATTATTTTTAAGTTTTCAGTGTTTTTGAAGTCGGTTCTATTTTTTGTAAAAAAAAATTATAGTGAGTTCATTATTCTCGGAAAAAGTGATTTTTGCTGCGGGTTTGCAGTAAAGAGAAGTGAGTCAAATATTAATATAATAACTTTAGAATAATATTGTCATTATTTCATCATCACAGCTCATAAATACGCCCCCACTGAGGGATTTGAGCCTACCTACCCTAAATTAGGGTGTTTAGGCCTTAGTCAACCACCCTGACCCAATACGGTTTGGTCGACTACCTTTGAATCTCTTCGCTATGTATTCAGGTTGCCTCACGATTTCCTTCACCTTATAGCGTCAGAAAATGTACATAGGAAATTCGAAAAACGAAAAACCCCTTTTTCAATGAAAGGATTGAACCGCGGACCCCCCAAATAGAAGGTCAGTGCCGAGTCCACAGCGCCACCGACGCTATTGTAATCTCACGTACCTACTTGCTTCTCTCGCTATTCGAAGTGAAAAGTTGTGTTTTATGTTTCACACGGAAGCAATTTCTTTATGTCTCGTGTTTCTAAAATAGTGTCCGTGCCCGGTAGTCTACATTGTAATCACTAGTGACATATACGTGATTCAATACTAAACTACTTCGCTAGTGCATGACCTATAGTCAGCACTCACATCGAAAACTATCTTTGCTCCCACGTTGAACAAATAACCATATCGCGCCTTTTCACCACGAAAGGTTAGCCAGAGGTGTACAAACATCCACTCTTGAAGTGTGGGTGTTTACAATTGTTTTTATGTTGTAATAGGGGACAAGCTTTGCCACTACCGGAAACCAATTCCAGACTCCGAACTGTTAGTTACTAAGAATTTCATTATTTATCAGAGAGACTTAGTACTAACTAGTCTGGAAGCAAAAAAATCAAGCTATATGAATCCTCAGCGCTGAACCAGGTAGTCAGTGACGTAACTATAGGGCGCCAGGACTGGCAACATGCCACGGGCCCCCGACCTGAGAGGGCCCCGGCGAGCTTGTCAATAACCTAACATGTTCAACAAAATTTTGTACCTAAGTCCTACTTATTTTTTTATGTACTTTAAGTACATAAAAAAATAAGTAGGACTTACGTAGGATCAGTAAAAGTAAGACACAACTAAAGACCATATACAAATACAAATAATCATTAAGATTTCAACAAATTCAAAACAAAAAGACGACAATCTATTTTACTTGGAGGGCCCCATCCAAAGAATTTGTCACGGGCCGTAGATGGTATAGTTACGCCATTGCAGGTGGTCTTAATTAAAGCACAGAGGTGGTTGCAATCTCGGATCTGAATTAATGTCCGATTAATTTCTAGTTTTAAAATGAGATATACGACTTGATGTGGTGGTTGAAAAAAGCCTCTGACTCGCTTCGGTGTAAAACACATGTGTGTTGTTTTATTTATTGCGAAACAATAAAATTTTCATGACTTGAAATTTACTTTATTGCGCACGATTACGATAAGCAACAAATGTTGGAAAGTTCGTGCACAAAGGTGGATTTATCTCTATTAGTAGTGATTTTCCAATTTCCAAACAACCTGTGAGTGTTAAAAATGCTGCGAATATCGGGAAACACTAAAACCCATGGAAAACTACAAAAAAAAAATGAAACAAGATTACACTACTATACAATAATAAATTAATGAAATTAAAATTAACATTATATGTATATACATACAAACATAATATGCATACATAAGGTGATGATGAAAATGTGTTTCCTAAAAACGCAGTGGCAACTTACGAAAGAAAGTAATGCCTCAGCCTCTTAGATCATTTAACCTAATACTCTAAGCTCAGCCTGTATTTGAAGGAAGGAACTAAGGTACCGGCAATAAGTGTTATGATATTTCAAGATTGTTATTCTATGGTGTAAGTAAGTGAAGAGCTTGTCTCCTTTAACACAGAGATAATCTTAATCTTGTTCAAAGTTATCTAGGACAATATAAATTTCCCATAAAACTTTATTAAAACTCTCCTATTACACATTCACAATATTTTTGAAAGTAAGTAGAAAGTATTTTTTGAAACCTCATTCGCCCGAAAGTTTTAGTAATATTTTGGTTCCAACTGAAATAGATATTTATAAATAACATTTTTTGTTAACACGTAAACAGCGCCGTCGCATCAGTATCTAGTTTGAATAATATAAAAAATTGCTTGTCTAAAATGAAGCTTAATGACGGAGGCATAAGGTGTTTAAACGTAAGCTTTCAATCGGGGTATATTGTACCACCTTTATCTATAAGTAATACTTGACGCGCCGTTACCGCTACCTGCGCAGGAGCATAAGTGATGCCACTTCAAGCATAAAAGGGTTGTTACTGTTTCACTATTACTTTTTTTATATACGAAAATTTACGATATGAGGTACGGTGAAAAAACGTGTTTATGTTTAGTTGTTTAACTATACCAATTTTCAGAGCAGCCTTTTATTTATACCACTAAGTTGGCAAACAAGCATATTACCCACCTGATGGTAAGTGGTAATAGTCACCTATATAAAGTACATGTGACTCTTGTGAGATTCGCAGCAAACCTGCAACCCCCACAAGAACCACAGTGTACGTTACCAACTTGCGACAAGATGTAAAGTCACGGTACCGGCCTTCAAACGAACATATCTTTTTTTTTCTTTTCTTTTCTTTTATTTTTTTAAACGTCCTATTCGTATTATTCCTTTGACAGATCTTAACAATTTCTGTCAGGTATTTTCAGACAATCTATTTTCTACCAAAAAGGCGAACATTTAGCTTTATTGTAATAATTAAATAAACTTTTAATCATAATTAATATATCAAAAGTAACTAAGTCCGAAAAGGTGTACTTGATGTTGAAACTTAATTCTGTGTATTAAAACAAGCTCAAATTAAAGTTTCCTATCAAAATACCCCAGTAATATCAATGATTCATCTAGCTTATTATATTAAATACTACATATAACATAATTCTTCAGAGATAATCCGTACAGATTGTGCAACTGAAAAAAAAACACCACAAAAATGGGATTTTAGCAAACACGTGACGAGCTCAGATCGTCTAGACGTCGGACAAGAGCGTGACTGACACCCTGTCGCAGCAATGGTACAGTCAAGTGCGATAAAGGCTGACGGTTGAACTTTTTCCCTTCGCACATTGTAGAAGCAAAAAATGTTCTGGCACTGACTGTGCACACACTGTGATGGATGTCTGGCGCCTCGCTTTTGGCTAATTGACTCTTATCACTGACTCGAGCAATAAATATACTTAGTTTGTCGAGATTAATGTTGCTCTATTGAACTAAGCAACATCGTGCCACAAAGCAATGTAATGACATGGATCAAGACATGTCATATTATCGAACTTTATATTTCAACGGGGCAGAATTAGCCAAATTGATTGTCACGAAAAAATCAATATGGTAGGTATTTCTTTTATTACCATGAATGTCATAAAATCTAACAAAAAATTACTGCAATGAAATTAAAACAAGGGCCAAAAATGTGGATTACAATAAACTTTACAATCGACCAATGAAGTCTAGCAGATTATTTGTTTTACAATAAAACATCTAAAGTACGTACAACAAAATTGAAATATTTCATTTGAAATTTACTCTCTTCTGCACGCATAACCGTGGGTATAGTGAAATTATAAACATGCGTATATCTAGGTAATTGAATGTAAAAAAATGCCGTTTCTCACAGAATGTCTACAGGCGTATAGCTCCCGAGGCGCGATGCAGACGGACTGACAGACTGACAACAAAGCCACCTCCGCGTTCGGAAGCTCGTTCATCAACTTGATAAGTCTTCGATCAAAACCGATTGAAGTGTAGATTGTAATTCGGATTCCATTGTTTTTTGCGCTATCGCATCTATTTAGAGACCGAATGTAAGAGGACGTGATGCGAACGTGAAAGCAGCAATAGTAGCCAAGCTCGAGGGATTTGTCAAAACTTTTCAAAAATTTAGTATATCTTTGTATGCCTATAAATTGCTATCGCATCATTTATTTAATCTATCTATTATATATAAAACTGTGCCTACGTTCTGCCAAACTATATACCTAATAGTTTATCGGCAGAAGACGCTAGAAGCCTCTAATACATAGTAATATTAAGCATATATATTACAGGAGGTAGAGGCTAGGCAGACAAAGATATACACATGCACACACACACACACGCACCAAGCACATTGATATTAGGCACCTTTCATGGAGCCCTTGTTAAATTCGTCAAATTCGTTAAATTACTCACAGTAATTAGACATTTATTGTATACCTATTTAATATACTTAAACAGCCACAACGATTTGTTATTGCTGATAAAAGAATATTTAATAGTTTAATATTACGTGCATCTTAACAAATTGTGACACGTTGAGTTGACATTGTTAATGAAGCGTTAATACTTCATGTATTAATTTGTATGCCTGTATCGCTGCTGACAGTACGTACTAATTACTTATTCAGACCCCAGTTTACCTTAGCACCTATCACAAATAAATAAATATGTAAAAAATAAAATATTTATAAACCTTGCCCTTACTCCTTCTTACATCAAATAAAAGACTTCAACGCGCTGGAAAATTATTATACCTATCTTTCATGTCAGCTTTGAGTAATACCAGTTGCAGCAATGTTTTGAAAAAATATCAAAAATTACTGATTTTAAGACCATTCTTCTTACATTATTTGAACTATTTGTTTTTAACAGGCTTATCCTTCCTTTGACCAAGGAGGATAATATGACTGTTAGTTGTATAATTTTCCATTTGTCTTACATATACTCGTAAGTAAAACAATTGTTTTTTTTTCTTCCGAAAGCAGTAACCACACATTAAGTCCCCCAAAAAACGTTTATCCAACATGTGTTTCTAAGCTTTCCTTGATTTTATCTTTAACAATTAGCTGTCGTAGCCAGTCGCCGCGTGACAAAGATCATGTAAAGCGATAAAAAAGGTTGTGGGGTGAATCTGGGCGTCTAAATGTTTCCGCAACCCGACCACAAGATCTGTCTTTATATTTTTATTGTATTTTTTTGTCACCTAGCTATCCTGACAGACATTCTGCCAAAAGCTTTTGTTTCCGATTGACATATTTTATGTCATAGCACATCTAGAATAAGAGTTTGGTAATAATTAATTTTTCATTTTTTTTTCGGTATTTTATTCGCCCCGTTGTCGAATTTTGCGCTAAGTAACACATTTGGCTATCTTTTCTTACATATGACATCCGATGGTTTAAAAAAATGTATTATTATTTTAATTTTACCTACGTTTCTATACTAGATTAGTGAAATAAAAATAATATATTTTTAACTTAGAAAATGATTCTCTACTTCTCTGTAAACAGTATCCAATAAGCCTTTCTCGGCCACGATCGTTAAAATTTCGTAATCCTTTCACTGTAATTGCTTTTTATTTGTCCGCACTAATCCCGATCGTAATTAGTCGAATTTCTCACACAAAGAATGCTCGGTACTCGTAGTGAATGCGTCGAAAATCGCCGACAAAAGGGTGGGAATAGATTTTTTACAGGTGCTATACACAAGTGGGCAACAAAGCCTGGCTTTTTCCGTGCGAATCTCGTACTATAGGCCGCCGGTAGCAGGCGCAGGTTTTAGAGGCGCCCCGCAGAGATCGCGCCCTCTGAGCACATCAACCCGAAATGCACCCGAGCACAATGGGTTTTTGCTGCCGACTGTCATAATAAAGCACGTTACGTTTTGTTAGCTCGTTTGATAGACGAAATTTTGTTTTGATCGTAACTACGTGATACGTCGCTGGCACAACGGCGCACCGAACCAGAAGTAATGGGTTGGAAAACATCGAACGATGTAAATTAACGCGACGTAAGCTAAGTTTACCGATCCGTGAGTACCTTACACCGCAGGTTACATACATGATTTGTTTATTTAATTTAGTTATTTATAACGATACACCATTAACTATATCGATTTACATTGTACAATAAAGACCATCAAATAAGACTCAATTCTGCAATATATGTCATTACAGGTGTATAAGATATTGATATAAACAGAACAACTATGACAACAAAGTTTAAAAAAAGACTTCTTTCGAATACATGCATGTAGACAAATCTGATAGAGCAAACAGTTCAGAACACTTTTATAAAATACTAGCTTTTCGCTCGCAGCATCGCCCGCGTTATCTTTGTTTTTCCCGTGGGATTCCTATATTTACCCGTAGGAAAATATTATATAGCCTATAGTACTAAGTGATATTGTAGCATTCTATTAGTGAAATATTTTTTCAAATCGGTCTAGTAGTTTCGGAGCCTATTCAATACAAACATACAAAAATATAAATCTTTCCTCCTTTATAATATTAGTATAGATATGCTAATAGCACACATTAAGTAGTTAATGTGCTGCTCGTTTACTATAAAAAATTTGTTTACATTATATAAGTATTACCCAAAGCCAGCGAAAAGGTTGCATTTCTATTTTTATAATATTTATTATTATTTTGTTTTATGAATAGACGTGGTAAACAATGATATACGAATGCTGTTACAGCTTTGGGAAATAATATTAAGGTCTCTAAATAGCCCGTGGTGAAAATATGACATTAACATTAATGTCATATTATTTTGTCATATTATTAATGTCATAAATAGCCCGTGGTGAAAATATGACATTAACATTAATGTCATATTTTCACCACGGGCTATTTAGAGACCTTAATATTATTTCCCAAAGCTGTAACAGCATTCGATTTTCATTTTTTACCATGTCTATTCACCAATATAAAAAAAATGTCAGAAAAAATCGTTGATTCGTTCATCAAACGACGTCAGCGTTCTGAAAGTTCAACTTAAGAAATATTTTTTTTATGGGAAACATTCATTGATTCTTGACCACAACAAACTTTATTAAAAGCACTACGACTTTTAGAAACAACTCCGCAAAACTGCGTTTTGTATCTTAGCTTTTTTCATCCAGTAACTTCAGGCATTTCTGTTTAGACAAATGTCAGTACTAACATATAAGCTTATGAACATAACTGGTCTGTCGCAGTTCAAGGTATCATCTAACATGGCGTGTTGACCATACAATATTATAATTCCATTTACTTTTCACATCTCTTAGGAGCGGAGTAATTATTTAAGTAGTTAGCACGCGCATACGCCTTCCCATAATCCGTACTTTGTTGGATAATCACACAAAAAGTCTGTTTATAAAATGCGAGTCGGTAAATATGAAACTGTCATTTTTACGACTTTACAGTGCCCGGAATGTCATGTGGTTTCTACAAATAGTGCAGTGCAAACGCGCTGAGCTGACACCCAGGGGTCAAAGTTGTCTGTGTCGACACAGTCATCAAGTCAGCAACCCTAACCTAACAGGAGTACGAAATAAAGAAAAACAAGAGAATAAGGTTTTATATTGTGTCTTTAACAATTCTAAATAAATTGAAAAACGAAAAAAAAATTAAATTAAAAATAAATAAATCAATGAAAGAAAATGCATAGTCACAAATATACTCTCTCTCTCCCAATTTCCGAACAGGTGTAGATTCAACTTTTTTTTCATTACTACTTGTATTTGCAGACATCTTGAGTAGGTATATTCAAGATGTATGCACATAGAAGGTTAAATTTATGTTTCCTTTAAATTAGAATGTTTTGCTTTGTTTTGACGTTAATATTAAATAAAGATTTTTGAATTTTGAACTATTCGTAGGTATGTTTGCTTTATTATTAACAAAAAACCGTAAATATTTCTAAATTGGATGTTTATACGTAGCTATTAACAGTAACTAAAGACTACTTGGGTTGAACAAAGTACAAAAAAAGAATAATACAGTTAAAATTTCTTCGGGGCTTAAGCCACGGGTTCGATTCCCGCCCGAGACGAAATTGTTTTCTTGTATGTATTAATTTTCCAAAAGAATAAGGGCACTTTTACCATGTATAGTAACAATAACAAGTAAATTTTTATAATTCCGGTTTTATCATTGTTTTAAATGACTATTCTATCCAGGGAATCTTCTAAGTATTGCTTCGTGCGGCTGCCCGCACGTTTTCTGGGTTATACTTATTTCAATAGGTGAAAAAAGGACAGTGCATGACATAATGAAAGACCGTACTACTAGTAAGTTTTTACCGAAAGAGCACACTATTAGTTGATGGCTATAAAGACTCGTCTACACCACCACTATTCTACAAAGATGCAGTGCTTCTGCTACGAAATACTCCTAAAACTCCTGCGCATAAAATAATATCAACGTACACAACACAAACTAAACTACCTACATCCAGCACATAAAACCTATTTCTATGCGGAGTAGAAATGTAAGCGTTATATGCTGCGCGTTAGAAGCGATTCGATTTTGGATCCAACAGTAAGTGTAACAAAGTTTATATTCAGTTGGACCGATCCAAAACTTGGCGGGGAAGTCGTTGCTGGTAGGCGTCTCCGTCGAAAGTATGTAGGCAGTGTACAACTGTACAACACATCGTCCAAACTCGTTTGTTTCCAATATTGTAATACAATGTAGTCTTGGAATGAAAATTTTAATGGTAAATTCGATACACTTTCCAATGACATTCACTTGTTTTTATTTAAAAGCTAAATTAATCAACGGTGAATGGAGTCGCTGGAGGAATGTTTTCGTGTAATTCGTTTAATGTCAAAGCTAATTTTAAAAAATGTCATTAAAATAATACCTACTTGGAATTGAAAGTCGGTATGTAGTGTAGTCTTAATGCTATCTAGACAACCTGAGACCGACCCGTATTTTCTCCTTTAAATGACTGTAAGTATGTACAAAATGTGTACATACTTAGGTCGTACTATTTGTACTACAAATAGAACGACCTACGTCTACTAGTAATTTTATCGATTTTAGTATACCAAAAGCATGTGAATAGATTGAGATTGGTTTAAATTATATAGTTTCCTAATTAAGTGTTCAACAAAATTAATAAAAAAAATGAATGTATTCAAATTATATCAAGTTAAACTACACAATTATTAGCTTTACTTTCAGCTTGACTTCAGTCACAATAAATGGTATAAAAACAAAATAATGCGGATCATACGAAAAGTATATATTTTATGTAGCTTATTTAGTCCCGAGACGGTGTTTGGCGACCATAATATACTCGTAGCTCGAGGGACTAAATAAGTCTTTAACCCGAGGTAAACACTGTGCTTTTTATTTATTACGAATAGGTACAAGGAAAGTAAAAATAAAACAAGGAATTAGCTAAAGAAAAAACGTGTAAATTTTATAAACAACTTCTGCTTTAGCCCGCTTTCTCTTATAAAATCAGGCGTTAACTCCTTACCTGAATCAGATGAACTCATTGTGTAAATTATTAACACAAATATAATTAAGAGTTAATACAAATCTCTGCTATACGGAAGTATTAACAAAACTCTACAAATGGAAAAAACAAATGAAGATCGCATTGCCGCTTTCCCGCTTATTTTGTTTTTTTTTCTGTGGCCGGCCAGCTATTCAGCTATTACTTTTCATTTTCATAATTTAAAAAATGGTTAATATATTGCCCAAATCTATGATATTTTAAAGAAATAGTTGAAAATAAATTAGAATAAAGTCATTTAAAAAATATATTCTTTAAATACTTAACATTATGTTATTTCAATTTTACACCGCGCTGTAATTGACTGGCTGTATAGAGAGTCGGAACATGGTTCAATAAAAATGTGAAAAAAGAATTAGTTTCTTTTTAAAATTTGACAGCAGCTGTCAGTTGTAAGTGATTCTCCCTAGGGCTGAAAAGTATTACTTTCAACCCGCTCCTCAGGCAATTTCAGACCTACTTTCAGAGTATGAGTAATGAAAAGTATATTTTATCCATCATAACAATTAATGATACACCGAGTCAAACATTTAATGATGACCGTGTGTTAATTGGTAATGTTCTAAAAAAAACTTCACCGTACCGAAGACGCGAATCATGAACGGGATCAATATAAATAATTGGTTTCTCAAAATTTATATTAATGAACGTGTAGGTACTGTGCGCCAGAAAAAGCGTAATTGCTTAAAACGATCTTCATATTAATTAGTTGGAAATGCTCTCGTGAGCAAAGTTATGCTCCGTTTAGGTTGAATGAAATGACTTCAACGTTCGGTCCAATATCTACATATAACAGGAATTGTGTTCATTGAAATGCCATATACCTTATAAAAATGCTTTGGACTTAAATAGGTATAGTAATAGTTTACCTATCTGTATTCTTTCAACGTTTTAAAACGTTGTGTAATAATATCCTACTATATTTGTTGGTCAAATACTATATTTCCAAGAAAAATATATGTAGGAGAAACTACTACATTTTCTTATTATTGGTGAGATGAGCATAAGAGGGCAAATTTAAATTAAATATAAGCAGAGTTGATAGTATTTTTCAATCTGAATAAGAAATATGGGAATGTAATGAAGCATATGAAACTATTGTTAAGAATAAATTTTTTATAATTAAATAGCAGAACAAGAATTTTTATTTTTATAAAATTATGGTTAAATTTTGATCATACCTACCATATTTGTTTCAATTTCTTTCCCACTGATATATTTTTACACGTTAGAGTTTTTAAAATACTTGTTACAAAAAAGTTGGCAACCCTAGTTATACTGCAACTTTATAGAACAATAATAAAGCAATCAGGATTTTTATTGTAAGTATACACGTTTATAGGATATACTGTTATATTTAATGCAATCAATCAATCAATAGACTTAAGAGCATAGCTCTTGTCGGTGGAGTATCACAATGCAAAAGTAAATAAAAAAAATAGTTTAGTCTCCTTGTAACGTTTTAACGTCCGTACCAGCTGTACCGATTTTGAGGAATGGAAGAAATTAAACTCAAGGGCTGAAATCGCAGCTGAAAATAACTAACAAACAAAGCCTCAAAGGCGAAACCAAGTTTACGGTTTCAGCTAGATATCAGGAGAAGAGACTATGTGAATCGTCTACGCGGGCATCTCTGTCTTACCTCTTTCTGTCGCAAAGCAGCGATAATTTTATTACCATCTGTGAAGGGTGAGAGAAAGGCAGTGAAATTGCTGGGTACTGTGACAATACATCTGGCGTTACATGTTGACGAATTTGATGATCCTTGTAAGGGCAACAGATTTGAAAAAAAAATGCTAGAATCCAAGTACATATAAGACATAACTGTAGCCACCATGTGAATTGTGAACTTATTTACTAGTCACCTAATTTATATTAAAAAATTAACAGTGCACATAACATACGCTTTGGTTTCGATATTGAAATCCGAGCAATCTTCGCCATAGTTGGACCAGCCCCCCTAGCACGTCCACCAAAACACGATATGATAAAGCGGTTTATCGCGGTGAACAGTCAAAATACAATAGGGTTTCGTCGTATTTTGATAGTCCACCGCGATATATCGCTTTATCATATCGTTTTTTGTTGGACGTGCTACGGGGGCTGGATGGGTTACAAAAACTTTGTGATCTCGAGATCCTCCGTGCTTGGGAAGTCACGTTAAGCCGTTGGTCCTGGTGGCTATTGCAAACGTTTCTACCCAACAAGCCGTATTGGGCAGCGTAGTGATATCATGACCATACTTTTGTTTCTTTTATGTAGGAAGCCCTGTGCCCTGTGGGATGCTTTTTTTATTGCTAGTAACTTGGCAATCAAGCAAACCGCCCACCTGATGGTAAGTGGTAGCAGTCACCTATAATACATGTGGCTCCTGTGAGATTCGCAGCAAAAATGCAACCCCCACAAGAACCACAGTGTACATTGCCAACTTGTGACATCAGATGCAAAGTCACGGTACCCAGTAATTTCACTGCCATATCTTACCCTTCAAACCGGAACACAGCAATGCAAGCACTGCTGCTTTGCGGCAGAAATAGGTAAGACGGAAGTAGCCGAGCGTCAGTGGCGCGACTCGGCACTTGCCTTCCAATGGGGAGTTTCGGGGTTCGAGACCTCCACGTACCTATGTGTTTTTCATTTTTCGAATTTCATATGTACATTTGTCTGGCGCTCCTACGTGAAGCAACCTGCATACATCTGCGAAGAAATTCAATGGTGCATATGAAGTCAACCAATCCGCACTGGGCCAGAGTGGTTGAATAAGGCCTAATCATCCCAACATCCAGCATAGGGTATATGAGCTGTGATGATGATGAGGTACCCGAGCAAACGACCCTAGCACAGAGCTGCGATGATGATGACAGCGTAATATACTCACATGCCCCTGCGCGTCCATAGTGTTGTTCGTGAGCTTCAGCTTGCTGAACGAGATGGGGTTGGCGGTCCAGTGGTGACCGGGCGCCGGCGAGTCCGGGTGCAGCATGAGCCGGCGCGGCGACTGCGGCTCCGCGCCGCCCGCCGCCGCCCACGCGCCGCCCGCCCAGCGCCAGCGCCGCCGCCCCACCAGCGACAGCTCGAGCAGCACGCAGTACTCCTCGCGCGGGTCCAGCCCCGCTAGCGACACGCGCAGCGACGGGAACATTCGTCTGCAACAATTGTTTGGATCGAATTACACACTAACTATTGATGTGAAACATCTATAGCGGCGGTTCAGATTCAGATCGTCCGACTGTTGACGTGGTGACGCGTCGCCACGGCATGCGTTGCCACATGTATTGCGCCAAGCGTCCCGCGACGGCTCAAATTTTTTTGGATTAATGATAACACTAAAAGCGTACAGTGAGCTTCGCGTGCTCTATAACAAAGAATTAGAAATATAACCTGGAGACGCATTTTTGAATCATAAAGTGTATCTTGAATTCGAACATGAATACAAATCAGTTGTGTTATTATTTTCTACTGTTGCCAACAGTTTTTAAGATTTTTGAATCACTCGAATTCAATGTTGTAGGTTATTAAAAATAAATTCTATATGAGATACCGTTTCAAGCGAAGGGAAATCTGTAACAATTTATTTGGATCGAATTACAAACTATTTGGATTAATGATAACACTAAAAGGGGTACAGGAGCGTCGCGTCCTCTATAATAATGAATTTGAAATATAACCTGGTGACGCTTTTCTGAATCATTAGAAGTTAATCTTGAATTCGAACACGAATACAAATTAATTGTGTTATTATTATTTTCCCAAGCTACACTATTATTATAAAGAGGAAAGATTTGTATGTATGTATACGGGAGAACTGTAATAGTGGCGGTCACAATAGATCTTCTAGGTCGCAGTGACAAACCATAGCCGCTCATATAAATAAAAAAAATGTATGTATAACGAATAAACTCAAAAGCTACTGGATCGATTTCAAAAATGCTTTCACCATTAGAATGCTACATTATCCCTGATTAACATAAGCTACAAAAATATTTTTACTACGGGAAAACATAACTTCCCAAGGGAAAACAAAAACAACGCGGGCGAAGCTGCGTCATATAAATATTTTTGAATCACTCGAATTCAATGTTGTTATTATAAACAAATGCTATGTTAGATAACGTTATACGCAGAAAATATAAAAACCGGTACGCAATAACTCATTACTTTCAATAACCGTATATGTATGTTGCGTATATTCTACTCGTAGAAATCAATAACGAAAAATAGCATCTCTTGTTGGTCGCTTTTAGTTAAAAAGCATTTATGGTAAATTATTTAAATTAGCTTTTGTTCATTACGTATTTAAAAGTAAATCATAAAGTCGTATAGTTTGATTATTCGATCGGGCATATATGTTTATTGGTTTATTTGAGAATTCTAGTTTTTTTTTCACTTTGCCGCCCCTAAAAATTACTGACCGGGCTCTTGCGCTCGACCAATTAGATCGCCAAATTATCACGTCATGGAACACTTGAAAGACAATCTATGCACTCCTACTTCTAAAGACAATCTATCCTCCGAATGTAACATTTCAGCTTCGATCGGCCTGTGGTTTGTTAGTGGAACTGGCCCTCATCTCGCTCTTAGGCCGGTTTTGATATTGTTTTGAGTGATCATGGTTAAGCGTCGGTGGCGCTGTGGACTCGGCAATTACCTTCCAATCGGGAGTGTGTTTTTCGTTCTTCGAATTTCAATGTACATCAAAGATAAAAAAAAACATCCTGAGGCAACCTGCATAGATCTGCGAAGAAATTGGGTATGTGAAGTCAAGAAAAAGGTGTATGTGAAGTTGACCAATCCGCAGTAGGCCAGCGTGGTTGACTAAGGCCCTAACACCCTATCTTAGGGTAGGCTCGAGCCCCACGGTGGGGACGTATATAAGCTGTTATGATGATCGACTTTGCGAGTAAAGGAACAGAGTGCATTCATGCTTGCGCACTCACTTCTGCACTATGGTATCTCCCGTGCCGATGACTAGTCTCTGTTGAGACTGGCCGCCGTGATCGAATATTGTAAGGAGCACATAATATATCAATTCTAAACTTGCATAATCACTTAATAAAACTTCATTAAACCTAAAAAAATTCACAATCCACGACATCCGTTGTTGTCATCGAGTCAAAAGCACTTTGAATAGGCATCTAACCAACAAAACAAACCAGACACACGAAAAATAGAAACAAAGAAGGCGATAATAAAAATACAGCCTTAAAGAACTGCTATGTTACTAGATCGCAGCAGTAACATTGTGGACCGCATTACCTGAGGTGTAAAGACGAAAATTGAATGACACAACGGGTTTCAATGAACGTATGACTATTCTTCTTCGGATTTTATCGTGATTATAAAAGCGTGCGATAGTGTAAAAGTGTTGATCAAGGAGTGGCTTTTGGCACCCGGGTCGGGCTGCCGATACCGACCATAAAGTAGATACATTCGGCGCCGCGTTATCTCGAGGGCTGGGCGACTTGACCACCGCGCGGATGCCTCGCGTTCCAGAGATGACAGCCTCCGGACTCCATTTATGGTAATTCAGTTTTGAAGTTGAATAAGACAAAAAGATTTGATAAGAACATTTGTACCTGTGCTTTCTTACATGCGACAGGGAAGCTCTTCTCACTTTATGGTGAGTAATGACAAAGCCGAAGCTCCAGGTGAAGCCGAGCTTCACCTGGACTCCGGCTGGAGTCTGACTGAGAGAGTTTTTTGTTGTGTTAATTGTGTTTATAATTTTGATATTATAAGTTGTAGGTGTTATTTGCAGCACCGTAATGAAGATGAAAATAAGAACGCGAAATAATAACATTAAAAAGGGTTCCTTAACCATGTCTAAATTATTCCTCAAAATATGTTACCCAAACCAAACTGAATTAAAGCATTTTAAGGAAATCTTGTGTGTTTGAACACAGCTTCCTTATTATAATTAAATGATAACAAAAGTTTATTTCATCATTACCTACCTTGCAATATGAAACTAACAATCTCTAATCACCGAACATAATATCCAAGAAAACCTCGTAAAGATTTTAGAAAGTGAAACGACACTTTCTGTACTTATCTGAGTTATAAGCCTTATACATTTGTCATTAAACAAGAGCCCGTAAGCAAGTGTTGTCTCTGTGCACCGGCCATCCGTCATAACAGAGTTATCAGGCCGCCCCGGGTAGGTTAATGCAGCGGCGATAAGCGCCATCGGATCAATTAACAACTAACTGAATTAGCTCCATTTAAGCTTTACGACGGCAGCTACCGCCTTACGTGGGACCGCGGTACAGGCAGGAGCACAGGTTTATGTTCGAGGAAAATATCAAGGGCCATTTATGTTGACTAGATTTAGTGATCAATATAATATTATGTAAATGGAATGTTTAAAATGTGTGACTTAGTATGAGTTTCGTAAAATTGTTCACACTGTGAAGCACCTTTTTACTATTTTGAGTAACTAATTCAATATCCTAAATTGGTATTTTAAAAAAATTGGATGATTTGAAAGGGCTTTTTAACTGACTTCAAAAAAGGAGGAGGTTCTCAATTCGATGCGTATGTTTTTTTGTGTGTATGTTACGCGATTACTCCGCCAATTGTGGACCAATATTCAATTTTTTTTGTATTCGATAGAGTATACTCCTAGGGTGGTTCCAAGGTCACCAAAGTCAGGATCTGTTGATGGGATCCCATGAAAATCGAGGGAAACCTTCGGTGAGCTGGTATTATATTAGGGTTCTTTCACTAAAAAGTTAAAAATAAAAAATATTTTACATTAAACTTGTATATTGAAGTCGGTGACAAATTTTAAGACTTTCTAAGAGCTCATCGTTTGGCACCAACTTCAATATAGAAGTTTGATGTTGTCTGTACCTATTCCTATATTTTTTTAACTTTTCAGTGTTTTTGAAGTCGGTTTTTATTTTTTGTAAAATATTTTTTTTTGGTCTACCTACCTACCTACATTTCAACATTTTTAAAGTGAAACCTTTTTTTTACATCGCCCCAAATTTTTTATAGAAACTATTTCACATTAGAAATAGTTTCCTTAATTTAAATGAATATCTAGTTACCTTTACATTCAAAAGTACCTATATTATGTCATTGTATCGTTAAACAGCTTACTAATAAAGACAGAATTTTTTGAACATTACATTAGTAATAACATTATGAACATGATTATAAAAAATAAATTATTTAACCATCGAGAAGCTAATGCTATAGCGCTAAATGATTTTAAAATTGAACTCAGACGAATCGCCATCTTCATGATTGAAAAAGCTTAAGCTATGTGATCGAGTGTCACTTTTTATGACTGTTTGCGTATAGCTTCGCCCAAACTTCGACAAGATAGCAAACGCTTACAAATGGCATCCCGTCCCAACATCCTTCAAGCTTCACCCATGTTTACAAATCATCGGAATACAAACACACACTGGGACAGCTAAGATGTTTGCGTTATTGGTTTTGATATTGACTGTACTTTGACAAATCCCTGCGCTCGGCTACCGTTGAGACGTGCGTTATCACGGCGCTACCGTCCGTGATGTCCGTTATCACGCGACGGCTCTGTATCGGCGCCTTTGAGTGCGCGGGCGCCGACAAAGAGGTGACGGATCCACGACCGCGAAATACGCAAATAGCCATTAACTTAATGCTTCTTTTACTAGCGGAATTTAATGCAGATAAGTGTTGTGCTAGGATTTATAGTGGGTTTGTTCCCGCAAATGTAACAAGGAGGTCGTAAAAGGGCTCACCATAAAGTCGGTTTCACACAATGGACCACCGGTCGAGCCGAATTAAGTTTAGAGTGGTATTGTAAAACGGTAATAAATAGCCCGCCAATCCGCACGGAGGCGTCAAGCGCGGAAACCCACCGCCACATCCGTCTTCTCTTCGCATCCGCACTCGAAGCGTTTGATCCGAAAATCGACAATTTTTTAAGCCTTTATTGCCGCGGTGTGGCAACGGAACGCAGTTTTTTGTTTTGTTTCGACTGAAACTTTAGTTTTTTATGGCAACCATTTCATGGAAATTAATAACTATCGTGACACAATTTATTTATTTATTTATTCATGTTCCCACAGAATTTTATTATAATACCCCATGTCGTTTAAACCCCCAAATATTGGAAATATTTGGGGTATTCAACAACCTATAAATATGGCTTTAACCTATAAAAATGCGTTATCTTTACAATTGTTGTAGCTTCCAATTTTTATTACAGATTCACATTAATTTTAAGTATCATCATTTATCGTTGCTGTGATCATGCTTTAACTAACACAGCGAGGCCCTGGTTAGTGTTTCATGACTGTTTAACTAACCTACCCTTCTCGAGAGCTAGTTATCTTTACTGCTAATTTCATGGCGTTTTTATCACCAAGTTCAATGTTGAGTCGTTAATGTCACAGAGGCTGTCTGTTCTCAGACCATCTGGCCGTTAGAGTGTTAAACAAATCGCTTATTCGGAGATCCCAGTCTAAAAATCTCGTTTGTAGTTTGTAAGCTCAGTTATTAGCGCCCACACGAGAGGTCCGGTCGGGTTTATGGGCCCAGATGTGGCTTGGGCAAACACTCCTGCACCATTGTCTCGCTGGTAAAAAACGCTACACCTGGAAGTGTCAAAATGTTCACTCGGATTGTGAGAGCGGTGCGTGTGAACCAGACCTCAGCAGGCGCAAACAAACAGGGGTACTTGTTAGGTATTGTTTGCGTAGGGAAGGGAGGTGTATATATATTTTATATAATGCTGATTAAAAAGGGTATATGTTATACTGTATACATTACCTACATATTGAGTTAAGACATGGCCGAATCTATGTAATCTGTTCCCAAATCACTTCATCATCTTTATAATATTGAATGACATTCTGATTAAAAAGTTAATTATACTAATACCTGCAAAAGTTAATTATGCTAATATGACATTGATCAGATTAAATAGATGAATATAAGAGTCAGATATTCCTGTTTCACCAAATTTTTGGAAAGGAAATTCAAAGATATCTTAGACAAAATATATTATGTAACATTAATCTTAGATTGTATATCAAAGTCACTACAATCCTACTCTGCATGCTTAAGCAAAACAGATAAGCAAGAAAACATATATTGTATTAAATTGTATATGTTTCAATGTGGAAATAGATCTGCGAAATAAAATAATATTGAAATAAACATCTAAGAGCTTCCTACTTTTTACATACGTTGTCTAATATAAAAAAAGTTGTTAATAAAAAACACTAACATATCTTGAAATACCACACCACATAATTGTAACGAGCATACAAAGGAGTAATTATACACTCATTTGAAATTATAACGAAAGAGTATAACCATTAATTACGCTATAAAATTTTGCGTTCAGCTCCTAAGCGGTGAAGACTCGTGTCCGACTGTTCAAATGGATATTAACACGCAATTGTTGTGATGAGTGGACGGTAAGGCGCTAAGCAGACGGATATTGTTGTCTGCTGGACAGAAATGTGCGTCCTCATCACAACCGTGACGAAATAGGTTATTTGTGCGCGACGGACAAATACACTCAGGGACAAATTTAGAGGAACACTACACTTTTTACCTAGATTCAAGCTACTTTTACAACATCATATAGATGTGTAATTGACTTTTAATGCGTTTGTTTGATTGTTATCTAGGATTCATGACCAAGGCCATAACGGATAATGACAAAATATCCTATTTGTGACCTGGAGAAGAACGGTAACTTTTACTGGTGGTCTTTTTTATCACAATCGTACAACTGGTTTTTTGTAGCGAATCCGATGGCTAGAAAGCTGGTAAAACTAAATATGGTTTCGTATGCTGAAATACGTTATCAAAACTATATTATATTCTAAATCCTATTCTTTGTCTTACTACCGATTTGTGTTCATAATAATCACTCTTCATAATTTTATCGTTATCGTTATCAAAACTAGAAGTGAATTTTCAGCGTTCCTCTAAATTTGTCCCTGAGTGTATTTTCAATATCAAAATTATTTGTTCAACATACACTTTTACAGGTCAAATCAATCTAGAAGATAATCCTTGAAATAAACGTTTTGCCTAGATCATCTCCTTTTTATAATAAAAATTTTGTGTCGGCTAATCTTCTTGGACAATGTATTCATACATTTAGGGATTGCATTCGTGATGTTCTCTATGAGAAATGAAGATAGTGTGAGTAAGATTATCAAAATTCTTTTTGTATTCGAAAGAGGTATTCCCATTGTCACCAAGGTTAGGATCTGATGATGAGATCTCAGATAAATCGACAGGAACCATTAAATTTTATAGGTCCAACGTGTTTCATGTATTTTCCGAAGCTATTCGGGTATATTTGCGGCTGGTAGCTATGAACCGAGTTGATGATGAAAGGATTCTTAACTTTTAGGAGTTAGAGGGCAGTTTTTAAATACAATAGGCACGTATTGACCCTTAGTTGCATTCTTTCAAGTAACTTCGTGAGCTGGTATTCAATTTACTTACAGGATAAAAATAAATATTGAAGTCGGTTTTAACTATTTGTAAAAATAATTAAAACCGACTTCAATATTTATTTGACTTGAAATACAGTTTAAAGTCTAAAATAATATAATTATATTGAAGCCGGTGCCATGCGATGATCTTTTGGAGAATTAAATTTGGCACCGACTTCAAAACAGAAATGTGATGTTGTTTGTATTCTCAAAAATGTATATTTATTTTTGACTTTTAAGTATATTTGAAGTCGTTTTTTTATGAGTCAGTTCGTCTTCAGCTCCTAATAGTACGTATTTTGGCTTTAAGGAAAGAGAATGGAAATGAAGTGACGGTGTTATTGCCAAGAGTAGTAGTTTAATAAGATATGTCTCTTATATACAAATATTTCATTTTGTACGTTAGCATAAATCGCTAGCGAGCATATGCTGCGCTGCAATCCCATGGTGCGGTCTAGCGCTTGCGCAAACGCCGCGTACCCACTTAATCTCTTTGGCATACGAGACGAGTTGTTGACAGATCAACAACACAAGAGTCTATTATACATAATGTATATATTCTATCAAACACGCGATGGGCGTCACCAATGTAAATAAATTAAAACATTTCCAGCTCGAGGCTACGCAGACTCGACAACGAAAATATCTTAATCGTTTCGAATATTAACAATTAACATTAGAGGGACAATCAGAATATATATTTCAATAGGATCTTTATAACAACACACCATATTATACTATATTATACCAATTGCTAAATTAACGTGCATATATTACTTATAACGACAAGTAAAATATTTTAAGCATTTGTTTTTTGTTTGTTAAACAAAAGAACAACTTGTACATTAATTGAATTAAAATGATTTAATAAAACAAATCATAGTCTCTAAATATATTTACGATTATCAGTATAGAATGGATTATTAAATCTTTATCTATACTAATATTATAAAGAGGAAAGATTTGTATTTTGGAATTTTTGTATGTTTGTAATGAATAGGCTCCGAAACTACTGGACCGATTTAAAAAATTCTTTCACTAGTAGAATGCTACAATATCACTGAGTAATATAGGCTATAGAATATTTTCCTACGGGAAAATATGGAATTCCCACGGGAAAGACGAAGACAACGCGGGCGAAGCTGCGAGCGGAAAGCTAGTCAGTAATAAAAGCGATTCAAACTAATACCCTCAATGAAGAGTTTCTAAAGACAAAAGATGTCACAGAAGTATACCCACCAACACTAAAAACACAAAACAGTTTACATCGAAAAAAATCTGTATTCTAAGTGCCTACTCCACATGCTCGCCCCCGCAAACTAAATAAACACCACTCATAAAGAAATGTTTGTAACAAAACAAATAAACCGAATTGGAACGCTCACAAAAAAACGGTCCGAATCGTTTCTGGAGATGTTATACGACATTAGCATATTGATCGACGGTCTATCTACTGCCCTTTGTTTAAAATCAGCGACACAACCTTCAATCATACAGATTGTCACAAAAACTTGTTTTATTTCTTTTGCCCGGTTTTTGCCCGGTGCATGCAACTGCAGGTGGCGAGATGTAAAAAAATCAAAAAGGAACGTCCCAAACTTAAAGAACCCTTGCGAAGACGGAATAAGGTCAGTTGATTTTGACATCGAAATTGGTGCTAATTTTATTTTATGGTAGCTTTGAGGGCATCCTTTTGAATTAGTTTGTTTTTTTTCTAATTTTGTTATATTTTTGTATGATGTTTATTTCATTTCAACTCAATAACAATATTTGTATTACAATTGTAATTACATATTTATAATAAAATTCATTTATTGCCAAACAAGTCACCTAGGCATGAATAAATTAGAACCGAATTATAGAGTAAATACATATCTAAAACGTTATTATGATAAATTTGTAATCTAATCGAAAACATTCGCGATAAACCTCTTGCACGAATTTCTCTTTTAACGATCGCAAACCTTTCAACAGCAACGGCATGTCGACAAAGAGATTTGCCATGCCAATCTAAAGTCAAGAAAAAAAGGATGCCTAATAAATCAAACGAAAGGTTTAATGTGCACTAAACAAAACGGTTGCACAACGTCACCTCACCGCTGGGCGGGCGGGGCGTGCCGGCGCGGCGGACAAAGCGAGGCACCTGCGACATGTTTATGCACACACGCATAACGCGCCGAATTTACAACCCGAGACCGGTTGCGGAAATTGGAAACCATCAGTCGGCGCCTTTAACCAATTGCGACGATAAGCCACGAAAATCAAACAACCGAATCGATTATCGATTAATATGCGGACGCCGTACACGCATGCCCATTATTAATGATGTCTTCACTCGATAAATTATTTCGGACCGACTCTACATAGATGTAGCGTTCAACAAGTTTTGAAACCAAACGTTGAACGGTAATTATGATCGCACAAGAACGTTTTATCGATATTCGTCTATCGTTAATGAACTGCACTGTTAATGAGGATGGAAGAGTGTGTCCAAATTGGAGGCTTTAATGGATAATTTTGTTAAAACGTCCAAATGTTTCCGAGTGGGCCGGTTCGTGCGGTTGTTGTGTGCAGTAAAAAGTTTTAATTTATAAATATTATCGTCTGGGAAGCGCCGGCGCCGCGCTCGGCCGCCATGCCGTAAATCGCGAGTGGAAGGGCCGACAAAACGGCCGGTAATTCAGTTGACAGTGCGTGCGATGCAACGAGCTCTGCCGACTCTGTGACCAGTTCTTACGCATTTTTGAGAATGCAATAAATAAGTTTGTACTGTACAGCGAATCGTGTTGGGGGTATTTGTGAATTTAAATGTTTTATTATTTACTTACTTCATAGCAAATAGAGTTCATCACTTTCTCTGAGTTTTTGTAACAGTTGAGTCAGATGCTTTCCAAAAGAATAACGTTAGCAAATCAAAATAAGCATTTAGTTATTATAAGAAATAAGAATTACTGCATTTACAGATATCTAAAAGTCACATAACAGAGGTGAGAATTGAATCTGTCAAACTTTGAAAACAACTATTCTGTATTTTTCTACACGTACGATTTAAAAAACAAATTTAGTATTATTTATCCGACTACGGCAAAGAATCGTGGTCGCCGCAGCGATCATGCCGCCCGCGCAGAGACGCTATCAGACGGCGCATCGAGGAGGCTTATTATGCGCCTTTTGACGCGCCCGCCGCAAGGTCCGATAGCGCGTGTGCCGCGGTACATTTGCATAGTCGACATTGCACTCTGACAATAACCATTCAAATCCAATCTTGTACATGCATTATCTAAATTTCTTTCATTAAGAATTAATTTCTCGGATTAAAGTTGTTTTATTTTGATACTTTGTTCGGAATGTTATATTGAAAGTCATCTATATTTTGGCAATTTCATATAGAGAATGTTTGTAAGCAAACCACTTTGTTAATCTAAAAATAACATTTTACTTTTTTTTTATACAACTAAGTTGGCAAGCAAGCATACTGCTCACCTGGTGGTAAGTGGTAACAGTCACCTATAATACATATGGCTCTTGTGAGATTTGCAGCAAAACTGCAACCCCCACAAGAACCGCAGTGTGCATTGCCAACTTGCGACGTTAGATGTAAAGTCACAGTACCCAGTAATTTCACTGCCCTTCAAACCGGAACACATCAATGCCAGCTCTGCTGCTTTGCGGCAGATTTAGGGCCCTAAAGGTTTATCTATCTATAATATATAAAGCTCGATTAACTCGATAACAAAGATTAAGGGAAATCGTGTTTATACAAACAGATTTCTAAAATCATTAAATAACTTAGCTGTTAGGTTTATGAGGCTGATTTTAGTTTAACAAAGAAGACAAACGACCTAAAATAATGAATCAAGCCGATCGGTTTATTAAAAAATTATCTAACACAAATCTTGAGCAAAAATTAAGCGTCAAAGTCGATCGACATCGGCAGTGTGCGCCCGCGCCGATCCGGTGGCTCGTTAGCTCGCCCGGCATAAATCACCCCGGTTTATGAGATCTCCCAATTTTTTAACATCGGCCTAATGAAATGCGAGCGCAGTATGGGACCGGCTAGTGACATTAAAACGCAGTCCACCGACGGTTTCTAATTATAATCCTGTCAAAGACGCGACATAAGCAAATAATTGATGATCAAACGAGAGGCGGCGATTTTATCTTAGATAGTAGCGATCGGGTAGATAGTAGCCGTTTAATTTGGTACTACGTCATATTTTTATTTGCTCGGGCGCCGTTCAGCCGGGGTTAAAGGAACTTGTGGCTCCTGTGGCGAATGATAAAGAGCAACTGTCACCACTACGCTTTTGAATAGAACTCTTTACCTGTGTCGGTAGCTTAAAGGTAAACTCACGACTTCAACTCACTCTCTCAAATAAAAAAGGGAAAAATTTAACAGTCCTAAATAACGATAGGTAACTGTTTATTTGCCTCCTTAGCTTGTTTCCACATATTTTATTATACATTTCCTTCTTGTTATAACAAATAAGTGCACGGAGTGAATTCCAAAATATATCCATGTTGACGTTAAAAGTTATGAAACAAAGAAGATTTAATTAGGAGGGCTGGTATTTTGGACTTCTAGAACACATCTCATTTCCAAATAAATAAAAGAAATTATCTGATGACCCTAGCTGAGCTCTTGTAGTCTTTTTGTTTGGAGGGTTTTTTAAAAATAGCGTCATTGTCATTTTTAATTAGCTTTGCCTGGCCTTTATCATGCTCTATTCCAAATTGAGGATTTTAGACACAATCTTTACTAGATGTGTTCATGATGTGACTATAGTATAATGTGTTAATCATGTCTAATCTAATGGCGTGGCTAAGAAAATTCAGTTAGAGTAACTGAAGTATTTTCCATCATCATCATCATAACAGCTCATAATACGTCTCTACCTCATAATACGTACGTTATGTGTAATGTTTAGGCCTTAGTGTGGGTTGGTCGACTTCACATACAGCTTTGAATTTCATCGCAGATGTAAACAGGCTACCTCACAATGTTTTCCTTCACCGTAGGAACATCAGAATAATGTACATATGAAATTCGAAAAACGAAAAACACATTGGTACATGGCGGTCTCGAACCCTGTACCTCCCGATTAGAAGGCAAGTGCCGAGTCCACACCGAAGCTCTCGGTGATGCTGTGAACTCGTGTGTGTGGCGGTCTCGCAGGCGGTATTTTCCATATTAATATGGAATACACAAGCATCATATATGAACTTCAGGACACGTTGATTTCGATTACGAATCAATCCTAAGGACAACGAGGACACCTTGGAGGATTAACTGATATTAAACGTCTTTTCAAAAGGTTTTCTACTGTCGCTTTTAATTTGTCTTAATACATCGAATCGTTTGCGTAAATCTTTGAATCATTAAAACTGGTATTAATATATGGTATTACGCCGCAAAGAATAATGTTGATTGCCGCCGCGACGCCCTCTAATCAAGCTTTTGCCGGGAACTGGCTCTTGTTAGAATTAGCGAGTCCTGCAGCCTTGCCTCGAGCGCTTAAAGTAGGATGGAAACAACCTGTGGACAGAAACACTGCTACTGCAACGTATGGCACCATCTCACTCTAACGACGATTTTGACATTGTTTCGAGCGGTTATGGTAAGCCGTCTTAAGGCGCGGGCGGCAATTCCATGAAGTATGCCTTGGCCGGTTCAATGTCAACAGTACGGGGTGATGTCGCAACGCCCAGTAATTGCCGGATGACGCGCGCGGCGCGTTTGAGACTGACACGTCGCTCCCAGCCAACCGTACCATGGGACTGGAGGTAGCGATCTGGACAGAAGATTCCAAAATAGAAAACTCCGAATTGCGGTTGATAATCTTATCGCTTTCACAAATACCATATATAATTCTATCTGGCTCATTTATATTTATATTATTTCATTTGATTGCCCATATTTTAAACATGACTATATTATATTTGCTTGAAACACAGGTAAACCCTAGTTAAGGCTCACGTTATTACTTATATACCTTTCACCAATTTTGCCTGGATTTGATGTTATATTATATCATAAGTTATTGAAATAAAGAATTTGAATTTGAACCTATCTGTCATTGATGAAGATGACAATTTCAAAATAGTTACAAAGTCAATTAAGCTTTTAAATAACTTTCTATTTGTATTTATCTGCATAGTTATGATCCGAGATCTTCGAACCCGAGGTGTAACATTCCTTTCGGGTAAGTACTTAAACTATTATATATGAAAATAAACATTATTGGATATCTCTTGATTAATTCATTTTTACTTCCTCTGAAAAATTACAAGTAGTCATAATAATTTCGGACCTTTTCACTAATTTAAAAAAGTTATGTCAACAGTATACACCAACTACTAGATTTTACAATTCTGGTCTTAATATCTTACGCAGCTTTCTCGAACGGATTGTCGCGTGATCAAAAAGGTATAGCGGAGCGGCAAAAATATATCTTTATAAATCCTAGCGAATGTAAACTTTTAGATCCATTTACACTCCAGTTATCCAGAAATCCAAGCAGAAATCCTGAGGCAAGTCAATATCCGCTCCCAGTTCATCGCTTGTTCCACACGTGCGGTATTAATATCAATTAACACACACTGGCTTAATTGTGAATCGGGAGCCTCGCGTGCGGCGGCCCCTTTGTCGGCGACGCGGTGCGCGCGCGCATCTTTTGATTCGCACACTTCGCAGTACCAGCTCTTTCGCTTCTGGGAACCGCTTCCTAAAATACTGGCGCCGTTCATCCTCGCACACCAGATGATCTTCGATCCTATGGCCGCGTTTTAGGATTCGCATTCATTCAGCTCAAGTCGGACGCAGAATTCTAGGTAGCACGGCATCACGCTAGGACGAGCACAGATCCTGTGACTGATTGATCGTTTGCTTGTATGTTCACTTGTTATTTGCAAAGCTGTTATGAATATGGTTTGTCAAGCATTAATAGCCTTAAACATGTCTTAGGCCTGTCTATGTAGTAATATGTAAAAAATATGTTCGACGCATAAAATATAAATACAGAATATTCAATGAAGAATTTTTGAAAGGACATTCTGTAATTTAATGTGCGTAGGTATCATATTATAGCGCAAATTATTGAAATCACCATGTCCTGGAATTTATTCACCTTCATATGCTATCGTTGTGCACTTTTATCATTCCACTTTGCTTGTTTTTACTGACTCGCTGATACGTTAAGCAATTAGCAAGTTCTGTTAGCATAACTCATACTTTATAAAGAACTTGACTCTATTTTTATACAACGCTCCAAACTGAACCAACGCCGTTTTAGGTATCGGAATTTTAACCAAGATTTCTAAGAAAGGGGTAGAGCACGCATTTTTTTTAATGTTCTAAGATCTGTGATTCTAGGTATCTACATCTAAAGGTTCTATAAAATCTTACTTCGTAATTAATTGTTGATCTTCTGAAAGTGGGATCAAGTACTGCGTTTCCCTCTCTGATTCCGTAAAATTCACATCATTGTATTATCTTCGAATCTATACAATACACTAACAACACTAACAGGTTAGTTAATAGTTACTAATCTTGAGACATAACATATTAAAACACTCATTTATATTAACACTAGCTTTCCGCTCGCGACTTCGTCCGCGTTATTCTTGTTTTCCCGTGTGGATTTTATTTCCCGTAGGAAAATTACCCTATGTCCTTCCCCTGGCCTCGAACTATCCCTATATCAACTTTCATCAAAACGGTTCAGTAGTTTCGAAGCCTATTCAATACAAACAAACAAACATACAAACAATCAAATCTTTCCTCTTTATAATACTAGTATAGATGAACACACATGAGCACGCACACAATCTCATACACACACACACTATAAATAAATTGCGTAGATAAAATAACAAAATTAATCGTATTTAATTAAGTATGACGTACTGTTCCCAACATTGAGAAACACAATGGGAATGTAGTAAGATCACGGGGAATCCTTTATGAGAGTCAATCTACAAGTTTACTTATAAGTGTGTGATTTTATAAAGAATAAAGGAAAAGAAAAAACCAAAAAGCAAGCGAAACAGGAATCTCGCATTCACCCAAACTACACACCTACAATAACTCTACCGCGAGTGGTCATAGCGTAATACGTGAATCAGTATGCACCCCGAGGCAGGCCTTCTTTTTATGTTGAGTTTATGGAAGTTCGTGCGTTTATCTGGATGATCCTGGATACGGTAGCTGGAGCGGCGATACTAATCAGGGCACGACGCGATGCTATCGCGGAAGGACTGGGTGGCTTTCGCCCGAGCTTGCACGTGGGACGCGGGACCTCTTGACGTCTTGTTTTGTATGTTTTCCCTGAACTGGCTATATGCCTTCCAAAAATTTTACGATATGAGTTACCTAACATGTTTGTTATTTAACGGTTTTGGTAAATTTGAACGACAGTCTATTATAGATGGATGGATGGACGGCGATTTCTCTCTCAATAATATTCTATTAAAAATCATATGAAATAAAAACTGGTAAATAAAAACATATAATATAAACTACTTACCTCAAATGATGTTATTCTACTTGATGTTATTATAAGTTTTTCTGCACCTTAATCTCAGGATAAGTAATTAATTAAAGTAAAAACATAAACAAAATTTTAAAAAATATTATTTTATTGGGGGCAAAGGAAACCTGTCAAATTTTGACAAAGCACATATCAATGGATTCACAAATTTCAAGCAAATTAACACCGACTGATTAATCTACTCAGTTACATGCACAAGATGAATTCCTTCGATGCGTTGTGCACTACCTATGGCATTCGAGTCTAATGGAAAACAGCTGGCGCCATCGACTAAATTAACCAATGACCAAGCATGATTGTACCATTGCGTGGCTTTGTTACCAGAAGAAATACCACAGATGGTGCTGTGCTATCTAGAGTTTCATTTTTGTGTGAAGTTATTAGAATGTTGGCGTCCATCATAGATATTTGAAACGGTAGCCTAACATCCTGGAATAGGCTCTTAGACTATACTGGGAAAACCCGGCCCTCGACCAGGGGAAGGACATGGGGTACCTAATTTTCCTACGGGAAAACAAAAATAACGCGGACGAAGTCGCTAACGGAAAGCTAGTTAATGTATAAAGTTGTTCATGGTTTTTAAGGTTTTCCTTGAGTCAATTCAGTATTAAATGCACAAAGAGATGAGATTCAAAGAAGACATAAAAATACATTAGCTCCTAAAAAAAACATTTATTACGAGTATCTAATCAACATTTTCACCTATCCCTAATTGATTTCGTACGCACTTGCCATGTCAATAAATTAAAATAAAATGCATATCTCAAGGAAAAGTTTTGTTATAAAACTTTAAACCAAATACGTCCATGGCAAACAAACGAATTAGTTAATAACGTGAGGAGTCTAGTAGAGAATTAGAGATCAACAATTAGTAATACTAATTAGTAACGTCATTCGATTTATAAGATACTAATTTCGTAATCGATTATCAAGATTAGTAAATAGTAAATAATTCGATTGTGTAAATCATTCATAATTCGATTGTGCAAATCATCATAACCAAATAAAGAAATAAATAATCGCCCACCGCTATCTTATAGATATATAATGCGGCCAGGCGGCTTACTACGGTCGTTTTAATTATCAAAGCAGGGTTTAGAGCGGGATGGATCTATACGGTGCTATATAAGTCTCTGTTCACACGTCGGTCATTTTACTTTAGGCGTTAGTTGTAGGGCTCGTACGTGCCACACTTTGACGACTTTTATGATTTACGTAGCACCCTGCGTAGCTACATCCTTTTCCTGGGAGTCGCGGTATGGTCACGCAGTCACGATACTCACGATCGGTGCCCCACTGGGATGATGAGGACAGTACACAGGACTATCGGGTTACTTATCACGGCTTACTAGCACATGCGTAGCTTACGTGTTTTTTGAAATTTCTAAAGAAGGTGTTGTGGCATTTATTAAAATGTACTGTTAATTTGATATTTCCAATAAACCATAACAGTAGTGAAAGTGAATTAAGGCCGTTAAATACATACGTACGTCAATAATACGGATAATATAGTCATTTTATACTTTAGTTTTACTAGACGATGGGTACATAATTTCATTTCAGCCATGGTTTTTGAAATGTGAAATATCTACCAGTTTTATTATCCCCACTCAAAGACTGATGTACTTTAAATATCAATGCGAAAAAATTTGTGTTTGTTTGTAATAAATAAACTCAAAACTACTGGTCCGATTTTTAAAATTCCTTTACCAACAGAATGCTACGTTATCGCATACCTAGGCTATAATATTAATTTTCCTATTGGAATTTTTTATTTTATTTTGAAATTTCTGGGATAGCTAACAGTTTCTTAAAATTAAATTCACATTGACTTATGGTATCTTAAAGTTTTACATTATATATATAGAATTCCCTTGGGAAAATCAAATATAAGCTTTCCGCTTGTGGCTTCGCCTGCGTAATTTTTAATTTTCCCAAGAATATCCTAAATACGCAAAGAACTGATAATTAAATTAGGCATTAGAGACAATTTATGACCCAAGAAAGGACATAGACTACTTTTTACCCCGAATTTTAATGAATCCCCAAGGGAACGCGTGGTATTATATATAACCAAAGTCCGGGAACAGCTAGTTGTAAAAATTAGAAAATTTGTACAAGTTTGAAAAGTTGTAAAAGTAGAAAAGCTGCTCAAGTTAGAATATAGGTTATTAAAGTATAAGTTATTAAAGGCATTTATAATATTATTAAACAACATATTTCTCTACATTGATAGAGCCAAAATTCATTAGTGAATAGTGACACAAAAATGTTATTGGTATTTCTGAAATTGAGTGTTAAAGGTTGTTTCGAGCGCATTAAAATTAGTTCTCAAATAAGCCCAGGGCCCGTGAGAATTGCCCCGAGTTCCAGGGAAATCTTAAACGGTTGTACCGACAGATACCGATCTGACCCGGCAGCCCGTTGGCGCCATAAAAACAAAACAACGCCACTTTCTTCCGTAAAATATCCAAGGAATTTACGACGATTCAACCGACAAAAATGTTATAACCTAATGAGAAATTATCATCAGGGCCGTGGTCGAGCAAAAAACGGACCGTGGATCGTGCCCGCTCCACGAATACACGCAGCAACATATTTTTTAGACCTAATAAGAATTGCGTTCTTGTATGTTTTTTTTTCACTGTTCATCGATTGTTTTAGTCGTCGAGGGACAAACGCGGGAGTCCGCGGTGACTTCGCATTTCTTCGGAGGACAGACATTGTTCGACGATCCGAGTTTTCTGCACTGTACATGATACATCGCCGACTGCCGTCCAAGATTGTTTAGTCAGCACTGGTGATGAACGCAATGGAATTTCGGTATCTCGTTTCCAGCTAAAGGATTGTGATGTATTCCCAGGAGATATTGCGATATGATCGCTGACGGCGACTGATCGGCGCGTGCTTCGGATTCCCGGCTGTGACGATCCCTAGGGCCGGAATCACCCATTAGATCAAATGACGTTACGCTTTTTAGTCCGTGACAAACCGTTCACAATTCCATCGAAGCCATCATTACCGAAAACGTTTCCTATCAACTTTAAATTGAACAAACAAACACTTTTAGTGCAACAGCAATCACTATTTTTAGACAAACGGAAAGTCATTACGAGCAATCTTTTACTTTCGTTTAATCTCCACTGGAGCTATTGAAAATCGACGATCACAAATCTTTGAAATTGGTGGGAAGTCGTTATCGAGTGATCTAATGGGGAGGCATGCACGGCGGCGCTGGTCGGCTCTTTAGGCGAAGTCTAATGTCAAGTCGCCAAGAGACAGTGAAGAGTGACGAGTGGAGTCTGTTCCTGCGGAGGAAGACAGGCTGTCATAATCTGATAAGTGGTGCGTGCGCTGGGCGGGGCGCGCGGCGGGCGGCCGGCGCGCCGCAGGGGGTCGGCGCCCGCGCACCTCCCGCTCGCACGCTCGGCCTCCGCCTGCCGAGAGACAGGGACGGAGCTAGTCTCGCGCAGTGTGCAGGCGACAAACGACCCGTGGTAAAACAAAAGGAATGTTGCCGGCGACGCTTTGAGGCGCCGGCGCCGGTCCCCGCGCCCTAATCACCCATTTTAATTACGACACAGATCGAATCAATTAATCGGCATTTCTGTTAAAACAAGCGCCGGACTCACCGCCCGTTTCGTTACACGAATTCATAGAAAAGATTATGGATTTTATCTCATTAAGCATCGGAGAAAACAATGATAATGATTTGTGAGTTGAGTAGTGGCTATACTCGAAATTGAGGCTGAGGGAGTGAACGTCTCGCTCGACGGCTCGAACACCTTGCAACATTTACTCTTGCGTCAAGCTCGGACGTTTTTAATTATAGGTTATTATTTTTCCAGCGAATTCGGGTCCGCTCTTCCCATACGAGAACATAAAAATAAATAACAAGTTTTTGTGTTGTGTGTTTGTTTTAAAAATGGCGGGAGGTCCACGCGACGACACGCGAGCGCCGCGCCCGCGCCGCCGCCGGCTCGATCCCGACCATTTGTCATATTTCGGTTTTCAAAAAAATAAATAACCTAGCCTCTTTCTCCGATGTTTGTTTGTAATACAATTATTGAGGGTTAAGTATTATTTGTGAACGGGAATGAGCAAATGGGACGTTTCAATTTTGGAGCTATTTATCTCTCTCTGGAACAATGTTAGTATGTCAATGAATCAAGATTTCTTAAGCGATTATAGAAAAATGTCAGACGATCTAAGAACTCGAAGGAATGAGTATGCGTGTCATCCTGACTTTAAGCTCGTCAAATATCTTATGAAATCCTTGCTCTAGACTTGACCATTAAAGTTATTCGAGTGGATAACTTCTTTTGCTACATTTTCGGTTTATTTCGACATCTGTTGCTCTATGTGCAAAGCTGATACATAAAGCGGTGTCCTTGTTTACCTTCGAACCGGCGAACGCAGGTGTTGCCTCGGTCCCTTCGTAGCCCCAACAGTGCAAACGGACCGCCCAAATCTTATTTACGCTTCTCATTTGACTAACTCAGTTCCTCTCCGCGAACTTGGTTGGAATTCGATGGATACATTATGCTTAAGACTCTAAAGATGGCGGTAAACCTGATTTGTATTTTAATCTACATAGATACTCAACCAGCCTAGCATAGAGTTAAGATAATTACCAAGTAGGTATATATCAATGCGAGGTTTTGAGTTGTTACCGAGACTATGTTGGAGAGATGCAGTGAATGAGCTTACTACCCCTGCGTTCCAGATAAGCATTTTTTTTGCCATAAATATCAACATTTATAGCATCTCTGCGTTTCATTAGCTGGTGATGCTAGTTTTTCTTGCTGGTTGTCATGCGTTTCATTTAAGCATTTTTAACACGAAATGCTAGCATCAAATACCCATGTTAGTAGATGGGTCCTCGATACCACTTTTGACAGCTTTCAAATTTGACATTTGGGATCTTTTTTTCATGAATCAAAAAGGATGTTCAGCGGATTTAAAGAATTTATTGAAAGATATTTATAGTATTAGCCAATTCTGATTTATATTATTGAAATTTTAAGTGGCTGGACTAAGTAGGTGAGGTGTCAAAATTCAGCACGAAAAATCAGTACCTTGCGTTTCATTTGTAACAATTAGCGCGGCTAACAATGTCAACATTTCTTTTATGAAACGCAAAACGAGGCTAACGTCAGATGTTAGCCTCAGAAAGTAGCAGTGCTTTATCTGGAACGCAGGGTACAACTACACTTGCCCCAAATCAGATCCGAATTGGATCTTGAGTGAACTTAGTGTAATTTAATTAACTCAAGGTCCGCGCAGTATGGAATACTAATCCAGTTTGGCTTTAGAGATACAACTCAAGAGTACCGATAATCGCAATAACATTATCCATTGCAATTAATTTCAAGAAGAGGCATACATGTCTGAGTTACTACTAAACATGATTGAAATAACTCAATTACAACGAACACGCACGCCACGAAAATAGACAGAGTTCAATACGAGAATTAAATGAAATATTTTGAGCCATTTCGGCGGTCGTGGCGCCACGGCGGGCGCGGCGCCGGCGCGCCCCCGGTCTCTCACGAGCCATCATTAAGACAAAACAAACAAAACTGACCTCGAGACGGGCGCGGACGGCTAACGAGATTCACCAACGGAGGATAAAGCGGTAAATTATTGGAATGTTAGCCTGGCCGCGCCGCGCGGTGGTCCGCCGGCGGCCGGACGAAAAAAACGTGTACGAGATGACAGCAGCGCTGATGAACCCACCTAATTATCCGGCCCGCAAAAACCCAGCCGGGGACAGCGCGCAGGCGCGCCGCGACAGCCCTGCCGCACGATCGCTATTCGTATGCGGGGAAATCTAGTTTTTAAACCGCCATCCTTTAACAGCCGTGGAAGTCGACACGGAGCGACTGACGAGACCTAATTGCTCGCGGCCAATTACCAAATAATGCAGAGATGCGAAGCTCGCCAGATCGAACGATCTCCGCGCGCAGTGCGTCGGCGCGTACGCACCGAGCGGCCGCAGGGCTGCCTCGCTCGGTGGCCCGTATCCGCTGACAGGAAGGCGGAGGCGCCGAGCTCGCGAGCGCTGTGTAATTTCTTCACTGCGCTCCACATTATAGATCGAGGAAAAAAAATAATTGAAGGGGTACCGTCGTAAAGCAAACAAGCTTATAATAAGGTGTAATTTGTGCTCGGCCATTTAGAGAAATGCACAAATTGCCGTCGTGGCAGCTGTTTGTTTTGTCTATGATGGAGGTCCGCGTCTCCCAAATTATCCGTTAACAAGCCCCGCGTCAGATTCGGCAGCCCTAATGGGTTTTGTTACGTTTTTGTTGTAATTTATGACGAGTAATGTGTTTTCTTAAATTCGATTCACGGACAGCTGCTTCGTTTAATCACGTCGATGTGTGGCGACGTTCTCGTTACAAGAACTGTTATTATTTCTTTTACTCAATTTAATGCTTTTCCGTTTTGGTTAACTTTTAACGACCGTTTGCAGAGCAAGAAACTGTTCTTGATAAGCGTTGGACCGATAATTATCACATGAGCGACCTTAATTAAAAGTAACAGGCCGGTTGCAGCGGAGGTCGTAATACGTTCCGATATCCTTATTAATCGTGCACTGTTGTAAAATATTGAAACCACAGCAGACCTATTAAAGGAATACCTAGAAAAGTAACGACCCAATCATGATCGCACGTTACGTCATCGACTCATCCATCTGGATTGGTCCCCCTAGTAATTTTATGCCAATTATGTGCTATTCGATTGGTTATTAAAAAGTATAGTGTATAATTTGTAGCCCCAGAAATGTTTGTGTAGAAAAGTCAATTCGTGAATGGAGCATTATGGTTTCTGGCTTGACTACTTTTATGTGGGTCTATATATTTCATCAGAATTAAAATTTTAATAAATGTAACTCCTAATCCACTCTATTGCATATATTTTGATTTTTTTTTTTTGGTGAAAATTTTTATAACTAAATAGGCACAGAATAGCCTTTTAAAATTCTGTCACAGATCGTTATCTATTTTTCCAAACTTTTATTTACTTTCACCTGTCCCGTGTCTGTAATGAAATCTTGCAAACTAAACTTGACTCACTTCCTGGTTTGCGATTGAGCTGAAATTTTGAATGCATATGCATATGCATAATACCGTGATAATGCAATAATAAAAGGTTGTTTAAAGAAAACTTTTACTATAAATTTATTTCAATCGGTCTTTTACGGATTAAGTACTACATGATGTGATTAAAACTTTTGGTATCTGTAAATGGCCAGGATCTTGTGAAGGGCCAGTTGCTATTTAAAAATGCATGCTGGGTTACTCGATAATTGGGTTTGCTATTGGTTAATAAAACGCTAAATAACGTCGTTTGGCATTTGCTCAGCGCCTATATGAATTGATGTTGAATTAATAGTTTGCCAGCGCATGGGCAACGTATGAGCGTTAATATATTATCTCCGCATTGAATGCATTATGTTTATTTTACACAGCAAATATGATACAATAGGTGGACTTAATGCCTTAAAGCATTCTCTACCAGTCATACGTGAGGGGTAGGGCAGAAAATTTGAGGCATGAAACAAATAAAAAGAAAACTTGTGACAAACTAATTTTGACAAAAAACAATAATAAAGATACGTTACCACTCATACATACTTACACACACACACACACACATACATGCAAACACACTATTGCAAATAAATATATACAATACACATAACTAATATATATATAAAAATATCGTGTCATAATGTTTGTTATCGAACTCCTCCAGAACAGCCTGCCCGATTTTCACAATTTTTTTTTCTATATTTGGTTCTGGGCTATTTTTATACCCCTAGGTGATAAGGGTGGCCCGGTCCAGAATTTTTTACATGTTGAGCTTTGAAACGTAGTTCACAGTCACAGCTAGTAATACATAAATGCCAGAAGCGGTTTAATGGTGTCTTACCTTTATTTGTTATAAAAACTTTACTTTTCGTTGAAAATATACAAATTGAACTCGTACTTAAAAGCAGAAAAAAACGCAAATAGTTTAATTACATTATTAACACTCTAGCACTCTAATCAAAGACGTTATTTGCACAAGCTGTCAATTAAGTTGGCATATCCACGCATTAAATAGCTTTATTTCAGTCCAGTTCTGTCGAAACATAAACTAATAAATAACAAACAAAATGAACTTACGAATTTCGTGAAATATTATTAAAAGTTGCGCTATGAATACTAGTATACCTATCTGAGCTGGAAACATACACTCTATATATGGTGAAAAAAGCCCCATAACGAAGCTCGCATCTACGTAAATAGACCATTAAAATTAACTTATATAAAAAAATGGGAAATACTTTTATCAATATCTATATATATAAGAACTTCTCCTTTTATATATATATAAAAGGAGAAGTTCCCATCGATAGACGCACACACAGCCGTAACCGCAAATGGTAGAAACGTGAAATTTGGACAGTTGTTTTAATTCAAAATGCGGACGCACACTAAAATGGGATTTAAAAAAAATGAAATCTTAAAGGGAAGAAATAGGGGTTGCAAGTTTATATGGAAAATCTTTAATTTAGCAACGATTTTGATACAACTTGAGATTCATGCTTTAAAAAACATTTTATTGAATAATGTTTCATGGTTTATTGGAATTCACCCCCTTAGGGTGCAAAATAGGGGTTGAAAGTTTATTTATTTCTTTATTTAGTATTAAAGGTACACCAGCAGAATACTTATTACCATATTCATAATATACATAGTGTGTAGGACTTGTTCACATAAGTGTCCCATTATAGGGTACACAGCATTTTCTAAATTGTAACATTGATTTTAAGAAATAATTAATAATATATATATAAAAATACACACACCACGTTATAGATCAACTGAACGGCGCAAGTAGTCCCCCAGTACACGCTGAAACGCTTTATATGATTGGTGATATATGTCTAGATTTGGCAGAATCTTGCACATACTATTGTAGGATGAACACATGCGTGGAAGAGGTGCGTGGGAACCTATATTTGTACGGCAAACTGATGTACGCAACAGACTTGTCAGGGGGTGACGGGGCAGGTTATAAGGCAAAGTTAAATTAATATACTGAAGCAAGTCACCACAACTGGAGCGACCCTGCACAATCTTTTGTAGAAGGAGAAGGTCATGAATAACACGTCTGTTCCTAAGAGGCGTCATTTCAAAATGTGCAAGGCGAACACAGTAAGGGCTCCTTCTAGAGACATTCTGCGAGATGTTTGCAAGATAACTATTAAGGGAAATATTAAAATATAAGGGAAATATTTAAAATCTGCATCAATTTCTAAGAAAATTATTATCCGAGCTCCTAAATTTAAATAACAGTCTTCTATATAATAGGCTACAGAATTATTTTTCAGACATATTTTACGCCTATGAAACCAAAATGTTATTCATTACAAAAAAGTGTTAATACTATTTTCATCATTTGCTTAGGTTTAGTTTCTCTTTTATCGTTTGCTCAGTATACATAATCACATTACCTACTGAAATAATAATAGGTATTTTCTGAAACACCATTTTTTTTTCGACTTTGCCGCCCGTAAATATTTGCCGCTATGTGGGCCCGGGCCCACTTGGACCTAATGGTAAATCCGGCCTTGCATATTATCTAAAGAATACACATCCATTATCATGCAAATTTGAGACCTCTTCGTAGGCTAGGGCTATGAAATAGAATATATCTGTTTACCTGCCGCCTTTGGTGATGATCATCTCAGTGCCGATGTCGTGGAAACGGCGCCATAGGTCGCCATTGAGCAGGCGAGCTTCACAAGCCGGGGGCTCCGCATCAGCTCCGATTCGATGCTCTGTAGACAAGACAAAGGGAACCTGTGAACTCTTCATCATCATGATAGCATAATTATAGTTAGTTTCTTGCCTGTTCTTCTCGAGGAGGCTCTCCTAATTTCCGAACAGGTGTAGAGTCAACTTTTTTTTCATTTGACTTGTATTTGCACACATCTTAATAATGGTTGGGGTTTACACAAGGATATTGGTTATATTATAATTTAGTTAATTAGATTTTTGGTTGAAGATTTTTATGTTTTTTTTACGTCAATAAGTGCTTGTAAAGGTCTATATTGAATAAAGATTTTTGAGTTTGATTTTATAGATAATACCTTTTATACCCAGTTAAAAAGATAACAGGGGGGGGGGGGGGGGTTCCGTCAAATCGCATTCCCGACAATCCCGACATATAAAGGGAACTTTTCGCAATCGCCTTATGTGTTGAATTATAGCGCTAACCTGACCAGAAATTTTTATTGCACTACATCACCTACACTATGAATTGTAAACAAGTCAAATTACAAAATTAATACTCGTAGGCGGCCTTCATAGGCGCTCTTTAACTACCCCAAGTAGCTGAGGTGGGATCAGCCCAGACAGACCGACATCTACTGGGAGATATGGTCCCAACTTGGTCGCCCCTCTGTGTTGTCAAAAACGAGTTTAAAACCTGGTGACTATCCCTAAGTGATGTTCCAGCTCGTTAATACTGCTGAACCCGTCTCCAGGGGCTAGTTTGGTGAATTGGCACTGCCTGATCCCGAACGCAACATTCATCGGGTTGGAGAGGCTCCGAAGCGAGGCTTTGCCTTATATGCATAACCAAATGGCTAGTCTAGCCTTTAAAAAAAGTGCAGAATTTGAAATTGGTTATATAAAAGCCTTAGAATAATAACACATTAATCTAACGCTCCTACGGTGAAGGAAAACATCGTGAGGAAACCTGCATACACCTGCGAAGTAATTCAAAAGTGTATGTGAAGTCAACCAATCCGCACTGGGCCAGCGTGGTTTGACTAAGGCCTAATTGCCCTACCATAACTGGTAAGGGTAGGCTCGTGCTCGGTGGAGACGTATATGAGCTGTGATGATGATGATGAATAACACATTTATTATTTTAAGGTAAGTTATTATTCTAAGGTGAAAGCATATCTAATCGGATGAATGCGTTATCCCGTTAATCACACTATAACTCCTCAACGTCTCTTTTGCCATATTCATTAACTTTAAAATCCTTTGAGCAACACCAATTTGTAAGTTATAACATAGAAACCAATATTCTGCTCTGTCGTTACAACGAAAGAATGCATCTAAACTAAAACATCAGTGATGGTTTTAATATTTAAATAAACGACACCTATTGAAACTAGCGTAACGAGGATGCTATTTTTCCGCATGTTTACTATGGATGTCAATCGTTTAATTTCAATAGGAAGTAAGAAATATTTCCGATTTTATCTGCACGATTACTAGAACAAGCATTCTCCTGCAAAATAAACCGGCTTAAAAAAGAAGGTCATAAATTCGGTACGTATGAACGAGTATGTAATATTGTTGACACTGCAAAATATTTATATAACAATAATCTATTAGAGCTTCCAAAGCAGTAAAAAAAGTTTATAGATGTTATTTTTTGTATGTAGGTTTGTTCTTGCATTTCTCCGAAATCATTTAACGGATTTCGCTGATAAGGTTTTTATCGGTTTACCTATATTTATTTTAACTTACGTGTTGTGTGCAATTCTGTCATCTTAATCGGTTCGGTAGTTATTGTCATAAATATGTATAAAACAGTGAAAAAAAGTCTCTTTTCGAAACTGGTTAATTTTACATTAGTTAAGAATGTGGAAATGTTTTCTTCTTTAGTTACGAAACAGTGAAAAAATTTCTTTTTAGGTAACGAGTTATCAACAAACAGTTATCAATATGGCTGAAGGGTGTGTAAACACAATGTCTTGATTCATTGATACGAGATACGGATGTGGGTGTAAAGAACAACATCTTGAAGCCTGGGTAAAGTTCTATGTAAATGCGCATGAAAAATTAATAACACGTCGCACTAAAATAACATTTAAATATTTACAAAAACATCAAAATCAATTTCAAATAAACAAAGAAACTTTAATTACCAGATTTTTATATTGAAGTCGGTACCATGCGATGTCTACTGGTTAGTCAAATAAAAAATAAGGAGAAGAAGAAGCCTTTGTATTCTTTTTTGTTAAATATAATAATATTATTGTTTAGGTAGTAAGTGTATTTTCTGCATGAAATGACCCCTTTGCAAAGATAGTGTCAAAGACTTTTCAACAGAATTAAGACTATAGTGATTAATATAGATGTCTGTACGTTTGTCGTTCATACTAAGTATTTCTCATATACCTAGTTACGAGCATGGAAACTTTTTGTTTTAAAAGTTGATTCAATGTCAAACAGTAATGTATAGGTACTTGAAATGGATACGTACTTGGAAATTCAGTTTTTTTAAAATATGGCGAAGATTTCATAATCAATGTTCTTATTAAAGCACATATTGTTTAAGATATATTTTTAAAAAATTAAGCATTCACAGCTAAAGAACTTTAGAATACTCGGTTCTCACGGCTTATCGCCAGCCGCTAACTAATGAGTGATACCTGGTTAAGTAGCCAAGTTTACTTAGAAACAAATTAAGTATAATTACACTTAAAATGAAGTTCCTATTTTTCCGTGATTTCTAAGTATAGATTATGAAGTTAAACGTCTGCCTAATTGAATTTTCAATGTTATTAGTAAAAAAAAACTTTCTTCTTCTAATTAAGCCTATGATTCAAGTACATTCTTATAGTTTTATTTTGGCATACTTAAGTATAAAACTGTGTTTATACTATGAACGTATACCGTTATATTATAGATACTGTAAAATATTATAAGACATTGACTTTTGTACTTTTCGTTTATTACGCTTATATTGTAATTTTATTTATTAACATTTATTAACAGGAAATATGTTAAACATAACCAAAAATCTTAAGCGTCACCTATCTATGAAAGATTTTAAATGTCGAACTTATGAAGGAGAAAATATTACGCTTTTGCATACAGAAATTGAATACAAATCTCTGTTCCTTAACACATATTTAACACATCACATTATTCATTTGTCTTGTCTTGAAATTTTGTTTCTGCCTTGTTAGAATTTTTCAAACAGTACTTTTTGACGTAGGTAAGTTTTAAATTATTAGTGTTTAAAAAATTCTATAATTATCTTCGCCCTTCAGGCGAGCGGGTACTTTGTTAAGGGGCGAACGAACTTTTAGACTAACGAAATCAAAATTATAGGGCGATCGGGTCTGAGACTAATATTTTTATCTGTACATTACGATACTAGCTTTTGCCCGCGACATTTTCCGCGTGCAATCAGTAATTTGGGTAGCTTATTTTTTATCCAATCTGCTTATATCCTTCCTCACAACTCAAATTATCTCTATTGTTCAGTGGTTTAAGCGTGAAGAGATACAGATAGACGGACACACACTTTCGTATTTATATTAAGTATTAGTATGGATTATTTGTAACAGCTGTGTCCGTGACCTACGTTTCGCTTTAAAGCTCAACACTGTAGTGCCCCTATTTTCTGAAAGGGACGTTCTCAGCTTCCTTTGGGAATTTTTAAAAGTTCTTTCTTAGTGTGCGCCTACATAAGCCAAACGAACCCCTAACCCAATTTCACGCCTCTAACTACAGTAGTTTGGGCTCTTCGTTGATACGTCAGTCAGTCACCAACAGATTTTAATCTGAGAAGATGTCAGTTATTGATATAGTGTCAATCTGTGTCTATGCATAGTTGACCAGCCAAAGCCATCAAAAAGTCCATAACAGTTGATTTGCATAATAAATATTGGTGTCGTTACGTTATAAATATTATATAATGGTTTAAAATCAATAATCCGCTTTCTGTTTTACACAGAAACATAAAAAGAAAACGTAAATATTCTGTATCTGCTAGTGTAAAATTTAACAATTAACGTATAGTTGCTTAGTTATATCGGGCATTTTGTGTCGAAAATGTCGTGAAAAACTGGAAACGCTTTTAACAAAGATGCAGGATTTTTTTAAATGAGAAAATGCAATTGTTATTGTTAGGAACTAAAGTTTTCTAACCTATTTTCGTATCGTATAAATTGACAAACATTCTAAGCCATGCCATTTTATCATCTATTTCTATACTAATAATTTTATAAAGAGGAAAGATTTGTTTGTTTGTTTGTATTAAATAGGCTCCGAAACTACTGGACCAATTTGAAAAATTCTTTCACACTGAGAATCCTTCGTTATTCCTGGTGAGTTATAAAATTATTTTTCCTACGGGAAAATATGAAATTCCCACGGGAAAACAAAAATAACTCGGACGAAGCTGCCAGCGGAAAGCTAGTAGGTGTATATAGAGGGGGCCGTGTAGGCCGTGCCCACCCCAGAATGGTCTAGTGCCCACCCCAGGATGTTAGGATACCGTTTCAAAATTCTTTGATGGACGCCAAACAGTGATAACTTCAAACAAAAATCAAGGGCCAGGCCCACCCCAGAAAAAAACTATATGTTACGCCAATGCATTTTATTATGGAAATGAACGACATACGCAAGTAGGTTCATTAATATGGGGTATTAAAAGTAGTTGTGCTGTAGATATATTATTATTGATCAGTATGAAAACAAAATAATCGCGTAATGAATAATTCAAAACCAGAACACTGTTAACCTAATCGTGCAACTAGTTAAATATACAATAAGTCAGTTGATAGTGCGACAACAGCCAGTTTAGCAAGTTATTTATAAAAAATCCTTAGACACTTGCGTCCATAAATACCGCTACCAGTCTTAGATCATTTAATGCTCCAAGCTACCAGTGTACAATAACAACTCGCAGTTTTTGTGGCGTGTCTATGAATGAATGGTTACCCTCATTATTAAAATATTAACGACATTAATAGACTGCAATCAGATTAACAGTAATATAATTTGTGAATCAGATGATGTGTAAACAAGGTGAAAGTTGGGTATTTATTTTTTATTTTTTTGCTTTCGACACACATTTAGGCCAAGCGGACAACTTTGACGGGAACTGTGAGTACAATAGGTACCTGTTCGTTGTAATTCCAAACAAGAGTTGAAATGTGATAAAAATTAGGTTCGGAGAAGCCGTAACACAGGGCTATCCTAGCACGGCTTCTCGTGCCTATCCTGAGTACTACCACAGACTAAATAATAGTACTAAAATAGTATTACCTAGTAATTTTGTACGAACGCTTGTACTGTTATTCAGCTTGTAGTGTATCTTAGGTTAAGTTGGTGTATGAATTAGTTGGCAAATAAAATTATTATTATTTTTTAAAATTATTATTGTTATTTATAAAGTCCGGGAAAAAAAAGAGGTAAATGTATTTGTCTTGAAAATTCCTAAAAGTTCTAATATGCGATACTAATATCGTTTCCTTTATTATTTCCTATTCCTTTTTAGAAGAAACGCCTAAAACTTCTTACTGCGTAGGGAAAGCGTTTACTTATCTTTAAGACTCAACCGCAGTAGCCCGCCTTATCATACTGGCTTAATATAGGCCTTTATTGCATCCGAAGTTATCGGACACTTACTTCAACATCAAAGGAGCCGCCGTGAACATTAATGCGGTTTTCAAATGTTTTATGTATCGCCTATTTGAACGGTAAACTTATATTAGCTCTCAAATGGATTTACAAGTATAATAAATATTAAAATTATGTAATAAATCGACGAAGGTAGTCAATTAATATTGACTACACTGATTGATCGTGTTTGCTAGGTGGTCTTTGAGGCTATAATTTTGTGTAAAATTAACAGAATTTCGGAAAGTTGACATTAATTTTTTTGCGTTTTTCTTTCTCTGTTTCTTTAATTATATAGTCGGAGCACATGTTTAAAATTAATTTGTTTTTTACAAAAGCTAAAACAATACTGTAAAATTAGAACGAGTTCTTCCACAAGAATTTCCTAGCCCGATATCCCCTAGGGATCCTGTCAGAATCCTATATATATGTTGAAAGAAATAATGATGTGTTCACATGTAATGAACAATTTGTAGTTATAATCTCAGAATACTCTAAAAAAGAGGTACAAATAACGGAATAATAACAATAGAAAACAACGTTAATTAGTAAAGTGTAATGAAAGGAACTACCTACTCAATGACGTAAACTGTAAAATTAATCCCACCAAAAACATTCTGTAAAAAACTAGCCAAGTCTCGATGGAGCTGCTTTGTTTATCTCAAAAAAGTAATGAAATCTAGATAAAGTCGTGCCAAGTCTAAGGTTCCGTCTAAGGACTTGGCCGTTGACTTGTACCCACTAACGTATAAAGAATGTTCAACGACCAAGTCACACAACATTAACTATAATAATAAAGAAATCGCAGAAAGGAACCTTAGACTTGGCACGACTTTGTCTAGATTTCATTACTTTTTTAGAGATAAACAAAGCAGCTCCATCGAGACTAGGCTAGTTTTTTACAGAATGTTTTTGGTGGGAATATTTCACTTCTTTTTGTAGAAACGTGTAGAACGTTGATTTAATTTATTAGATTTTCTTATTTGACACAGTTTTTTGCCTTATAGGGGTAATTTTTTTATTATTACAAATCTTTCTTTTCTTTATTGGAATCGGCCCACCAAGTTGAATATTTTTTACAAAGGCGGTATGTCGATATCTCTAATAGTTTGGTTGGGCTCTTGTGTTTTCTAATACTCAGGTATTACTCACCAGGTACTCCAGATATGCGATTATCCTAGTTTTTATAGTTTTCCCTTTATGTGGCCAATAAACCCTAACTCTGTACCAAATTTCAGCTCTCTGAGTTTATTCAGGGAAGTACTAGTTCTATTTTGATGATCATGAGTGAGTGAGTGTCTGTCTGTCATAAATGCGAAACTTTGCTTTCGCTTAACTTCGGAACTAAATGACCTACAGACTTGAAATTTTGGGTTTTAAGTATGTGATTATAGCTTACTGGATGACGAAAATTTCTGCGTTCTGGTCTTATCTCAAATAGGGGCCTGAAAATGCGGCGAAATGGTTCCAGTAAAGGACGGTACGGCAGTGTTTGCTTCGCGCTCGACTTGGCGATTCAAATGGAAGATTACAATATCTCAATTTGATATTCATTTCACAAATAGTTTTTTTTGTGATCGCGGCAGGACTGACCGTGAAAGGAATCGCGATAGAAGGAACAGAATAAGGGATCATACCAAGTAATCTATGTTGCAACTCCGGCTGAGTCGTGTTTGAATGAAGTTAATTCCTTGGCTGACTTATGAAGCCACTTGGTACAAATAGCCACAGATATAAAAACACTTATGGAAATTGCCAGCAGGTTTATTTTTCTTAACAAATCTCACTGGTGAAACCAATGACATATCATTAGTTTTAAGAGAAAATCATCATCATCAAAAAACAATGTTTTATAAACAATTAAATTAAAATTGTTGTCAAATCAAATTTGTAATATAATATTTAGGCATCCACAGAAAGGATTGTCTCATAATATTTTTAGTCGTGATATTTTTCGAATAACATTACCAAATATCCATAATATAACATTAAAACAGTTTCACGGTTATTTTTGTGCGTTATTGTTATAGTATTGCTACAGGATACTTAATAGTACTAGTGTATATTACAGAATAACTAATATTAGTACAAGCGTATATATAGTATTATTCCATACACTGAGTAAAGAGTAGGTAAGTTATAGATTTTCCAGTCCAGCAAATTTTTATTAATCGGATTAATTCTTTTAATTTTTTCATTTCTTTTTATGTATATCGGCTATTTTATTAATATTGAGTCTCTTCTTTAAATTTGACTCCTTTTATCAATTTAACCTAGAAAGAGGTTATAAATATACAAATTAAGTACTTAAAAAAAGGATATATACGAGTAAGTATTAATAAACACAAAGCAATATTACTTTTATAAGTAATATATATAAATTATTGCCAAATCATGAGGTAAAAAAAATATAAAAATAGTACAATAGGAAAGAAGACATGTCCGACATGTGGATAAAAAAATTTGGATGTAGACTATATAAATTTTCTATTTGTACGTATAACGAACCTCTACTCTAACTTTAAATTGCTTAATCTCAGTAATTTATTGTTATTTCGACAAAGCAAAAAATACGTGTTTGATACTTATTGTTTTATTATCTAACTGAGGGACTAAATAGGTACATTTCGATTTTTTATAATCAGTACGCACCCCTATTCAATGCAAAGTGAAAGTTCGACCGCTTTTTACTGTGAAAAGACATCAACGCGCTCTGTTTCTGATACGTATAGGTACGAGATGTACTCGGTGTACGAGTCTTTTTTTGTTATAATTTTAATACCTACCTGAATCATACTTTCCACGTTTGTCATTTGTTTGATATTATATGATTGGTATATAATAGTTATATGGAATCATGTAAAATTAGTTTTCTAACTCCCCTTACATTCTTTATCACAGACTTTTTTTGTATGAGGGATATCAAAATTTATTTAGTAATTTTGAATTTTTAATAAAACCACATGTTTTATACGACTATGTTAGCATGGGTTAGTTGCGGCTTGATATTCGTAGGGTATTTACCAAACATTTATGACGACTATAGTAGCTTTTGCCCGCGTCCTCGTTCACGTAGAGCTAGTAAATTTGCGTTATTATTCTAAGTTGCGTAGCTTATTTTTATGCAATGTGCTTATTCCTTCCCCACAACTCTAACTATCTCCATACTAAATTTCATCTAAATCAGCTCAGCGGTTATTGATTCCTCATACAAACTTCCACCCCTCTTGTCACCCCATTAAACGATGATTTTTCTGCAATAAAAATTATCCTATTTCCTTTCTCGGGACTTAAACTATCTGTATACAAACTTTTATCTAAATCGGTTCAGTAATTAGTTGAGAAATTTAAGCAAACTAAATCAAAGCAGGAAAAAAACAATGTTTGTTTAAATAATAATAATTATTTCTCACCATTTTATGCATTATATATAATATTCTATGGCATAATATAGGTATACTTAACAATGCGAACACAGAATTTTTATATATATTTTTTGGATTCCAAACAAAAATTCTTCTCAATATCACCCTAGAGTTACGTAAATGCTTATGTAGGTATACCTACTTACTGCTGCTACTGCTGAGCTGCAAGCCTTTGATTTTTGTAACTTTCATACCATATTTTAGCTATCATACACTATATATAAATGCTTTGATTGACGCTGAGCTTATTATAAGTTTCGTAAAGAACAATAGAGAAACATCAGTTATGCAACTTACGAAGGCCACTCAGAGAAGCTGCGTGCAACATCTGCTGCCTCAGCAAATACTCTCCGAAATGCGTCTGATCCATCATCATCCTTGCTTATTTCAATCTGATGCAAAATTTTACAAACAACTTAAAACAACACACAGTCACTGTGGACACCTCACAATAACATTGTTTTTAAAATATAGTCCTTAAAATCACTATTGAGTCCAACTGGGTTAAATACAAACACAAGGCTTTCGGCAAAGGGGAGAAGCGTCGCGCGTGACGACAGAACGACAGCTCATTTTACACTGACGCGAAGCTAGCTCGCAGGCGGCGCGTACGCATCACCACGCCCCTCTCCCGCGATTGGTCGGTGAACGACTAATGGCGGATTGTGAAAGCCTTTGTGAGCTTTCGCCGCTCGCCGCCCGCCTTCGCGGTGACAGGTGAAAAGGCTCGTAGCTCGATTGACGTTCAAATTAGGTGCGTGGGCGCAGATATCGATGAGGCACCATTGTTATAATGGATCGAACAACGCTCATATTAGCATGCGACTAGGAATTGATATGTCTTGAGAAATCATTGTGTTTTGGTGTATTAACCTTCTGTCTTGTATGTCGTATATTGCATTAACTTCAAAGTAATGTTAATTCGGAATTATTAATGAATAAATTCATACAAGGAAAAATCTTCAGCAGAATTCGAACTTGCGTCTTCAACATATTGACGCCACCGAGCACATATCCACCCCGAACGAAATTGCAACTGTATTGATTCTTTTGTACTTATTTTAAGTGAAGTAGTCTCTCTGTTAATAGCTACACATCATCATTATCTCATTTAGAAATCTTCACAGCTTTCGTGAAAGTTGGTCAAAAATAAAGCAAACTTCCGTTTTGTGAAATGTTTTTAGTTCCATTACCTAGAAGCTTGCTTTATTTTTGTTGTTGTTTATAGAAACAATATTGAATTTTATTTGACAGAAGTTATTAAATTTATATTTGTACTTTTATAGTTGACATTAAAATTAATGTATAAATGGCACTGTCACAAAATTTTGTATGCTGATGTAGAACAGTAAATATGTGTTGAACATAAAATTTGAAGAACCAGCTATTTGTGACCATATTTTGTGCAATAAAATTATGATTATGATTTACCAATTTTCACGAAAGCTGTACTACCTACACAGGATAAGGATATTGAAGTTTTTAAGAACTTTGTAGAATCTTTCTGTTTTGATGGATTTTTTTCTAATAAAACATTATTAAACTTATTTAAAATGTTACCTCGTGCTGTTTATAGATGTTATTCCTGTCATTTTTGGAAGGCGGTCCTTGGGCGGCCGCCCTACAAGACGAAAAGACAAGATAAAAATCGCAAGACCCAGTCCCAGACCTGTCATTGTGGTGATTCTTATAGGATGTACCTTCGTCCATCATCAGTGACGTTCTTTTGTTCTATAATAGGCTTTAAATAATTTGATTAATTAATTGTAAACACTACCACACCATATGAGTGAACCAGATACCTAGATTTTCAATACTACGAAATAATTTAATTCTAAAAAAGCCACTATCAATTTTTTTATAAATAGACGAGTTCGATATATACGAGTATATGATCGTAATATTTAATATCTCGTTAAGTGTATTTACAGTACAATATCCTCATCAAAAAATAGTCAAATTCTAAGGTCAAATATCAAGACCCGCTCTTAATAGCATCATAATCTAATTTATATAGATATTGTATTCTAAATTGTTTAATAATAGAATACAGAATATTGTCTTCATGTTATTCATTGCCTTCATGTTATCTGGTATTAAGGTATTATGTTAGCTTAATTCATTGCCTTGCCTTCATGTAATCTGGTTCCGCGATCCGTATTGGGAGTCCCTCGGGGTTCCGTTCTCGGACCATTTCTGCTTATAGGTACATTGTGTAACAATAACCCTATGAACCCTTTAAGGAGCATGTTTAGAATCGTCATCTAAAAGATTGAAAATTCGAAATTGTAAAAGTAATTTTCTAATTCCTTATACAATGTTTTCACAGACCCAACTATTTGTATGGGGGATATCAAAATTAATTTTACAGTTTTAAATTTTTTATGACGCTATAACTTTTATATATCGATTCTGAACCTGCTCCTAAAAGGGTTCACAGGGGTCTTTTTTTACACGTTGTTTATTAATGACTTATGCCATGCTTGAAAAGGAGAGTTACATAATAATTTAGTTTGGTACTGTAGTATTATATTATCTGTGGTTTGGTAATGATTTACAATTATTGTAAAGTAGACGATAATAAAGTTTGGCAGTGTGAATAGTGCTACATCCTTGAAATAGTGTCGAATTAAGGCTACTAGAGCAATCCCTTTGATACGAGTAACTTGTTAACCGACTTCAAAAAAGGAGGTTCTCAATTCGATGCGTATGTTTTTTTTTGTGTGTATGTTACGCGATTACGCCGCCAATTGTGGACCGATTTTCAAAATTCTTTTTGTATTCGGTAGAGTATACTTCAAAGGTGGTCCCATGGTCACCAAAGTTAGGATCTGATAATAAGTTCCCATGAACATCGAGGAAAACCCTTAAATTTTAAGGTGTGTCCAACTTGTTTTGTGTGTATGTTACGCCATTACGCCACTAATTGTGAACCGATTTTCAAAATTCTTTTTGTATTTGATAGAGGATATACTCCTGGGATGGTCCCAAGGTTACTAAAGTCAGGATCTAATGATGGAAACCCATGAAAATCGAGGGAAACGCTAATTTAATAATATACTATTAGGGTTTATTTCACTACAATGTTAAAAATATTTTACAAAAAATAAAAACCGACTTCAAAAACACTGAAAGGTTAAAAATAATATAAGAATAGGTTGAAGTCAGTGACAAATTTTAACACTTTCTAGGAGATCATCGTTTGGCACCGACTTCAACCTATTCTTATATTATTTTTAACTTTTCAGTGTTTTTGAAGTCAGTTTTTATTTTTTGTAAAATATTTTTTTCTAAATTTCAGGTTCACTGAAAGCGATCGCTTTTAGCAATTAGTTCGCTTCTGCCCATACATACTATAGCGGTTATGTGATGTGAGTGCAATTAAAAATAATACAATTAAATCGATTTGTATTGAATTCCGATGACTATCTCTATTGAGACGCGATGCGATGATGGTAAGCACAACACCCTTTTGTTTCTATGATTTTGTATCGAGAATCAAAGGAGCTGATAACGACTCCTTAGTAATATCGGAAACACTTTTTGGCAGAGAGATTAGCTTTATTCTTTATAAGAAGAATAGGCAGTAAAGTATGAGTAACAAAGAACTCTTTCAAAATAAACCAAAGCTACCTATCGCCGTTACACACTAGATAAGAGTGGCAGTAATTGAAATTATAAGTGACTAACGAAGTGATTCAACCCAATACCGTATATTCCTGCACTAACATATGTAAAAAAATTCAAAAGCTCTTGTGGTTTTGGATATATTAAAGTAGAGTTAATATAGATAGGCTTCAATTGCACGTAGGTATAAACGCCATAGTCTTTTCTTCTACTCGTTTTATACGCCCAAATTAATCAACAGAAAAGTAAATGTAGTGGGCTTAGGTATTTTATTATTAATATTACATATCCACTTAAATAAAGCTTTCTTGATATGTTTATCGATTATATAGAATGCATTTGTATAAGTAGGTAATATTAAAAATTAATTTGTGTTAATCAATTGATCACACTATAAAGGGATTTTATCCCCTTCGATCTGCTAAATTGCAAATTAATTAATTTTTACACTAATTGCATTTAAATGTCGTGCACGAATCGGTGCAAAAAATTAATCCTCGTGTAATAACCTACTAAATTAGTAGAGGTAATAAAGCTAAGATCTAATAAACGGTTATTGTATAATCCAGTGCGTAATTCTTAGTTTAAACATTATAAACAAATCACTGCTCATTTATGTAGGAGTTTTCAGATTGTATCCAAATGGTATAAAACCATTTTTGTCCTCATCTCCTCCTTATATCTAACTTACTGTAAATCCCCTTTTTTTCTTGTAAATACTGCTCAGGAGTGCTCAGGATATCCGATTATCAGTTTCGTATAAGCACACAAAACGAAGCTTTTTTCTCACTGTTTCATATTTAATGGATCAAATACGGAACAAAATAAGTTTAGTGTGCAATCAGTTCGCCTTACATACTGAAAGGTTATTACAACTTAATTAGCATGTTAATTTAAATTAACATTTGACGCAGATTAAATTGATGATTCGAAAATAATAATTGTAGTATATTGTTAATTTTATATTTAATCTTTACGGCCAAGTGTGAAGAAAATTTCATTGATTAATGTTTACTTAAACAACTCTATAATTTGTGTATTCTAACATTTCGTATGTAAAAATATATTATTACTAGCTTTCCGCTTGCGGCTTCGCCCGCGTTATTATTGTTTTTCCTTGAGAATTTTATATTTTCCCGTAGGAAAAATAATTTTTTAACCTATTCGAGCCCGGATAATAAATTTCGTAGTAATTGGAGCAGATCTTAAATATTTTCCATAGAAACTTTCAACCCCTATTTTGCACCCTAAGGGGGTGAATTCCAATAAATCATGAAACACGTGTTCAATAAAATATTTTTAAGAGCATGAATCTCAAGTTTGCTAATTTAAAGATTTTTCCATACAAACTTGCAACCCCTTTTTCATCCCTTTAGGGTTAAAATTTTTAAAAATCCCTTCTTAGTGTGCGTCCGCATTTTGAATTGAAACAACTGTCTAAATTTCACGTTTCTACCATAACGGTTACGGCTGTGCGTGCGTCTATAGATGGGAACATCTCCCTTTCTATCTATACTATATAAAGCTGGATTCTATACTATATAAAGCTCGATTAAAGTTAACTCTTTTAGATAAGAGTTAAATAAACAACACAATGTTGTTTTAATCGTATATTGTTAGTAGTTTCGATAATATGGATAAATATAAGATAAGGCACTAAGTTCTATCCCGAGAGTGTGCAACCTCTTTGCACGTTTTCCTTTTTTCCGTATCCGTATATTCGCGCATGTTCCAAATAATTTTTTTTTATTCACTCTGTGAAACAAAGAGCGATTTATTCCCTGTTTTTGAAGAATCACGAGCTCGTTGTCGATTGTCAATGGTAAAAAATAATTTAACGTGAAATGTTAATACGTTTTTTTTATTATATCACTGCAAAAATTCGCAATTTAAAGTAGCATTAATCCTTAGAGCATTTAACCATTGGTCTGTGATTTTTCTACTATTACACGTGTACATTACATTACAAATATTGTCTTATGAAGGTTTTGATAATACCTCAATGAAACCGAAGAAATTTTCACTTTAGTTGGCAGCTCGGATAAGTACCTATGCTTAAAATAATAGTCCTTTATAAAATTATCGTCTGAAAACTCTGTGCTTATTTCTCCCATTAGGTAGTTAATATTTTTTTATTTTTCACCAAGGAAAAGTTGGGCATTAAAATTGGTTTGGTTGGCGAGCCCTGCAATAGGCTAGCTAAATGAATTAAAAAAATATTGCTTTATTAGAAGCACATTTATAATAGTAAACGGAAAGAAAAAAATCGGTTTTCGAATAACTCTAAAAACAACCATGATATAAGGTATCAAATTTTAAGATTTTTCTCCATCTCTTTCTAGCAAATCGGCAATTTACATGGAGTTTATAATTATGGCCGTACTCAACAATGACGTCACGGTTGATGTCGGATCTCTCTGTCTAATCGCTTCCAAATTAACAGCTTAAAATGATTGTATTGTATCTAATGATTTCTAAGCCGATTTTAATTCTAATTTCACATAATTACATCGTTTTCTACGCTATTTTAATATTTTATGACGAGACGAAAATTAGAATTCAGTCATCATCTCAATTGCGGGAAGAGTCTCCCGCTTGCTGATTAACTGATAAATCGGCAGAGCGGCAAGAAAGCGCAATACCATTCCTAAGTGAATTAAGAAACTGAATTTTTTAACAGTAGCTGTAATAAAGATTTTCCAATTTTTTTGACATTTTTTTCGTCGTTTTCCAAACGGATAGTAAATTCTTTGCGAATGCTTTTTAACTTAACTATTACTTACTGGAATAACACTATTATATTTTTTTAAGCAATAGTTTTTGCACTTACGCAATACGTCGGTGGGACCCCGAAGACTAGGTAGTTAGTATACTTGTAAAAGTAAATAAAGTATTGCTTATTAACACTGAGATCACATGAGAATAATTACGTAGGTAGGTATTAAAGGAAAGCTTCTTATTGCTTACCCTCCAACAGGGTCTGAGATAACTTATATTTACCTAGTGTTTATTTTAATATTAAGAAGTATAAAGTTACATTTATCCCACGCAACTTCAAAAACATATTTAAATGAGTTATCAAGTTAGCCAATAAACAATGTAAGCTCGTCACAGCCTAATCACCGGATGTGAAAGCCGTACGAATATTACCACGTATAACCTATATCTTTATCTACTTGCTATAGGGCTGTTCGAAAAATGAGAATTTTCGACCACAATACATCGTGTAATAAATTTACTAACAATTTTGCGCTAAGTATGTCAGATCGTCGGTCGGTGGCGCTGTGGTCTGAGCGTCGGTGGTGTTATGGTCTCGGCACTGAACTGTACCCCGAGTAGAATCGGGAGTCCCGCGATTGATCCTGCCATGTAATGTACCATGTTTCCATGTGTCATGTGTTTTTCATTTCACGAATTTCATATATACTCGTACATTTATCTGACGCTCCTACGATGAAGGAAAACATCGTGAAGAAACCTGCATACACCTGCGAAGTAATTCAAACGTGTATGTGAAGTTAACCAATAATCCGCACTGGGCCAGCGTGGTTTGACTAAGGCCTAATCGCCCTAACATAACTACATAGTTAGAGTAGGCTCGTGCGCCTCGGTGGAGAAATATATGAGCTGTGATGATGATGGTTTTTTTTAACAATAAAGTTGGCAAACGTCCTGATGGTAAATGGATAGGTAGAGTCGCCTATAGTACACCAGTGGTGGTATAAGACTTGCAAATCTACAATCCTCACAAGAATGGCGATGTACGTTGCTTAGTTGTGACATCATAAAAAATACAAAAAATAAAAACCGACTTCAAAAACACTGAAAAGTTAAAATAATATAAAATACTCGTAGCTACAATACAACATCACATTTCTATATTGAAGTCACCGTTTGGCACCGACTTCAATATAGAAATGTGATGTTGTCTGTACCGATATGTCTCATCGTGACTTTATAAAGCCGTTATTATGTTTAAGGCATCTTATAGACTGTTATCAACGCTTAAGAATAATTTATTAAAGTACTTGCTGCCGGGCAGACTTTGTTTTCTCAAAAGTCATTTACTCTGTGATTTGTGTGGGAAAAGAAAAGTGTTGTTTTTACTATTTTCCACGCAGTTTATCCTATCCTAAGAATCCTCTGTAAATATACACTCCCGGCCAACTTGCCACACATAAATCGAGCCACCTTGCACTTTTGGATTACATCGTCCGTAACTTTTAAACAACCAAAAAGTTTCATGCAATTTTCAGTCATGTTCAATCTGATGTGCTGATTATGATGAATATGCCAGCTATAAAATTGCATGGTCGACTATACATTTTTTAAAAGTTATGGACAATATAATTTAAAAGTGCAAAGTGGCTCGTTTTAGGTGTCCCGGAGTGTATATATCCACTAACAATATTAAGCTATAAGCTTTATGTTGCCGTATTTATGATGTCATATGTTTTGTCCATTTTCAGGAGACCCAAAGAATAATTTAAACTAAATTTCGGCTTCTTTTCACAAAAGTAAACTCAGATAAATGTCTCATCCATAAACTTGAGTTTGGTAGTTATGGTTGGTCATAACGACCGATTGCCACTTAACCAAGAAGTGAAGTGATGTTTTTTTATCTCCGTAAGAACCTTCCTTGTAAGGTACAAGGAAAATGTGAAAAAAATTGCCGAATCGATACACCCGTTTTCAAGTTTTGCGCTTAGCGACACATTTGGCGATACATCTTTATTTATAGAGATATTAAAAAGGTTAATATGCTTTTCAGTGATTTCTTGTCAAAATCATTATTTTGATAATGTAGTGAAACTTACTTATAAGTTGGCAACCCTTTTCTAAATAATTCTAGACAGTGATGAGTACATTGCCAAATAATCCTATGACTTACCCCCTAGCAATTTCGGGTGAAGACAATGTCACTGATAATGATAAGTTTACTCACCTCGAATGCCTTCAGATTATCGGGTCATTACGATAACATGACTTTCCTTCGTGATAACAAAGCCACTTGTTGCGCAATTATGCGCAGCACAGGAATTTGTGTGAATATTGAACAGAAAAGTGAGTGCACTAATGACTCATTTCATTGTTTTTGAAAATCTATATTGTTCCAAATTGACGTACTCAAACAGCGAAAAAGTCTGAGAAACATTTTTTATCTTGTTTTATTGTTCAAATTGTCAACACACTCAAAAACGAAATCATCGAGGCATTTAAATCATCTTTGTGCCCCCATGTGTCCACGTGGTCCTATTCATAAATCCCAGAGCTGCGATTCGACGAACTTTGATTGACAGTCGTAAACACCTATTTATGTAGGTATGAAATTTTGTTCATCGACATCATGTATTTGTCGATTTTCTAGACAACGAAGTTTTTGAAGTGAGAACTTCTTTAGCGGCGTTGTTCACTTTTTTTGTAATGGGTAAAAAATGATAAACTCACGTCAGACGAGACGTGACACTGATCGAAAATTCGTAAGACCAATTAAAATTGAAATGGCCGCAGGAACTGTCGAGGTGCGGTGAGGGGTCCACGTAAGCCGGCCGAGAACAATAGCGGCTGTCAAAAGTACTGGAAGTCACACGTCACTTGAGACAGTTTTAATCAATTTATTTACTTTGTTAGGAAAAATCTAAATTGTGCTTTCATTTGATTTTGTTGTAAATATTAATTAGGTAAGTTAGTATAAATTAAATATTATTTATTTGTTATAAAATTACGTTTTTAAGTAGAATATTAATGTCTGTTTTGATCATATTTTTAATTTAATTGTAAATATTTTGATTCATTATTACTAGTTATATAATTATGTACGCACAACGTTACAACAGGAAGTTGATTTTTCTGAGGGATAAACTTTTTAATCTATACTTACTAATATTATAAAGCTGAAGAGTTTGTTTGTTTGTTTGCTTGAACGCGCTAATCTCAGGAACTACTGATTCAAATTGAAAAATTCTTTTTGTGTTGGATAGTCCATTTATCGAGGAAGGCTTTAGGCTATATAACATCACGCTACGACTAATAGGAGCTGAGCATCAATGACAAATGTTGCAAAAACGGGTAAAAAATATACGGCGAAACGTAGTTCGCTGGCACAGCTAGTGTAATATAAATTGTCATGTTTGTGTACGATAGCGCAATAAATAAATATTGTATTCTACCACATAAAAGATAGTACTTTTATTCTGATAATTAAAGCAATTCGTGCAAAATTATTCCATAACCATTCCAAAATATCCAAAACGCACAACGTTAATACTTAAGTTTTCACTTCTGCCGGCACTCCCGGAGTGCAACCCGTAATTTTTTTTTCACCACTTGCATTTGCAGACATCTTGATTGCGTAAGTATGGGATGTGTGTACACACAACAACTTGCATGTTGACCTTATGTCGCTCGCAATAGCGACAGCTTTCGTAATGCAAATGTAAAGCTTGGCGTGTTGTTGACTGTACATACCAATAAGGTTCAATATGTCTTCTTCTAATCCTTACTAATATTATAAACCCGAAAGTATGTGAGTATGGATGTTTGTTACTCTTTCACGCAAAAGCTACTGAATGGATTTGAATGAAATTTTGTAGGTAGACGGATTACGACAGGGTAACCCAGAAAATTATGTAGTTCCCACGGGAAAGTAAATTTACAGTTTTTTCTTTGAACTTTTAAGGCAAAACAGTTTACGGGCACAGCTATTTTGTTATATTTTGAAGCAAGTGCATGTAAAGGTCTATGTTGAATAAAGATGTTTTAAATTTCGAATTTTCTAAATTAAATTGGTCGATAACCAGATTCAATTGAACAGACTATCAAAACTGTTTCATGACCAAGGGCCGATTGCCCATGGGTTACCTATAAGATCGTTTTGTACAGGGTTACATTTGAAGCAGGAGCCTTTCGTATGCTTGTTCAGACAAGCAAACTGTACAACTTTTACTATGGGACCAATATTGAAAACCGCGAAAAAATCTGTTGTTCCATACATTTAAGTTCAGTTGATGTTGAACATTTGTATGGATCACCTGATTTCTTTTCAAAATTAGGTACGTAGCAGTCGGGGGTGCGATGTCAGAACACCTCCTCGTGGTGCACCCTGGGCAACCCGGCAGATTTTCTGCCGCGGGCTAAGAGTCTGACAGCTGCCCCGTGGAGGGGGCGTGGTGTGGCCGGGTTTAACCCGGCGGGCCACTTCACGTGGCCATGTGGGGCGTCACCTCCCCTTCCTTTTGAAGATGGGGTTGTGTGTCGCCTGGGGACCCGCTCGCGGGTCATGGCGCGTTGCGCCTTGTGCCGTTGCCCCTTTGATCGGGTTGGTGCGGGTCCTTGTTGAGCTTCGGCATGTCGTTGTTCCGAGTCGGTGCAAGCTCGTTGAGCTTCGGCGTGTCGTTGTTCCAAGGACTGAGGCTGACCTGATCAACGTGTGGCTTCGGCACACTTGTGCGGCCCCCATGAGGGGGGCGTGGGATGGCCGAGTGCTACTCGGCGGGCCACCTCGTGTGGCCACCGTGGCCGCTTTTTGCGGTGGGTCGGCGCTTCGGCGCCGCTGAGCTTCGGCTCGTGTGCGCGGCGGTGGATCCAGTGGGGTCTGCCGTCGGGCAAGCCCGTTACCCCGCACTGAGCGGGGCCGGGGGCCTGGCGCACTGAGCGTCGGGCCGCGTGGAAGAAAACCACAGTAAAAAATTACCACCCGGAGTATGCCCCGGGAACTCCTCTCCATCTCCATCTTGGAGAGGGCGTGAGGGGCCCGCCATTGGTGGGCAGGTGCCGCGGACGGGGTTATGGTCGGTCTGTAAGGGTTCCCACGACCTCGTTCGGCAGCGGCGCGTCCTTTGGACGTGGCTGCGCTAGGCGCCAAAGAGGGCATATCGAGGGGTTTAGTGGGTAGTCGCTCGCTGCGGAGTCCCACACACCCTTGCCCCTGCGGGGGCTTGGACGGTGCGCAAACGCATTCCCCTCGTAAAAAAAAAAAAAGGTACGTAGCAGTCAAGATGGTGATTTGGTGATTTTGATTGCTACGTTCTATACTTCTATATGATGCTAATGCAAATGCTAATAATGTAAAGTAATAAATAATAACCAACTTAATTTGATAACAATTTTACAATAATAAGAATTAAATTTATTTTGTTTAGGGTTAAGAGAACAGAGCCTTCTTATATTTTCTCTAATAAAATGAATAATTGAATGGGCAGTGGGCATATTTTTAGTTTTGTAAGTATTTCATATTTACGAGTAGTCAAGTTTTAACCGCCTCCGTGGTCTAGTGAATGAGATCACCGGGTGTTGATTGGGAGGTCCGGGATTCAATTCTCCGTGGGTTTTCTGCTCGGTTTGGTTAATGGAAGGGCTTCTGAGCCCGCCTGGCTAGCTACCACCGTCTTGTTAACAATGTTAACAGCATTGTTGTGTTCCGATAATTATAGAGGTTCGACATTGGCGGAATTGTCGCACACATCACGTAGTGACAAAAGCCATTATCACAAAAAAAAAAGATAGCTAATTCCTCAGTTAATGAGTAGTCCAGGTGAAGCTCGCCTCCACCTTCGGTCTTATCATCAGGTGAATTGAAAGCCAAGAACTTCCCGTCATATTTTAAAAAAGGAGGTGGGGTATAGCGTTTAGACCCAGGTAATGATGCATTTGTCACATCTAGTGCAGTGGGTCTACGGAGAAAGAAATTATCTGAGAAATTACCCGTGGGCCCACTGTGGGTCACAGCAGTGGGACATGTTGGTGGGACCACGGGTAATATGTCGATTTTTTAAGTAGGTACTTAAAATCAATTGAGGTGAGACACAACTAAAGGCCATAATAATATAGAAATTCCAACAAATCAATAAAATTTCAACACATCATAACAAAAAGATATCGATCCATTTTACTGGGAAGGCCCAATCGTGTTTACCTTACTCTATGGCCTAATCCAAAGAATTTACCACGGGCCTCAGATGGTAGAGTTACAATATTGACCCCAGGTTTGTGTTTCTGTACAAAAATGAAAAGTTAAATTACAAATGTAAAAGTTATTGGTACAATAAAAATCCCCTCCACTTTCCCAAGATAAGTAGGTAAACGGTAAGAAAGATGATGGAAGCTAGAAAGATCAAGTATTAGACGTGGTATCTGGTAGGTATGAAAGGAAATAGAAATAACAACGTCTCTGGATAAGTCAGAGGTGTATTAGGATAAATAAAAATTATTTTACAAAAAATAAAAACCGACTTCAAAAACACTAAAAAGTTAAAAATAATATTAGGTCCTTACATATGAAATTGGCGTTTTGCCGTACTGGCCACTTTGATCTCAAATATCTCCTCTATGGTTAGGAATTCCAAATTCAAATTCATGTATTTGTGTTTCGAAAATTATAATTCACTTGTTTTTATCAATTGTTTTGGACTTTTCAATCAATTGTTTTGTTTTCAACTTTTTTGGAGTTAATTTTCGCTTGGGGCATGGTTTGGCTGGTTTGCCCCCGCACCTCGCCGGCGACGCTAACGGCATGGCGGTGCACTTCGCAGAGGACCTGAGAGTCGTCTGTGACGCCGCCATGCCGCGGGCGAAACCTGCCGCCCGCAAGCGGCAGGTATACTGGTGGTCGCAGACCATCGCGGATCTGCGCGCCACCAGTTGTAGGGCGAGGCGCGCCTACCTGCGGTGCAGAAGGCGCGCCACCAGGAGGACGCCCGACGAAGAGGAAACCCTGCGTCGGGCGTACAGGGAGGCGAATAAGGCCCTCAAGACGGAGATCTCGAGGGCCAAAACGGAGTCGTGGAACTCTTTTATAGAGCTCCTCGACTCCGACCCCTGGGGACGGCCGTACCGACTGGTGAGGGGGAAGTACCAAAACGGTGCTCCCCCGATACACCAGTTGGACGAGGGGTTCTAGGGTCGCTCTTCCCCGACCCTGGACCCTTCGAGCCCCCGAGGATGGTCGCCCCCAGCGCCTCCCTCGAAGTGGAGGAAGCGGGCCCTCACGTGTCGGACCTCGAGTTCGACGCGGTGAGGGAGCGGTTCCGGTGCAAGGGGAAGGGAAAGGCGCCGGGACCGGACGGGGTGCCAGCGAGGGTCCTGTGCCTGACACTGGGCCCCCTGGAGGAGCGGTTCCGGGCGGTGCTCAATATGAGCATCGCCTCGGGCCGTTTCCCTCAGTGTTGGAAGGTGGGGCGACTCTGCCTTCTGCGGAAGCCGAATCGCCCCGCCGATGCCCCGTCGGGGTACAGGCCGGTGGTGTTGCTCGACGAGGCCGGGAAGTTTTTTGAGAAAATTCTCGCTTCCCGGCTCGTCGAGCATCTGGAGGGCCCGGGACCGGACTTGGCTGAGTGCCAGTTCGGTTTCCGCACCGGCCGGTCCACCGTGGACGCCGTGGCCCACCTCAAGAGGTGGACTGAGGGGGCCACGTCGGCGGGGGAGGTTGTCGTTGCGGTGTCGTTAGACATCCGCAACGCATTCAACAGCCTCCCCCACGAATGCATAGAGGAGGCACTGCGTTTCCACGGAGTGCCCCTCTACCTCCGCTCCCTCATCACCGATTACCTCCGCGGGAGGGAAATCGTGTATGAGGGGGCGGACGGTCGCGTCCACAGGTGGCCGATGGCGGCGGGAGTACCCCAGGGTTCCGTGCTGGGCCCTCTGCTCTGGAACCTGGGGTACAACTGGGTTCTGCGGGGCAACCTCCTGCCGAATATGGAGGTTGTCTGCTTCGCCGACGACACCCTTGTCGCGGCGAAGGGGCGCACGTACGAGGAGGCGGTCCACCTCGCGTCGGTCGGCACGACGATGGTCGTCCGGCGCATCCGCCTCCTCGGGCTGGACGTGGCCGTCGAAAAGACGACGGCCATAACGTTCAGGCCGCCGCGTCGACGCAGACCCCAGGCGGGGCTCCGTGTCCGGGTGGAGAGGGTCCAAGTCCAGATCGAGAGCTCCATGAAGTATCTCGGTCTGGTGCTGGACCCCCGATGGGATTTCGAGGAGCATTTCAAGCTCCTCGCCCCAAGGCTGTCTGCCGCCGCGGCAGCCCTCGGACGGGTCCTCCCCAACGTGGGGGGACCGGGCGCAGCGTGCCGTCGACTTTATCAGACGGTGATAAAGTCGATGGCGCTGTACGGAGCCCCGATTTGGGCGGAGCGTCTCGCCCCCCGAACGATGGCCTTTCTGCGCAGGCCGCAGAGGGTCATTGCCACCCGGGCCGTGCGGGCCTACCGCACGGTCTCTCACGGGGCGGCCTGCGTTCTAGCGGGCTCGCCTCCGTGGGATGTCGAGGCACGCGTCCTTGCGGCCGTGCACCGACATCGGGTGGCAGCGAGGAGTCGGGGGAAGCGGCCCCTCCCGCAGGAGGTGGCGCGCACGAGGCACCTGGCGCAGAGGGAGGCTCTCCGCCAGTGGGCCGAGACGCTCGCCCACCCAGCTGCCGGCCACTGGACGATCGAGGCCGTTCGTCCAGTGTTGGAGGAGTGGGTTGGGCGCCGGCGAGGCAGCCTCACCTACCGGATGGTGCAGATGATGACCGGGCACGGGTGCTTCGGACATTATCTGCATCATGTCGCACGGAGGAAGCAGACGCCGCAGTGTCACCATTGCGGCGCTCCCGACGACACGGCCGGGCACACCCTCTCGGAGTGCCCGGCCTGGCGACCCCAGCGCGATGCATTAGCCCTCGCGCTGGGCCTAGGTAGGGGTACGCCCGTCGCGCTGGCCAGCGTCGCACGGGAGATGCTGACCAGCGCGGCGGCATGGGAGGCTGTCGCCTCCTTCTGCGAGGATGTTATCTCGCAGAAGGAGGCTGCGGAGCGGGCGCGAGAGGATGACCCTCTCGCCGCACCGCTCCGGCGCAGGCAGTTGGGGAGGAGGAGACGTGCGTTCCTCAACGCGCGCCAGCTCCCCTAGCAAGCTGGGGGCTGAAACGGCTCGGCCGGATGACCACCGGCCGAGAGATACTTTTCACCCCTAGCTTGGCCGTCTGGGGGGGTCGAATTTCTCAAGATACTTGTCGACCCCCTCCGTAGAGGTAAGTCCTGGCGCGTGCGCCAGGCAACCCTCCAGGGGGCACAATCGGGGAATGGCCAACGCCGATCCCGATTGTGTCTCCACGGAGGTAGAAGTATCTAGAGAGTTTTTAGCCGGTAGTGGGTCTTCTACCCGAGTCCTGCATATCCTTGGGGTGGCCTAGTCAGCTCAATTCCCTTGTCGAATACCGTAAAGACTGTATTTTCTCTCTTGTAAAAAAAAATGGTTTGGCTGGTTTAATTGGCAGGGTTCAGCCATTGCGATGAGCGCTTCCGATTATCGTACAGGACCCACTTTTCACCACAAGTAATGATTCGATTTAAATTCCTTTCATTATTGTGCCGGTTAAGTAATGCAACGCAGCAGCTTATTCCAAAGTATTCAAAAAAGCGTGCAGGCTTGCTAAATCTATTTTTTTAAGTTCAAAAATAAAAAACAGTAATAATAAAATTAAAATGACATGGAATATTATAAATAATGAAACTGGAAAAGCGAAAACTACAAATAATCAATATTGTTTGAATATTGACGGTAAGAAGGTAACAGTTGACACAGAAGTAGCTGCAGAATTTGAAAAGTTCTTTACTGACATTCCAGTCTCAATCACAAAGTCATTGGATTCCTCCCCCGCTATTGCTGAATCTATAATAAAAGATCATGTTGAAGCTTGTGATGATAAATTCAACTTTGTACACATTAGTGGAATGGATATAATAAAATCATTTAAAACTTTGAATATGAAGAAAACTGCGGATCTGTGGGGCAATTCCGTTGATGTTACTAAATCCGTAATTGAAACAATAGCTCCAATACTTGCTAACATTTTTAATGATTGCATTGACTGTGGTGTATTTCCTGATCTAATGAAGCTGAGTAAAATTATTCCTTTACATAAATGTGGTAGCACATCAGACCCCAGTAATTTTAGACCTATCTCTGTGCTACCTACTTTTAGCAAAATTTTTGAAAAAATAATGTTGGAGCAAATGCAAAGTTATTTTAATAGGAATAATCTTCTACACTCTAAACAATTTGGTTTTAGGAAGGGTCGCTCAACAACCGATGCTGGTGTTGAGTTAATACAACATATATTTGAAGCCTGGGAAGACTCACACGATGCGTTAGGCATTTTTTGTGATTTGTCTAAGGCATTTGATTGCGTTTATCACGAAACCTTGATCAGAAAATTACACCACTATGGGTTTCGTGATACTGCACTGGATCTTCTACTCTCTTATCTAAGTGGAAGGATTCAAAGAGTAGACGTCAATGGAAAAAGGTCTCAAGGTTCCGCAGTTAAAATGGGAGTTCCGCAGGGTTCGATTCTTGGTCCTTTTCTATTTCTTATATATGTCAATGACCTCCCTGATTTTGTACAGGACCGGCATGAGATAGTGTTATTTGCAGATGATACTTCACTTTTATTTAAAATTAAAAGAGGATTGCAAATGAATGACGATGTAAATAATTCTATCTCAAGAATTGTTCATTGGTTTAATGTAAACAACCTGTCACTTAATGAAGGGAAAACAAAATGTATAAAATTTGTTTTACCCAATGTAAAAGAGGTTCACCCCACTGTAAAAATAAAGGATATAGGTGTTGACCTCGTGGACACCACAGTATTTCTTGGGATCACACTTGATTCTAAGTTGCAATGGGGCCCACATATAGATAAATTGTCAAAGAGACTTAGTTCTGCAGCTCACGCTGTATGGAAAATACGTCAGTTGACTGATGTTGATACAGCAAGACTTGTATATTTTTCTTACTTTCATAGTTTGATGTCATATAGCATTTTGTTGTGGGGAAATACTGCCGACATTCAGATCGTTTTTGTGCTCCAGAAAAGGGCTATTCGAGCTATCTATAACCTTAAAATGAGAGATTCTTTGCGAGAAAAGTTTAAAGAAATTGGTATTATGACAGTAGCGTCGCAAGATATTTATGAGAATCTAATATATGTTCGTAAAAATATTCATTTGTTTTGTAAAAATAGTGATATTCATTCAGTTAATACTAGACAAAGGAATATGTTAGCTTTACCAAATACCAGGCTCCAAAAAATCAATAATTCTTTTAGAGGCCTGTGTATACGTTTCTACAATAAAATCCCAAGTTGTATACAAGAACTCAGCTTAAACAAATTTAAAGTTGCAATCAAAGATGTACTTATTAAAAAATCATATTATAAAGTGTCTGATTACATGACGGACAAAAAAGCTTGGGTTTGAACTCTCATTTCTAATATTTAACAATGTACTGCGTTTTGTTTCAAAGAAACATTCAGTGAGAGCAATTTATAAGCTAAGTTCACGCACTTCTCTCAGAAATAGCTTATATAATGTGAATTAACACATCTCTTCTTGTAATGGAAGTTGAGCTCAAACTTTTGCTTTGAGATCAGCTTCCAATTGACGACCCTGTAACAAAATCAAAATAGTAAATGGCGATTTGAAAGAGGAGATAAAAAATTTTGACCTTTCGAGTTTCTTGCCTGTTCTTCTCGAGAAGGCTCTCCCAATTTCCGAACAGGTGTAGAGTCAACTTTTTTTTTTTCATTCCTGCTTGTATTTAATTTTGCAGACATCTTGAGTATATTCAGGATGTATGCACAAACAAGGTTAATATGATTTCATTAAATTAGATTGTTTTGCTTTGTTTTGACGTCAATAAGTGTCTGTAAAGGCCTATGTTGAATAAATATTTTTGAATTTGAATTTGAGCAGTCAAAGCGCGTTTGTTGATTTGCTTCACTCAATTCGTGAGGTAGCCACCTTTCAAGCTTTTTCACCTCCCCAATTTGCTTCAAGTGGATTAAAACAGTTTTATTACTAACAACGCAGCCTGCAGCTAACTCGGATGTGGTTTGCGATGGATCCGCTTCCACAATAGCCTTCAATTCTTCATTATCAACTTTGGTCTCCGGCCATCTACAGGGCTTGTTCTGCAGGTCGAAATTTCCAGAACGAAAACATTGGAATCAAATACGCACAGTGTTTTCTTATGCGGCACCGTCGCCATACACATCATTAATCCTTCGAGCCGTTTCTGCAGCACTGGTGCCACGGTGGAACTCGTACTCGTAAATAACGAAAAAAATAATTGAGGAAAAAACAAGTGAATTATAATTTTCGAAACACAAATACATGAGTAAATAGCTGTATAAATTTGAATTTGGAATTCTTAACCATAGAGGAGATATTTGAGATCAAAGTGGCCAGTACGGCAAAACGCCAATTTCATATGTAAACACCTAATATAAGGATATAGGTACAGACAACATCACATTTCTATATTGAAGTCGGGACTTTCTAGATCATCGTTTGGCACCGACTTCAATTTAGAAGTGTGATGTTGTCTGTACATATTTTCTTATATTATTTTTAACTTCTCAGTGTTTTTGAAGTCGGTTTTTATTTTTTGTAAAATATTTTTTTTTTTAGTGAATGAAATCTTTTTAGTGAATTGAGATTTTCATGAGATCCCATCATCTGATATTGACTTTGGTGACCTTGGTACAACCCCAGGAATATACTCTATCGAATACAAAAAGAATTTTGAAAATCGGTCAAGAATTGCCGGAGTAATCGCGTAACATACACACAAAACACATAGAACACACCTAAAAAGTCAAGGGTTTTCCTCGATTTTTATGGGATCCCAAAATCAGATCCTAATTTTGGTAACCTTGGGACCACTCTTGGAGTAGGCTCTATCGACCGTGGACGCGGTGGCCCACCTCAAGAGGTGGACTGAGGGGGCCACGTCGGCGGGGGAGGTTGTCGTTGCGGTGTCGTTAGACATCCACAACGCATTCAACAGCCTCCCCCACGAATGCATAGAGGAGGCACTGCGTTTCCACGGAGTGCCCCTCTACCTCCGCTCCCTCATCACCGATTACCTCCGCGGGAGGGAAATCGTGTATGAGGGGGCGGACGGTCGCGTCCACAGGTGGCCGATGGCGGCGGGAGTACCCCAGGGTTCCGTGCTGGGCCCTCTGCTCTGGAACCTGGGGTACAACTGGGTTCTGCGGGGCAACCTCCTGCCGAATATGGAGGTTGTCTGCTTCGCCGACGACACCCTTGTCGCGGCGAAGTGGCGCACGTACGAGGAGGCGGTCCACCTGGCGTCGGTTGGCACGACGATGGTCGTCCGGCGCATCCGCCTCCTCGGGCTGGACGTGGCCGTCGAGAAGACGACGGCCATGACGTTTAGGCCGCCGCGTCGGCGCAGACCCCAGGCGGGGCTCCGTGTCCGAGTGGAGGGGGTCCAAGTCCAGATCGAGAACTCCATGAAGTATCTCGGTCTGGTGCTGGACCCCCGATGGGATTTCGAGGAGCATTTCAAGCTCCTCGCCCCAAGGCTGTCTGCCGCCGCGGCAGCCCTCGGACGGGTCCTCCCCAACGTGGGGGGACCGGGCGCAGCGTGCCGTCGACTTTATCAGACGGTGATAAAGTCGATGGCGCTGTACGGAGCCCCGATTTGGGCGGAGCGTCTCGCCCCCCGAACGATGGCCCTCCTGCGCAGGCCGCAGAGGGTCATTGCCACCCGGGCCGTGCGGGCCTACCGCACGGTCTCTCACGGGGCGGCCTGCGTTCTAGCGGGCTCGCCTCCGTGGGATGTCGAGGCACGCGTCCTTGCGGCCGTGCACCGACATCGGGTGGCAGCGAGGAGTCGGGGGGAGCGGCCCCTCCCGCAGGAGGTGGCGCGGGCGAGGCACCTGGCGCAGAGGGAGGCTCTCCGCCAGTGGGCCGAGACGCTCGCCCACCCAGCTGCCGGCCACTGGACGATCGAGGCCGTTCGTCCAGTGTTGGAGGAGTGGGTTGGGCGCCGGCGAGGCAGCCTCACCTACCGGATGGTGCAGATGATGACCGGGCACGGGTGCTTCGGACATTATCTGCATCATGTCGCACGGAGGGAGCAGACGCCGCAGTGTCACCATTGCGGCGCTCCCGACGACACTGCCGGGCACACCCTCTCGGAGTGACCGGCCTGGCGACCCCAGCGCGATGCATTAGCCCTCGCGCTGGGCCTAGGTAGGGGTACGCCCGTCGCGCTGGCCAGCGTCGCACGGGAGATGCTGACCAGCGGGGCGGCGTGGGAGGCTGTCGCCTCCTTCTGCGAGGACGTTATCTCGCAGAAGGAGGCTGCGGAGCGGGCGCGAGAGGATGACCCTCTCGCCGCACCGCTCCGGCGCAGGCGGTTGGGGAGGAGGAGGCGTGCGTTCCTCAACGCGCGCCAGCTCCCCTAGCAAGCTGGCGGTTGAAATGGCTCGGCCGGATGACCACCGGCCGAGAGATACTTTTCACCCCTAGCTTGGCCGTCTGGGGGGGTCGAATTTCTCAAGATACTTGTCGACCCCCTCCGTAGAGGTAAGCCCTGGCACCAGGCAACCCTCCAGGGGGCACAATCGGGGAATGGCCAACGCTGATCCCGATTGGGTCTCCACGGAGGTATAAGTATCTAGAGAGTTTTTAGCCGGTAGTGGGTCTTCTACCCGAGTCCTGCATATCCAAGGGGTGGCCTAGTCAGCTCAATTCCCTTGTCGAATACCGTAAAGACTGTATTTTCTCTCTTGTAAAAAAAAAAAAAAAAAGGTATACTCTATCGAATACCACCTAAAAGAGTTTGGAAAATCGATCCACGCATATACGCACGGTAGGTATATACGCATCGAAAAAAACCTTCTTCGGAATCGGAAACGTAAATGTCCTAATCTTAACATAACTTACGAAAACGAAGTCATAGAAGAATGTACTGAAACTAATTTTCTTGGTATAAAACTTGATCAAAATTGTTCATGGAAACCACATGTAGAATATTTAAACAATAAAATTAACAAGTTCATATTTGCTTTATGGAAAATATCAAGAATAACAGATTATGAAACCGCAATAATGGCCTACCATGGATACATCATGTCCCTTCTTCGATACGGAATAGTTTTGTGGGGTAATGCTGTAAAAGTAAATAGTCTATTTATAGCCCAAAAAAAAATGTATCCGTGCCATATTTAATGTACCTCCAGGGACAACATGTGCTCCAATATTTAAAAAATACAAATTATTAACATTGCCTAGATATTCGAATCATGCATATTTGTTAGAGCCAATGCTGAACTTTTTGAAAAATTTTAAGGTCGGTATAAATATAGTAATAGACATGTGGGACAGTTAGCGATACCACGAATGAAAACAAATTTGTACAGCCGAAATAGCCACGCCATGAGTGTTCGAATTTATAATAAACCTACCCAAAAGCATCAAAGAACTTAACGGTAAACTTTTTAACAAAACTTTATTTAATTGGCTAGTTACAAATTGTTTTTATTCGGTTACAGATTATTTGACTTATAAGCATAAATGATATTAAAAATAACTGACATTTTATAATAATAATTTAATTAACATGTAAGAATAGTATAATTATTAGGTATAGTAATATAGTAAAATGACATATAATAATAATACAAAATATAATGCGAAAATTTTAATTAAGTAATTGTAAACTGACATTCACATGCCACAAGTTGGTAAAGCGTGCTGTTCAGCTACGCATTTTGTTACCATTTTTACCATACCTTGTGTGAATAAATACTTTGACTTTGACTTTCTTTTTTGAAGTCGGATAAAAAACCAAGCAGTTCCAACGTACCTAATTGAAAATAAAAAAATACTGCTTAGATTTTAATGCAGTGGCATTTTGCTTAGTAGACATTTTGATCTGTAAGTAGGTATACCTACGATTTACAGCTTAGATAATATGCCTTGTAGACACTAATTTTAAGCATTTTGAGACGAATTGAAACTTAGACACTCTCATCAGAGAGGGAAAAATTGACGATATCCCATTCGCTTATAAAGCTCTTCGAGAACACGGAGAACTTGTTTCTGTTAAGTCCCTATAGGGTAGAGGTACCCCTTTTCGGCCAGTTAGCAGGACTCTGCAGTTTAGGCACGATTCTTATTATCAAAAAGTGCATCTACGTTTTTAATAAGAGCTAGAATGGTTACATAATTTAACTCACTTTCAAATTAGACGAAAAAATAATGCCATAACTTAAGAATAATTTAATAATTAAAAATATATCAAACAAGGGCGATTTCACCGGTTGTCGGCCATTTTAACGTGTTTTCGGCCATTCATCTTCTAGTTTTCGGCCACTAAAATAATAATTGGAATTTCAGTCTTATTGAATTATGTTTAAGGTCTAATTTAAGGTCCAATACAAGTTTTTAATCAAACGAAACTTATTAATGTTACGTTTTTGTTTTAAAGCCACGTCATTGTAAAATAAACGTCTACTAACGTAACCATAAACATTATTTTTGTATATTTACCTATTTAAAGAAACATACGTATTATGAAATTAATAATCATCAACCCTGAATACGGAAGCAAGTTTCAAAATATCTTCCTTAGCAAGTTCTTCACCTTGGAATAGGTCACATTCTTCGTCATCATCATCATCATTTCAGCCAAGAAACGCCCACTGTTGGACATAAGCCTCCCCTAGGAATCTCCAAACTGATCGGTCCTGCAACTCCCACATCCAACGGCGTCCCTCGACCTTCACCAGATCGTCGGTCGACCTTGTGGGCCTACCAACGCTGCGTCTACCGGTACGCGGCCGCTACTCGAGGACCTTTCCGCCCCAACGGCCGTCAGTCCTGCGAGCTACGTGTCCTGCCCACTGCCACTTAAGGTTTACAATTATTTGGGCTATGTCGGTGACATCAGTTCCTCTATGGATCTCTTAATTTCTGATGAAATTAAATTCTGAAATCCCGAGCATAGCCCACTCCATTGCCCTCTGAGTGACATTAAGCCTTCTGATGAGACCCATTGTAAAACATTCTTCGTATCTCTTTTTATTTTATTTTTTTGCTTTCCTTTTCTGTTTCTTCGTGTTTTATTTTCATAGTAATTCCGCCAAGCTTCAGATGGCACTGGGATAAGAAACCTTGGAAGTTCTCTGTTTTTTTATGTATGGATATGGATGATGACATGTCACAATGATGGACAAGACCAAAATCACGTCGAATTCCCATGTAGTATCGACTCCTGTGAAAGTTGGAGGCTCTACACTGGAAGTTGTTGACAAATGTGTTAATTAACCTGGGGTAAATAATTCAGCTCAGTAAGTCCAACTTCCAGAATGAGATAAATCGATGAATCCAACTTGGCAGCAACGCAACGCAGCATATTCATGGCCAATCTGCCGCAGTGTCTTAAGACGAAAGTCTTCAATACTTGCGAATTGCCAGTGATCGGTAGAAGAACTAGAGTCAACGACATAGCCCAAAGAATATGTAAACCTTAAGTGGACGTGGGCAGGACTGACGGCCGTTGGGGCGGAGAAGTTGTGGCGGACGCATACCGCGTACCGCTCAGAGTTGGTATGCCCCCCTACAAGGTGGACCGACGATCTGGTAAAGGTCGCGGAAAGCCGCTGGATACGGGAGGCGCAGGACCGATCGGCTTGGAAATCTCTGGGGGAAGCTAATGTCCAACAGTGGGCGTCTCTTGGCTGAACTGATAATGATGATAACAAAACAGTAGGTACCAAATATTTGGATTTTACTTAAGTAGTATCATGGTCTGAAATTATAACTTTATATGGTCCAAATCAGCCCTGCGAGCATGTAACTCTCGATAAACAAAATTTGACAGCTAAGATCGACATACTCGACAAAAATCGATAAATTTGACAGATATTCCTAAAGAGTGAAAAGGACAGATGCTTTTGTCGATCGATATAATTATGTCGATCGACAAGTCCATCCTCGCAGGGCAGGTATTATACATTGGAATAGTTTTTTTTTAATTTTATATGGCCGAAAACTAGAATTACTTTTTACTAGTTTCTGGCCGCTTAGAATTATCTATGGCCGAAAAATGAATAATTATTTCTGGTTGTCGGCCGTCTCATTATCTATGGCCGGATACCGGTTTTACATTTACTAGTAATCGGCCGTCTTATTCTCTATGGCCGCATTCTGATAAAAATTTTACTAGTAGTCGGCCGTGTTTCGTTACCTATGGCCGAAAACCGGTAAAATTTGTATTAGTTTTCGGCCGCTTATAAATAGATACTTTGAAAGATCATATCTTTGAAAATTGAAAACATAGTGGCGGCCGGAAACTAGTTTATAATTCGTATAAACGTATTTCTACTGAATTAAAATTAATTCAATTTCGGCAAGTTGAAAGATTCCGGAATTTTCACTAATAAATAAGTCCATTAATAATCGTATTTTCGGCCACCATGCCGAAAACCAAACAGAATGCATTTCTAGATACCTATTTCTCGGCCATTAAATATATTAAAAACTATCATATTTTAGATTCATTTAGCTATTGAATATTAAACTAGAATAGTATTAACACACGCTGTCCAAAATTCAGCAAGAAATAACAAATAGCACTTCCAAAACTTGCCATAGAAGTATAAACTACTTGCTATTTTTTTCCTTAATTTTGACGCATTTCTGCACTGCTGATTTTCAAATGCCGACTAAGAGCATATTGATACACTTTAGAGGTTCTGCTTTCAAAGTGTTTAGCACGAAGTTTGTCCAGATCAAATGGTGCGAAATTTGAAGAGAACTTTCCTTAAATTTAACTATTAATCAAAATAAATCGTGAAATGGCCGAAAAGGGGTGGTGGCCGGCGAACCGGTGCGCTTACCCTATTTGAAATGTAAACTGCATACAACAATTTTACGTCACATTCTCCGGAATTACATTTATTGATTTATTAGCCACCTACTTAGTACTTCGCGAACTGCGAAGTACTAGGTGGGGGTAATGACATCTATCGCAGCGCTCATGGCGGCCAAAAGTAGAAATAATGAAAGCTCTGTCATCTGTCATATCTATAAACGCACATTTCACACTTGCAATTAAATGAATATTGGCGTATATGATGAAGATTAATTCCTTACTTTAATATTTTGTCACAATGTCGCGATTAAATATTAAAGCGTCATAGTATGTAGCGGAGCCCACGATACTTTTGCAGTCACTCGAGCGTTGTAGGGACAGTGATTATTTGAAAGATTACATCATAGAAAGCAAAAAATGTTTTATGGTTTGCAATGTTTTATGTAGGTGGCCGTACGGAAGGATTAAACAAAAAGTTTATCGGGCGCGTCAGATTTTTATAGGGGATGTTAATTACACTCACATTACACTACACCCCAAGCAAACTACCATTCAAAAATCGGACGTTTTGGACGGGACGCGAGCTCGTGGCGGTTTTCAAAAAAAAATCGCAACTTTGCACTACTTGAGCGCGTCAGATTTTTATACGGACGATTCAACTGAACGTCCTGCAGGCCTATTAGTATTACTATTCTCTTTGGCCTATTCGCTAACTAGGTACGGTTGGTAACTAGAACTGTCATTTTTGAAAGACATTTTATATCCATTACTAATTAAGTGATCTTATGTCTTACGGTAGCGTTCATGATAGCAGTAATGGATGATAAGTTCCTTTCAAAAATGACAGTACTAGTTGGCAACCGAAGTTAGAAAATAGGCCTGCAGATCTATAGCCTAATCTGACGTGCTCGAGTATTTCTAGCGATCGATTTTTTTTTACTAATCTGATCGGCTGCCCTACATAATGGGCTCAGATTGGGTGGAGATACTCAATAGGGTGTAAGGTATCCAACATATATTAATCTGACGCGCCGGAATGAATTCAAAAATTCTCTCTTGGGCTCCCCTACAGTGCCAACAAAGTTGCAGACGCTAGGTGGCGCTGAAGTCGTGCACACAGCCACTTATTAAAACAACAAATGCATAACTTTCACTGAAAAAACCTAAATTATGGACACCCTAAAACTAATAGTAATAGATTTTTTCTTATGCTTAGTACATTATTACAAAGCCCCCGGGTCCGACTAGACACAGCCTAATTAGGTATTAAAAAAATTCTATAATGGCAGCACCAAAAAGGTGTCATGTAAATACATGTCAAAAATGACTGAATGAACGGTTCACCTCTCAGACTATTAATCTGAGGTTCACCTGAAACATGAATGAAAGAAAAATATGTTTTGACAATCCCTGCGTTCCATATAAGCACTGCTACTTTCTGAGGCTAACATCTGATGTTAGCCTCGTTTTGCGTTTCTTAAGAAATGTTGACATTTTTAGCCGCGCTAATTGTTACAAATGAAACGGAAGTTACTGATTTTTTGTGCTGAATTTTGACACCTCATCTACTTAGTCCAGCCACTTAAAATTTCTAATAATATAAATCAGAATTGGCTAATACTATAAATATCTTTCAATGAGTATTTTAAATCTGCTGGAAATCCTCTTTGATTCATGAAAAAAAGTCAAAAAGTGGTATCAGATGACCCATCTATTAGCATGGGTATTTGATGCTGGCATTTGGTGTTAAAAATGCTTATGTAACGCATGACAACGCAAGAAAAACTAGCATCACCGCTAATGAAACGCAGAGATGCTAAAAATGTTGATATTTATGGCTAAAAATGCTTATCTGGAACGCGCCCAATATTATTTCCTTTCATTCAATCAAACAGTCTTCGTTCGTCCGTTCCTCATTCATCTATCTTGATATAATTTTGATTTCTGATGAATTGTGTTCAGTGAAATTATAAATTAGAGCGATGAAGAAAGTCATTTTTCTATTGTGTGTTCAGGAGGATAAAATGTAAGAGGAAAAAAGCTAACATGCACATAATATTTTCTTTTAAACACAGCTAAGAACAGAAACAAAGCGAATATTTGTGTTGAGTACTTCGACACAGTATTTGAAATGTTTTCCAAGACGCAGTCCAGTAAGGAAACTTTTCTAGAGCAAACCAAAGCAGCCCGTGAGGAACGGGCTTTGGAAAAAAAACGCGAGCTATCTGCGACTAAAATCCAAGCTGCTATACGAGGATGGCTGGCCCGACTCAAATTCACTGAAAAAATCTTGTGAGTAAAATGATTTCGTTCTTTTACAAAACCAACATTACAAAGTATAGACGGAAATAAGACACTACATTCTTACTTATTTCCAAAGTGCGCATAATCATTTTAATATTTCAAAGCTAAGATGAATTTAATCTTTACAAATATAACAAAATACTGTATACTGTGACATAGGTTTATGTGCCTTAGGCATGGGTAATATCGGATTTTCGCTGTATTGTATCGTATCTATATATCGGTTTTGAATATCAGATATTGCAACTATACCGGGTGTAACGGAATACCGCAATAATTTTTAAGGTTGTTGATTTACAAAAAAAATGTTTTATGACTATTCTTTGTATTTTTATTATATGCCTACTTCGATTTATTACGTTTAACTGTTATGCGTATTAAATCGAAAGTAGGAATATAATAAAAATACAAAGAATAGTCATAAAATATGTTTTTTGTTAATCAACAACCTTAAATATTATTTCAGTATTCCGTTACACCCGGTATATTTCAATATCTATATATTGGTCGGAATCTATGGTACTCTATAACCTAGATATACCACACAATGTCACATCGTTGATCGTACACATATTTTTAAACATTTCAGTTTTGTGAATAAATGTAGAATGTTGTTTTGAGTGATATCTATGAAATTCGACTGTCGAAACTGAGATTTTACGTTGCAAAACATAAGATCTGAAATAATTTGACATTCATTGAAAGATTATAGGTAATAAATAGTTTCAGAACACTTGAGTCAAAGTAAGACCATAATTTTTTGCAAATAATTAACTTTAGATTAAACCTTATTTTGTTGCTAATAACGTTCAAACTAAAACGATATGGTCATTCGTTCTGCCAACATAACAATATTTCTCGCTCGCTCATGTATATATTGTTAAACTGTGGCTCAGTCGTATCTATGTTTTCAGTCAGATTTCCGAGTATCATAGATTTTTTGGGTATATGCGTATTGTTTATTACTTGGTTATGGCTGGTCGGTGAAGTTGTGTGATATCCAATATATAGTTTGTGCGCCGAGCCATATATAGATATTAGATATTGTGCCGGTACATAGATATTGTATCTGTATACGATTTGTATCGCCTACTCCTAATGTGCCTTGATTTTATTTACTGTCATGCTTACATTGATGTATAGGTTTTATACAACAAATGGCAAACACATTATTTTAGTTTCTCCTACATAAGAAAACATCTCATTTCTTTTTCCAGGGATGATTTTGATCAAATTCTACCAGAATCGGGACAAAACACCCAAGAAGAAATAACACAAACACTAGAACTATTGCCGGCTTTAGAAGTATATAGAGTAACATGCAGACTATTTTTAGTATTCAACCAAGAGAGGGACCAGAAAAGATTTGAGAAACTTTGTAAATATATTGTACAGAGCTTGCACTCAGATTCTGTGAAACTATCTTATGTTGGAGTGTTTTTGAATAAGGATTACAGGTATGTTTTATTTGTCTGGTTGCATGAGTAGTGGTGTTGCATTGTGGACCCTACCACACGCGCCGTAAAGGGCAGGGAGAACACTGGGGGGTTATATGGTACACATGCCCACCATTTAGTAGAAAAAGGTGTTTTATTTATTTACCTAACATAAATATAACTCTTAGCTTAAAAATTGAATTTCATTGTAAAAATCTATAAGTAATTACATGTACCTAAGCTCTCAAAAAACCTTTCCTCAGCATTATTCAGTCTGAAAATCAATTATTGTTTTAGTATTACTATCTCCAAAGTTGAATGAGAAATTTAGCAAATGTGTTTTGTGTTATTGATATTTGAAATAAAAAAAATATTCTAAGTAATGCTCTAAAGTAATTGTTTTAGAACATTAGTCAATAAATATGTAGATTATACTCTTAGTTGACTAAATAGCTTATAAAAGATTAAATACCAGTATACTACATGATCCGTGTAGGAATCCTTATAAAAAATTTGGGGATGAATTTGATGAAGAGGAAATTCTTAAAAATATCTATTAAATATTAAGAATCCAAATTTTTCCTTTTGGCATCCACACTGATACTAGCTGTCAATTCCATTGTAACAAATGAATATTCAAACAACAACAAAACTTTTACTTCAACAACATCTGTTGGGTTAGCTAGTTGAATATTATATTCATTCTACTTACAGCTTACAATGGATCTCACACATAAAAGAACTCTTATACAATTGCTGCCTCTACCTCGAACGGCTGAAACCAGAATCACCAGTGGATATGCAGAGTATACTGATCCACTTACACACATTAGTGGCATTCACGGCTACAAACACTTGGGCACTTACCCGCCTCAAGAATTTTGAAAAGCTCCGAGGTGGCATGACGCAGCTGTGTGCTAATGTTATGGGATCACTCTTTCATAAAGGGTATTACTTAACATTGAAGGTGATTATAAGACAAATAGAATTTTAAAGACACATTTTAATGCCTATTTAAAAAAAAAATTGTATATCTTTATTTTAATTCAACACATAGAAATGAAACCACCCAGAAATGTTTTAAAACTTGTAACTAAAAACCTCATATTAACCTTACATTTAAATAAAAAAAGCAATATAAGTTTAAAAATCCTGTTATTATATTACAAACTAGCTTTCCGCTCGTTCGTCCGCGTTATTTTTGTTTTCCCGTGGGAATTTTATATCTTCCCGTAGGAAAATTACCCTATGTCCTTCCCCTGGTCGCGAACTATCCCTATACCAACTTTCATCAAAATCAGTTCAGTAGTTTCGAAGCCAATTCAATACAATCAAATTTTTCCTCTATAATATTAGTATAGATTAGTGACTATCTAATGTAATCAAATCTTTTGCTTAAATCTTAATATATGAAATATTATTTGCAATTTGTTATTAATTTACCTTTTTCTTATGTTGCAGTCATTGCTATTACGAGGACTTTGCAGAGAAAAAGTATGTCTTAAGAACATTGCATTAGCAGCAATTGTAACATTATCATTACGGCCATTGATATCAGCTCAGTTTTCTGAGAAGCTGCTAACAATGTACATTATACAGATACTGTCAGTACCAACACTGGTATTTCATATGCAACAAATCGCACCCGAGGTAAGTCATTGAACAATGGATGGATGAAGAGGTAGAAGGCCTTTAAGTCTGATTAAATTTGAAATTTATTTCTGTGAACTATTTTACTGCCAATCAAAATATCATAGCAAAACATGCAAATATTATCCATTCCACTTATTCATTTCATCTTATAAGCCTGAGAGAATGCTGCAATAATTATGATTGATTTGTTCTCCATCGCCATTAGACCTAGAGTAGAAAAAGGAAAATAATCTTAGTTTATCAGCAGGTTACAGTGACTGTTTGCAATTTTTTAAACTTACATATTTTAGAGCACTTTAATATTGTTTTTTTTATAACAAGTAAGTTGCAAACAAGCAAACTGTCCACCTGATGGTAAGTGGTAACAGTCACCTATAATACATATGGCTCCTGTAAGATTCGCAGCAAAACTGCAACCCTCACAAGAACCACAGTGTACGTTGCCAACTTGTGACATCACATTGTCATGATGTAAAGTCACGGTACCCAGTAATTTCACTGCCATATCTTACCCTTCAAACCTGAACATAGCAATGCAAGCACTGCTGCTTTGCAGCAAAAATAGGTAAGACGGAAATGTGTAATAACAGCTCCTTTAAAGGAAAATAATTATAATAAATCTAAGCCTTATACCAAAATCTAAGCCTTATAATATTTTTACCAAAAATTTGTGAAAGGTTTTGGTAAAATTCTTTAAATTTCAAGGTTCAGTCAGACAGCGGGCGTGGCGGGACGGCGACGGGGCGTCGGCGCGATATAAGCAGTAGTAATGTATTAGTTATTACGAAAGATGTCACACAGAGCCGTCCCGCCCGGCGTGTCACGTCCCGCCGACGCCCCGCCCGGCGTGAATACAACAGGAGCTCGGCGCGACGGGGCGTGAGCGCGGCGTCGGCGTGGCGGCGACGGCGCATTTCGCGTTGTGTTCTATGAGATTTCGCTTTCGTGTTCACACTGACGGCGGGGCGTGTGCACGTCACGCCTGACGGGACGGTAGCGTTGTGTTTCGATACAAAAATGGATAACGAAACGGTTTACAGTCGTGTTTTTGAAATACATACATGAAATACTTAAATGAAATACATGTTCAACGTCAGAATCATTTGACATTTTGATTGTGAATGTCCGCGCCTCCTGCGCCGCCGAGCGGATCGGCGGCGCGGTGTCGGCGTCGACGTCGACGTTACCGTCACGCCCCGCCCGCTATCTGACCGAACCTTAATTTCTTACCATTAATGAGGACGTGATGGCATCTAAACATTTTATGTTTTTTACATTTTCATATTTTTAAATATGTATAGTTGTATAGCTGGATCCGTGTCTCTTGTGGTCGCCCGCTTTGTCTAATTGTTTTTGTTACCTGTGTGTCTGTGTTTATTGTACGTTAACTGGTCATGTTATAGTTGTTTTAAACGTACCCTCATTTTAAAATCAATTTAAAAATAAATTATTGTTTTGTAACCTAGTATCTAAATTACCTGAAACGCTCGGTGATTTTTTGTGATTATAGTATGTTGTTTTGAAGTATTTCTCATGTAAGTGAATTATAAATTCTTATGAGAATAAATATAATAAACCATATAGTTATTAAAAGAATTTATAAGTTCTTAATCAGAAAATTGTCACAGAGTATGCTAATATTTGCTGTCATATTCTAATTATTTGGTTTTTTAGCAAATCACTAGTAATAATGTATTGTCCACAGTCTGTCGCGATGTTTCGGACGTACTCCATGTTCGACAAGTGCTTAGAATTCCTGAGCACAGACCAAAATATGCGGATAGTTTTCAATACACTGGAGGGCAACTATGCTCTCTGCCTCCTCGGAAACCTTATACAGCTTGCGCACTTGGAGAGGGACCACGCTTTAAATGATACTTTTTATCCTACATTTGTAGTAAGTAATGGCAAAATATAGAGATGTATGTATATTAATATAACACATAACAATAGCCATTATAATCATCTGCACTATGCAGAAGTATACAATACTTTGAATAAGCTAGTATTGGTATAGAATTACTGAATAGCAAGAAAGCAACTCTGTTGTTACTGTCTTTACTCCTATACTTCAACAGTTTTGATTTTATACCTCATTGTTGTTGGTACTCATTCAATTTAAATCTAGGCAGACAAAGACGAAGTTTGATGATTTTACACATAAAAATATGTTTAACCAGTACCAAAATTTATGCCGAGTTGTTTATTTTCACAGCTGGTGGTGACACGCTTCCTGGATTCATGTCAGCAATACGTAGTGTGCAAGAAGGGGAACCTCAGCAACTGGCACCCCGTGCTGGGTTGGTTCTCGCAAGGGTTCGACGCGTATCTACCGCCCGCTATGGCCAACTTACGCACCCAGCTCTCCATGCTGTGGGGGGCACCGCTACTCAAGAAACTGTTGGCAATGCCGCTTAAGGTAAAGATAATCATAACTCAAAGGACATCCCCATTTTCCATACAGACCTGGGCCTGCGGATCTAAAAAGGCCGCATCGCAGAATCATAATACGAATCATATTATGATTCCTATTATGAATGGAGTGCAATTCATCATTAGCAAATTCTATTTGACAGCTTTGTATGAATATTCGTAAAATGGTCCCAATTGACAGTTTAGCAATGCCTAATTTGTGCACCATTTTAAAAATATTCATACAAAGCTGGCGGCCTTTTTAGATCCGATAGGTTGAAATTTGGTCTATAATTACAAATTATTATTAAGATTCATCAGCTCAATTTTAACCCTTTTCGGTCATGACCAAATAACTATTGATACTCAGAAATAAACTCTTCTAGAACACAGGAAAAAATCGGATATCCAGTATTCAAACAAAGATTGATCAGCTTAAGAGGGTACTTCGTCCAATGTTCGTGATTGAGTAACAAACATCCACACTTTCACATTTATAATATTAGTATAAATGTGAAAGTGAAAGTAGGATTAGTAGGATAAACACTCAAATTAGAGGATTTTTTTGATACATATATCATTTGTGTAACGTTGGGCTCAAAATGGGGATCTCCTTTATAGGTTAACGGTTCGCACTTCATTTTTAAGCGTCGTAAGCTCCCATTCAAGCTATACATTTACAACGCCCAGACGCCCGCCCCAGACCAGACCGGAACAAATTTCTGTAGGCCATACAAAATATTTGTCCTGTACGGGAATCGAACCCGCGACCCGTTGCGCAGTAGGCGATCTATATCAGTAAACAGATTTTCACTACGTCGTTCCGTTTTCGAGATCTGTGGCCCGGCTGGGGTAACGTTACCCCAGCTGGGTAATCTGTGAAACGCACAAACGACAAACTGAAACCTGCTGACAAACTGACAAACTCTAGACATTATAGCGGCATACTCAAACAATCTATTTTTCACAGTTTCTTTTTCTTGTGGCCCAGCTGGGGTCAGCCACACATTGTATGTTAGCTAATACAAATGAATTACGCTAGGAAATGCTAGACGCAGGCGTAACGGGCGAGGACGGTGCGGGTCCGTCGCAGCCGTCGACGCCGGTGCAAAGCAACAACCCGGCCGCCATCATACGCCGCGCCATCGAGGCGAGAACTAGCAGGTATGAACAGTTACAGTCTTATTACCACACCTGGGTTGCGTTTCAAAACGGATAAGTTTCGCCCGGTAAATAGCTAAATTGACTCAATCCCAGTTCCAAAACACATCGGAGGATTTATATCGAGGTGTTTTGGAACGACTTTGCCGAGTCAATTAGATCCTGGAAAGAGCGATTAATTTATCCTATAAAATTCAGGGGTGATAATTATTCTGTCATGGCTGTTATGTTAATGTCAATGTCACTACTGACAGCAGTGACAGTTGACATTAACTTGACGCGGTAAATTTTCGAAATTTTCTAAAAGAATTATTGTAGCATTGCAATTAACTTCAAATTCAGAAAGATGATACCGACAGCGAGTGATCATAGAACAATATACTCTCTACCGAGAGATAGCGATGAAACATAATATGGGAGAGAGGTTAGAAAATTCCCAGATAACGCGTTCCGCGACGCCGTTAGGTCAGAATTCTTCGAGAAATCACTTTTTACCCCGTTCCAAAACCGATTTTCAATCGAGTAACTTTACCCGACAAAGGAAATTTTGTTTCGGAACGCAACCCTGGCTTAAACCTGATCTATACTATAGGGAACGTACCCAAACTACATGACCCGTTCAGGGGTGGGGGAGGGGGTTTAGTTTTCGTCACGCAGTCAATATCATCTAGGGAAATTTCGCGCTTTTTCGAGATATATTTAAATATATGGCGCACAGCGTTTAGCGTTTTTGGCAGCACTGACACATATGCCGGGACGTCAGCTGATTGATTGAAAACTAACGGTTTGTCAATATTAGGTATGCATGTGATGGGTTATTAGGTTTAAATAAAAGACACTTGCTGGATGAATGAAGATATATTGAGATAATACTATTAAAGCACATACGATTCACCACAGCGCAGTTGAGCCAGCGAGAAGGAAAAAAGGAAGCTGACATAGGCATATAGCTGTCATGTCAATACAATCTCTGCATTTAATTACTGCTAAAACATGTATACCTTTAATAAATTATTGCTTCAATAGCATGCACTCTTGGCGTCACGCGGCCGCGGCAAAGACAAATAAACTTAATAATACTTTTTTACCTTTCTGTTTGCAAAAAATAATGTACAAACATATTTATGAATTACCACGTGAAAACGAGGGGGGGAGGGGGTTAAAAAAATGTAAAAAGTGGGTAACGTACGTTACCTAACCTGCATCAGGTTTAAACTAAGGCTAAGTGTAGTCCTTCGCTTGTGTTAATAAGACTTTTCCTACCAAAGGGTGAGAGAGAGAAGTCTCCAACCATCATCAGCACCATCAATAATCATCACCACCACAACTCATGCAAAAAAATGGACTAAAGTTACAGCTTATACGTCAATCTCCATTTTTTCTCGCCATCGTCATCTTGATGATGCTTATGTCAAACGATCTCTTCATCAAACGTACATCATCATCGCAGCTTATATACGTCTCCACTGAGGGGTTCGAGCCTACCCTATGTAAGAGTGATTAGGCCGTACCCTAGTACAGAGTCTCTCTCCGGTATGGAAACTCAATGGTGTTTATGACTATCTTCAAGACAAACTTGCATGGCAATAGTTGCAAATTACTATATTTACTGTGTTTTCGTATAAATATTGCCTACATATCGTTTTTGCAGATCTAACTCGAGCAAGAATTACAGGAAGCTGGGTTCCCCGGATTGCACCAAAGCAGCGTTGATATGCTCCATGTACCACACGGCGTTGCAGACTATGAAGCAGGTCAAACTCGACATACTTACAGGTTTGTTTTATTACGACGTTACGGCTGTGCGTGCGTCTATAGATGGGAACTTCACCTTTTATATACGTATATAGATAACTAGCTGTGCCCGCGAACTACGTTTCGCCATATATTTTTTCCCGTTTTTGGAACCTTTTTAATTGATGCTCAACTCCTATTAGTCGTAGCGTAAGCTTCTATTAGTCGTGTTATATAGCCTATAGCCTTCTCGATAAATGGACTATCCAACACAAGAATAATTTTTCAATTTCAATCAGTAGTTCCTGAGATTAGCGCGTTCAAGCAAACAAACAAACAAATTCTTCAGACTTATAATATTAGTAAGTAAGTATAGAATATAGCCAAAAATTATAATGCTAATCTAAATTTAATTTCGCCAGGCCTTTGCAATCAGGACGAGATTCTGTATTGCCTGTGGCAGTTCCTGTGCACGCTGGGACCTAGCTGCGGTCTCAAGTCGTTCCTAGACCTGTTGGCGGTCAACACGAAGACATCTGCGCCCGAGTTCCAAATGCTTGTATTGTTCGCCGATTGCATGACTCACTACGTCACGTAAGTTGTGCAATTTATATTTTAACATGACTTTGGAAACATATTACATTAAATTCTTCGAAGAGACAGTAACAACCGTTTGAGAGGACATCAACAAAAACTACAAACATGTTTCTCCAACAATAGCGCCCTAAAGCACTATTTCTTCAACAGAGTTGTGACAGGATGAAATAAACTACCAGAAGAAGTGATTTCAGCACCAAACGGCAATAAGTTCAAAAGTAGACAAACATGTTACAGACAGAAGATTAGCTCAAAATTCGAAATTCAAAAATCTTTATTCAACTAAGGCCTTTACAGGCACTTATTGACGTCAAAACAAAGCAAAACATTCTAATTTAAAGAAAACATAAATTTAACCTTGTATGTGCATACATCCTGAATATACCTACTCAAGATGTCTGCAAATACAAGTAGTAATGAAAAAAAAATTGAATCTACACCTGTTCGGAAATTGGGAGAGCCTTCTCGAGAAACAGGTAAGAAACTCGAAAGGTCAAATTTTTTTATCTCCAGCTGAATGGAGTAGAACTGGATGCGGGCAATTATCAGTTGTTCCAACTGCCTGCCTGTCTACATAAATAATAATAATTCCTCCATAAGTTTGTAAGATGTAGAAAAATATGATTAACATCGCTTCTAGGGTATAAAGCCACTTAACTAACCTGAAAAATGGTCCTGTATATCCCTTCCTTATTTTTTAGTTCATCACCACAGCTCATATACGTCCCCACCGAGGGGCTCGAGCTTACCCTAAGTTAGAGTGTTTAGACCACCTTAGTCAACCATACTGGCCTATTGTGGATTGGTCGACTTCACGTACTATCGCGAGCACTTCCGCCTGACCATTTAAAAATTTATTCGCTTGAATCGTGCGAAAGCGCCGGGCTACGCCCCTTTAAGTTTTGGCCTATTAGAAAAGAAATACTCTTTCTCTCTCTAATCGGCGAAGAGGGGTTCCTCGGCGGCTCGGCGGCAGGACGAAGAAGAATCTTTTATTTCATTATTCCATGTCTATTCGAGGTTGACGGGGTGGGGCTAGAGAGCGCCAGTGCAAACGAAAATGAGCGTAGCGGTGATCAGGCGGAACTGCGCGCGATAGTACACTTGAACCTCTTCGCAGATGTATGCAGGTTGCCTCACGATGTTTTCCTTCACCGTAGAAGCGTCGGACAAATGTACATATGAAATTGGAAAAACACATTGGTACATGGCACTATCGAACCCCGGATCTTCCGATTGGAAGGCCAGTGCCGAGTCCACAGCGCCACCGACGCTCCTTCCTCACTTTAGTTGTACTTACTAAAAATAAGGAAGTTAGGAACCTATAGTCACTATTTAATTAAAATCTTTGACAATTATACCTATTTGCACTAATGGAATCCAAAGAAAATGTTAAAAAATAATTTATTAATCAATTCAAATAAAGTTCAAAGTAAGATAAAATGAAAATTAAAAAAATTCAATTGTTCATTTTTTCATAAATCCTTATTGCAGAGGCTCCTATAATAAAAATCCTCCATAATTATTGTTTTATATTGATCTGTTTGCGATCAATTTCAATATTCTATCTGTAGATTTCATTACTATCCCTCGTTATTTGTTTGACATTAGCTTAATACAAGATACGTCGAAATTCTCCAGTAAACAAATCTATGGATAGATAGGATATTGAAACATATCGTTAATAAAGATGACGTTTAATTTGTACAATACATATATTGTCTTCCAGCATATTAGACGATATGGAGATGTACGAGCAGCAGGAACCGTTCAAGCTACAGGACTTCGTCAATATGTCGCAGTTCCTCAACATGTTCGTGTACAAGTCGATCATGGGGCAGCTGTTTGGTGAGTTTTATATTTTTTCATTAACCATATTATATAACTACTAGCTTTCCGCTCGCGACTTCGCCCGCGTTATTTTTGTTTTCCGTGGGAATTTTTTTCCTGTAGGAAAATTACCCTATGTCCTTCCCCTGGTCTCGAACTAACTTTCATCAAAATCGGTCAGTAGTTTCGAAGCCTATTCAATACCAACAAACAAACAAACAATCAAATCTTTCCTCTTTATTATATTATAGAAAAGGAAAAATAGAAACAAAACAGCCAACACCGATATTTAAATAAAAACGAATTTATTTTCTTAACACATTGTTTTTTACATACCGACAGGGAAGCTCTTGGCCTTCATCTCACCTGATGGTAAGTGACGGTAAGGCCGAAGGTGGAAGCGAGCTTCACCTGAACTCCTCCACGACTGAGGAACTGGCTATCTTACCGCTAATTGTCGGAACACAACAATGCTATTAACATTGTTATTATGGCGACAAACTTAGATGAGACGGTGATTGCTAGTCAGGCGGGCTCAGAAGCCCTTCCACCAACCAAACCGAGCAGAAAAACGTCTGCCCCAGTGCGGAATCGAACCCTGGACCTTCTGATCAACACCCGGAGGTCTCAAACACTAGACCACGGAGGCGAATAAACATTTGAAAAAGCCAGTGACTCTAGGTTTACCTTTATCTACTGCGTCGTGTGCATATAAGCGTCGATGGCGTAGTGCGTAACCCCGCCACGTACCAATGTGTTTTCAAATTTTGAATTCATATGTACGTTTATTCAACGCTTTTACGGTGAAGGAAAACATCGCGAGGAAACCTGCACACACCTGTGAAGAAAGAATTTCTTTACAGGTTGTGTGTGAAGTCGACCAACCCGCACTTGGCCAGCGTGGTTGACTAAGGCCTAAAACGCCCTAGTTTAGGGTAGGCTCGAGCCATTCGGTGGGGACGTATATGAGCTGTTGATGATGATGTGCAGATTTGAAGACGATCCAGAACAACGAGCTGTTCAGCGGCATGCACACTCTGCTATTGGTGCTGTATAGGCGCGATTGTCGGCGTTCATACACGCCGCCGTCCCACTGGCTGGTGCGAGAGATACGGGAGACTCACTTTATGGCGGACCTGGAGAAGGGAAAGAAGCCGCAGCAGGTATTCACAGTTGTGACAAGATTTTCAAATTAATCTATTTGCATTATCTATTAGCAGAGGCGGTGGCGCAGTGGACTCGGCACTTGCCTTCCAATCGGGGGGTCGGGGTTCGAGACCGGCCATGTACCAATGTGTTTTTCGTTTCGAATTTCATATGTACATATGTCTGACGCTCCTACGGTGAAGGAAAACATCGTGAGGCAACCTGCATACATCTGCGAAGAAATTCAATGATGTATGTGAAGTCGACCAATCCGCACTGGGCCAGCGTGGTTGACTAAGGCCTAATCACCCTAATATAGGGTAGGCTCGAGCCCCTCGGTGGGGACGTATATGGGCTGTGATGATGATGATTAGCAGAGGTCGAGTGATCGCCTACTGTGCAACGGGTCGCGGGTTCGATTCCCGCACGGGACAGTTATTTTGTATGGCCTACAGAAATTTGTTCCGGTCTGGGCGTATGTGCATGTGATATTCTATGTTTGTAACTGCACCTACGACACATGAGAAAATCCTAGTGTGGGGCGACGTTTTTTTTAAAAAAAAAAAAGAAAAAAAATCTATTTCCTTCTCAGTTAAAAACCCGGTCAAGTGGCCCGCACTTGGCCACGCCACTCGTGCACTGAGGGTACCGTACAAACTTATCTAAGTATACAGAGTGTAAAAAGACTCATAACGAAGCCCGCGTCTTTATACCATTATATTTATATAACTTATGTAAAAACTAATTATTGATGGTAAACTAAATTGATTTTTAGGTTTTAAAAAACAACCGCAAAAAGTATTACGCAATGTAACGCGCACTCGCGCGCTACTTGGACGAAACGCTATTTTCATTGGACGAATATTAATAAATAATATTCCAAACACTAGTATAAAAACCTCGAAAAAATAATTGTCACTTTAAACTTAAATATCTCGGTAACTATTAATTTCTAGAAGACAAAAATGATATTGATAGTGGTTTTAGTATGTGGGCTTCTGCTTCGCGATCCGTCTTTTTACACCCTGTATAAGTTCCTAGTGTAGTGTGTGAAGTCGACCAACCCGCACTAGGCCAGCGTGGTTGACTAAGGCCTAATCGTGAAACTGTAAAATTTGCGCAAATATATGGTATGACCGTTTAACTTACAACTGTGAAATTTTCCCAGCTGAAAAAGACCGTATACCTGAGTATATTTGATATAAATTTCAATTTGATATCTTTACGTGTTTCCGAGAAAAAGGGTCTTGGCAGACAGACGGACAATGCAGTGATCCTATAAGGGTTTCGTTGTTTCCAACTGGGGTACGGAATCCTAAAAGTCATAACACCATAAAGATTATCTTATTATAACTAGATCTGTGATAATCAGATTCAGATGCGGAAGCGGAAGTCAGATATAAGTTTCTAATGCATAAGCTATAGACATTCCTGATTCAGTTTTTTTTTATGTTTGTTTATTTTGGTTCTATTTTTACGAGATGGTAAGTATGAGACTGGCATTAAAAGAGTCATGGCTCTGAGAAACTTCATGAACAGCCTGACCTTGTAGAAGAAGGTGGCTAGCTGCGCATGAAGATATGCTGGTCGCTATATTCATGTATGGAAGTCAACGTTAGGATTAACGCAGTGGAAATAAGAGCTTTGAGAGAAATTTTCCAAGTGGCTGATAGATAAATTGCCAAGTAAAATAGAACAGTGTAGGAATCCAATTTACATTTTGTTTAATATGAACAAACCGTAGATCTTAAAAAGTAGCTACTGACTTTAATTAATTATTAATTCAATTAAGATCGCAATGGCTGTTTTCTGTTGCAGGTGCTGGTTCAGAAAACGCCTCATATGATAGCCCACGGAGATCGAGTGAGACTTTTCCGGCGAGCTGTGGCGGATGAGAAGGTTACAATTTTTTTATGAGAGCAATACTTATTCGACGAATATGCGACGACGATGCAACACCTAGTTAAGGTGCGTTCCGAATGAGCTTATAGTGAGAGCTAAGTGAGTGTGGTGTGAGCGCTTCAAACTGTTCCGAATCGGATATCGCGCTAACATTAACAAGTGCCAGTTGACCATTCGGGACGATAGTTTGCGCGCTTACGACGCCGACGTTTCCTTAGACGTTGATGTCCATTAGCTTGACAATAAATTTTCAATAGTGTATTATATTTTATTTATTGATTTTTTTTTTCATTTTTCAATTCAGTTCTATTCAAAGTTCTATATAAAATTTTCACTTCTGGTCGTTATCAGGTCGTGCTCGGTCTCACAGAGCGCGCGTGCTCGACTCGCTCGACTTTGGTGAGCGTGCGTCGTGCGCGTTTGGTGGAAGATGGGTACCGACAGTTGGCTGCGTTGCCCAGCCGCGCCCTCAAGGGGTGCGTGCGCGTGCGCTTCGTCAACGCGCAGGGACTGGACGAGGCTGGAATCGATCAGGACGGCGTGTTCAAAGGTGAGAGTGACACTGCGAAGATAGCGTGCGCGTGCGCATTGTCATCACCCAGGGCTAGACATGTTCAACGGAGACACACATCTACGGCAGCGAGACGAGGCTGGAATTGATCAGGACGGCGTGTTCAAAGGTGAGAGTGACACTCTGCGAAGATAGCGTGCGCGTGCGCATTGTCAACATTCAGGGCTAGACATGTTCAACGGTGACACACATCTAGGGCAGCGAGACGAGGCTAGAATTGATTAGGACGGCGTGTTCAAAGGTGAGAGAGGCGCCCAGCGAGGTAAGCGTGCGCGTACGCATTGTCATCACTCAGGGCTAGAAGTGTTCAACGGTGACACACATCTAGGGCAGCGAGACGAGGCTGGAATTGATTAGGACGGCGTGTTCAAAGGTGAGAGAGGCGCCCAGCGAGGTAAGCGTGCGCGTACGCATTGTCATCACTCAGGGCTAGACGTGTTCAACGGTGACACACATCTAGGGCAGCGAGACGAGGCTGGAATTGATCAGGACGGCGTGTTCAAAGGTGAGAGTGCTGACACTCTGCGAAGATACCGTGCGCGTGCGCATTGTCATCACCCAGGGCTAGACATGTTCAACGGAGACACACATCTAGGGCAGCGAGACGAGGCTGGAATTGATCAGGACGGCGTGTTCAAAGGTGAGAGAGGCGCCCAGCGAGGTAAGCGTGCGCGTGCGCATTGTCATCACTCAGGGCTAGACGTGTTCAACGGTGACACACATCTAGGGCAGCGAGACGAGGCTGGAATTGATCAGGACGGCGTGTTCAAAGGTGAGAGTGCTGACACTCTGCGAAGATACCGTGCGCGTGCGCATTGTCATCACCCAGGGCTAGACATGTTCAACGGAGACACACATCTAGGGCAGCGAGACGAGGCTAGAATTGATCAGGATGGCGTCTTCAAGGTGAGAGTGGCGCCCAGCGAGGCACTTTCCTCGCTGCGAGGATAGCGTGCGCGTGCGCATCGTCAACACTCAGGGCTGGACGACATGTTAATAAGGGGAGACATGGCTAGGACAGCGAGATACATTGACAAAAACATTGTTTTAATAATTTTGAAAAAAAAAACAAACTAATAGAACTTATATCAATGTTCCTGTGACGAACCGGTATCGACCTGATGGCCGATTCACGAAAACAGTTCAAATAACGTTAAATCTTAGTAGTTGTTCGATCAGAGTCTTAACAAGTTGGTATTCACATGTTGCTCAGGCACACTTTGGATTACCATTACCTAAAAAATTTATACGCCCCACATTTTCTACTATTTCGCCTTCATACTTGACAAGCATTGGAATGTCTTTAGCAGGATGTGTCTGGAATCTCATCACGTTTGTCTTACTAACATTTATGGTGAGATTGTTTAATTTCAGCCATCCAACTACTTTGTAATTTTTAATGTCTTGTTTATAGTGCTTACAAATTCGACTTGGCATGCATGGCACTTATTACCACAACTGCTGTAGTATACTGAACAAATTTTTGATCAACACAGAATACAATTGGGAAAGTCATTTACTGGTACATAGACGAAGAACAAGAGAGAGGTCCTAAAATACTTGCTCTAAGCTTTAACACTTGCCTTGGTAAATCTACGAGTGTTTCGCAGAGTTCCTGGAGGAGACGATAAAGCGCGTGTTCGATCCATCGCTCAACCTGTTTCGTGCGACCAGTGAAGAAAGGCTATACCCCGCCCCCACCTCCTGCCTGCAAGAGAACCACCTACAGCTGTTCGAGTTCATAGGCCGCATGCTTGGCAAGGCCGTGTATGAGGTAGCTATATTTGTTTATTCATCCTTAAGCTCATTAGGCTGTGGTAAATTTGTAAAAGCTCATCCAATTTCCATACAAGGGTGAATTTATCTATTATTGGCTGTGGTAAATTTGTAAAAGCTCATCCAATTTCCATACAAGGGTGAATTTATCTATTATTTTATTTTCGTGTTTGTTGCATGGATATCTTAATTTTCAGGTCTGAAAACCAGCCCTGCGAGCATGGAACTCTCGATAAACAAAATTTTACAGCTAAGATCGACATACTCGACAAAAATCGATAAATTTGACAGTTATTCCTAAGGAGTGAAAAGGAGTGCTGCTTTCGACATATATCGATCGACAAGTCCATGCTCGCAGGGCAGGCCCGATTAGCAAGTCCAGTGTGCTGTAATTTAGTTTCGTGCTATAAAATAATGAGGTCCATATCCTCTTAGGCAAACCACAGTTTAAGTTTAATAATTCTCAGTTTAATAAATATTCTTTTTGAAAAAAAAAATCAAACTGTTGTAGGAAATTGTGGTATTATCAACATGCAAGCTTTTCGTCAATACTCTCTTTAGTTATTCTGTTTCTTCGTTTCTTTTTTATTCTACATCAGTTCATACTGTAAGCTCAAACAATATTTTCGTCATATTTGGTGAATTGGCCTGGCCCTAAAGGCAACATCTCCATAATTACCTACAACAGATTTGTAGTGTTGCCGTTATTTTTTTTAACAGGCAATTAATTTGTCTATCGCTAAATATTTGTCAATGATTAAATTAAATGATAATAATAATGCTTTATAAGACAGTTAAAGTTATTGATACCGCAAACATAACAGCTTTAAAACTATCGTTCATTTAAAATTGTTGTCTCATTAAAAATTGAGCTTTCGTGTTTTCATACATATTTGGAATATGAATGTTTTGCCTGGTTTTTGGCAGGGCATTGTGGTGGATGTGCCGTTCGCTTCATTCTTCCTCAGCCAAGTGCTGGGGCAGACGCAGCAGGCGCTATACAGCTGGATCGACGAGCTGCCCTCGTTGGACCGAGATCTGTACCGCAGCCTCACATACATGAAGCACTTCCAGGTCAGTTAGCTCATTGCTGAAGAGATATGACACAGGAACGGTGTCCTCGACAAGTTATAGAGTATACAGACTTTCATTTTGATTTCCAGATAATATATTTTAAATTTGACTCCAGATATACTATAACTTGATCGATACAAGGACCGAAAACATAACAGTAATAACTATTTCGTTTATACAACTTGATTTGTTAGTCACAAGCCAAATTTTGTATGCTTGTTCAGACGATCAATACATCTAAGTTCTTGGATGTTGATCATTTGTATGGAATGGCTGTTTCATTTTTCGTGATTTCATGATTACTCCCATCATAGCTGAAGTTATTCAATTTGATCGTCTGAACAAGCACAAAAAATTTGACTTGTGACTAAAAAATCACCTTGTATACCGGGTGTAACTGAACACCCCAATAACATTTAAGGGGCATATAATTTTGATACTAAATGGACCTTCGGTGCTTGTCTGAGACCTGGAACCCCAATACTTTCAGAGTTATTTGATTTTAAACTGTAAACAAAAACTTTCAAGTGACAACCATAATCAACTCTTAATACAAAAGAAATTTAAACACAAAATGACACGTGACAGACGTGAGCGTAGTATTCCTCGTACGCTTACGTAGGGCTGTCGGCACTTAATACAAAGAAATAATTTATTTAGTTTGTATGACGTGAGCATAGTATTCCTCATACGCTTACGTAGGGCTGTCGGCACTTCATACCAAAAAGTAATTTATTTAGTTTGTATGGGAAAAAAAGTAGGTTTGTTAGCCCTAATATTTTTCCTACAGAATCTCTACTTCTGATAGATACATACCCTTAAATATTATTGGGGTATTCAGTTACACCCTGTATAAATAAAATAAAAAAACAATAAAAATACTACACTAAAAGCGTCCCAAAAACTGACCGGGGTGATAAAAAAGTAACCGTGTATAGTAGAGAGTTCTATCGGGTCAAGCTTATTTTGAGATTAACTTCAAATCTCTTTCGCAGGGGGACATATCAACTTTGGAGCTCACATTCTCAGTGGACGAGGAGCGGTTAGGGGAGATAGTGACGCACGAACTGATACCGGGCGGCAAAGTTATACCGGTCACCAATGAGAATAAGTAAGTTTGATAATTGGGATGATGACTGAATTCAAATTTTTACGTCTCGTCATTAAATATTAAAATACCGTGGAAAAAGATGCAGTCCAGCGGGCCTAGCACGGGGCGTGGAAAAGATCTCTCTCCACCACTTATGTCTTTTTGACAAGAGAGAAAATCAGTTACTCCCCTGTATTTAGCATGGGGGCAAAGGTTTAAATTTATATCTCTCTCAGTGACATTGGTAGTGGAAAAATTCTCCATTTGCTTAGCACGGCGCTAATAAAATAGAGAAAATTAATCCCTTTTTGACGTTTTGAGAAGAGATATTACTCTTCGAGCTATTGAGGTGCAGACAAAAGGTTTTATACTTAACATTTTTCGTTTTTAACATCTATTACCATGTCGCAAGTGTTTTTTTTTTAATTTTTGCGCTTTACTTGTTACAAATGAAACGGTAGAACAAATCTGAATCAGCTAAAACTATAACATATTATTATGTATTTTTCTTTTTCAATTAATTTTTTATATCCTCCAAAAAACATTGTAAAGGGGTGTTAGATATACTATATAGTATTAAATTAAATAGTGGTATTATTAATTAAATTGGTATTAGAGAACCCATCTAATAATCTGTATATTTGATGGTAGCTTTTCGAAGCGAAAATGTTTTTATGGAACACACGAAATTGGCATGAAAAGTCAACACGAAAAATGTAATGAAAAACGTTGATATTAAAAGTATTGCAATCCGTGCTTATCTTGCTTGAACACGCCTATACAATAAACGAAAATAAAATAATTGAAATGGTGGGTCCGCAGTGGAAGTGTCATAGGTATGTTATTAATTTGAATCTGATAACATACCATAAACTATGAAATTACTTGACTTTATGATTATACCTACAATTTAAAAACTCACCGGTGCGTATGTGACATGAATGTGTTGTCAAGTTCTTTCAATTTGTTTGGGTTATACTCTCTATAATTTTTTTCCGTATATTGGTAGCATTGTTGGGAGAAACCATTTCTCCGGAGTCAAACTAGTCTTTCCCTGGTGCCATGCTAGCTAATAGGAGAAAGATGAAGGAATAGACAAAGATTTGTCCGGCCCCAGAGGAGATTTTGTCTTTGTGCCGTGCTAGGCCCGCTGTGAAATTAGAATTAAAATCGACTTAGAAATACATTAGATACAAGTATTTTAAGTTGTTAATTTCAAGGCGATTAGACAGAGAAATCCGACATCAACCGTGACGTCATTGTTGAGTATGGCCATATAAACTACCTGTAAATTGCCGTTTTGCTAGAAAGAGATGGAGAAAAATCTTTAATACCTTATATCTTGGTTGTTTTTATAGTTATTCGAAAACCGATTTCTTCTTTTTGTTTATTACATGAATGAGCTTCTATTATCGCAAAAAAATTTTTTGGCATCTAGCCTATTACAATACCAACTAACAAACAATTATCTAATAATTCTCCAATAACGTTTTATGATAATCTTGTTACAGAATAAATTACATCCATCTAATGGCTCACTTCAGGATGCACACGCAAATCAAGGACCAAACGAATGCGTTCATTAAAGGCTTCCGTACCATAATTAATCCAGAGTGGCTCTCGCTGTTCTCGACGCCGGAAGTGAGTAACTGGCCTGACTGATTTCGCCTTAAATTGCTTCCCCTCGCCCACTTGCTCAGGAACTTCGGCTGCCAACTCTGAACTATTATTTTGATGTATACTATACATATTTGATATACAATTTTGGTTGGTGGTAGGGCTTCTGACTTCTGCAGGCCAATTATGGATATTTCATCGTATGACATGGTATAAATTTGGGAAAAAGAAGTCATGAAATGCTGCATTTCGTATTACCGATCTCCAATGATATTATCACTATGGCATAATTTCAATGATGTCATCATTAAATAATGAACATATTATCAAAAATCTGACCGGAAATCGTATTTTTCGTTTTGCACAATGACATCATTTGCAAAACCATGAGATCGGTAATAGGCCCTCTGGTTAGCAATCATCATTTTATCTAAGTTTACCGCCATAATAACGTTATGTTCTGACAATTCATTTTTTTTTTTACTTTTTAACTGTCTCCGAGTTGTGGTTAAGACCACCTTTTGTTGATCGAGAGGTCCGGGTGTCGATTCCCCATGAGGATAACAGTTTTTCTGTTCTAAATCTGGTCACGCATAATATAATACGTATTATTTTTAATCATAAAGTTCGATACAGTAATTAGAGCTGTCGTGCGAATACAGTGTTATGCATTCCACGGGTTAACCTAAAACCGAGACAAGAGCACTGAGCCGAGACCAAATCCATGTTGAATTTGAACGCTATTCAAACAAGTCGTCTGCTTGGTTACCTCCATCCTACCTATTTCTGCCGCAACGCAGCAGTGCTTGCATTGCTGTGCTCCGGTCTGAAGGGCAAGTAAGATATGGCAGCGAAATTACTGGATATACCGGGACTTTATATCTGATGTCACAACAAGTTGGCAACGTACACTGTGGTTCTAGTAGGGGCTGCAGCTACTTTTACTGCGTATCTCACAGGAGCCACATGTATTATATGTGACTGTCACCACTTGCGTTTCTCAGATAGCAATGACAAGTCTGGCAAGTTTGAATTAAACTTTCTAGTTTCCCATTGACAAACTTGCATGATTTTTGTTTTTTTCGGCAGTATACAATGTTACAATGTACATACAATATTGCCCCAACAAACTTTAAAAAGCGACTAGTTTGTTGTTGTACATTGCGTTATTGAAAAAACAAACATCATGCAAGCTTAAAACAAACATTATGCAAGCTTGTTGATGGGATACTAGAAAGTTTGATTCAAACTTGCCTCAAGTGTGGCAAGTTTGAATGCTATCTGGGTTGCTTGTTTGCCAACTTAGTTACAATAAAGAAAAAGAAAAAGTTGAAGGTGATGTTCCGCCGCAGCTGCAGCGGCTCATCAGCGGGGACAACGTGCCGCTGGACCTGCGCGATCTGCGGCGCCACACGCAGTACTACGGCGGGTTCCACGACTCGCACCGCGTGGTCTGCTGGCTGTGGGACGTGCTGCAGCGGGACTTCACCGAGAACGAGCGCGCCATGTTCCTAAAGGTGGCGGATCTAATTAAAATCAATGAAAAGAAACGTTTTTTTCTATGTCAAATTTAATTGAATGCACCTCAAAAATTGAAATATAAAATCTAGCCTAACCGCGTTTATAAAAGCTAACCTTCATCGCCACAGCTCATTGATATACCCACCGAGGTCCCTCTTTATAATAATTAAGGAAAAGGAAGGAAATTAAGGTAAATAAAATTAAGGACATTAAGTCATGATACTAATTAACCCAGTTTCTCTAGATTATTACAGAACATTGAATCTTAATAGGCTATTTAACAACATTGAAAATATACCACAAATTATGGTCATCCTATTAGATAATAGGATAACAAAGTATAATTTATTTTATTTCATGATTATATTTGTTAATCATTAAAGGTCATAAAGTATAATACACCGATAAGGAAATGAAAATAATGTATGTGTGAGGATAGTTTCTGATCTATACATACTTTTAGAACGACATTATATAGTTCCTTATAGTCATCATCAGTCAAAAGTCAGTCAAATATAAGTATATTTGTACTGTTTTGCGTGTGTCGAACTTGTTTATTTGCATGTGACGTCACCCACGTCATGTTTTGCGCCATTACAGAATGAGCATTTTTGCCGCGCTTTTAGAAATTTTAATTTTCTTATTGATTTTGAAAGATAAATAGGTCTGATTTCCCAGAAATATTAATGTAGTTTGCATATTATGACATATAGAATAATTTAAAATGAATTTCTAAAATTAGTCAAATAGAAATTCACCCGAAATAATTAAATTTATTTTTATATCTAAAATAACGTTTGTCATTTTACTTTGGCTATGTAGGGTGTGCCCATAGTAACAGAAAAAAAATTGATAATATAAGTCCACTCATCAATAAAAAAAATTTTTTTTAGTTCGTGACCTCGTGTTCTAAACCGCCAGTGCTGGGGTTTGCGCACCTCAAACCTCCGTTCTCGATTCGTTGCGTCGAAGTAGGTGACGACGAAGATACTGGAGATACTATTGGTATGTATAATGACATTTTAATTTTTTTTTAATATTCATCAGCAGAGTTATGCTCGACAGATGGGCGGGTGGAATGTGAGGGTATCTGAATGAGTTTTTTAGTAAAGGTAATAGGTAGTAAATTTTATTACTACCTACCTGTTTGGTACCTTTACTATGCGAATTGGTTTTTTGCTTTTTACAATGCGATCAAGTAAGCAGTCAAGCTGATGTCAGAATGGCGGATGAAATCTTTATATACAAATAATATCATTTTAAACCTAAAGGGAAATATTATTTTAATTTTTATTTATGTATACAGGGAAAATTTTGAGGTACCGGCAACCTCGCAGGATTAGATAGCAAGCATCATTAACTACAACGTTTTTTCTACGACTTTTAAAACAAGAATTACATTTACAACTTTTACTATGGGACCAATCACCAATCTTGAAATCGCGAAAAAAATACCGGTTCCGTATCTAGGTTCAGTCGATGTTGAACATTTGTATGGAACAGCTATTTTTTTTCGCTATTACAAAATTGAGGCCATAGTAAAAGTTGTTTGCTTTGCTTGTCTGAACAACTACAAAAAATCTAGCTCCTGCCTGAAAAGTAACCGTGTATATGCCCATTTCATATTATTTCGGCGTTCTGATACATAATAATTGCTGTGACGATTGATTCCTCCCAAACAGGCAGCGTGATTCGCGGCTTCTTCACGATAAGGAAAAAGGACCCGCTGAACCGGCTACCCACGTCGTCGACATGCTTCAACCTGCTGAAGCTGCCGAACTACCAGAAACGCAGCACTCTGCGCGACAAGCTGCGGTACGCGGTCAACAGCAACACCGGATTTGAACTGTCCTAGCTGCGCGTAAGGTGCTTTTTTGTTTGTAAACCAACACGTCATTTCGGAGTGTTTTCGCACGGAGCTCACGGCGCCAGCGTCGCTTCGATTAATGGTGAATTGTGTTTTAGCATCTGTTGATTATTTAAGTTTCGAGCGGATACTTCAGATCGTAAGTATGCTGCAGTTGTAATACTTCGAATGACAAAATGCAGAGGGACTCAAGCACATACAGCCACGTCTTCTGTAAAAGATGGATGCGTTAGGTTACATGTATTCAAAATCTTTTAGGCCGGTTTTGAGCTAATATCCATGCGTTGACATCGTATGAACGCACTAACAGATACTGATGCGGATATTTAGCATGGGAACTAGGTTCGCTGCGTATCTGGTAAGCGCGTCGTACAGCAAGCTTCCATTCAAGCTTTACATTTACACTACGAAAGCCGCCACTATTACGAGCGTCATAAGAACAGTCCTAAGGTCAATCAGTATAGCTTGACAAGGAGCTTACTGTACATGCATTTCACGTAAATGCTTACGCTGTTGAATTGGAGTCAATTCGACACAGACTCGTAGCTTTTGGTTTAAGTTTTACTTTCTGTACTTACCATTACAAAGTTTTATAAGACCCGATGACTTGACGAGGTAAGAACAAAAATTTCAATTTTTGTTCTAAAGAAGTGTACTTTTGTGAGTGTTCGCGTATATTTACAAAAGAACACGCGTAACTTTGGAATAACCATGTAAATTGGGGGTCAATTTGAAAGAAAAAACAAAAATATCTTTTTGTAAATACCCCCAATTTGTAAAAAAAATTTTTTAATTTCTTAAAATTATATAATTTAATTGAAATTGTTGCTGTTTCTCTAACTGGGGATAGTCTGATGAGAAGACAATATGACCTTATGAATTTTGATGGCGCAATCAATTTGATACGATTTTCGTAATCGCTTAGATACCTATAAAATGTAATTGTTACGGTTTTCTAGTTGTTGTCACCATTTAGGTGTTAATATGTGTATGTGAGTGTATTATAAATTTATTGCACGTGTTTGTGTACTCAAGAATTACACCGGCGACCACAAAAGCATGAAACTATTAATTTTAAAGCTATTTATATAAAAAGAATTTGTAAACTTAGCTATATTCGGCTCGGGCAGTACTCGAACCTACATCTTCAAGATGTCTTGTTGACGCCTCGACACTTTCACCGAGGATTGTATTGATTTGAATGTCGCTTGAAACTTATTTAGCATTTCTAAGGAAAATTCAAAGCCACGAATTGTAAAACCGGTTGACCGGTAGCTGAGTGCCTAGTGCGAGTTTTATCGAGCTCTACTCGATCGTACGCATCGAACGCGTTAACGCGAATTTGTATGGAATTAGAGCAGCGCCATCTAGTAGCTGTTATGGAATGAGACAGCTTCATCTAGTGACTACTAGATGGCACTGCTCTAATTCCATACAAATTCGCGTTAACGCGTTCGATGCGTACGATCGAGTAGAGCTCGATAAAACTCGCTCGGTAGCACAGAATCGAAACTAAACCGTTGCGATCGACCAATCAGAACGCCACATTATCACGTCATCGAACAGTTGCATGGCAATATGCGCGCTACGATTGGTCGATCGCAACGGTTTAGTTTCAATTCAGCTGTAACTTATTAGCAGAATTGGCTCTCAGGTATTTATTATGACAAACAAGCTAGTAAAATTGCCAGGTTCCATCGAAAAATATGGTTTCATTGCCAACGCATTCGTCTCGATGTTGCCCTTGAACTTTCTTTACAACTATTTTTGAGACACACTCTGCATTGTGATCACTGCGAGTATGTGCGTGACGTCATTAACTTTGGCCAGTAACTTAACACTTAGTTGTTTACATTGTCCTCACAACTTTCTTTAATAAAAATTATATCATGACTGAAATGGAATCCATATCGTAGAATGCCATTATCTCGGTGCGATTTCTAAGTTGAGAAATTGAAAATTCTTCAATCTAATCTTGTGTGAGTAGGCCTAAATCGTTTTTAACTGTAGCTATATATAATATATAAATCCATTCTGTAATGCAGAGAAACAGATAAGTGTGGACCCAAATGTGTGTTGTGTATGGTATCGTCCGGTATGGATACGACTGAATTTAAGTTGTGTAATTGTAAGATTATTGTGTCTAAATCAACTTTGTTTAGTGTCAATGCGGTTCTTAATGTGTGTTATGGCTTAAGTACTTTGTACCAACAATTTTATGTGTGTTTGTATCGCGCGATGTTTGCTGCGAATCATTTTATCTACACTATGACTTATGCAAGTGAGAACAGCATATAAATTTTATTTTTATTGAATTAAATCTTAATCACGTACCAAAAAATTGTTGTGCTAGGTGTGTTTGGATTGTGGAAATTGACGAATGTATATAAAAAAATGGATTTGTATTTTGTACATGCTGATTCACTTTCTGTTCTCCATCTATGCAGAGTGACGGGTGATTTAAAGTACATTCATAAACAATATTCTTACAACATTTAGTTTTCTGAGATACGATTTAAGTATTACCCAGATATAAAGTTCTTCGAGCTTGAAGTATTATTTTAAGAAGCGTTTGATGGCAATATGAACGCTTCGATAACGAATATTTTTCTTATTCTTTGGAAGTAGTGAAAAATTAATATTTTTTAATATCGAATATTACATTATATTTTATTAGTCACCGTTATTGGTTTTGAGTGTATTTTTTCGGAACTATGTTTACGTATTATGTACGTTTTTAAATGATAGTTATATTCCTACAGTGTGTATGGAAAAATATGTGTAATTGTGTACCTACTCTATAGATCCAGTCCAAAATATTAATATTTTTAGGTGTATATAGACAATAACGTGTTAACTTAGGCTGCGTACACATGACGGACAATCGCACGCACGGTGGGAGGAGACGGACTCGCAGCAGTGCGACAAAGTGTCGAGTGCTTTATTTAAAAAGTCAACTATCTATTTTTGGAAACGATGAACAAATGCTACCCAGTTATTCCCGTATCTATATTGACTTGCTGGCCTTGTTTTTTATACGAAAAGTTTTATACTCTTTACCAGGGGCGCCTGCTTGGGTACCTCCGTCTTACCTATTACTGCCGCGAAGCAGCAGTGCTTGCATTGCTGTGTTCTTGAAAGGTAAGATATGGTAGTGAAATTACTGGGTACTTTACATCTTACGTCACATGTTGGTAACGTACAGAACCTCTTTACCATCAGGTGGGCAGTGTGTTTGTTTGCCAACATAGTTGTAAAAAAAAGATAACTTGACATATGTCCTGCTGACACTTACCCGAATGTCCGTCGTCTGAATCATTGTCACAGCCTCATTGTACTGTCGAATATAATGTGTCTTCTAATTATAAAAATGAAATATTATTGTTTACACATTATCGAGTAATATATTATTGTAGAATGTTATTAGATATTGCTTCGGAATATTTGTTTGTGCAATTTATATTCTTGAAATTATTGTTTTTAAGTACGAGTATACTGTTATCGAACAATATTAAACTTATTGTTTAGTCATAATTTATTCCTTATTGCCAGTATGAATATGTGTGTATTCTATAGTAGTATTAGCCGTTGGAATTTTACGTGTGTTATCAAGTCTATAATAATATATAGCCGCTGTCGGCTGTATGTTTATTCGATCCGTTTTGTTTAAACGCAACAGCCTAAAACACATGAAGTATTTTTTGTTGTAAATTTTTTAAAACGTCCATGATAAAAAATCTTTTTGCTCTTTCCCTTGTAGCTTTCATTACTTTTGTTACTGTTGATTGTAATGTGATATATTCCTTAAAAAGTATCTGAAAAGACGAAGTGCAGTCTAAACGTGATTGAACTTGTCTCAGGGTCAATCTCAGGCTGCCTCGGTTCTTCTTGCATCGGCCGAGAATGCCCATAAAGTCCCATATACAAGCGAGGTCCAAACAGGACCGGGATTAACTTAAATAGGGATGTTCGTTAAACATGGACATAAATTGGGTAACATGTTAATTTATATGTAACGCAAAAGAAAACTAAGACTGGATCGACTAAGAAACTACTTAAAAAAGTGCTAATAACTAATCGTTCGTTTAGTCCCTAATTGTCAGCTACAACTAGGTACGCTTGTCTTCTGTTATTGAACCAAAAATATCGGTGCTACTACGAACCTTTTAACACTGTCTAAGGATTCCTTTATCAAATATCTTTGTCCAATTTCTATGACAAATATTTGATCAAATCTCTTTGACGGATGCCCATTCCACTATCTTTGTCCAAGATTTTGTGTAGTATCACAGAATAGATAATAGTACTACGTACAGAACGACCACTCACCTCCTCGCACTCATTTCAAATACCTCACCCCACCCGGCACTTCGTTGTAGTCATCACTGACACATAAACAAGGGCGCGCGCGATCGCTCGGGCATGGCGACACTTCACGTTCATCGAGTAGACGCGAGCGCCGGCCGATAACAGAGATAGCGCTATGCGGGTAAAAGAGAAGGCAGTTGCTGCACTTCTCGCGTCATTTCGATTGATAACCGCGCACTCAGCCCTACTAGATTCCACGCACACATTTGCGCGTGTGCAAACGTCATTTACTTTAGTAGTAGTAATAGGTAATTGATTTGCGAACGTTGTATGGAGTGTCCGGGGTGTGGTAGTATGACACAATGAAGGGACGCGGAGCAAGTTTATGTGCTGCGATTGTTATTCAGTGTGCCAAAAAAAGAAAAAATCAAAACAAAAAAACTTTGGGTGAAGCCACAGATCCAAAGGTGAAGAGAAAAAAGCATTCAGGTTAATTTATTTAGAGAATTACAGGTCGAGGACAGACATTCGTACAAGCATTTTTTACATATAAATGACTCGACATTAATTATATTACTTGCCTATATAAAAAGGCAAAACAACTTCAAACACAAAATCAAATATCAGTCTCGCTAACACATTTGATGAAGTCATCCAAGTTCTTTGAACAAATGTACATTGGACAAAGATCTTTGATAATTGGAATACCATCCTTAGACACTGTTTAAACACATGATGCTGTTTCATTTGTTTTAAGAGGGTAGATAGGGACAGCATCGTATTTAAACGATGGCAATCTTTAGGCAATGCTTAAAAACTTTTCAACACACTTGCTCGTAAAGTGGACCTAATTTCACCGGTTTTTAGATACCTACATATAACAGCTCATAAAACACGCGTGTGTTATATTCGAGGCACGCATTACAGAGTCCGGCAATGCTGCACTTGCCGGCCGTGGCAATTTTTAAAAAAACTAGAGGTAATATAAAAGACATCAACGAACTACGTTATTTATTCAAACGGTTATTTTCATGCCATTATTTAGTTTTGTCTACAAATTAACGATGATTTGTGTTATTTAATCCAAAAATTCGATTTATTAAATATTTTCCTCACAAGTGTGTTGAAAAACGTCGTACGATATACGTGCATCGTTCTATTTTTTTAAAAACTAGAGGTAATATAAAAGACATCAACGAACTACGTTATTTTTTCAAACGGTTATTTTCATGCCATTATTTAGTTTTGTCTACAAATTAACGATGTTTTGTGTTATTTAATCCAAAAATTCGATTTATTAAATATTTTCCTCACAAGTGTGTTGAAAAACGTCGTACGATATACGTGCATCGTTCTATTACCCCCTCGCCTTCGGCTCAGGCTGAAATTCCGCCTCGTGAGTTATAACCACCATAGCGCATTTATATCGTAATGTGCTAATGTTGTCACACTGTTTTTATCCGTAAATATGATTATTTTTTATTATTTCCTTCGTCAAATTTATTCTTGTCACGGGCAGGTATTAAAGTATCTTTGTTTAAATTTCATATAAAAGCGATATCTATTTGAGTATAAACCTGTATTAGTCTGCAGTTTTTTATATAGTGGATGATATTGTATTTCATTAAGTATGTCAGTCAGATATTGCAGTATTGTAAAGAATTAGGAAATACTTATTTGTGCGACAAAAAGCTAGTCTTTTTGCTGCGCGTGCATCTTCTAATCACGAACTAGCGATGTCTAGAGACTATTGAGTACAGTGAGTGTTTTAAACGCAAAAGATATAAAAAAATGGGATAAACGCAAGATTGTAAGTAATATCACAATCTATAAAATAGTTTTTTCGGCGCTGAGTCACTTTTACTTATTGCTACTCGCAGCAAACTTATAAATATACTTTAAATAATGCTGCGAGTGCGAGCTTAAAGGTTGTTTTTGTGCTGGAGAAGTGAAAAAAAGTGTTTGCTTATTTTCCATATTAAATTTATATTTTGATTTTTTTAACTACCTACCTATTTCTTTACCCTCATTTTTCTTCATTCTTACCCTACTTCATGTGGAATAATGTTGTTTTGTGCAATTTTTATATTATGTTTTATTTTATCAGTAAGTATATCATACATAATTGTAAGTAAACACATCTTATATCAGGCTCACTCGTAATGGTGAAGCTAAACAAAAATGTTATTTTGTAGAGGTGTTTCCGGTTTTAATTGTAATTAATATTTAAGTATTTACTACTACTACTACTACATTCATAAATATACATAACCATGAATCATTGTGAAGGAAATTTTGTACTAGCCACGTAAATATGTTGTATAACACACAATGTGATTCTCTGTGATAAAATAATTGATATTTATTACTTTCGGTGTTTTATTGCTAAAAGCCAATCTGCATGTGTGAGTACGGTAACGGATTTAGAGTGCACGCGTTGCTCCCTTTCTTCCCGTGGATGTCAACATAAAAATATTATATCTACCTAGTTCACCTTACATGCCAATAATAATGTATGTTAATTAGAAAAAAAATCTTGAGAATACTAACAAGTCATGGATTATTTCTGAAGAGTCGGTTCGAGTGTTTTTCAAATATCTTTTGTGATATTTATCGTATGGTACTCGCTGGGTGAGATGAATATATGTTTTTGCTATAAACAATTATTGTAAAGTGACACAGGTATATGTTTGAATACCCACAATTCGTAGTAAGTAGGTACTTATAATTTACCTACGCAAATTCATTTGACTGCCTATAGTTTAGCTTTGCCTGAGCTATACCAACTTAGACAGGTATATCTTAGATATATACCCTTTTGCTAACGAGAAGTCTGAATTGACTTGATGAAGGAACCAGGCGTTTGTAAACCTTAATGCTATCATATTCTTGAAAAGATTTGTATGGGCTTTATAAATAATATTAATTCTTAGGGTAAATAGTCCAGGAGCTAGGAGTTCCAAATGCCCGAGTTTTCGTTATTTTTTTATATTTTGTGTACTTTCTTGCACTAAGAAGAAGAGAGTCGTCGTTGTAAGAAGTCAATGTTATTAGTCAATCGAATTCAATGATGAAACAGTAACCGTTTTTATTTGATTTCATGTAAATCCACCATGAGCTTAGAGCATTTAACCTGGAGATGGCATGGCTGGGCGAACCCCTATGCCAAAATACGTTGGCTATATGACCATACACGTTATAAAACTAGTAGTTGTCGCGCGGCCGCTGCCATTTGGTGTCGTTTCGTATCGCAATTAAGAGCTCGTAAAAAATGGTCAATTGTGCAGTTTCCTCTTACAAAAGGCGATCCAGTAACTTAAATGTTCAAGCCTTTCCTATCACATATAAGTATAAAATATACATTAACGTGTTTTATTTAAGTACAATTTTGAAGTAATTTTATGCCGTCACGAATGAAAAATACAATGGTAATGGTACGTTGGTAGCTCTACACGGTACCTACACGGGCATGATTTGCGGGCGATTTCGTTGATATACACGTTAATGTGTCGATGTGTGTGTGTGTTCTTTATTGTGAGATAATATTTACATAATTCGAGAGTTTCATACTGTGCCACACGTGCTTACCTCGCCTCCCGCTCAATGGCAGAAAAATGTATACTGCGATTTGTTGCGTACCATCACCATAGGTTAAATGCTCCTAAGTCCATAAGTGATTGATATATTTTCAATGTGTTATTTAAGCAACATTTGGTATATGGTCTCCTAGTCTATCGCGAACGCGTAGTGTACGTGAGTCGTCACTTTTTTATTGGATAGCATTTAATGGACTATATAAATTCAATTTACCTAAAATAGATCATCCGAATTCTTCCACAAACACCCTTTAATAATGAAAGCAATAACGAATCCGTAATAAGCTTTTTGGATGCCCTGGATTCGCCATACAAAAATCAGCCTATACATATAACTAATAAAACCCTATCAAACTAACGTTGCATGCACTTATTAAAATTGTTAATGTTTAAAAAGAAAGTTGTACGCGATCTCGCATTACTCCACTTAGATAGACTAGGAGACCAGATACGAAATGTTACCGAAAACGAAATAATACATCCCAAATAGCAATGGCAAGTTTGAATCAAACTTTCTAGTTTCCCATTGACAAACTTGCATGATTTTTGTTTTTTCCGGCTGTATACTGCCGGAAAAAACAAAATGCAATGAACCTACAATATTGCCCCAACAAACTTTAAAAAGCGACTAGTTTGTTGGGGCAATATTGTATGTAGTACATTGCGTTATTGAAAAAACAAATATCATGCAAGCTTAGAGCAAACATCATGCAAGCTTGTTGATGGGAAACTGGAAAGTTTGATTCAAACTTGCCTCAAGTGTGGCAAGTTTGCATGCTATCTCATATCTGAGATTGAAATACGAGTATATCAATCACTCATGGAGGATTTACATGAAATCAAAAACGGTTATCTACTGTTTCATCACTGAATTCGATTAACTATTTAACATTTACTTCTAAAAAAACAAAGCCTCGGGCATTTGGGACTCCTAGCTCCTGGATTATTTACACAAATAAAAAGGGAAAATTCTTTCATTCTCTGGATTAGGGCGTCGATAAACTCTGAATCTTTGGATAAAGTAGGTATCGACAAACTACCACCTATCTATATCAGTGAAAAGATTTATTTTTATAGTTTATGGGTAGGCACTTGTCCTCATCTTGCCTGATGGTAAGCAAAGGTGGGGACTAAGGTGAAAAATGCCTTTAGGTGCCAATTCACTCTAGTCCTAAAAAGACCCGGGTTGTAGTGAGGTGGGGTGGTGGGAACACGAGGATGGCAGACAGGCCCCACTCCCACTGCGGTAAATATAAAATCTTTTTAACTGGGTTAAAAAAAAGGGGCGCGTCTTTGCCGTTTTCTGAGTGCCTCGGTAGTAAAAGGGAGATGGTGGAATAAGACCAAACAGCTCTTGGGAACACTTCCCGAAATGTAACCTGTAAAAAATCGATAACCACTGCGTGGCGATGTTCAAGACTGAAAATTTGAAATTTTCAGAGTGTCTTCACCAAAATTGAACAAAATTATTACAGGCAACACTCAAGTCTAAAAAAAATATTCTGTTCTCGACTCTAATGTATTGTAATCCGTGGTGAGAGTTTGTGTCAAAGAGATACACTGTTGAGTCAACAGTGTACAGCAAATGGTCATCCATCATGTTGACTTTACTAAGGAAATTACCGAATTTCCCTCTAAAATTATAGTAAACCAGAATAATTTACAGCGAATGGTCACCATCATAGCCCATCGTGTAGAGGGGCTATAAAACTACATTGGATTTTAATAAGCTTCAGAAAAGAAGAAATATCGATAAAATATCAATATATCGGCGAACTAGACCGATATATCAATATATTAGTATCGACTTAGCTAATTCGATAAATAATATCGATATCGATATTTTTAAAAACTTTGCATCCCTAGTCATCAGCATCCTTTTTTCAATACCCAGCCACCTGTCGCATTTTTGAAATTCGGCGCGTACGGTGCGGCCAAAAATGCGAGGTTTCATATAATTTATAAAATAATTCCAAAAATGTAGCGCATACGACGCGTGCGGCGTGGACATACGAGTATGTGCATTCAGCTTAAGAGATTATCGCATAAAACACAATATTATTTTATAAATGATAAATAGGAGAGGAATGAATTAGTCAACTCTGAGTGCCTGAACCCATGTGGTACTAGTCTGCTCTACCCCTATATTGTTGATAGAAACCCGGAGGCGCACCGGCCGTTACAAACCGCAGGAACCAGGCGAGCTGTAGCGGCTGAAGCTGCAAAGATGAGCTTGAGGTGCTAGTTGGTTTGTTTGTTGGTTTGTTTTACGTAAGCTGTTCTTGACATTTTACCACAAAACACAAACTCGTTTGACATTAGGACCTCACGTCCGCTGTCCGCTCATACGATGCGACCGAGCACATTATAAAATGTGCTCAGCCTAGCGATTCCCAAAATCGTGAGCTTTGTGCGGTGGTAACCCTTCCTTGCTCCCAGGCGTTACGCGAAAGGTGCTGGTCGGGAGAGGGAATTGGAGGTTGTTGCCTCCTTCCGCTGTCGTAACTTCGCAGAAGGAGACAGCGTAGATGAGCGGGGGAAACAATCCCCTCCTCTGACGCAGACTGTTGGGTGATAGAAGATAGATATTTGCAGTCCGCCTTCTACGATCGTCCTAGGTGTAGCTTGCTCGCTAGGCCCGTGATTATCTCCGTGTCCGAGTGGAGGGGGTCCGCATACCGGTCGAGGCACACCTTAAGTACCTCGGCCTGGTTTTGGATCCCCGATGGAGCTTTGAGGAGCACTTCAAGCTCCTCACTCCACGGCTATGTGCCGCCGCAGCCGCACTCGGACGGGTCCTCCCTAATGTGGGAGGGCCAGGATCGGCGTGCCGTCGACTATATCACGGGGTGATACGGTCGATGGCACTCTACGGAGCCCCGGTATGGGCGGAGTGCCTTTCCCCCCGAACGGTGGCCCTCTTGCGACGTCCGCAGAGGGTCATAGCAACCCGGGCCGTGCGAGCTTATCGCACGGTTAGCCACGGCGCGGCCTGCGTTCTTGCGGGCCAAACGCCGTGGGATGTCGATGCACGTGTACATGCAGAGGTGTATCGACATCGGGTTGCCGTTAGAGAACAGGGGGGACGATCCGCTCCTGAGGAAGTAGAGCGGGTTCGTACCCAAGCGCAGAGGGAGGCTCTGCGTCGATGGGGTGAGGCACTCGCCTTCCCAGCTGCCGGCCACCGGACGATCGAAGCGATACGTCCGGTGTTGGAGGAGTGGGTAGGGAGCCGGCAGGGCAGTCTCTCATTCCGCATGGTGCAGGTACTGACCGGACATGGTTGTTTTGGTCACTACTTGCACCGGGTCGCGCGTCGGGAGGAAACGCCGCAGTGTCATCACTGCGACGCTCCCGACGACACTGCCGAGCACACCCTTTTGGTGTGCCCGGCCTGGCGACGCCAGCGCAGCGAACTTAACGTTGCGCTGGGAGGCGGAGACCTCTCGCTGCCGAGCATGGTCGTGGCCATGCTCCGTGGCGGGGCGGAATGGGGGGCTGTCGCCTCCTTCTGCGAGGACGTCATCTCGCAGAAGGAGGCCGCGGAGAGGGAGCGGGAGAATGATCCTCAAGCCGCTCCCATCCGCCGCAGACGGACAGGCAGGCGAAGGCGGGCATTCGCGCAAGCAATGCCCGTCTAATGACCCTGCCGTGGAGGCCTGCGTGCATGGTTGGCCCCGTGTACGCCGCCGTAAGGCCCTCCGTCTGGGGATTGCCCTGGTGTTCTCGGGCAATCCCCCCTTGGCGATAGCCCGACCAGTTAGGTCGGGCTAGCCCGGGCGCGTTGGTAGTGGTAGTCGCAGTGTGGACCCTCCCACGCGCGTCCATAAGGGCAGGAAGAACACCGGGGGGTTTAGTGGGTAGGCTTGGCACTCTGCCGGGAGAGCCCCACACACGCTCGTCGTCTAGCCAACGGCGAGTACGGTGCGGTCACGCATTCCCCTCGAAAAAAAAAAAAAGGCCCGTGATTATAGGCCCCTCCGCTTGGGGATTACCCTTACGTCCAAGGTAATCTCCCATAGGCGTTAAGATCCGGCTCATAGCTGGGCGCACTGTTCCGGAGTGGTCCGGAATATTGGGGTAATAATGACAATATAAATAATAATCATATTTATGCATTAAAGCAATATAACTCATTAAGTATTATAAATTAAAATAAAACAGATACTCCATCGGTTATTATGTCGGCTCAAATAGCCGAAGTGAGCAAAAAATGCATTTTCAGTTCACAACCTTAAGCGGCTCCAATTTTTCCTTCCTTTCAGAACTAAAATCATGCTTGCCCAATCACTCTTACTGCCTATAGGTACTGGATTACGCCGATACCTATTATTTAGACATTACCGAGGAACAGGTTAAAAAATCCTAATAAAATTAATAAATATTAACTGTATCCTACATAACAAAAATTTTCCTTCATGTCTAAGATCACGACTTCAGTATCTGTCTTGGTCTCACTCTAAAAGATCTTGTGTCACTAACATGTTAGAGTTAATTTAATTAAACTAGACTTATATAATATTAGGTCCTTACATATGAAATTGGCGTTTTGCTGTACTAGCCAATTTGATCTCAAATATCTCCTCTATGGTTAGGAATTCCAAATTCAATTTTATACAGCTATTTACTCATGTATGTATTTATGTTTCGAAAATTATAATTCACGTGTATTTTCCTCAATTATTTTGGACTTTTCAATCAATTGTTTTGTTTTCAACTTTTTTGAAGTCAATTTTCGCTTGGGGCATGGTTTGGCTGGTTCGGCAGGGTTCAGCCATTGCGATGAGCGCTTCCGATTATCGTACAGGACCCACTTTTCATCACAAGTAATGATTCGATTTAAAATCCCTTCATTGTTGTGCCGGTTGAGTAATGCAACGCAGCAGTCAACGCGCGTTTGTTGATTTGCTTCACTCAATTCGTGAGGTATCCACCTTTCAAGCTTTTTCACCTTCCCAATTTGCTTCAAGTGGATTAAAACAGTTTTATCACTAACACCGCAGCCTGCAGCTAACTCGGACGTGGTTTGCGATGGATCCGCTTCCACAATAGCCCTCAATTCTTCATTATTAACTTTGGTCTCCGGCCGTCCACGGGGCTTGTTCTGCAGGTCGAAATTTCCAGAACGAAAACTTTGGAACCAAAAACGCACAGTGTTTTCTTTTGCGGCACCGTCGCCATACACATCATTAATCCTTCGAGCCGTTTCTGCAGCACTGGTGCCAAGGTGGAACTCGTACTAGTAGGAAATAACGCGATATTTCAAGTTTTCTATTTTGTAAACTGAGTGACTCAAAAAAAAAACGCAATTGAGGAAAAACCAGTGCATTATAATTTTCGAAACACAAATACATGAGTTAATAGCTGTATAAATTTGAATTTGGAATTCCTAACCATAGAGGAGATATTTGAGATCAAAGTTACCAGTACGGCAAAACGCCAATTTCATATGTAAGGAGCTAATAATTATATCAACTAAAACACATCCTGAAAGTAAAATGTAAAAAAGAGTGGGATGTTTCAAAAAACCATTTAATCAAGTTATATTGAATGAAGATTATTTTTCTTTTAAATGTTATCATACAGAGGATATTCGTTTGTCGATTTACTAAACCTTCACGGCATATTAGTTGCCTCTTTAGCTCGCTCGCTCGGAAAGCTTCAAGCAATAGTTTTAATGAGCTCTCCACATTCACGCGAGAGTCTCGGCAAGAATCTCCGCGAAAACCTCGGCGCGAAATTCTTGGGTACATACACACTTCTCGCGAGAAGGTAAAAGGCAGGGTTGGCATAAAATCTGTAATTTTTTTATACTACGATGCCGGCAAACAAACTTACGGCCCGCCTGATGGTAAGCAGTTACCGTAGTCTATGAACGCCTGCAACACCAGGGGCATCACAAACGCGTTGCCGACCCTTTAAAAACCTATTTACTCCCTTCTTGAAGAACCCCATACTGTATTCCCCGGGGAAAACCTCGGCAGGGAGCTCGTTCCACAACCGGAGCGTGCGTGGGAGAAAATTTCTCTCAAACCGCACTGTACGTGACCACTTAGGCTGCAGGGTGTGAGGATGAACACCCTGCCGATGGCGAGCGATGCGATGATAAAAGGTGGCCGTTGGCATCATGTCGAACAATTCTTCAGAACACAACCCGTTGTACAAGCGGTAGAACACACATAATGAGGCAAAGTCTCTCCTCAGACTTAAAGGTTCAATACCGCTTGTGAGTTTGGGATCGTCAACAATTCGCTCAGCTCGTCTTTGGACCGAATCAAAAGGTCCAAGTTGGTATCGAGATGCTCCCGCCCACAGATGACAGCAGTACTCCATATGAGGCCTGAGCTGTGATTTATACAGCAACAGTCTTTGCCTTGAAGAGAAGTACCGCTTGGCTCTGTTAAGCACACCTAGTTTTTTGGACGCCAACTTGACCTTGTCATCTAAGTGACTTCGGAATTGGACGTCGCTGGAGATGTCGACACCGAGGATCCCTAAACTCTTTGAGATGGTCAAGGGTGTGTTCTGGATTTGTGGGGTTACAGTAAATGGGGTTTTCTTAGCGGTGAACGCACAGACTTGTGTCTTAGAGGGGTTAAATCGAACTAAATTGTCCCGCCCCCAATCGGAGACTCTGGATAGAGTGCTCTCGATTTGAGACACAAGTTGTTCACGACTTTCCTCCACAATGGAACGAGGGATATTTGCACGGCCCGTGTAAAATGCATCTCCAGTACTATCGTCTGCATAGCAATGGATGCCGTCAAGCAACAGCATATCATTGATATGCAGCAGAAACAGTGTTAGAGATAGCACGGAGCCTTGTGGGACACCAGCATTTATCATCCTAGTTTCGGTCTTCGGAGCAGCTACCGTCAACTACGGCTCTAATGCTCCTCCCGAATAAAAAACTAGCAATCCACTTGCACAATCCTTCGGGAAGCCCGTATGATGGCAACTTCGATAGAAGACCCCGGTGCCAGACCCGATCGAACGCCTTCGCTATATTCAGGCTGACTGCCAAGGCCTCACCTTGACTCTTAATGGCAGAGGCCCAACGGTCCACTAAAAGATCACCAGTCAAGCGACCGTGGCGAAAGCCGTATTTGCGGTCGCTGATCAAATCGTGATCTTCTAGGTATCTGAGGAGTTTTGTGTTAATTACACGCTCCATCACCTTCGAGAGAAGGGAGGTTAAAGCAATAGGTCTGTAATTCGATGGATCTGATCTATCACCCTTTTTGGGCACCGGGTGTACATTTGCAGTCTTCCACGAAGACGGAACTTGCCTTGTGCGGTAGGAAAGTGTGAAAAGTCGCGTTAGCACAGGACACAACTCAGGAGCACACTGTTTTAGCACCACTGCCGGTATGCCGTCTGGCCCATTCGACTTCTGAACGTCGAGAGAAAGCAGCTCCCGCCGAACTTCACTTTAATCAAATTAAATCAAATGTCTTTATTTTTGTGAAGAAAAATATATTTTTATGAATATCTATTTTCCGAGTAAATCAGATATTTCATATTTCAGTGTCATTATTGTAATTCTTGAATAAAAAAACTAATTTTCCAGCTTTTTGGTCCCTAGTCTGTTACGTAATTTCGAGTGAACAATGCCAAATGTAAAAAAAAACTTTTCACTGATCCTGAGGAGGCTATCGCTCCAAATAGTTGCCTCAGAACTGGGTAAATATTTCATTTTTCCTCTTCCTCTTTCGTTTCCGCAAAATAGTTGCTTACTTATTAAAATTAGTAACGATAAAAACGAAAAAAAAAAAAAATCATGATAAATTAGGATTTATTCAATAAATCATGGTTAATTGGATTTTATTAAAAATATCATGATTTTTTCCAACCCTGGTACAAGGTTTTCAATATAGTTCTCGCGCCAAAAAACCGACAAAAGTCGGAGAACTACGCAAGAACATAGAATAGAATAGAATAGAATAGAAAATTATTTATTTCAGTAAAGTTACACAAAAACGCAAAAAGATAAAAAGAAATACAAAGACATAACTATACCGAAAAGGGTGAACACTCAGCACATGTCAGGTGCTATTACAGCACCCGACGCTGGTCTTCCGTGAACACCTATAAGGAGTGTAGTTGAGCGCAGCCGCTAAAATCATTATTATGATATCCTATGCTAACAATTATACGACAGTAAATTAAAAAGAGGAAATGAAGCAAGCGAGTCAAATATATACTATATATTTTATATATAAAATAATTATTGAATAAAATAAAATAAAATGCAAGGCAGTAAAAAAAAAACAAAAAAAAACAAAGTCTCATTACCCCGAACATAACTTCTGCTCAGCAAGAAAAAGCTTTTTTAATTTAACTTTGAAGGAGTGCAGCGAAGTGACTTGCTTGTAAGGAGGCGGAATGTTGTTCCAGCATTTCGTGGCGGTGTACTTAAAACTGCCTCGAAATGCTGCTGTTTTGTGTTCAGGGCACACGAGGAGAGTGGATAATCGTTGGTGTTGTAAAAATTTAAGCTTATCGTATAGATATCGTGGTGCTTGAGTCTTCACAATCCCGAACAGCAGGCAAGCAAAATGGAGGGAACGCCGAGATTCCATATTCATTAGGTCACTTCTATTAAGATATGGAGTAACGTGAGTTCTAGGGGGAATTTGAAAACAAAAGCGAGCACAGGCATTTTGCACCCGCTGAATCACTTTCTTAGTTTGAGATAAGAGACAAGGGCCTATAACTGTGTCAGCATAATTAAGCTTAGAAAGTATAAGAGATTCGCATAAAGTGACTCTCAGATCAACTGATAAGTATTTGCGTACTTGGTATAAAACCTTAAGCCTATAGAAGCAGTTTTTAGCAACATCACAAACATGATTATGGAACCTCAAGTTGTCGTCCAAGACGACTCCAACATTTTTCGTTTCTGTAACTTGTTCAATAACGTTATCGATAATTTTTAGCCGTGGGATAGCCTGGTTGATTTTTATTCTTTGCTTTCCTGTACCTAACACCATAAATTTCGATTTCTTAGGATTTAAAACTAGATTATTACGTGATAATAATGACGTGATAATGATGACATGCGAATCGGATCCACATTCACGCTTCTCGTGTTGTTCTCGCGTTCTCGCGAGAATGTGGAGCGCTCATAATATAAATAAAAAAATCATAAAAATATGTAATATAAAAAATACTGTAATATTAATTTATTAATTAATAATGCCATCCTCCCTTCTAAATTGCTGTGGAAATGTTAATTATTGTGTATGTTATATTGTAAACTTTTAGAATTATCTCAACATAATATATTTTTGTTTATTAGCTAATGCAGTGCCCATGTAGGATGCATGTACGTATTGATACAATGTAAATATAATTGTAAACACCTATAAATACTTACCTACATGCAAGCAAGCAAATAAATAAATAATAAATAAAACACTCATGCTCATATTTTATTCAAGTAAGTTTTCTAAAGCTTCCTCGACCGCTTTGCTACTGTATACCATATGACGAGTAAAAAAACACTCTTCACGGCGACTGTACATATAAAATTGCAAAATCATCTCAGTGGGACAAATCGACCGGTTTAAAACTAAAACATGCAATAGGGCGATTCGGCCCGCGGACCGAACATCGTAGGCCGAAACGACCAACGAGCCAATAGGTATGTCCTTGTGCTGGTGGCGGCGCCCCCGCCGGTAGAGGGTTTTTTTTTCTCTTGTCTGACTGTCACTATAATAGGGAAAACAATCCCGAGTCGAGATTGCCCTTTCAGTATCCCTCGAGATTAGAAATTCCAATCCTGCGGGATCCCTAGGCATCGGGACTCCGAATACTTTTGTTTTTTTTTTATAGAGCTGGATAGTAATTAACGACAACGCTTTGCCTTAGAGCATTAAATGCTCTAAGTGCTTTGCATTTTTATATCATCAATTTTAATAAAATGGTCATTATTAATCACCGCATTAAAATTTTTGCAGGCGTTTTTCCGAGCATCGATCAGTCAATGTTAAATAACCGGGCGCGTGGGTAGTGGAGTCGCAGTGTGGACCTTACCTAGCGCGCCCATAAGGGCAGGGAGAACACCGGGGGGTTTTAGTGGGTAGGCCTGGCACCTGCCGGGAGAGCCCCACACACGCTCGCAGTTTAGTTAGCCAACGGCGGGTACGGTGCGGTTACGCATTTCCCCCCGAGAAAAAAAAGGGTGATAAAATAAAACAACTATTATTCAAAGCTATTTTTATTATTTGAACTAGCTGTGCCCGCGACTTCGTCCGCGTGGAATAGTAACTTTTGTTGAAGTTGATGAAAAGTAGCCTATGTTATACCATAAGAATAACTAATAATACGAGTATAGAAGCGAATCTCCTTTGTTGGTGCGCCAAATGCCGCTATTTGCATACCTACAGCGCCCTTCCCCCTGTAACGCCCCGCAGTAGTCTGCGGACGCCGCTAGGGTCACCACATGGACGTATGGTTACCACTTCAATATTTTTTATATAGGTACCTCCATATTTTACATTAAATGAGAAACTGAGCATACACCGAGTCTTATTGATTTTGTACTTCAAGTGTAGCGAGCGAGCGACTATCTTTAGCAATAGTACGCACATTTTTAGTTTTTTTGATTCCGCAGTTATAAGAACCTGCCTATTTTTGATTAATTGAGCTTAATCCCTACACTTCGAGAACAAAATCATTAAAATGTTTCGAATTTCGATGTACAAAAATGGTTTGTAATTTAGGTATCGTACCTACGTTTATAGTCCAAGAGTTGAAGTTATGAATGTACTAATGGATAAAACCTAAGCTCACTTTTTACTATCAGACCAACATTTTCACTTGGTTGTTTCATAATTTTAATCAAGTATTGATTTTTTTTTCATTTTTTAAATACGTCGCCCCACACTAGGATTTCCTCCTGTGTCGTGGGTGCAGTTACAAACATAGAATATCACATGCACATACGCCCAGACCGGAACAAATTTCTATAGGCCATACAAAATATCTGTCCCATGCGGGAATCGAACCCGCGACCCGTTGCACAGTAGGCGAACTCGACCTCTGCGCTAACCGTGTCGTCGAGTCGTGTCGTCGATTGTATTTAAATTTTATATGGAACAGTGACAAAGGTCGATAATAGTACATTATGGTACAAGTGTGTAATGTTGGTGATTACCGCTGAGGCGCATTGAGGCCCGAGCCGTCAGGCGAGGGTCTTAAGAAGCCGAGGACGGTAACCATCAATACACACGTGTATCATACAACGTTTTTCAACACACTTCTGAATAAAACAATACTTAAATAAAAAACCATTTTACATAGTAGATAAAAAGTTTACTTAGAGAAACAATTAGTAAATGTGCAGTTAGTAAAATTATAATTAACTATTTTTGATGACATAGCGGTCTCATCAGATAGATTATTTATTGAAATACTTTCATGTTCTATTGTTATTTGTGATGGTTCATTATTCGTGTAGGTAGGTGAAATCCAATCATTGGACGTACTTGGTATTTCGCCAGTAGGATGCGTCTCAGAATCAAGTTTAATTCTTTTTGTGATTTTTGCACAAATTTCCTTCTTGTTTTGTATGGAATCTTCTACGTATGATTCTGCTACATTGCTAGATCGCCACCCGCCATGTCGCTTCAAAGTCATTATATCAGCTCCTGAATTTGCCAGCAATGTAGCTGAAGTTCTTCTGAAACTATGTCCAGTGTAGCTCTCAGCATCTACTAAACCCAAAAACTTAGCGATTTCTTTAGGCATAGAACCAAATTTGTTTATACCTATAGGCTGACAGGTACATTTACCATTCTGGTAATTTAGAAAGAAACGGTCATTTTTTGTTTTTGGCGAACGCAAACTTTCATACTTCTTAACAATATCATAGAATGGACCGTGTATGGTGAATGACCTAGGTATTTTATTTTTCGTGATAGGTATCTTCACTAAAAGCATCTGGCCATGGTTCTCTATATCTTTTACAGTTATATTTGTTAATTCTTGTATCCTACAGGCACCAGTTACACCAAATATCGGGCGGTGTACAACATAAATCATTTTCTTCATAAATTGTATTTGCAGACATCTTAATTAATAACTAACTAAATAACTTCAAAAGAGAAAACGAGACGAGTTGTGAAAAATGTTTCGTAATGGCGGGAAAAATTAATCAGTTTTCCTATGCGCGCGCATCGGCCATAGACTAATAAATTTCGTAATGGCGGGAAAAATTAATCAGTTTTCCTATGCGCGCGCATCGGCCATAGACTAAAAATGAGGTTTCTTTTTTTGGGCTTTTCGCGGATAGCATTTTAGCGCAAGTGTAAGCGTAACTCAACCAATAATATTAAAAAAAAACTATTACTCACTCGTGAATAATAGTAATGAAAAAGTCACAGTTTGATTATAGGTGTCATTATGTGCCTAATTGCCATGGGATTAGAGCCACTTTATGAGGAAGTGTGTTGAAAAAATATATATAGCAGTACCAAAGTTTCTCATAATTCAAATTATTCCCGACTTGACAAAAAAAATCCCATACAGAGTTTAAAAATTGCACTACGAGTACAATGACAGCTTTAGAAACTCGATACATTATATTGTATTAGCTTTGACATGTAATGAATATTACGAATAAAACGGTATCTGTATCTAGGGTAGGTATAATAAAAATAATTTTAAAGTATTCAATCATTTTTATTTAAAAGGTTTCAATTTACAAATGTCTACAATTTACAAATATTACAGAAATATTTACAAATGTCTGATATTTATAAAAGATGGCGTTTTTGTAGATGATTTGAAGTTTCGGTTATTAAACTTCAGCGCGTAGTAAATACGCATTCTTATAAAAAGCTTAATCAGGTAATCAATATTTCCTATTGATTACCTGATTAAGCTTTTTATAAGAATGCGTATTTACTACGCACATTCACAAGGTACCTGAAACACACGGTGCGCGCCTTGACTGGCGATTCCGTTCAACGGAAATCAAACGGTAGGTAAATAACGTGGCCTTGAGCGCTCGACGGCCGGGAGTTTCGCTTCTATACTCGTATTATTAGTTATTCTTATGGTTATACCTTATATAATTAGCTATCTATAGGGAAAGTCCCGTCAAAATCGGTCCAGCCGTTCCGGAGATTAGCGGAAACAAACAGATAGACAGAAAGACAGACAATTTTTTTAAATTGTGTTTTTGTTATTGGTACCCGTTATACATTCATACCCATTTAGTAAAAACTTGTTATTTTGACATTACAACAGACACTTCAATTTTATTTATTTGTATAGAAGATGTGACATGAAGATAAGTTTTATTATTATTAATAAAAGCTCTATAGACTCAATAGACTCAATAGACTCTCTATAGGCTCTATAGGCTCAATTAAACATATAAAACATAATTGACTTGTACCCACTAACATATAAAGAATGTTCAACGACCAAGTCACACAACATTAACTATAATAATAAAGAAATCGCAGTAAGGAACCAGACTTGGCACGACTTTATCTAGATTTCATTACTTTTTAGAGATAAACAAGCAGCTCCATCGAGACTTGGCTAGTTTTTGACAAAATGTTTTTGGTGGGATTTCACTTCTTTTTGTAGAAACGTGAGCTTATTGATTTATTTTATTAGATTTTCTTATTTGACACAGTTTTTTTTCTTTTTAGGGGTAGTTTTTTACTATTACAAATCTTTCTTTTCTTTTTCTTTTCATTATTGGAAGCGGCCCACCAAGTTGAATATTTTTTGTACAGGCGGTATGTCGATATCTCTAATAGTTTGGTTGGTTGGGCTCTTGTGTTTTCTAATCAGGGTCACCAGGTACTCCAGATCTTCGATTATCCGATATTGATATGATAGTTTTTATAGTTTACCTTTATGTGGCCATTCAACCCTAACTCTGTACCAAATTTCAGCTCTCTGAGTTTATGGGAAGTACTAGTTCTATTTTGATGATCATGAGTGAGTGAGTGAGTGTCACAAATGCGAAACTTTGCTTTCGCTTAACTTCGGAACTAAATGACCTACAGACTTGAAATTTTGGATTTTATATATGTGTTTATAGCTTACTGGATGACGAAAATTTCAGCGTTCTGGTCTTATCCAGAGGTTCTCAAATATGGGCCTGAAAATGCGGCGAAATGGTTCCAGTAAAGGATGGTACGGCAGTGTTTGCTTCGCGCTCGGCTTGCCGGGGGCACTACCGTGCCCCCAGATAATCTCGTCAGATTTTTCGGTTCAACTAAGCTCGTAAAATGCCTCGAGATCTTGCGGGATCAGAATTGCATTCCCTAATTGTCACTAAATGAACGAAAGTAAATAAATAAACGTGTATTCTTATTCATAAATTTCACTTATTTTATTATAGAGGGTGATAAAAAGTATAGTTTACCTCGGGATCAACACTATTTTAAGGTCAATCAAGAATGAGGTACTTTGAAATTTGGATCCCTCGCTGCGCTCGCCCAAAAAATAGTTCTTTGTTCCCTTGATAAACAATCTACTATTTCAAACGGAATAATTTTTATTATTACAAGAAGGATATCTTTCTTCCACTCACAAAATCTTCGAGTAAAAAATCCTGTTTAAAATTATTAAACAATACTGATATAATCACTAACACTAATATCATACATTATCTATAATTTATTATATCGGTGTAGGTATATAAAAGGAGATGTTCCCATCTGTAGACGCACGCACAGGCCGCACAGCCGTAACCGCTAATGGTAGAAACGTGAAATTCAAAATGCGGACGCACACTAAGGGATTTAAAAAAACAATACCCTAAAGGGATGAAATAGAGGTTGCAAGTTTGTATGGAAAAATCTTTAAATTAGCAACGATTTTGATAAAACTTGAGTTTCATGCTCTAAAAAATATTTCATTGAACACGTCTTTCATGGTTTATTGGAATTCACCCCCTGAGGGTGCAAAATAGGGGTTGAAAGTTTCTATGGAATATATGTATTTAAAATGTGCTCCAATTTCTATGAAATTTATTATCCGGGCTTAAAATATAGGCTACAAAATTATTTTACTGGAAAACATAAATTTCCACGGGAAAACATTAATAACGTGGGCGAAGCCGCGAGCGGAAAGCTAGTAAGCAATAAGTTCAACATAGGTAATTTTTATATTAATTTCTTAAATGTTTTAGGTATATTATATTAATTAGGTACCTAATTTGTTTTATTCACAAGCATAAAGCACTATTATTCTGTGCTTAAAGTTTCAGAAAGTTTTGTAGGTATCTAAGTGCCTACCTAGGTGGTTTGTAGATATTTTTTACAACTATCTTCAGGACGTTTCAGTTACGTAATGAAGACCTATTCGATTATAAAATCTTGAAAAGTATCTGCAAATCCATATACTTTCAAATAATTTATATGCAATATCAAACAAATTCATTGATGATTTAAAAGAAAGAGAAGAGAGAAGCCAAGCCCAACCAACTAGCAGCTGTTCGACGCGTCGCCGCCGCCATCGTTGCTATCCATCTCGCTCTATCGGCGCGTCTCGTCTGTCTTCCCCCCTGCCCGCGTTTGCCTCGCCTCTCGCCTCCCTCCATATTCCAGTACCAGTTTCGCTCGATTGTCGTGGCGTGAGGACGGCACTGCGTTTGTGCCTCAAAAAAATCACGGTTTAATTCTTTGTCCAGGAACAAACAAGGGACGAAGACAAACAATTATAAACTTCTTTGTCGCTGTACAAACAAATAATTACTACTACAAATAAATTGTGAAATAATAAAGTGAATCTTTTCGTGTGGTGTGCGTTCAGTGATTCCCGCATAGTCGATTTAGCATGAATAATACAGAAGTAACCAGTGATATTGTCGCGTGTTCACTGGCAGGCGAGGGCTGGTGATAAAGAGCGGTGGCTCGGTCCTCGTCGCCGGGTCTGGCATGTGATGGTGGAGCGGCGGTGACGGCTGGGGGCGGAGCGGTTGGATGGCGGCTGTAAGCGGTCCCACGCGGCATTTTCGCGTCTCCATGAGTGTCTCCATGTCGCTGATGCAGGGCGGTACGCAGAGCGCGCCGCAGGGCGCCATCCTGGCGGCGGCGGCGCCCTTCTACCACTCGCCGGCCATTCCCACGGACGTGCAGCCTGATCGCCCCATTGGCTACGGCGCCTTCGGTGTCGTATGGTGAGTCATTAATGCAGTTATGGTTTAAATCAGATTATTTGTATAATCAGCATTTGGACCGAATAAAAGAAATATACGCGTCGATAATTTAATTGCCATGAATCTATTCATTATTTAAAGAGTACCTACTTACGTACTTAAAAAAATAACGCGGGTACTCAATTATGATTTATTTTTCCGGAACACCCCACGTAGCATGGACTATGGGACCTACCTATTATTCCGCCTTAAAAATAGGTTTCCATGTTGATTTTATCTAAGAGAATTCTGACCTCCCTCGTTTAACTTATTTTACTTTAAAATTCTATCTTGTTTAGCTTGTGTGGTTGAAAAACTTGACACAATACAAGACACCTTTATTTTTAGTTGAATTAATTTCTAGTTTACGAAGGAAGTAGGTACATAGTAGGTTAGGTACCTAAAATATCGATCTGCATCTAGCAGTCTGTTTTAAATTATTTGCTCTTTCATTAACCACAATACCATAAAATTAACACTTTTACCACATCTATCACGTGATGTCAGGTTTCAAATTTGTCAAACCGCCATATTTATTCTACAGTTAAAGGTTATCTAACGATTGAAAAATCGGCCCTTGTATAAAAAATACTTTCTTTTTAAAATGTTGGCAAGTAAAAAAAGTATTCTCATGTAGTTCAATACAGTTCAATTTTTCTAGGGGAGCTTGGACCATGATTTTGTGTGAAGAAGTAGCTATGTGAATGATCAGGCTGATTCATATGAACTCAATAATCCTCATTTCTACAAAAAACTTTACAGGCACTAATTAAACGTCAAACAAATAAAGATGCTAAAAACAATAAATAATAAAATACAAAAGTGTACAAGAGTAGGGGCCAAAATTCAATTACAGTGTACAAAATACACCTAAACCAAAGATAAATTCAAATTCTAAAATCTTTATCAGTATTACTTAGGCCTTTACAGGCACTTATTGACGTCAAAACAATGTAAAACATTCTAATTTAAAGGAAACATATTTAACCTTGTATGTGCATACATCCTGAATATACCTAATCAAGATGTTTGCAAATACAAGTAGCAATGAAAAAAAAAAAGTTGAATCTACACCTGAAACACCTGAAACCGATAGAAAAAGGAATTGGGCATCGAACATTAGCTGATGAGCCTCCTCACATGGCATGGTTTTCAAGGATGCAAATGAACCGAAAGGGATTGGTGCTCTGTTTTCATTTACACTCAACTCATTTGCTTTTAACAACTTTTGGTTTCTAATGGGAATAGTCAACAGCCCTAACTGCACTTATTGTAACTAACAAGAAGACCTAAGGCCTAAATGCACATATTACTATACTAGCTTCTGCCCGTGACTTCATCTGCGTGGACTTCAGAATTGGGTCTGAAGCTTCGCTCGTTAACAATTTTTAATCTTCCCACGGGAACTATTTGAGAGATCATTAAGGAATATAAAGTACATGTCCTTTTCCATATGATAGTTACTTTCGATTTAATAAGCTTAACAGTTAAGCGTATTAAATCGAAAGTAGGCATATAATAAAAATACAAAGAATAGTCATAAAACATTTTTTTTGTTAATCAACAACCTTAAATATTATTGCGGTATCCTGTTACACCCGGTATATTCTCTTCCATTCTGTATCTATTTATTTATTTACAATTTATCTACACATAAAATACAGCAACGAAATCATAGATACATGGGAACATTGAACAAAGGAACTGCTTATTTCTTAGTAAAATGTCTTCCAGCAGCATTTAGTTCTTATTTCACTTTTGATAAAAGCAACAGAGTTTAATGTTAGATCATTATAACGTATGTATCTACTATATCTGGTGAGTAGTGTTTAATTAGTTAAATCTAATAACTTAGTCATTTATTTTTTGATTACTTAATTTTATTATGGCCGGCTTAACCCTAAGGATTGTATGGTAAATAACGATAAAAAATCATTCAAGATTAAAGTGCCTACAATTTTCAACTATTCATCAATCCTTGTATACACCAACTGTAATAAGGATAATAAGCAAATTTATAAAAGTAGAATAAAAAAGTTGACTACATTTGTTCAGAAATTGGGACAGAATTTATGAGAAGAACATGACACTTAGAATTTTTTAAGTCCTCTTTTAAGTTACCAACAAAACAAAATTGATTCGAGGTGGTCGGCTATTTCAACAGGTGCATTCCAGAAAGTGGGAGCCAAGTTGTAAGGGCTCATTTATAGTAGCAGTGAGGAGACACGCCTGCGACCCTGCGTCTTTGAGGAATTGAACGCAACTAGATTTTTTGTCATCCCAACCGGACACATGGAGAGTCACGTTTTTACGCAGAATCATTGCCTCTCTCTGGTGGGCAATATCCGGTGTGGTAGCTCTTGCGCTGGATAAGTATCTCTCAACAACGGTGCTGTCATCCGTGTACCCAAGAATTCCGGGTTTTAACACATTATTAATGTGTAGCAGAAACATCGTTGCAAAGAGAACAGAACACGAATTGATCTTTCCCTATGGAAATCTGAAACCCATGCGCACAGAACAGACAGGATCGGCGTGACTACCCTTTTTGGATATCGGCTGAATAATTTGCAAGCTTCCAAAATTTGGGTACGACACCGGTTTGAAGGGACAGACGATAGAGACGTGTCAAACAAAACGGGAGACAACTCAGCTGCAAAGTTCCTTAGAACAATGGCAGAAATACTGTCGGGTCGACTGGCTTTGTTCACGTCAAGATGGCGAAGTATTTTAAGTATCTTTTGGTGAATTCGGATTTCAGGCATTATGGAAGAAAGGAGGTAGCTGAGGTGGTGAGGTAGGTGAGGTGGGTAGCATCCAGGCGTGAATTGTCAGCAAAAAGAGACAATATAATAAATTTGCATTGTCCTTCGCCGTGTGTGCCAAAATACTATCTGCCTTCTAGAGGAGGAAGCGAGACGAAGATACAGTCGAACATAGAACATTTTTTGAAGTCGGTAAAAGTATACATTGTCATTGAATAAGCTGATTTATTTTATGGCTCTTTTAAGCTTTTAGCGTAGATTAGTTGTTATTATCTATCTTCAGCAAAAAGAATCTATTTTGTTTGGTACTTTTAAAGACAAGCCACTACACACATCAAACACACTACATCAAAATACGAGTATAGAGTCCTTGCGAGCAGATTATTTCCTATTTGTTTTAAAATAGACCAGCATCAATGAAGTCAGTTTCCTTTGGAATCACTGAGCTGTACTTTTGCTTTCTTTGCTTGAAATGAAAAAAAATATGGAAATTCAATGAGTAGTGGTGTCGCATTGTGAATCACCAACACCAACCTACCACACGCATCCTAAAGGGCAGGGAGAACACTGGGGGGTTTCAGTGGGTAGGCCTGCCTGGCACTTTGCCGGTAGATCCCCACACAGGCTCGCCGTGCGGTCACGCATTTATCCCCGAGAAAAAAAGGACACTCCGGAGTCCAGCCAGACCCATAATTCTAGTATTTTGGTATTATTAAGGTCATTAGTATACATGGTACTATTCTCGTTAGAATCAGAGGGCCTATTACCGATCTCATGGTTTTGCAAATGATATCATATGATATCATAGTGCAAAACGAAAAATACGATTTCCGGTCAGATTTTTGATCATTTGTTCATTATATAATGATGACATCATTGAAATTATGCCATAGTGATGATATCATTGGAGATCGATAATACGAAATGCAGCATTTCATGACTTCTTTTTCTCAAATTTATACTAAGTCATACGATGAAAGATCCATAATTGGCCTGCAGATGCGATTAGTCGTGTTTACAACACGCGTTAGTGCTGCAAAAACTTTGAAATCTGAAAGTTTGTAACATGTGCGATCTAGTCAGTCCGCAAGTCTACTGCGCCAGTTGGCCTGTGTAAACACGTGGTGTGTCTGCAGACCGTCGCGGTGTATTCGATCCAGCGCGAACGACATAAGAGCGGTTTTCAATATTCATGTTTCCTACAATTGAATGCACATTGCGTTCTCCCGGCACGGCCCTGGCCAACGACTCTGAGCTTTATCGCCGCCAGTAAAAGTCGCGATTGTTGTGCGGACCGGTAACGCTCAGCGTGATATGTACCGGACAAAGTGAGGCTTGCGTCTATGTCGTTAAAGTCGTCGGTGTGTCGTTGTGTGCGCCACGGAAACGATCGTCGAAGCAGTTGCAGCGGGGGTAGCGTATAGGTATGGGTGGATGCTTTGTGTGGCGTCGTGCGTAGGTAGGGCTCCGATGGCGCTTGCCGCGTCGATTGTGTGTGAACGACCGCGGCGAGGGGAGGCGCTCCTGATTATTCCGAGCCCGCGTCATTGCCGGTCGAGGGCCCTAAACCCGGTCCGCGCGACGCTCTGCGCTCCCTGCTCGTCCTTTGCTATGAAATATATATTCGAAAAAGGAAGCGTTCAAAATCATAGAGCAACTATTACAAGTAACTTTGTTTGAGTAAACGGATCTCTTTGGAATGAAAAATCTACCTTTAGCTTCTCCAAATTCAAGATAACTACAATGTTGGGTCTTTTACGTAGATGTCCACATTGATAGTCTATGTAAACATAACTATGTAGACATCTAAGCAACACATTACTTTCCACATTAGAAGTTTATTTAATAAATGTACAACACCTGCGCGCTCATATAACATCACCTTTTCGGGAAAGGTAGTGCTCGTGTTATGATGAATTACCTACTCCGCGATGCTTATAATTCGGGATGATCGATCATATTTTATTCCTTGTGCGCACGCTGAGCGACACACTTGTGCTCGTGTAGTGTATTAGGGTTCAGATTGTGAATTGATTGCTAGCTAGGAGCGTCCGAAGGTTCCCTCGGTCCCACCCTAGCCGCATCTAATTGCTCCGCCTGGGACACGTTGAAAAACTCGACCCGCCCGCTTTTGTGCTGGCGCAGCTCCGAAGCCGGCGAGATTAAGAACGCTTTTTACGAAATTGGTCCTTCGAAAGTTTCATCCTTGATTCCATTTTGTCGTTGTAAGTCTGTGCGTTTCGGACACTCTTATTTTATCGTGCCATCTTCAACAACGGACATTAGGAGAGTAGCAGTACTATCTTTTATAGCAGGTTTGTCTCTTCACATGAAATGGTTATTGCTGTTAATTTGTCTGGAGTTTATAGGTGCTGAAAAGTTAAATGTAGTTTTACGATAATAAGTATTCATATGAAAGATACTGCAATTGATACCGCTGTAATAAAATCAAACTGTGGGAACTCTTCTTGTATTAATGTCATCTGCGAAAAGTTCGTTGGTCCCGATTTTTTTATTTCAATAAAATGCTAATACCACTCACGATAAAATGATGTTTGCAACGACTGCGTTAAATTGAAATCCACGTCAAACAATAACTCCTAGTCACGCTATTATTTCCACGAATCTTTTACAAGGTTTAAGCAGCAGCTCTAAAATTTCGACAAAAAACACAGGTAGAAGCGTCCTTTGCTCGAAAATAACAATGACACTTAACATTGTGCATCGCACGGCGAAGCTATTTGCAAACTCGATTTTGGAATAAGGTCCGACCTCGCCGTTCACTCTAAAATGCACGTCTGCACAAGTCACAAAAACTTGTTCCTTTGATCACTAGTGACGTCTCTGTGGTTATACTTACCTGCTGACGAAACGAATTCTGGCTATGCAAGGTGCTCTTGAGTTGTGTGAATTTTCATGCCGTGTTCGATCAAATGAGCGCTGATTATCGGCGCACCTCTATTTGCCTTTCGGCACATTCACACTGTCGCACTTATCTGTGTTGGGCTATCAGCAGATGGGTCTTATTTATCTATGATTGGAAAGTGTTTTAGAAATTTGCCAATCGTTTGAAAACCTCAGATTAAGCCTCAGATTAATGTTCCGCGTAATGTTTTAAGTGTATTTGGGCAGACTTGGACAGTGTTCGAATAAATTGTTATTACACGATTATTCGAATGAAAATTTATTCGCAGATCGAATAAATCATTCGTGAATAAATTGGCCAGGAAAAATGATTCATTATTACCCCAATTTCCATTATAATATATTATAAATGGAAAAGTTATTCTGACTGTCTGTTGTCAATTTTAATGAAATTTGGTTTAAATAGCAAATTTTAAATATTCGAGGTAGGACAGTGGCTACTTTATATACCGAATTTTTAAGGAGCCCCCCGAGGAACAGGTAATTTCACCGATCTCCCAATATTATCTCCATTATCTCAGCCACAGTACGTTCACTGCTAGACACAAGCTTTCCCTAATAAAAGGACTTCATTCTCACATCACCATGATAAAACTGCCGAGGTCAGTCAAATGTGTAACATCTTATTCTAACAACACGCATGATGTAAAACTAGAGGTGAAATATATATTTGAAAAGAATCTTAACTGTTAGTAGGTACCTGTAAATTATTCCTCGATGTATGATTATTCGAATAACGATAACTGAAAATCGATTAGAATGGACTGTGTATAGCGTAGGCGTTGTAAGCATATGCTATAATATTGATGCCAAAAACGAATTGCTGACGTGTGTATGCTTGGTACAGTTATTCATTAGCGACACACAGTCGCACACACAACACACACACACACACACTAATGTCAGTAATGCCTGACCTGCGGCAATGATTAATATGGCACTCATAATGAGAAAGTGACCACAAAACATATAAAAAAGATACAGCGATTTTTGAATAAGTTTTATATGATAATTTCGTTGATCGGACTTGCCACTTAAAAGTATCCTGTTGTAGTAGATGATTTAGTCTACCAGTATGTTTAGTTTTCGCGCTCGGTCACTCATAATTATGTTATCGGTGATCATTAGTAAGTTGTCTTGGCTCCATTTTCATTAACTAATAAGTCAGTATCGGTTTGCCTTGTTTCAACATAATATATTAATTAGCGTGTCAAATATATTGCTTTAGTGGGTCATTACATTATAAGGAAAAACGGAACCTTTTTCTCAGGAACGCATTAAAGCTGAAACAAATAAATAATATTGTGTACCAAATACGCAGGTCTGTAATCGCCTAAAGCTGTGATCAAATCAATGTTCTAAGTTAAAACTCGGTTCAGCAGTTTTATTTTATAAATATTACCCAAAAAGGTATCGGTCCTTGCAACTTTGCTGTTTTTACTACCATAGACTTGTATTACCATAGACGAAGAATAATATATCATCCTTGGTATTACATAAGGAAGGACTAGTCAGTGTATGAATTGAGATGTATATATACATAACATGACCCAGACTTTCGTCGTGTATAATGTACACGACGAAAGTCTGGGTTTAGTGTTATGTTTTGTCTGTTTGTCTATGCGTAAATAAATGTTAAATAAATAAATATTATCCATGCACACAATTTGAGCATATCATGCAAAAGTCTGTCGTCGGCTTTGGCTATGGTAATAAGAATGGCCTTTGCCAATGTCGCACAGTACTGATACTCCGATACACCGAGCTCGTGAGATAACGGCTTCCACAATGTCTCACGGGCCGGCCCGCTTGCGAACCGGGTCACGAGGTAGCGCGGTGCACGCGTTGGGCGAGCAAACGCGACGTTGTTTACTCGTAGATAATGTTAATTAATTGTTAATGCTCTCCAGGGTTGATAAAAATCATGATTTTTTTGTTTTTGACAGATTTTTTTGATTGTTTTCAAATAAATAAAAAAAATCATGATTATTTTGATTTTTTTGATTTATTTAGAAACTTCAGGGAAAAGTCATGATTTTTTAATTATTTATTTTTTTAATGTCATTTGGTAAGTTTTTATTAATTTCTGGCAAAATTAATAGAAATCAGTCCAAAAAAAAAAATGTAAACTAACAACACTCCCACCCACGTCACGTGAATCAAGTACTTAAATAGAAAACACAGGGAATTCCCCAAATCGTGCGTGTTTTAAGATAAAAATCGTTTCGTGTTGATATTGAATTCGAGTTATGATGTATAAAATAAATATCATTACAGTTTTTTTAAGATCTACTTAATACTAAAAAAATCATTTTTGATTTAAATCATTGATTTTTTTAAATAAATCACTTGATTTAAATCATGATATAAATCATTTGATTTAAATCAATCAACCCTGATGCTCTCTATTCTATCCACCGCACTATGTTGTACGATTTAGAGATGCGCTGACTTAGTTTATGTCCCCTTTCCTCCCAGGCAGTCCCGTGCGAGTCCTGTATTTCGCCCCCTTTAGACCTTGTGCAATCCCTTCCTACTGACTTATTCATTTCTATCACCATCGTGAGGTTTGAGTTCATAATTCTTTATAACTACGCGATTAGTAAGTCCAGTTTACTTCCTGCCTGCAGTTATTGTGAATGTTTGCTGGTTTTTCAGGTCCATGAATAACTTCTTGTGTGCACCATTTTTTTTGAGCGACGCATACAATTTGGGATCTTCCCCTTGCTCGATTCGCTTCGTCTTTGGTGTCCCACCGGTCAGTTCTTGTATGGTTTATACACTCTTTTATGATAGTTGATAGTGATAAATGAAAGCTCTTGATAAATGTAAAAAAACTGATATATTGATATAAAAACGACAGAACTTAAAATGATATGAGAGTGCGCGACGGCTATGATGTGCGAACACGTACTAACTTAATGAATAACCTAAATTAATGCATGTGGCGTAAAACGCTGATGTGACAAACTGTACGGCGCTTGCCCGTACATGCTCCCGGGCCAGACAATTGGAGATAAAAAATGTATGATCATGAATGACGTGAATTAATGCATGTGGCGTAAAACGCTGATGTGACAAACTGTACGGCGCTTGCCCGTACAGTCCTGATAACGGAGTTGACTGTACTGTGCCAAACCAGTGAAAGGCTCGTGCGCTGATTTAGTTTTCATTCAAAATTACGGGTTAATTTCTCGTCAAACGAACTGGTGATTTCGATGCGTATGATTTTGCACGCTACGATCGTAATGTTATGGTTTGAATTGGAGTCGATGGGGCTGTGTGTTAGATGGCATTTTAAAAATGCATGACGTCAATTATCCTGTTATTTGTATTTTTTGTTGGATTCGAGACTGCGTGCGTTTGTTGCACGCTTTTGTATATTTTTCGAGTTTTGTAATATTTACCCTTGTTACCGTGTCTTGCTTTGCTAACATTTCACAGACAATAACCATAAGCGGAGGATAATTGTCGATTGGTGTGATCTATGATATGCGTTTTTTGTAATTTACATCATCGTATCGATTATTGTGTTGTGAAAAACTGGCGATAGCTAGATGTCAAATTTATTAGACTCTGGCTTCAATGAAGTCATCTATTTGTTTGAATCACCTCATATAGGAGATAACTTTTTCTAACCTACTCTTGCCTTCTAGTAGCTTGTGATATTTACAAATTTTTCGACATTTAAATTTTTGCAATCGACACTCAAATGCTACAATTGACGACACGGTCAGTGCCGAGGTCGAGTGATCGCCTACTGCGCAACGGGTCGCGGGTTCGATTCCCGTACGGGACAAATATTTTGTATGGCCTACAGAAATTTGTTCCAGTCTGGGTGTATGTGCATGTGATATTCTATGATTTTAACTGCACCCACGACACAGGAGAAAATCCTAGTGAGGGGCGACGTTTTTTTTTTTTTAAAATCATATTTCGTTCTCATAGGCTTACTCAAATGAAATAATAGTAATAAATATTACTAGAGCAAGCAATTATCGAAGTTTCGATTCGTGTTTGCAAACGTTACGTAGGCAATGAAGCCATGGCGTACGGCAGACCAATCAAACGAGTTATCGGTCCACCACAGAACAAGGTATTGTCGGTCGCTCACCGCTGCGATAACAATTCGTTGAACAATCGCATAAATGGCACTCCATAGGAGTTTCGTAATTGGGTTAATCGCACGATAACTTTTAGACAGTACTGGCCGCACGTTAATAGGAAAATTAAGAACTACTAGCCGCGCGCAGAAAGTTTTCCTGCCTTGATGAGAAAGTTTTGCTGCCGTCATGACGTCACGGCGTCGATGATTAGTACGGTTGCGGTACTAACTGGGCAAGCGTGGCCCATCTTGACCTACGCTTGCGTAGTGTTCGCCCACGTCTCCAAGTCTCGCTTTCACAGGGTTCAAATAGTCCAAAACCGATTCCTGTGCCGCGCCACTGGCGCTCCTCTTTACATGCGCGGTGTCGACCTTCACTACTACGTCGATCTCTACCTACTACTCACTAGTCAGACAGGCGGCCGACTACTCCCCATTGAATAGTGTAGCGGCCAAAAGTCGTCGACCGAGGAACATCCTCTTCGACCCCCGACCCGATCACATGAGCGAAAGACTTTCTTGCTCCGCCTTCCAATCCAACTTCAACCAACACTGCACACCCACGCACTAGTCCGACACACCGCACTCGTAGAACAAGAGTGCCAAGGCCCGATCTATACAGTCTGTGATATACCAGGTACAGATATGTACCTGGTATATTACAGACTGTGTAGTTTTCTATAATGGGTAATCCCCGTTCTTCGATTGTGGCTAATTTGCTGCAGATGACCTTCACAGCGTCACTGGAGCTAAAAAGAATCTTATTTAGCCCGTCAGCCAGTCCCCACTATCAAAATGACATTTCCGGTGGAGTATACATTCAATGCATACACCTACATACATAAATATGATTGTCAATTGCAAGTTCAACCGTGGTCTAGGGGTGGTAATAGCCCAGTGTTGATCTGGAGGCTCGGGATTCAATTCCTCATGGGGGTAGAAGATTTTCTGCTTGGTTTGGTTGATGGCAGGACTTCTGAGCCCGCCTGGCTAGCTACCGCCGTCTTTCCTTAAGTTTATCGCCATATTAATAACAAAGCTCGTAATAACATTGTTGCAGTACTCTGACAATTTAATTTGAACTAAGATACCCAGTTCCCCAGTTGCAAAGGAATCCAGATGAAGCTCGCCTCCACCTTCGGCCTTATCATCACGTGAGTTGAAGGCCAAAAGGCTCTTCGGTCGTGTGTAAAAAGACCGGCCAAGTGTCGATTGGAGTCGCGCACCAAGGGTTCCCTACAAACATTATCTAAGTATAGGTTCCTATTTACGTTTTTCAGCTTTTTTCCTTTACATGTGCTGTAAGACATTGCTTCTTGAAGTTAATGATTCTATGTCAACGGGAAGCACCCTATATACGTTTTGATTCCCTTGTGAAATCGGAAAATTTGCGACATCAACGGTTAACTTTTGATTGCGTTGACTTACGAGTATTGTTATTCACACCTAAGAAGAGAACGGCGACTCGAGTATTTAAAAAAAAATGTCGTCCCACTCTAGAATTTTCTCCTGTGTCGTGGGCACAGAACACAGAAAGAGGTTAGAAAGGCAATCATGCACCGTTTGTACGGGAACCGCTGTCGCCAGTTTTGCTCCCACTTCTTTTCCTTGCACCGCCCATGCAAAGTCGCGCGAAATCGGGCTGAACCAATCACAACGCTCACTGGGCTCCTCATTCAAAGAAATTCACTGACGTCAAGAGCCGCGTGTACAAATAACATTATTTTAGTGATTGACATCGATTAATAGCTATCGATATTAAATATTGCCAGCAATTTAACCATTTGAAATATTTAGAAAACCAAAAAATAATTATTACTTTCATTATACGTTTATAATTAATAATATTCAAGTAATATTTTGTTTCTATGTAACAAAATTAAAGCTTTTTAGCTCAAAAATGTTGTAGGTTAGACGTAAAATAAAAGAAAAACTATAATACTATAATGCACCGGTCTGAAAGCACAAACTAGAATGGATAATCTGACAAACGGACGTGCGGTAGTTTAGTTGTTAGGATATTTTAGTTGGATGGAGAAGTAAATATTTGTTAAGTAAATATTTACCTGTAAATTTGTGTTTTTTAAAGCACTCAAATCTTCATGTTTTGCATGGCCACCTACCTATGCTAAAATAGTCATATAAATATTATGGTGATATTAAAAATTCTAAGTTGTAAAATTAGTTTAGAATTTGCCCATAATTTTTTTACTAATCGAACTAATTGTATCGTGAAAATTGAAATTAATTTTACAATTTTAATCTTTGATTACATCGCCGTACTTATATGAATAGGATGTTAGAAAGGGTAGGTGTTAGCTTCGCCAAACATTCTGTATTATCGATAAGTAATAATTATTATTATGGCATTTTAAGTGACAAATAATATGTTATTTTTACTTTATACAAATATTTTAAAATATACATTTATCGATAAAATGTAATGCGTGCGTTTTTTGATTAGCACGGCACTATCCCTTGTACTGCGACTACTGCGTTAATGCTCATTAAGCCAAATGCGTCACTACCGAAAGCTGTGTACTACATTACGCGCTCTAAGTAATATGGCAAGAATCGCGGGCGTACATTGCCGGTAATGTATATTTTTTAGAAAAATATTATGTAACTTATCGTTATGATCAGTTTTGGTGGATTTTGACATTATGATCTATGGAATATGGTCATTATGATTAATTTACTACTTACCTATGAAAAGAAATTCCTTCTTTAGCTACACTTGACACCTGACTTCTTGTTTTACAAGTAATTATAGCACAAGAAGGCATTTTTTTATATTTATAGCGCCGCGCTTCACAATACACTCACTGTAGTTGTCCGTCAGTGATTAAACAACGCGTTCGCGTTGCGGGGCCACAAGTATGAGCATTTAGTCATAGTTGTGGCTACGCGTGCCCCGCCCACATAGCCCTTCTAACCTCTTTCTGTGTTCTGTGGTCGTGGGTGCAGTTACAAACAAAGAATATCACATGCACATAGGTACGTCCAAACAGGAACAAATTTCTGTAGGCCATACAAAATGTTTGTACCGTACAGGAATCAAACCCGCGACCCGTTGCGCAGTAGGCGATCACTCGACCTCTGCGCTAACCGTGTCGTCTTTTTCTGTATTTGATATTCAGATTGATTGATATTCAGTTTAACTTTCAATGATAGTCGTAACAAAACCAAAATTGTAAATGGCGATTTAAAAGAGGAGATAAAAAATTTGACCTTTCGAGTTTCTTGCCTGTTCTTCTCGAGAAGGCTCTTCCAATTTCCGAACAGGTGTAGATTCAACTTTTTTTTTCATTGCTACTTGTATTTGCAGACATCTTGAGTAGGTATATTCAGGATGTATGCACATACAAGGTTAAATATGTTTTCTTTAAGAATGAGAAGAAGAATTAGAATGTTTTGCTTTGTTTTGACGTCAGTAAGTGCCTGTAAAGGCCTAAGTTGAATAAAGATTTTTGAATTTGAATTTGAATTGATATCTCTACGCGTTCCGCAAAGGGCCCCGCGTGACACAGATGCATAGACGGACAACGAAGTGATCCGGGATAAGGGTTCCGTTTTCAACTTTTGTGTTGCGGAATCCTAAAAATGAACGAATTCGATCGGATCAAAACGAAGTGTGGGAAGTGACCGCGGTGCCGCGATGACGAATCGTTTGTTGAAAGATGACTGTGTCGACATATCGGCGAGCTGGGCCCGCAGTCACGTTCTGCAGCTGCGCCGTTATCGCCTCCAACACTGACCTTCGTTTCGTTTGCCGATAGCCATTATTGGGCGACTTTTTAATAACACGCTCGTGTTGATCTTGCTTGTCGATCCGAGAAAGCTAGTGCTCGCAAGCATTTTTTTTCTGATATAGCCATACAGCCTTTAAGGCGTTTGTTTTAATTTTATGGGTCACTTTTGAATATACCGATTACCTGTTCACATGAACAAAAGTAAGGTGATATAATTTAGTAAGTAGGTACGCGTTGATTGATAGCTAAAATAGAATATAGGTAATATCCTGATTATGCTGCTTTACCATATTTATAAAACTAGGTGTTGCTGTGCTACACCTTTTAGCCAGTAACATATACATATATTTAGAGCTAATTTTATAATTTATTGGATATTATTAGCTTATCATGTATTTAGGTAGTGAATTATTATTGGCGCAGCTAATATAAGCTACCGTACTGACCAAACTGCTATGAGCTCTCATTTCTATATGAGTCATTGATTCGCTATAGGTATTTTAACTTGGTTGCAAAGCTGAAACAAAATGATCTATAAAGTAATTTACAGATTACTAACGTGTAAAGTTAATTTTGTGTCTTTGTTACATTACTATAGGCAAATTTTCATTTAATAAAAATATGTACAACACACCTAAAGCGAAGCGGGTGACTAGAATTCTAACACAGAGAGGAACTAGAATTTCCAAATTCTGCTATTTCACGTGTAATTGTAATAATGGGTGCTTATATCTCACTCTCCTTAAGTGATATACAAAAAAATCACAAATACTACTCATACTATTATATCGATATAAAAAATTCAAAAATACTACTATACTACTGTCATAAAACACACGATAGCAAAAAGTGTGATCATACCAAAAATATAAAGTTTGAGAGAAATCCATTTTGGACCATTTTTGGACAATTAACATATTGCGGTAATCTGGCAATCGAGGCGAATCTCTCCAAAATCTCGCCTTTGACATTTTGAGATTTATAGCCAATGAATGAATGCATAATAATCATTAAGTCATCGAATCATGCCAGCACTTAAATAATGAATGGTCCCACGAATGTGTTTCGATGTGTTCAATGCTTGTGAATCTGTCAAATCCAAAAACAGCCTATTATCGACCTTGTCGATTTTTGTTTTAACGCTGATCTTGCCGTATGCATTATCACACGTTCCCTAGGGAAACTCTTAAGATTCTAGATAAAAAGTTCCTCCATACCAAATTTCATCAAAAACTCATTCAGCGGCTGAGGTGTGTAAGCTTGGCAGACAAACAGTTCCTTTTGCATTTATAATAATTATTCTTCTTTTAAAAGTATAGAAGAGAAATGGAACAAAACAGATATTAATTCATTTTGGCCCCATTATTTGTCACGCTAATGGCATCTTGCACAGCTTGTATTTAGAAATTGTGTTTCACGATTAGAGGGTTTTAGAAATTTGGCTAACCTGGAACAACACATAATGTACTAGAATAGTATCCTTATCTTGGGAGAAGGACAAATAATGAATGTACAAAGATCTGATCCTCTAATTAAGAATAAATTAGTCACTTTTCCAATGAATGCAATGTCATTTTATTGCTACTAAGTTGGCAAACAAGCAAACTGCCCACCTGATAGTAAGTGGTAACAGTCACCTATAATACCTGTGGCTTCTGTGAGATTCGCAGTAAAACTGCAACCCCCACAGGAACCACAGTGTACGTTGCCAACTTGTGACATCAGATGTAAGTCACGGTACCCAGTAATTTCAGTGCCATATCTTACCCTTCAAACCGGAACACAGCAATGCAGGCACTGCTGCTTTGCAGCAGAAATAGGTAACACGGAGCTACCCACGCACATCACCCTGGTAGCATTCTATTAGTGAAAGAATTTTTAAAATCGGTCCACTAGTTTTTGAGTTTGTTAATTACAAACAAAAATCGAAATCTTTTCTCTTTATAATATTAATTACATAGTATATAAATGTATAATAGCAGAATAGATGTTGTGCGCACTTCGGTTCCACTCACTGCCCGCGAATTGAGGAACTATACGGCAATTTCGTAAAAGTTTGATCTCACTTTCTATTGAGATAACAGATTATATTCATGTGTGTACAAAAATACACAGGTACATGTATTGTTACTGAGTAACAAACAGCAGGCCTATTACCGATCTCATGGTTTTCAAATGATATCATGATGAAATCATAGTACAAAACGAAAAATAAGATTTTCGGTTAGATTTTTGATCATTATACCATGATGACATCGTTGAAATTATGCCATAATGATGATATCATTGGAGATCGGTAGTACGAAATGACGCTTTTAATAACTTCTTTATCTCAAAATTTATACCATATCAATACGATGAAAGATCCATAATAAGCCCACAGATCGCAGATTCTAGAACCTTCTTTATTTATACTCGGGCCGCTTCAGGTCAGTGAGAAAAACCTAAAAAATATATTAATTGTTATTATATTATCGCCTAATACAATGAAAAGTATTAACAATCTCTTATTTTATTATTATTATTAACACCAGACTTTTCTCATACGGGGAGGAATTACCTTACCTACTACACCACGATGACCAGTTGGTGTACACCTGTACGGTTTCCTGCCGCCTCCTTCTGAGTAGATGTAATCCACAGGAGGTCGTTGATGGGCACGGCGGGGCACGAGAACCTTCTTACCGCCCCTGTCCAACGCAGACAGAAGGCGGGCATTCTTGGCCCGCCCCATGCTACCCTAAGAGAAACAGGGGCCTTGGTTTCTCACGTCTGAGGAGCGCCTAGTGTTCGGGGTGCTCCTTTGGCGTTGGACCGGCCAGTACCGTCAACTGGAAGGGTTGTCCAGGGGGATTTGGTGACTTGGATCACTCAGATACCCCCAGGTCACCCCACGATTGGACTCACGTAACATCTCGGAAGTTTCTTAGTGGGTATACCCGATTAGCGGGGGAGTCCCACATAACCACAAGAGATATCCCCAATCTCTTGGGTAGATCTAAAATCATTTTAAAATGGGAGAAAAGGCTTCTAGTTTCCCATCTCTTCGCGAGGATGTAAGAAATTGTCAATTGTAAATTGATTAACATGTCCAATACACCATTTTCTTTCTTTCTTTCTTTCATATTGTGATAAAATCCCTTAGTCGGTTCTTACTATATCCACGGGATAGATAGGGAGCGACAACCCGTGTTAAGCTCATCTACGTCACCGCACGGACAATTTTAATAATTATTACTAGTAACGTGCATATAATAATAATTATTATACATTCTTAAATTGAGGTCTTGTGAAAAAGTTGTTGTTGTAGTTTTTCTTTCATAATACCCATAGTATATTTTAGATCGACCTGAACTTATAGTTCATTTTACCTTCTATACGATTTTAAATCATCGATTTCATTACATTCATTACTTGTTAATATCGATCGATTCTTTATTCGATTTGGGTTTAATTAATGTTTCTTATGTGTATCAATTTGGATTCTTCCTATCCAATAATCACCGATCGGCAGCGAGCGTACGTAAGCGAGTAGAATTTAAATGAAACTAATACAAGCCAATAAATAACGCTTAAAATATTCACTCATTAATAATTTTCAAGAAAGCCGAAGTTATTTCGAAGTAACGTTCAATTTGTAGGTTATATTCATTGGTCGGATCACACACACTACGCCCACAATCGCAGCATTTATTTTCTATTCCCTATGTATTTGTTTTAATTCTCATTCACAAGGGCTCAAGTTCTTTTTGCTGCATTCAAAGTTGAACAATTTCGAACAGAACTTTTCTGTTGTCCAATGTTGTTGTTGAATAAGCAGTTGTTTTACAACCATAATATAATAAAGGTGTTCTTCTATACATACAAAGCCGGCCAAGTGCGTGTTGAACTCACGCGCCGAAAGTTCCGTACCATCTTGTCTAAGGAATAAGGATAAATGAGTTCCTAACTATGTATATTTACGGTTTTCCTTAACATGTGCTTGACCTTGCTTCTTGCCAAATTTCATGACACTAGGTCAACGAAAGTACCCAATTGTAAGTCTAGATTCCCTTGTGAAATTGCAAAATATAAGCAGTCGTATCTTTTGATAGCACTTTCACAGCTGAAGGAGACCGCAGACGCGAGCATTTGCCATAAATTTGAATTTGATATCTTTCCCCGGGAAAAGGAGTCTTGACAGACAGACGGATTAGGGAGTGTTCCTTTTTCCTTTTGAGCTATACGGAACCCTTAAAAAGGTATATTTCCTCGGCAGTGTGTACACGAGGGTGTTTATTGTAACACTGTCAAGACGATCCGTGCGTGAGATATGGTAGTAGGTACACTTGGCATTTTCTATTTTTCCTTCAACTCTCTCGAGTGCGCGTTCCGAGTAACGTCCTTTGTCGTCGACGCGCCACGAAACAACGCCACTTTCGTTCCACCTTTTCACGTATCTCGTATTTCATTGCGGCAATGGTTCCCTAATCGTTTTTAACATTAGGTATAGTCGCATCGAGTGAGTCGAGTCGGACCACTTTTACGCAACCAGTGGTTAGCACGGTGCGAAATTGAAAAGTAGTAAACTCATATGAAACCGTTTGCAAATGAAGATTGCACTTTACCCAAGTTTGTCGCCATTTCTTTGTCGGAATGCAACAATTTTTCAAAGACGTTGCATTCCGACAATTAGAGGTGAGATCGTCAGTTCCTCAGTTATTGAGGAGTTCAGATGTCGCTCGCTTCCATTTTGGCCTTACCATCACGTACCATCAGGTGAGATTCCCTATTGGTGTAAAAAAACATATGTTTGAGCTCAGCTGTGAACCTACTGCTACTACGAATCGCCTTCGGGGGCCCTCTTTTTGAATCATTCTTCCGGCATCGAGCGCTTGTCAGTGTTCGATTTCTACATATTCTCGTTATGTTTTCAACGAAAATCAAAACAACATTGATTTTCGTCGCAAGAGAAACGAAAATCAATAGGAATCGAGCACAGCGGATCTAAAAAGGCCGCATCGCAGAATCACAATATGAATCATATTATGAATGGAGTGCAATTCATCATAAGCAATTATTCTATTTGACAGCATTGTATGAATATTTTAAAAATGGTGCACAAATTAGGCATTGCTAAAGTGTCCCATTTAACGAATATTCAGACAAAGCTGTCAAATAGAATTTGCTTATGATGAATTGCACTCCATTCATAATGTGAATCATAATATGAATTATAATATGATTCGTATTATGATTTTGCGATGCGGCCTTTTTAGGTCCGCAGATGACGCTTGAAAAGCGCTCGATGCCGGACGAATGATTCAAAAACAGAGCCCCATCTCTAGCCCGATCCACGTAAACGCGACCGATTTTTGAAACATTGCGGTTCAGAAAGCTTTCGATTGAAGTCCTACTTAAGTAGGTACGACATTCACTAGTCACGGATCGAAACTAAACGACATAGAACGACTACGAACTGGAACTACGAACCAGTAAAATAACTTTATTTTCAACCAAAGCTTGGGATAATTTTTTTACTTAAAATACAATGATTTATCCTAAATTAATCCAATGAAATCGAACAATAATGAATACTATAAATAAGCGTAATATATTATTTATTATTTAGGATAAAAAATATTATTATGTATGGGTGTTTATATTTGTACCAAACCCATAGTCCGAATTGCGCTTTCTGCGCTATTCATGCTAACGATAGTAAGCTAACAGCACGAAAAAGAGATGAGCGTGTGCGCAAATGTCTAACTCAAAACTTGATGATTAGGCCATGAAAATTTGTTTGATTCGATAAGATCCTCTTCTATTTTTTTAGTTTAACAGCTTAGCATGTTTATTTTTTAACCATAACAAACCGTTTGTAATGATTAAACTAAAAACCTACTTCGTCAATTTTAGTAATTATTTAACCATTAGAAATTTAGAAAAATCTTTGACTCTAACATACTAGTCCGTATAATTATAATTTACGCACTGCTAATATTTTGACACACTTAAGTTGTCATTAAATTTTAATGTTGTTTAAAAATGGCCGATCTTATCGCATCGGTGTTTTAAAAACTATAAGCACGAAACACCAACACAACACAGCATCAGCACCCGCGAACTTGCATAACGTTTCGCAAAAAAAAATCTGAAGAGTACCGTATTAACGCCACACGCAGACAGGTTCCGCTAATGTCTCGCACATATAAACCACTTATTATGACGACAAACCACCTTATTATAGGTAGTTAGCATCAATTTCGATCAAACTGGATGTGCTAAAATCTAGGGGGAGGGAGGGGTGGTTCGTTAATAAATTCGATAAGGAAGTGATTGATGGAGACACGGGCGCCAGGGAGCCGGGCACGCACGCGCCTGGTCGATACAGGTCCGGAGCACATCTTTTTAATTACCCCCCCATTAAAGCCGTCCGCGAACACGAACATTATAAGAACAGTAGGCCAATTCAGCTAATAAGCTACAGCCGAATCGAAACTGAACCGCTGCGATCGACCAATCAGAACGCCACAATACACGTCATCGAGCAGTTGGAAGGCAATATACGCGTTCCGATTGGTCGATCGCAACGGTTCAGTTGCGATTCGGCTGTAGCTTATTAGCTGAATTGGGCCTCAGAACGACAGTAAAACAGTGCTTTTGATTCGTTTCGGCGGTGGAAATGTCACTCAAAAGTTCAATGCACATCCGGTTGAAGCCAATTTTATATTTTTCAATATCGTAAAAAGTGACGTAAAATCCAACTTCATAATACGTATGATGAGTCGTTCCACTTCCGGACATACGATTTTAGGTTTAATTAAATTGTGATATATAAAGTAAGTTTCTCAATGAGTACGTCTATTTACCTTTATATTTTTTATATACCTACAGGTAAACACAGATTAAGAGAAATAGCCGCTTAAACCAAGTTTTACTATTTACGGTGTAACAAGTAACGTCAAAATCAACTTAGGTCGATACCGGCCGCGGTCCAGTGCGGAGCCACATCTTTTTAATTACCTCCCATTTAAGCCGGGACTCGGAACGGAAGCCGACCTGACCCTAATCCACAATTATGAGCATCATAGAACAGAACGACAGTTAAACAATGCTTTTACTCGTAATTCGTTTTAGCGTGGTTAAAAGTTGAAAGTTTGATAAGCGCTCCACATTCTCGCGAGAATCTCGCGAGAACGCGAGAACAACACGAGAACTGTGAATGTGGATCCGATTCGCATGTTCTCGCGTAGTTCTCCGACTTTTGTCGGTTTTTTGGCGCGAGACAAAGGCGCAAGAACTATATTGAGAACCTTGTTCCAGGGTTGGAAAAAATCATGATTTTTTAATAAAATCCAATTAATCATGATTTATTGAAAAAATCCTAATTTATCATGATTTTTTTGATGTTTTAGTTTTTATCTTTCCTAATTTTAATAAGTAAGCAACTATTTTGCGGAAACGAAAGAGGAAGAGGAAAAATTAAATATTTACTCAGTTCTGAGGCAACTATTTGGAGCGATAGCCTCCTCAGCATCAGTGAAAAGTTTTTTTTTTACATTTGGCATTGTTCACTCGAAATTACGTAACAGACTAGGGACCAAAAAGCTGGAAAATTAGTTTTTTAATCAAGAATTACAATAATGACACTGAAATATGAAATATCAGATAGATATTCATAAAAATACATTTTTATTCACAAAAATAAAGACATTTGATTTAATTACTGATTTTGTGCCAACCCTGCCTTGTACGTTCTCGCGAGAATCTCGCGAGAAGTGTGTACCCAAGAAGTTCTTGCCGAGGTTCTCGCGTACTTCTCGCGTAGATTCTTGCCGAGACTCTCGCCGAGAACTTCGCGTGAATGTGGAGCGCTCATGACATCAATGCACATCCGGTTAAAGCAAGTAATACATTTTTCAATTTCGTAAAATGTGACATAAAAATCAACTTAATAATATGTAAGATGGGTAGTTCTAATTCCAAGCATACGACTTAAAATTTTAAGAAATAAGACATATTGGATCAACCCGGCTGTTAGATATTTTTTGCAAGAATTTAGTACGTAATATGATTAAATAAATCTCAATTACTTAGAAACTCAAGCGTCTAATTCCTAAAAATAGGTATTGTTACCTAATTGTTAGTTAAATGTAATGGCTAAAGTTAAAACTTGTAATCGTAAGAAATAAGACATTTTGGTGCAACCCGGCTGTTAGATATTTTTTGCAAGAATTCAGTACGTAATAATATGATTAAATTAATCCCAATTACTTAGAAACTCAAGCGTCAAATTCCTAAAAATAGGTATTTTTACCAATTCGTTAGTTAAATGTAGTGATCGAAAAGTTGGAACGCATTACAATACGGTTCAATTAACATTGACTGTGTAATATGGTTACTCCTTGTTTAAACACATATAAGTAAACATAGTATAAAAAGAACATTAAATAAAGCTTGTGCATAGAAATAATCGTCACTCGATTGGTTCACACAACAATTAATTGCAATAAAATTATGAGGGTTGATAAAAGAGAGAACGGTTCGTTTATCCCACCGTAGTAGACTGCTGCCGTCAAGGCTCGAAACCGGTTTAAAATATACCGGTTAATATCGGTTTATTTCGGTTTTGCTCCGAACTTTTCCTGAGAACGCGAACGTTATAAGAACTTTACTATGACCTAAATAAACCGGTTTAATTGACATTGCATCGTGTTATTGACTTGAAGACGCGTACGGCCGCGCAGTACGTTTTAACGTATGTACGTTGACGTCTGATTTGCGTAGTGGATTTACAAACCTCTATCATTTATAAGTATTTAAGGTAAGTAGAAAGCGAAAGAAAACAATATATAGATACAAACTTTGATTATGTCGCAAACAACACTTATTCAAACTGCGAAGAAGTGAAGTAGGTACTGTAAAAAATTACACAGTATCAATCTTGCGTTCTATTAACCGATTGTTATTACTCCAAACCGGTTTATTGATAAAAACATTTATGTAAACATTCTTGCAAGAACCGGTTAAAAAAGCGGTTTACTGGAACGAAACCGTAATGAAAAGGTTCTGCTCCAAGTAGGTACATGATACCGGTTTGAAAATTTAACCGGTATCCGAGCCTTGGCTGTCGTATCGGGTTCTCACGGTGCGTGCGGCACGCGATAAGTACCAGGCGAACGAACAGCCTTACCATGACCGCTTAGAGCAACCTTAAAATAATATTAAACAGAGACACCGCTATTACAGCGTAAAGTGCCATCTCGCTCTCAGTGCGGTTTCAGTACTGTTCTAAGCGATCATAGTAATGGGGCAGTATATGTCAATCAAACGTACGGCCGGGCCGACCGGACGTCGCGTCAGTGTCACCCGCCGCCGCTGCGATGAGACACGATGTCATATTCAATCGGCCGCTGATCAATCAGACGTGCGCGGCGACGAAATTATTATACACATTTTCAATTGCATCGTAGTAGGAACATACAATACAGGTGGGAAAAAATTGCATCGTACTTGTTTTTTTGGTGTGTTCATCGTGGTTACCTACACCAATGTAACGCTTGGTGTAACGTGTAGTAGTTTGCGAGATATTAACCTGTTAATTTTGACAGCTGTCATCTGAAATGAACATCTCACCGAGATCTATCAACTTGACAAAGACACCATTGGTAGACATCTAGGTTTAGCTGTTTACAAGATTTATGCGTTTGCGTCTGTTAATTTTAGAAGCTGTCATTTAAAATGGAAGATCTCATCAAGATCTATCAATTTACCAAAGACACCATTAGTACAGGTTTAGTAGTTTGCAAGATAATCGCCAGTTAATTTTGACAGCTGTCATCTAAAATTACGATCTTGTCGACCACTTTCATTTTGTCAGACATTACGTTTAGTCTAGGTTCAACAGTTCATGAGATAAGGGCGTTCTAATTTTGGAGGGACATAACCTGATTTTTTTTCATATTGCAGGAACACACTGTTTTTTTATACAACAAAGATAGCAAACAAGCAGAAGCCTTATTCCGCTAATCTAACGTCAACAAGCAGAATAAGGCCCCAGGTTGCCCACCTGATGGTCAATGGTTATTGCTACAAGGACCCAATGCACGTTGCCAACTTGTGACGTAAGATCAAGTCACAGTACCCAGTATTTTCACTGCCTGCTTTACCGTTCAAAGAGGAAAGCTTAAGTGTTACACATGTGCTCCTATTTCTATCTGTCTGTGTGTGTCTATCCATTTCCTGATCTCAGCCCTCGGACCACCTAGAGTTCGGTTTTTAGTTTAGTTCATTTTGGCGTTTTTTAGGTCACAACCCTACGGTCAAAAACCAATAACCCTATTTTTGGAAGACGGGACAATCTATGACGGCACCAAGGGACTAAGATGACGAGACCTCTTGGGTATGCTGCAGGACTCTTGTCCTCAAACGACTATTCCACTACCTATAGCTTCCTTTTATCCGGCTAAAACTGCCTCCGAACTCTCCGACTCCTATAGAGGGCTCCTATTCAGGATCAGAAAGGCCCAAATGACCGAACCAACCCCCTGACACTGACCCAGTATAAACAAGCTGGGATAACGCCTAGGTTCATTATGGCCTATTCAAATACACTGAACAAAGAATTATAGGTACCTGCTTTAGTTAATTTTTTTCGTCTTTTATTAATATAAGTACGTTTGTTTTGTAAAAAAAATGTTTCTTTTATTATTTTATTAATATCAGGTTCGAATGCCAGGATTGCGTAGCGCGACAGTACTCGCTGTTGGTCCACGGCGATTGTAAGAAATCGGCGAAAACTCACACGCACACGTAGCTCCTCCGGCGATGTCGTTTCTATTTCTATCTCGCGGCGAATCGGCGGTCGAATGTCAATGGCACGTAAACGATTATACGCATACGCAGTACGCACGCGATACACAAATTCGGCGGTTGATTGAACCCCGGCCGCGTGCGTACTCCGGTCGACCAGTGCCAATAAGCACACGGCGTCATCGATCGGACTGTTTATTGATTCACGCTATACTAAGAAAAAATCAAGATTTAACGTCCTTCTTTTCTAGCCGATATTCAGTCACAGCGGCCAATCAACAGAAACTAGCCAGATTTTTTTTTGGCAAGTCGTGATTTTGAAACTTTTTGAGGTAAAAAAAGCGGGACGTAGTAAAAAACGTCGTATATAATCAGTTGTTTTAGATATTTATCTTTTTACTAGTGGGTCCGGCAGACGTTGTCTTGCCCGATTACAGCGCCACCTACCGGGTGCAACTTTACGTTACAACCTTCCTTGGACCTATTCCAACACGCACAGAAAATTTCGTTAAAATCGGTCGAGCCGTTTCAGAGTTTTTGCGAGACAAACACACAGCGTTTCATTTTTATATATAGGAAGATTTGAGTTTTAAATTACGTTTATGTAACAATAGATAGCAAAAATAGCCATAGAAAATGTATTTTAATAAAAATGCACTTGTCTGTGCCACCCGGCCGTGCTTTCTCAGCACGCTGCACGCACGCCAGAGTTATCCCCGAAAAGCGGGACTGAGCTGAGAACATTTAATTTTGATTTAAAAATCGGGATGTCTGGTAACGCTGCATCAGGGGCTATATGTTGAGTCATTTGTCTGGCGTCCAGCGCTCGTCAAGCGTAACTTGTACTCGAATTCTATTGATTTTAGTTTTATTTTTGCAATAAAAACCAATTGGAACATTACGATGAAAATCAATACCATTTTCTTTTCCGTAGGAAACAAATTGAAAATCAGTAGAAATCGAACAAGGCAAAAGCAAATGCACTCTGTTCCTTCACTCGCAGTCCGATGGGACGGGGACGGCTATTAGCCGACCCAACCGGAACGAGATCTGCAGGCGTAGTACGGACCGTGGACAAAACGGGACAAGAGACAAATAACATGTTTCTTCTCGCTCTGTCATATTACAGTGACGCGAGACAGGACGAGGGTTAGTCACTTTTTCTTCTATATAGTCCACGCGCCGTGCTAGGCCTGCAGCGGGCTGATTCTCACGGATTCGACAAGGGTTCCAATTCCAAATTTCTTCTCGAGTGTTAGTCACAACAACTCAGCCAATCAGAACACTGGGCCAGAGGGCCAATTTTGAAAAAATGATCAAACATCTGACCGGAAATTGTATTTTTCGTTTTGCACTATGATATCATTTGCAAAACCATGAGATCGGTAATAGGCCCTCTGAACTGTTACATTCGACCAGAGTGCATAGACTGTCATTCAAGTGTTCTATTAGTAGAATAAGTCGTCAGTCGTAAGACCCACTGTTTAGCATGTCTTCCGAAGCACGGAGGAGCTCGCGATGTTTCGTATTTTGGTCACCCGTCACAGGACTGACCACAGCCAGCGTTGCTTAACATTTTTTTTTCGGGGAAAATGCGTGATCACACCGTATCCGCCGTTGGCTAGACTGCGAGCGTGTCTGGGGCTCTCTCGGCAGAGTGCCAGGCCTACCCAATAAAACCCCCGGGTGGTGAACGTTACTACCTTATAGCTATCGTAAGCCGAGCGCACGCGCCAATGCGCAACGGAGCTCCGCTTGTTCTTCTCAGTCAAAAATTAAAAAGCACGCGGTAGCTATGCTGTAATGAAGTGAATGCCTGACGGAAGCATTTATTTCTCAGGTAAATCAATGTAACAAAATTCACCTCAGACAGGGTTCGAACCTCGTCTTCAATGTGCCGTGTTGACGTCGTGACTACTTAGGCCACCGACGAGTTATCCAACAAGAGCGAAACATCAACAAATCTCTTTTTACTTTGCTTTAGTCAAGAGTAACCTTTGACTTACTGTTACATCATAAGCTTAGGTTAGATTTAATGAAAATTTGTTATGAATAGGTATTCAATTACATAAATACCTTAATGTCGAGCTGAAGTAATGATAGATCGAGCTAAAATTGTGTCTATCAATAAATGTGTATTTATTGATGGATGTACATATGTTTAAGTGTACGAGTATGTAATGTATTACTTTGGTTGGTAGTTAGTTTAAATTTCTTGTTATTGTGTCAAACACAACTCTCATTACAACTTGCCATTCGGTTGTTTGGTAGAGAATGCCTTGTCGCATTAAGTTCGTCCCGTGTACTTTATATTAGTGCGAGTACAATACAGTCTGAAATAAAGCAAACCACAAAGGAATATGGGTAAAAGTGGCATCGTTTTTTAAATAACACGGCACGGGCAAATCGTTCAATCACGACCCGTTACAGCATCCACTCGTATAAAGCTAGTTCAAGGCAGGGTTGATAAAAATCATGATTTTTTTGTTTTTGACAGATTTTTTGATTTTTTTCAAATAAATCAAAAAAATCATGATTATTTTGATTTTTTTGATTTATTTAGAAACTTCAGGGAAAAGTCATGATTTTATATATATTTTTTTTAATGTCATTTGGTAAGCTTTTATTAATTTCTGGCAAATTTAATAGAAATTAGTCCAAAAAAAAAGGAAACTAACAACACTCCCACCCACGTCACGTGAATCAAGTACTTAAATAGAAAACACAGGGAATTCCCCAAATCGTGCGTGTTTTAAGATAACAATCGTTTCGTATTGATATTGAATTCGAGTTATGATGTATAAAATAAATATCATTAGTTTTTTAAAAATCTACTTAATACTAAAAAAATCATTTTTGATTTAAATCATTGATTTTTTAAAATAAATCACTTGATTTAAATCAGTGATTTAAATCATGATATAAATCATTTGATTTAAATCAATCAACCCTGGTTCAAGGATATTTCATTCATTACAATATATCATCTTTATAGCAGCCGAGACACTACTTACTTACCGGGCTTCTCATGGGTCTCCATGAAATGTCAATTTTCAGTGCAGTGTACTAGCCAACATAATGACAACTTGACAAGTAAAATTTTATTGTTTACATTGAAAGAAATTAGATTAATGTAGGTAGTAGGAATATGGAGTCATGCGATGTCATCAGAATAATGTCGATATCGACCTGTGTCTGATTCTCGAGACATCGATCAAGATTTGAAAGCAATTTCTTGGCTATTCGTATTCAGTCAGTGCCGGGCGCGCTTTGTTTTGTATGCAAGGAGCGTGACCCAAGTTTCCGTTTTCGGCCCCCATGTGAAAACGTTTACACAATGTCAAATTGCTGCCGTCGCGTTGCAAGACACGACCTTCCTGCGTCGCCGGCTTTTTAGGGTCGAGCGCAGACATTGCTTCGCTTTTAACGTTATGTATACGTATACTATATACGCCAGATGATATAATCGCTTTCGGTGTAAATGGGACGAGCTGCGGAATGGAATTAATTTTTTTTTTTTTTTTTTTATTTTAGGCAAATCGCACCACCTTAGCCATGTGCTTGGCGAATGACGAGTTAATGGATAACTCGCAAAATTTTGACGAGCATGAATTTATTGACCCAACCCCATATCATCACGAGGTGAGACGATATATTGAAAGCTGTGTCATGTTGATAGTTTATTACATTACTAATTTATAAAACTAGCAAGATACAATACTAGTTGATCTGCCGGGTCAACTACATACACTGACCTGCAATAAAATCGACCCACCTCATAGGTGTCGATTTTAAAATATCGGTAAAAGAAAAAATAAGATTAAACAAACAAAAACGGTAAATACAATTTGAAAGCATACTTCATAAGCTTTATTTTAACATACTCTAAACGTGGATAAAAGAAGTATTGCTAACAATAGACTTATTTCTTCGGAAAACCCTGTTTCTCATTTTTCCGTTATACGCAATCTCTGTGACTGTATAGAGTATTAAAAGTTAATTGAATCAATGTTTATTCAAAAATTGATTATTCCTAGAGATTTATTGATCCTTTAAATTGAGCTGATTTTCCCAAAAAAAAATTGTATTTTTAATAATTTTGGTTTTTTGTTTATAAAATCAATAAACCTAAATTAGTCACAGTAAAAACTGGTATAATGTAAGCTTAAGCTCTTGTTTAACAAACAGGCTTAAAAGATATAATTTATTGATGATAGATTTTGATTTGTCGAACTCTGAACCAAAGCGTAAAGGTGGGTCGATTTTATTGCAGGCCAGTGTAGTTAGGTATGCGATATAAACTGTCATATCTATTGGTCGTGTTCACTTACAAGTTTCATTATTTCACAGTAGCAAAAGGGGTTTGACAGACAGACGGACTGACGGACAGGCGGACGACGAAGTAATCCTATAAGTGCTCCGTTTTTTTCCTTTTCCGTACGGCGATACATGTAGAATTTTCTTCATTTCGAAATTGCCTCGTTTCAATCATTTTTATTTTAACAAACCGCACGAAAACAGTTCATGCAATAGTAATAATGCAGCTTCAGCTGTATGTAATTACGCTCTTCTGCGGTTGTCCTAATTATTGACACATGTCAAACTTCATAGGTTTTTGTTTGTACCTCGCGGTTTCCCCCTGCATTAACTCGGATGTCTTTTAATATGTTGCTAGTATACTGACTGATATGCGACGGTGACGTCAGAGAATTAAAAGTAAGTCTTTGGAATGCATTTCTATAGCGTACCAATCACACCGTATAGTTAGGGCGTGTGGTGGCTTCAACAAAAAGCTAAGGCTACCTGTTAAATATTGGCCATGTGGGTAATGCTCTGTTTATCCCGCGGCTATAGGCGACTAAATTCGACGAGTAGTGGCAGTGGTGAGAGAAATAGCTTGGGATGTGGGCAAAGATATTAAGCTCATAGCCAGAAAACAATTTCGGAGGGGGTTTCGTCGTGCGAGTACTAAGCAAGAATAGAGCAGCGCAGTCGTACATTATATAAATATTAACAGAAAAAACATTTGAAAAAAATAAGCTTTTATTTTAATGCTCTAAAAAGAGGAAAATATACTTTTATTTTATTTTTGACACAATTTTTTGAGACATTGCTGCGAGAATGATAGTAAACAATAATACAATACCTATTTAACTTGATCTTGTTATTTTTCTCTCTTTAGAGCATTGCTTGTTTTTAAAAATGTTTTTACTCTTAATTAATTTTATATCCTTTCATTTTGTGATATCGGCCATCTTGGATTTGTTTAATGGTGTACTGTATTTTACAAGTCAAGTCTCTTCATTTGATACCCATATTGTGGGGGTTGTACAAAAATTGTAATCCGTCATTTTGTGACGGCGGCCATCTTGGATTTGTTTTTTTTCTTAATATCTTACTGTACCTATTCTACAATTCAAGCTTTTTCATTTGATACCCAAATTAGGGAAGGTTGTACAAAAATATGTTATCTTCCCCTTTGTGACGGCGGCTATCTTGGAATTTATTTAAAAAAATTACTGTTTTAAGTTTTGGTCATAGAGCACTGAAAACCTAAAGGTCATAGTAAAGAGGGATAATCTATTACGATGCCAAGTGGTAAGCTGACTAGGCCGACCGTTCGGTATGCCGGGACTCCGGTCAGTGGCGTATCTATACCATCTGGGGCCCGTGGCATTTCGCCTGCCACCCTAATTACGTTAGTAACTGACTCCGGTTCACTATGGCTATTCCGATGTTGTCAAACTCGGCTAAACTTCCCTCCGAAACCTCCCCGCCACTGATGGAGATACGTGCGGGATCAGGTATTTCTCCGAACGCATGAAGAAATACTAGCACACTACATAACATAATGTGATTTATATGCTTCTGTTAGGTACCTGTTACCTGTAGGTTAGTTGTAAATTACCTGTAGTTGCTGTAAGTACATACGTACGTACAATCGTATATGGGAATAAAATATTTTATCTATTTTACTTTTCATCGGGTATAAATTATTATACATATAACTATTTTCATGCTAGTTTAGGTATACAGATAATAGATAATATGTACATAGTATAATATAGTATAGAATACTTTAACATTCAACTACTCAAAAAAATATAAATTACATTTTTTCTATTTCCCTGGTGTTTTCAAGTTATTTGAATATCAACTTCCAAACACATAACAATTAATATTTTTTTTGACGAATGAAGGGATGGGAAAACATAAAGGTCATAAAATTCTGCACGGAAGCTTTCTTTGCTGTTATCTCTGATTAATATTGTGGACGCGGGCTGGTTGATATGCACCTAATGGAATTATGCGCTTTTAGTCATGTTCCATAACCGTTAATCTTAATTTCGTAACCAGCGGATGGTTAATCCATTTGCTTATTGTTCATTGTGCGGTCAGCGTGTAAAGATTTGTCAGCATTAGGGCTTGCTAGCTACTCAGAAAATAATATATTGATGGATGCTCAATTTAATATTTGGTTACTGCAGTTGATTGATTCAAAGATGACTGTGCGAATGAGGGTAGTATATGTATATTAAGACGAAATATATAGATAGGCAATAATAAATATCCAATTCAAACGGTAACAAGTTCAAGCACAAAAGATGTAGGTTTCTCTTTTATGCTTTTTTACTATTTATCTCTTGTGGTTCAAAACAGTCTCTTCACTAATGCAACCTTTTAATTGAACTTGGATGTTATTATGATTACCATTACTGTTATTTAAATTGATCATAACTTATAATCAATTTAAATTCTAGTGAATGTTCTATAGTAAAACTAAGCGATCCTAAATACTTTGTCATGACACCAGCGTTTATGAATTCTATTTAACTATCCTCAATGAATTCTACCCTCTTTTCTACACTGTCTGCATATTCACAATCAATAATAATTTCATAGTTAACATAATATTTAATAAGCCCAGAAAGAGTTTCATTTACAGAGAGCGTTAGAGAAACGTTAACTCCTGTCAGTTCGGCACTTAAACAGTGATTATAATATGGCTACCAACGTACACCATATTTTGGAACCGTTATTGTGAAACCGGAAACTTTATGCCGTTGTGGTGGTCAAATGGCTTTGATAATACGGTGACATCACTGCGGCTGATCAACGAATTACTCTCCTAACGAGGGACGTCGACCCACAGCGCTAAGGGCTTCATTAGATGTTCTAAGGCTCGGACTCCACTGAAGCGGAGACGATGTTTTTAACGAGATGAGAGATGAGAGAGGAGTGATGTGTTCATAACGCAAATAGAATTTTATATTATTCGCACATCTGTGATGAAATTTGTATGACGCGATCGAGGAGGAGATACCAACACGTAAAATGTGTCCACGCCGAGATTGATCTGCGGGGCGATTCTCTAAAGTGACAGCCTTGAGTTCGTAACTGTAACAGCGCTGTATTACTGTTTTCACTATGATAGGTAATACCATACGGCACTGTCACAGCGACGAACTCTCAAGGCTGTCACTTTAGAGAATCGGATGTGCGAGACTGTGAGCTGTATCTTGCAAGCTTGCGACGACTCGTAAGACAAGGATAGATAATGGGAGCGGTGTGCACGTGTCTACACAGCTTCGGTTCAGATACCCTAGCTGTTGAACGTTTCTCGTCCTCGCTTCAGATATCTCCGCACATCTCAGCTTTGGTGGAGTTCTGACCTTACCCGTCGAACGTTGAACACAATTCAAACTTTCAACACAATTAAAGATTTTCCTCACTCACCTCTAGTTGTTATTTCATTTGTATAAGATTGTGAAAGGTCGAATTTGATGTCTTTTGTTTTTATAGCCCATCTATTTGTTTTTCCTGGCTCCGTTCACTCCGTCGCAGAATTTAGTTTGTTTTGCAACGAAAGCGCTGTAAACGTAAAAGAAAAGTTTTTTTTTATTCGATTTCCTGTGGGAATAACGGTTTCCGGTGCTAAAAAAGTAGCTCAATGTTACTTTGAGTGCTGCTTATTGGTTCACTAATATTGTATGTTTGAGACGATACAAATAATATGTTACATTAATATTGCTTAAATTCTATGTTCAGGGTAGTTCAGAAACTGTTAATATTAAAGTGTCTAAGTATAACAAAATGTTAAAACACTGATACGCTTTCAAAGTAACCCTTGTGTGATAGTTATCATACAAGGTATATTAAATTCAAATACATATACTCGTGTCAACGCAATAGTCACATTGATAGTAGTACAACAACAGAGAAGCCTTCATCTCACCTGATGGTAGGTGACGATAAGGTCGAAGAGGAGTGCGAGCTTCATCTGGATGGACTCCTCGTCAACTAAGAAACTGGCTATCTTACCTCAAACTGTCGGAACAACAATGTTATTACCATTATTATATGGCGACAAATATTGGTAAGACGGTGGTAGCTAGCCAGGCGGGCTCAGAAGCCCTACCACCAACCAAACCAAGCGGAAAAACTTCTGCTCCCACGCACGGAGCCGCAGGAAAAAATTATCTAGATGTTAATAAATAACGTAATTCGAAAGGGTTGTATGTACTTATAATGAAAAAGAAAGGTCTCGCTCGGGCAACGCACAATGTAACGCAGTCAACGCACCACGGTAGCTATCTAGTTAGGTACCTATTTTATTTACTCAGTGCGCCTACAGTTTCTCTGTTGGCCTACAATTTTCTAAATCAAGGTGGGTCACATAGGCTCGGTGGGCCGCAGGTTGAGTATAGCTGGATGTGGAACAACCTTATTTCATCTGGCTAGCTGAATTAACGAACACTGTTATGGTGTCACACGCTGAAATAAATTACTATTTTCAATTTACGTAGTAGTAATCTTAAATTGGGACTTAAAAATTAAACGTTATGTATACAGCAGAAGTTTAATATACATTTTATGTTTATCATAACGCTGTGTACGCTTTTTCTCGTAAAAATTCCACATACGTGACACCGATCGCTATTCCTTTTCGGCAGCTACTATAAACTACGCATATCCCGACTTTATGGTGGTCTCGGGAGAGCACTAAACTCTAGGTTCAGCCGTAATGAATAGTGTAGTGACTGAGGAGCTAAGATTTTTCATTATATTTGCAGTTGGGTTGGCAGATGGCGCATAGTGTTTGCATAACGAAGTACAAACTAATAAATCAAAGTAATTAACATTACTGGCTTTCCGCTCGCGGCTTCGCCTGCGTTGTTATTGTTTTTCCGTGGGAATTTTATATTTTCCCGTAAAATAATGTTGTAGCCTTATTATACATAGAAGACTGTTATTTATATTTAGGAGCTCGAATGGAGCTCATAGAAATTGGAGAAGATTTTAAATATTTTCCATAAAAACTTTCAACCCTTATTTTGCACCCTAAGGGGGTGAATTCCAATAAACCATGAAACAAGTGTTCAATGAAATGTTTTTAAGAGCATAAATCTCAAGTTTTATCAAAATCGTTGCTAATTTAAAAAAAAATCATACAAATTTGCAACCCCTATTTCATCCCTTCAGGGTTAAATTTTTTTAAAATCCCTAAGAATAGTTACTATGTCTCGGAAGTTGTTGCGTTTACACGAAATAGTGTTGAACGAGATTATTTTTGCGTAGAATTCTGTTATATCGCCAATTCCATTATATTATGCGTTCCTGAGAGGGAAAACCATTAATATTCGAAATAAAAGGTCGCCTATGTCCATCCTTATTCAGCTTAAGCCATCTCTATACACATGTCCATTAAAATTGGTCCAGCGGTTTGACCTTCAAAGCGTAACAGACGGTCTTGTACCCACCGGATCTTCATAATTGGACCTTCCTACACGATAGGACCTATTCGACCTCCTATCAAAAATCTAGTGCCCAGCACTGGACCTTCAAAATTAACGATACGACCTATTCGTCCTCCTATCACTTTCGCATTCACATTTCGTAGGGAAGTAGGGATTCTATGTATGATGTTCTCTTGTTTTTATATACTACTAGCTTCTGCCCGCGACTTCGTCTGCGTGGACTTCAGAATTGGGTCTAAGGCTTCGCTCGTTAACAATTTTTAATCTTCCCACGGGAACTATATGAGAGATCATTAAGGAATATAAAGTACATGTCCTTTTCCATAGCATAGGTGACATGCATACTTCAAAGCTGTCTGCCCGCGGCTTAGCTCCTAAACAATTTTCAATTTTCCCTCGGGAACTACTTAAGGATTCGGGATAAAAGGTAGCCTATGTTCTTTTCCATATCAAAGGCTACATGCATGCCAAATTTCATCCAAATCCGTTCAGCCGTTTTTGCGTGATTGAGTAACAAACATCCAAACATCTAAACATCCAAACATCCACACTTTCACATTTATAATATTAGTAGGATTACAAGCATGGCGTCATAGTTACTACTTTGTAACATATACATGTATGCAAATTGGAAACGGGACGACACGTTCGATCGATATCGAAAACGTGTCTAAGCCCATACGGCATCAATTTAGAAAAGATACGAACGTATTAACCACGTGCCAAGCCTCGACGCGCGACAGCGAGATGCGCATCATTCGGAATCCTTAATTTTCCAGCTCCGAGCGCAGCCGGAGTCCCGGCCCGCCGGAGATGCAGCCGGAATGAGCTTCCCGCCTGTGATTGCATTCACCCCGCTCCGTGACTTTAAATTAATGTCGAATCTTAGCACCGCCGCCCCTTGCGCAACGCGAACGTGTTCGAGACTGTCCTCCCATCGAGCGAAAATATGTTTAGAGATGCCACGCACTGTCGACTTGTTGTCGACGACTCCCAACCAGGACTAGGAGACCATGCCCAGCGGCTTGATTTCTGGTATATCCCTGTGTACGTCTAGTCGTTTCGACAATCGCTCGCAGTCAGGACGCTGCCAATTAAATCCGTGCTAATCAAGTGTTTGTTACCGTCAACCAACAGTTGCTCGTGCGTCGTTACACTCGGTGAGCCGTCCAGACGACCGGCAACCAAGTGTAAACTCGACCAGTCCCAATCGCAAGTGCCTAACGGAGACTACGCGTTGTTATCCATGCAGTGATGAACTTACTGGTTTTAATAGGATTTGTTTACTGGAGATGAAATTTTGACGTTTTTTGTATAAAAGATTATGTCAAATATCTATCCCTAGTCACCAAATGCAACCGACCGTTAGAAGGTTTAGACTCACTCAGATCGTCACCATGGATGCCAAAAGAACTGACTAAGGAGAGTTTATCGCAATTGCACCTCTGTCCTTCTGTAACGAAATGGAAGACAAAGGGCCTATTACCGATCTCATGGTTTTGCAAATGATATCATATCATATGATATCATAGTGAAAAACGAAAAATACGATTTCCGGTCAGATTTTTGATCATTTGTTCATTATTTAATGATGACATCATTGAAATTATGCCATAGTGATGATATCATTGGTGATCGGTAATACGAAATGCAGCATTTCATGACTTCTTTTTCTCAAATTTATACCATGCCATACGATGAAAGATCCATAATTGGCCTGCAGAACCTTACATCATCATCCCGTCCGGCCAGCTTGATGTAGTCGGCCAATTCCGCCTAATCTAAGGAGAGACTGTTGCCCAGTAGCGGGCGTCCCAACTGCTGGCGTAAAGTGGTAGTGGTAGTTTCACAGTCTCGGCTAAAAAGCGATCGCAGCTGGCAGGAATTATCACTGGCAGCGCCAACATCCCTCTTCTACATTTCCACGTCCTCAACAGCTCTATTCTATCATAAACAGTTCACAGCATCACCTTATATTTTCCCTAGTCGTCTGTTCTATTTCTCCGCCACCAGTAGGCCTACGTTAAACCATTTCCAATCGATCGATATTGAGTTTGCTTTTTTGTAGGCTTGATTTTCCACATTGGCACAAAATTGGAACCGTATTGTGGTAATTTTGAGTGAACCAAACTAGGTGCTATCTAATTTTCTCAAAATACGGATCCGCTTTATCGTTAGTGTTGCTAAAAGTGAATGAAAATCACAATCTCAATGCCGATCGATTGGATTTGATTCAAGAGTAAGCCTACACAGGTCTGTCTCAATTCCATACCCGATTAAATCTCTCTCACCCCGCCTGGGGTGAGAGAGATTCTACAATTCATCGTATATTATTTTCAACTACTCATACATTATTCTCACTCGTTTCCCTTCGGCCTCAATCACCAGCTCCGATTTATTCCCCCAACTTTGGTCCCCGACGGTGGTCATCTTTGTGAAACCACAAACGGCCGCCTACCACAAAAAATCAAACAGTCACTCACAGTGGACGAAGTATACCATTCACTGGTCTACTTTGAGTAACTTCTCTCCTTCTCTCTTTCAATGTTCAACAGACTCAATTGATTAAAGTGCGATTCTAGACTCCACACGAAATTATTTTAAAAAATCTCAGCTAGACTATTATTTATGATCGATCGACATTGAGTTTGATTTTTTGTAGGCTTGATTTTCCACATTGGCACAAAATTGCAAACCGTATTGTGGTAATTTTGAGTGAACCAAACTAGGTGCTATCTAATTTTCTCAAAATACGGATCCGCTTTATCGTTAGTGTTGCTAAAAAGCGAATGAAAATCACAATCTCAATGCCGATCGATTGGATTTGATTCAAGAGTAAGCCTACAGGTCTGTCTCAATTCCATACCCGATTAAATCTCTCCATTCTTCTTCAATTCATCGTATATTATTTTCAACTACTCATACATTATTCTCACTCGTTTCCCTTCGGCCTCAATCACCAGCTCCGATTTATCCCCCCAACTTTGGTCCCCGACGGTGGTCATCTTTGTGAGACCATAAACGGCCGCCTACCACAAAAAGTCAAACAATCACTCAGAGTAGACGAAGTATACCATTCACTGGTCTACTTTGAGTAACTTCTCTCCTTCTCTCTTTCAATGTTCAACAGACTCAATTGATTAAAGTGCGATTCTAGACTCCACACGAAATTATTTTAAAAAATCTCAGCTAGACTATCATTTATGAATCATTAAGGAGACCTACATCAAGCGCACAACATCAAACGGATTTTAAGGAAATCGTTAACATATTTCAAAGTTAAGTCATTATGCTCTTTCCGATTATTTTAAAGTTGTCGGTCGCTGTGTGTTTGTGATAATATGATTGTCTGAATGGACCCAAACGTAATTGAAACATAATGAACTTAAATTAATAGCTTTACCATAACTAATTTTTAATTTTGATTGTTCCAGGTAAGCAACTAATAACCAGTTAATGACATCATTTACAGTAAGTTATAAGTAATAGATTAAATACATGTTTTTAATGAATGTTATCGCTTACTTATCGTATTCCTATAAGTGGGACTTCTTATATAAATAACATGTTACAGAAATAATGTATTTCACTATTTTTTATATTGGATTATGATGAGTCAGGAACACGATGACACGTTTCAGACCAAATCTATGGGTTGATTTTATAATCTTCGTATTTCTAATATGAGTTGGGAGTAATTCTACAAAAAGCTAGGAAAATTGCCATAACAACACGGAGTTTTTATTGCTCGTGTCAACTCCCAACGATAATGCTGCCCGGTAATCACAAGGAATCCGGTTAGTGGAGTGGTCTCGCGTGCGAACACTCCGGCCTGGCCGTCTTTGTTCCTATCGATTCCGGTATCTGGCTGCCCACTGCCGACTATCTGGTTACTTGGGTGTTGGGTTTCGTTCGGCGTCGCCTGGACGCCGGCCAGCTACAATAGGAGCGGTTGCTCCGAGCTAGTTCCACTGGATGTAATGTATACCGCACTGCGTAGGTTAGGTGCTGACTGCGTCGCTTGCAGACTTGCAGGATATGCCCAGGAGACGCATTTTTGAATCATCAGAAGTGAATATTGAATTCGAACACGAATACACATCTCTCGTCTTAAATAGCAAATTCTATATTAGATAACATTTCACACAGTCAAAATAAGGACCAGTGCGCAATTTTAAAAAACCCTAAGTTAGGGTGATCAGGCCTTAGTCAACCACGCTGGCCCAGTGCGGATTGGTCGACTTCACATACACCTGTGAATTTCTTTGCAGATGTATGCAGGTTGCCTCACGATGTTTTCCTTCACCGTAGGAGCGTCAGACAAATGTGCATTTGAAATTCGAAAAACGAAAAACACATTGGTACATGGCAGGTCTCGAACCACGGACCTCCCGATAAGGAGGCCGGTGCCGAGTCCACAGCGCCACCGTTAGTTTTTATGGTGCTAACTACTAATGCAGTGTAGGTTTATTTACACTTTTTTAGTCAAGTAGTTACAATTAACAGTAAGTCATGAATTTATTATAAACAATCAATTCTCTTTGATTTTCTATGGTCACTATGAATAGAAATGAACATACTCATCTAAAAATATTAGATTAAGAACTCCTCAGATGTAAGAATTATAAAAAAACTTTATTTGTATTGTAAAGTCACAAATTATTATGGTGATTACGATGTTTGTAAATAATGTTCCATGAAGTGTTATCTTTCTTTCGCTTATCTTTAGTAGGCGCTATTACTCGTAATAGCTTATTGCCGGAACCCTTGTGTAAGTGTTGAGTTAACCTTATTTAATTAACAGTTAGCCAACTACTTACTAATGCTCTATTAATGACTGCAAAGAATCTACAAGACTGATTTAGATTGCAAAGTCACAAGAGCACTAATCGCTGGTTACAATAGATGAACTGGGGCCTTACCATGATCGCTTATAGCGAGGTTAAGACAATATTGAAACGGCGACACCGCTCTTGCTGCATATAGCACCATCCCGCTCTCAGGGCAGTTTTAATATTGTTTTGGGCGATCATGGTAAGGGGGCTGATGCACAAGCGAGATAAACAATGATGAAGATGAAACCGGGCCACGTTGGTGAATCCGTTGACCTTGCGGTGTTCGCAGTTTAACAAGCCAATATACATGCTAGTCGACGACGACGCGGCGACGGCGACGACGGCCAGACGTGGTTGCAAACCCAACCAAGTTTGAGAAAACAGCACATTTCCTTACTTCTTTACGAAAATAATGTCGGCATATGATTTGTTCTATTTATAAGATCTTTGTTGCGCGGTAAATATAATGTAAAGTTAGCGGATCCAATTTCCAATTCTCCTGCGCAGAATTTTATTTATCACTAGCTGTGCCCGCGACTTCGTCCGCGTGGAATAGTAACTTATGGCAGAATTTTGATTTTTTTGTAGGCATTTTTTATAATATCTTGATAAAAAGACTATGTTATACTTTATATAATTAGCTATCTATTAGTGAAAGTCCCGTCAAAATCGGTCCAGCCGTTCCGGAGATTAGCGGGAACAAACAGACAGACAGACAAAAATTTGTTAAATTGTGTTTTTGTTATTGGTACCCGATATACATTCATACCCATTAAGTAAAAACTTGTTATTTTGACATTACAAACAGACACTTCAATTTTATTTAATTGTATATAGACTAGCAGCTGTGCCCGCGAGCAACATTTCGCTTTAATAAAGCTCAACACTCAGAAATTTCTAGAGAGGGCCACTCTTATCACCTAGGGGTATAAAAAATAGCCTACGACCTATTCTCAGACCAACCAAATATAGATACACGAGACATTTCAAGAAAATCGGTCTAGCTGTTTCGGAGGAGTTCGATAACAAACACTGTGACACGAGATTTCTATATATTAGATAATAATACTATGCATTTATTTCTAACGGCACAAATATAATTTCATATATAAATATATAAATACTTAACAATATATATGTATTAATACAATAAACCATTCTAGATCATCTGTAATTTTAATAAAAAATTTGATAGCTTACGATCTCCATTAGTGGATCTGCCCATTTCAGTTAGCTTCTTTACATTGACAATTCAATAACTGAATGCCAGTTTTTGATACACGTTCAACTTAAACAAATCAACATAAGCTTAAGCCACATGTACTCGTATTACTGGTGACTGTCACCACTTACCATCTGGTGGGCAGTTTGCTTGCTTGCCAACTTAGTTGCAAAAAAAAAAACATAAACAAATAGTCAATGTTACGGTAACATGAAAGAAGTCAAAAAACTGTTAATAGGTCTGTCGAACGTTTTTAATTTGTCATAGGAATTTTAAGAAATTTCTCAGGTGAATTTACCATTGCATTTACTATTTGATAAGGCGCACCATTTATCAAAGCACTCGTCCACAGCTATATGTAGACTTTCAAAAGTCAATCAAAGACAATAGATATTCTTTATTAGTCCCAGGACTCTATAGTCCTTTATTTGTCATATATTTGAATAGTTCCGATTCATTTCTACAAAAATGCTCAAAACTCAACAAGGAGAATACAGAGACAGCGTGTAGTTAAGGCGCATAGTAGGATCAATCATAAAAAAATCACTGCAGAAAAAACCGGTTCTCTTCATAAATATTGAATAAAAAAATCGTTAAAAAAGATATGTTATTATTAAACACATTCTTTAGAGGATGGTCTTTTTAATTTTTTGATAAATTAATTAAAACTTGGTTAAAATGTGACCCAAACATGCCTCGATTTTAAAACTTTAAACCTAATCGCGTCGTTAATATTAGGTTATATCATATACTTTCAAATTTTAATAAACAAAGTGAACAATATTCCAGCGGATGGTCTTTTTAGATTTTTCTTTTTCGCCTTTATTAATTTTTAATTGAAATAATTCATCTTAAGCGTAAAGGTTTGCTTAAATATTACCCTCACTCTCACTCACTCACTCCTATGGGAATCAGTGCGGGACGATCGACGCAAGGTCATTGGGACCACTATGCGCCTTAAGTCCGTAAGGGATGGCAATGTGTTGAGTGTAATAGCAGTACAATAGTTTACGTCCCGTGGATCAGAATGCGACCGGCCGGCACAGGGGCATCGGTTATTAATAATAATAGGGCGTGCGAGTTGCGACCGCGCCGCCATAACTGACGGACCTGTTCCCCATACCATTATCGCTTAGAAACAGTATTAAAACCGCTGAGAGAGCGAGACGGCGCTATATACGCTGCAATAGCGGTGATTGTGTTTCAATATTGTTTTTACTTTGCACTAAGCGATCATAGTGAGCTCAGATCGACATTCTGATGATATGTGATATTCTCAACGGCAACGTCATCTTATGAATTCTGTGTCTCGGTAGCTAAGCCATGCGAGATCAGAAAGCCCGAAAAATATGCAGCTTTTGTTGCAACTTCTTGTGGTGAAAAATAAATAGTATCACACATCAAAGCAAAATGAAAATGTAATCATCATGAGTGGGTCTAAAACTGCTTCAATAAAATTTTTAAAAAATCTTGGCACTTAAATGATATATTATTATTTTAACAAATGCTTGTAGACTGTAAATAAAAGCGTGACACTGGCTCACTCAATGAGAATTCATTAATCTCGTGCTACGTGCTAACTACATTCAAATGTACGCGAGCAGCAATATATATTTGTGTTCAAAAAACCTTCACTCTCTGTCTCGTTGCTGTATTTGAATTTAATGAAATTGCCCGTTGGCGTGGGCAGATCGCTCATAGAGTCATAGAGAACACTCATCATCGACACTTACTTTAAAATTAATGTGGAAGTTGCCACTTTCTACGATGTAACATCGTTAAACACTATTATAATATAGTGAATTACCTGAGCAAAAATCTTTCTGTGAAATTTGTTTAAGCATTCTTATGAGGAAGTCGCACAGGCCATTTTTCTAGACAAACGTAGTCCCCATGTTTCCTTCCTGGGTAATGGCAGTAGTTGCTCTATTTTTTCCTAATAAAATCAATGGCCACTATAAGCATGTTCCTGTGTTTTCCTGTTTTTATTAAGTTATTTATTAAAAGAGATTTTGAGCCTTCAAAAACCCAAAAAATCGACCCTAATTTTCTGCTGTATTTACACGTCCAGCAAACAAATTGAACAAGATTATATACAAGATAAAAAGATTATAAAAAGCAAAACATAGAAACACGGAAAAAGCCTTCCTTTTATATTTACCATAAAAAGTAATTAAATCGGTCAATTTTTCGCGGAGTATATCGCGTATATTTTGTGTACTTTTCATGGGTATTTTCGATTCGAGCTGCAGTTGTCTAAAAAATTATTTACTTCAAAAAAGTTAAAAATAATATAAGAATAGGCACAGACATTGAAGTCGGTGACAATGTTGTTGTCTGTGCCTATTCTTATATTATTTTTAACTTTTTTGAAGTCGGTTCTTATTTTTTGTAAAATATTTTTTTTATACAACAAGTTTGCCAAGCAAGCAGGCTGCTCGTCTTAGGGTACGTGGCTTTAGTCACCTATAGTATATGCAGTTCCTGCTGTTAGATTTGTAAATCTATAACACCTGCAAGAACGCCATGTACGTTACCAACTTGTAACATAAGATGTCAAGTCATTGTCCCCAGAAATTTCACTCGATGTCACATACAGACCTGTGCAAACGACTCCGGTACAGAGTACAGAGTCACCCTCTAGTACAGTGTTTCTTAAAGTGGGGTCCACGGAGCCCTTAGGGGTCCATAGCATGTGTATCAGGGAAGTCAGTCTAAGTTTAAGAAACCCTGCTAAAAGTTTAAGGATAAAACGCATAATGTTTATGTTATCTTCGACGAAAATATATGCTTTACCCGAGACAATAACGCCGCTATTGACGCAGTCTGCACACGTGAGATAGTGAAATTGCTCCCTCGAATAATGCCACGTTTTCTTCACGCTATTATTCCTTAACTTCCATCCGATATTTATGCCGCACCGAATAACGTGTTTTCTGCTGGAGTTTAAAAATACATCCGATATTACCGCGTCGATTTTTCAGTTTCACGACGCGGCCGGGGTGGCGTTTCCCAGTAATATTGAGGGATTTCCGCGAAATGGAAACCAGGTTTTCCAGGAATGTCGACGACCTGTCAGCTGGCGAACACACACAAGCTCGCTTGCTCGAATCTATTCCATTCATGAGAGTTGCATTACTCGATGCGATGTTGTGAATGGCGATTGACGTAGTTTGTGTATCTACGAGTATTACATGTGATCATAGTACGGCAGTTGTGTCTATTATTGTGTGTAGGGCATGAAATACCAGAATAATTTTCATAGCGGTATTGAAATTTCAATAACCGGTATCCATGCCCTAATTGTGTGATGTACATCACATGTAAACAATCAAATTTTATGCAAGCATATCGCAACTTTGCTTGCCAACATCTACTTGTTGTATTCTGCAAAAATCTGTAACTGTAAAGGCGCCAATACCATATCCAATATACTTCCTTTAACACCGCATTAAGCAGAACTGCCAATAAAGAATGCTATTACGGCCGCGCCAGCTCGGATCCGGAAAGTTTCGATTGTCGATTGTTCCTTTATGTCCTAGATATGCGGTATGTTAATATAAATAGTGTCGGACAACAGAGACAATAGCAAAGACCATTTCCTGCGCAAGTTTTGCTTCGATTTGCAATCGAGCCTGCGAATTATGTCGTAACGGGCAGAAACGGCACAGCATTAGTAACTCGCTGTGGTAACTCAATTAATTATATTTTCTTAAAATAACTAGTTAGTATCAAATAACTAGCTAGTTATAGAAATATCCACCTACATTTTAAATACGTACTGAATTGCATTTTAAATATTTATGTTAGTTCGTTTAGTGATCTATTTTGTGCAAGTAGGTATTGTAGTAGTTTGGGGGTTTTCCTTCTTTACTCGAAGCACTGGTCACGTGATTGATTCTATATTCAATCAAATAATATCAAGGAAAAATGCTAGTTCGCTAGCCTCTCGTATCAAATGCATTCCGAGTTTGGTACCTAAGCGTGTGCGGGTATGTCCAAGTCCGTTCGTGACCCGCCGCCGTCACGCCGGGCCGAGGCGAGGCGTAATTTCTCCTACGAGTGGTCATTAGTTCCCCGGAGACAGGAGTTGCACTCCCATTAGCCGAACATACCTGCATGCTCGGCTCGCCCGTTCCACCCCTTTCGTTTCGTATTTCGAGCGACGACGCGTGAAAGATCTTGTGTGGTAATTTAAAATAATGGAACGATCACAAAGACAGTGATGAAGTCCAAAGTTCATCAGTTTCTCGTTGACGTGTGTCGCGCGCGCCGCTAGACGTGATTGACGTGATGTATGTCGAGCGGTTTAAAGTGTAGGCTGCGCTGTAAGTGTGAAAGCAAGTATTTGAGCGTCGCGATTTAAAAAATCAAATTGAAGCATATCCAAATTTTTATTCTTTTCTGTTTCAAATGAACTAATTGAAGAACCAAATTAATACGAAATAGAAAAACCAGTGGCAGTGGCAGGTAGCGTAGCTCCGCATAACTCTTCACCTAATCAAAGTAAAGTCTATTTTAATGTAGGACGGAGTAGGTTCTATGTATACTAGTGTTTAATTTTGGCTAGTTTTTATTACAATAAACACAAAACGATAGGAGAAACAATGCATAAAAAATCGTAATGATGAAAAGTTTGTCACTTTGTTATACAAAAGCACGAGAATTTAGCGGTCCCCATAGTAATGTTGTTCCGTTCAATTATTAATGTACCGTTCAAATGGACCTCCCCATTATAATATACGAAGAAATCGAGTTTTGTATAATGGCTTTCAAAGTTATGCAGGCTTCTAAACTCTGCCACCCTATTCAACGGTTCAAGATGGTTCTTTTGTAAAATATTTGATGGTACAAGATAATAATGATACAATTATACGTCTACTTACATTATTTATTTTTTGCTTTTTATTCCTGTAACGTGTTATCGTTAATTAACACGAGTACAGCGCGAAAATTGTTGGTTCATTTTAAGGCACTACTTTCCCGTTTTCAAGCAATTTCGATTTACTGTACCGTCACAAATATAAAACATCATCATCATCATCATCATCACAGCTCATATACGTCCCCACCGAGGGGTTCGAGCCTACCCTATGTTAGGGTGATTAGGCCTTAGTCAACCACGCTGGCCCAGTGCGGATTGGTCGACTTCACATACATCATTGAATTTCTTCGCAGATGTATGCAGGTTGCCTCACGATGTTTTCCTTCACCGTAGGAGCGTCAGACAAATGTACATATGAAATTCGAAACGAAAAACACATTGGTACATGGCGGGTCTCGAACCCCGACCCCCCGATTGGAAGGCAAGTGCCGAAGCCACAGCGCCACCGACGCTGTGGCTTCGGCATACAATTCTTAAATTCGTATATGATATTGTTGAACATATTATCTAATCATTCTTAAAGACAGAAACATGAATAATAATAACATTTCACTCGATAGAAAAAAAATCCAAAGATCACTCTGTTCAGTATTTTAAAACAGCTGTGCTGTGAATAAGGAAATATAATAATAAATGACATAAAATTTTTAACAATAGATGAGAATTTTTATTGTCTAGGAAATTGCAAGCATACACTTTTTATTTTGTACTCCAGTTTTTCTAAAATCGATTAAAACGTGTAAAAAGTAACGTTTTCATTCGATCACAGCGCGTAAGCGACATTAGAAGCTATGCAATTATCAACTATATTGCCTTGCAATAACTCAGTCGCCGTGCACGTGTAGATTTTCTGGGAAACCTCGCCTAACGATAAAATTATATCGAATTGCGTTTGTCCCATTGAAACGCACACGACTATTGTTATTGAAAGTTTAGAACATAACTTTCAGATCGTGGCAACGACATTTTTCGTGATATCATTATGACATTGTCTAATATGCATGATCATTGTATATGAATCATTGATTAAATCAATGATATGAATATATAAAAACTACTACATAACGTACAGTATTACGTAAACAGGATTGTCAACGGTGGGAAGTTTTAAAGTAATATCGTTGTTCATACAAATTGACAATATTCCAAAAATGCGGCATGTTAATGATTATAATTAACATTTTGTAATATACAACTTATCTATTTTAACGAAAAATGCTTTATGTAATTAAGGTCTGGCGCATTAGGTTAATCACCATTTTTTACTATCATATTTAACCGTGAATCGTTGAAATTTTGATATTGAGTTACTGTAATTAGAAACTGTGTGTTTGGCGTGTGAGCATTTCTTCGCCTGAAACACAGCTTGAATCGTAGTTCAGGTATAATGACTAACTTTGTACAATTTTATTTTAAACTAGCTTCTGCCCGCGACTTCGTCTGCGTGGACTTCACAGAATAGGGTCTAAAGCTTCGCTCGTTAACAATTTTTAATCTTCCCACGGGAACAATTTGAGAGATCATTAAGGCATATAAAGTACATGTCCTTTTCCATAGCATAGGTGACATGCGTACCAATTATGTTCTTTTCCATGTCAATGGCTACATGCATGCCAAATTTCATCCAATTCAGCCGTTTTTGCGCGATTGAGTAACAAACATCCACACTTTCACATTTATAATATAGTAGGACTAGCTGTACCCGGCATGCGTTGCAATGCCACGTAAATGCCATTTTTTTGCTATGAACCCTCACGGGCGTCCCCAGAACACCCTACCAAAGTTTCATTGCAATCTGATTAATGGTTTCGGAGGAGCGTAGAGGACATTGATTTTTATTTATATAGAAGACGTAAGACCTATACGAACGTTTTAAAAAAAATCTTATACAGTATGATTGTTAAAAATTCGTTAATATTCTCAGAGTTATCCTATTCTTTATACACAACACGAAACCGAAGATAGAATCGTGTTTCATCCGAATTCCTCAATAACTGAGGACCTGGCTATCTTACTTCTAATTGTCGGAACACAACTATGTTATTAACATTGTTAATAAGGCGACAAACATACGTATTCAAATTCAATATAGTTTATTCCAATTGGATTATTGCATAATCACTTTTGCACGTCAAACAAGCTACGCCAAGTCTACGGCGGGAAACCTTGTACCGGAAAGATATGATGATTTAGTTAGGCGGGCTCAGAAGCCCTATCACCAACCAAACCAAGCAGATAACTTTGCTTCCATGTGGCTATCTAGCTCCGGACCTCCAGATGTGGTCTCGTCCACTAGACCACGGAGGCGATTATCGAAACGAAAAAAAATACTATATAAATCCAAAAGCTTATTCTCGTCGAAGTGATCGTTCTTTTTAAGTAAGATTAAGCGAGTGTTTAGTCACTGGAAAATCTTTTAAAAAGTAATACGTGATTCCGAGACGTGATTCTTCAAAAAGAAGAAAAAAAAATACTTATCGTAAAAAGTCTTCTTTAGTAACTTTTCCACATTACTGTCAGATCTCTGGTAGTAACCGCGGGGACGTTTCGGTCGGATAGTCTTATTGCCTGCTGGAATTTACTGACTCAGTAGAAATTTTTCCATGTCCGTCCAGACTTTAAAGCTCAGGGCGTCTGCAATTTGGGAGTGCGCGCTCGTTTATTTCACGTCGTATTCTGGGCCCTCGACTGGAAGCTTAGGAACGTATCCAACCAACCATGGAGATTCCGAATGATCTCTATGGCCGTTTGGATATGTATTTTAGACACGTACAGAATACGTATATTATGTATATTAGATGGATGGTGAGAAATAATGACACGTGATTTCAAATTAATAGCTATATGAATAGTATTGTGAACTGACATGAGGTTTTTACGGACAAAGTATGCGGTGCATTTTAATTATTTAAAAAATTCGTTAAATGAGAGCGTCGTCGTAGTAACTATTAACTAATCTGTGGCGTCGCGCCGTCGTTTTCAGACAATTCTTTAGTGTCTTTAGTGACAGCAACGCTCTGATTTAAAACTCATTGCGTCGTCAATACCAGCATCCGTGCCGGCTCTTATTTAAAGGTGTGATGAATGCAAACTAGAAAGCAATAGTGATAGATTTAGAGTTTCACAATCAAGGGAGCCGAGCTTTGATCAAACCCAGCGAACTCTGGAATTTGTTTGTCACAAAATAAATTCGATACACGTCTTACGTTTGAAATTCCATTTCCGTACAATACAACACTAAACTACTTTTAAATGTGAAAAAATGTTCTTCGTGCTTAACGAGGTAATCGATACCTTGCGCTTAAACATCCATGTAATTTATGGAAGTCTTAAACACATTATTAAGTTATATTTTTAAGTGCCTCCAATGAAACCGGGTTGAAATATTGCGTGGTTAAATTAATAGGTTAATTTGTTACCGTCATCTGATTGTAGCACTCTCCCTCTGTAACGCTTCTTATATTTGATCATAATTTACGGTATATTAAGATAAAGTGGTTTTTCTTTCTCTCCGTAAAATATATTATAATGTTTTTCGAGTAAAATTTAATTAGCTCTGCCATGAATCAACCATATTAAACTTATGACCTATATATAAGTATCATTTTGTACTTCTACAATCTACATCCCTATAAACATGTTAATCTTATTGATATTTATTTCTAATTAAATACTGGTTTTGGTTGCTTCGTGTGAACACGGATGGATTATGGCAATTACTGTAACAAATACACCATTACCTACATACATATATTGTTGAAATACAGTCAAAGATTTGAGCCCAATGAGGTATATTTCTGAGGAGATTTCTTTTTCAATATCAAAGAACGTTAAATGCTCTCAATTGTTTCAAATTGGCAATTATAAATCATTAATCACGTGACGTATAGTCGGGTGTTAAGATAAACGCTGGACGGTTTTAAATTTGGGAGCCCTCAGCATCCCTTCCCCGCGGCCGCGCGGGCCGGGCTCGCCGCGATCGATGCCGGGCCCCGGGCCAAACTCCCGCCTGCCACCGGCTGTTCCCATTTAAATCATCGAGCTGGGGCCCTCCTGTCGACCGTGACTGCGCACTTAGCCATCCTCCGTTCATCCCCGACGCCGGCCGCCCGCTGCTGCAGCACGCCGCGGTGTGACGCAGGCAGGGCGGCAACCTATCGCCGCTCTTAGAAGGTGTGGCTGTTGTTTGGCATTTGATTTGTTCGCGGAAGTATGTTATTGATGCCTTTTTCATCCTAGATTATTGTGGACAACAAAATAAGATGGGCGGATCCTGCAGATGGATCCTTCATCGTATGACATGGTAATAATTTTCAGATAAAGAAGTCGTGAAATGCTTAATTTCGTATTACTGATCTCCGTCATCATGATATAATGAACGAGTGATCAAAAATCTGACCGAAAATCTTATTTTTCGTTTTGCACTATGATTTTATAATGATATCATTTGAAAACCCTGAGATCGATAATAGGCTTGCTGTTTAGGTTTTATTAGAGTAATCCCAGGTATATGTTGCTCGTCTTGACGCTGAAATATATAAATATTGCACAAAACGTTTAAATGACAACATTATCGAAGTGCAATGTACTCCATATGATTATGATGCCATGTTTCTGTTAGAGACTTGTCAGAAAACCTTTATCTAGTCTGATGAACGTTAACGATACAAAATATAAATCGCTTCGAAACTCATCAAGTGCGCGCATGACGGAATTTATTATATCGTGGCATCTGAGCAGTACCGGGAAATAGGTACTTGTGGTGCGTTCCCACAGTTCCACATCACGTCGCCCATTACGATCCCGATTCCCGATAAATTCGAGGCCACAGTCCCTGGTAGATGTTAGTGCGTGCCGTCACGCCATAGGACGGTCTACCTACGGTCTGACCAAATTTCGACTTCGACAATGGCGTGGAAAATAATCCCTTACTGGCCCCTATTCGATATCGAATCGGAGCATCGTAGGTGCGAACGAACTCCTGTTCGATGATTCGCGGCCGCCGTAATCTTGTCGAGTTTCGACCGCGTTGTGTTCGAGATGCCCGAGATAAAGGGACGGCTGAGTGCCTCTACGAACAGACAACCAAACCTGTTGGCTGCAGGTACGCAGCCAAAAATTATACGTAGACAAAGCGGATCGTTTCGGGCTCCTTGGATTCAAATATGTAGGTAGGTAGGTACATGATTGTAGAGTCATTCGAATTGATATTCGAGTTTGAAAATTTAAAGTTTCTAATTGCTGATTTTTAATAATCATGTCATTTCTTAAACACTATAATTGAACTCGTAGTTCCTGATTTTCGAATCACTCGAATTTGCTTTTCCGTCTGAAATTTGATATTTGTAATTGATGATTTTTAATAATCATGTAATTTCTTTATCTATAAACTCTGTCGTTTATCTATTAAATCTCAAATTTCGACGAAACCGCAGCGTTGAACGGAATCCAAGGAAAGGGTTGCTGCACCATCGTTTGACGTGACGTCGTAAACCAACTTATTGTAAAGGATTCATCATCATCTCGGCCGCACGATGCCCACTGTTGGGCATAGGTGTCCCCCATGGATTTCCACAACGATCGGTCTTGTGGTGCCCGCATTCAGCGGTTTACCGCTACCTTTGCTAGGTTGAAGGTAGGGCTTCTAGAGTTGTCTAACCTCCAAAAGGAGAGGAACTATAAGAAGAAGAAGGGCTTCTGGACTCCCCTGATGGTAACTACATAAGTTTGTCGCCTTAATAACAATGTTAATAGCATTGTTGTGTTCGCAACCTGTGATAGACATACAGCAGTGGGACAGCCAGTTCTCCTCCGTGGCTGAGGAATATTGGGAAATTCGCATCGCATTTTGAGTCTAATCCACACTTACTATCAGATGAGGCAAAATTCTGCTAGAGGTCATTGTACGAGTAAAAATAGTCAAGGAAATACGAGTAAAAATAATAAATAAATTTATTAAAATAATAAATTTAAAATAACAATTATGTCATAGTAAGCGCGCGCGTATTGAAGACGTGAACACGTCTTAGGCGATAAACACACTGCCACGCACATGAAGCAAAAACAAAGTTTTGTTTTTGCTTCATGGCCACGCACCACGCTGCATGTTGCGCTTGCGTGTCGACGCACCTACGCACGTACTTGCGGGAGTGCAAATCTGCGGGTTTTTTACGCACTCACGCGCGTAGTTGCGTTTTGTGGATCACGGCGGCATTGACTCATGTCATTTAAAGCTGTGCGCTAGTAATGTGTCATTAATTTGTAGTTACTAATCATCGCATTTCATATTCCAAATAGCTGGGTGATTTTCGATTTCGAATATCAAGCCCTTCCAAAATCGAGCACGGCACTGTGGGACTCGGTGTGCCATACCTTGCGTCTCGCCCCGCACTCACGTAATTAAATGAGTACATCTTTGTATTTAAAATTTGTTCCAATTATGATTCAAAAGTTTATAAGCCACCAAAGATCTCATATTACATTTAATCGTGTTTTTTTATCCCCTTCAGTCATATTCATTCTATAACTGTTTGTTGCTGTGTCTGTAACTGTTTTTTCGGTTGACGTGTTGGCGTCTGACAAAGCTATAAGTACTAAAATATCATTGATTACATTTCAATATTCATACTGGTACGGCCACTACGATCAATGTGGCCAACTTTTTACCGGTGCAAAATTCGCAGCAATATCATTAGCGAGATAAAAAGGAAATTGAAATCGAACGCTCCCTTTGATTCGAAAGCCGTTGCCATCACGCTTCGCGAAGTGCGTTCGTTCAGCTGAGGTTTTATGTTGAACATTTTATAGTACGCAGGCACAGATGTACACACGAATCAGGTGGGTGATTTTGTAACTCATCGGCAATCGGATATCGTATAGATTTGATAATTCTGTTTATTAAGAGGATTGTGAAGCTGTAAATTTTCATACAGAAAGCGATAACGCTTTTCATACCTCTTTACATACTCCAATTTTCATAATTTTTGGAAATGTTGTAGATATAATGAAGATCTAGGTTTGTACGTTTTGATTTTGAAGAAATATTGCTCAGAATATAAATTATTAGTATCTAAATATCTATATTTTACACTTAAAAACTACCTCGAACTTTTTCTCTTTTTTTGACTAAATTATACTGAGTTACAAAAAAAGTAAAACGTACAAACATAGATTAAGGTATACTGAATCTAATGAGATAGAAAGTGTCTAATTTCATATAGATTTAGGGGGGTAAAACCGTTATCGCCCGAATCAATATTTCAATAAGAAATGTAGACACTTGCCTCGGACTTTCAACTCTTACGGGTTTGCAACAAAGTGCATTTTTGAAAATGCATACTCGAGCCATGAACTGGCACTTCACAGTCCTCTTAAAACTGATTTTTAATATGTTTATCATTTGTAATGTCGTCGTGTGATTAATCTTGATATATTTGTTGAATAAATCAACCAATACTTATAGCTAATGAACATAATTTCACTTTTCTTTAATTAAATCATTTAGTCTGCAGATAACGATTGCCGATCAATCAATGAGTTACAAAATCACCACTCAGGTCAGACTTTACAGTTCGACCTCGAAGTCGCCCTCATGTCACCTATAATAATAGGCGTTTTCGTGATGTCGTCGTGCAGTAAGCTCCCATTCAAGCTTTACATTTACACTACGAAAACCGCCGCTATTACGAGCGACGTAAGAACGGTCCAAAGGTCAAACAGTACAGCTTGATAAGGAGCTGTCTATCGCCCTTTGTCCAATTTCAAAGTCTAAGTGTAACGCTTGACGTGTCGTTGACTGTACATAACACAAATATACTATACCTACTATTACTCTCAGAGCAACAGGTGCTATTGCTAGTTGTGCCCACGAACTACTTTTCGCCATAATAATTTTCAAAAAACACCCTTATCACTTAGGGGTATTCAAAAAATGTATGACCTATTCTCAGACCTACCAAATATACACAAAAGAAAATCATAAAAACCAGTGAAGCCGTTTCGGAGGAGTTGGATAACAAATACTGTGATACAAGATTTTTTATATAACTCCTTCATTGTAGTACGTATAAAACAAACATGAGTTGAATTAAATTGTGTACCCTATGTACACAATAAGTAGAGTAGGGCTTATCTCCACAGGTACTACTACAGGTACAGGGAAAATGTGAAAACCTACGACATGGTTGACAAAGCACGAATTCGGTCCACCTAATGTTAAGCGTGTACCGCAAACTATTTTTTTATAAAGTTACATTAAACTTGGTAACAAAAATTAGCCTTCTGTTTCAGTCGGGCACCTATAGAGATTTTAAAATTATCGGGGTCTCGGACCTTATTGGATCGGCTGTTTGGAGAGGAATATACAAGATATTTGGTCGAAGTGCGAAGGTTGTCTTTGAGGCACCCAATCTATAAAATACTTGTCACCCTCGCGGTATAAGAATATCCGTGGTGTTTAAAGTTCTGTCGTCGACAGTCGAACCAGCCCTGCGAGCATGGAACTCTCGATAAACAAAATTTGACAGCTAAGAGCGACATACTCGACAAAAATCGATAAATTTGACAGATATTCCTAATGAGTGAAAAGGACAGATGCTTTTGTCAATCGATATATACATGCTCGCAGGGCTGATAAAATTGCGAATGTAGAGAGAAGCCCAACACAAAAGCGTCATTCCTAACATACATTAAACTAGGCTTCATACGGCAGAACGGCCTGGAAACGCGCATATCGCTTTCAAACAGACGTAGCTTAATAACTTTTTTAATGTCCACTCGTAAATGCTCAGCTCATGCGGATTTAATGACCCCGTAAGGCTTGTGAAAAGCGTGCGGACCTGAAGGTGTATCCACACTACGTACGTTAGATATGTTGCCATGCCGTATCGCTTTGACGGGCTCGCTTTTATGTGAACGTATTAATATAAGCGTAACATAAATCGCTATTCAAATATTTCTAAAAATATGAATGACAATAGTAATGTACGACAATTTAGTAGTAGAAGTAGTATATATGTCAAACCTTCTGTATGAACCTTACAAAAATTAGGGAGCGATTAATGATTATACATAGAATGATATTCTAATTACTACCATAATTACCATAGCATTGGAAGGAATTGAAATATTCATTAATAAGGAGCTAACTAGCTGTGCCCGCGACTTCGTTCGCGTGGATGTCGGAAAATACCAACATCGTGATGTTATTAGCCTTCCTCGATAAATGGACTATCCAACACAAAAATAATTTTTCAATTTGAATCACTACTTTCCGTGTTTAACCCAACAAACAAACTCATCAACTTTTTTATAATATTAGTATTGATCTGCATGTGTACATTCATTCTTTAACGTTTCAAAAATCATGATAAATAATGTAACTGGTGGTGGTCTGCCTTTTCCATATACTTCAAGTACTTATGTTACAGAACAGATATATACGTTCAGTGGTAGAATCTGATGTATTCCAAACTTATTCAATAGTTACTGAAAATTACTACTTTTCGTTGTTAAATGCGTCGTTTTCTGTATAATCATTCCCTAATTCCAAACATACTACAGATATACTTACAGTTACAACTTTAACACCAAATCCCAAACACATTTACTGAACCCTTACTTTGCTAAATAATAAACCTTTTATTTCGTCCTACAATATGCGAGTCGGTAGGTAGTTCTTAGTTTTGGAAGTTCATTATAGTAGAAAAGGATTTTTTGCAGATTCTCAAGCGAGACGGCTCAGCTAAAAGAACGAGTTTTACTAAAGATACGGTCGGAATGTTCACCGGAAATTGTTGTTCAGGTAGAGGGACTACGGTCCGCCCTGTCTGGGGGCTATCTCAGAATCGAATAATCGATGTTTCCAACGTTCGCTGTACAATGCTCGCGCGCTACTAAGTAACGTGACACAAGAGTACACAGGTAGAGATAATGTCCATCTGTGAAAATCACGCGATGCTTATACATCAAGCATTGAACATGACACTGATATCACTTCGACCTCCGAGCCTTCGAGGACTGATTTATTTATCTTCATAGGACTAATATTACAAGAAACTTCAGTGAAATCGCCCTTAATTAATTTGAAGTGAATAATCTCTTCTCTGGTGAAATGTGGTGAAGGTTGCAGGAAGCCGCTGGACGCGTGAGGTGCAGGACCGATCCAAAGTCAGCAAATCAAATAGTTTTACATCCGCATTTAAAAAAATCAAGGAACAATGCCAAAACCATCGATCCATCGTTCATTGACACGTCCGTCGATGTGAACTATGAAACGATACAATCAGTATATTGCTTATATCCTTATACGTAGCAATGTATGTACTTCAACCAACGGGCACGAAACTTCTATCGTCGATTATAAGAATAGCCCTTTCGTTGAAATGCTAGCCTATAGAATGAGTTCGCGCGAAAAATATAAATTCGTGTGTCAGTACGATGAACTTGTGTTCAGGTATAAGCTCTGGTTTAGCGTTTGAACTAGTGGGTAAAATAATAAAATAAAATCATCCAAAATGATTGATGATAATATCTGTAGTAATGAGAAAAAATTCCACGCGGCAAAAAATCCATGCCCATCACTTAGATGGTTGGCAGTCCACAACTGTGCGTTTCTCTCGAAGTTTCCTGCCTCGCACAGTCAAACTTTGGAACGAATTGTCGCCTGCGGTATTTCCGGACCGATACGACCTTCAAACTTTCAAAAAAAGAGCGTATTCCCACCTCAAAGGCCGGCAACGCACTTGTAACTCCTCTGGGGTTGCGGGTGTCCATGGGCGACGGTAATTACTTACCATCAGGTGATACGTCTGCTCGCTTGCCCCCTATCCCATAAAAAAAAAGAGATAACTTTGATAAAAGGCAAAAACGGACAACAACCGATAGTAGGTATCTATTGTGTATTTGTTTTAAGTTTCGAATACATCATCATGTGATTCAAATCCAATAAAGTTTACTTTTATTGAAGATCGTTTAATAAAAAAGCAGATAATGTACGTACAGATTTTTGTTGTTTTGGGAAATTATGCGGAATTTTCCGTACAGATATCTTCATTCTTAACGTTACTGTTGGGGCATTTCACTATGTGAAGGGAAGCGCTATATTATGCACTTTCAAATCGTGTTGGTTTAACTTAAAAGATGGAGGCCTATTATGTGAAATATCAGCTTTCATTTCACCCCTTGCAGGTCGAATTTCGGACACTCCGTTTTTGGTGAGCCCCTGTCTATAAAACGGGACCAAAATCAAAATTTCGTTTGTGGTATTTCATTTCAATAGGAAGTGAAAATTAAGTATTTAATCACTTTAATAGATGTGTAATGAAATATCTGTTTCTGTTATTAATTACCGCAGTTAACAACTGATATAGCTTTTTTCCAAATGATTAACATAAAAATGGTGGATGTACTGGACGATGACAATTAATAACCTGGTGGGTTATTGTCTAAGAAAAAATCGATCACGGTCGCCTTCATTTTGCGTCGAGTCCAATTTGACGAACATTGCGCCGTGAACACAAGACTGCGCTGCATGGACCGCGACCACAGATTACTTAAGGCGCATAGTAATGTCAATCATAAAAAATCACTGCAGAAAAAACCGATTCTCTTCATAAATATTGAATAAAACATTCTTTAAAAAAGATATGTTATTATTTAACGCATTCTTTAGAGGATGGTCTTCTTAATTTTTTGATAAATTAATTAAAACTTTGTTAAAATGTGACCCAAACATGCCTCGATTTTAAAACTGTAAACCTAATCGCTTCGTAAATATTAGGTTAAATCATATACTTTTGATTTCAATAAATAAAGCGAACTATATTCTAGGGGATGGTCTTTTTAGATTTTTCTTATTCGCCTTTATTAATTTTTTATTGAAATAATTCATCTTACGCGTAAAGGTTTGCTTAAATATTCCCCTCGCTCTCACTCACTCACTCCTATGTAATCAGTGCGGGACGATCGACGCAAGGTCATTGGGAGCACTATGCGCCTTAATAGTTACTAGGTAACGCGACTGTCAGATTGTAAGCGATCGCGATAGATTTTTTCTTAGACAATAACCGCTCCTGTACTCATAATTGGCGAGGATTATTTCCATTAGCGATTGGAATGATTTTCACATTAACGCCTACCGCTGAAAGCCTAAATCACCTTTGAAATTAGCACGCCGCCGTAACATTCAACGGCTCGAACATGCCATTTGCCGTGACACCTCGCACTTTCCATCGGCTCGCCGCCGGTTTGCGAGCTCTTTGTTAATTAAAACCGCTTCTTGAAAATCTCACAGCGTCCGCCGGCTTATCTTGATTAGGGTTTCGGGGTTGTTGATCCGCGGAGGGGGGTGCCGCCCCCTGCGCGGTGCCCGGGCCTCCTTCCGAAGTTCCGAGCCTCATTCACCGGCAACTGCGCCCGCCTCTCGCAAGTTCGTGACCTTTAACTCGCAGCGGAACGGAATAATGACAGATGTTTTGAGGCTGCCGCGGCGGTTTTTGTGGGCAGTAAACAGGCGGCCGCCCCGGCCAATCTATTTGTTGGAGTTAATTACGAGCGGATTGAATAAAAAAAAAACCGGCCAAGCGCGAGTCGGACTCGCCCATGTAGGGTTCCGTACGATTTATGACGTATTAAAAAAACTACTTACTAGATCTCGTTCAAACCAATTTTCGGTGGAAGTTTGCATGGTAATGTACATCATATATTTTTTTTAGTTTTAGCATTCTCTTATTTGAGAAGTTATAGGGGGAGTTATTTATACACATTTTACCACTTTGGAAGTGTCTCTCGCGCAAAGTATTCAGCTTAGAAAAAAATGATATTAAAAAACCTCAATATCATTTTTAAAGACCTATCCATAGATAGGTACCCCACACGTATGGGTTTGATGAAAAAAAATGTTTGAGTTTCAGTTCTTAGTACAGGGAACCCCCAAAATTTATTGTTTTTTTTTTCTATTTTTGTGTGAAAATCTTAATGCGGTTCACAGAATACATCTACTCACCAAGTTTCAGCAGTATAGTTTCGGTAAAAAGTGGCTGTGACATACGGACGGACAGACAGACAGACAGACATGACGAATCCATAAGGGTTCCGTTTTTTGCCATTTGGCTACGCAACCCTAATAACGACTCAATGCGAGTTGCCTCGCTCACCGGGGGCTTGTACAATCTGTACCAGGGTCGCCTGCTTGGGTACCTCCGTCTTACCTATTTCTGCCGCCAAGCAGCAGTGCTTGCATTGCTGTGTTCCGGTCTGAAGGGTAAGATATGGCAGTGAAATTACTGGGTACCGTGACTTTACATCTGACAAAGAAACCTTGTCAAACACTTCAAAACTAAAGTATCATCATGACAGTCTTTCATACTATGTACTAGTTATTTATGTATGTATATATATATATATATATGTGTGTGTGTGAATCTATATATTTATTTATATATTTTAGATGCATGTTTATATTTTTATAACTTAGTCTACTACTCACGAGAAACGTGTTATACACCACTATAGGTAGGCTGGAAGAGATCTCATATTGGGATAAGTCCACCTTTGTATACTTGTATGTATTGTTACTGACTATGATGTAAATCTATATATATGTTTTTTTTGTGTACAATAAAGAGTATAATAATAATGTCGTTCTCGCGGGGGTTGCAGTTTTACTGTGAATCTCACAAGAGCTACATGTATTATAGGTGACTGTTACCACTTACCATCAGGTGGGCAGTTTGCTTGTTTGTCAACTAAGTTGTATAAAAAAGAACTAATATATAAAAATCTCGTGTCACAGTGTTTGTTATCGAACTCATTCGAAACGGATCAACAATTTTTATGAAATTTTGTGTGTGTATTTTGGTCGTAAGCTATTTTAATACCCATAGGTGATAAGGGTGGTATATACACTTATGTTTCTAACGATTTACATATTGCTATAAGACCTTGCATCTTGCCAAATTTCATGATTCTAGGTAAACGGGAAGTACCCTACAGGTCCCTTGTGAAATCGCAATATTTTCTAAAATATGCGACATACTCGTAAATTGTCATATTTTTTGTACAACTTTGACTTGCAAGTTTTTGCGCGTTCCCGAGAAAAAGGGTACAGAGGACAAAGGGGACAGTCGGACACGAAGTGATCCTATAAGTGTTCCGTTTTTAACTTTTGAGGTACCTACGGAACCCTAAACAGTCGCTCGAAAAGATGAGAGGTCGATTGATTGGGTTTGAATTTTAAGTTTAGCTGTTTCGAATTGCTTATCAAACGTGGCGCGTTTTTAATTATATAAAACAAGTGGACATTTGAAGTTATGTTCGGAAGCAATCAAGTACGAGTATATGAGCAGAGGCAAAGGTTGACAAATTTGTAAGTACTTTTGGTTTGACGTCATCGCATTAGGCCATGATTATATTGGGAAAGGTTGTGGAAACGACCTGCGCTATTGGTAAAACAAACCAAATTATTTTACCTTTTACCTATTAGCTTGAAATTCTTGAAAGCATTGGAATAACCTAGAAGGATTTTAGTAATAATTGAAACGAAAATGTGTGTCTTGAAGTACCATAAGTATACATATTTTATATGACTAGCTTTTCCGTCCGCGTATTTTTTTCCTAAATCTACTCTTAACAGATATGTTTTATCCACACACGCCAAATTTCATCCATTTTACATACAATATTATACTCAATTACAATGAAAATGTAATTTCTGAGAAATTAGAATTCAAATAGCCCAGCAATATTTTGTGTCTTACAAACATTCAACGAAAATTACACCTTGGCTACAGTAACAAAGACAGAAAGGAAGAAGGAAAACATCTATTGGCCACAAGCACAAAGTAGTAGAAAAATACAGATACAATAATGGCCAATTAGGACCCGACCTCATACAAACTTCGAAATGCTGTAGCATCCTGTTTAATTGTTTTTTTTTTTTTCAAATTTCCAGCCTTATCGACCACTAACGTCATCCAGGGTATCTATTGCCTTAAAAAGTTTTTCTGAACATCCAGTTGTTAGGGCCTCGGCTTCATCAGGCAGTGGTCGAGGCACCCTCCATTATACGAACACTTATAGATTGGGTATATATCTTGATACTCGTTGGTATCGTTTCAACTTACAATTTTATCAGCCTATCAAGTGAAGGCGTGATCTATGTTGTTCGTTTTTTAATAAGATGATCGTTGATTGATTCGCTCTAACACGTATTCACGAGTCGCGCCAAGCGCAGTCGTGAGATCGAAAACTACATCGATTCTCGTATCGATTCCCGTATCGATCCGGATGCGTGCGTGACTACTCGCGCCGAGCGATGCCGACAAATAAATAATCACGTGTCGCTCGAGACAATAGGTCGGAACAACATTCGTAATCCACAGCTGGCGTTTCTTTTGTTTTTACGAGTAGGAAGCAAGCAACCGTCATTTGTTAATGCAGCCTTCTTCAATTACACTAAATAGACAGATAGCCCGCCCGTATGAAAACCTATGCATCGAGGTATCGAATACCGAATGAGACAATGTGAAATTGTACGCTGATAGCATTCGTATAGATAAGCTAATAGGGTGGCAAGTTATTAAGCTGATAAGTTTCTTGCGTCCATTTTTCTTATCAGCTAAAAGATGTCTTGAATGGGTGGTAGGTAGGTAAATAATTTGGACGATTCAAAAGAGCGGTTTGTCGAGTCACATTTGAATAAAGAATATTTTGATTGATTTTGCTTTTGAGTGCCAACAATTGTCAATTTAGTCGCATTATACATTTTTACCTCTTCATAGAGTAAAAACTCTATCCATAGACCTAGAAAAGATGAGATATGACTTGAGCATATATAGTTCTTTTTCGTGTAAATTTAATATAAAAGTCTGCCGAGTCCCATTTGGTCGCAACCCCCGGCACCCTCGATACAATGATCCATTTTTGCATCGAGGGGGTTGCTTGCGGCCCCACATCAATACATATGGTCTTATACTGTACCCCGATATATTATAAGTTTTCATGCGGCGGGCTCTTCGCCTGTTACACGTTTGGGATACGGGATAGCACTAGCATCAAGTATGAAAAGTTAAATTCTATTAAGTGCGTCAGTCATTAATAAAAAACTTATTAACACCCATTTTATTGCTGTGTCAAAATAATAAATACTACTGAGATCAAGCGAATCAATCTTAAAGCTTGCTACGTCACAAGAAAATAGAAAGTTGCCTAAGTTTGACGTCATGCGACGAAAATTTTTAATTGTGTTTTAAGGAAAAAAATACCTGTCCAATATTTTATAACCTTTTTACATGTTAGACATTTTAAACAAAACTAGTCTCCATCGTTGCTGTCAAAAAAATTATCGCTACCCACATTATTATGTATAACTATCTTTTTTGGTTGATTTACCCAAAACCAGTGTTATGATAGGTTTTATATCTCCATGGCTATGATGGTGTACGTAACGTTATTTGAATTTGAGAATTTGTTTGGCGGTAATGAGGATGCGTTACTAAATAAATGCATCATGCAATACTAAACTTGTTAAAAAATCTACTACCTTATAAAGTCACAATAATTATTGAAATCATAAGTACGCACATGTCACAGACGAGGGCCAAGAGTTACAAGAAATTTGCCTTTGTAAGCATATTTGGCAAAACCGCCCAAAAACGTCTAGTTTTTTCTCAACCATAGTTAATTCTAACAGTAAAAACATAAAGTTCAGAATCCAATTCCATGTACAGTACAGTCAACACAAAACGCTTGTTATTAACTTTTATCTGTATCTTTTTTCCAAACAATTCAGAACTCAGTCCCCTACACAGTTGACATTTAAATTCGAATGAAGGGACAAGTCATTGTAATATCGATTTTAAATGTTAACGCAAAAGATTTTTTTTACATGTGTCAGTGTACCAGTTTTCCCGAATAGCATTAAAGGTTTTTATTTCAGTCGCTTTACTATGTTTTACGAGCTCATTTTACTTTTACGAGTATATGTCTTTTATCACAAAAAGAAGATTAGGTTGGATTGTCTTTATACGGGACGCTATCGTTTTGTAGATATCGTCAGTTGGTCAAAAAATTACACCAATTAATTATGACATGATATTTATGACAGATGTGATTTCTTCGATAGGCATTTGTTATTGAATTGGATAATCTTGATTGAGAAAGACGGACTTATATTCATCAGCCATAAGTATTGGTCGAATGGTCGATTCTTTTGAGAAATATGCTAAGACCGCTCGGACGACGATGGATGTAACACAACGCTAAAAGTAATAAAAATCAGTTACAATCAAATAAAATTATCGAACAATACGACGGTCGACTGCCGATGACTTGTAAAAAGATACTTGTGAAGATTTTCTTCTTAGGGTGTGTTATTATGACTTGCATCCCTAATAGTTAATATAATAAATGCAATAAGCAAATAATGTAATTGCTAATCCATTGTAAATGTAATTTGGTAGAGATAGCTTAAATCCTATCAAAGGAGATATGCCACATTTTATCCCAAATAATAAAGAGTTCCGAAGTCTCCGGCAACAGCTAGGGCTGCCAGCCACCTGTACTTTATTATAAAGTATTGTACGTTATTTCGGGTAATGGTACTCTATACTTTATGCCAACGATGAAGTACGCGAAAATACTTTATTTTGCGTGATTTGGTTTCTATAGGTTTTATTTAGCATTAAATATACAAAATAACGTTTATTGTAAAAATGTTTGCGTAATACGGACCAACTGATTATGTTGAGGTCGCCAGACGCTTCAAGTTCTTTATATAAAAAAAATATTAGTTAAAAGTTTCCAGAAGTAACGCAAAAGATATTTTTATGCATAATAATAAAGTTGAACAAATAGTACTTTATTTTGACACAATGTATTTTTATTAAACTTTAAAATCCAACGTATTTTGGTCAACCGAAAAGGGCAGCCCTCGCAACAGCTAGGTCCATCATAAATACGTTAGTAGGTACAAATTTAAATCTTACTACAGGAATTCCCTTCAATTCGAATGGCTTACCCTAGTTACACGCCATCTCCTCTCATTGAAATCGAACAGTAGGTACGGAATCTCCACACGTCCATTAACGTAATTGGCCTCTGTGTTAACCAATCACTGTAATAATTGATCGTGTCTATGGCACGTTCCTCGACGTGCTGGCCGCTCGCTGTAACCGAAACATGTGTAGGCACATCGTAATCCGCAAATCCGGCTTCAAGAATTGCCGTGTCGAAAACTTGGAGTTTGGATTGGATTGGATACAAAGTTTCGAAGTTTCTTGTTTCAATAAATTGTTGCGCTTGGAGACATGTTGATGTTGAACTCGTTAGTAATAGCACTCTTATTATATTTGGATGTCTATGTAGTGCGTGGTTCTTACTGAAACAACTGATAAATACAATTTTTATTTTAAAACAAAATGATTAAGGACGTCTTCATCAAATTTCTCCCGTTTGAGGTGATTTTTTTAGGTATTAATTTTTTTTTGGGTATGTGGGTACATTGGTCTTGTCTATTCCAATTTAAGTTTTCAGTTTGTTCCTTTTTTGGTAGGTTTATAGATCTTTTAACAAAACTATTATTGAACATTTGGGAAATGTGATTAAATGACTATCTTTTGTGATTTTAGAATTACCGAATGAGTCTCACTGACATCATTTTTTTCAGTTTATCATTTCTTAATAACAACTTTCACTAAATTAATTTTAGTTTCTAACAGATAAAACTAAAACATCGAACATAGATAGATCTTGATAACATAAATGTGATTCCTTATGCATTCGGTTTAAATTATGTTCTTCCGACGAAGAGTCCAAATATAGGTTTTTCACAAACATTGAAGCAATGCCGCTTTGTTCTAACTATTAATCCAGTTTTTTTGCCGACAAAGCTCAATCTATGCGTATGTATCGCGAGTGTGCTGCGACATTCGACGTTTTGATAAACTTTCAGAACAATCTTAAGTAGTAAGGCACATTTCACCCTTGGTGGGATATCAAAAGAAAGCTAGTAGAGGGACGTAATTACATCTTGACAAGGAAAATTGTTAGGAATAAACTGACACGTGTAATATCTCGTTTCTGGTATCTGATTTCATTTCTTCTGTACTTATCAACCGCAACTGGGGCTCCAGTCAAAGCCGATAACGCGTGCGATGCTTTGAAACAAAATAAATAAAAATATCATGAATTCTTTCACAGTGACCCGCAAATTGGTTTACAAGTTAACACGATGTGATGTAGTTAATTATGCAATTAGCCATCGTGAGAGACCAGAACCAGTACAAGGATTTCCTGTGTTGCAAAGTATGTTTCCTGGGCGGATTAATGTAACAGTTAATAGTTAAACATGTGGCATAAAATACTTATCGGTAAAAAAATAATATTATATCTTGTACTTATTAACCGCAACTTCTGGGACCTCACCCCACTCAAGGCCGCTAACGTCTTTGTTGCTTTCATAAAAGTGACGCTTTACAACGGTAGCTAAGCTACATCATGTGGAGATTGTGGAGTTTGCTCCAAAATCTATTAATGTTCTAAGCCACTTACAATATTTTGCCAAATACCAATTGTCCCGCTCTGCTATGGTCATCATGTGTCACGTCAGAATTATTGCGTTCATGGAGGCGTTACGAGGCACGCAGGTGAAGCCCGAGCAATACACGACGATGTACATACACGTGAATAATTTAACGACACTACGTGAGTTCATTCATTTCTTAAAACAGGTGTTTATCAACTTAATGAGTAGTTCGAATTGGGAAGTAGTGCACCTCGCAGTAGACCATAACTATTTATGGGGTGCGCATTTTCTTACATAATTTTTCAATTCCTATCATTGGAGGTCCATTCTTCATAAAAAATTTAAAAACATTATCATTGAAATTCATAATATCATTAATCAAACAATTAGTTTTTACTAATATTTGTTTTCATATATTTTTCTATACTAATGATCGAAACTCATGATCGATAATCATTCGAATAAATAACTATAATATTCATATAACAATACAGAATATTTTGGCGATGTAGAAACTGTAGGCGGGTCAAAAATAGGTAGCGAGCAGCGAAGCGACGAGCGTAGGTTTGAACATGAACCAAGCGCGCGAGCCGAGCGAGCGAAGCGAGCGTGCCGCGGCAGCGGCCGGCGAAGCGCCAGAAACGACTTTATGTGTATTCTCGACTTTATGCATACTTATTGCTCGTGGAAACGCTCTTAGTAACAACATTATTAATTAAAGCAATATGATCATTGGATGTTATGAAGAAAAAAGATCTGAAAAAAATATATGTATTTAAAATGGTTCTTGGTGGTAACAGTATTAATAAAAAAATTATGATCACTAACTGTTATGAGCTCCGTTGGTAGAAATAAAAATGTACTTATGAATAAAAAAAGTATGAAAAATAAAATTATGAAGAGTGATTATTATGAACACAAATCGGTAGTAAGACAAAGAATAGGATTTAGAATATTATGTGAGCCAATATGGACCCCTATATGTTATCCGTGCCACAAGTTCACAATCTAAGAACTTCATGGTGTGACATGGCTCGTGAATGAGATCAATGTTGCTGCTGCTTGTGGTATTCTGGTATTGGGGTTTTGGATTAACAACATATACAAGTTAATCTCGCGACATATCATTTAAATTACGTTATGTAATAAATTGATAGGTTTGTTTAACTTAAAGGGGAACTGGATGCCTTTTACTGATCTCATGGTTTTCAAATGATATCATAGTGCAAAACGAAAAATGAGATTTTCAGTCAGATTTTTAATCATTTGTTCATTATGTCATGATGGCATCATTGAAATTATGCCATAATGATAATATCATTGGAAATCGGTATTACCAAATGAAGCATTTCATGACTTCCTTATCTCAAAATGAATGTCATACGATGAAAGATCCATAAAAGGCCTGCTGATTACTTGTCGGAATTACATTTGACCGACGTCATTTTTTTATTATATGTATCGTTTGCTATATATATTCGTTTTATTATTTGTAATTACCGGAGGGAGACTTTGTACCAGGGTGGTGTGCTTGGGTACCTCCGTCTTACCTATTTCTGCCGCAAAGCAGCAGTGCTTGCATTGCTGTGTTCCGGTTTGAAGGGTAAGATATGGCACTGAAATTACTGGGTACCGTGACTTTACATCTGGTGTCACAAGTTGGCAACGTACACTGTGGTTCTTGTGGGGGTTGCAGTTTTGCTGCGGATTTCACAGGAGCCACATGTACTATAGGTAACTGTTACGACTTACCATTAGGTGGGCAGTTTGCTTGTTTGCCAACTTTCTGCAATAAAAAAAATATATATTATATTAAGACCATCGAAATATCATTTGACATAAGTATCATTTTACCATTCTACACGTACGGTAAGTTATAATTTATTTATCCCTCCCAGCGCATGTGTTCCATTTTCCCCTACAACGAGTCGTGGAAATGGTCCGTAAATTTGTCAACCTCACCTCTGGACCTCACGACCACTTTCCATAATAAGATCAAACTTTATATTCATTAGAATATTTAGATTACTTTCAAATCAACCAATCTTTACATAATGTGGTTCACCGCTCCGGCTGCAGTATTTTCGTCGACTACGCTAGATTTCTCCGCTGTGTTTGTGAGGATCATATTACTTGTATGTTAGAGGCTTATATCAAACGAGATGACTATTATGCGAGGGCTGTAGGAAAACACGCCTTCGATGCTTAATATTAGCTTAGGATCGTTGTTTACCGAAAGCTTTTTAGTGTGTACGTGGAAGCCATTAAAATTTAATTCAAAAATCACCTACCGTTACTTTAAATGCAAAGCTTTATACATTATTCAATATTGTAAAATTGTCAATAGTATTTCGTGTCACAATCAGTACATACATACATAGAAATTGAATTTGATAATAGCTGCAATGCTTTTTGTACTTACTATATTTGCAACTTTGTTGAGAATAACTTTAACACTATACTATAAAGTATAATAAATACATAATATGAGATATATCCATCCATTAGAATTATCATGTCTCTTGGAATGTGGGAACAACGTGTTCTCAAAAAATGTACAGGCTGCGCGCGTTCTTTCTATAGTTTATTGTAATATCAGGACGATGTGTAACCGTCCCGTCCCGTCCCGTCCCGTCCGATGCCGCTGCAAAGTTGGCTTCTTTCGACCGAAATGCATTTGCATCAGCGCAAACTGGTAAACACGGCCATTTATCTTCGAAACTTGTATTCTCTGCGTGGTTGTAAAACAAAGGTTTCTTCTTTGCCTAAAATCGAGTTGCGTGAAATCGATATACCTACTGGTAATATTATGTACTTTGATATTTATGCATTACGGCTTATTTTAATACTTACAGTTACATCTTACGATTGGGTATTTTTTTCTCTCATTTAAACGTTATTTATTTCAATTTTTTTATCCATTAACTTGAATTGTTAAAAATAAGATATTTATGATTAATTTCATTAAAAAAACATATTTTATTATCATTATCCACCTATAAGCTATAATGTTTGCCATATTATATTACATAACATATCATGACAACTGTCAAATAACCAATTCGTGTGCTTTTGAATAGATATTATATTTAAAACATTGTCCGAATATCCCCCGTTTCACTGTATTTTAGGTTTGGCTATATTGTCAGTTTATTGGGTGCAGTTCTACTTAACAAACTATATAATAAATTACGATGTATTGTGATTCTTAAGGGTTATAAAAACTTATTAGAAACGGTATGGTGTGGGGATTATTTTAATTTTTCCTAACCAACATTTCCATTAATCTGTCCCTGATTCGTTTCGCCCGCAGCCAGTCCTATTGATTGGACGATCGTTAAACTTTACGATAGTACAGTTGACCGGATTTCGGTTTATTTGACGTTTCCTCTTTACAGCTAATTGCACCAGGGATACAGATAAATACATTTTATGAGGAAAGCACATTAAGTCCAATGATTATTTTTAGTACTTATTTGTATAGTATTTAATATATTTTTGCACGACCCGATCCTTTAGCTGATATATATTCAACACGTTCGTTCATGTCATTAGTGATATTTTGTATGCCATCGATAATGACAATTGAGTGTGATAAGTAATGATTATTACTAATTGCAACGCTAACAGATTAACAGAATGCAGATCTTAGTCATCAAATTAAATTCTTACACTCCTAACGTGCAAAATTCTCGCATGACGTCACCGTCGACCCATCAGATGCGGCTCTTATCTAAAAAGAGACACGATCAGCTCGTATGGAGTGTCGGGGGGTCCGCGTCGAGTGCTCGCGGCAGCGCGCCCGTATGTAGGTCGCGCCTCGCCTCGGGCCGCACCGCACTGCCACCATGTGCCAAGTAGCCGGGCTGCCCCGCCAACGCTCAGCTGATCGCGATACCGCGCAAAGGTCTCTGGGTTAATCGCCCACTCGACTCCACCAAGCGAAGTGACGACTGGATTTTAATTACACGTTTACGTCGCTATCTAGTTTTAAGATAGGGCGGGCCGGGCGCTCACACAGCAATACCCAGTTATTGCTGTGTGAGTGATTTAGTTAGGTATGAAATGCGCTGGACCAGACGGTTTGGATGAGGCTTGCTTGTTGGCCTTTCGTTGTAAAACTTTACATTGTCTTCGACGACTTTCTAATGATTTGTGTTCGGTTTGAAAGCCCTTGTGGGAAACTTTTACTGTTTCTCTTCACCCCGTTTAATTTGTTCAGTTGAATAAGGGCAATATGGCTTTCATCAAGATTCGTGATATGAACTGCAACAAAGAAACAGAATGATTATTGCTTGGTATTTATTAGTTATACGCAAACATACCCGAAGGCTTAATCAGTCATGTCAGCAAAGTCACAACTGGAATATAACCAGACCACGTAACTGTTCTTTCCATATATCGCCGTTCTATTCGTTCACCTGTGAGTATGTCCGTAAGGAAGACGATAGTTCGAAATTTTATTTTAGTCAACAGTTGTAGCAGGGGCCTTAATTAGCTGTGCTGTTCATTGAAAGTATTAAACAGTTTACCGTGGCCATACGTAGACTGAAACAACCAAGTATCAAAATGTTTTATCAGGCAACACTGCAATTGACTTACGGCCGGTTTCAATATCCTGTCATTAGCTCCATACAAAATACGTGAAAAATTTATCTTCAGTAAAGAAATCCACAGATAGATAGGATATTTAAACCGGCCGTAAGTTAAACATGCGGTGTTGCCAAATGAAAAATGTTGATATTTGGTTGTTTCAGTCTAAGTATGGCCATGGTCTTCTTTTATAGTGCGCACAGCCAAGGTGTGCAATTCTCTCCCGGCGTCTATATTCCCGAGCTCTTACAACCCGGAAATCTTCACAGCAAGGATGAATAGACACTTTCTGGGCAAATTCGTCCCATCGTAGATCTCATCCTTGCCTCAAGGCTGGATTGGGATCAAGAGTAAGCCCATTCTAACTAAAAAAAGAACAACACAGCTAATGAAGGCACTTACTACAACCGGTTGTTGGTATAGAGCGGAAACGCTATCTTGTTCGATGTCAGTGCGCTTAATTGGATCACACGCATCTTTATTTCATACAGCTATGTTGGCGAGCAAGCAGACTGCCCACCTGATGGTAAGTGTAAGATGGCTACAGTCGTCTATGGTATGTATGGTTCCTGTAAGACTTGCAATTCCACAACATCCCACAAGGACCCCACAATGCACGTTGCCTACAGGTGATATAAAGTCACGAAAGCCACTGCCTACCCTTCAAACTATAACAGCCGTTTCAACCGTAACTTCCTCTGGTTAAAATTAGCCAAATACAGTCAGTTTTACTCAATTCTAATCAAAATACAGTCTCCATCGTTATCACAGCTCATATACGTCCCCACCGAGGGGCTCGAGCCTAAGGCCTAATGCCTTAGACAACCACGCTGGCCTAGTGCGGATTGGTCGATTTCACATACACCTTTGAATTTTTTCGCAGATGTATGCAGACTGCCTCACAATGTTTCCTTTCTTCCTTCCTTCACCGTAGGAGCGTTGGCAAATGTACATATGAATTTCGAATAACGAAAAACATATTGGAACATGACAGAATCAAACCACGGACCTCTCGATCAGAAGGACAGTGCCGAACCCACAGCGCTACCGACGCTCTCAGTATATATAAGTATCTCATATTTAATTAATCGTAACCAAGCGAACAATACACATACACTTTTTGTTTGGCTCGGATTTGACTTCGTCAATAAATGACGCATCTTTTTCTGAATCTCATAGGGATACTTGTGTGGTGTACAAAACTATGTGTGTTCTTTTCGAATATCTGACTAGTTGCGTGACTGAATCCAAAAGGTACGTATTTGACTATTTTGCGTTGACGTTACTCGGATTAATGCAATGTAAGTCTATGAAAATGTGATAATTCGCACAACACTATTTATCGAATCGTCGCGTCGCAGCTATATTATCGTCCACGTATTCGTGTCGGTCTCCATGCGAACGCTCCCGCAGCATACGCCGGTGCCAGGAACAATTATCATCCGTTCGTGCGTGCCCCTCTATACTATCCTTGTCCACATTGTAGTCGCCCAATTACATTAGTTACTGCGTCTCGAAGAGAACGTAGCGACCATCTGCGCCAGGCGAAGGGAGGAGGTTGACTACGAGGGACATTTCGCGATCTCCGTTCAATAAATATGCAATGGTTTTCCTTGTGATGTCTCGGGTTACTTTAGCATCGAACATGGACAAATATTGGTTGGTGGTATACCTGTGCTAAATACATTGCTGTTATTCAATATTAGTTTTCGTTTCCGATAAAGCGACGAGCATATATGAAGGAGCTTGACGCTGCTGAGCCTTTGTCGTATGTCGAATAAAGTTATTTGCTGTTTTTTTAATCATAAAATCATTTTCTAACAATGTCGTCTGATGTTCTGTTGTTCGGATATTGACGTGAAAATTTCTAGTTCAGGTGGGTTATTGTCTAAGAAAAACTCTATCACGATCGCTTATAATTTGACAACCATTGCGCTCGCCGTGAACACAAGACTCTGCGACGACTTCCTTTTATAAAGGAGCGATGGATGGACTGCAACTGTCAAATTGTAAGCGATCGCCATAGATTTTTTCTTAGACAATAACCCCCCTGATTGCAAGTCATACTCTACATCTTAAATTATTACAGTTTATTTATTGAGGAGAAATGAATACGAAATGGCTGATCTATGACTTAGTTTTGTGATTGGAGTTTTGTTTTGTTTTGTGGTTTGGAGTACACGAATTGTTCTATTCGAGGGGAGTAAATTAGCTGTAGGAAATATGTCTCTTCGGCGCTTCAACGTCACGGATGAGGTCGCAGGCAAAATATAGTGGTTGATAGATGTTCCTTAATAACGGAATGAGATTGAGAGTAGGCCCTGCAGGGACTGGGAGCGCGGCCAAGCTGGGGTGGGAGCGTGGGCGTGCTCCGGATGATTGATAGCAGGGCACATCGGCGAGTCTCGCCCGACCCTATCCCATACGTACCAACTAGGGCTGTCACTTTCGAAAAATTTAAAAATATTGGAAACGAGCAGGCCTGGCAGACAGCGCCACCTGCTGGGTCCAATTGTACGTATAAATCTTCCCTGAACCTATTCAAACACAGAAAATTTCGTAAGAATCGGTCGGACTATTTTTGAGTTTTAGCGAGACTAACACACGATTAATTTTTTATATGTATAAAGAAGAAGATTATTTTTGGTAAAATTGTTAAATTCTTTTAGGTGAACAATGCACACATTTATTTTAATATATGTTATGTGCATTTGGTGTAACTTTAATATTTAGCCAACAATGTTTGCCTTTACCCACAGACTCTAAGCGTTTTGTTGAAGGTTCCCATACGGACTAAACGTCTTTTAGACATTAATGCTACATGTGGCAACCCTAGCACCTACCCATAAATGCAGAGGGTACGGATCACGAACGCTTTAATCATATTAATGCCTATGATTAAACACTTTTGTGGATTATTTCAAAACTAAATGATTAAATGTAAACTTTGTTTTGCAAACCGTGAATCATGTTCCCAAAAGTGAAATGTATATTTGATAGTAAGTATATCTATTAATACTGATATTGATTCTATATATATTATCGAAAAATCATCCGAACTATTGAAAATACCTATATTTGAAGTTCTTATTCATAATGTTTTCGCACAATCATTCAAAGATCGTATGTGTGGGTATCCCTTTGTGCCTTTCATCGACTTGTAATGTGGTTAAACGCAGGAAATTATTTGGAATTCTTTATCAAATAATACGTTTTTTGTGAATGTAATTTTCTCTATGACACATTAATCTATTCTCCTATACCGTACAGAGTAAAATTGCTATTGACACCGAGAGAGAACATAGGCACAAAAATTATATACCTTAGTTGGAGTGATTTATAGGATAAATCTATTTGAGAGCTGTATTTACTTATATCCGCATTATGCCAAAATTACTGCACTTGATTGGATGTGGTTTTTCTAATTGTACTGCTGAAGATCTAATTTGAAATCTGGCGCATGTTATTAGTTCCATTTAAAAAAAAATCGTAAGCTATAACAAAATCAGTAACCTGTTGATTTCTTATTTCCACGCTCTTTACAAATGCTTATTCCTTAATCTCGGCAGTAGGCAGAAATCACATCGGAGTAAATGTAATTAAATCAACGCTTAACACTCGAGCGCGAGACGTTAAAATGCAAAGACATTATTTGTTACCTCTGTAATGTTTGGATCGTAAAATGACTGTACCTAGGTAGATTGTAGGTAATGTGCTACTAGAAATGTGTTTGCAGCCTTCCTTTGTTTTACGGTTTTAAACTGTTTCCTTTGCCTGTTGCTATGTTCTAGTAATGAGTACTTAACGCTTATTAACTAAGCGCATGGAACACAATGGGGGCTTAAATGTGTAATTATCGTGTTTTTTCTCATTCCGAATGTTAAACTTTTTTCCTTGTAAACGATAAGAACATGAAAACATTTGTGAAGAATTTTAGATGTATAAATAACATAAATTTACTTGTTCTATCGTAATATTATATCGGTAACTTTATCTTTCGTTCCGTCCTTTTCACCCTGAGTTACGAACTCCCGAACCAATTTTGACGAAATTTGCCACACGTACAGATCTAAATTTTGCCGAAGCACATACCGTTACGTACCGTACGTTACCTATATTATATAATAAAATTAGAAGGGGTGAATTGGGGAATGCAAGTTTTGTGGGGAATACTACAAATTTCACATTTCCGATACCTAGCAAAAAGTTAATACTTATAATTAAAATTTTATCTAGCTTTCCACCGGCACACTATAGCAAAAGCGTTCAAAAGTTAAACTAAGTAGTTTTAGTGTCATACTCGTATGTATAACAATAAATTTTTAACACCTTTTCCGCCACATCAAGGTTAAAATTATCACAAACTGTAGGACGCAAGTTAGCTTATTTCTATTTACTGGACTAACTAAAGACACAGTTTCATACTTCTAGCTTCAAAAAATAACAAAGTTCTATACAAGATTTCATTGTCCTATTTCACCATTTAAGGGTTAAATTTTCATGAATTCGTTCAATCAAACATATTAGCAGATGTCATAAATGACTGTGTGCCCAAATTTCAGTCAGCTAATCCAGCTGTTTGGTTTGAGTTGTGCGTCTATACTCCATCACGTTTTCTTTTAAAGAGAAACTCTATACACGGTGTTTCATAATAACCAATAAATATTTTATCGTTATCTAAAACTAATTATTAAATTGTGTTTACCCGTAATGTCATTCAACTTAAAATTTTCATGTAAATCATAGACATGATGATGATACTATGATATACATGAAAATTTTGGGTTGAAAGACATTACGGGTAAACACAATTTAATAATTAGTTTTAGATAACGATAAAATCCGCACTGGGCCAGCGTGGTTGACTAAAGCCTAATCACCCTAACATAGGGTAGGCTCGAGCCCCTCGGTGGGGACGTATATGAGCTGTGATGATGATGATGAACAATAAAATATTTATTGGTTATTATGAAACACCGTGTATAAAGAAATTAAAATGTTGTACTGAAAAATGAATTGGTGAAATGACAGTCGCCTTGGTAAAAAAATAAATAGCATCGTAACAAGTGCTATTATTAAGCAGACCTTGGTCCACAGTGCTAAGCATTGTGTAACATTGCGTCTTGTGTAAATACATTAAAAACCCATTGCTAGTGATGTTCTACGAAATATTTCAAGTTTTTCATTCGAAACCTGTTCAGACCGAAAATTGTGATAAATTTGTACTTGAACTGCGCCAAATATGACCAATATTTTAACCATGAATGTTAATCTGTCTTAATTTTCTAAAATAACCTAAACTAAGGATATTACTGTAAAGCTGTCTTTAAATAACAATATTGTACAGCCGGCTTCAAAAGTAGATAAACATTTTACTACCGTATCACACCAACTATCAACAATGCAATATAGGCGTAACCATACTAAATAAAAGGAATAGTTGGTGTGACATGGTATAAAAATACTTAAAAATGCTTATCTTCTTTTGAAGCCGGCTGTACATTACCAGTAGATTTACTAATGAACATCATTAAGCTACAGAATTTTTACAACGTTCATGCCAATAAAAAATTACTTAAAAAAATGGTTTCTGTTAACACGCCTGTGTTGCGCGCGGTGTACCAAATTTCGTTACAAGAAAATGCACTCTGTGTTTTGCGTGTGCAAACTACCGGGCGCCAACAACGGCTTTACTAATAACAGGATTCAGGCCCGTTTGTTGGTGCTGTGAAGACGTTGCTTTGTGAAAACATTCATTTGTTTTCTTTATAGTTCGTTCGATATCTAAACTTTTGAACTTATTCGAAGCTACTGTTTACATTTTGTATAATTTTTCAGTCATTTTCTTTTCATACAAACTTTACAAACCTTGTCGTGACAATAACGAACACAACAAAATAATAATTAACCAATTTGGTACAGTCGTTTTGAAGTTATGCACGTACTACATACATTTCGACGATTCATTTTTATTTAAAAGATAATATAGATAAGCGTTAAAAGGATTCTGTTTGGGAAACGGAGTCTAATGCCCAGTGGAGCACATAAACTTTAATCATCTTCAATGATAAGATGTGAAGTGCTGACGTGGTAAATGTTGGTATTATGTCGTCGAAAAACAAATATTGTTTATCACATTGTACTGAGGTAGGTAGGTACATAATATCTTGTTGACATCTTCACGGGGGATGCTTATCGCATTGCAATATGGTAGAGTATTTGCTTCAATCGCCGTCGCCTCGCCAGGCATTAACAATCGAAAGCATAAGCTTACTATACTTAAATAGTTTTCATTGATATTTAAAGTAATCGATCATTAGTTTAAAATGTATCCGGTTATTGCGTTATCGAACGATAAAAGAGCTACTATATCTTTTTTGTGCATAAAAATCACTGTCGTCGAAAAGGTCAGTCTGCCGTCGGCATGGATTTATTTAGTTTCATCAATAACGAAGATTTATGGAGTTTCGCTGTATATAAAATCTGATATAAAAATTAGTTATTTTTAAAATTTTGTTAGTTTTTTATGTTTCTTTTTCAATGAATCTATATCAATTTTTGAGCACCTTGCTAGTATAATTATTCCACACTATTTCTTTTAATACTGGAAGATCAAATATCAATCTCTTACTCAGATAGTGAACTGGCAAGCCTTTTAGGCAAATTTGATCGTGAATCTTTTAATTCTCGCTTTTTAAATACCACTTGTCATTTGTAATTGCAACATAAAATCCTACATCTCAAACTATACGTAACAAAGAAAATTGGTGTCAACGTGTCCTAATAAAGTTTATTTTTGTTTCAGGTAAAAATACTTTGTTTGATAGCCGTCGCGAGTGTAAGTTCGCGCCAAATTGGAAGTCTGTTTGTTTGTTGACATCGCTTTCACTTTATTTATATTGGGCGTGGGCTGGTTTGCGGAATAACAAACGAAACGGGGACAATTTTAAAGAAACTCGCGGACCGGAGCCTTGGCCTTTCGACGGGTCGCCCGCCCGCTCGTTTTTTGTCCCTAAGCCGATAAGTATTTATTATATCTATCTCACTTCTACTATGTTTCCTTCCGAAAATATATATTCTCTTATCTTCTATCAGGATTTATTTCATATGAGTCTTATTCTTATCTCTTTTAATTTATGCTTGTCCGTAATGTCCGTTTATATCTTTACTTCACTTTGTGATAAATGAATTTCGTGATCTTGTAATCATAGAATTTGGAATTTTTGATGTTTCGCATATGAAATGTAGTCTTAAAAATGATTAATTAGATTTTTTAAAGTAGCTTGTCAATATCAATATTTGTTATAAGGTCATCGTAAATTTATAATACCATTTGTTGTCATTTGGAAAATTTGAACACGGAAAAAAATGAGTGCCGTTGATGAGTTGATGACAAATAGGACATGTGCTTACTGAAAAAATCAACATATTCTTTATTCAAATATGACTTGATAAAAAGCTCTTCTTTTAGTAGGCAAGTATATAATATAGGTTCCGATATTTTTTACTAGTATATTACCACAAACTATTCCAACATCATTTTAAGTTTCACAAGTAAGCCACTCCTAGAACTGGACCGGCTAGGCTGCAGGTAGGTAAAAAATACACACGTGAGATTTTGGCAACACGTCTGCTCATAATCAGCGAGCCCGATTGCTGATTGGAAGATAATAAAAAAATCTAATTTAAAAGAAGAAGATGATAAAAATTAATAGAAATCTAGCATGAAATAGGCCCCTAGTCCCTGGGGCGCTGCTTTTGGAACATTCACCTAGCGTCGAGCGTTCGTCGAGCATCTTTTGCGCCTGATTTCTATTGATTTTCGTTTTATTTTCGACGAAAATCAATAGACGATGAATATGAATGGATATCATTATGATTTTCATTGCAAACGTAATGAAAATACCTAAGTAAAAATCGAGTGAAGACTACGCTTGACGCGCGCTCAATGCTTGATGAGACTTATTCGTCAACTGGCAAGTGTGAAACTTGCGACTGCGTCGCGACGCGAGTTGCGTCCTTCCGATTTTACTTTTTTTTTGTCGTCAACTGGCTCGATTGTGAATGTCTGAGGTATTTATGTACATTGTACAGTCACCTACAGAAACATTTTAACAAATTTAATATAGCTGCTTACTTTAAACGTAATAATAACAAACTTCTTTTATACGACTTGAGTTGAAATAATACAAAATATAGTTTTTGACAGACTTAAATGAATTCGTCGGTTCCAGGTACCAGGATAGCAGAATCGATAAAGAGGTTTTTCACTCTGGAGTGATCTGAAGAAAGAGTGTGATGACGGGTTACGATCGCCAGGAGAAAACCTCTTCATGGTTCATGCCCTCCTAGTCCCCAAACTCCCATGGGTTCCTCTGTTATGACTATTTTAGGTAATGACAACTAGGGAAAAGAATTCTAGTAGGTCTACATACGTAAGACTGTTTAGATTATATTAAAGTTTCTTGTTCCCTTTTTATTTGACTGTATAGGAATTTATATGTGCACGCGAATTGACGACAAAAAGTAGGCAAAATCGGAAGGTGCTAACCCGCGAGCAGTCGCGAGTTTAACACTCGCCAGTTGACGAACAAGTCCTTGATGAACGATTCAAAAATAAAGCCCCAGGTGTTGGGCGTGTCCGTGACAGCTGGCACGCGGTGCCGCACCTGTCCGTGTGTGGATCAGTACCGGCACATTAACGTGTCCTGCGACGAAACGCACGCATTTAACATTGCCCAGCCAGCCTTGATTTTGGAGCGGATGTTTCGTTAAGTGTATCTATGATTTCGTGAGCGTCTTGGGTAAATCATGTTATAGTTCGTGAATGACCGATTCGTTATGTTTATTAGATTAACGTTTATGCGCTATTAAGACGATTGATTTCGATTTCAAATCCTCTTTCGATATGATTCGGCATTACCTATTTCTAATCTTTGTGCTAGGTATATCGGCGATCGAAGTTCTGCGGATCTCATTTCTCATTCGATCACGCAGGGGAACTCTGAGCATACAATCCGCTGTTTTATATATTTGAGGTTTCTTTCTTTTGACGCCAATTGTTAGCGGCCACGTCTTCGCTCTGTTGGTTATCGCTGGCAACACACAAATTAAGAACTTTTGTCTTGAGAGAATGATATTATCATTTTACGAGTTATGATATAAGCCTAATCAAGGTCTGTCTGTCCGCTTCGCGGTCTGATGGATCTGTAACAAGTTTATAAAGAGAAATTGATCCATTCTTTTGCAAAAAGTATAAAAGTGGCAGCCTATAACTATTCACCGAGCGACGGCGGCGCTGTGGACTGACTCGGCACTGGCCGGGAATCGGGAGGACCGCGGTTCCATCCTGCAATGTACCAATGCATTTTTCGTTTTTCGAATTTCATATGTATATTTGCCGATGCTCCTACGGTGAAGGAAAACATCGTGAGGCAACCTACGGAGAAATTTAAAGGTCGACTAATCCGCACTGGGCCAGCGTGATTGACTAAGGCCTAAACATCCTAACTTAGAGTAGGCTCGAGCACCTCGGTGGGATCGTATGAGCTGTGATGATAATGATCAGGATGATAACTATGAAATATCACAAAGAATACAGGCTGAGACAATTTTTTTTCTAGGTTTAAGTTATAAAGTGTTTGTTTACGTGCTGCTTTCTCGAACGAGAAATTATAATAACCTAATTTTTATGAAAGGGATTCATAACTTTCTACTGCTTCAACATAGCTCAAGTAAATCCTTATTAGTTTTGTAGAAACTATTAAAATACTAATTACACTAGTTCAACTCGAAACTTATTAAATTTAATTTACTGCGACCGGTTTCGATACATCATCGACAGGCATTAACTATTTTGTAGAAACAACTATGACACTTGTATTTTTTTTGTATACTACTCCAGACAGAGATCTGGGCACCTGTCGTAACAATCTGCCGGAATTCATTGCTGTTTCCCTTAAGCACTCTCAGCGTTGTAACGTTTGCCGTATTCAAAAATTGAAATGCCTTCGTCCGGAGCTTATTGAAAAATAACTTTTCGATTTGTCACGGTACACGGACGACGTAGATTGAAGCGGCGGACGCTTCGCGAAGCTGAGCGTTTATAATATAGTAATCTGTAATAATATGCCTCGTTTCGAAAGAAACCGCTCGATGTCGTAAGAACTTAGTTGGACGGATGCTCGGTCATCATCATCATCATTTCAGCCAGAGACGCCCACTGTTGGACATAGGCCTCCCCCAGGGATCTCCAAACCGATCGTTCCTCGCTTCTCGCGACCTTCATCAGATCGTCGGTCCACCTTGTGGGGGGCCTACCAACGCTGCGTCTCCCGGTACGCGGCCGCCACTCAAGGACCTTTCCGCCCCAACGGCCGGAAGTCCTACGAGCTATGTGTCCTGCCCACTGCCGGTCGGTGACTCTATTCAAATGCTCGGTGCTATTTTCAAAATAACACCAAACCTTGTTTTCAAAAAAAAAGGTTTTATTTCAATTTCCATCGAAGGTGTGAGGTCTAATTCTACTAACAAGCCGAATGGAACCTTAACCGTTGCTATCGACCAATGGGAGCGCATAGATTGACCGTCAAATGTTCGCCGACGTAAATACAAATACAAATATCTTTATTTGCTTTAAATAGGGTATACAAGAGGTGATCTTACAATTAGGTACATCAGGAGCTTATCCTATTTAGCCATCTAAATGTGTGATAATGTGGTGTTCTGATTGGTCAACAGCAAACCGGTTGAGCGTTGCTTTTCACCAATCTGAACGCCACAATATCACGTCATCGAAAATTTAAGGGTTATCTTAGGCGCGTTCCATTTAAGCGCAGATTTGCAAAATTTTTTGCATCGTCGCGTTTCTTTAGCTTTCGACGCTAGCAGGGCTAGCATCGTATGTTAACGTAATGCGTTCCATTTAAACAATATCTTGAATTTTTAGGTTATGTTCCCTTTGTGAAAAATAGCGCGGTTAAAAATGTCAATATTTCTTAGAAGAAACGCAAATGTTAGCGTGAAAAAATGACAAACCGGGATTTGTAACTTGTAAGGGAGTTTTAACGTTCACTTGTCATTGTTGTCAATGATATGGTTGTGAAACTTAAATATGATTAAACTTGCTGCAGGTCTTCTTATTAAAAATTGGTCTCGGTCGTTCCTTAAGTCTAGACCCTCTTGCCAATAGGGGAGAGCTTTTCGCCCCTTAAAGGTTTAAGCTCCTCACCCAAACTCAACTCATTCAGTATAAGTAGGTACAGTTGTCAAAAAAGGTTTATTGATAACTAAGTTATATATTTATGCACACGCGCAATGAAGTAACTTTGATAATGAAAAATGATATTATAAAAACTTTGCATCCGTATCTCTATATCTATATGTTATATTAAGTTGTGCTATAGAAAGAAATGTATGTACTGAAGTGTGTGCTGGTCGCACTTTTCATTTCAATTCATAAAACGTCTGAGTGAATATTCCGGAGTATAATTGGGTATTCTGTATAAATGTATTGAGGCTTCGTTTTTACAAGCTAAATATTTTGTTGTGATAAACGAATTGCTTATCAGTTTGCACTCACGTATATCTTTGAAGTTAACAAAACTGAAAGTTAACAATCGATCTAAACAGTGCTGTGTGGTCCGCGTCTCGGAAGCGAATTTCGCAACTATTGTCGATTTAGCAACTTACCGTTCCCACGGGATTCGAAGCCACCCACATTATTGAACATGTGCACTGTACGGTCAGCCAAGAAAGTAGTCGTCCACCACTCTTGATGAAACTTTACGCCCATGTTACCTTAGTAACAACAACATGTTATTGCGAGGAAACACAATTTTTTGGAGAGAACTTTGTTCTTCTTAGACGCGAGGCTAAATTGCAACCTTTTTTTATTATATACTCACTCCCGTGCCCACGAACTACGTTTCGCTTTAATAAAATTGTCGCTTTAATAAAAAAAATCTGGAGGGACCCCCTTATCACCTAGGAGTATAAAAAATGGCCTACGACCTACTAACTATACACAGAAATCGGTCAAGCCGTTTCGGAAGAGTTCGATGATAACAAACATTGTGACACATGAAGATTTTTATCTATTAGATTACGTTTACACCACAGAGTCGTAGTCCCTGCCTTTTCATTATAACTTATACTATATACTATATTTTTACACTCACAACTACTACGCGCTTAATCTAAGGCGAGTCACACGTTTTTTTACTTTTCTCCATAATTATTTTATTTATTTTTAGCATTAATAATTATGTATTTTATCAGTATGAACGGTAAACTATTTTTGCCGACCGTAACAGCACCTCCTATTGTGTAACTGCTTTTGAGTTTGACAGTAAATGCACATCCATCGGTGCTTTGAGAAGACAAGTAGTCACAGAGTCTTGTGTTAACTTCGCAATGATATCGAAAGCTATCAAGGTAGATGTTGTCGCTCACAATAAACGGGACCTCCCTGTTCACTCTGGTCTGGGTTAATGCTCTCTAAAGTATTTAAGGTCGAAATTCGGTTCCGGTGCTTAAGCTGAAAGGAAATGGGCCGCCAGTGGCGAGGGACCGGGCCGGGCGCAATATTATAGCCCATGTGTATTGCAAACACAGGTGCACTCCCCGGTGCACACAGTAAAATAATACTGTAATCCTACATCTAATGTGATGTTATGTATCCTGATTACACCGGTGGGATAGATGGAAAAGCAATTTGACCGCAATGAGGCGATCGCCTTTGTGAATGCCAAATTTGTCAAACACCGTGGAAATTTTTGTCGACAGGATTCCACGATTATTGTAGCGTTATTTTATGTGATTTTTTGATATAAGATATTTAAAGACCCGTATTTTTTAAAATAATTTTTATTCTATGTCCTTTCAAAACTAATTTGTAAAATTGGACATTCTTTTAGATCTTATGCGCCGTTTAAAGGATTTACGGCGGGTAGTACCTTACCTATATGCCTTTGACGAAATGAATCAAAAATGTAATAGTTACGTTTATTATCTGTGGATTTGATGCAAGTTTACAAGCTGATGTCAAAGTGACAATAGTGACTTTTTAAACAACGAACGGTTGGAAATACTTTATCTTGATATTTCAAGGTTCCTATTAGAATACTATAGCTGTGCCCACGAACTATGTTTCGCCATATTAATTGACAAAAATTCCTGCGAAGGCCACCCTTATCACCTAGGGGTATAAAAAATAGCCTACGACCTATTCTCAGACCTCATCATCATCATCACAGCCCATATACGTCCCCACCGAGGGGCTCGAGCCTACCCTATATTAGGGTGATTAGGCCTTAGTCAACCACGCTGGCCCAGTGCGGATTGATCGACTTCACATACACCATTGAATTTCTTCGCAGATGTATGCAGGTTGCCTCACGATGTTTTCCTTCACCGTAGGAGCGTCAGACAAATGTACATATGAAATTCGAAACGAAAAACACATTGGTACATGGCGGGTCTCGAACCCCGACCCCCCGATTGGAAGGCAAGTGCCGAGTCCACTGCGCCACCGACGCTCATAACTCTCAGACCTACCAAATAAAAAATCATAAAAATTGATCAACCCATTTCGGAGGATTTCGACGACAAACACTGTGTCTCGAGATTTTATATAAGTATTAGATTTTGTTGAATGACAATTTAAAATAAAAAACATGTTCATTGTTATCTGTAAATAACAAAATTGAGTCAAATGACAGGGATTTTTATATAGGATCTTCAATATTACCATACTCGTATATTCATCTAACTAAACCGCGTTTGAATTTCTCCCCATACGAAAGATAAGCCTCTTGGCGTCAAATATAAACAATTTCACGGTAACGACCCTTGTTCCAAAGCTATTTGCGTGTGAAGGAAATGCCGTTATTGATAAAATACTGTTATTGTGACTGTCCGCAGAACAATCCCCTATAAAAGTTGGTCGTATTCAAGTCTCGTGAACAATAGGCCTACAGTTTTTTCATATTTTACAACAACTGGCGGTAACCTTTTGAATGACTACGGCAGGAGTTCTAGCTTACGTTTCTCAGTTATCTTGCTTAACCTTAGCATTATTTCTTGCTGCATTATTGCATTGATGTAAAATTACGTGAATTGTTTGTCTTGGATTGTCTCTATAACAGATATTATTATTGTACTGAAATTTTTGTTTTTTTTTTCTCGTGTCGGCGCGGTAACGGATACGACAGCAAAAGTTTCAGCACGTAGCAAAAGTTGCAGTGATTAAAACGTATTTAACACCGTGGATTTTCAGTAACCACCCATCCATGCGTCACAATAAAGAAGCACTTTCCTAAGAAACTCCATTAGTCGTCAGCCTTCTCATCTGAATATGCCCTCCATCGGGGACGGAGGGGTTCCTCAGGGAAGTTAACCCGGGTATGGTATACGAGAGGAATAGCCGCTGGAGTCCTTAGAGCGTTTACCCTAAATAAAAAATGGGTAAATGCTCTAAGCTGGAGTCCCACGAAATACCGAAGTGGGCGGTCTAGGCAGCTTCGCCCCTTGATGTCGTAACAGATAATCCCGCCCTAAAAAGGCCAGTCACAATACGGGCCCAAGAGAATTGTACGTCATTTCCAAACGTTTTTTTGCTGCGAAACACCAGCGTGAAAGATAAGCGCGTGGCTTTCGTCAAGCAAGATGTATATTTGTACAGTAAGCACCACACCAAACAAAACATGTGCACTACGAAAAATCGCCGCTATTACGAGAGAAGAGTGGTCCAAAGGTCGAACGGTATAGCTTGACGCGGCGCTTACTGTTCCCTACCCATGGATCTGACGTAACGAGGTCACGTGACATTTTCATACATCGCAGTTTCATGACCGCATTAGGGAATGCATATTGTTACTTATGTGATCCTAGGTCACAGATTAGAAACGGTTGGGTAGGAGGCGCGCGTTCTTGGGCGCGCACCACCAACTACCCTAAGCGAACAGGGATAAAAATGGCCCAGCCGATTGACAACCGGCCGGGAGACATTACGTTTTCCTCCCTGATCACCCGTCTCACACACATTGTGGTAACTTGGTGACCCCTCTCTAGGCAAAGTCCCAGTGCTTGCGTTAGTATCATATCTCACCTTGGGCCTGTTTCCGGGAGGTGCGTTCGGGGAATGGCTAGTCCGATCCCGAACGTGGCTCCATGGGGGTGGAAGTTACTGGAGGGTGGTTTAGCCAAGTATGGGGTTTTACCGGAGTCCAATGGCATATCCAAGGGGCGGCCTTGTCAGCTCTTCAGTCGCTTGTCCAATCGTAAAGAGATTTCTCTGCCGCAAAACAAGTTCACAGGTTAGTTCCCCTCCCTTGGCGAATTCCCAGCTTGTTTATGCTGGGAATTCCAGGGGGTGGGTTCAGTGAATTGGTTGTCCGCTCCCGAACGTGCCTCCACGGGGGTGGAGAGGTTCCGGAGGATAGTTTAGCTAGGTAGGAGGGCGCCGGCGGATTAGCCGTCTGATGTCACCGAGTCCAATTGCATATCCAGCGGGCCGCCTAAGTTAGCTTAGCCCCTTGGATGAAGAAATAAAAAATTCCACCGCCTTAAAGAAAGGTCACAGATTAGTTAATAGTCACGGGGGTCCCTAACTCCAATGGCGTGTAATCGATCTGCTCCCCGAGCCTGGTCGGTGCCACGTCGACCAAGGCACGGCGTTGTCGGTAACCCACAGTCTACACGAGTCCACAACTTCGAACAGCGACCGAAATAAAAGTTGCTCGGTAAAAACTCAAAATGTGAAATGGAATGAAACAATAAGATTTATGTCACCGCTTTGAGAGCTTTGCTTGATATCCGTACAATAATTCTTGTGTTTCTTTAGTCTTGGTATATATGCAAAATGTTTTGAAATTTTGTCGTAGTATTACAATTTCGCATACCTCCCTTTTTTGAATGCGTAGTTTAAATTAATCATAATTTGTTATAAGTTTGTACTTTGTATAGTTTATAATGTACTAGCTTCTCGCCCTCGACTTCGCCTGCATTGCTAACTTAATTTTGGCTGTTTTGTTTTTTATATATCCCGGAGAGAACTTCTCAAGGTATATATTTTTTTTTTGTAAAAAGCTGTCAAATAGATCTTCACCCGCGTCTTACCCCCATTTATCTTCCTTGGGGACGGGGTTGCCATAAATGCTACCACATTATTCTTACTGGTAATAAAATCCACAAACCAATTCCCATATTGAAAAAACTATTAAGCTCAAAAATCGTGATAAAACTAACCAATCTTTGAAGTTGAACTTATACACATAAGTGAATAAAATTTTATCCATATCGGTTTAGTGGTTTCGGAGTTTTTCTAGCCAGAGTGTGTATTATGATTATGACGTCTTATTATAACTCCAGGCAGTTTTCTGAATTGTTATAATGCCATTTCTTTCTCTTTGTATAATGAGTAAAAGAGAGGCACTAATAGCAATTCAGAAAACTGGCTGGAATTGAGATGTCATAATACACGCCCAGGACATGTTTGTCGTGACATCGCTTATAAATAGAAAGATGTGTCTTTCAACATTCTTTGACAAGTCATCAGTCGAAAGTCTAGATGGCCGCAAAATAATGTAACTGTTCTTGACAGTTTACATCTAACGGCACATAGCCATCTTAAGCCCCCCCCCCCCCCCCATTTACCTGAAAGCGTAGCCAGTGGTCTGCGAAACAAAATCGAAATTATACTTCAATTAAAATTCGATTTAAAGTCAAAGTTAAAACCAATATGAAGAATGCTGTACTAAATAGAAAAAATACTTTCGGCCTTACAAATAAAAGACTTATTCCTAGGAATAACCTCGGAATAGTTATTCCGTGTTTTGTCTTATTTTGACATATTACATCTGACATGTGCTAAAACAAGACAAAACTCAGAATAAATTATTCCGAGGATTATCCTCGGTATAAGTTTTTATTTGTAAGGCATTTTCAGTTTTCATATTTCGGTTGTTTGCAGACAACATACACTACAGCAGCAAAAGTATAATAATGAAGAATTGAAAATGGATGAAAGCGTTTGACATTGTAATGAAACAAATTAGGTTGGTAACACACAATGTCTCTGTTTGTCGAAAAATTGAGATAAAACACTCACGGCCCATACCCTTCTTTGTTTAGGTGATAATTTGTCGGTAGGTGTTGCCTTGAACTAATTATTTTGCGAGCACCTCAACTTTCTTTATTCTTTCTATGCTAGTACAAGAACAAAGGATGAATGTGTTCGGATTCTCCGTGACCTTTCAGGCAACATTGTGAGCAGCTTAATTATTTGTTGGATTACGGAAAAGGTTACGAAAAATGAAGAGAAAAAAAAACGATGGAAACATGAAAAAAAAAACATCATTTCCAAACTGTTCCAGCTGTACTACAACATCAATCCATCAATCGAAATCGCTTCGACAGAACGGCGTCTGTCTGAACAGCTTGTACATAATATTTTCCATATAGCTGGACCCTCCATGCTTATTATGTACTTACTAGCTGTGCCGCGACTTCGTTCGCGTGAATGTCGGGAAATAATGTTATTGGCCTAAAGCCTTCCTCGATAAATGGACTATCCAACGCAACTAAGATTTTTTCAAATTGAATCAGTAGTTCCTGAGATAAGCGCGTTCTACCAAACAAATAAATTTTTCAGCTTTATAATATTAGTAAGTATGGATTTAGTGCCAAGATTACAGTGTCACCGTATTTATTCGTATACCCTATATTGGTCTAGAGTTGGTGGTTCATGGCTAGACAGATAATTGTACTATGGTCCCTTGTCACTAAACGGTTAAGAACCACTGGTCTAGATACATGATCCTAAACAAGAATGAAGGTTACAAGAAAGAAGCAAACAAGGAGGTTGGTTGCCAAAGATGTGTTATATATCATTAATGTTGCATCTGCCCCCCTAGCACGTCCACCAAAACACGATATGATAAAGCGGTTTATCACGGTGAACTGTCAAAATACAATAGGGTTTCGTCGTATTTTGACAGTTCACCGCTATAAATCGCTTTATCATATCGTGTTTTGGTGGACGTGCTACGGGGGCAGAAGTGGTTAGTTAGTACCTAATCACTGTGCTCTGAAGGGGCTTGGTAGATCACGCACTGCGGACTATGTCGCATCAGTCTGATCCCTTTACGTAAGCCCATCGGATCTGCGTACACGGGCACGTGTCACGTGTCCAGCGGGCCCGGATCCACGCGAGTTAATAATAACTAGCGAAAGCGAACCCTTTATTAGACACGGGGCGCACATTCTGCGAAGTACATACAATGTGCTCACCGTCCGTGTCATGATGTACGTACGATACGGCCTTATGGCATGCAACGTGGCTTTTTATAATGTCGCATTTTGCCAAATTACTTTTGTGATGACACTAAGTGCGGAACACACGACATCGAGGAAAGTGTTTAGTTAATCGAAAACGTCTAGTTGCAGGAAGATGTTGCTCTATTCTCTTGTGGTTATTTACTCATCGTCATCATCTGTGGCTTGAATTTGTTTTACTCTATTGAGATCTGACTTGAGTTGCAACATAGCGCCAATTTAGATACGTACTGCGCGCATCTTGAGTGAAACAATCCCAGATTTATTACATTTATTCAATAATCTATGCGGAATATAGAATACGGATAAGCTTGTCACTGGGGTTTTAGATCGAAAGTAGGTACTGAAAATCCAAACCTCAATGTCGTCTGATCAGAATGCAACCTTTTTATATCCGTGACGTTGAGACTGCGTTTAGCTCGTTTTAATTTGAACGTGTTAGCAAATTTTCATTTTTGTTTAAACATACGGGCAATGACAATAAGAATATAATTGTGTGTTACAGATTATATCTATTTTAATGTTTCGCCTTAATTTATTTTTTTCCCGACATCTTCAACAAATATCGTTAATGTACACAGAAATAAATACAAAAACTTTACAAATTATATACTAAAACCTTCCTCGAGAATCACGCTATCGAGTGGTGAAAACCGCTTGAAAATCGGTGCAGTAGTTTTTGAGTTTATCGCGAACAGACGGACAGACAGACGCGGCGGAGGACTTTGTTTTATAATATGTAAAGATGAAAATTCTGGGTACAATTGCAATAGCAATACTTAACATATAACACCTTATATGTTTTTATTTGCACGAGTACATTTGCTTCATACAAATGCATGACATTTTTATCTTTTGGATGGCATTATTAATGTCTGGGGATTTTCCTTAAGATTTATGTTTTAGTTTTTTAATCCACATATAACAGAAAATGCATTTAGTTTTTTTTGTGGCTGTCGCAGATACAGCGTTTTGAGTTGACGATGTTTAAAAAATCGACTTGAATGAATTTTTTCGAACATGACCACCGGAGCCTTAAACGCGTGGAACGTGTCTAATCGATCGAAAATCTATTAAGTCTAGGCGTTTTTACTCTTTCACGCGGCTGCGTCCGTTCAGTTGTACTTTTTGTCACACCATCTGACCTGACAGTGTTAGGTTTCCGTGAGTACGGCTACGGAATGAAATGAAATGAAAAAAAAAATGTTGTGAAACTAGCGAGTTTGTTGTTGTAGTTCATACTTTTAAGAACGGTATTTAAGATATAATTGTCGGATTTTGAATTTATCGCTATACTACGTATTTTTTGAGTAATAATATAAGGGATAATTTTACAACTCGTGCCGGAAGCCTTCGTGCTCGTGCGTTTAAAAGTACACTGACATAATTTGCTTGACTTATTTAAACTTAAATCAAAAAGTCTTCATGGAGAAATATGACGTTGACCTAGAAATAAAATTTGGCAGGAAGCAAGGTTCTTATAGCACCTGTTAAGGAAACAATCTAAAAACCGTAAATATGCACATAGTAAAGAAGTTACATATTTTTTTTATTGTATCTAAGTTGGCAAACATTGTTTGCCAAGTGGTAACAGTCACCTATAATTCATGTGGCTCATGTGAGATTCTCAGCAAAACTGCAACCCCCACAAGAACCACAGTGTACATTGCCAACTTGTGACTTAGGATGTAAAGTCACGGTACTCAGTAATTTCAATGCCATATCTTACCCTTCAACCGGAACACAGCAATGCAAGCACTGCTGTTTTGTGGCAGAAATAGGTAAGACGGACCCATGCACACGACCCTGGTACAGAGATAAGTATGTAGTTACGCAATCTTTTTTGACTGCATGATAAAACAAATGAATGCAAAAAATATATAATTACAGTAATATTTGTTCACAGAAATACTAATACACAATCACATTTCGTTATATTGTAATGAGTGATTACACGACCTTTAAATGAAAACTTGTTGTCTATATAGTTGGCAGTCAAAACAATAGTTTTTTATACCTAACTATATTCCATTTTCTGTCACATTATCTCCATACGAATATTCGTTATCTTTATGTCGCGTCGCCGTCGTGGTAATATTGAAATACTCGTATAACTGGGTACAGAAAGCACTACGTCAAGCTCCCCATTTGCACTACGAAAACCGCCGCTATTTCGAGCGCCATAAGAGTGGTCCAAAGGTCAAACGGCATAGCTCGACGCGGCGCTCACTGTACTTGTGACGCCAGCCTGAGGTCGTCCCTTGATCTTTTCGTTTAATTATTGCCGTCGTGAGCCCATTTCAAGGACCAGGGGCGGCCGGGTGCCTGTTACAAATCCACTTTTATATATATTTAATACAAAGTAGTGAATTGTTTCTTATCAAAAATTCAATTTAATGCTTAATATTAACTGAATACAGTTTTAAGCGCTCCACACACAGGCGGCAAGCGGGACGGTAGCGGAGCGGATTTTTTTGTAATGTTCGTGTTGTTATGGACCATGCCGCATAGAAACCGCCCGCGGAAGCGCGGCGCAAGTTATGCCGGTAGCACGTCTCCGCCGCGGAACTGTAGTAGCGAAACCGCTGATCGATTCTGCCGCGTTGTCGTTTGTACAGCGCGCGAGCTCTGGCGAGCTTGCCTGCTCTAATGCGGATATTTAACTATGGCGCGGTCTCTGTCGCGCATGGATTCGCGCAATCTGCTCAGACGCCATCTACACGTCCTCTGCGTTCTATTCGCCGTTTTGTTTGTTCCTGACAATGCGTCGCGGTTTCGCCTTGTTAGTTGCGCGGCGGAGGTGTGCTACAGGCATAAATCGCTTACCGCAGTTCCGCTACCGTCCCGTTCACCGCCTCTGTGTGTGGAGCGTTTTAGCACGGTAATATATACTATTACCGTGGCTTTAGGGAGTATGACCAACGGTAGTACCACGAGTAAGCACTGAAATTAACTGCGCCCTGTTTGTTGGTTCTAGTTGTTTACGCTGTTTTAGAAATATAATTTGACTTGTTTGATTTAATCTTGATTCTTTGAAGTTGTTAATGATTTTTGTAATATGAAGAGAATATGCGCAGAAATAAATGTATATCCAGTACTTATGTTTACTTCCAGAGCAAACTGCTCGTTCCCTAAACTACAGGCAATGATTTCATCGCGCCTTAAAGGAAGACTGTTTTAAACATAATTTGAGAGATAACATTTAAAGTCTTGCGATTTATTGGAATATTAAAGTTGCAACTATTCAAAATTCTTCGTAAATAGTGAAGATTGAATATCAATGGAATTTAAGCTAGCATTTCATACGGGAGAATATGCATCTATTCAAAACGCCTACTCGAATTAATCTCAAAGTTAGCTACGGCAGGAGAGCGCGCATCGCACGCTTTGGGGACGTTGATTTGCACGCAGAAATGAGCGGCGATTTGGACACTCACAACCTACGTGATTACGGACTTAAAGAGTATCACTTCTGTTTTGTCTATTGGCTAATGTTACTCGTCGTTGATATTAAAGATTCTGAATATGATTCCGAAATTGTATGGCTAAGTTTATTAAAACATCGCAACATAGCGACAATTTCATCGAACTCACTTTCTAAAACAACCGAGTTAAAGCTTTTAACCCAAGTGACGACACGAGGGCGGCGGCTGGCGTCGCGAAATTCAATCTGCTTTCCACTCTTTTACGTTGTCACAAGATCTTTCGTTTAATCCCGTCCACGGAGCCTTAATCCTGTGTCAACAGAATATATTCGCGGCGAGGCAAACATGCCCAGTCACCCAATGATCGGGGCGGGAAGGCACTGGGACGTGTCAAGGCAGATAAAGCCACGTTATGTGCCGACAGGCTCATATATTATATATGATTTTTCGTGTTAATGAACTTTTGTAGGCGACGGCGATGGCCACGGTGACATATCGATTTTCTCGCCGCGAGGGAGCTGATGGGGTCAAATTTTACGTAGGGGTCTTTGGTTTTTAAGGGTTTGCCGCGCTCTCGATGAATGGAAAGCTTGGGGTTATGTAAATATATATATGTATACATACTGTGTTTTGCCACTCGCCATTTTTCCTTTATAAATACAGTGAATATAACTTTGGAGTTTTATGAGCAACAGGGAATTTGTTATATATATTGCGAGTGAATTTATTGCGTTTTCTGAAGGGATTTTCTCGGTCAGCTCGGCGCGCTGTACTTACTCGTATATTTTTTCAAACATTGAACGTGACGTTAGCTGGATGTGAGAAAATATCCCGGTTTTTTGGGAAATAACTAGAAGTAGTTTATGCCTGAATGTGCTTCTATAATAAGTGTTTTGATTTGACGTTATTTTGTCGAGGCAAATACCTACATCAGTTCGTGTGTTTTCTACTTTTTGCTCTGTGAGTTTGTGTGTCGTAAAGTTCCCCGGTGCCTCGCCCCACCCGGGTCTGGTGGTAACCCGACTCCACTCGGCTCGCCTTGTCCGCGTACGTGCCGCAAACTTTCCGCTCCCCCCATCCCCCGTTGGCGTAGCAGTCGTAAACACGACACGAGAGTGCTCGGGCAGTTTCGATGTTACGACTTACGACCCAGCGAACGAAACTCCAGGCTGTAAGGAAACGGAGATAGTTTCAATATTAAATCTCTCGCTGTGCAAGAAATGACCCGGCGCCTCGCCATGGATGGGTTGAGCAGAGCTAAAACAAAGACACTGCTTTGCCAGCGTTGCCAACGTAGCCCCTTCCGAGCTAGATCTTACCCTTTTTCTGCTTGCTTAGCTCTGCAAACAGTATTGTGATATATACATACGGATTTCTTCGTATTAATACAGATTTCTTAACTCCCATACGGATAACATTCACATACATATTTTTATACGGATTTCACCGCGATGCATGCAAGCAAATGTGCCTACCGAATTTTCACAGAAAGAAATAGGGTACCACAAGTCATTCATTAGCTTTAGTAGCATCTAAAATAGCAGCAAACAACAACACGGTATACTGCTGTCAATTGTTAAAAAGCCTTGTTTCGCAACCATTTTAGATTGGATAATATGTTATTATGTTTAATTATAGATTTTATACGGATATTTGTCCAATTATGAAATGCTGATATTATACGGATTTTCAAAGTAACTAAATACGGAATTAGCTTCGAATGTTTATAGATCTAGCTGTATGAAATATAAATTCAATATTCACGGGTATTTCTTAATTACTTTCGAACAGTTCTGTTTCTTGCGATACAACATTAGAATCGTGCCGCAGCGCGGGACGTTCGCTCGAAGCCCCAAAATTCCGCGCGCCCTATATTTCCTAAAGAGGGTAGCGACGCCACGAGAGAGGCTTTATTGGGAATTCTCACCCCTGGGAAATACAGTTGGCAGCTACGAGCCACGGCGTTTTTTGCTAAATTAATTTTCTACTTGTACTATATCCTATCGATTTTTGTGTATCACGCACGGCATTAATCCGTTTGGGTCGCTGTGCTCGGATTTACACACAATGGCGGCGCAGGGCACGTTTGCGTGTGCAAACGATAAAATATGAGCACTGGATAGCTTATCGAATCACGGAGCCATCAGGCGCTGCCGCTGCTGCCTCGTTCGAACTCCGCTCGTCGTATTTACCGGATTGTTTGGCCTTTTTGTGTTAATATTGAAGAGGATTTTATGATTGCCTTCTAGCTATCCGCTCGCAGCTTCGCCTGCTTTATTTTAGCTTCCCCGTGGAAAATCTATATTTTCCCGTAGGAAAAACAACTCGATAACTATAACTTAACATTTTTACATTACCTTAACAACCCAACAACAGTGACTGCTCATCAAGCAACCATTTCAAAAGCAACCAAAATGTGTCGCTTGTTGTGGAAGAAAAAAACGCTTTTTTGCGTTTTGTGATAAACGAACATATTTGTCACTTCAAATCTCTAAATTTCTCATTGAAAAATTTGTTAAGTACCCACAATTGTGGGTTTGTGACAGTTTATTTTTGCACTGCAGCTGGAAAAGTCTGCACTCTTTCGCCGACAGGCCTAAGCCGTCGAATTTCTAGTAGCTTTAAGTAGAAATCCCAAACCCTCGTAAACGTCCCTATCTCTGACAGGCAGCGGCTGGCGGATTATCAAACTTAAATCGCCCTTTCTCTAACTATATTTAGGTTGAAATTAGTATAGGCGAATGAGTGCGTTCTGGATGTCACAAAATGTTTTAGGCGTGTTAGTTTGTATGGCGTGTTTGCGGCGTTTGCTATAAAAATGCAATTTGCTTATCGATTGTTTGTTTACGTGATAAAGAGCAGTATATAGGGGGAACGATTCGTCGTCTTGTGTATGATATGGGGCTCTATTCTTGAACCATTTCGTCTGGTGTCAAGCGTTCGTCGAACTCCTTCGCTAGATTTTAACTGATTTTTGTTTCGTTTTAGATTAAAATATTGAAATAAAATGCATTTTCGACTTAAATTTTTATTAATTTTTAATCAAAAACAAAACTAAAATGAACAGAAATCGAGGTGCACACTAGGGTTGATTGATACGGATGCAAAATTTTGGATTTCAGCATTTCTTAAAGATATTTCAGTTTTTAACTACCTACGATAAACGATTAAAACGATAAACGATTTAATTTTTATACGATTTATTTAATCATATTTTGAGAACAAAGTTAAAACAGTTTTTACAACAGCAAACACGCCCGTGGCACGCGCCACTCTGGTCCGGCCCATTTTGTTTACATGTCGTTACTTGTTGCAGATATAAATCCGCATCCGTAAAGCTCCGCATTAATTGATGCGGATGCGAATGCGGACGAAGATGTCTGAATTTAAGCGAGTATTCCGCATTTGCGGATGCGGATGAGAATATTCGTAACACCCCTGGCTGGGGCCCTATTTTGAAATCATTAGTTGGTATCGAACGCTCGTCGAGCGCCGGCTGTGCCCTTGATTTCTTCTGATTTTCGTTTCAGATGCGATGAAAATCATTAGAGTATTGTGTTTCAATCAATATTATCTTGATTTTCATCAAAAACAAAACGAAAATCAGCAGAATTCGAACGCAAACGACTATCGACGAGCACTCGACGGTCGATGCCAGCTGACGAGTGATTCAAAAATAGGGTCCCAGGGGCTCTATTTTTGAATCATTCGTCCGGCATCGGGCGCCTTTTCAAGCGTCATCTGTGCTCGATTTCTATTAATTTTCGTTTTTCTTGCGATAAAAATCTATAGAACATTACGACGAAGATCAATATTGTTTTGATTTTCGTCGAAAACAAAACGAACATAAGTAGAAATCGAACACTGACGTGCACTCGATGCCGGAAGAACGATTCAAAAATAGGGCCCCTGGTGGCGCCGCGCGGAGCCTCTAGGAGCGTGACGCGACGCCGCGCCGGGCCTTATCAGGCCGTGCAATTTCTTTGTTTGCCATGTACGCAATTTCCCGAAAAGCGAAGTAATGCGAGATAACCCGCACGCGCCCTCGCCCCGCCTGGAGATGGCAGATATCTCGGGTGGCTCGCCTCGCCTCGTCTCGCCTCCACGCTATATTTCTCCGGAGCGTGTCTCCGCCCGGTCGCCACCAGACCGCCTCGCCTTGCGAAGCTGAAATATGATTTTGATTATGAAATATGACTGTGGAAATTCACCGGATAGGCGTTTCGCACAATTTATTTGCCGGCTACGCTGGAAATGCGAAGTGAAAATGTTTCGGTTAACGTCGCCAGACCATATCAGATGTCGTTTTATACTCTATCTATATATTATATACTCTAAGCAGTGAATCTCAACCTTTTAGTGAGGATTTACAAACTACCCATTTTACAAATATCTGACTATATAGCGATTGACCACCAACTCTAGACCAGTATAGAGTTTATGAATAAAGGTTTGTTTGTTATACCTATAATAATATTTTTCGGGTGGCTTCGTGGACCAATTTGGCTGCTACCAGGGGCCGTACTCTTAAAATCGACAACGATAATATCGGATTAGCCCTACTCTAAACACGCTATCGTTAGCGTTATCGTTGTCGTCGTCGGATCCATCACTACATAATATAAATGCTTAGATCTTTAAAACTACGCAACGGATTTTGATACGGTTTGTTTTAATAGATAGAGTGATTCAAGAGGAAGGCTTATATGTATAATAAATGCATAGTATAGTAGAGAAACCCTGATAATTTTAGAGGTTTCTAATGTGATGTCGTAAATAAACACTTTTTCTTGCGCTTAGATTGCAAACGCTGGCTGAACTCCACGAGATAAATCAAAATAATTTACTACAGTATTGTACACATTAAAAAGGTCTACAAAAAAGTCCGCGATGGTATATATCTATCTCTTAGGGATAACCCACAATAACCCTTTTTTATCCTTTACTTTTTACGAGAAATAATGGCTTATTTGCGAAGCGATTTTAAGCAATACAGTATTAATCCTTATCCAATTAAGTACCTTAAATACAATGTGCATTTAATATAGATCAATTTGGCCCTTTACAGCATGTAATATAAATGAATATTTTCGAAGATATTACAGATTTAAAATGTAGGGACGTTGCGGATAATGCGGTTTCGGCGGTACCGGCCGGGGTCCGGCGGGCGGCGCGTGCCTAGCTTTCCACTCGTGGCTTCGCCCGCGTTATTATTGTTTTCCCGTGGGAATTTAAATTTTCTCGTAGGAAAAATAATTTTGTAGCCCATTTAAGCCCGAATAATAAATTTCATAGAAATTGGAGCAGATTTTAAATATTTTTCATAGAAACTTTCAACCCCTATTTTATTTCTTTTACCCCTATTTTGCACCCAAAGGGTGACCCTTTGGGTGCAAAATAGGGGTAACTCCAATAAACCATGAAACACGTGTTCAATGAAATATTTTTAAGAGCATGAATCTCAAGTTTTATCAAAATCGTTGCTAATTTAAATATGTTTCCATACAAACATGCAACCCCTTTTTCATCCCTTCAGGGTTAAGTTTTTTAAATGCCTTCTTAGTGTGCATCCGCATTTTAAATTAAAGCCACTGTCCAAATTTCACGTTTCTACCATTAGCGGTTACGGCTGTGCGTGCGTCTATAGATGGGAACATCTCCTTTTATAATATAGAAAAACCCTAAAACAAAATAATAATTGTTAGAACGTGGTCATCAAAATGGCGGACCTACGCCACAGCAAAATTGCGATGAAAATTACATTTAAAAACTTTAAAAAATTACGTTTAAAAACATGAATAAATTATTCATATATATTTATACAGTTTTTAAATCTGTAAATATAATCACCTTCCATGCGAACAAAGCCGCGGGCAACAGCTAGTTTAATTATATAACGAATGTCTGAAAGCAAAATACATACCATTAAAATGGCTCCAACGCTTTTCATAAATACAAGCTTTTTTTATTTATAAAAGATAACATTTAAAGATACTTTCGAGAAATTACGCATTATATTTAAAAATATTAGAAAAAACTTCGGACTGTACTTGCAGTATTCTCTTCATTTTCTTATTTTAAAGCATTTAAATCAATAAAATTAAAAATCCATAATTAATTAGAAATTATTAAATAATTAGTGCTATTTGAGTACTTACTTTATTATTACCGTAAAATATTATGAATAATAATTGCAAAAATTCCAATAGAGACAGATAAATTTTAATGATAGGAGTGAAATTCAACATTGAATAAATTACGCTGCCCTTTTCGCTTTACGATAATTTCAACGATACCTCAATAGGTGTCGTTGAAATGTTCGTAAATTTGTTCGAATGTTCGTCTGTCAAATGTATCAACGTTGTCACTAGATAGACGAACCTTCGATTTTAAGAGTAGGGTTATGACGCTCGCTTATGTCAATCGTTCGTTCGGTCGTTCCGTCGAGCGACAGAAGCGAAACAAAACATGCGAGTTAGAGTGGAGTTAGAGGAGCAAACGACACGATGAAGCGCCGATATATCGTAAGTTCGATTTTAAGAGTACGGCCCCAGGGTCCGCCATCAGTCCGCGTAACATCGGTTAAGAACCACTGCCCTTTTTTTTTTTTTTTTTTTTACGTGGTGGAATGCTGTTGCGCACCGTACCTGCCGATGGCTAGTCGACAGGCGTGTGTGGGACTCGCCCAGCTCATTGCGGGGCATACCCACTAAACCAACCTCGATGTTCTTCTTGTCCATAGTTGGGTGATCCGGGGTCTGGGTAACCCCAATTCTCCGAACCACCCCAAGAACCACTGCCCTAGAGTCAAGATAGTTTTAAATATAGAGTAGTCGTAAAAATAGCGGTCTGAATTGGGATGTTGTATAGCAGGTTAGATTTCCTTTGAACGTGAATTGCATAGCTGACGACATAAAATTCTTTGCGCTTAAGTAAGTCTTTTAAATATGAGAATCAAAAAATGTAATCGTCTGCAAAGACGCCATGTTAAGATCTGAAAGTAATGATTTTTTTTGTGGGTTAAAGTAAGTACACAAATATTTTTGAAGAACTTCTAAGGCATTCGATACAAAAATCTGTCTTCGTTATTTATACAGGACGTAAACTATATAAAACGAGAATTTGAATGAAGTGAAGAAAGTTATGTTTATCACCTAGTGCAGGTTGGTACATTTAAACGATTGCAAATACACCTGGGAGCACATATATTGTCACATATTGTCACAGTACTTATTGTATAAAAATCACAACTTAAGTAAAGACATTTACTCAAGTAATTACTTTGACTCGAGTATAGATACGAGTGTAAGATTTAAAGTATTGTGGAATTTGAATGACATACGGTTGTACTTCAACATAATAGCAGATGCTAGTTACAACGACATCGCACGGGTAGGTAGCTCGACGGGTGCAGCCGCAGCGCAGCGCAGGTGCGCGACCTCAGGCAGGTGCCTTCACGCTAGGCCGATCCGTTTATTTCCAATTCCACTTTTTACATTCACCGTGATCAGTTAGTGACGGTCCCACCAACATTTTGAGATGGTGCGAGATCTAAAAGTGCCTCCCCCCTATAAATAGAAAACAGTCATTTTCGTTGAAGTTCAGTTGTTTACCTGCTGAATTCGGGAGTTGTGTTGACTTTTAGGCGAGTTCCTTTATCGAAGTCACGACGTTGTTCGTTAGTCGTAGTACTTTGGTTTCTAGTCTTTATTATCTTTCTGTAAAGTTCTTGTTTTTGAAGCATTTACTTTCTTTCGAAATATTATTGTACTTTTATTATATGATTTGGGATTCATTTAGAAAATATCATCATACAATGCAAATGTAATCTCAGATAAGAGGGAAAATATCATCATACAATGCGAATGTAATCTCAGATAAGAGGGAATTATTTTCTAATATCTTTCATTTGCACATTAAGATGCTAAACTACATATAGACCATGTTTTTTGGCTGTAAAAAAATAGAATTTTCACATTTTAAACATTTCAATTTTAAAAATTCATAACCTATTAAATATCTCGATTTTTAGTTCTTCACTCATGCGTAGAATTGCTTCGTTGTTGGCTGTATCGTATTTCGCTCCTAGTGGAATCTTATTTCAACCGAAATGCGTTATAGAGAGCAGCTTAAATGAAAACAAAACACGCACATTCGTGCGGTGATCAATTTCGCGAAGTCTGCAAGGGCCAAGTGACGCGAGCCACTTACCGCCATATGTGGAACAGCTGCCGGGGACAGCTATGTATAGCCGAGCGAGCCAGGCCAACCAGGGTTGCCAGGCCCGCCGCAGCCGGTCGGCCGACTGCCGCATACGTTGTTCGTGCTACATTGTATTGTAGACGATTCAATGCACGATGCCTGCCACGGATACCGGTATATAAGTGTCGCGATGATGCCATCAATAAAAAATTAACCAACGTTTGTTTTATGAATCACGTTGGTGCATTGGCATTAGAGTCACATACTCAGTAGCTCGGCTAAATTTTCGGTCTTAACTGCGAGCATGCCTCGACATCATTATTTTAGATAAGAAACGCGCACTGACATAGAGCCTCCAAGGATCTCTAAACCAATCGGTCTTGCGTTTCTCGTGTCCCCCTTAGTGCATGGCGAGGGGGACAGATATTTTCCAACTTCGTTTGATTGGTGGTAAATGGTTAGGCTTTTGTGTTACTGCGTAAGCTAAAATCTCGCCTTGGTCGGTCCCAATGACAATGTTTATAACGATAGCGTTGTCGACATCGACAAAGGAGTAAGATAGTTATACTGTAGATAGGGAGTTTTGGTATTCAGCTAACTTCTTCGTTTACCGTCAATTACCATCAGGCGAGACGAAGTCAAGAGCTTCCGTGTTGCGCACGAAGAAATAATGCAATCTCCCAATATTATCTGCCATTATTGGTGAAGCCCTACATGGATATCGAAGCATCTTTCCGCGGAGCGCGCAGTGTTTGACCCCGTTATAATCACTTTAATGGCGCTATTTTTATTGGGAACCAATTAACCGTTCTCAGCGTTGCGTCCGTATTCCACGGGCAACGGTACAGCGGCGGACCGGTGGGCTGGGAAAGTGTCTACCGTCTCGCTGCTCACAAATGAAACGTAAGAAAGTTTTGGCAGTGGTGCTGGTGCGGTAATGAGTATTACAATTATGGTAATGTTCTCACGCGCGTTTCAAGTTCACGGTGTAATTGCTTGCTTTATCGTTGAGGTTGAGATCAAACAGTCTGTCAAGCGTCAACTTTACACTAATGAGCGAGTGCCAGTAGTTATTCGCTCACGTTCTTACAGATTACAGTAGTCAGTGCACTCACCCTTATAATATTTTTGTGGATGTTAATTCATGTCGTTAAGGGGTACCAAATCACTTTATTGCATATTTATTTTTGGGGCCCTTGGACGCGGACGAATTTGTATTGACCTACTATACATATATACCACGCTGGTCAGACGGGTTAATTTTTTTAGTTTGTTATGTACAAATAAATTCCCTGAACTGCTCATTTGATTTTGAAAATCTCTTTTCGGAATATTGGGTGTGGAACGTTGACAGACACACAGGCTGTATATTACTTGGTTGAAGTAAACTGGCTTTTGCAATTTAAGCTACTACTTAATGCCGTTGGCGTATAGTTTAATATAAAAATGATTTCAAAATTCGTATCATAGTTAAGGTTTTAAATAGAAGTCCTGTTTCATCACTTTACGTGATATACGTCCCACTGCTGGGTACATGTCTCTTCCTTAGGTGAGGAGGAATAAGTCTACCACATTACACTAGCCAACTATTACTACACTGACCTTCAAAAGTAAGTACTACACTTTTAAAATTAAAATTTTCCCTAAACTACAAAAGATAAAGGATTCAAACAAAAAACATTTTCAGCTCATTTCGTCAGGTTTCTCGGAAATTATAGTTTTTTTATATATTAGTCTTTTTAATACTTTTTATTTTGAAAATATATTTTGCCTACTTTAAAAGTTATTGCAATTTTAAAAGTTAAGTAAGTTACTTACTTTTGAAGGTCAGTGTAGTTTTTGTTTTCAGCTTTTCATCTCTTCGCTTTGGTGGAACTGCAGTCACCACACTTAAGTCCCATCACTGCACGGACATTGAAATCCAGTTTGCATGATATACAGGGCGTCCCAAGACTATGGGTCATGAAGGGAAAGTACCTTAAATATCGTTGATAGGATATTTTGCTGGAAGAAGACATTATGTTATTTTTAAAAGTTAGAAATACTGCATTCAAAGATTTTCTAAAAATTACTTGCTTCAACTGGGAATCGAACCGACTTAAATGTGAAAAAAAATCACCCGTATTTTTATGATGCCAATCGAAAGAATGGACAAAAAATAATAAATCCCCTTAAGTAACATAGTATCTTAAAAGAAAGGAATAACATTTTATTAATCGTTTTAATCAAATTAAAAACATACTTGAAACCGCCGAAGTCAATCGAGTATTTTTTGTAAATTAATTAATTAAATTCTCAAAATGTGATCCTTCTTGTCTTATGCAAATCGACAATCTTTTAACAAGTTCACTGCCTGTTGATTTTTTTATCATATTATGGTGAATACTCGACATGATATGGCTCAATTCTGTTTGTAATTCGCCCACGTTGTCGTATTGCTTTTTGTATAGCAAATTTTTCACGTATCCCCATAAGTTATGTAGTAACTATTATCTAATCTGTGCCATAAGTAATCTAAATTAACACAATAACACGCGTGCAAATGAATGAAGACTAAACAGATAAAAATCCGAAACACAAACACTCTCAAATTGTACCATTTTCAAATTTAAGAACAACATTATTTTTCTTTTTTTTTGCCTTCTGTAGGGGATGCATTTGAAATTTGAATCAAACATTTTACGTTATTCCTTTCTTTTAAGATACAATTATTGTTTTTTGTCCATTCTTTCGATTGGCAACATAAAAATACGGGTGTTTTTTTTACACATTTAAGCCGGTTCGATTCCCAGACGAAGCAGATAATTTTTAGAAAATCTTTGAATGCAGTATTACTAACTTTTAAAAATAACATAAAGTCTTCTTTCAGCAAAATATCCTATCTACGATATTTAACGTACTTTCCCTTCATGTCCCATAGTCTTGGGACGCCCCGTATACTAAATAAATACCAATCATTTAATGGTGCGAACAATATCGTTTCAAGATTAAAGTGGCTGTTACTTGAATCGCGAATATGAATGTATTGAACCTTCACGTCTATACAGTAAAAGCGATCGCGTTGTTCCCAAGCCAGTCACTCTAGTCTGTTTTGCGTGGGATCTTATCTACTATGATTTGTTTACGCCGTCGTAGTGGCGATCAGCTGAGCGCGTGACGTGGCCGCCGCGGGCGTGCGCTCGCGTCACGCCGAATGACGTGAGCGCCGCGCTGTGTGTGTATGTCGCTCGTGTCATGCTCGACGATTTCGATTCAACATCGATACCGTTCGCACATAATCGCATTCGCATCTAACTGCATTATTCGATTGTGTTTGAAAATCGAATCACCGCGCCGCGTCGGCCGCGCCGATGCGGTGTGTGTGCGTTTCCGAGATTCGATGCACCTAGTTGATTAAGGCAATTTGCTTTTTGATAAAATTGTTTGCTGCGTTCTGCGTTGCGATCCTACGTTTCGTATACTCAATTGCGTTTAGAAATCGAAGCCGTCACTGTGGTGAGTGCACAGTTTTCGAATGTTACGCCGGCTACACGCCGCCCGGGCCAACGTGTGGAGCCGGCGTTGTATTAGTTGATTCAGGTTATTGCTTTTATTCAAATTTTTTTGAGGTCTTATTGAGGTATTTGAGGTATTCGCTTCTAATATGTTCGCTTTCTTACCTGGCTCAACATGAACCATACTGTCTTTTGTTTCGACATTACAAATGGTAAATAAAACACGCAAACATATTGACTTTGTTTCGACACAGTGTAATTCAAAAGAATTTCAATAGCAGCTGTGTTTAAAATTAAATGTAGTGAAGTGTAGCGCTTGCTTTTGTTACGTTGAGAGGACAGCAAAACGGAGTTATTTGAGTGCAAGCATTTAATTCGTGAACATAAAAACTCAACGAGGCTTCAAGTAGGTGCATGTCTACAACAGCAGAAATTAATATTGACTACAAGTCTTGGCAAAATTAATATCATAAATATATTGTCAGGAACTCGAAATAACGTAATGTTAAGAATCTTCGTTTTTTATGTAAATAAATAGGAGCCAGAAATTTGTCAAAGAATCCAATAACTTTTTGTTGCCTACTTTTGGTCGTAATTACTATTGTACTATCAAATTTTGCTGTTCTCTAAGTCATTTATTCTCTTTTATTATTACACTATAAAATTTGCAGTATAAAAGCGAAACTTTCGTATTCTTCCTTTCAAATCGATTATATTATGTAAGAATTCTTTCATCTGTAATAGATGAATAGCCCTAGTTTAGGGTAGGCTCGAGCCCCTCGGTGGGGACGTATATGAGCTGTTGATGATGATGATGATGAGATGAATAAGTATAAGGATAATAGTAGAATGAGTGGATGGCTTGTTACCATCGAAGTTAGGAATAAATTGTAATTTCAATTTCAATTTCAATTTCTTTATTGTTTGTAGTAATCCAGCAGATATTGTTTGTATTTGGATGCAAACACGATGCAAGAGAAAGGTCATAATTTTCATTTGCTTTTCATCTGTATGCTTCAGCCTTTCCATCAAACAGGGTAATGGCTGGAAACCAGAGATTTTTTTACAGCAAAAAAATCCCCACACTAAACCTTAGCTTAGCCCATTGGGTACCGAAAGATATGCGCGTTGTTATATTAATTGACTTTATTTTTATTTTTTTTTAAATAAATTGTATTTCTTGTTTATATCTGCTTTGTGTTAATATTGTAGGTATGTGTGTCTTGTACCTAATAAACGTTTCATCTTGATTGTATTTCTCACTATAGTATAGGTACAGTAAGCTCCCATTCAAGCTATACAGTTACGCTACGAAAACCGCCGTTATTACGAGCGACATAAGAACGGTCCAAAGGTCAAACAGTATAGCTTGATAAGGAGCTTACTGTACAGTATTTAAAATATAGTCTAAAATAATTGACTCAAATGACATTTAGATAATGTAAATAAATCAGGTTGGGGCTTATTAGCTATGCTTTAATAACCTACCTTCATATTGAACATTATCATCATAATTATTTCAGCCAAGAGACACCCACTGTTGGACATAGGCCACCCCCAAGGATCTCCAAACCGATCGTTCCTCGCTTCTCGCGACCTTCACCAGATCGTCGGTCCACCTTGTGGGGGCCTACCAACGCTGCGTCTCCCGGTACGCGGCCGCCACTCGAGAACCTTTCCGCCCCAACGGCCGTCAGTCCTGCGAGCTATGTGTCCTGCCCATTGCCACGAAATAATTGCCAAGGTTCGCAATTCTTTGGGCTATGTCGGTGACTCCAGTTCGTCTTACGGATATCCTCATTTCTGATAAGATCGCGTAGAGAAACCCCCAGCATAGCCCTCTCCATTTTCCTTTGAGTGACCTTGAGTCTTCTAATGAGACCCATTGTAAGCGGCCACGTCTCAGTTCCGTACGTCACCACTGGCAACACGCACGAATTGAAAACTTTCGTCCTCAGACGAACATTATATCATTAAACAATTCGTAAAAAGATTTGACTCAGAGTGTCTCTGTTAATTATCTATTTAAAACGGTTTAGTTTCACTGCTCGTTCTCGGCCGCTGAACTCTGTATGATAACCGTTGAAATTCGCCCCTTTCCTAAATTGTGACTCGTTTTGAAATTTAATAGCACCGGCAGTGGACACTCCAACGCATAATGCATAATTTATATATTTATTTGCATACATAACTCGGTTTCCCGGGGCACGTAGTACGCTAACTCCCATTTACATCTGCAAAGCTAGCCGAATGTGAAATAAATGTAAGGGTAAAGGATGTGCAAAATGTCGGTCCCGTTCCATTGATCCTGGCGGCAATCCTCAGCCCGTTTTATGGGACAGTAACCCTTAAAATAACCAGCCATAGAATTGAATATTCCCGTAAAATATTCGCCTCATTTAGAATTATTAGACTCGTATCGCGAAAGGCGGCGCGATGCCGTCAGAGGACTTATGAACTAGGATATTTTATTTACCAATCACTTCGAGGGAGAATTGTGTTATATTTTTGTGTCGAGATGTTCATACTTTGCGTAGGTACCGTGAGTAGGTAGTGCACCAGTGTTTGGTGTAATGCTCTCAAATCATTAACGGTAGGTGATGTTCCTTTAATACACAGGTAGTTAAATTGTGAGGAGCTTGGTGGCGCATTGGCGCGTGCGCTCAGCGAACGATTGCTAAGGTTAAGCAACGTTCGCTGTGGTCAGTCCTAGGATGGGTGACCAAAATAAGAAACAGCTCAAGCTCCTCCGTGCTTCGGAAGGCACGTTAAACAGTGGGTCCTGCGCCTGATCTCGCCCCGGTCGTGTCGGTTAACCGTCCCATCGGACTAGGCGAGTGAAGGAACAGAGAGTGCACTTGCGTTTGCGCAGTCACTTGTGCACTATAATATCTCCTGCGCAGATGGCTAGTCTCTGTGGAGATTGGCCGCCGTGACCGAATATCGGCTAGGAGGACATTATTAGTTAAATTGTGTCAAACAGACACAGAACAGAACATGCGGGATGATAAAAATGTTAACCGTCTCTTTGGCCCTTTTTAACATTATTAAAACTGATAAAATAACTTTATTATTAACATCTTAATTGATATATTCGTATAACACTTAATTTAACATTGGTAACAAACGACATATTTTTATGAAAATGTTCTTTAGTTTTTTTTAATATTCAAAGTGTATGTTGGAAAACCATTTGTATTTTTTACCTTTTAATTATGTATGTGACAAATAATCAAAATTGAACTTAAATTGATTTAAAAGAGAGGGATGAAATTTAGAACTTTCGAGCTTCGCCTGTTTTTCTCGTGAAAGCTCCCCCAGTTTCCGAACAGCTGTAGAGTCAACTTATTTTTTGCCTCTTTTTGCTAATGCAGACGTCTTGATTATGTACACACAAGACTGAATATGTCAATTTCCAATTTGAATTTTAGAAATTGACGTTTATGATGGCATTTGTAAGCTATAAGTACTCGTAAAGTAAGGCATATGTTGGAGAACTATATTGTTATTTTGATCATGATACAATAAGTGTACATTATTTTTCTATACATCATTGTCATTTTTACTATATAAATCGATTGTATGAAGTGGTTATTGCTACTTTGGTAATAAGGCTGAGTTTTATAAATTATTTCTTCTCACATTTATTTGTATATTGTGTTTTAAACTCGTAGGTATTCATTTAAACATTCATCACATTGAATCTTCACGTTAAATTTCTTTCCTATTTTGATATTAAATGAGCTTTAGATATATCTGCTCAATACTGCATAATATAACCGGTATAAAGCTGAACGGCTAGTGAATTTGTTTTTATACCGCCTGTATACATATAAGGCGTGTATTTGGACAGGTGACCGGGCGCGGTGGGACGGGCGGGCGCTATCGTGTCCCGTCATACGCAAGTTTCTGTTCCAATGCATACATTTACATACATTACCTGGACGTGACATACTTACTGCGTGTTCCCTGGATCGTGAAGGCGTGCGAAAACGATGCAATTATCTGAATGATAATAATTCAAATTTGAATTAGAAAATTTCTCCTTTTCATATAGCCACAGTCGGCGCCACGATTTATATTTGCATTACGAAAACTACGCCTATTTATTGACGAGGTGTTACTGTACTTCTATTGCAGGATTGCAGAAAATTTGTTGAGTCATTGGCTATCATTTATCATTACAGTTTGGTTTTTCTCTGCAAACAAATAAGATCATTACTTTGTGTCTCTGATGATAATGCTGACTCGTATTCGATCTCATGATTATATCAATATATTTTCTAACTTTTCGCAGATTGAACCGCTTAAACATTTATTTGTAGCATGCCTGAAAAATCTTTTCAAATGATAAATTGCTATTGAGTAAGCAAAGGGGTCGAGTTAATTTATCTGCGTATTGTTATATTAGGAGAGGTGAAAACATTACAATTTTTTTTGAGTTCTTCTCTCTTCTTGTAACTGAATGTTCTGCCTGGCATGCGTTGAAATGATTTATTATTTTAAAAAAATTGCGCGAGACACCACCAATATCTCACCAATACGTCTTTACAATTTGTCTAAAAAAAGGTTGAAGAACGTTGAAATTCATGCATTTACGATTTATCTGTGGCAGCTGATAAAATTATACAGCCGAAACGCAACTTGAACGAATGGCCGAGCGACTATATTGTGCCAAGTTGAATGTGTGCCCTAATTCCCAGCTGAGACTATCTCCAATTAGTCCCCGTTGCGGTTTCACCGATCCCTTTCTCGATCCTTCTTGTTCTATCGTCCTTTGTGCGTGATTGTCTTGTTCAGCCGCCGTGAGTAATTACGCAATTAAAAATGATCCCCACGGTCGTACATCCACAAGCCTCCTGGACAGTCGGGAACGTTGACAGGTTGATACGTTGAGCTTGGTAGCGTGCGCTCAGCGAACGATTATTAAGGTTAAGCAACGTTGGCTGTGGTCAGTCCTATGATGGGTGACCAAAATACAAAGCATCTCAAGCTCCTCCGTGCTTCGGAAAGCACGTTAAGCAGCGGATCCTGCGCTTGATCTTTTGCGCAGTCACTTGTGCACTATAATATCTCCTGCGCAGATGGCTAGTCTCTGTTGAGATTGACCGCCGTGTTCGAATATCGGTTAGGAGGACATTATATTGTTATACATATTGTATTTTATATTGTTTTCTAACTTTTGTATAATATATCAATTTACAATTTCACTGCCTGTATTACGCTTCAAACCAGAACACAAAAATGCAATCACCGCTGCTTGGATGCTGGAAATAGGTAAGGTAGAGGTACAGTAAGCGCCTCGTCAAGCTATACAGTTTGACATTTTGACCGCTCTATAATGTCGCTCGTGATAGGATTGGTTTTCGTAGTGTAAATGTAAAGATTGACTCGGCGCCTACTCTGTACCTGCGCAGACCACTATAGTTCTGTCTCCCTTTGGTAATATAGTGTTTTCTTAGGCAACTTCGTGAAATACTATTCATATAACATTTGAGAGTTTATTATTGTCTAGCTTTATATTTGTTTTTGTTAATAGCTTATACTAACAACGACGATAATGATGGTATAATGGTGTTAGATGATATTGTAAAAGTGGACAAGAACACAGACATTTTGTGCGAATGAAAGAAAATTCCTAATGACATTTTGTATTAGAGGACTGATTCTACAGAGGCACGGCACGCATAAATGTCGTAATCAGAGTTGCGTTGAATATGGGTTCTGCCAAAAACGAATCATTAGTCGAAAAATTGAACCAAAGATTCGGTCGAATTACGAGTATTCTGTTCATTCATCTTTAACTTTATTTTGACGGGCATGTGTGAGAGTACCTACGCCAAATGCATCCATGTTGTGTATAAAAAAAGTTGATCTACCCTCAGTTCACCGAACTGTTCCGTCTAAACAGTAGGGCATATGTACCTTGCTTTCGACTTTCGACACATTTCATAACGATTGCACTGTTTGATTCTGGTTACCCAGAATGCATGACTTTCTTGGAAGCAACACGACACTTACAGCGTCGATTTTGTTTGAACATGCGCCGGCGTTACGTGTTCTCAAGTTTACACGGGCAATGGCGTACTCGCGCCTCGTGTTCCTTATTACATTAGTTAATCATGACGATCGGGTTATGGTAGGCTTTTATATACGGTCTTTGTGATTGTTGATTTTATCTTTTTTAAGGTTGCGTGGATGAAAGGTTAAATTGGAAGAGACTCAGGACCAGTTCGTTAGTTATACATTGGTAAGATACATTTTGAGTAATGCGTGGAAGTACTAATTCATTAGCGTAGGTAAGGGGAGAAAGGAGCTTGAGGTTCGGACACTCCCCATTGAAAAATCAAATGTAGTATACTTGTACATTAATTAGTGAAGATAGAATGAAGTTTTGCTTAAGTAAAAATAAGCAAAAGATCAAAAGTAAAAGTAAGTACCCAACAGGGTAAATAAAAGCGGAATAGCGGCGGCTAGATTTCAAAGATATGAACGAATTCATTTTAAAGGGAAATAAAGCCTTAATTTGTTTACTTAACTGTTATTTTAGAAGTTACAAGGAATTTACCAATAATTTAAAACTTTGATCCGTAAGTGATTCGTCAAACGTAAACAAACGTAATACTTCTGTATTATGCGTTTGAATTATATGTAGCAGCATATAAATTACTTTAAGGTTTGCTCTAAAAGGGCCTGGAGTGTACAGCCTATCGCACACGCTGCCATTAGGCGCGAGTGATGTGTGGAACACTTCGTTTGAACCGTGAAGCCTCACAGAATGGCAAATGAGGTCATTACAACCGGAGGTAGACCTATTTGCGTTGTTTTATACGTCGACCGCCTTACGAATCAAAGAGAGCGATTTAAATAGTATCCGTTCCGACGGAAGGTAGGCATTTCTTTTGGTGTATTTTCGGTTACCGATCGATATGCTTTGAGAGCGCTCTTAAGTGTATATTTTGGTTGGTGGTAGAGATTAGAGAAAACCAAGTGTAGAAAATCGATGAATGAAAAGAAATAATTCTACGAAAAAGATAAACATTGTTACGACCTTTTAAAAATATTTCCTTACACAAACTTTGCCGCATTCATTGTCAATATGAAATGGTTCGTAAAACCTTCGTTAATGTTGCTTTTTATACTTTTATTACAGTACATTCGTGCTATGATTTAAAGAGGCACTCCAGAGTTACTCGTCCAAGTTTTAACAGATAATGAACTACTCTTGGGGAGTTAGGTAATACCTATCTACTACCCACAGTTTCGTAATGAACGTTTTTGGTAAATACTTTAGGTTTATAGATGTACGATGGATGTATAAACGATAAAGCCAATATGTATACGAAATGTTTTTCGAATATAAAAAATTACAGATATTATATCGAACGTCATTTCATTGTAGAGTATTCCAGTACACCTCCAAGGCTATAGCTGTTACCATCTTGCTTAAGTCTGTCCATACATTTCAACCGTATTGTTATATCCGGCCCACGTTTGGCTTTATCATTTCTTAAGTGGGATGAAGGCCGGGAGAATCTCCGCTATGAATATAATGTACTTGAAAATACCTACCTATTCCTTGATTGGAGTAGGATAATCACTCCAGATATACATAGTTAGTATTGGTACCTCGAAGACGTCATTTTAGTGCTGTTACCTCGACGTTCGCACTGCAAGCCACTAAACCTACCTTTACCTTACAATAGGTGAGTGCTTGCATTGCTGTGATCAGCGGCCCTACCGCCACTCATAACGATGCTCGATGGCGATAGCGAGACACTTCGCTATCGCTTTAATTACACGGAGTTTGCTACGGTAGGCGGCACGAAATCACAAGATGACGTTATAAGCGAGAACTAAAACCATAGCGAGCGAGTTAGCATTCATTCGCACGAGCGTGAAAAAGCGTTGCGTTAAATGCGAGCGTTAGCGCTTTTATAACGTTCGCTCACAGAACAGAAAAAACAGTAGAAGTCGCAAGTGGGCGGTACCCGCGTAGGGCCATATAAGCGTATTACGCGCATCTCGATCTCTAACCACCTCAGTCGCATGTTGGTACTGCCACGGAAATCATCTCAAAAAAAATATTGTAAAATACCGTATTGTGTTATGTTATCATGTAAAATCGACAGTGGAAGGAAGAATGTATCTAAAGGTGGCATTTATCATACCACCGGTAAGTAACATTTAACATTATTTTTGTAAATTAAAGAAATTGCAAATCCACCACCTCTAGAACAAATTATTAAAATGAAATTAACCTTATCGGTATAAACTTAAGGTTCAACTTTCAACGCATTTCACAACTTCTTATCTCGAACTTTCCGTAATGAATCCTAATGTCAAACGCTACTCAATTAGTGATGTGGCACATAGATACTTAACACCTAATAAAGTACTTAATTTTTGTATCAGATATTGTTATTGTTTGAATTATGCTTATAATTCAATGTTCGTATGCAATCTTAAAGCATTTACCCTATTACCCTATGGAGATGGCAAGGCTGGGCGGACCCCTCTGCCAAAGTACATTGACTATTTATGACCATGCACGTTACATAAAACTAGTTGACGCGCGTTCGATGCCATTTGGTGTCGTTTCGTGTTGCAAGTAAGAGCTTCTAAAAATGGTTGATTGTGCAGTTATTTGTTCTTGCAAAAGGCGATCCAGTAATTTAAATCTTCGACCATGGGGTTTCCTATCACATACAATACAAGTATAAAATTCACATTAACGTGTTTTATTTATGTACAATTTTGAAGTAATTTTTATGCCGTTACGATAGAGAAATACAATGGTACGATGGCAGCTCAAACAATTCAATATTATTATTTTAAAATACGATATTAATAATTAAAACAATTAAAGAAACATGTCATCGTATTTTCGAAAGGAGTAACCGAATCGCAGATACATTGTGTATTCTAAAATATTGCTAAATTGTACGTTTATACTTTTAAGATAATTATTAACCATAAAAAAGTGAAAATCATTTTTGTTATTCGGTATCAAATATTCTGACTGTATAGTATGATATATTATCTGTGCTGATACCTATTACTGCACTGCATACATCACTAAACGGGTAGATTTAAAAGCAACATTTGTAACGCCATCTTGCGCTTAGTAGTTGGTACTTAATAGTTGGCGTTTACTTATTTACGGCATCAATCGATTATGGGCTGTTTTTATTTTGTAATAAGATTGAATTTGAATTGACAAATTTCGGGACATAAGTCAGTCTATTTGATATTCTATTTGACCAATTACAGCTTGGTATTCTGCATTAGGTGTTGAGTTTGGCGACGCTGGTTTTCTTGCTAATAAGTCATCATGCGACTTCTACTGTTTTTTCTGTTCTGTGCGTTCGCTATACGATTCTACTACGGACCCACCATACTCGATACTCAACACCCAGCTTTGAAAATGCAACGCTGCTCGGTAACATAGCCTCGCGTTATAAAAGCGCTGCCGTGTAAAAATTATTTACATGGGAATGCATTGTGTTCTATTTGAACGTTTTTTTTAACGCACCACGTTAGAAAAGCGCTCGTGCGAAGGGGCTCTTAGTCGATAGGGCCGCCGCGAGCCGGTTTGAAGGGATGAAATTACTGGGTAACTGGGTACTGTGACTTGACAGTATATAGGGCTACTTGTAGGGGTTGGACGAGTAGATTTATAAATTTTACAGGAGATTCATGTAGGTAGGTGCTATGGGCGTTTGTAGCCACTCACCAACTTAGTTGTTTAAAAAAATCCCATGAACTTTATTGTAGGTCAAGATTTCGCTTTTGCTGTTTCGTTAACGAAGTTCACGTTTCGCAAGGCAAAATAGCCCTTCGAGTGCTGCCCCCCCTAGACAAGACGCATTTCGATAATCGCTAACGCAATCGCTAGAAGGAAAGTGTATGCGATTTGACATATGCCCACGCTTAGCTTTCGAGCGCAATTGTCAAATCTCATACATTGTCCATTTAGCGATTGCGTTAGCGATTATCGAAAGACATCTTGTCTAGGGGGGCTGTTCGTCTAAATATAAACGGGTATTCGTTACACCATGCCTCTCGCGAAAATAGACTCGCCGCGAAGGGCCTTGCGTCGCGTCGTCGTGACATTTCAATATTTTCGCTCGCACGCCACCTGTATATTTTTTTCTGTTACTGTCTTGAGCTCAGAAGAGGTCTTGTGTACATTTCTTTTGTGCCAGTGCGAAATCTTTTATGAGATCCCCGTTGATCGTGTTTCATTTATGTATTATATTTGTTTATAATAAATTCATACTTCAGAAGGTCCTATCGTAATATGTGAAGATTTTTCCGGAACTATTTTTGCAAGTATTATATGAAGAGTTAGGAATAATAAAGTATTCGGTACACAAATCTTTTATTGGAAACATATCGAACAGCCAGATATTGTGGCGTATTAAATTTAGGTTTGAACTAAATGCCATTACCTCATTTGGTCTTTAGGCTGGAGTTTAAACTAAACAGTCGTTTGCGGAATGAAAGACGTTCACTTTGAAGCAACCCAATTTCCAAGATCGTTAGTTCTCGTACTAGATCAGTTTTTTCGTTATGTAGCCTCTATTGTTGGACGACCTTGCTGACAGACACTACCTATGTCGATTTTACGTAATATCATTAGTTTTGTAACATTTTCTGAAACATTGTCAAGACTTGTAAAGGAAAATCCTTGAATACGTTCTATTGCACTAACATATAACTTACCTCCGATGTGAAACTGCGTAGACATTCTCGCATCTCAAATAATCTATTGTGCTATTGTAAGCATGGTTGAGCTGAGAGAGTTTGGGTTTTTAGTGTGTTATCATTACGAATAAGGACTTAACACCGAATTCTATGCTTATTTATGTCGTTCATATTGTCAACATATTGCTGATTTATTGAAATGTTGGATGGGAGGACTTGGTGACCTGTAGTGCAGGGTTTATCCAGGGACCAGTCTCCACGTATATGCACTGAGATGTTATGTTAGAAATTAAACACATCATCATCACAGCTCATATACGTCCCCACCGAGGGGCACGAGCCTACCCTAACTAGTTAGGCCGATTAGGCCTTAGTCAAACCACGCTGGCCCAGTGCGGATTGGTTGACTTCACATACACGTTAAAATAAGACAAAACACGGAATAACTTAACCACGGATGATCCAAGGAGTACAATTTTTATTAATAGAAGGACTATACGAGCGCTAGTGTATTGCAGAAATTGTCGTACTCAATTGCAGTTTCGTATTTCTCGAACCGCGCAACTAATCGTGTATCGAATGTGCTGGCTGAATGAAAAGGGCAAAAAGAGCTATGGCCAATGCCAATACGGCGACATTGACATACTTCCCGCGCAGATCCCTGTCCCGACGAAATCCCGCGGTTGTTTTACTCATTTTCCGCGTAAAACTCGCTATCGAGCCGCTTTCCGCTCGACGGTGCCTATACTCTAATTTTATCTAGCACGCGCTTCATTTTATTATTTTTCGTTGCGAGTTCACTCGTTGGTCCTTTCGCCTTCACCAACCCCACCTCGCTCGGCTCTCCCCGCTAACAGCTGACTGTGTTTGTTTGCGTGCACCAATTTCTTTCCCTTTTCCGTGTTTTTCAAACGAACTGTCTGTCCTACAAAAATGTGATATCCCCCGCCCGGGCTTTCAGATTGTTTTCAATTCACTCGATTCGACTTGTGATTTGTTTTGTTTTCACGTCGATTTAGTCGGTTGATTGACGCTCGCTCGTAACGATGAAACTTTATTGAAGTCGAGTTTGTTCTTAAACTTTTATTTAACTTTACTGTTTTCGAACCAGGTATATTTTTTTAACGAGTGGAGTTAGTTGCTGTTATTGAAATGTACTGTAGTATTATTAGTGAATTGGAATGCGTTTTGAAATATTTTTGTTCAACTCCGGATCCTGTGACACTCGATGTCACGAGGTCACGAAGTATATTGTTGTGTTTGTGGGGATTGCAAATTTGCGATGCTTACAGGAGCCACATGTAGGTGACTGAAGTCACATACCGTCAGGTGGGCTTGCCTTTATTTGTCAAATTTGTTGTATAAACCGAATAACCGGATACCAGGGTCGCCTGCTTGGGTCCTCCGTATTAACTATTTCTGCCGCAAAACAGCAGTGCTTTCATTGCTGTATTCCGGTTTAAAGGGTAAGATATGGCATAGGAATTACAGGGTACCGTGATTTTACATCTTGCGTCACAAGTTGGCCAGGTACACTGTTTATTCTTGTGGGGGTTGCAGAATTGCTGCGAATCCCACAGGAACCACATGTACTATACAGGTGGGGAGTATGCTTGTTTGCCAACTAAGTTGTACATCAAATTAATTGAACTACAAGTCAAAATGTTGTCTATTGCCAACGTCTAATTTATCTCAACTTCCGAAAATGTGGTCGTTGGCTTGTATGAAAAGCCAAAAAGAAAAACCGGCCAGAGCTACTGTCGCATGGATATTGGAAAACTCGTATCTTGTCGTATTTCTTTTCGTACAATAACCACCGGATTTTCATTCTCAGTATCTTTGGCGGTCGTTTGAATCTACGTAGCTCCGATCCGATTGGTAATACCTGCTCGCGTTGCAGGTGCCTTGGGTGTCCTATGTGAAGAACTTCAATTTATTCCTGAACTCGGCGAGAGCACGCCTTCGAAATTGTAAAGAGAAACTCGTTTCGATAAGTATAGTCTTACAGGAAGTGTTGGTTTAATAGTGTGCTTTTGTATGTTCTATTTTCTTCACAGTATATATGTATAAAAACTATGATATTAACATTTATATATGGAGGTTGTTTTCAGCCCAATCTCAATTCTTCTAAGAGAAAAACACCTTCTGGTAGACTTTGAACGTGTTGTACAGGCTTTTCATAAGAGAACTGTAATTTGTGCCAGTAAGTGTTCTCTGATGCCAGCAGTCATATTGGTATATCAATTCATTTATCTGTTAAAGTAATAAAATAAAAACAAACACATGCAATTAGCATGAAAAATTGGCTTAGCATAATTTCGCAAATTCTTTCACATGTACTTATGAATAAAGCTCAATTTAAAATGATATATTGAAATATTATGCCATTGAGACTATCTCGCGCTGAAAAAGCAGTGGTTCTGTGCTAATGTATATGGCCAACCGTAATTACTGCCATTACGCCGTCCCCTCTCCCCCCCTTTCCCAGCCCTCGCGTGCCCCCAGAGTGCCACCTGCAGGCTGTCAACCACCTAGGGTAATGCCACCGACATCATAGGTGACTATCCTATGCATGTGACACTCACGAATTGATAAAACTCAAATTGTTATATTTGCGTAATATTGCATTGAGAATATGAGAACGCCCATAAATGTGTTATGTAACTAATAGTAGCATGCATATGTTAATATTTTGAAATTTGATTTAATAAGGTAAAAATCAATGTAATTTTTTTTGGATCTTCATTTAATTATCTTTATTATACGAGTAATTACAGTAATTACATACATTTGTCGCATTGTATAGTTAGTAATTGCATCATCGTCAATTATCTAGCTAGATAATGATGCGTACCGGTAGACGCATTGGTAGACCCGCCACAAGGTGTACCGACGATCTGGAGAAGGTCGCGGGGAAGCCGCTGAGTGTGAGGAGCGCAGGATCGATTATTTGCGTATTTGACATTAGCTCCATACAAAAAACGTCAAAATTCTCTCTCTAACTAAGTTCTGGAGAAGACAATTTTTTTGAGAGTAATTTAACTCGAACGTGTGCATGTTTCTCAGTATATTAGTTAGAGAAATGTGCAATATCAAATGTATGTGCCTGTGGAACTGAACTTGTGAACTGACTGGTGGTGCACATCCTACGGCATCATTACCCCTTCACTATGATCGCTTAAACAATATTAAAACCGCAGCGAAACCGAGATAGCGTCATACGCAGCTATAGCGATGTTCGCTTCATTGTTTTAACCCTGCTCCAAGCGATCGTGGTAATGCCCCTGTGATAGCTTGTGTACGGCGGCGGTGACGTAAAACGTTTCCATCCAGGATTAGCGTAGGAGGCCGATTACACAGCCATTGATAAACCTAACCGTAGTTTGTAACTCACTGCACCATGCTCGTGCACGTTGTCAGAGCGGGCGGGGGTCCTATTTTGGATCACCCGACTGGCTGTCGTCTAGCGTTCGTCGAGCAGCGTAGCCTTTTTTTATTGCAATTAAGTTGGCAAACAAGCAAACTGCCCACCTGATGGTAAGTGGTAACAGTCACCTATAATACATGTGGCTCCTGTGAGATTCGCAGCAAAACTGCAAACCCCACAAGAACCACAGTGTACGTTGCCAACTTGTGACTTAAGATGTAAAGTCACGGTACCCAGTAATTTCAGTGCCATATCTTACCCTTCAAACCAAAACAGCACTGCAAGCACTGCTGCTATGCGACTGAAATAGGTAATAGGTAACCTGCGCACGAGTTCTATACATTTTCGTTTTGTTTTCGATGAAAATCAGTATTATATTAGGATTTCGTCGTGATATTGTATTGATTTTCAATAATCAATTTAATAAGAATCAAATTTGAATAAATGTTAAATTTTTCGTCAATATCAAAAAGAAACCGTGCGCAGAATACGCTCGACACGTATTCCGTGAGTCCGTGTCGACGTCATACGAACCGTTCAAGATAGAGCTCCCTGCACCGGGGCACGACCGGGGCGAAGTAGAGACTCTTATCTCCGAGCGATCTGTGTGAATGCAAGGTTGGTTGCATCGAGTATTTTACTAAATGTAAGTTTTGTTGCGGCAACGATATAATTTACGGGTGTGCTCGATAACGACCGACTCTTTGTAGAACTATTTATTTGGATCGTCGACAAAATTCGCGGTCTAGTTTTTTTGGGAAGCATTATTTCTAACAATAAGAGGTATAAAGCAATCATTTAAATCATATATGAAAATCCTAAAATACTTCTATTTTATATAATATTAAAACCTGTTTTAACGCTTTTACTTTCTCAAATATCGCTGACCAAAAAAACTCTACTGGTAGACCGGCAACTTTGTCGACTGTACATATGTTCTCGAATCTACAGAGCAACTGACGATTTTCTCATGCAGATTGATGATTTTGTTTGTAATTTTACAATTTTTATAAATTAATTCAAATATGACCCGCAAAATGCAAATTAGCGTTAAAATAATAAAAGAGAGCAGCATTTTTTGTTTTTTTTTTTTTATTTTGTTTTAATTTTTTTTTATATAATATGGATGTGTCCTGAAGCGTCCCTAAAATTTTCCAGGGTGATAACAAAATAACCGTGTAAAAACTACTTCCCGTTGACCTCGAAGCATGAAATTCACGAAGCAAGGTCTGATAACACATCATATGGAAAAAGCTAGAACCTATATAAATAGTTAACCGTAGCTTTGGACGCGAGAGTGCAACTCGTATACAATACTTGTTACGTACGAATACGTTACAGTACACAGCTTTCTTCTGAAATCCTCGTTTGCATCAGCTACGGTTTCATCTTTGACTTGATAACTTCATGTGTAAATATCCTAAAGTGTGTGTTCTTGAAAAAACACTGAGGCGGGATTTTATTTTCCACTGAAAGTTTATTCCGTGGGGGGGTTTCCTTTTGCTATTAAAGAATCACTACAAATCTGTATCTATTCTCTTGTGTTAGAAAAATCTGTCACGAGCCGTCTGATTAGGCACAGTAAGCTCCTTATCAAGCTATACTGTTTGACCTTTGGACTGTTCTTATGTCGCTCGTAATAGTGGCAGTTTTCGTAGTGTAAACGTATAGCCTGAATGGGAGCTTACTGTACATTTTGTACTGCACGTTTTTATCGGTTCGCTGTTGGGTTATTGCGTTCACAACAATTGAATCCTCAGTTGCAAGTTTCGTATTTGCAAGTGCGACTTGGTTGGAGTTTCCCAATAAGGGATCTTGAAATGAAAATGAACAAAACAAATGATAGGTGCATGACTGTAACATCTTTTTCTTACCATCTGGGGCCTTATTTCTGATAATAGCGTCAATGCAATTGTAGCGTGTCAATAACGTTTCAATTGCATTGTTTTTTGAGACAGTTATTGTGGTTTAACCGATAACTAACTATAAAATTTATTACTATTCATATAAAAAATCATAATAGTACGAATAAATTGCACCACGAAAAGTAACAAAATCAGTATAATTGAAACACTATCAAGACACGATAAGAACGTTATGATTTGCAGAATCACGCCCCAGGTGAGTAGCAAAGTAGTTGCTTAATGCTTACGATATTTTATTAAAATTTATCACTATATTTTATTATTATGCTTTATACTAGTAGGTCTATTTATTATGTTGAAATGTTACCGCAGATTTAAGTGGTATTTAATGAGCGAGAAGTTTAATTAACCGGTTTTACACTTCGCAGTTCCACAGTGTTGATTTCGCGTATGTTAAGTATTTAAAAGTATCATTGAACCCGATCACGAGGCTAGTTCTTTTAGTTTTTCATTGTATGTTTAATTAAAAACATATAGTTGAACACTTCCTGCCATTGTTTGTCATACTTATAAAGTGTCGCCAAATTTGAATCAGGTGCCTGCTAAGTTTGTCCGAGGGAGCTTTTGGGTGACAAATTGTGTGATGCGCTAATATCCTAGTATACTGTATGTTTCGTAAGGTATACGGTAGATAAAATGCTAATGTATGGTGATTCCATCAAGTTGGGTGTGAGCTACCGATTAAACATGAAAATTGTTGAAATTGGACCAAGGGCGTTCATTGGCAATGTAGGTACGACAAATTCGGCGTACCTTCTAATCCCAGGCGAGACCATTGAAATGAAATCAAAATATTTTAATTTCGCAGATACGAAGGATACACTTGAAAACGTCAAAAAGAATTCATTAAAATTCGTATCTATCACTAATTGTTCGGAATGCTGACCTACCCGTGGAGAGCGAGCCAGAAACTCGGGGGTATCTTTGCCTATTTCATCAATCGAATCGTTATCAAGCGTATAATTATTTAGCTTGCACCATCAATGTTATACGTACTTCCAATTTTGAATTGAGAACACATCAATTGAATAAATGTTAAAATGTCACATGTAGATAAAAATATTGATTGCTGGTTCTTTCGATAGATTTCGAATTTCGATAGATTTCGTGTTACCAAAAGACGCAGGTATAATAAGTTATGATATTCTAACTTTTTCGAATATCGATATGAAATTTCCGTGTAATATTCCCGGTATTCAAATTCAACGAACCGATACCGATACGTTCCGTTCTAAACCCTGTAAATTAGAAGAAGTACCTATTTTACATCGAGCCCGTTTGTTTCGTCCTCGCGCCGTTGCCAGCGATAAATCAGATACATCCCTAATTTGAAACGTTACGCTCCCGGGTCCCGTGCGGTCGTTGCTCCTCGCTGGCATCCCTTGCGAGCCGAGCGTCGGAGCAGAAGCGTAGTACAAGGCAACTAGTAGGTCGCCTTCAAAAATACGCAGAGGGTGCGGTTAGTATGCGTGCGCGACCTTGCGGGCCTACGCTAAAGTATCGCCACAATATAGAGAACGATACAGTAGCCCGACTCAGGCGTGTCTTCGAAATTTATACCTAAAGCCGAAGCGCTAGGGTTGGTACCTACAAAAACATCCTAAAAAAAATTGGTGAACGTATAACACGTTTAACACAACAATCTCTGCCGGCGTGCGGCGTGACACTGCGTTACTATGCCGTTCAGAGTATGCTTGGCTTGGCGGCCGTGTAAACGACGTTTGTATGTGTGCGTGCGCCGATTCGTCCCTTTATATGGACTCAGAGTACTGTATCGTTCTCTATATTATAGTATCGCGGCACGTATGCAATAATAGCATTCAATTCTGCCAAACCTGCGGCAGGAGCGGCTGCGTGAAGTCGAACTCAGATATGTGTCATATACCCGATTCTATTCTATTACCACCGCATCCCCGATCGTATATGTGGGCGAGTGGTGATTCGCAATCGTAATATTTATGCAGTCTGGATCCGCCATTTGCGACATGCAGTCTAACACGGTGATCGGATCAAGCAAATGATACATATCTGTACCCGGCTTAAGGAACTTATTTGTGCCAACGACCTTGGATCGATCGGCCCGCACCAGTTAAGTGCGAGCATGAGAGGAATTTTATTATGGGAGCGTCGGGGGTGCTGTGGACTCGGGGCACTGGCCTTCTAATCGGGCGGTCAGGAGTTCGATCCTGCCTACCATCTACCACGTACTAACGGGTGTTTTCGTTTTGCAAATTTTATACGTACATTTATATGTATTTAAAAAAGGTAAAAAAGTGAACATGAAGTGAACAAAAGAACAAAAGAAAGAGCAGTCAAAAACCGAGGCATGTTTAGCTCACTTTTTTTGAGAAACTGATATAAATTATTCGAAAAAAAAGTGTCGTTTGTGGATTGTGGAGTATTTTCTGTTGACACAACGAAGCTTCTTGAATGAGTATGTTCGCGTATCCAGCCCTTCGCCACTTTTGTTATTTTTTTTTGTTATTAAAGCCGAGTCCCGAGTCCGAGTGTGGGAAGGTTATTATACTCTCACGCGGTCCGAGTTAGGCTACTTGTTCACTTGTACTATGCCGGCATTATCGCAGGCACTGCTCGGCCCGACGATAATAATCGCAAGGGCTGCCCTAACGGTCCCTTCGATACAAGGGTTCGCTTCGGCCCGCAGCCTCGACAATACCGATTGCGTTCTTCAATTTTTTTTGTTCCAAGCACTTTGGGGGAGCATTTTTGGAAAGCTTCATCTCGATTGCGTGCCGTCGGGTGGCGAGTAATTTCTGCATATAGTCGATGATGACGTTGCGGCTGCGACGGAACACAAGATGTCTCTTTATTGTGCAACTGATGACAAATTGCACTAACCTTGTCTTAGCTTAGGACAATCTTAAGTAGCATGCTGACACATTCTTTTCACTTAATACAAGAAGTGACAGCATAAAACTTAGGATTGTCCTAAGCTAAGACAAGGTTAGTGCAAATGGCCGCTAGTCTCACGATTGATACTTATTTTGACTGTCAAACTATCCAACGCTGCTTTTCAAAAAAACCGGCCAAATGCGAGTCGGATTCGCCCATGAAGGGTTCCGTAGCTGCAAGTAATTGCGGTTTACGATTTATGACGTATTAAAAAAACTATTTACTAGATCTCGTTCAAACCAATTTTCGGTGGAAGTTTGCATGGTAATGTACATCATATATTTTTTTTAGTTTTATCATTCTCTTATTTTAGAAGTTACAGGGGGGGGGGGGGGGGGGGCACACATTCTACCACTTTGGATGTGTCTCTCGCGCAAACTATTCAGTTTGGAAAAAAATATATTAGAAACCTCAATATCATTTTTGAAGACATAGACCATAGATACGTACGCATGGGTTTGAAATTTTTGAGTTTCAGTTCTAAGTATGGGGAACCCCCAAAATTTATTGTTTTTTTTTTCTATTTTTGTGTGAAAATCTTAATGCGGTTCACAGAAAACATCTTACCAAGTTTCAACAGTATAAGTTCTTATAATTTCGGAAAAAAGTGGCTGTGACATACAGACGGACAGACAGACAGACATGACGAATCTATAAGGGTTCCGTTTTTTGCCATTTAGCTATGGAACCCTATAAAGCACAGAGTTTTGTAATGACGCTGCAATTACTGTTAAATTAAATGCGATCTTAGATTGTTTTTTAGTCAATAAACCCCTTAATCTCGATCAATTTGGAATAGACGGAATTCGGATTGGAATGGATGGAATTTAATTCGTCACCGAAAAATTATACTATCATTACGTTAACCTTACATTTGAACGCAATAAAAATAGTCAAGATTAACGCAAGTCGTTTTTCGGAAGTAAATAGTGGAAACAATACACAGCAATAATAAGAAAAGATGTTCCCCCGCCCAACAATAGCGTAATAACAGAAATTCTCCGTCCCATAATCGAAAAGTTAACAAACTGACAAAGAAACGTGACTTTGACGTTCGATATAATACATAATACACCGTCCGATGTAATGAAGTGTAAATAAATAACAAGTTGCTCTGCTGGGAAAATATTTGTTCGCTGACGAGTATGGAAACTGAAAGGCTACTCTCTAAGTCAGTGGTTTTCAACCCGTGTGCCGCGGCACACTTGTGTGCCGCTTAAGCTTTCAGGTGAGCCGCGAATTTTGAAGGCCGTATTAGACTATGCTAAATATTACATTACTCGCGATAATCAAACTCAGTGTAGTGTATATAATATTATGTAAGATATTGTGTCTTTTTTATAGACTCTTACTCGTAGTCAGTCTTGAGATCGCAAGCTGTATATTGCGTAATGTGATACGGCCTTAAGCAGCATAAAGCCGGCCGCATATTATACAAAATTTTCCGTCAGAAATTTCGATATAATTTGCGGGGTCTAGAACAAAATGATATTCTCTCTAATCTGTGATAAAATGTGCCCAACATTTTGTTCTAGACCCACCGTTGTACTGCTGTGCCGTGAAACTTTTATAAAAAGAAAAGTGTGCCAGTAATATGAAAAGGTTGAAAACTCCTGCTCTAAGTCCTTAATCAATGTTTTGATTAGGAAACTCGTCTCGTCGCATACATTAGCGCGTTCCGCGTCCGTGATATGAGTGTGAAGTTTTGATTGCGGACTCACGGTCATTTTTAACTTATCGCCATGTAATATATGAATACTGCAGATAGGTTGCTAATACTTCAGCAGGCCCATTACAGATCTCGTGGTTTTCAAATGATATCATGATGAAATTATAGTGCATAACGAAAAATTTTATTTTGGGTGAGATTTTTGATCATTCGTTCATTATATCATGATGACATTATTGAAATTATGGCATAGTGGTGATATCATTGGAGATCATCAATACCGAATGAAGCATGTCATACGATATAAGAGGAAAAACGATAAGCATATGGAAGCAATTCGAGGCGGGGCTTACGAACCGGTTAATTAAATACAACCTTTTTACAATTATTTTTTATCATGTGTGTTATTAATTTTGTTAGGTATTTGATAGAATTTGCAAAGCGAAAATAACTCTGTCTGTCTGTGTATAACTCTTTAATGCCAAATCCACTGAACCAAGTTTAATAGATTTTGGCATAGAGATAGCTTAAGCCTTTTAATGAACTCCCCAGGGAACGCGTCATATATTTGACCTCGCGATATACTTATCTGAATTCCACGCAGCCAAAGTCGCGGGTCAACAGCTAGTCTCTCATATGCGTTCGCTGAGAATCGCTGGGAACAACAGCTGCCTAGCAAGTAAACTCAGTTACTCCCGTCTTACTGTAGTGAAATTTACCAATCGTTAGATAGTAGACCTTTTGTTGGTCGTCGACTTTGGGATGCGTTACGGTTCGCTGAGAAGGCCCACAATGCGTTGCTTAAGGCGCCTCTGTCGCGTCATTGTCATGGTAATACCCAACCGCGGAGGCTCGCAGGGCCCTTGTGATGGAAAGTGGGGCTAGACTGAATTGTCGTTTGAAGGACACCAATAATAACCGAGCGGTAACTAAGTTGCGGCTTACTTCCTATATTGGACCACCGACCGCCCCGTCTTGGAACTCTACGCGTACTGTCTGTGTAGAGAGAGATCGAGCTGTGATTTCACGTTTTGTGTTTGTGTAGTGAGTCGCGAAAAAAAGTTTAGCTTCAGCGAGATAATGTCAAGTATTGTCAATGCGATTTTTTTCGAATCTAACAATGTGCGTTTTCCTTATGATAGTTGATTAAAGAAAATTGTTGACAAAAACAGTTGCCGTTGCGTAATTTAACTATACCACATGAGACCCGTGGCAAATTCTTTGGATGGGGCCCTCCCAGTAAAATGGATCGACGTCTTTTTGTTTTAAATGTGTCTTAATGATTGTTATATTATGGTCTATAGTTGTGTCTCACTTTAACTGATTTTAAGTACATACAAAAAATATTAAAATTTCAAGTAGGTACTTAGGAACAAAATTTTGTTAAAAATGTTAGGTATTTCGTAGCTCGGGGCCCTCTCATGTCGGGGGCCCGTGGTATTTTGTCAGTCCTGCCGCCCTATAGTTACCTACTCCACTGGCCGTTGCTAAGATTTATCTGTCGGTCTGAGAAAATATCCATTGAATGGCCCATCGGGGTGATTGTTTATTTATTTATTTTATTGGCCCGTGAGCAAAAGCAACATTAGTGTCATTATAGGCATGTCAGTAGTTAAACTATATACCACAACGTTTTAACTCTGGTTCCCTTCAAAACGTATAAAACTTTCGCCTTTATACCACAAAATGTCATTAAATACAAGAATTGCTAACGATTTCAAATGCCCGAAATTGGTTTCTTTTGTTGGCCGGCCATCAACTGAAGCTTGTGTTTTTGGCAGGTGACAGTATTACAAAACAAACTTGTGACACGTGGGTCTTTAAGTCCGAACTGTGCTTGGATACTTAATCATATACAATGTACTCTTGCCGATGGTGACCGGAGGCAATAGACGCTACCTCCCTTCCACTAAAAATGCGGCGTTGCCTTTTCACGTAGCTCTTGTGGTATTTCATAAGCGTTATATTGAAGTGTCCCAGTTGCTTAACAGCCGCCCTCGTTGCCAACAGGGCCGTGACGGACCCGCGCGACGGCCGCCGTGTCGCCCTCAAGAAACTGCCCAACGTTTTCCAGTCGCTCGTGTCATCCAAGCGCGTGTTTCGGGAGCTCAAGATGCTCTGCTTCTTCAAACATGAAAACGTGAGTATATTAAAAATGCTAATGCACAGTACTTAAAGTTTTTTTTTAGTTAGCAACTAAGTTGGCGAACAAGCATACTGCCCATCTGATGGTAAGTGGTGACAGTCACCTATAATACATGTGGCTCCTGTGAGATTCGAAGCAGAACTGCAACCCCCACAAGATCCACAGTGTACGTTACCAACTAGTGACATCAGATGTAAAGTCACGGTACCCAATCAATAATTTCACTGCCATATAAGTAATTTATTGCCATATTGGAACACAGTAATGCAAGCACTGCTGCTTTGCGGCAGAAATAGGTAAAGACGGAGGTACTCAAGCAGGCGACCCTGGTACAAAGTCTCCCTCCGGTATATTTATGTTCGATACATTTTTGTATTCATTCTGTACCCCGATACATGGTTTTCTTCGGGATCTCGGTCCCTCCAGTGGTAGCACTTGAGGGACGCTATCAATATTTTAAAGGTAAAGGTTTTGGAGTTGGGTTGGCAATGTAAGTGACTTCGGCTGTTAGCGTCCGTAAGCCACGGTAACCATTTAACATCAACTGAATCGATACGCTCGCTTCTCACCTACGTTGCATAACATCCGACCATTGCGAGGTAGTATTCATGGAAGACAAGCAGTTTCTAAGTCACGGATCGCTCATTTACCTGACTATGGGCTTAGAGTAGCCAGGAGTACAGTCAGCCAAGATAGTGGTGTGCCAGTTTCGACAAAACTCTGCGTATAAACAAAACACCGTTAAGCTTGCCTTGGTAGTCAGTATATTATTGCAAAGAACAGTCAATGTGTTGAATAGTGGACATGAAACTGTAGGTAGTACTGACACGATTGTCCCATATATATCACACACTATCGCCTAAAATACTGAGTGAAGCTGTTGTCGTCGAATGTAGGATATATCGAGGTAGTGAGACGTCATGCGCGTGATTTTGTGAGAAATATAGACTTGGCTCTAGTTATTCAAAACGTTTATCAAACAGGCCTTTACATGCGCTTAATGACGTTAAAAACAAAACTAAATATAATTATAACGAATATTTAACCTTTTTAACCCCATATGCATACATTTGAAACATAATCAAAAGGTCTCCAAAAAAGTTGTTACGAGAAGAACAGGCAAGAAACTCGAAAGGTCGAGTATTTTGTCTCCTCTTTTTAATCGTCATTCAGAGATTCATTGTGTGATGTATTTTACATGTCACTTGCAATTCAGTTCGTTTTGCATACACCTCTAGAGGGAAAGCCTCTAGAACCCCCATAAAAATATTATAAATGACGACGATTCCTCCGTAAGAAAACGCAAAGTCGATTAAATTTTCAAATGATAAATGACAACCAGGAGCGTACTCGAGGCCTTCTGCGTAGCTACTTGATATAATGCGCATACATGCCCACATCTTTTTGAGAGATGGTCGTGCCCAACAAGTTCAATGGGGTGATAATATTTGGTAATCTATTATTAACAAAATTGATAATAATAAACGTGTGAGACAGATAAATATGACGTAAGAATAAGTGACGTAAGCATTAATTGTTACTTTCTACGAAGGCCAACATATAAGAAGACACGAAATTTTAGCCTGCCATAAAACTTTTGTGGTTCACTTTTTGCCTTTGTTGGGCGAGTTGAGGCTGGACACGATAAATCTTTCTTTGCTGAGGTGTATTGATTTGCGAGATCTTGGAGAAGTAAAAGTTGTACAGAAGTTTCAAATTTTAGCGCATTTTGCTTTCAGCTATGTTTTTGGTGCTGAATTGCAACATAAGGGCGCGGTCAGACCAAGAGCTATTTACTATAAACTACCTACATAATATGTTTTTTTTTTACATTATCTCAACATTTATGTATGTAGTAAATACAACATCTCAGTACATATTCCTTGAAACTGGCCCCGGCACTGGATAAACCCTGTACTTCAGGTCACCAGTTCCTCCCATCCAACAGCCAAAAAGTCAGCAATATTAATTACATAAATGTAGGTAATAATAATATTAAATGCATAGGAGTGGTATTAAGTCCTTATTAATAAAGTGTGTAAAGAAACTGTACATTAGATTAGTTACAGTGAAGAAAAAGAAAACATTTGCATTTTATACCTGTTTGCAAAACTGCGTATGGCAAACGTTATTTTTATCGCAGATAAGTTGGCAAACAAGCACACAACCTGCTGGTAAGTGGTAACAGTCACCTTATAATACATGTGGCTCCTGTGAGATTCGCAGCAAAACTGCAACCCCCACAAGAACCACAGTGTACGTTGCCAACTTTTGGCTTAGGATGTGAAGTCACGGTACCCAGTAATTTCAATGCCACATCTTACCCGTCAAACCGAAACACAGACATATATTTATGTATGATTATTTAGAAAGTAATGTATGTACGTACGTAGTTAGTTAACCTAATAAAAAAGTAATTAACATTATTTCAAACGAGAAGTAAGAACATTGGCAGATTATCACGAGTCTTCATACAACCCTGATGGGTCCTTTGAAAGAGACGTTGCAGGTCAGCATGGTGAGGGTGGCTAATACAGCGTGTATTCTTTCCTGCACTAACTACCATTGCATGTAGACTTGACCTTCATTTATCATTAGGTTAGTCATTTGCTAAGCCCAAATAATAAATACGAGCTCTCAGTACATGCACATGCTTGAAGTGGATTGAAACGTTATACGAAATATATAATGTGAATTGATTTATCTCGGGGATTGGCTCTCATTCAGCTAGTGAAGCTCATTGCTTTATAGTTCACAGCTCATCATTTTTGGTCTGACCCTGGTTAGTGAATAATGGCCCTATGTTCATAGCTGATCTCGTGGCTGATTTGGTGAAGGTAGCGGGAAGCCGCTGGATACGTGCAGCGCAATCATGATGAAGCTCACGACTTAATCGTACAGCCTGACCGCACCCTTAATACCTTAAGGTTGTTTTTAGTAAATAAGCGGTTAACACGGTGCGGTAATTGCAATTTATACAACTTTCAGTATTTACGCGTTGCCTAGTTAATAGTAATTATCTAATCGACTTCGACGAGTTTAAATTAATCGTTATAATTAGCAATAGTACACACACACATATCAGCTCGAGTACACGCTCCCAGGCCAGCTATCCGCCCGCCGAACCATTATGTTAATGTAACAGGCGCCTTACCATGATCGCTTATAGCAAGGTTAAGACAATATTAAAACAGAGACACCGCTCTTGCTGCGTATAGCGCCATCCCGCTCTCAGTGCGGTTGTAATATTGTTTTGAGCGACCACGGTTAGCGGGCAGGACTGGTCATTATCTCGCAAGTAATTATAATGCGCCGCGCGAACCTCTCGTAATTTATTCATTTTCACGTGTTTTATCGATCAACGTGCAATGCCAGCGGTCGTCTGCGTTCGCTGTACAAACGTAGATTTGCATTTGAACGAGTTATTTGCGTCCATTTTATATTGTAGTTGTGCATGCGGCATTGTTAAACAAATAGTGCTTTTATACGCCTACGATAGGCAGAGTGGCTCGTAACGATTGTTACCAAAAAATGGACAGTTTTATTTGTACAGACAGTAAATGCATCAGACGAAGCAAATTATATGATAAAACAGTCGTAGACTTTGGTTACACTCTTCTAATATAAAATTCTGTCTTAACTAGTAAATTGGTTGAATTCCGTTAGTTAACACCAGTGCAAGCTGTTATTAAAATTCAACTCCTGAGAGGTTATTAATTAATTAATTTGCGTAGTTACACAGCGCGCTAACTGTACGTACGGACGAGATTTTATTAATTGATAATGTTCACACAAAACTGGTTAATTAATGCGATCTTTTCGTTCCAGGTACTATCGGCGCTAGACATCCTCCAACCGCCCAGCCTCGACTTCTTCCAGGAAATGTATCCTTTTCGATAAAGTTTTCACTGTGAACTTGTTTAACTAGAGGTAATGACGCACGACAAGTGCATCGACCTTTACGTGTCACCGAACACCACCTTTATTAAGAGAGGGCATAGTGGGTACTTCCCCAGGGCGCTAAGTGTAGTTGCTAGTGGTAAGTTTGCCTCGTCCTAATCATATTGCTGCCGCCGCCGACGGGAAAGTTTAAGCGTGCTGGCTAAACGGACTTTCCTCTCTTGGCTGTTTCGCTATCATTTCAGGTGCCCTAAGTTTAATGTTTTTCTTCAGCATCCCGCCTCTTTGCCACTTTTATGGCGTCGAAGCCTTTAGCTTGTTCGACTTTGGTTGATTTTATTACTGTCAACGTCTGTGTCGTAAACTCAACATATGCAAGTATATTGATTTGAAGTTGCACTAATATAACATTTGAGCGGCCGCGGTCGTTAGCACGATGTATTGACGTCACACCGTTTTCGTAGCATACGATCACACTATCGGGATTTAATGTTTTTGATTTTTTACGATGCCGTTTGACGGAACGGATGAGGTGATGTGTTTGTTTTTAGTAAGTATCTAGTGAAAATATTATTGACACTCAGTGACGTAGCTAAAGGCTCAGAAAGCACACGCACAGGCGGCTCCCAGTCCAGTATGATTCCAGAATATACACGGTTATTTTTTTATCACCCTGGAAAATTTTAGGGACGCTTCAGGACACATCAATAATTATAAAAAAAAAAGAAATAAAAAAAATAAATAAATAAAAAATCTCAAAAAATGCTGCTCTCAACTAGTGCAGCATTTTTTGTATTTTTTTGAAAATTAATATAAAATTAAGTAAGTTAGTTATTTTTTTATTCATATTTAAATCATTCTAATACCATGTCGTGAAGCGTCCCTTAAATTTTCCAGGGTGATAAAAAAATAACCGTGTATATTAATAGATATGTATTTTGTTTTGCATGATATAATGTACATAACGTATTTGCGTATTTAAAAAAAGAGGATTTTTTTTATTTTCGAGCCTTATCTCGTAGTCTGAGTTAATATTGTTAGTAGGCTTTAAATAATTCCACAATGCCAAATTTCATATTGCCCAGCTAATCATTAGACTGATGCGAACCTTATCTAAAAGGGACGTGAAGCACGCGGCATATATGTACTATTTGTTCAGTATTATGTCGTTGCCAACGACAAGTAATATACATAAAAAAATAATAATAATAATAAGACATTTACCTATGTTTTAGTAGGTAATTAATGTGCGTTAAGCGTTAAAATCTTTCTAAATGTATCAAATTATTACACCTACATCAATATTATTCTGTATCCCAAGCTATCATATATATAGTATTATTTTTATTCAATTCAATTCATTTATTTATGTAAGATAACAAAAACCCATAATTAAAAAGAAAGTCATAAATTATCAAATGTTAAAACATTACTTAGAAAGAAAATTACAGTATATGTGCCTCGGCAAACATGCTGATTTATGTTCAATACTTTAAGTACAAACGTACATATGTACAATAATGTACAAACATGTATTTGTATATTCAATACTGGTTCTTGCCCGCGATTGCGTCTGCGCGGAGTTATGTATATCGCCAGTTCGGTTATTCCCCAGGGAACTCTTTAAAATTCGGGATAAAATACTTGGGTATTTTCTTGTCCTTTCTCAAGGCTTTCATCCATGTCTTTTCTAGGCTTAAGCTACGTCTACACCAAATTTCACGAAAATTGCTAGTGTTTTCGGCGCGTAGAAAGCGTGATAGGGAGACAGAGTTATTTTGGCATTACATTGTCAGTAGAAATGTACAGTAAGCAACACATCGTGCTTTACATTTGCATTGCGAAAGCCGTCGTTATTAAGAGCGGTTTCAAGGTCAACATGTAACGTCTGCCCCCCCAGCATGACCACCGAAACACGATATGATAAAACGATATACGTATCGATATAAGCTGTTAAAAAAGTTGGATTTTTAGTTTTCTTTTTGATTTGTTTTGGATATTGATAAGCATTGATATTTTGGCATTATTTATATATTAATGTCGATAAAATTTCAATGTGGCCATTAGGTATATCTATACTTACTATTATAAAGCTATTATAAACTATATAAAGAGTTTCTTTGATTGTTTGTTTGCTTGTTTGGTTGAACGCGCTAATCTCAGGAACTACTGATGCAAATTGAAAAATTCCTTTTATGTTGGATAGTCCATTTATCGAGGAAGGCTATAGGTTATATAACATCACGCTATGACTAATAGGAGCTGAGCAACAATGAAAAATGTTGCAAAAACGGGAGAAAATATATGGCGAAACGTAGTTCGCGGGCACAGCTAGTCCAATATATTTTGACAGTTCATATCGAGTTATCATTTTATGATATCGTGTTTCGGTGTTCATGCTACGGGGGTTGGAGTGATGCTGCGCTGTGTGTACGTACACCCGAAGTATGTAGGTACGTAAGAAACACGAAGCAGGTTCATTTAACTTTTTTTTTTTAAATTATGGACTCTGTCTTTATAGACAATTCCGCCAACGTCGAGTTCGAAAAAGACACGTTTATGTAAGTGTTTTGTTCTGAGTGTAGGTAAAGAAAACGACTTGACCAGTTGTGTTACCTGGGGACAATGCAAATTATTTTGTTAGTATTGTTACTTACAGTTAAGTAAACATCACATTTGGCAGGTTTTTTGTTAATTATTAGTTATAGTGTTAGTAAGTTACCAGAAAGACCCATATTATAATATATACTTCAATAAAATGTTTATTTACATACATTTAACTTAGTTCTCTAATCTCGTCGGTGCCGAATCCCTACGTCAATTTCGCCGCAGCCTTCGGTCGCGTTCCATTTCGTCTCCCCTGACACTGATACCATTTATCTCGCTCGCGCGTAATGTACGGGCGACAGCACATCGGGGTAAACACTGTGCATGGCATCTTATGTCGTTGTAATAAGTACTATTTTGCAACAGAAACGTTTAGTCTGATGTGCAGGCGTGTGTACCTACGTGCGTTGTACGTACCCACACTACCCACCCGGCGGAGTAACCGTCGGTTTTACGTTTCAAATTTTACGCCACCACACGTCCTATTCCATTGTTCTTTTTATAGCTGGCGGTGATTTTTACGGGTTGATTATGTTATACTCTCGCATCAGTGGGTCGTCTCCGCAAATACTTAAACCGAAGCTAAATCAAAACTGAGTCGACGCGATCTAAACGGCCTCTTATCAAGTGACTTTGCATCTATTCTTATGTCACAAGTTGGCAACGTACCTAATAATAATAATGTCCTCCTAACCGATATTCGGTCACCGCGGCCAATCTCCACAGAGAGTAGCCATCTGTGCAGGAGATATTATAGTGCACAAGTGACTGCGCAAACGCAAGTGCACTCTGTTCCTTCACTCGCCTAGTTCGATGGGACGGTTAGCCGACACGACCAGGGCAAGATCAGGGGGCAGGACCCACTGTTTAAGGCGCATAGTGCTCCCAATGACCTTGCGTCGATCGTCCCGCACTGATTACATAGGAGTGAGTGAGTGAGAGCGAGGGGAATATTTAAGCAAACCTTTACGCGTAAGATGAATTATTTCAATAAAAAATTAATAAAGGCGAATAAGAAAAATCTAAAAAGACCATCCCCTAGAATATTGTTCACTTTATTTATTGAAATCGAAAGTATATGATTTAACCTAATATTTACGAAGCGATTAGGTTTACAGTTTTAAAATCGAGGCATGTTTGGGTCACATTTTAACCAAGTTTTAATTAATTTATCAAAAAATTAAGAAGACCATCCTCTAAAGAATGCGTTGAATAATAATATATCTTTTTTAAAGATTTTTTTATTCAATATCTATGAAGAGAATAGGTTTTTTCTGCAGTGGTTTTTTATGATTGACGTTACTATGCGCCTTAACGTGCCTTCCGAAGTACGGAGGAGCTTGAGATGTTTCTTATTTTGGTCACCCATCCTACACTGTTACCTACACTGTGGTTCGTGTGGGGGTTGCAGGTTTGTTGCGAATCTCACAGGAACCACATGCGTACAGGTGGGCAGTGTGCTTATTTGCCAACTTAGTTGTATAAAAAATGTAATTACACATATTTTGAGAGACCATCTACTTGATTCAAAACGCAAAGACACTAGTAGGTACAGTAAGCTCCTTGTCAAGCTATACTGTTTGACCTTTGGACAGTTCTTATGTCGCTCGTCGTAATAGTGGCGGTTTTCGTAGTGTAAATGTAAAGCTTCCTGTACAACATTTTCTTGAACCCATACTTGTTATCCGGATCGCCATTTCGATTTAGGTATCAGTGAAATCCTCAGTGATGCCTTCATACATTTTGATTGGTCCGTCCATTGAAATATATCTACGTATGTCATAGGCTCCGCCCTTTTAGAATTGATCCTCTGTTAATGTGCGGAGGTAGGAAGGTAATTCGCTAATAGGACATATGGACATTGAGCGTTAGAAGGTACCTGGAATTAGGTAAAGGAATAACAAAATTATTCAAATATAAACGCTTTCATCAGCTTCCCAATACATATAATGCGTTTACCGTTTGCGTTTATCCTTTACCGTCCATGCTGCCCAACTGTGGAACAGATTGCCAGCGTGTATACGTTCGAGTCGCACTATTGACAGCTTCAAACACAAACTCAAAGAGTATCTGTTGTCAAATCAAGCTTAGCTTGTGTCTTAAATAGGTGTATATTATATGTTTATTAATTAGTGTTATATGTTAATGTGATATGTTTGTTTGTTGTATTAAAATAAGTTCTTGTACATTCCCCCGCTGCTACCATCTTTTCACACCTGTTTGGGTTGGCTGGCAGAGATTTCTTATAGAAATAAGCCCGCCCTTGTACATGTCATTATAATTGTATTTGCTTTAGATTTGTTCGTGTACAATAAAGTATTATACTATATATTATTTCAACAATTCGAATATGTTGAACAAAGTAGTACTATCAACCCAAAAACTAACGGAAGCCTTTGACATAACAGTAAAAAAAATCTGTGGCATTCTATTGAGCGTTTTACTGTATAAGTAGCAAACGTTTTTTTAATATACCTACTTACTATCCTTTGCGGTCGAATTTCCAGACCTACCAATCAGGACACTTACGTGCTATGTCAGGAAATTAAAAAGATAGTTCTACATAATGCTTCTTGGCTTCGTTTGTAATTAAATAAATAGAAGATGTTTAAATGTCGCACTTCAAATCAGATATGGCGTCTCGGGGTGGCTGGCATGGCAGCTGATGTACAAATCCAATAAGCTTAGCTCCGAACAAGCCACAAATTTATTCCCCTTGGAGAGTTTTATTGAAATTCTAAAAGCGGTGGTGGCCGTGTCCTGTCGCTCGCTGTAGTGGGTAACGCGAGGAACAAACAAACTCCCTCTTCTGAGCGAACTGTGCAACTGAGCCGTGTCGTAAAATCCTACCTACCAATATCGTATAACACGACAAAGTTTGATGCAAAGTGGTTCTTTTTTATATTTGAGACGTTGCATTTTCTTTAAAAAATGCTAAATAAATTGAAAAATGAATAAATCAATAAAGAAAAATGTTCGTCTCGGGCGTTGAACGTCGCGTCTTCAACATCCCGTGTTCACTACTTGACCACTCGGTCATACATACTTATTATCAATGAATATATTAGTCATATACACTTCAGCTCTAAACTAACGTCATGAGAGTAGTCTTATGCAAGTGACTTCCGCAGGCCTATTATGGATCTTTCATCGTATGACATGATATAATTTTGAGATAAGGAAGTCATGAAATGCTTCATTTGGTATTATCGATCCCCAATGATATCATCACTTTGGCATAATTTCAATGATGTCATCGTGATATAATGAACGAATGATCAAAAAATCTGACTTAAAAACTTCAGGCATCATGTATCATTTGAAAACCGTGAGATTGGTAATGGGCCTACAGAAGAGTGCTGACGAACTAGCCTCTTGAATGTGTGTTTATGATCCTTCCTAAGTGGATCGAAGCTTTTAATGAATATTTTTCCCTTTAATCATCAGACTAGACTATACTGAATTAGGTCAAATCACAAGAAATTACTTAACTAGTAATCACAAGAAGCTGACTAACGGCCGAACCCAATATTGTATCCGTAGTTTAAGATTAAAAACAATCTCGGATTATTGCGTATCGCTCAATCGATCTCTAATCCGCGTACCAATAACTAAAGACTGCAATCCTAGGATTCTTTTGACATCGGATCGCCAGCTATCCTTTCCCTCTTGGCCGTTTCTTTATACGCAAAATATTATATTGTGCAATATTATTACTGTATGTTCTATGAAAACAAACTAGCTATAAATCTTTTTAAATAATGTTTCTTATGCTTCTAACAATAAATATAATGTTTAAAAACACTTAGAAATTATTCTGTAAATAATAATATATCAAATACAATATTATGCAAACTACTTATTTTTATAGGAATGGAACGTGTATAAAACTGACACGAGCATGCGAGTGACATTATATTTGTTTGTTAGCTAGCTGTGGTGTGGTTGGTTTGATTTGAACGTATAATTTGTGATTTGAACTAATATAAATCAATAAAAGCAACGAATAATCGTATAATAAATACAGAAGTAAAATTTGGGGTGAGAAATTACAGAAAGAAGAGGTGCCTCTCGATGATTACCTACTAAAAATAAGAGGAAGATTTTTATATGAGTGTAATGTAGTAATTAATGTAATGTGTAAGCTATTGAGGTAACGAAATGTAAAGAGGAAAATAAATGACTTATTTATATTATCATCATTTATTTTAACAAATATCTTAAATTTAAGATTTTTACAATATCTATACAAGAACAAAATAATATAAAAAACTTAATCCGACAGCGAGGCAAAGCTGAAGCTATTATCTTCTAATATATAAAATGTTCGTGTCCCAGTGTTTGTTACCAAACTCCTCCAAAACGGCTTGAACGATCTTTATGAAATTTTTTGTGTAAGTATGTTCGGTAGGTCTGAGAATAGGCCGTAAACTATTTTTTATACACGTAGGTGATTATTATTGCGAAACGTAGTTCGCCGGCACAGCTATTTATTATATACTAGCTGGGCCCGCGACTTCGTCCGCGTGGAATAGTAACGGCTGGACCGATCTTGATAAAAAGTAGCCTATGTTATACCTTATATAATTAGCTATCTATTAGTGAAAGTCCCTTCAAAATCGGTCCAGCCGTTTCGGAGATTAGCGGGAACAAACAGACAGACAGACAAAAACATTTTAAATTGTGTTTTTGTTATTGGTAACCGATATACAATCATACCCATTCATTAAAAACTTGTTATTTTGACAATACAAACAGACACTTCAATTTTATTTATTTGTATAGATTTCAAACACATTCACATCACATACTTATATAGCGCGGCAAAAGGTATTTTAGTCACTGTTTTGATGTTTCTTTTATGTATGGCATTATTTTCGTTAAAAGTAATTTACGACAGTTTTGTTCAGCCGGAACCAAAAAGTAAATTCGTAGTTATTTATTGCTATTGTTGATACTTGGTGTTAATTGCGACGATGTTGTTGTAACACTTCATCATCATCACTGCAATCACGTATCGAAATCTGATATTGTATCACATCTTCCAAAAATATCGACTTTGCCATTGCCATTTCTGACAAAAATACAACAATTATTTTCAAAACATGTAAATCAATCCAAATTTTGACAAGTAAACCATGAAAATAGGAAGATTGCCAAAAAAAGATTGTGTAGACGTCAATCAATCCCTTTTTAATCAAAGATTGATTATTGGGACACGTCAAACGTCATTTTCGAACAGAGGTCTATCCAAAAACACTGATCGGACCTCTCATGGATGGTTGCTTTTCAGAGATTACAAATGCAATCCTTCGATTGGTTATAGAGACGCAAAATGGTACTTTTGGATTGAGTTTGCAATCTCAATCCGGAAAAAACGGATCAGGATCGCATATTGGGTTCGGGCGTTAGTAGTTCAGTATCAGAGCTTTCTGCGCGGGCAGCTCTATCTATTTCTGCCGCTAAGCAGCGGCGCTTGCATTGCTGTGTTCCGGTTTGAAGAGTAACACCCAGTTTCTGAAAGGCTGATCAAAATATTGTTCAACTAACATCCATATAATTTTAACAGCAGTGTCAAATCAATTTGAATTTCCGAAACGTTGGTTAACCAAAATTTACTAATCTTTAATAATTAGATGTCTCGGAAGAAATATTTTTAAGCATGGTCACATTGCTGAAATCAAATATTTTGGAATAAATTTGACAGCTGTGTTCACTGACACAATGATAAGTTGATTTAGCTTTCAGCAACTTAATTTACAGTTAGCATCAGAGGGCCTATTACCGATCTCATGGTTTTGCAAATGATATCATATGATATCATAGTGCAAAACGAAAAATACGATTTCCGGTCAGATTTTTGATCATTTGTTCATTATTTAATGATGACATCATTGAAATTATGCCATAGTGATGATATCACTGGAAATCGGTAATACGAAATGCAGCATTTCATGACTTCTTTTTCTCAAATTTATACCATGTCATACGATGAAAGATCCATAATTGGCCTGCAGATTTGACAGCTTATTAGTTAATTTAATCGCTGAACAGCCTTTCAGAAACTGGGCGTAAGACAGGCAGTGAAATTACTGGGTACTGTGACTTGACATCTAATTTCACAACTTGACAACGTACATTGGGTCTGTTGATTGGCAAGTCTGATCTGAACCACGTGTTCTATAGGCGACTGTAGCCACTTAACATCAGGTGGTAGGTCTGCATGTTTACTAACTGATTCGATGTCTATCAAAATGTCAATGGGCCAACAAATGAAATAAGCAACTAAATAAGTGTCGGCCAATTTCTATTGGAATATGCAATAAAATAGTTTTTTTTACCAAGTACGAGGACCAGGAGTGCATAAACCGTGAAGAGGTGTTCCCGTCGCGATCGCGACTCGTGACGTGATCACACTCTGTGAATCTAGAGTGACAAACTTCATCATCGATTCTGTTATCCTGGTACGACAAATTCAATAGTCTGTTTTGAAATTAATTTTTGTGATTGAACCAAAATTCTAATTTTCAGTCCAAGTAAACTTATGCAAGTTGAAATAATTATAGAAAAAGTGTCCTATATGTTCAACTAGTAGAACAGATAGTTGAAAATAATCTCTCTCAAAACCATTCATCCACAAGAACGAGTCGCTTACACAAAAACTATATGCAGGAAATTAGATCAACGATGATTTATTGAACAATACAATGTTCTCGATTAAAGTCCCATCGTGCGTTCAAAATGCGGGAATGTTACTACAAAAATGTGGTATCGGCCGTAACGGTAACATTATAATTGCATTAGCGCCGACAATGCCGCACGAACAGGTTACCATATACGCAGTTCACACTTGGCTGTTTGTTCGTAAAGGCATTCGTACAAGTGTGTACAATTCCGATAATGAGCGACGCAAGTGTTTGGATGACTCGCTTGTACAGTCAGTGTAAGATATCGGGGCAAGCCGTGTGTTCAACAAACAGTACACTCAAAAAAAAACAATGTCGTCTTGATCTAAACAACAGTGTTCAAATTGTAGTCAGCATCTAATGTCGATCATATAAACATTCTTTTGGGATGTATTGATAAGATCATAGCAGTGTTGTGTGCTATGATATATCATGATATAACATTATGATGCTTGGATATTATACATCGTAAACTAAGACATCTAAACAACAGTGTTCAAATCCTAGTCAGCATCCAGTGTCGATTATAAAAAACACGAGCATCTCAGGACTGTATACTACGAGTATGATATAGATATTGTTATGGTTTATTATATTGATAACATCGGATAACAATGAAAACTGCCCCCTTATTGTGTAATTCAAAGTCCGTCACAATCTCTCTCAATTTGACAGTTGATGTATCCATACGACATAAAAAGCTGGCTTTGTCACAGTACACACACACAGTACAGAGTCTATACTGATTCCCGAATGCGACCTTGATAGTTCAGTTACCACAATAAAGACATTGCTCGCGGACTGATATATTAGGTTGCAAAGGTTCTCGAATGGCGATAGCATAACTGGAGACGCAAAGTTTATAGAATCCCACAAGGTGGACCGACGATCTGATGGTTGCGGGAAGCTTCTGTTCTGGATGCGAGAAGGCCTGTGCTAGTCAGTTTGGATTTTGGAGATCTTTTGAGAGGAGTCTCGGCCGATGTGATGATTATGAGTCAATAAGTACTGGCTGTTTGACTATAGTTATCATCGTCTTATCTTAGCCAAGGATTCCGCTTAGTGCTCGCTTTATTTTCGACATTATCTTCACTTTCCATTTGGTGAAGTTTTCCAAAAGGTCAAGGGAACCGACTTTGTGAGTAAAAAGAACAAAGAGCTTATATGGTCAAATAAAAAACGTTGTTTTTTTTAAATATTTATGAACCCTTTGCTTTTGTTAGTACACAGATTTTACGTACACCTATAGGTACCTCGTTATTAGAATGTGCCACGTAACACCGAAACCCAAAAGAAAGAAGCTTATGTGTAGCTTGGGTTTCTTTAGTAATGAATGCAGTATGCACTTAGGAGTTATTGGATTTGTTTAATACAATCACTTATAGTCGAGGTTTTTAATAATAAATATTATAATCGTTTTGATGCTGATTGTACAAGCGCCGAGACGAACGCGTCGCAGCTTTCCCATTGGCGCCCAGTGACTCTTTCCATCCCAAAATAGTAACTAAGTGCTTCCGCTAAATTAGAGATACTCTTTGTGCAGTGCAGTGTTCGGTTACCCTTTGTGACGCACTACAGTTCCCTCGAAACAAAATGCACTTGATTTTGTTTTAATGCCCTAATAACTGTAAGCACAGCTTTGTGTCTTAGCTATTGTCTTTAATTAGTATGTCGTGGCGTCACGTGGTAGTGGTAGAGAGAAAGGTGGCATAAAGAAATGCGTTTGCGCGCTGCTATGACGTCAAGAGTGCGCCGCTTGTGAGAATTGTCAGCTGTTGGAAAATATTCATGACAATGACCTCGTGCCCCGCTTCTGTGAAACTGACATCTGGAAACAAAGGATGGAAAATTGGCACTATGTTCTTGAGCGAAGATTTGAGCTTAGAACACACTGTTTTAGGAGGGTATCTGGAATTTTGAATTCATAAAAAACTATCGAATACGGCCTTCATTGGTTTTTTAATATGTGATTATATTGATTTTCTTCTATTAGCTTTATGACTAATATTTTTGTGGATCCTTCGCAGTCTCATTTCTATAATAAAGTGAGTATTACTTTATTATAGAAATGAGACTGCGTATAATTTATGGTATGTGGCTTTAATCAATGCCCGTGTTTCCTGTAGTCCCGCATACAAGCAACCCCAACAAAGACCATAATAGGGAACGTTTATAACCTGTGGCATAAGATATTAAGTCACATTCCCAGAAATTTCACCGCCTGTCATATCCTTCAAACCGGAATACATAAATGCAAACACCGCGGTTTTGTGGCAGAAATAGATAAGACAGATATTCAGAAAGCGCCGCGTCAAGCTATACCGTTTGACCTTGGACCACCTTAGGTCGCTCATACTAGCGGCGGTTTTCTTAGTGCACATGTAAAGCTTGACGTGGCGATTACTTTACCAGCGCAGGCGATTCAAGTACAGAAACGTCCTCTGGTGGAAATGTGTCTTTTATAGGCACCTATAAACCCTATCCATACATGTATAACCCTATCTAAGTATATTCTAGCTTGTATGTTAGCGTTAACGATAACATTAAGTATGCGTTCATTCAATTAGAAATGGAACTATTTAACTTCGTAGTAAGCGCCAACGTAGTAAAACACATCGTGTCAACTATGCACAGTAAGCTCCTTATCAAGCTCTACTGTTTGACCTTTGGACCGTTCTTATGTCGCTCGCTAGTAATAGTGGCGGTTTGCGTAGTGTGAATGTAAAGCTTGAATGGGAGCTTACTATACATAGTTGACACGATGTACGTAACTAACATCAGAAGATTTCCAGTTAAGTTACATTTGTTTAGCAGAATATTGTTGTAATACATATACAAATTTAAACTACGTAAAAATTATGATACATACATTGCCTACTTATAAAGTTTCATCGATCAAATGTTCTATATTTCTTCGTTCGGTCTTATAGAGACAGTGTTAGAAGAAAAATCCTTTCAATTGTAAAAAATGTCTTCTTTTTTTGCTTTTGTCTTGTTTAATTATCTACTTTTAACAGGAATTGTAACATTTTTCCAAAGTTGTTTCTGAAAATGTATATGCAGTTGTTCAGATTCTTTGAAATGCTTTAACATATCTTTGCGATGTGTGTGCATGTAGCGAAGCTATTGACGTACTCGGTGACCGATTTTCGCTCATGACCTTCTCAATTGTAACCGCATCGTTACCGATTGTGTCGTACTTAGATCAGAATGCAAAACAAAATATCATCCATCCGCAAAATATCACGCATGTAGTGTAAAAGTGACCTTATGTCACGCCAAGGTCCGCTCTCGGCTTCCTTTGTCACTTGCCCGTTTCTTTGTTCCGCGTAGGGACAAAGAAAGGAATAGGGACTTCAAGGGCGCTGCACCGCGCACACTACGAACAAAGACGAAGGAACATGAGACGCATTTTTGAAACAATAGAATTCAAAATCGTAACATTCAAATACGAATTTCCTAATTAACTATTTTTGAATATTCATTCCGTGAATTCTGCATGTTTACGTATCCTACCACTAGTTTTTTATTTCAACTAGTAGAGTATTCGCAACGTATACAGGGTTATTTGTAAAACACCTGCAATCTCACGGGATTAGTTATCTAATATAATATCAACAACGTTTGTTCTACGACTTTTGATAATTCGTTAGATTTTACTTTCATACAAAAATAATATTAATTTAATATACCTCTAGAATGTTTGTAACTCTACGAGCACAGCGCGCGAGCGTAGCGTCATCTTCCGTCGTCGATTATAAATGAAACATCGACTTATCAATGTCACGACAGTGCAATTAAAACTTGAAAATTGATTTTTGTTCAATTTATTGAGTTATCTTAAAAATCGTAAAACAAACGTTGTAGTTAATGATGTTAGCTATCTAATCCTGCAAGGTTGCAGGTGTTTTACAAGTTACCCTGTACACGTTCCGTTTTACGTGCGATTCATTGCTGGGTTTTTAAATTATTGAGTTATTGCCACGTTATTGCTTACCGGTTTTTAATTTTTCTGCGTAAAACAGTATCTAATATACAATTTGTTTCAATGACAACACTGAACTCAAATGATTCAAAAATCTTTAAAATTGGGAACAGTAGAAAATAGTTTCGCACATGATTTGTATTAATGTTCGAATTCAAGATTCATTTCTAATGATTCCAAAATGCATTACCAGTTTCATTATTCTACTTATAACTCAAAATAATCGCTGTCTGTCAGTTTTAACAATACATCCATCGACGCTGTAAAAGGCATTAGTGTCAAGAGTCTTGCTATTGACTACATGTAGAAGAAGAAAGTAAGAAAAAACATTTATTCACTGCTTTACACATCAGTAAGTTCTTCATTAATTAATTAAAACTAGCATAAAACAAACTTAAGATAGCTTAAATAAACTTAAGATAGTGGTGTTTGGGCAGTGAAAAGGCTACGACTCAGCCAAGATGCTGCATCGTAACGATGCAGCGCTGATTTTCAGTCGTACCCGTTAGTCGAAGAGACTACAATACACTCTTTCCATATTATATAAGAACCACTATACTATATTGGACCCTAACTTTCGCAGCACTGACATCCTTCGCACATCTTTCTTCACGCAATTCACCAACACTTTTTTAGGTTGTCCTCTCCCCTTATGTCCGTCTACATTCACGTCCAATCAACCTTCTGGTAATATGACTGTACATCCCTCCTCATCATGTCTATATTATGCTCACTTGTTACTTTTGTCTTGATGCTACTTTCGAATTTCTTCTGATATATTCATTCCTGATCTTATTCATTCTTTTCTCATACACACACACATTTTTTAACATTCTCATCTCCGCTACGTGAACTCCCCTTTCACCCGTCTCTGTCGTTGCCTAACATTCAAATTCAAACATAATCACAGGTCCGATAATCGATTTATAGATTTTCCCTTCAGGAATATAGGACTGGAGCCACCTAAAATCAGGTGGACCTTGTATGAATGCCAACATTGTTTCTAGCGATCGAACTTCTGCGAATCTTTGTTCGCGCGTCCTGTGCGCGGTGCAGCGCCCTTGGCTAATTAGCGGTTTTCGCGACCGCGGCTGCGTGGGCGCACCGCGGACCGATTTAACCTCGCCGCGTCACGAGCGGTGCATCCTCGCATCGCTCCCGGAAACGAATCGATGAGTGTATGATGATATTTATATAGTTCATTATCGTACGATGGATAACCTGGGCCCTCTTAACAAAGACAAGATCGTTGGCCTTTGTCTTACCTGACGATAAGTGACGATATGGCCGAATATAGATGCGGGCCGCACCTGAAGTCCTCAACGACTGCGGAACTATCGTGCCTTTAATTGCCGGAACACAACAGTGTTTTCTAACATACTCGTAGAGTATTATGACGAAAAACTTAGATAAGGCGTTGGTAGCTATTCAGGCGGGTTCAGAAGCCATATCACAGACCAGGCCAACCAGGAAAACATTTGCCCCCATGGGGAATCGCAACGCAACCCGAACTCGCAGATTAAACCGGGTGCTCTTACCGCAAGACGTCGAAGGCGGTTTAATCTACTAAGTTATTTCATAAAATGTAAATAAATATGTAAAAACTAATCAGGATAAATGAATCAAATATGCGAGGACTCGGAATTATGGTGGCAAAAATAACTACTAGTATGTAGATATAATAAAATGTATTCGTTCATCGCGTTTGTCGACCGTCTGCCAGGTTATTCCAAGCTACTCAATTTGTTTTTATGGCTCATATTTTCATGGTCTCCTTGTGAAGAACGTGATATTCAAAAATTATTGGGGAAATCGAAATACTTAAATGAATCGTCTCATCAAATGGAACGCCATCTATCGTAAATTCTCAGTTCATCAAACACTAGATATTGTTTTTTGTTGTTTAGTGTGAAATATAATCTCACATATAGATGCTGTAATTGTAATGCTAGGGCTCCACCTGCGCAAATGTTAGTGTTAACGCCTGCGTCGTAATATACCTTATTGAATGCATTAAAAATAAGGGCTAAACACGGTGGTCACATCTGCGGAGTTTGATACAAAAGCTATTAACGTCTAATGCGACTAACAATGCCGCATAGAAATTAACGCGTTACGCTATCGGCCACATCTGTGTAGTGTCAAAATTATCCCGTATGATAACGCGCAAGGACGCAGGTGGAGCCGTAGCATAATGAAGAGACTGGCGTAGCATTACACAATGCAGGTGACTATGACGAAATGTCATTGAAAGTCAATAGGTCGCTCCACTAAGGCTTCAAAGCCAGCACTAGTTCGTTCACTGAAGACGCTTTATGCGTACCCACTGTATTTGGAACTTTCTTGTGAATTAAAGACAATGTTTTTTTCCCTTCAGCCATATTGATAACTGACTGTTTGATAACTTAAAAAGAATTATGCCAGTGCTCGGATCTCTTAAATTTAACAATAATATAAACTAATGTAATTGTGTATGGTAACGAATGGGTAACGACATTTTTTTTTGGAAATTGCGGTAGGTATACCTACTTCTGATAAAGCTGATGAGTTTCTTGCGCCCATTCTTCTCATTAGTTATCAGGCGTCCCGAATGGGTGGTAGGTAAACAATTTGGGCAGTTGAAAAGAGCTCATTATAAAATCATATTTGAATTAAGATTATTTTGATTTGATTGTAAATGTTTTATCCATTTGCTACTTTTTCAGTGTTATCACTAATTGCTAATGTGTACTTAAGACAGCTTTTATATTTGAAATATTGCATATTTCATGCATTTACTTTTTGTAATTTTTTGTTCAATGGATTCTATTGCTATTCGGGCAGTAGGAAATGTCATCTCAATCTTTTGTTATGACGTGAAATCTTAAATAATACGGATATTTATTAGGTGTTTTATTTCATGGATGCCGGCAAAGAAGAACTTTGCGAAGAATCAAGTTATATGTCACATTTATATTATATTTTTTGTCAGAGCCGGCAGCCGTGTCGTTGCGGATCGGGCAGAGGAAATTTCAATAATTTACTTTTTAACACAACTTATAATATGTCAACCGTCAAACATGTTATCGACAAGATATCTTGCACAAAATAAAGTAACGCTAGACACGAAGAGAAACAGAGGCAATTTGATTTTGTCACGTGCAAATGAATTATTAAATACATCTGTATATGTATGTATAATCTCTGAACGTAACATAACAACATGAGGGAACGTTAGATTAACTGGCAGTGTATAAGTTAAAATTGTCCTCGACTCGGCATGTTGGTTGGAATCTCGTGTACCTACTTAAATGTGTTTCAAATTTCCTTTTCGCGTTCACCGTTTTCTGTCCTTTGTTGGGTTTCAAAGGACGCGGCGTTTTGTGAGATAGCCATTCTATTCTTCCCCCTGTTATTGTTGGAGCTCGACAGTTATTAAGGGCGTCGTTTGATTACGTTCAATCGTAGGTACTTGTGGAGTGTGCACTCGATTTATCGGTGGGGCAGTTGTTTTATGGCGGTCGATGAAGCTAAGGGACATGCCGATGCCGATGTCGCGAATTTGATGGGTGTTAGTGAGTTGTAATGGTAAAGTACTGATTCCATTTCAATGTACTGGTTCATTTCCTAAATTAGTAAGTATAAGTATCTATTTTATATCATGTGTGGTACATTATATGTGTGTAGTGTGTTATTGTATTTGTTCATTACAAATGTTTACTCCACATCCCTTCATTTCCACTCATTTCGCAGATCAACTTTCCTCTACCTACAAGTTGCCCCCATATATCCAATAAGGCCGGTGTAGGCGTCCCGAAGCGTGAGCACGTCGCTAACACCGGCTCTTCTTAATTTTACCAAGTTCACAATTATTTGAAAGAGTCTTTTGTTTTAAAATAAATTCATTCATTCATTCAGATACAAGTGAGTCAAGTGACTTACATAATCGTTTGAAACAATATTCAAACTGCAATTAAAACGAGATGGCGCTATACGTCAGAGGCGCCAGAATACGAGTTGTTATTTGTTATCGCTTTTTTTATGACCTAGATCGTAGAAAAGCGTTGTATGCGCAAGCGCAAATCTAATTAAATTTGGATTATTCAAATTATTTTCGGAGCGTCGTCGGTGGCGCTGTGGACTCGGCACTTGCCTTCCAATCGGGAGGTCCGGGGTTCGAGGCCGACATGTGCCAATGTGTTTTTCGAATTTCATATGTGAACTTGTCTGACGCTCCTAAGGTGAAGGAAAACATCGTGAGGTAACCTGCATTCATCTGCGAAGAAATTCAAAGGTGTATGTGAAGTCGACCAAGTTCCAACTGGGCCAGCGTGGTTGACTAAGGCCTAAACTTGTAGGCTCGAACCCTCGGTGGGGACGTATAATGATCTGTTATGATGATGATGATGATGAATTATTTTTTTGCAAGTTACTAACTATATACATACCAAAACAGCCACAACCCATTGGCGCCAACATTGCTGCGAAAATTTATACAGTATACTTAATTCATTGTTCAGTATCGTTCAGTATTGTTCGTTGTTCGCAAATACAAACCTCAAAACTATAACATTTATAAATATTGCAAGTAGGACAGTAGGATAAAAAAAACTTTTTCATTTCGTGCGAACATTAAATGTGGCACAATATACATTTGAAATCGTAAATAAATGCTACGCTATACGCCAACATGTCGTCGCCTTAAATTGTTCATTTTTCACAGTCTACAAACCGTGCATGTTAATGTAATTTATGTGATAAATACGAGTATAACATAGCGTGGCTTCTTCGTATAACAAACTTGGTCCTTGATGCGTTCCGACTTGTGCCAGGGGTCATGTATGGTTTCAACAGTGGAATCTCACTCAGACCTAAATGTTTGAACTGTGAATGTTATTAGTTTTCACGTAACATAAGTACTTTGTGCGTGATTGAAATGATTCGAAACCAGTTTCGAAAAGAGAATTATTTTTCTTTTGTCGAAACCCGGTTTCCAATATAGAAATATAATTCTTTCTTCAAAACTGGTTTCTAATATTGAATCTTCTTTCGAAATTTCGGCGATGTCCATTGAAATAAAAAGTAAAATTAAAGTAAAATCCATTGAAATAACCCAGATGGATATTTCCAACCGCCTGCCTGGCCCTGTGTATGTGAACAACCGTCCTGGGTTCGATTCTCCATGGAGACAGAAGTTTTTCTGGTCGGTTTGGTTGGTGATAAGGTTTCTGAGTTCGCCTGGCTCGCTACCATTGCCTTATCTAAGTTTGTCGCCATAGTATCAATGTTAATAACAAAAATTTGTGTTCCAACAATAAAAGGTAAGTAAGATAGCCAGATCCTCAGTTGTTGAGGAGTCCAGGTGAAGCTCGCTTCCACCTTCGGCCTTATCGTCACTACCATCGGGTGTGATGAAGACCAAGAGCTTCTCTTTTGCGTGTAAAAAAATCTGTTCTAAGATCTGATTTGATTATGCGAGATTGCAATAGTATAATCTAAATGAATAGAGATATAAAAAGAGTTTATTGTGATGATCTTGTGAAGACTCTCCCAATCAATTTCCGAACATGTCTAGAGACAATAGGTGGCATACTACATGCCACGCACTTACAAGGGTAAAGCACTCCACACCACAGACGTATCAAGAGAAGCAGACTTAACATAGTTTTACTCACACATTTATCATAAGTAATGTATATCGTTTTTACTTTCACTCCAAAGTGACATGATATATTGCTATTTCTGTTTTTCGTCTATGGCGATACTAACACACATAAACATTTCCGAAGCCGTGGCAGACGCCACGTGGACGCCATGTTTAGCTTTGTCAAAATAATCAAGAGACAAATGGCGTCGTGACATTGTGTTATAATGTTTTGTTTTGTGATTATAAATAAAAATAACTGCTAATCGGACAAGAACAATGGTAAAGTGCTGTGCCCCGAAGTGTTCTAACGCATCATATAATAAAACTCCAGAAATTACAATATAATTAAATTAATATTGTTTGTGTGTGAGTAATGTTTACATGTGGTAAAGTTGCCACGCTTTTTGAACGATACGTTTAGGCTGCTTCCCTTTATACGTCTGTGCTCCACACACAGAGGCGGAAGCGGGACGGTAGCGCTGCGGAACTGCGGCAAGCGATTTAAGCACCGATTAGACTTCACGATCCATCGGGAGTTAGGGCCCTAGCTAGTGTGGTCTAATCGCTGTTAGGGAGTTATAACTATTAACTAATCTGTGGTTAGGGTCCCGATATCGTGCGATCGTGGTTGCCGTGGTTGTAAGTCGGGAGATGTAATCGCTGTTAGGGCGCTCAGTCGCCGCACAGCGCTCGATATGAGCGGATTGTTGCTGTGTATCGGAAGCGAAATTGGCCTCGCGTGCCAAGAAAATGTCGTCCAAAAAAGAAAAATCTGGCTTAATGAATGTTCTGGACATGTATAAAGCTATACCAAATTTATTTCTCGTCGCTAAAAATTTTAGCGTCACTGCTAATCGTTGTTTAGCACCTACACTTTCTCTAAATAATGTGTCATGTTTCTGAATATAATTATTATTATACTGTCACTTAATTTAAAATATTTAAAAATTGTGCAGAATTTATTCGTAAACAATTTTTTAAATTCTGGCTCTAATGAATATAAAATGTTCATATTGCATAGTTTAATTTTATTTTAATTATTTTTTATTTATTTACATCGCCTCAAATTTTTTATCTATCTATCGCATTACACAAAAACATGAGACTCATATAGGTCAGGATTGGTCTATGCATCTTCGACTTTAAATCTGTATGGCAGGGATCCTGGTGTAGAGCGTTATTTTTTCATAAATTTGTTATTTTTTCATGTTTTTTTGTTTATTTTAATAATTTGTTATTTTATTATTATTTTTTAATAATTACTTGTTTTTTATTTATAATTTTGTTTTCAGAAGCATACCATACGAAAAAAAGTGTCACTTGCATCGTAGTTTTATAAAAGCACACAGTGATTCTCTTTTTATTTTATTTTTTTACATTTACACCCGCAGTTGCGACAAGGGCGATACCATTTTTTTCATATTTGGAGAGTGCAGGAGCCATCCTTCCAACACCACGTTCGGTTGCCTACTGAGTTAGGGAGGCGATCTAGTGCAGTGTGATCAGAACGCTTTAACTGCCCTAGCTCCCGATGCGACGCCCTAACACCCGATGGATCGTGAAGTCTAATCGCTGCTTTACTTGCGCCGTTTCTGTGTGTCATGGTCCTTAAGGCGCATAGTAATGTCAATCATAAAAAATCACCGCAGAAAAAACCGATTCTCTTCGTAAATATTGAATAAAAAAATCTTTAAAAAAGATATGTTATTATTCAACGCATTCTTTAGAGGATGGTCTTCTTAATTTTTTGATAAATTAATTAAAACTTGGTTAAAATGTGACCCAAACATGCCTCGATTTTAAAACTGTAAACCTAATCGCTTCGTAAATATTAGGTTAAATCATATACTTTCGATTTCAATAAATAAAGTGGACAATATTCTAGGGGATGGTCTTTTTAGATTTTTCTTATTCGCCTTTATTAATTTTTTATTGAAATAATTCATCTTACGCGTAAAGGTTTGCTTAAATATTCCCCTCGCAGTCACTCACTCACTCCTATGTAATCAGTGTGGGACGATCGACGCAAGGTCATTGGGAGCACTATGCGCCTTAATCATCATCATCATCATCACAGCTCATATACGTCCCCACCGAGGGGTTCGAGCCTACCCTATGTTAGGGTGATTAGGCCTTAGTCAACCACGCTGCCCCGTGCGGATTGGTCGACTTCACATACACCATTGAATTTCTTCGCAGATGTATGCAGGTTGCCTCACGATGTTTTGCTTCACCGTAGGAGCGTCAGACAAATGTACATATGAAATTCGAAACGAAAAACACATTGGTACATGACGGGTCTGTAACCCCGACCCCCCGATTGGAAGGCAAGTGCCGAAACCACAGCGCCACCGACGCTCTATCCTTGTCCTTATAGGTATAGGTAACTACTAGTTTAGTATTAAGTTTTGCTAAAATTCACGAAGACTAGGGTAGTCTGTAAATCAATAACGATAATTCGTTCATCCAAACGGAAATTTCGTTAAATTGTCATGAAAATAATTATTTTCAATTTACTCACCCTTGTCTGTAGTAATTTAATTAAATTATTTATGCGGAGGTGTAAAACTACACCGCATACATTGCGAGCGTTAATATTTCTGCTCCCAACAGTAGGTAGACGCGCTGTCTGTGGCAATTTGATATCACCCCAGTGCGCCATTAGGCTGACTGCGCCGCGCGTAACTTTGGCGTGGAGTGCCATATCCACCCCGCAAGGACGGCTGAAGGGTGCGGCCGGTGGAATGGTCTAGGGATTCTTGGGATACAGACAGTGAGATAGGTAGAAATCGTTGTTGAAAGGACTAAGAGGGTTTTAGATAGATGCTTAAGTAGTATCGAATTGTTTGAATTGAGTTGTAGTGGTTAAAATTGTGTCTGCATACGACGTTAAATTTTGGGTAATTCGCTGATTTTCACTGCAGACTACGGCAAGTGTCTCCTATACTATATAATCTAATAGTGCAGCTTATTTTGTTGCTTGCAACCTGCAGATTTTAACATATGTAATTGAAAAATCTTTATAACAGTATGTAATAAAAACCATGTAAACCCTTTAAGGAGCATGTTCAGAATCGATATACAGAAATTTTGAAAAAAAATAGGTAAATTTATGAGTTTTCCGGGAGAAAATTTCAATGATTTTCAAATTAGGATCATGGTCTGAGCTCACTGTTAAAAGAAACGGGACACCGTCACTTATAAGTGACGGTGTCCCATTTGTTTAGGTCTGTGAAAAAAAAATTATGAAGAGTTAGAAATTTAATTTTTAATGACGCCATCTTTTATATATCGATTCTGAATATGCTCCTTAAAGGGTTTACATGGTTTTTATTACATACTGTTATAAAGATTTTTCAATTACATATGTTAAAATCTGCAGGTTGCAAGCAACAAAATAAGCTGCACTATTAGATTATATAGTATAGGAGACACTTGCCGTAGTCTTTCACAGACCTAAACAAATGGGACACCGTCACTTATAAGTGACGGTGTCCCATTTGTTTAGGTCTGTGAAAAAAAAATTATGAAGAGTTAGAAATTTAATTTTTAATGACGCCATCTTTTATATATCGATTCTGAATATGCTCCTTAAGGGGTTCACAGGGATTTTGTTACACACTGTATAGTGTTTGATATTAATATGAAATATGAAAGTTTAAGTATGACAAAATGTGTATGATGTAGGGGGTGGGAAGGTATACTATGTAGGTATACTGGTTAAATGTGGCTCTTCCCAAGCAGGCACTAGATTTGGCCGTAAAATGAACACGTTTATGGCGTTTCGAGTCTTCATTAGATCCAACCGGTATTACTCCCGAGTTACGATGCTCGTTATTAATATACGTTATTGTATTATGCAGTACTTAGGACGTCCGAACGGTTGGTAGGTCGTAATTAGAACACATCTGTGCGTGATTTGTGCCACAATGATTAGGTTTCATTGCACGCTGGTGAACTATATATTATGTCGTTGGAAGATTTCGGTCATGTCCGGAATACGAGAACTTAGTTAAAACGATTCGGAAAAATATTTTTTTTTGGCTTCATTGTTTAAAGTTAATACTTTCAGTACTACGCTTGAACCTGTGGTTTATATAAATATCTTAATTAAAATGCTCGTAATCCCATATAGTTTCTTAAGTAGTAAAATACCCTTTTTCAAACATAACTTTTAGATGCGTCATTTACTCATTTTAAGATGGTAGTATCGGCCCATAGCGACTTCGGCATACGTCATGGGACTATTTATTTTTGTAAAATATACATAGATTCTGATTCTAATAATTTAAACCATGATGCACGTGTTCAATGAAATATTTTTAAGAGTGTGCATCTCGAGTTTTATTAAAATCGTTGCTAATTTAAAGATTTTTCCATACAAACTTGCAACTAGTTGCAACCCCTATTTCATCCCTTCAGGACTTGTGTGCGTCCACATTTTGAATTAAAACAACTGTCCAAATTTCACGTTTCTACCATTAGCGGTTACGGTTGTGCGTGCGTCTATAGATGGGATGGGAAATTCTCCTTTTTTATATTATATATATAGATAGATAGATACTCGCAGTCGCGTATATCAATACACAACACAAGTACTAAATTATCTTGATGTTGTGTCCATTATGATCCCACCCACAATACGGGTCTCTATCTTTGATTATATGATCTACTAGCTGTGCCCGCGAACTACGTTTCGCTTATATTATTTGGATAGGGATATCTCAGCTTCCTGTGGGCATTTTGAAAATTCGTCAGCAGGCAGTCACCAAAGCGTTTAATTGTTTTTGTCAAATAAATGAAGTGAATTTACAACAACCTTTTAAACAATTACAATTTAGTCGCAAAATAACAGAACTTTAATCAACGGGATTAAGTGCGAACGCACACGACCGACTATCGGTGGCCGATTTTTCGTCGGTGGAAAACGATACATATGGAGTTCTATGTTACAACGCACACGAACCACAAAAAGTCGACCATCGACAAAGTGATAGGAGGGTACGTTGAAGTGTCTGTCATAAGAGTCGGAGGAGAAACCGTTCCGATTATTAGGCCTACAATAAGTCGGTCGTGTGGTTTGCCGTCATTTGTACCGTGTCAAAACTTTGAATAGGTTCGTACTTATAATATTTGACGTTTGGCGCGGGCGCTTAAAATCGCATTAAGGTCTCTTTTATGAAACTCTTTTACCAAAAACAACTTAAAAATACTTTTATCGATAATTGTGCGTAGGTAATTTCGATAGGTAACGATCGAGGTGATACTTACTAAATTTGTTTAGAAAATAAGGTGCAGTCCATAGCACATCAGTCTACGACAAATTGTTTTTTTTTTCAATCATCTTTGAAATTAATGAGACAAGGTTCAGAATCAGGTTCACTTTTATATATTGTGTAATGTATTTATTTTATTTATTTTGTATTTTACTTTATTTAGGAAACAAACAGTCAATTAAAACAAGAATAATACACAAAAAAACATACTTAAGGACCTAGAGTTCCAAAAACTAATATAATACATTATATAAATTAAAAATGAAGAGTATAACTAAAATTATGTTTATACAATGTTACCTGTTACAATGGAATTATTTTTCATGTTTTCATATACTTTGATTTTAAATGTAGATAAACTATTACAGAAAATATTTTTAAATTTTTCGTTATCTATATACACTGACACTATGTGTAAAAAAGTTATTGCGTGTGTATATAGTGTTGTATGTGGGAACATGAAAGAGTTTCTGCAGGCGATAGCTGGCCCTAGGAATTTTAAAATAAATTCTTTCCAAAATGTAATCCAATTTGATTAAAATATAGCCTGACGTGCTGTCGACTGTACATGCAAAGTTGGGTATTTATTTTCAAATTCATCGGACGTTCTTTTAAGCGGGATTTGAGCAGAAATTGCAACATTTATCAGTATTCTACATTCGCCTAACTTATGTACACTAATTGTAAGTAACGCATCTATAAATGGAAACGTAGTCACGGAAAGATTAAAAAACCTGCGTGAAATTAGGTAATTTGCGATTCCAACCAAGTTAACCCTTAGCTTACTGCGCACGTTGTTGAGATAGGGCACTCGACCCTCCGTTAATGTATTCTGGCAATCTCTCCGGCCCCGGCTGCGGGGAGGTCTGGCTAGGGCCTAGATTAAATTTGCAGCCCCCTTCTGTTTATCATTACTTTTTGCCCGTGCCGGCTTAGCCGAGTTAAGGAATTAGTCGGCTATTTCAACTGCCCCGAGACCTGTGTTCGCGTAGAGACTTAGCCTCGTTTTCACTTTGTTAAGACCTAACTTAATTTCGTCATTCATTTGTACTCTGTTTTGTAACGACACAGACACCGAATAGAACTTAATTGATGGCATTACACAATTTGTAAGCGAATTGTGTTGGAATCGTTGAGACCAGTGTAGGTCCGCTAGCCCATGATATCGTATCTGAATACTACAACGAGCAATAAACTTTTTATCTATCAATCTATCTATATCATTGATTTATCATTACCAAGTAGTGGGGGGTTATCTATCTACAATGACACGGTGAGTGAGATTAGATTAAATACATTTTGATTTGAATACAGATAAATTTAAAATTTTACGTGATGATTTAAATACAGATAATTTCGTCCGTGCTGTGATGGATTTGTCTGTCTGTCGCCACACAGTTTCTTCCCGTGGATGTCGTAAGAAACCGACCTTTACAAGTGAATACACTATTGGGCAGAATATACTTTTAAGGTCAAATGATGGCACTAAACTAGGGGTTAGATACGGCACAATCGGGCATTTTTCCATTATTTTGGTTGATAATAACCACGCTAGAGCGCTGAAAATTAATCAATTTTCAAGGAGGAGGATCGTCCTTCCTTTGGCACATGAAGTGCACAAATCCGCGGCGTCTAGTTTAAAACATGTCTGTGAATATAATATTTTCTTTGCTGCAAACTTTTGATGCCACGAGGTGTTCCGTGGTAGCAGCGAAGCCTTGGAACTGTGCCCGATGCGGTTCAGATAAGCGCCACCGTATTGCGGCTTTAGCTTACATGTCCTTCTTTAAGCTTATAATTTTGTTTACCCTCATAATAGGAACTATAGTCCTAGCTTTAATATTATATCTAATGCTACCGGTAGCACAGATAAGATCATAGTTACTACGTAACTGGTAGTTTGGTATAACAAATTTATAATCAATAAATGCAAACATTCATATCTATAGCTTAGTTCCGTTCGGAATAGGTAGTCTGTCTGTCTGTATAAAACAGCTACAGGTTCTGGAATTTTTCGACTTCGAATCTCAAAGCAGATACGACACCTGCCACTTATTATACCAATGCCAATATTCCCGTCTCCTTCTGATAGTATAAGAGCTGAAATAGTCTTATGAATGATACAGTCTTTGATGTATTGTAATTACATTACCCTATGAACAGAATCGTAACTCAACATCTGATAATTGGCAAGGTACTGAACCAACATGAGGGACATGCGAATAATCAATGTTGCTCTAAAGCGTTGCGATATTCTCATATGGTTTTTATTTATACTATCTTAGACATGGTTGCAGTGTCATGTTTGAGATTGTAGTTGATTTAATTTTCTGAATAAACTATATCAACTTCATCAGAAAGTAAACCAAACATACCTTGACTTTTTAGCTCGGAACCCAATCGCTCGGTGAATTTCGAGGTAGAACATTGTTTTTTCCGTTTCTGTAATTAACGTCAACAATATTTAAGGTGGTGTTTATTTTGGATTATTTTTTATTCGCATTTATTTCTTTTCTTAATTACATATCATCTTTCACGCAAGTCTGCTTACTGTCTTATAAATATCACCCATTCGCTCCCATTCACACTTAAATGATTGGAGTGGAACGATCGATCCAAGGTCGTTTGAGCCTCTTAATTTGAATTTGTATATTTTGACTCCAAATATTCTAATACGCAATTACTTCAATCTCAGTTATATGTATATAAGTACATAATGGAAGAGGTGAACATCAAGAAATTTGATACAAAATACGTATGATATTAAAGCTGGTTAACGTGAAAACATAAAACTAATTACTTAGTAAACTTTCTAGAAATAATCAGAGTTGAATTTGCGATGAATATAAATAAAGAATCAGAATAAAATATCCATTTAAGATTTACTAAACGCAACAATATAGGAATTGTTTACGGAGCACGCATTTTTCAATTAACATGGAACTCCAATACAACTAAACGACTCTTGAAAGATTCGAAATATTCCCACCCTCACTCAATCGTACTTGCAGATGTGCTTCAGTCTGCTGTTGTTGTTTTTATTGACACTCGAAACGCTTCCGATCCGATGTTTGCGATTCGAAATATCCCAAACATTTGCCGGACGGACCGTTTTAAAGCGGGACTCCGTTTGTTCAATCATTGCGGTCGGCATATTGCTAAAGCGCCCTCACACTCTCAGTCAGGTAGGCACTAAATTTTTTACCGATGAGCGATTCGCGCCCCGTGTTTCGAGCGAGGGGCCGTTAAAAGGGAAAAATGTTGTTAGCCGTAAAGTGATCAATGAAAAGCGGTAATCAATTACAGTTGAGCACTGTGCGCTTGAATCTGTAGCGTGCGATTTTCGCACAAAGTGCGGTGAGCGCTAACTGCCGCTAACACGAAAATACAGACAGAACGCCTTAGTTTAAAAGAGTACGCGCTTGATATTTTTGAAATTATTGCATGAGCACGAGTATTTTTGATACTGTTTTGATTTCCGAATTAGCGACTATAGTTTATTCTTTTGTCGTTTATAATTTTAAAAGTCGAATAGAAATTATATTCTTTGATTAAATAGTTTCATCGTGAACACAAATAGACAGAATTTAATATACCCGGATATCATGTATCCGGTTGTGACGTGTCGAAAACTTGATGATTTTCAAGTAGCAATATCAGCTTTCAGATTGTAAGTAGTATGTATTTCAGTCTGATTTTACTTTTTTATCGCCCTGGCAAATTTAAGGGATGCTTAAGGACTTGATAGTAATGGTAGTAGAATTATTTAAATAGGTATTCATAAAAAAAATAACTCACCTATTTGATTTTATATTAATTTTCTAAAATATCCAAACAAACTGCACCAGTTTAGTGCAGTATTTTTAAAGATTTTTTGATTTATTTTTAATTGTTTATTTTTTTATACATATAATAATGGATGTGTCCTGAAGCGTCCCTTAAATTTTCCTGGGTGATAAAAAGTAGGTAATCCTGTAGTATATGTATCCAATAACAGTATACATTATACGTTTTCGATTGCAAGCACAATATCCTTGTCGATTTGACAACTGCAGTTCATTCATCATCACAGCTCATTATACGTCCCCACCGAGGGGCTCGAGCCTACCCTATGTTGGGGTGATCAGGCCTTAGTCGTTGTCAAATATACATGTGGAATTCCAAAAACGAAAAACACATTGGTACTTGGAAGGATCGAACCACGGATCTTCCGCTACATTTCATTACTGTCCAGGAATTCACGTGGCCCTAAACTTCTAATCATACCGTTTGTTTTCTTAAGGCAACAGGGAAATGATATACTTTTATTTCACTTTAATTTATCCTTATAATGCAAATGTTTTGGCTACGTATTCATTGGAAAAGAAATAAACTCTTAATTCGCACTGGTACAATTGCACTGTTTGAGTATAGACATGATTCATGATCAGAGTGCTTTACAGATTTGTAGGCTCAGAAATTGTTAACTTATGAAGGGGCACCTCTTACTTCTTGTCTCGAAGGGACCCGCAACAAAGCGTGAGCTGTTGTCACGGTAAATGCGCAATAACTTTTGCTTTTCACCGTTACTGAAAGCGATTTCCGCTGCGGTCGCCTCGGCTATTTGTCGTGGACGCTCGCGCGAACTTTGGTTTTTAACGTCGAGTGTCCGTCTTTTGTTTTGCGAAGTTTAAACCAATTGCCGCCGCATTCTGCGGCCGCTCCGCGCCCCTCTAAACTTTTGATTTTATACCCTTCATATTTCCCGTGTTGTTTGTGGCGTTCAAAATTGTTTTTAAATAGGAAACTCCAGTCGAGCTTGCGCGATACGTACGATACGCCGCAATTTCCTATTTTCCGAAATAACCGCTTCAAGAACTTTTGCTGTGCCTTTAAGGAAACTGTTAAATTGGGCTTATTATGAAACGAATTGCGACAAGGTTGTCTTTTTTTACTCTTTACTGAATTTCCATTGTCTAGATCAGGGGTTCTCAAAGTGGGGTTCGCCTTTAGATAGTAAGGGGTTTGCAGAAAAACTGAAAGCTGGATTCGAAACCCATTTATGTTCGCAACCGAGAGTATAAATACTAGTTTGAGTATTAAGCAACAGGAGTCATTATAGAAATGTCCGCAGATGAAAGTCTTCAAGCTGATTCCAAAAGGATGTCCATATTTGATTTTTGGGCAGGTAGACTGAATTAATATCCTGAACTCTCTCGCAAAGCGGTGAATTTCCTATTGCCCTTTGCAACAACCTACCTACTTATTCACGATTGGATTTTCACACCTTTTAATGATAAAAACTAAATACAGAAATCGACTTGCTGCTTAATCAGAATTAAGGTTAACGCTGTCTAAAATAACTTCTCAAATCGACTCAATTCGCGACAAGAAACAAGCCCACCCATCTCATTAATACAATTTTTCCTTTTTGACACTCACTGTATTTGTTAACTTTAATTGAAATAAAATATCATATTTTCTTCTACGGGAAGATTTTCTTTTAATTTGGGCTTGGGGTTCGCGGTGGTCTGAGAACTTAAACAGGGGTACGTGGAGCAATAAGTTTGAGTAACCCTGGTCTAGATTAGCGCCGTGCGTATAATTCTTAATTTTCTTGATCAGAGAAGAGAGCTCTGTCGGAGTCGGAAATTCGTAGTCAGTCCGCCGGCGCCGCCCGTCGCCCGCCCGCCGCTTAATGGCTTCGCTCGATTCTCTCTCACAGTTTAATCGACATACTCCGTTGTTTATTTTGATTTCGTCGACATTAATAATTTTTGCTATATGCGAAAGCGTTTCTCCAATTTTGGCTTATCTATAAATCGTTACTGATATTTGAATGCCAGCAAAAAAGAGGCTATTGTTGTTATTATAGTGATTGATAGTTATATAATAAGATCCGGGATATTTTATTTGATGGAATCAATTTATATTATTATTGTTCATTTATACCCACTGTGGAGCTCCGAATGATCCTGATCAGACTTATTATTCCCAAAACTTTTACGGTATTACCACGAAGTGTTGTCGAACAGTTGTTTAACGTCTATCAAGGCACGGTAATAGGTCAAGGCTTAGTCATCATGCTGTTTCATGTGTGTTTATAAAAGCAGATAGAGACAGCATCTGGCTTAAACCATGACTAACCTCAGACAACTATGGACAACGTTTTGCATGTAAGAGTATCATATTGAGTAAAAACTAGTTATCCACTGTACCTTGTAAGTGTAACTAAGTGAATATGAAGTGGTAATTCATTAGTTTTCACTGGATGCACAAAAATATAGGATACTAGCCGATGAAAAACTCCATTGTTAATTTCAACTATTGAAAAAATCGCACAGCCGAAAAAACTGTAAGGTAAGTTGTTTTCCGCGCGGCGTCAGAGTTCATTTAAATCTGCGCCACGTTATTGAAAGCTTTCAACTGATAACATCATCATCATCACCATGTTCTTAATGCACCCTAATGTGGGGTCGGTTACGTTTTATTTATTCCATTCATCTGTGTCCATATGTCACCTCATTACTGATATGATCAGTGATAATTGTAATTTTCATAAAGATTTACAAACACCAAGACTTAGGGGCGATAGGAGCCGAGCGTGCCTATAGAATTTGACGTTTTTGTACATACTGCTCTCTTGTTTTTCAGCCTTAAGCCGCGATGCCATTCGTCAATGTCCGACCTTTCTTTCTCCGCTGCAGCGTATATACACATACTTATACGTACCTACACCAACGTATACGTTACGTACTTACACGTAGATACACTTATGTACGGTTCAGTGACAGCGCCTTGTGGGAAAATGCTTTAGCGTTTTTGATTTGTTCGAAGGGAAGCGGGGCGTTTTGTTGTCATTTTATTGCAGGCTTGTGAATGTTTTGGATGACATTGCGTTGCGTGTGAACTTTGTTTATGTTTGTTAGGAGTCGAACGCGCAGTCAAACCCAAAGGCAAAACACGTTTGTTTTTTTTATAATGATATCTTGTATTTCTATTAATCAACGATAAATGTGAACGTCTGCTATCACACTCGTTCTTCTCCACTTTTCTTCTCGATTTTGTGTTGTAATAAATCGTTTATCCGTTAGCTTAATGTCGGCTTTCAAAATCAAAATATTCCTTATTCACTTACCTGCAATGAAATCGACCCACCTGTGCGCTTTGGTTCAGAGCTCGATGAATCAAAATCTACCATCAATAAATAATATATTTTAACCCAGATAGCTAAACAAGAGCCTAAGCTTACATTTCTACATAGAAAGCTTTTTTGAACCGTCCAAATTTTTTACCTACCACCCATTCAGGACATCTTTTAGCTGATAAGAGAAATGAACGCAAGAAACTTAGCTGCTTTATCAGAAAAGTAGTATGTAAAATTTTATCTATTTTATCAGAAAAGTACCGATATTAACAAAAAATTATGGCGATACCATACACAGCAAGATTTGTTTTAAGCATGAGAACAGCGCATTGACAAATCTTCCCGTCTATTTAATCTAATCATGTATAAGACAATAAAAGGAATCATACCTTCTAATGAAATGCCATAAAACATGCCAAAACATTAAGATCGAACCTCCATTCGGTAAACATAACGAAACGTAGCTAATACAATGTCATAATCTAAATTTGAAACAACTTTGTAAAGGTCCCCGTCCGTGAATGGTATCCGTAATTCGGAGCCTGTAATACTCGCAAGACCCTGGCTCCGTTTGCGACTACGCGTGCCCGCCGCCGCCGCCGCGCCGCTCCAGCCCGAGCTAACCGACACATTTTAATATTCATTATAATTAGGGGGCAACCCCGCCCCCCGCGGACAACGAGGGTTGATACGCAGACACGCCACGCTCGTACTGAAGATTTTTCGGGGAATTTACATTTTAAACTCGATCACCGGGTAGGTCTTTGACAAAATTATATAGGTTTTGCAAAAATTCTGTGGAAGTTCGTTTATAAAATTTTTGAATTATGTTTGAAGGCATGAATGTTAAAAATATCGGTAAGCTTGTTCTAACGCCTATACACGTTTTAAGGATTTTACTGATTCGTGATGTGATGTCACAGTTTAGGAATATACCTACAAGCGGTAATTCTACCATGCCGCTGTATATTTAAAAACAATAATCACAGACTTATAATTGATATTCTTCTCACATATTGTCGCTTCGTCGGTGATACTATAACGAAAAAGCAAAAAGAAAGTTTTAGCAATCGGTTTCCATCGTCCCGTAGTAGAAGCTAACGAACATAAATTTATATAGTACGTTTCAAAGTTCGCCTAAAATAGTCCTAGTTTTTTCGCTGCCGTGTTGGACATTCACTGTTGTATAGTCTAATACTTGCATCCTGGTATCTCCTCTGACGACATCCAATAAAAAATATTCCGTCTTACTACAAAATGTTGTCTAATGTGTAATGTATCGCTTAAAGATTTATCCATCGTCGTTGACACAAAGGAAACAGCATCATGTTTTAAGCTACGATTAACTTTAGACATTTGGCAACGTTTTGTGATAAGACCATTGATTTACTACCAAACGTAGATAGAGCACTTCATACAAAAACGCGCTTGAAATCTGTCACCTAATCGACTACACATTTGTACGCTGTTAAATAGGTAGTTGAATATGCACACCCGAATTAAAATTACCATAAAGAAAGTACCGTATTTATCGAATTCAACCTTATTCTTTATTATTACGGCAACTATTTGAAGTACAACCGTGTGCAGTTACATCATTTCATACCTAGCCACATTAAATTTGACGTTTTAGTAATTGCTACAAGAAAATATCAACTTTATACTTTCAAACATAATGCTCAAAATTGCTTATCGCGTTGTCGCTCCAACGCATGGAAAAGAACTGCACGAGGCCCGATTGGGCAGTTCTTCACCGGCCCACTTTTCGAACGTTCATGCGTTATCTACGTTTGGTAGTAAATCAATGGATAAGACCTGTCTTGTCTACCTCTGTGAACCATCATTGCGGGCGGCCCGAGATCCGTCTTGACGTTTCGTGCGTGCGTCTATCTACATTACACTACACCGTACACCCGCGTCGAGGAGACAAGTAATTAACGATGCCCAAATGTTTTGCCTCAAGAGTGAGCGGCTTTTGTTTTCGCCATTCATAAACGCGGGAAGATGTTATCATTCCTTTGTTTTTCCCGTTTATTTTTAATCTCACGCCGTAAATGAGAGGTCGGCGGGAACAGTGTTTTTGTCTTGAGCTACCTACTTTGCGGCAGTTGAAAAGGTTTGTATACAAAAATGTGTTGCAGTCAAATTTTTGCGTTGGTCCATACTTTTTTTGGTTAGGTTTATTCAACACGTAATGTTGATACAGAAGAAATTATTTTTTCTTTGTATAACTCCGACCTTCTTGTTCCTGTTTGAAAAATTATAACAAATATTGAAAAGAAAATTAAAAGGAAAACAATAAGACGTAAGGCCTCGTTTACGGAGACGCGGGGCGTCGCGCGTCGCGTGTGGCGTGGCGTCTCGCGGCGCGTCCGACGTTTTTTCTGTTTACGGTGGGGCGGCGCGTGAAGCGGCACTCATAATCGCATGCGTAAACACAAACATATGGCAATATACGATGTTGTTCATAGAGATGCGAGACGAGAAGCGTGGCGGCGACCGCAGCGGTGCCCGCCGCGGCACCCGCGGCGCATCCTTAAGCGTGTAGTGAAACACGCGGCAGGCATCGCTTCATCGAGAACTGGCATGATGACTGAATTGTAATTTTCACGTCCCGTCATAGAATATTAAAATACCGTAGAAAAAGATGCGATCCTGTGAAATTAGAATTAAAATCGGCTTAGAAATACATTAGATACAAGCATTTTAAGTTGTTAATTTGGAAGCGATTAGACAGAGAGATCCGACATCAACCGTGACGTCATTGTTGAGTACGGCCATATTTACTCCATGTAAATTGCCGTTTTGCTAGAAAGAGATGGAGAAAAATCTTTAATACGAGTTAAGTACCTTATATCTTGGTTGTTTTTATAGTTATTCGAAAATCGATTTTTTTTCTGTTTATTATATGAATGAGCTTCTACTAAAGCAAAAAAAAAAATTTAGCCATCTAGCCTATTGTCGCTGCGTGCGCCGCCGTGATAAACGCCGCGTGAGGCGCGACCCGCACAGTATTCAAACATATGGCGTTGTATGAGTGCGTTTACGGAGAAGCGATTTTACACGCCTTTGCTTGAAATGGCGCGTTTTTTACGACCGAGCCCGCGGATGGCACCGCCACGTCTCACGCGGCGTTTATCGCGGCGGCGCACGCAGCGACAATTCTCGATGAAACGATGCCCGCCGCGTGCTTCGCTACACGCTTGATGATACAATAACGATGACATGACGATGTTATCGTTATTGTATCATTCATGATAATATTAATTAAAATCATAAAAGTCATAGGTAACTTTTTTAGTAAACTGTACCGAGTTTGTTATAGAGTTCTAAAAAATATTGTTGCATAGCAAGCACGAATGAACCATTTGAATCTTATGCTGAAACAAAAACATTTACATGGAATTGTACTTGTTGCGTTAAGTCGCACCACATTGTAAAGGCGTAATTTGACGTAATTCTCGGAGCTAGTCCCCGCGCCCCGGTTAAGCCCGGGATCCGCGGGCCTATCGGGGCTGACTTTGATGGATCCGCGCCGCCAGAAAGAGTCGACAGATGACACTCATTGAGCAGGATTACCACTACGGGCTGATATGAGCTGAACATGTACGTGCCTACGCGTGTGTTAGCCGCGAACGGTGCTATAACTTTGCCTCTTTGGAGTTCCGTACCTCGAAAAAAAAATTGGAAAATTATTATGGTTGCATATGTTGGATGTTTTGCGATTTTACAAAGGAATCAAATCTATAGTGTACTTGCAGTTGGCCTAGAAGTTTGGCAAGATGGAATGTCTACATAACCACTAAGCAAACCTCGACGTCCATACTACGCGCGGAACCTCGAGATAGTCACCAGTTCTCTTGAAATTTCAGCTGAAAGGTTAATGATGGGACGCTGTCAGGTCATGTCGTGTACGACGGATATTGACGATACCCTCATATAGACATTCAGTAGTAGTGCTCACTTCAGGAGTGTATATGACGCAACTATTATAAGCCGGTTCAAGTGATTCCGGCTCCGATGACGTGTGTTCAGAATCGACGGTGTTCGTCATTCCTTTTCTCGATAAATTTTCATTCCGTTACGCATCGGTTTATCTCTAGTTTGTAGTGAATCAAATCAGCTTACTTACACGCGTATCTTTCAAATTAGGTCGACCGAATTGGGTACGTGATGCGAAAAGTTTGTATTCCACGCGCCATTATGGTGAGGTAAAACGCCCAGTTGGCAGTCCCAGAACGTATCGGCTAAAATGATTAGCCCGCGTCTACCTGATCTAGAGATCCGCTGGCAACAAAGTTAGGGTGTACTCGGTTTTAATTGCCCTGTATTTTTGTTGCGAGAAAGCCAAAGCAACTCGTTTACTTATTTGCGTTTGAAGTTGCTAATAACAGGTAACGGAGTGCTAGTTTGACGCCTCGTTCATTATTTACGTTAAGTTTCGTGTAATTAATGGCGACAGCGACATTTCGTAAACGTGTTTTCTGTTTTTTTTTCACTTGTGCGAAATATGAGTAAGGGTTAATCCAATCCAAGCGATTCGAATTTCGAACTCTTGTGACCACTTGGCGCCGATAAAAATGTTAAAATGTCTAGGTAACTACTTTCTCAATTGTCTTACCTAAAATCACGCTTTTCTCGCTGGTCTAGGAGAAAAGTTAATGTATCACGCCAGAGCAATGCCCCTTTTCTCGTGCCTTTTAACACATTGTTATGTTCAGAATTATCATTCTGAATATTTAGAATTAATATTGTTGTTTATATTTTTTATTATTTTACTTCATTTTTGTATGTATTTTTATAAAACTAAACGCAGATTGTTAGCATGCTTAAACAAAACGCAAAACGTTGCTTTGACGTTTGTGAAAATTGTACCGTTAGAGACACTTTTCAAATTCAAACGAATTACGGATCAGACTCAAATTCATTTTACATTTATAGAATTAATAATATCAAATTCATTGTACCTTGTTGTTTCTTTACGTTAACTAAAGTAACCTACCTACCTAAACTTCAAGTTTGATTGCAAATCTTGAATAGACCAGTTACTTATACAGTCCACTGCCTCTTACGAAATTTCCCAAAGAACACCTATTAGGGGGATCGCATCGAGTCCTAAGCAACTGTGCTCCAGGAGTCTACGTTAAAATCACTCGCAACGCAACGCTCGTTGTGATTCAATACTAGACTATTTCACTAGTTTCATAACTGGTCTCTTGTTGAGCAAATAACTGTTACTCTTGTTAGTTATTGGACGTTATCAGTCAATTGGGGTACCGATCTATTGGAAAATAACCGACGCGCGACGGCCTAAAAATTTGAATAAAATTTTGCTGTCGAAAAATCATTTGATTCACGGACTGATTTTAGGATTGAAGTTGTTACTATGGCGTATAGAGCCGCAACATACATATTTTATTATTGTTGTGCCTTTCAAAATAAATTCACTGTGCATGAGCAAAAGTGGCCGTGGGGAGCATAAAATGTGAGCGAGTAAAAATTGTATTCGTTATATGATTTTTTATTCTATCGTTTCAATGTTGATTTGTACTTATGGTGTGTAAATTTTGATTCATTTTGCACAATAAAGGCACATTTGAATGGGAGAATGGGAACTTATCCACAAATAACAAGAAATAGCAAACTATAATAGGTTTACTCTCTTAAAGAAATCTCTCTCTCTTTCAAAGGAAGTAGTTTCTTTATAACAGAAATAGTAAATAATTATACACTTAAAAGGTCATGATTCAATGCTCTCTATTACAGTTTCAATTGTTTTTAGCATAATATTTTTTATACTCGAGTGTATACTGTGTTATATACACAGTACACATTCGAGTACAAAAAAGATTGATACGATACGGTCAAAATTACAAAAATATATATACTCTACCAATTTTACCTTAATGTTAAGTTATTAAAGTCTGTCAATCAATGTATACATATTTTTGTAACTTTGGACGTATCGATCATTTTGTATTCGAGTGTACCATGAAGAAATATTGTCATTCTTCAACGTTATATTGTACTGTCAGCGTATTTACTGGTGCCAAAATGCAGAGTCTCATGACGAGTCTCCAATCCGTGCGTATCGCCAGTGATGACCTACGGAACACGGAGACGTGATCGCTTACACTGGGTCTCATGAGATAGCTTAAGGCCACTCAAAGGGCAATGGAGAGTGCTATGCGTGGTTTCTCTACGCATCGCATCAGAATCACGATCGTAGGTACTAGAGTCAACGACATAGCCCAAAGAATGGCGAACCTTAGTGGCAGTGGGCAGAACACATAGCTCGTAGCTCGTGGTGGAAATGCCGCAGACACGGCGTTGGTAGGTCTCCCACAAAGGTGGACTGACGATCTGGTGAAGGTCGCGGGAAGCTGGATGCGAGAAACACAAGACCGATCGATTTGGACATCCTCGGTTGAGGTCTATATCTATGGGCGTCTATTGGCTGAAACGATGAAATGCCAATGGAATGGAATTTTCTGACTGTTCGATTCCGCCATCTTTGTTGCAGGCTAATGTCTGACCTCAGGTACTTGATTTACCGCTAGTACGACATCTTGTGTTCTTGTGTTCGTGTAGTAATTTTTATCTTACTAATTCACTACGGCCACTATTTTATACTTACCACTGCTGGGCACGGGTCGCTTAGATGATGAGGAATCGGCCTACATAACGCTGGTCAGTACATTCTAAATGCGTGGCTGCACCGAATATAAATAGCAAATACGACGTTTTTACGCTGATGCCACTTAAGTAATTTTTTAAACGTACGAAGCTACTATCAATATATTTTCGTCTTGATTATAACAGACATTTTTTTTAACTATAACGAAACACGTTATCAGTTTTTGTGAGTAAATTTAATCATAATTTAGTTACACAATACCACAGTTTAACAATGCATTGTAAAACTGTGACAATACCCAATTCACTGATATGGATTGTTAGTCGTGATATCTGTAATTGTTACATACAATTGACCCGCGCGGTATTAATTAATTATGATCATTAGTTGAGAGTAATTGGTCCATATTATGCAATTTGTTGTAAGCTCAGTAGTCACAAGCGAAATCATAAGCAATAATCAGCCAATTACACTAACGCAAACCGATCGACCGTATCCGAATACGTCTATACAGGTATGCTTGTCAGTTTGTCAGTCACTAATGGCAATCGTCCGCGCCATTTGTTATTATTATAAATGAATCTATTTCTGATGTTATAGGCCAGTGTTCATTCATTCGTGCCGCATTATTTTCGCTTCAGTGCGTAATGAAATTTCAAAACAGCTATCTTTTTTATTATTGGTATTGTTTTGGATAATTAATAGTGGCTACTTTCATTTTAATTGATGGTAAGACTACCAAGTACCGTCGCCTATTTAATTAACTATCACCGTTTCAATAAAGCGCATCGGCTAATTAATAATGCTAAAACAATATTAACAAAAAATCTGTGAACACTTTTAAAATTTATTAACCACCAAATTCTGAATCAGAACTGAATTTGACGCCTACTTTAACAAGTCCCAAATTGATAGCGCAGAAATTCTGGCACTCTCAACGAAACTCGTACAACTTTTTGATTAAACATGTTAAGTGAACATTACCTCTTCGTCCTTGGTCCACATACGGCGAGTTGGTACTGTACTAGGCCGTTTAACTTGGCCTTTGTTAATTAAAACTTGCAGGCAACACTTTTCGTGCATATTTCACAGCTAAACAGCTGCGGCTGAATGTGTCTGAATAGTCTTGATGAAGCCAGAGCGCTCTTTTATAGTCGTGCCAGGTTGAAGCGATGTTGATTTATTGTTTATTCATTGTTTAATTTAATGTTCTTTATTGTTTTTTCTTCGCATAACAGGTAAGCTCCTTGGTCTTCATTTCACCAGATGATAAGTGACAATAGGGCCGGTAGGGAGGGTAGAGAAGCAAGCTACACCTGAAGTGCTCAACAACTTGACTATGTTACCTCTAATACGTCAATGCTATTAACATCCCTTCTGAGTTTCTGACTAGCTAGCCAGCAGCTCGGAAACTTTTCTGCCTCAAAACCAAGCAGAAAACTTTTGCCGTTATTGGGATTCGTACCACGATCCTTCAGAACAATTCCGTGTAAACTCAACCACTGCATACCAACCAATTCACAAATATTAGGGAGAATGTTTTTTTTTAATTCATTCTCCCTAATATTTGGACATGGCGCTCTGTCAATGATAGTGAAGTAACTACTTCACGTGAGTTTGAATGTTTAGCTTGAACCGTCGTGCCGTGCAGTAGTAAAAACTCAATGAAAAGCCTCCTTTCGCCACATCTTTCGATTTTGTTTCTTCTATTTCTGCGCCAGCGGTGGATGCGAGCGCTTTTTACATTCCATTTTTTGCTCGTTTACTTTTGTTGCTAAGAGTAGGTCTGCATGCGCTTAGCTACTCCTTATGTGGACTTAATTAGAGTAATGTTTCCGTTTTGTAGAAATAAATCTAAAACAAACAGAGGATTTGCGGTTTTTTCTATGTTAAGGCAGGTTGATAAGGTAGGATTTTAGTTAATTAAAATATGAAGCGGCTCTCACGTTGGTTTTTTGCTATCTTTGTGTTTTATTTGAGTCAAAGCCTTAAATCGTTTATTTCAAAATTTTAAGAGTACCTATTTACCTAAAATTTAAGAGTACATTTTAGATTACCAAAATTTTTTATTTTTATGTTAGTTAAATTTTAATATATTAATCTAATTGGTTTTATTTAGAGAATTTAATTGAAGATTTTTTAAGATTCCGCACTGGGCCAGCGTGGTTTACTAAGGCCTATACACCCTTACTTTTTGTTTATTAAAATAAACTTTTTCGACACAATGTATTATTCAAATGCTATTTATTTCAATTCATTAGTCGTCGACACTGTGACGAATTTAACCAAAATAAATGACCCCATTCTGAAGACCCGAGAAATATTTAATAAAACTGAACCGCGCCGCCATCAATATGAAACGAAGGCGAATTTACACTTCACTGTCGCGAATAAGCACAAAGTAAAAAGACAATATAAGTCAAGCAAGATAAGCTTTATATTTAGAGTAAGTATAGCAATCTAATTCAGCCAAACGGACACTGTACTTACAGCCGCTTACGATATTACATTTATCTGTGGATTTGGTTACTAGCGATAGGCATTTGTCATTTGACATTAGCTCCATACAAAATACGTCAAAATTCTATCCCCAGTAAAAAATCCGGAAGTAGATAGGATGGGTTAGTATCGAATGATCGCAAACGTAATTGGTGACTGTATCAACTCGTCTAAAAATCAATTCGTACACAATGCGTTTTATCAATTCGTCTAAATCGTTTTTGGTCAGAACTGATATTTTGTCTAAATTGCAACCAGTTCCAATGGCTACTTAGTCTACGGTACAAAAGGTCTAACTGTAGAACTCGTGTATAATGTAAATGATCAAAAATATTATTTCGTCTAAATTGTTTTTGGTCAAAATATCATGTGACCAAACAGCTTCATAACAAACAAACTCATTTCCATAATTATAATATTAGTAGAATTTACTAAAAAAGTAATATTTTTCCTTAATTAATTATTTATTCACTTATTATCAAACTTAAACTGTGAACTGTCATTAAAAAAAATAACATTTTTTTCACACACACATCACACAAACAAACAAAATCACAGCGGCTGTGTGTGCCACTGGCGGGAATCGAACCCGCGAACTTTGAATCAGAAAGCAGGGTCACTACCAACTAAGCCAAGAGGCCAGTCATTAGAAATATAACTATAGACCACCTCCTATTTAGACGAAATATTACTTTATACCACCTTGTTTTTCGACGCAATTTAGACCGACACATTTGATGACGAAATATTACTATAGACCACCTCGTGTTTAGACGTAACTAAATTGTAGTCCTTTCGCAAAAATTACGAAATAGTGCTTTAGACCATCTCATATTTAGACGACATTGAACTTTAGATTAGCTGCTATAAGGACGACATGTGTTTTTGGACCATATAATATGTTAGACGAGTTGATATAGTCACAAATTACGTTTGCAATCATTCGATACTAACCCGATAGGATGTTGAAACCTGTCGTTGGTGTTACTTAGTTTTGCTGCAAAATCACGGTGCTTGCATTGCTGTGTCCGGCTCGAAGGGTCAGCCAGGCAGCGGAATTACTGTGAGATAATTATGTCTCTAAATATTATGTCACAAGTTGACAACGTACACTGCGGTCCTTGTAGAGGTTGCATATAAGCGAATCTTGCAAGAAAGAATCGCACGTATTTAGGTGACTGCATGTAGTCACAACGAACTCCGTTCGATCGTAATAGATATTTACATTTTCCAAACCCTTGACACGGTCCCTTGAGTTGCCACATTAGCGCCAATTTCGATCCGTACTGCACGGATCTCATTTAAGCCAACCTTAGTGTTTTAAATCACTCAAGAGTCGCGCAAAATGGAATTAGGCTTCACACTTGGCATCAAACCAATTCCGATCGTTAGTCTTTGGTATTATATCCTCCCTTACTCTGGATGTTGCAACAAATTGGATCCGTATTGTGCGAATCATTTTTTTAACCGACTTCGAAAAAGAAGGAGGTTTTATGTTCGGCTGTAAGTATCTACTTTTTTGTATGTTCACCGACTACCGAATAGCGATAAATGTTTAAATTAGTTTTCGGTTAACCAACAATAACTGTCTCAAAATGCAATGTTATTGATGCGTCATTTAACGCATTAACGCTAGCAGAATGCCAGCTGTACGCATTCATATACACAAGCCGGTACGCTTGCTTTGTAGGTACAGAGAGATGTTTTATATTGCTTGATGCGATTCTAATAGCTTTTCTCTGCAACTTTTATCCCTGTCTGTTATTAATTATATTATTGACTCCCATCTTGTCCACCAACTGATGCGTCTATTATTTAAGCCGATTCCGCGATATTTTTAGCGTGATCCAATCTTCGTATGGTAATCTTGTCTGCTCATCTTTACGTTTGTCCGTCCATCTGTCTGTTAGCCTGTCGAAATCTAGGCCACCTAGAAAATATCCCGAGTGTGTCTCTACGGAGGTAGAAGTTGCTCTGGAGGGTGGTTTAGCCAGGTATGGGGTTTATACCCGAGTCCAATGGCATATCCTTGGGGCGGCCTTGTCAGCTTGCAGCCCCTTATTGAGTCGTAAAGAGATTCCCCCGCCTCAAAAAAAAAGGGTACGAATTCTAGTTTTGCCCAGTGCGGAATTTTTATAGGTTCGCCCCTATTGGGGTCTTGCCACTTACCACCAAAAATCCTTCTAGACTTCCTCAATCTAACCAAATTATTTCCCTCCATTCTGATCCTTAAATATTGGTTATGCGTCAACACACATTTTATATAGTTTATTATGAAATAATTTTAAATTAGTCTTAAACATTAGCGGATCCAAGAGCCTCCTCCCCTCCTCCCCCCCAAAAAAAACAGGTATTCCAAAATTCCGACTCTACTTTTAACGGCACAAGGCAATAAAACTTTATTTTTGTTTATTTGTGATTTTAACCCTAGCTCCGAGTAGGAACCTTGTTCGAATAAAAAAATTACATCCTGGATCCGCTTCTGATCTTAAGGTCCCAATGACCTTGCGTCGATCGTCCCGCACTGATTAGATAGGGAGTGAGTGAGTGAGAGTGAACGGAATATTTAAGCAAACCTTTACGCGTAAGATGAATTATTTCAATTAAAAATTAATAAAGGCGAATAAGAAAAATCTAAAAAGACCATCCGCTAGAAAATTGTTCACTTTATTTACTGAAATCAAAAGTATATGATTTAACCTAATATTTACGACGCGATTAGGTTTAGTTTTAAAATAGAGGCATGTTTGGGTGACATTTTAACCAAGTTGATTGATTGATTAATTGAACACTTTATTGTACACGAAACATACATAAACAGGACACAACAATACAAGAGACACAGTAACAATAGGCGGCCTTATTGCTAAGGTAGCAATTTCTACCAGGCAACCTTGGGGTCAAGGAAAGCTCTTGCTAAGGTAAGTTTTAATTAATTTATCAAAAAATTAAAAAGACCATCCTCTAAAGAATGCGTTGAATAATAACATATCTTTTTTAAAGATTTTTTATTCAATATTTATGAAGAGAACCGGTTTTTTCTGCAGTGATTTTTTTATGATTGACCCTTATTGGCGCCTTAAATACTGTGTGCGATTTGATAAGCTTGTCGTATAAACAAGAATTTGTTGTTCATTTAAATCACGAATAAAGGACGCCTAATCTGATGACCAGTTTAGGTCGCTGACTCTAAATGCACCGGAGTGTGATATTACAGATGTACAACACTGCACATGCTTCATTAAACATGTTCTGGCGGCTTCGGGTTTCCGCTTGACATCGACAATTCGACAGTGAGTGAACTAGTACTTGCGAGAGACGTACATTAATGAATTAACTAGTGTTAGGTTAAATGGGATTAAATGTTCTCACGAAATAATTCAATAAGTGTGTCGTGTAATGAAATTTTTCATCCACGTTCTGAGTATAGAGATAATTTCTTTTCGTAACAAATAAAATGTCTTCGTTTTGACAGTTCATTACGAGAAATATCTGATAGTGCTCAAAAGGGAGTTAGGAAACCATACGAAACACCTTTATTGTTGTTTGGAAGTCGTCAGTGACATCATTGATCACGGAGTCGTTCCTCGGTAGTAATGAAAAGGCGTAAATACTGTTTTCACAATAGACATTCCTTAACGAGCATACGTAACTGACAGTTCTATGAGGAGAACCCCGGAATGATGCACACGTTGAATAGATATTTGACAATAGAATGGATGTATTTATTTAAATTTAAAAGTGATTGATATGTTAGTGTCCGTTATGGATCCCGGACATTTTGACATTGGTATTGATGAGTGCAAGTACTTACATTAAAAGTATCAACATTTATTTAAGTTCATACGCTTGCTATTAATAATTCAAAAATGTCATACGCTGGCTATTAATTATTCAGGCATTTTGATTGTATGTTGGTCTAAAAGTAATAATCTAATCCTGTTATATAATATGTTTATCTTTTATGTTTTTATCAAACGAGATTCACCAGACCTTAATCTCCTAGTTATTGAGTATAATCTTATTATTATAAATATAAACGTAATTTAAAGGTAGTAGTATAATAATTGTATATATTTATATACTTTTTGTATACAATATATTGACAAAAATCAAGTCAAGGAGTAAAGATATTCGCTATAGAAACATAAGAATTGAGTTTCATTGCAATAATACATATGAATACTAATATCAAAGACATTCTTTGACTAATATATTCCTTTATTTAACATTTGTTTTATATCAATAAAATATATTTTATCAATATTTGTGTCTGTAATTTTTATTAAACTGGATATTAACTAATAGCGATCCCCAGGTCTATGACCGACGATCCATGAAATCAATTCGTAAGCATTACACTTAACTACCTCCATTCCTGAGTCTAGTTTTCATTTGCGTCATATATTTTTTTATGTTAGCAAATTGTTTTCCGTATTCCTTTTATAATTCTTCCTTAGCATTATATTTATGTTATTTATATGATAGCTGAGGTGCTTTTGATGGAAGTGTGCTTATAGTTGGTTGGTATTTTATTGCTGTTATTTATGGGCTTGGGTACGGGTATATTGCTCTTGTATCTCTTCTAAGCTGGAAACAACAACTTGTCTGTCTTATAACAACTGAAGTCTAATCTCGGGGCCTTACCGGAATCCGTGAATTATTGCAGTGAAGTAACCGTATTAATTATGTATATGGAGGATCGGACAATAGATTTGTCGTCTGGACATCAATAACTAGCAAAGATTGTGACTTCATGAATATTTTATTCTGAACTAGTGGGCTCGGCAGACGTTGTCCTGCCCGGCGATTACAGCGCCACCTACCGGGTCCAACTTTACGTTTAAACCTTCCTTGGACCTATTCAAACATACACAGAAAAATTTGTAAGAATTGGTCGAGCCGTTTAAAAGTTTTTGCGAGACAAACACACAGCGTTTCATTTTTATATATAAGAGAAGATTGTCTTGTAGAAAATTTATTTCCTTCGTGACATCAATACCTTTAAGGTGAAGTTTGAGCAATGCATCCGTTTATTATTTTACATACGACAGGCTAAATCTTAGCCTTCATTTCACCTCATAGTAAGTGACGATAATTCCGAAGACACAAAGGAATTTCACCAAGATTCATCATCGAGTGAGGAACAGGCTTTCTTTGCTCGGACTTTCACATCACTACAATATTTATTAACATTGTTGTTAAAATAAATGGCAACAAACTTAGGTAAGACGGTAGTAGTTACTCGTAGCTAGCCAACCACTAACCACATAAAAATAAATCCAACCATATAATTATGATTCTTGAAGAAAGGTTATGAACAGGAGAAGAAATTGAGTAGTTATCTTTTAATTATTCATTATTATTGAATGAACCGGACGAAATGGGGGGCAAAGCAACGAAACTGTAATATTGACTTTAATTGTAATATTGTATAATAATAAAAAACAAGAAATGTCCCGATCTTTCCTTATTACTATGCAATTCACCTTATTATAAAGCTGACAATGTCACTAGAATTTAAAGAAGTAGGTATACTATCAATTACAATAGCTTTTTTAATCAGAGATTTTATAATCAGATCTCAGAATTGGATATAGACCCGGGATAGGGGATAGGACTGAGAGTCATTCGAAGATATTTTCTTATAAAACAGACGAAATCACTGACAATGGGTTGTCAACTGAACTAGTGGGCAAAACTAGTTATTACGTGTTGATTGTAGGTAAAAGGTAGGTAGATCATACCCACACAAATTACACATGACAATTAGCTCGTGTGGGGCAAACGATAACGAGGTGACAGCAGGCGACTTCAGACCGCCAAGGTCAAGGTGTCAGGCGGGACAACGCTCCCACATTAAGACACATTCCTTCTCCGTGCGTCCTTAATGTCTTCTTGTTTTACGGGATAATACCTTTGTTGTCGTGTTAGCGTTTTTATTGCCAGAGTGAGGACATATATCATATAGTCTTCAATTTTGTACGTGGTCATTTTGGAATTTTATAATTTTAGTCTACGATACATTAAATATTGCTTTATGTCGATACAGACGACAATAAGTTCGATCTGTGCTGCCCTTTGCCGCAAAGATTGTCCTTGACGCAATAATTGGGCGCTCTGATTGGTTGAGCAATTCTGTTTTAATTCTGATTTGTAGCGGGACTTGCCCTCGGTACCCACGTGAGGTCGGGTCAACCCTTGTTACCTGAAAGCAAAGGTACCAAAGACTTGGAGGTCTTTCCCTAAAGCTATTGAAGGTATCAGGAACAGGTCCGTCCGCTGTTTAGTTTTAGTTAATAGAGTAAATATACGTTTGTCAATTGAATTGTCTTTCCATTTTATTGCACCGTTCCCTTTTTTCGATTTCGAATGATTTTACGAAATTTTCTACTTGATTACATCGGCAAACTCACTGTATCGTGGGAAAATAATATTCGCAAAAAAATTTTCTCCCGGCGACTTCCCTTCGTATATGTCGTGATTGTGAGATAGGGCTCAACTTCTTCCATCCCCCATCCTACGTGACATTTAAAAATTTTCAAGTCACTTTAACTAAGTAGGTTGCACTTATTAGAAAAATGTTCTGTCGTGTAGCTGTGCGTCACTGTCACTCAGTTGTGCTTACGCCTAAGCAAACGACGGGCTACTGTGCGACTTTGCAGCATTCGTTAACCCGCGAATAATATTATCGTGTGAGATTTAGGCAATTCTTTATGAAGCAACCCGTTTTACTTTATTTAATTTTGTTACAATTTGACACCGGCACCCTCTGTCCAAAGAAAGATTAGATGACAAAGTTGTTAATTCAATCCTTGTAACATTGCTAAAAGATTTTCCGATAACTGCCGAAGGTTAAAGCGCGTAACAAAAGCGGCACTTGCGAAATTGTATGAAATAGGTATGGTTAGACAGATGAAGCCAGAGTAGTGGAGGTGAATGTTTATGCATCGTAATGTAGCTACTTAAACCTGTTACGACTAGGCGTCGGTAGAACATAAGGGATGGATCCAAGTAGGCCGGTTTACACAGACCAGTGAAGTCACAGTTCCGGCATCGCCATCGCCACCGTGATAATTATACTCTTTCATACATTCTATATGAACGTAACTACACCCGACAGTGTCCGTGACGACATAGGGCTCAGTCTGAGTGACGTTAGAAGAAAATGTATGAACGAATTACTACCACGGTGGCGATAATGTGCCGGAACTGTAACCTCACTAATCTGTGCGAATCAGCCTTAATGCATGTCCAGTCCATGGTCCGCAGATCATGGTCAAATACGGACGTTGCGATCACATCGTTACAAATCTACACCTGGGTCGTAAGTCACAGGCACTGCTCATGGCTCCTTTGCAAAGCAATGGATCCGGCATCCTCGCACTCTGAATCCGAGGAGCGCTAAGTTATCTGTTTGCGCTGGCTACATTAGCAATGGAACTGTTACACCGGGATAATTAATAGAACACGACAAAATACTTCAGTCGTGTGAAACAAGTTCTCTGTGGTCTATTGGTCACGGCGTGAACACTTTATCCTGAAGACGCGTAGGCTCGAATGAAATTTTTATTCTATATATCTTGAGTTTTGTAAAATTTTTATTATTAATATTTCATAATTAAAATTATAATCGTGTGGACTGTCTTTTATCGTGAGCTGTAGATAATATTTTACTAAATACGCTCATGAACAAAAAGTAAACTTTTAAAAATGATAGTACAATGACTGTGTATTTTAGCATGTGCCTATTCCACGATAGCTCCTTAACCACAGCACCCGCAGTTACGTCATCACAGAGCTGCTCCAGAGCGACCTGCACAAGATCATCGTGTCACCGCAACACCTCTCCGCCGACCACATAAAAGTCTTCCTTTACCAGATATTAAGAGGTGAGTCCTACACTTAAGTGCCACATCTTAATTGGTGTGAGTGAATATGTGCCACAAAGTATTCATTAATTCCCTTACTTAGAATATTATTACGAAATAATATTACAATATTAATAATTAAATATTAATATTTAATTATTAATATTACGAAATTATTATTTATTTTACTATTCAATATTTTATTAAACATGGAAGTTAACCCAAATTGTGAGGAATTTGAGGATTTTCGATTTTCTGTATTTACATTATTTGATAATACTGCTTGTTGTTATCGAATAATATTGGTATAATCAATGAAGAATTATAAATAAGATAAAATTACGTAATCACATATTTTAATGTTATCTATCTTGGATTATAATATTATCGGGATGCAAATTTATTCTAGACGCGGTTTTAGCGAAACGAAGATACTACAAAATTTTTTAAATGAATTTTAATTGTATGGACAAAATAATCAAAAACGAAAAATATGACAATGAAAGACGCTACCCTAGCGAATGTAACATATTGCGTCATGTTAAAACTTTGTGATAGTTGAGCCCGTCAAGCGGTAGATACCTATTAATTCAGTGTGTCAAGTTTTAAATAAGGAGCCCAATCTAAAGTATCCGGCTCTACCATTTCTAACTCGTCGAGAGCGACGGGAGAGTCAAGACCGGGGGCTCTAACTAACTTTACCCGAAACCCCCTGACTTTGCATGCAGATTTTGCTTCTCCCGACCGTCCAACTCTTCATGTACAAGTTACATGTTACTGTTTCCTTATGAGCGTTCGTCTAAGAGATGCGGTTTATTTTTGTGGCATTGAATTCGTTTCTTAAGTTGATTTCAGATTTATTTGTATTAATTTGTGGCAAACCTAAATGATTTTTTATTCTTTAGGTGTAGAGCAACTCTGTATATTCGATTTGGAAAACGTATGTTTTGATTCGGAAGACCATGTATTCAGTCACTTTGACTAGAATTACCCGTCAGACTTGAGAGATTGATTGCGACAAACCTGTTGTATGACCGAATATTGAACTAATGACTAAGTTTTGCGATCCGATTGCAGTGATATCTCAGGTCTTGACTAATTCCCCTTAGACTAGATAGATAGATAGATAGATAGAAACACTTTTTTTTGCTTTTGTGAAAAATAACATAAAAAATGACAAAACATACACAAACAGCAAAAAAGGCGACCTTATCGCCATAAACGACAACCTTTAGATCACGTGGGTATGTTTCTTTCAAAAACACGTAGGTATAAAATACATACTTTATTACAGGTATATATAAAACAATATACTACATAATAATCTATTAGGTAATCATAGGTACAATTGGCAAAAGCTTGTATGTAATTCAAACTCAACATTACCGAAGAAATGAATTGTTCTATGTCATTAAATGAAACAGCAATGTATATCAGACAAATGTCATTATTATAACGAAGCTTGACTTAATACGATCCCCAGTTAGGGTTATAGATTATAAATAGCTCGTGGGCTTCCGTTTTAACGTATACCGAAGAACACATTCATTCTATCTGCATATAGTGTTCTGTACAAGTGTGATCAAAATTTATTGTTCATTGCAATGTGATGTGATATACTTACTATTTTTTGATCAATGAAATTCGTTTTAAACTTAAACACATTAGATGTCCTTCGTATAAAGAATATTGGAAACGCTATAAGCTCACAAATCCCTTTCGGAGTGGTAAAATTGTATTCAATACGGTCTTATTGTGCCGATCAATGATGAATCCGACGAGGTATATAAAACGGTATTGATGAATTTATTGTTCGCGTGAAACGTCCATAAAATCCTTTTACGAGACATCCAGTTTTATGATTAACGAGCGTATGGCTTAATGCATGAAATTTAACTACCTTTGCAGAAACTTTTATTTATCAGGATCAGAGCAGATGCGTTATCGTGCTCAGTTACTTTACACAGACACACGGGCAGGGTAAGCTTTTATATGTTGATGTAGTGCCGTTTTTAAGATGATTCAAATCTAGTTCAGTGCTCGTTATAATACTTTTTGAAAATTTAAAAGTAATCTTACGACTAAAACTGTTTCTTGTCTACTTTATCCTCGTTTACGTCATACAAAAGTAAGGTAACAAGAGACAAACAAAATTGTATTAATTTATCTGAAAAATATATGTTATGTGCTTTCAGCTATAATAACGACCCGAGGCTTACTTAGACACGATAAAAGTGGTGGCTAAGTCTTACCTCTTTTATCACGTTTCAGCACTATCGACCCCGGAACTTTAACCTGCGGCATTATACGTCAAGTTGAAATATATTCAGAGCCTCAGTCAAGTGCCTATACGATAAGGGTACTGGGTAAGGACACTTTGAAACTATCGCGGTGAAGTTCGGCGTTATTAACACAGAGTCCCTTGCTAAAGAAGCGGCACTTGCCTTACAACTTGTAAAACTTGTAAAGCAAAAACGATTTTAAAACACTTGTAAGTTACAAGTGCTTTAAAATCGTTTTTGCTTCACGAATACCAACTTGAAGTCTATGCTATGCGGAAAGAGATCCGTTGTGGTATTTAAAAGCGCCGCTGTTCTTTGAATGTCCATTTGCTGATTTATTGAGAATACTTTTAACCACATTGATGACGTAACAGCTATCTCTGCCAAGGCTTATCACCATACCATCCATGGCATCCATAGTCAATCAACCTGCATCTACGCTCTGCCGCGCTCTTTATTTTTATTTTATTTTATTTTATTATGTACACATGACAGATTATAATTAATTACAAACATCATAATAAGTTAACAAAGACAATGAGATCTGAATTATAATCCATTAGTATGTGCACTATAAAAACACAATAAGGTAAGACGCATTCGATGAATATAAAACTAAATTGATAATAATGCAAACCCTAACCTAAAAATTAATTACATATACATACTACATATCTACCTTTGGACTCTAGTAGAGGATTTGTCTGAGTTTTTTGCAATATGTTGCATATTTTGGAGCTCTTGCCACTCATCCACTATCTGCCTCCAAATGACGCACATCGTCTGCCAAGTTGGATATTTAGCGGCATTCTTTCGTCCATAGTCATCTTTAGGAGAAAGCTCTTCCAGTCACCAGAGGGTATACCTGCGGTTATCTCTGTCATACCTATTTCTGCTGCCGAGCAGCGGTGTTTGCTTTGCTGTGTTCCGGTTTGAAGGGTAAGACAGGCAGTGAGATTACTGGGTACTGTGATATAATATCTTATGTAACAAGTTAGCAACGTAGATATATTGGTGTCCTTGTAGGGGCTCTAGATTCATAAATCTCACTGGAACCTCAAGTACTATAGACGACTGTAGCCATTTACCACCAGGTGGGTGGTCTGCTTGATTGCTTACATAGTTTTTTGCAAAGAGTGCACTTAATGTTTGCGCAGATATAATATTTCCCGCGCGATGGAAAGTCTGTTGAGATTAGCCGCCGTGGCCGAATATCAGTTAAGGCAGAAACAAACTATTTTGTCGTGTTGTGTTGTGTCGTGACGCGTCAGAAGCGTATTTAATATGGCTAGAAACACGTGTGTTGTGTTGTGGCGGCATCTGTAGGCCCACTCTTGAACCAATGTCGATGGATCGACACTGGGATTATGATTTTTCGTACGCTTCTTCAGCAACACTAGCGACAAATTTGATCCGTATCTTGAAAAAAATTAAGGCGCTATATGGAAAATATTGGTTATTTTTAATGTAATGTCGTAATGTCGTAACTGAGAGATCTTACAGATCTGAAACTCAAATATGTGTTTCTTTATGTCTTTAACTAGTCACGAGAAGAACCGGAAACGCGATTTAAAGATTTTGCCTCGATACTTTTTATTTTTGAAATTACTTACCTCTTAAAAAAAACATACGCATCGAATTGAGAACCTCCTCCTTTTTTGAAGTCGGTTAAAAATAAGAATATTCAGGATTACTAGTATTCATTAAAAAGTTCCTTAAATAAGTAGCCATCATCAGTATCCAGAATCGTACAGAAGCATTTTTTTCTAATCACTATAGTTATTTTTTAATAAAATAATTTGTATTTTGTCGCTTACGTCGATAATTTCTAAACGATCTGATTGCATGCGGGCGCAACGCATAAGTTTGGTTCACTCAAAATCCGCGCAATACGGGTCCAATTTGGCGCTAATGTGGAAATTTAAGCGTACAAAAAGTCACAATCTCAATGTCGATCGATTAGAATCGGTTCAAGAGAAGGCTAATGTCGTGGTGCGGACCGCACGACTGCGATCGCGCCAGAACGGTGGTGGGGGTTCTCGCGCCTCACAACTCACACAGCACAGTAGTGTGTTTCTAGCATTAGGAGAACCTTAAGGCGCGTATAAATTACTCGCGGCAAACCCTCGAACATTGGCTCGCGAGGCGTAGACCCGTAGCGCTAGGTTTTTAAGTTTCAAAAATATTAAAGTTGTTTGTTTTTCGCATATAGTTTCCAGACCATTTGCTCAACCTAAAAAAATATTTTGTGTCATTCTAGGTACTTGCATAGATAGAAATTTAGGTATTTGTCATTTCAATCAGTATTGGACGAAAACAAAATTAGAGATGAAAATTTTACTTTCATCATAATAACGAAGTAGTATCTGATGTGCATAGGCATTTTGTGTCATCTCTGTCCACGAGAATCTTAATTTTTAACCAGTGGCTAACATGACGCCCAACTAGCTCTGAAAGAATATTACAATTGGTAAAATAGGTGTTATGCGTTTTAGAATACTAGTATCTGTTGTTTAAACTATTTTGTGTCAAATTCATCCACGAGATGTATAGATATTTTATTATTTTACTACAACACCCTGTAAAATCCTCAAAATAAAATGCAAGTTATTAGAGTTCACGTGTTTCTAATTATTATTTTGTAACAAAACACTATTCATAATTTGTGTTGTTTTCATCCACGAAATCCTTTTATTTCAAAAAAATACCAGACTTCTTTACACGAACGCCGAGCGCGGGGAAGCGCGCAGGCGTGGGCGGCGGGCACCGGCCAGTCACACGCGCGCGTGGCACGTGCTGAGCTGATTGTTTAGGCACTTTCGATCTTTCCAAGTTGCGACAAACGAGTGCGTGCGTTATTCTGAGATTTAACATTATGAAGACTAAAATGGAGATTGAACATAAATGGTGTCATACTAGACGTTAATATGGTAATTGTCAAAGAAAGTTGACGAATAAAGTTCGTAGAATCAAGCATTGTTACTGTTAGGGATGACGGAAAAACAGATTGTTTCAAGGACCGTGCTAAAATGAAACTACACAAAACTTGCCGAAATATATATCGCACAGCTAGAACTAAACTGAGACAATTCAAAAAATTATATTTTTCAGGAGATTTGTTTGTGAGGGAACTTATGAAACCCGATATTATCTAAAATCGTAATAGGTTGTAAAATATCACTGTTTTTATACAATTCGGCTAAGAATCAATCCTTTTTACAGATAATTGATTATTTTGAGTTGTTACACTTTAGGGTGGTGGCTTTGTAAAAAAAATAAACTACATTTAGACGTGAATCAGTTTTATTGAACCATTTTGAGTTGAACTTTGTCTACAACAAAATTTAAATAAATAATTTGTTAAACTTTGTTTTAAATACAAAATTAATAATAAAACATCAACATGAAATGAAATATTTAAAAAAATATGAAAAATTAAATATAAATGTATAATAGGGGATAGGAGTCGCTCGCGTCCGTAGGTTTGAACCTCGAGACCCTACACGTGATCCTCGGGTGGTGCTGATGGAGTGACCAACTTCTGGTGGTAGCGTTTGAGAAACCGGACTGGCTAGCGACCACCGTGCGCATGACGTAAAACACGTCAACCCGTAAAAAGGCCATTTCTTGTCCACGTTTCGAGATCAGTCAGCGCACAGCCAGAGCTTGAGGAGTCGTTGCTGCGATTCGTGTGGGCTTCCGTCGACCCAATGCCAGGTTGACTGCGTTGACCCTCCGTCTAGGAAGATCTGAAGAAACGGCTGTTCCGCTGGCCGCCCGTGGTACAATACAGGGGCCCAAGCGGACCTAACCAGTCCTTGAGGCTGCCCCACCATGCATCGCATAATCTCGGGGTGGTCCGTCGTGCCGGTTGGTGACCGGACGGTGGGTCCCGGCGGCCACTTCCGGGGAGGTTCGGGAGCCCTTCCGTGCGGAGGGTCAGCGCAAATCAGCTATCGGCAGTTCCCTGGCGAAACAGGCCTACGCCCGTTAATAGTTAACGGGCTGCAACGACACCGTAATTTAACGCCTCTCTCACTCCAACAAATATGTCAGCGCACTATATTAGGACTGGTTGTACATCGGTGCACTATCCCATCAAAACACCACTATTCGAGGTGGGGCTCGCTAACATCCGCGGGCTCCATTCTAACCTCTTAGCTGTCCCAACAATTTCATGACACGGGGTGTCCAGCAATGCTGTTTTCTGATGGAGACGCATTATCTTATCTGCCCCACCCACAAGCTACCTTAATTACCCCGGCTACGCTCTTAAGGAGTTGTTCAAGGCGAAGGCAGGTGTTTGCTTGTTCGTCCGGGCGGACGTTTGCTGTCGTCGCCTGCGTTTTGTAAGAACGTTTGTTTGGAAGAACCTTCCTTTTCCCTTCTTGCGATACACGTCGATTTTGGCACTCATTGCAGTGTGTTAAGTCTGCGTCTACCGTTAACATCGAGGTGACTTGGAGACAACTCGACTTTTTTAACATCTAAGTCGGGTGGCAGATGACGTGCAGGAGCGATTTCCTTCCGCCGAGCTAGTGTTTTGGGGGACTTCAATGCTCACCACGAATTGTGGTTAAGTTCCTCTAAAATTGACCATGCGGGTAGGACTGCCTACGCATTCGCTCTCACGCACCACCTGACACAATTGGTTACCCAGCACACTAGGGTACCAGGTATTATCGGTCAAGTACCCTCTTTGTTGGACCTTCTGACAAATCTTCCTGACGGATATCAGGTGGTGATTCGAGTTCCACTAGGATCTTCGGATCACTACCTGGTATCCGTCTCAGTGCCTCAGGTGTCGCGACGGTCACCTGTAGTTGCAGCACGCCGTCTGTAGCTTATGCGTCAGCAGATTGGGACGGTATGCGGGATTATTACGCATCTGTCCCTTGGTGGCAGCGCTGTTTCAGTGAGATGGACCCGAACTCCTGCGCTACCTCTGTTGCTGACGAAATCATACTAGGAATGGAATATTATATTCTGCATTTCCAGTCGATCGATACTCGAAAAGCAAGTGGCCCAGACGGCATTCCTGCGATTGTTCTTAAGAAGTGTGCAGCGGAGTTGACTCCGGTCCTTACGCGTCTATACCGTCTGTCTTTCTCTGCTGGTTGTGTGCCGAAATCTTGGAAAGAGGCCAATGTCCAGCCGGTTCCCAAAAAGGGAGATCGTTCTGATCCGGCTAACTATCGTCCTATAGCCGTCACTTCCATTTTGTGTAAAATCATGGAGAGGATCCTTAATACCCAGCTGATCCGTTACCTGGAAGGTCACTCGTTACTTAATGACCGACAGTATGGGTTTCGTCCTAAACGGTCAACAGGTGACCTTCTAGCGTTCCTTTTGCACAAATGGAGTGAATCTATCGATAAGCGCGGCGAATCGGTGGCTATTAGTCTCGACATCGCCAAAGCTTTTGATAGAGTCTGGCACAAGGCTCTTCTTTCCAAGCTTCCGGCATACGGATTACCCGCGCAGTTCTGTACGTGGATTGCCAGCTTCCTCCACGAGCGTAGAATTCGCGTTGTCGTTGACGGCTGCGCTTCGCGGTTCGTGGCAGTGAACGCTGGAGTTCCGCAAGGCTCCGTTCTATCCCCCACATTGTTTCTTCTGCATATCAATGATATGCTTTCCTTGGGAGCTATACATTGCTATGCAGATGACAGTACAGTGCATGGGGGATATCACGGAAGCTCAGGGGCTGCTCGCGGTGATATTGGTAGGGAAAGGCAGAATCTTATCATTGAGCTCAACAGGACGCTGGACCTCGTCTCCGAATGGGGCTCCAACAATCTTGTTGAGTTCAATGCTAAGAAAACACAGGTGTGCGCGTTCTCGGCGAAAAGGTCACCTTTCCTCCCCCTTCCTTCTCTCCAGGGCACAACCCTTCACACACAGAGCAACATCACCTTGCTCGGAATGATCATTCGCTGCGATCTGAACCCCAGAGACTACATCGAATCCGTCATAACTACTGCCTCACGGAAACTCGGTGTCCTGAACAAGTTGCGTAGGTATTTTGCGCCGTACCAACTATGCCTGTTGTATAAAACTCAAGTTAGGTCTTGCGTAGAATATTGCTCGCACCTTTGGGACAGCCCCACTTAGTACCTCCTCGATGCTCTGGATAGATTGCAGTGTCGCGCTATTCGCATAATACCCTCGAGCCTTTACAAGTTCGTTGTGACATCGCCTCTCTTAGCGTCTTTTAGCGAATGTTCCATTGGGAATGCTCTGAGGAGCTCTTAAACCTTATCCGTCCCTCTCCATTCCTTAACAGAAACACGCGTAAGGGCCTTCGGAGTCATCCTTACACTGTATCCACCTTTTCACACCGCACTAAGAAATTCCAAGATTCCTTCTTCTGTTGTTCATCCCACACTTGGGATTCTCTACCTGCGCACGTGTTTCCTCAATCCTTCAACATGGGTTCCTTCAAAAGAGGCGTGAAAAAGCATATTTTAGGCCGGCAAGGGGCGGGCAGGTAGGATAGTGGATGTCGTCCCTCCTTTATCTGTCAACTCATTTGGGCCACTTTCACCGCTTAACATCAGGCGGGAGGATGTCATTTGTCGGGCCCTCAAAAAAAAATACATTCACATAGGTATAATTGAGTGAATTATTCTGTTATATTTTTAATCATCATCATCATATCAGCCAAGAGACGCCCACTGTTGGACATAGGCCTCCCCTAAGGATCTCCATACCGATCGGTCCTGCGCCTCCCGCATCCAGCGGCTTCCCGCGACCTTCACCAGATCGTCGGCCTACCAACATTGCGTCTCCCGGTACGTGGCCGCCACTCGAGGACCTTTCCGCCCTAACGGCCGTCAGTCCTACGAGCGATGTGTCCTGCCTACTGCCACTTAAGGTTTGCAATTCGCAATGTCAGTAATTCTAGTTCTTCTACGGATCTCATCATTTCTGATGTGATCACGTAGAGAAGCCCCGAGCATAGCCCTCTCCATTGCCCTTTGGGTGACTTTGAGCCTTCTTATGAGCCCCATTGTAAGCGGCCACGTCTCAGTTCCGTATGTCATCACTGGCAACACGCACGAATTGAAGACTTCTAACAAATCAAAAATAATTGTCTCTGAACTAATTGGGAACAAAAAATGAGACATTTTGCTCTTATTACTTCACAAAAACTGTCTTAATCTTTAACAGATAAGACTTAAATATAAAAAAATGTGGTGCTATTAATAAATCACAAAATATCAGTCTCGAAGACTTTGAAATTGATATTTTGTGATTTATTATTTTAATATTAATTTTGATATTTTATAACTTAGTAATGTAACTAAAAATGTGGTTTCATTTATTTATGCTATAAACAAATAAGTTTTTTTCTTGCAAATAAGTTGGCAAACAAGCAAACTGCCCACCTGATGGTAAGTGGTAACAGTCAGTGAATCCTGTGAGATTTGCAGCAAAACTGCAACCCCCACAAGAACCACAGTGTACGTTGCCAACTTGTGACTTAAGATGTACCAGAACACAGCAATGCAAGCACTGCTGCTTTGCGGCAGAAATATGTAAGACGGGAGTACTCATGCACATGACTCTTGTACATGGTCTCCCTCCAGTAAAAGTTCGATATATTCGTATTATTCAAAGTATTCGAATAGCAATATCGAACGAATAAGCACAAAAAATCGAAGTATAAAAACCAACAGTAAGAGAGTAAACATTTCCAAACAAAATTGAAGATATTTAATGTTGTGTAATTAAAAATAGAAACATCTAAACATTATTAAGTGCTAATTAAAAATAAATTCTTTTACAAACTTCTCATGATACTTGTACTTGATATGGCACTTTTATCTTATTATACTTGATCAACAATTGAAATTAAGAAAATATCATACATGCCGGACACAGCTTGGATCTCTTTCAGAGTCATTTATTAAACTTTCATCACATGACGTACTATAAAAGTCATTTTTAATTTCTCACAATGGCATGGTTTGGTCACCACGGCTGTGTTTGTTGCCCTATTTTGTTTATTCTCTTCTGCTTATACATTTACAGACTTTTTAGACTCTTCGCCTCTTACTGTTAGTGGGTTCTCCTAATACCGTTCTTTTACAATGTTGACAAGAAAACGGCCTTGCTTCATTTTTATCTAGAAAAAAGTAGGTATAGCAAGTTTTACTTATTCAACAATAGTGAGTTAACTCAAAACATCTCCTTTTAAAACAAAGTGGTAGATAATTTGATTAAAACAATATACATTTCAAATAGACGCTATAATACCTTAAATAAACATTTAGTCAACATATTCAAAATGACATGATTTGTGACAAAAATATTAAAGAAAAATTGTTTTAACAAAATTAGGTGAACTAGAAATTTACAAGTTGTTCCACCAAATCAAAGTCAAATCAAGATAGTAACAAAATAAATTTACATACCTTAGCAAATAATACTGAAGCAAGTAGAAACATCCCGAACTAATATGACAGAAAATTGATCAACACTGTAACAACTCAAATGAACTCACATATATTTCTTCATCAAAACTGCAACAATTCCAAATAACCGTGTTCTCGTTTATGCTAATACGTACACTCTCCAAAACAACGACGACACGGTTAGCGCAGAGGTCGAGTGATCGCCTACTGCGCACCGGGTCGCGGGTTCGGTTCTCGTACGGGACAAATATTTTGTATAGCTTACAGAAATTTGTTCCGGTCTGGGCATATGTGGATGTGATATTCTACGTTTGTGACTGCACCCACGACCCAGGAGAAAATTTTAGTGTGGGGCGACGTTTTTTTTTAAAAGAAAACAAAAAATAACAAGCGGACGTCAACTGACAATACACTTGTTTCGGTGGGAAGAACTGACATGCGTTGATTCAGCAAGGTAAGCTATTTCTATCTAACGACGACTGGTTTAAGCTTTGACCGAAACTGTTATGCCGGATAACTAAAAAATCACGAATTTTTGAGTTGACTCAGCTTAGATCTGGGTGTGCGATATAGAAATCCGAAATGTATTGAAGCGGGAAAAATGAAATGAAAAAGAAAGGAAGTTACTGGATGTTCTTCGAGTTATAGTAAGAAACGATTATTCTATCTAGAGGCTATACCTGCACTTGCTAGTAACACAAAGTACACGAGAAGATTAGTCTACGAGAGAAAAATGACATTACGGAGTAGACAAAATGTTTCTCGAGTTCCTAGTGCTACGCGTGTGTTTGTATGTTTGTTAATCAATCACGCTTTAACGGCTGAATGGAATTAGCTGTGATTACCAAACGAAGGTGAACAGTGCGTACGGCGAGCGTCTCCCGCCGCCGCTCGCCCGCGTCGCGCCGCGCGTCGACCCGCTTCGACCGTAACCATTGTTTTTGTGTTTTATTCATTCTATGTTTATCGTGCATGAAAATGACACAAATTTACAATGTCGACTTTTCATGCATTTATGATATTAAATGTGTAAACTCTAATTATTGTAATATTTTTTTGAAGCGTTTATAGCTTGGAAAAGGAAAATAATTAATAATCTTAAAATTGCGTGATCCAACTTGGCACAAATTTATTAAATAGGCATATGTAAGTGATCTGAGATAGAAAATAGTTATTTCATTAACTGTAATTTTTTTTTCGTAGTGTACTTAAATACTGACTCTATGTCAGTTTGCTCTGGATGAAGATGACACAAACTGGGTTTGCACACTCCGCAGGCTCTCCTAGATATGGTACCATAATTATATTAAACTTAAAATAAATGTTGCCAGTTTTAATTTGAATAAAAATAATCAAACACAAATCATCGAATTACTGAAAATGCAAGTACCAGATGTGACACAAAACGAAATAATAAGCTTCATAGGTATGACTGCATCCACATGCAAGAAATAAATAACTTTAGAATTATTGAAACTTATGACATTAAAAAAGCCTAGCGCTATCGGTCTAGCGGCCACGCGCTATGGCGAGCTTCGGCTGCTCGGGCTGCCGCGCCTTGGCCACCCCGTCTACATAGCGCGCGGCCGCCTCGCGAGCCAATGTTCGAGGGTTTGCCGCGCGCAATCTATACGCCTTTATAATAGCAGCAAACGACGTGTTTACATTTTCGACTGAACATTGAAGTAGAGAGGAGGATAAATCTTATAAGATTTTTCAATGTTTTTTTTCAACGACTAGGCGCCATTAACGCAGGTCGTTTTAATTGCCAACTAATATGCGACTATTTATTCTATGGTGCCAAGAGGAGCATTTGAGCTCCCTCGTATGCTAATGCAATCCACTTAGAGCCAGCCGTGCAGCTGCTCCGCCCGTTCTGTCCCCCGCCTGCCGGATGAGTCTTATTAATTTACGCAATTATCTGTGCACTCGCCGCGAGATTTCCCGGGAGCCAACGAAAAATGTCTTCGTTCAACTTTGCCACTGTTAATTAAAAACCCGCCGTTTAACATTCGACGCCGACTTGCTCACTATAGAGGGAGACTCGGTACCTACTAGAGTCGTAATTTGAATTACTTTCCATCAATAAAAAAATATTTGAAACATTGTAAAGTCAGCAGGTGTATACCCTACTTCAAAAAAAAAACGTTTTATTAACATCAGCCTATCAGTTTTTCGTAAGCACGCTCAAATGTTGATTGACTCTGTGTCGCGACGTTAACGGCAACAGAATGATTGTTTATGTCTAAATTGGGGTGGTGAGATGTTTTGGTTTGAATCTCCTGCGCTAAAGGTCGGTGCCGCTGCTGAACGGGCACAACTTATAAAGTGTTGCAAGTGTGTTGCAATCTCCGATGGGCCGTGGTCTACGGACTGTTAAACCTAGTAAGAGTCCTGTCGACCAGGCGGATTCACGTTTTAGGCGGCGATCTTAAGGCGCATAGTGGTCCCAATGACCTTGCATCGATCGTCCCGCACTGATTACATAGGAGTGAGTGAGTGAGTGAGAGTGAGGGGAATATTTAAGCAAACCTTTACGCGTCAGATGAATTATTTCAATAAAAAATTAATTAAGGCGAATAAGAAAAATCTAAAAAGACCATCCCCTAGAATATTGTTTACTTTATTTATTGAAATCGAAAGAATATGATTTAACCTAAAATTTACGACGCGATTAGGTTTAAAGTTTTAAAATCGAGGCATGTTTGGGTCACATTTTAACCAATTTTTAATTAATTTATCAAAAAATTAAGAAGGCCATCCTCTAAAGAATGCGTTGAATAATAACATATCTTTAAAAAAAAAATCAATATTTATAAAGAGAACCGGTTTTTTCTGCAGTGATTTTTTATGTTTGACCTTACTATGCGCCTTAAGGTTGGGGCTTTTTTCACACTCCACCTCAACCTTAATATACAGAGAGGCAATGGTGCCAGCATCCTAGGCAGTATGCACACAAACTTAAGAGACGAGACTTTTTTTTATATTATGTGGACAATTTTTCTTTTTGTTTTTTTGTTATTTTTGTGTGATTTCTGTCATGTGTAAATCTAGTGAGAATAAGTGAAAACATATAGCCATACGTTTATCATTACCCTAAAAACATATTTCTTAACACGAAAAGGGATTTGCAATCTACAGAGAAAGAAATAAAATATTCAAACTCAAAATTAATAACTTGAAACTGTAAGATGACAATATCTGCAGCCAACATATTGTTTGCTTATATTTCATGAACACAAAACCCTTTATTCTTTATTTCAAATGCGGTAAAATAAATAATATAATCGTAACGCGCGGCCGCGTACACACAAGACACAATATAACACAAAGCAGGAAACGCATGTGCATTGCGCACCGAGCGCGCCATCTTTTCCATAAACAGACACCACGCGGAATTTGGAGAATGCGCGTCGTGCTCTTGGCATGTTCGTAATTGACGTGCGCCGCGTGACTCCCTCGGCTCGGAGGGCTGCGGCTGCGTTACGAGGAAACTGATAGACGCCACCGCCGCCGATGTTGTGGAAGCAAAGGACATCAGGTACATGAGACCCAAAAGTGTATAACAAACATTTTCTGTTTCCAAAAAGAACAAAAGCATTTTTTATTTTCGACGTAATCTCCAACTAGCTCTACATTTTTTCCACCTATGTACGTTCTAAAGCTTCTATACCACTCTTAATAAAAGATTCTTCAATACCTGCATGCACGGGAATAAAACGGGAGTAGGTATGATAAGGACTGTTTCCCAGAAACATGGAATTTTAAATTAAGACTTTTATATAAGATACAAAATCGCCCATGCTTGGAGTAGCTACTAGCTGCTGTCAACTGTCATCCTGTGGGATAGTTCCGCCACGTATCTCCTTGATACGCTCGATTCCGAGATTGCTGCGTTGTGTGCGTGAGACATCCGTATTCTCTGGGGAACAGCGAGTTGGTAAAATATCTCGAGCGTCTCCAGCACGCGTAGCATAAGGATCGCGAGAGTATTTTCTCGGCCAGTTTCTCTACGCCGAAATGTCACTTTTGACAGTACGGAATGATATAGCTGTTGTTTGGTGTCAAGAAAGTGACATTTAATGATAGACATATTTATCTCGGGATCCTCGTGCTACGCGTGCAGATGAGTATAGAGCCATAGTTCATCTCAACGTATATTTTCTAATTTATGACGGGGAGTGCTCCGAGGAATTATTTTCAATCCCTTCCCTTCGAGTGCCTCCTCCTAAAATCACGGGTCATTTAAGTGGGGCGTGGAAAAGCATCTTGCCGGCTTTCAAGGTGAGGCTGACAAACCGCGGTGACGCTGACGGTTCGAATTCAATATCGTTTATTCAAATTGGATTATTACATAATCATGTTTGCACGTCAAAGGAGCTACGCGAACGGTTCACAAGTCTACGGCGGGAGACCTTGTACTGGAAGGAACCTGCGAGAAAACTAGCAAGGGCTATTTTTACTCTCCCCGTATCGTCGTAACGTCCAACTTCCATTACAACATTCACATCAGACTTTATTAAAAGAAATCATCAGGTGTGGAACTGACCTTATGTCCAAACAGTTTTATCATTCAAATAATCCTTAACAGCTGTGTAGTACCCTTTCTTTAGTAGTGTTGATTTTATGTAGGTTTTAAATCTCTAAATTGGTACGCGTTTTATATTTTTGGAAATGTGTTATAATATTTTTCACCTTGCCCAATAATGGATCTGAGAACTTTTTAGTCTCGTTTTAGGTAAAAAAGAGGTGATCTCCGGGTCGCGTAAATTATGTATGTCACAATGCTTCAAAAAGATTAAATATTAACACGTTTATACATTAAACAGTTAAAATATATTGAGAGGCCTTAGTCACAATACCTATCTCGAGAATTGCCTGATTGCCAGTGGATCTAAAAAGGCCGCATCGCAGAATCATAATACGAATCATATTATGAATGGACTGCAATTCATCATAAGCAATTATTCTATTTGACAGCTTTGTTGGAATATTCGTAAAATGGTCCACAAATTGGGCATTGCTAAAGTGTCATTTGTGACCTTTTTACGAATATTCATACAAAGCTGTCAAATAGAATAATTGCTTATGATGAATTGCACTCCATTCATAATATGAATCATAATATGATTCGTATTATGATTCTGCGATGCGGCCTTTTTAGATCCACTGAAGTTAGGTTACAAATTGCTCTCATTGCACGTTTCTATAAATTACTGTAAAACCAAAAATATTTCGATGTCAGCCGCATTGTTCTATTAAAACAATGCCGCAGGACATTTAACTATAAAAAATAACTAAAGTGAAATTGATCTGACAATATCAGTATCGGTTAGCTGTTTGATATTCTACGGCGAACGCACCAAGTTTCCTAGCTAATTTTAAAATATAGTAAGTCCTGACTATATTCCCACCCTTTACAGTAATTTAGGTTGCGACCTTTCTTTCATTTGGAAGTGTAAATAAAATGCACTTTGTCTTCTTAGCATGAAGCTCGAAACAAACTATTGTGTTGTGTTGTGACGCGTCAGAAGCATATCGGTTTCATACATTTTATATGGCTAGAAACACATTAGCGCCACGACACAACACACTGTAATAATGTGTTTCTAGCCATATTAAATGTATGCAACCGATATGCTTCTGACGCGTCACAACACACCACGACACAATAGTTTATTTCTACCTTTAAGCTGTTGAGTATTTAATATTTATATTTAACCAGTTAAATACTTCTGATGATGCAGTGTTCGTCCTTTCGTTCGTCTGCTATTACTGCGCTTGACAGCCTCATTGACCTCATTAACTAAACCTCTTGATCATTTCCTACCAGCAGGCGAAGAACGGGCTGCCAAGACTGGACTCGATTCACGCATTATCTCACAATTTCAGTGACATAATCTCTGCGCCTTAAAGAGTGGCACGGCGGCGGCGCGTATTTAGTGTGACTGACGTGATAAAAATTTCTTGACACTCGTCAAGGGACTCGTGTGACTGAATTTTGAGATAATGCGTGACACGTTTGAGATAATGCGTGACTTGAGTCCAGTCTTAGCAGCCCGTGCTACGCCTGCAGGCGGAGCTAGTGAGCTCCGCCTAATCATGGTGAAGGGCAATTACAAATTTGTCCATTTACGACTCGGCTACCATTTTACGAATTTGGCATTGTGCGACTAAACGGATATTTAGACTACATTCGTTAACTCACTTCACTCCTAACACCTTAATGTATGTTATCATCACGTGATTTTGATCTATTAATAGTGGGGGGTGTGGACAGGTGCTACAACCTACAACCACAAATACTGCGGCGCGGCGGCGGTAACGAGCAACATTATGGAAATTATGCGTTGCGCCGCGCCCCCAGCCCCGCTCGCTGCCCGGCTAGAGATGTGCACTGTCAGGCTGACTCGAATATTTAGTAGAATTACTATTGAGACTGTGATTACCTACTGGCTACTGGTAGACACAGATTCAAGGACTTTTGAGCTGCGATTTCATAACTCATGAGCAATGCCCGGTTTCTATATTGAAAAACGATTCATTTTTGCTACGGACAGTTATATTTTGACATTTCCCATATTCAAGAGCGTCGGTGGCGCTGTGGACTCGACACTTGCCTTAAATCGGGAGGTCCGGGGTTCGAGACCGCCATGTACCAATGTGTTTTTCGTTTTCGAATTCCATGTGTAAATTTCTCCGACGCTCCTACGGTGAAGGAAAACATCGTGAGGCAACCTACCTGCATACATCTGCGAAGAAATTCAAAGGTGTGTGTGAAGTCGACCAATCCGCACTGAGTCAGCGTAGTTGACTAAGGCCTAATCACCCTAACTTAGGGTAGGCTAGAGCCCCTCGGTGGGGACGTGTATAAACTGTTATGAGTTTCCATATTGTATCATTTTCCATGTTGTTTTTGCTACGGACAGTTAAATTTTGACATTTATAATAAACTAGTGGGCCCGGCAGACGTTATCCTGCCCGATTACAGCGCCACCTACCGGGTCCAATTGTACTTTTAGACCTTCCTTGGACCTATTTAAACACACACAGAAAAAATCGTAAGAATCAGTCGAGCCGTTTCAGAGTTTTTGCGAGACTAACACACAGCGTTTCATTTTTATATAAAAAAAAAAGATGTCAAAAACGAAACGTTTTTGAATATAGAAACCGGGCATAAGCGACAATCGTGTTACCTACATTAACAGTTCTGAGGTACATACTAATTAAGAGTTATTCTGTAACTCTTCGACTGATCGATGATTGTAAACGAATTCGATGAATCAATAAAGAATGTCATATTGGTTTTTGGAGCTTAGAAGACTCCTAAGTGTCTGCTGTCACTTTGTCTTTAATGAAAAGAATGTGACAGCATGCCACATAAGAGTATCCCAAGCTAAGACAAGGTTGGTGAATTTAGCCATCATTCTCACATCAGCGAATTATGTCAATGCATTTGACGAATTCCTTTAAGTTTCGACGATGTTACAAAATGCCTTACGTATTGGTTAATCAGTTTCAGTTGTGGTGGAGTGGTAAATGTATAAAATTCTTGACTGGCGATGAGTTAAAATCTGTAATCTGTTCAATGTACTAATTAATTATCGAACACGTTCGGTATTTGTACACATGAAAGTCATTTGACTAATACTTAGCCAGAGTGGATATCAATAAAATTCCACTTATCTTGACCAGTCATCGAGCTCGTTTAAGATTGTTGATAAACACAACACTCGATTTCAGGTATCGAATATGCTATAGGCGAGTACCACAGCGTTGTGAACAAAAAAGATAAAATTTTCAAACACAGAACAAATCTTATCAATATTCGAATACTAAATTGCTCAATATCCAACAGTGGGTGTCTCTTGACTGAAATGATGAAGGATGAAATCGCTTAAAGCCAAACTGAATGTTTAATATACATAAATGGCCAATTTTATCAACCTTGTCTTAGCTTAGGATACTCTTAGGTGGCATGCTGTGCTGTCACATTCTTTTCATTAAAGACAAAATGTGACAGCATACGTCTTAGAAGTTTCCTAAGCTAAAGTAAAGTTGGTGAAATTTCTAAATAGTGTTAAATAAAGCTCCATCAAGTTAATCGCGTGTAGGAAACACGTTTCGAGCTCAACTCGAAAAGTACTCGAGTCCAAAGAGCACTAGTGTAATCGAAAAATGAAAATATCAACCCCAAAAAAATTTCGTTTCCGGTGGGATGGGAGTCGAACCCTCGTCTTCAATATACCGGGTTGACGCCTTAATCACTTGGCCATTGAGCTCTTACTAGCTCCGACGAAATTTCAATTGCTTAAATTTTTTTTTGTAGCCAAACCAAAGTAGACTTTATTCACTGATAAGAGGCTGACAACTCATTTAAAACTTTTTTAGCAAAATCTGTTTAATATACCGCAGTTAAAAATATATGTTACTCTTGAAAATATATCTTAGAATATCCATGTCCCCAAAACAAATTTAAATCAAAACTTTTCCTTAAAAAATGCCAGACACCCATCAAAAACAGCTTCCAGAAGAAAATCTAAGATCTTTGACAACGGTTATTTAATGATTTTCAGGCAATTTACTCGTTACACTTAATTTGATAATACTGATGCTTCATAATATCTTCAAATAAGTTACTAGTTTCTTTGAAATTTTATTTTGATTTCTTCACTCAATTTCAATAAAGCACCGCGCCCGTTATCCAGTCGAAACTCATTTCCCAAGGTCGTTGGCGTTGCTCAGCCTCTTAAAAACTACGTATCAACAGTCAATTTAGATCTAAACCTAAACTGATTCGAGTTTGATTTGTGATTCGAATCTCGAATGAGGATGAAAATAACTCTATTCGAAATTTATTATTTTCGAATATAAGTATTCGAAAATAATAATTTTCGAATATTTTCATATTCGCTATTGCCGCCGACTGACATCGCATTGCCCGGCAGTAATGTCGTTTATTGCGAACATTTTCAGCCGGCAGCCAGCCACCCTCGTACACCTGTGGAGGGAGATTTACTCCGGTAAATAACGATCATTTTGGTGACGCAGTGCGTGATCACATTTTGCTTCGAGCGTCGCGTCAGCCGCCACAATGATTATGCGAAATCAGTGATTGAAAGTATGAATTTTCAATGTTGCTACAAAATAGGAAACACTTTTGCAAACTATCGTAGATGCGTTTAGTTTTGATTAAAAAGTTATACCGGGTGTAACTGAACACCCCAATAACATTTAAGGGGCATATAAGTTAGATACTAAATGGACCTTCAGTGCTTGTCTGAGACCTGGAACCCCAATACTTTCAGAGTTATTTGATTTTAAACTGAAAGCAAAAACTTTCAAGTGACAACCATAATCAGCTCTTAACACAAAAGAAAATTGAACACAAAATCATACGTGACAGACGTGAGCGTAGTATGTATTCCTCGTACGCTTAAGTAGGGTTGTCCGCACTTAATACCAAAAAGTAATTTATTTACTTTGTATGGAAAAAAAAAGTCAGTTTGTTAGCCCTAATATTTTTCCTACAGAATATCTACTTCTGATGGATCCATACCCTTAATTGTTATTGGGGTGTTCAGTTACACCCTGTATACCTATAGATTTTGAGTTAGCATTTACAAACACTAAGTAATGTTTAGATCGTCAGGTACTTAACCCAAATATTTTAAATGTGGCAGATTTACACATTTGGAAGTTTTGAGTTTATTCAGCTTTGCAATATTGGATTCTCGGATGAATTTGTTTTTTTTCCGGTAAAGAGCTAACTGTGAAGTCGATGCTTATGTTACCGTGAGCAAACGCTAGTGTTGTATTACTTTCTTATAACCCGTGCCAATAAAAAAAACGAATCAGAAATCGCGCCGCCAATTTAAATCTCTTGCTTTAAGGGTTAACTTTAATTATATTAGGTACTTTTATCATATTTCTTTAAAAATGACAGATTGTCATACGCGTAGTGAAGTCTCGAAAATGTCGTTATTGGGACGTTTTCCTACGTTTTCAGTCCTCCTCAAAATGGTTGCGAATTTGTTACGTCAGAGTGATAATTATTTTTTCAAATTGTTTTAATTACGCTATTCTTTTGAAATCTTTTGTAAATGTAGAAGTGGTACCTATGTAAAATATAAGACATTTTTATATGTACAGTCGACTACACGTCAAACTTTATTTGCTCTACAAAAATCGCTGCTATTCCGAGCTAAATAAGGGCAGTCTCAAGGTCAATAATATGTTAATGTAGTCTGTCGTGTTGCTGTGTCGTCAGTACACACGGCAGAAGCTGTATCCAATACATTTTTTTCGCTTGAAGATAAACGACGCATCTATGATACAATATTATTGCACGGACTATAATTATTGCGTTTTTAAAGTATAGTTTATGGGTAGGCACTTGCCCTCATCTTGCCTGATGGTAAGCAAAGGTAGGGACTAAGGTGGAGCGTGCCTACTCATTAGGTGCCGATTTACTCTAGTCCTGAAAAGACCCGGGTTGTAGTGAGGTGGGAACACAGATGACGGCAAAGAGTTCCATTCCTTTGCAGTACGCATTAAAAAAGTGGCGGTCCAACAATATTACAGTCACGTCCATTTGTAAATACTTCATGCTTACGCGACCCAACAGAAGATGCAACCGTTTACCTTGGGGTTGCTAGAAACCCTTGACGCCATCAGGGTTCTAGTAGAACTTAGGAGAGATCACATTTAATTTCGCTGCTTTTTTATTTTACCAGTGAATAAGTACCTACATGGAAACATTATTCAGACAGATTTACATACATAAATCTGCACAGTGTTGTATCAAACGTTTTGCCTTTTGCGTTTCGGGGGGGTAAAGTTAAATTAGCCGGCTTCCGTAGCTCTTTCGTTGTGTAGATCTTTAGTTGTATCCCCGAAAATATCATTCTCTTTTACAAAGCTCTTTTACATATTTCTACCGTTCATTTCTTACACGCAACAAGGATGCTCTTACCTTCATCTCACCTGATGGTATGTGATGATGATAAGGCCAAAGATGGCAGCGAGCTTCACCTGGACTCCTCAACAACTGATGAACTGGCCAGTTAAATAATAACTGGTTATCTTGATTTTTAGAACACAACAATGGCGGGGCTATTAACATTGTTGTAACGTAAGGCTGTGGTTTCCACCGTCTAAATCGCTGTATCGATTATAATGAATTTTGATTAACAGTTAGATAACACCTTTAAGGTTATTGGAGGTCTTAGGCTGTGACATGAAAAAGGAATTAGTTAACCTACAATATAAACCTTATTATAACCTAAACGCAGTTAGGAAACGCTGGAACAGATTAATAAAAATATATTGACCATTGTTAACATCAATATTATCCAACGAAATTATATGGCGAACGTTATATTCGACCTTATAACATTATTCCTTGCTATCAGTATAAAACTGAGATTGAGGATAGGAACGGAAAAAATATAAAACAGAGTCCTGAGCGCCTTTGCGCTCTACCATTAATGGAATTTATTTCGGAACTCCCATAGCTCTAATGAGACCATTCCCAATGCGCATAATGAACTTCATATAGCGCTAGAAGTAATAAAATTTGAGGCAGTGCATTAGCTTTAGTGCTTTTTATATGTCTTATAATTATGTATGTATAGTTCTTGCGGAGTTTTGTTTTTTTTTAATAGATTACGATTTTAGAACAGCGAAACTGTTCGCTTTCATCCTCGTCGAATAGCTATGGTAAAGTGCAAGGTTCACTTGGACTGCTTGGACAACTCAAGTACAACGTGTTTTATAACTGTAAGAGTGGCATCATTAGTTTCCGAAGTTCTTTTATACTGGATATAAAATATGGTAAGGTGTAAGACGAATATCTGCCATTCGTGCGTATTGCCAGTGATAACGTATGAACTGGAAGTGATGACTTACAACTGGCCTTACAAAAAGGCTCAAGGTCACTCTGCACAATAGAGAGGTTCGAATTGCGAACCTTATGTGGCAGTGGGCACGTAGCTCGCAGGACTGGAGGCCGTTGGGGCAGAAAGGTCCTCGAGTGACGGCCGCGTATCAGGAGACGCAGTGCATCGTATACATGACAGGCCTCCCACAAAGTGGAACGACGATCTGGTGAAGGCCGCGGGAAGCCGCTGGAGGTAATAAGCGCAAGACTAATCGGTTTGAAAACCCTCAGGAGAGGCCTTTGTCCAACAGTAGGCTGTAATAATGAAACAATCACTTTTAAATATACTCACGCATTTCTTACTGTACACTCACTCTGTACTGGTATTTTCTAACTCGAATGAAGGTGTACCCATGTATTGTTGGGAATTGTATGGCAGCGAGTACACGCTCATGCTTTAACTGATCAAAATATCCCGAAAATCATTTGACCTATTTTGGCAAGGAGGTTGATTTTGACTAGGACTTAGAGAAGTCACTCCTTTAGATTGACTGTCGTCATCATTGATGGTTCATAATCCCGTTTCATTCACTTCTAAGCTAATTTTTCCTTAGCGTTTGTAAAAATAGCCACTAAGTAGTACCTACAAACTAACATAAAAAATTGTTACTGCAGTCTGCTGCGTTATAAACTGGAAGTGTTCCTTATGTTAGGCACTAAACAAAATTTTATCTTCCTTTGGAACATTGTATTGTTATTGCGCAGTGTCTCGATTGCGCAGACTCCTTGTTTATGTGGTTTACTAGAACGTAACATTTCTTTGTAAAATAATGTAATCTAAGTTGCTTGCCGCACAATATCGTTGCTTACTTTGTGGCTCACTTTTTATGATATTTTTTTCAGTTTTCAAACATGATATGATTTCTCTGTGACCTATGTGATTTATAAATAATGCTCTACATTAATTTGGATTAAGTATTGTTTAAAAGATGACACAAGTATTCGTGCGGTCAAAATATACTCCTGTTGGTCCTGTCCTTAAGAGCGTCTGATCTGATTATAACTGTCAATATGAATCAATACAAGTAAACCGAAAATGAAGACTGTACGAAGACACAGCTGCACTTTGTTAAGGGCACACAGCTTTACGTGGTCTCCGGAGTACAGGGGAGCTCGTTTTTCGTCACTCATCACGCATGGTTCCTACAGCACTGACTATTGCTTTACTTCAGCAAATTGAGCTTAAGAGGATTGTGAAGTAATCGTGCGCGGCGCGAGTAGGTATTTTCTAAAATGCTATCTGTTTCACACTGCTCGGCCTCCCGTCTGGCGTTTACACCACAAATACAACACGCGCAAATTCTCACGCACACTACGACAGCAGCGCGCGACTCCTCGGCGCGAGAACTCGAGATCATTATTTTACCGTTTGTAATGTTTTGCGTTGCTTAGGTATTCCTGACTGCCTTTCCGCTCGCAACTTTGCCTTCGTTATTTTCGTTTTTCGTGAGGGAATTTTGTTTTCCCGTATGAAACATTATTTTATAACCTTATATTATTCAGAAATAATGTAGCATTCTATTAGTCAAAATTTTTTTTAAATCAGCCTAGTAGTATTTAAAAATAAAAAATATAATAAATAAAAATAGCTTTATTTCTATAAATCATTTTAACAATAATTACGCCGAGACTTCCCAGTGAGCTAGTTTTTGAGTTTATTCATTACAAACAAAGATACAAATCTTCTTTCTTTATAATATTTTAGTAAATAAGTTTCGTAAATTATTTCAGTATTCCTTTGAAATTTATAGTGTAGGCACTTACTGTGTATCCCTACCAAGTCTTACTTTATAGGACTGAGCTGTTATTTGTTATGAAAGTACCTACTTATCTAACGTACATTTACATGTCTAAAGAAAATGGCTTTTTGTAAGATGAGTGTTATACTGAATTAAAATGATTTTCATTTGAGATGTGAATCAATAATGGATCCTTTTATGAAAAAAATAAACACTAAACATAAAATGACATTTACAATTGTTTAAACAAGAACAGACCTCTTGTTAACTTAAAAATAAATAAAAAATCTATTATTTTAGATAGATAAATTAATACTTTTACATACAAACTAAATAGGAGCAGGGATTTAAAAAATATAAAGTAATAATTATGCATCAAATAAAAAATACCTCTCATTTTTATACACTAATCTTGGGTAGTTACTAATAGTCTTAGAATTCTAATTTTTACCACCTCCGTGATCTAGTGGTTGAGGCCACCGGATGTTGATCGGGAGGTCCGTCCGGCGGGGTTCGATTCGTCGGGTTCGTCCGGACTACAAAAACACTGAAAAGTTAGAAATAATAGAAATAGGTACAGACAACATCACACATCATTATTGAAGACGGTGCTAAATTTTAAGACTTTCTAGGAGATCATCGTTTGGCACCGACTTCAATATAGAAATGTAATGTTGTCTGTACCTATTCTTACACTATTTTTAACTTTTCAGTGTTTTTGAAGTCAGTTTTTATTTTTTGTAAAATATTATTTTTCTTTAACTTTTTACTGAAAGAAACCCTAATTAAATTAGGGTATCCCTCGATTTTCATAGGATCCCATCATCAGAACCTGACTTTGGTGACCTAGGGACCACCCTAGGAGTATA